>OY728141.1:1365062467-1367562467 GCA_963277665.1 Viscum album | reverse complement strand
CATGGACTTGTTTGGACCTTCTAGATTTTCCAGTTTAAATGGGAAGCATTATGTCTATGTCTTAGTAGATGACTTTTCTAGATACACTTGGGTATAATTTATTACTCACAAAAGTGAAGCTTGTTCTTATTTTATGAAATATTGTATGTTTGTAGAAAACCTAAGTGGACTCAAAATTAAGACCTTGAGAAGTTACCATGGTCGTGAGTTTGAAAATTGTGAGTTTGAATCTTACTGCTCACTCAATGGCTATAGTCACAACTTTTCTGCCCCTAGGACACCTCAACAGAATGGTGTAGTAGAAATAAGAAATAGAACCCTTCAAGAAATTGCAAGAACTATGCTCAATGAATATGATTTACCAGTTTATTTTTGGGCTGAAGCTATGAATAAAGATTTTTATATTATAAATAGAGTCTTGATTAGACATATTCTTAAGAATACCCCTTATGAACTATGGAATAATAGGAAGCCTAAAGTTAGTTACTTTAGAGTTTTTGGTTGCAAAGTCTTTATTCTCAATACTAAGGATAATCTTGACAAGTTTTATAGACTTAGTAGTTTTCTTATTTCAAAAGGTTTCTCAAAAGGGGTTTCTGATCCAAACCTCTTTATTAAAATAATTTCCAAAGATGTTTTGATAGTACAAATCTATGTTGATGATATTATTTTTGGATCTTCTAAAAATAATTTGTGTATTGATTTTTCAAAGTGTATGAAAAATGAATTTGAAATGAGTTTAATGGGAGAACTCAAATATTTTCTTTGATTTCAAGTTTTTCAAAAAGAAAATGGTATTATTTTAAATCAAAGTAAATATACAAAGGGACTTTTAAAACGTTTTGGTTTAGATAGTATTAGGGAAAGTGATACACCTATGAGTACTATTTGTAAGTTGGTTGCAGATGAAACAGAAAAACCAGTGGATCAAACCAACTACAGAGGTATGATAGGAAGTCTGCTTTATCTTACTGCTTGTCGACCAGATATTATGTTTAGTGTGTGTATGTGTGCAAGATTTAAAGATAATTCAAAAGAATCACACTTTCTTTCTGTTAAAATAATTTTTAAATATCTTAAACATACTACTAACTTAGGATTATTTTATCCAAAAGGACAATCATTCTATTTAATAAGTTATTAAAATGATGACTTTTCTAGTTGCAAGTTATATAGAAAGAGCACATCTGGAATGTGTCATATTCTAGGTAAGCCCTTAGTATCATGGTGTAGTAAAAAGCAGAACTATGTTGCATTGTCTACTGCTGAGGCAGAATATATTGCTGCTGGTAGTAGTTGTGCACAAATTTTGTGGATGAAACATACATTATTGGACTACGGATATCAGTTTAGACATGTATCTATAAAATGTGATAACACTAGTGCGATTAACATCTCTAAGAATCTCGTGTCTCACTCTAGTACCAAGCACATTGATGTAAGGCACCAATTTTTGAGAGATCATTACCAAAAGGGTGATATTACTCTTGAATTTATAGGTACTGAACATCAATTAGCTGACATATTCACCAAGAATTTAAGTTCAGATATGTTAAGTTACATTAGACATGAATTAGGAATGATAGACTTTCTAGAGTCGAACCCTCACCGTTAGCCTAAACCTCACTGTTATCCTAAACCTCACTGTTAGCCTAAACCTCACCATTAGACTAAACCTCACCATTAGCCTAAACCTCACTGTTAGCCTAAACCTTCCTGTTAGCCTAATCCTAACTATTATACCTCACTAGTATGAACCTCACCGATATACCTCACCGATAAAAATACCTCACCATTAGGAATCCTCACCGGGTATGTATTACAGTTAGGTTGCGCTATTTTTAAAATTATGTATCTTTAGCATCCAGATTCTGTATCGTTTATATTTTACTTATTAAGATTTATTCATTTATTTTGTGATTCCTAAATGATAAAACATAAGTCTTTACCTCATCTCAATCCACCTCAAACCCTTTACATTCATAACTTAGCTCCCAAATCTTCATTTCTTTCGAACCCTATGCCTCGCAATTTGCAGGATGGCAAGAGTGAAGAGACCATCAGTCAGTGAAAAGGATGATGAACTGAATGAAAAAAAGACTCAAAGGAGAGTCTAGTGGTGGTAGTGAAGTGAAGAAACCTAAAAATCCGCATCTCATTCAAAGGGAAATAGTTGTTGAGAAAGAGCTATGCGCAGAATGGTTGATGACTAGTAAGTCTTTAGTTCTAGAAGTGATGAAAGAATAGAAATGGGTAGAGTACTTCTCGAATAACAATGGTCCTTATTATCCAAAGCCGGTAAAAGAATTCTATGAATTTGTTCATTTTAAGAAATCATAAGTTGAGAATAGGATGGTATCAGTAGTGAATGGCAGGACAATATTTTTTTCTTCTATTGAGTGGGATGAGTGCCTGAAAGTTCCACATGAAGGAGAGTTTGGGTATTTCTCAAAATCAATACCCTCTACCAGTGACATCTTTGAGTATGAAGCTACTTTGGAAGAATTAACAGGAGAGAGCACTCCAAGAAAAGTAGTTGCTATAGAAATGGATGGAGAGAACCGGTTACTATTCAAGTTCATCCAACATGTGCTAAGTCCAAGAAGAGGGGACTTTGCAAATCTGAAATATCAAGATATATATTTGTTGCATCTATTAAGACATGGTGTCAAGGTAAATTTGGGTAGGCTTCTGATGATTCAAATTGAAGATATGACCAGGCCAAAGTCAAAAACTAATGCTCTATTCTTTATAAAGCTGATCTTTGTGATGATCAAGGTAAGAGGTGTGGCTAAGTCTTAGGATGAGATAGTAGTTATGAAATACAACTTTTGTATTACCAAAACTTTTTGTAAATACATGAAGATCAATTGGAATCCATGGAGAAGAGAATGGGTCAGTGACTAAGGGAATTTATATGATAAGATTAATCTTGTGGATCATCCTTTTAGGCCTAAGAATGTGAGGGATCAATGTCTAGGACTTGATTAAGAGGAACCTCAGTATAGTGATAATACTGATGAATAGGATACCTCTATAGCTGATGGAGGGGATCCGGACATGCCTCCAATTATAGTTTCTGAAGTTATATCATCTGGAAAGGAAACTATGTTGGGAGTAAGCAATAAAGAAGCCCTTATTCATGAGGAAGACCGGTTGGCTCTAAAGAATGAAAAAGAAGTCCATGAAAGTGGAGAACATATTTTTGATAGCTCAGATGAGAACACCTTGAGTTTGAGTCCATTGATTGGAAGTACTTATGTACCTATATAGGCTGTTCTGGTTGAGATGGCAGAACCTGCACCCATTCCTGATGAGCCTCCTGTTGGAGAAATGGAAATGGTTGTGGAGAATTCTTCTGAGGAAGACCGAGCTGTTGAGGGTGCTATTATTATACATATACATAAGAATTCACAAATTGAGTGGGAGCATCCAACCAGACTTGGAAATGTTTCAGTAGCTATTGATATTGAAGACTAGGTAGAAGACCCAGGGTTTGTAGTTTGTGGGTTGGACTATCCAGATTCTGAAGATGAGACACCCATCAATAGACCACAAGTTAACTATATTATCTTTTCTGAGTTTTTACATGAGGATGTGGTAAGAAAATCTAATCAATTACAGTTGAAGTCTGATCTTATGACCTCATTCATGGAAGAGATAAGAAGAATGGAAACCTCTTTAATATCATCCATTCAGTCTGTTATGAATGACTCTGTGGCTAGTATTGGGTCAGAAAGAGCACCTGTAGTTGTGCCTGAAAATCTGGTTACTAAGGATGATCTTGAATATTTAAAGGATGAGTTGAAGAAGATTTGGACTGCATCTATTGCAGACTTAAAGAGCTATTTTGTTGAGGAGCTGAGCAAAATGGAAAAATCATTTGAACTCTCTTGATTGTATTGTTTCAACCACTATGGAAGAGATGGTGAATGAAGTCAAAGTGTGTCTTACTCAGATTGAAACTTGGATAGAGTTTGTTAGTGATTTGAAGCAATCTATTGATTCATTCCATACCTTGGCTAGTTCTCAAACCCATGTTACTGCTGACATAAATTATATAAAGAGTGTAGTAAAGCAGTTTGTGGATGTGTTTGAAGCCTTTAAAAAGAATATCAAAGAGCATGTCAGTACATAGGATTTGGTTTTCACGAAGCTGATAAGTAGTTTGAACCAATCTTTTAAGGAAACTATTTAATTAACTAACAAACCTCTAGGTTCACCCAGTTCTTCCGTAGATATTGAGAAATTTAGAGTTGTGCTGAAAGAGGATCTTGGTCAGGCTAGTACAAGTAGCTCAGTTGATTCTCAGGTACTGTCTACCTCAATAGATATCATAAAATTTGTTCAGGAGCATATGAGAGATGCTACTGCTACTCATAAATAAATCAAGGATAATACTGATCTGTATTTTCAGAATGTTTACACCAAGCATCATCTCAACAACTATTTCAAGATTTTGTTAGAAAACATGAAGTTACCTCTAGTCACTCAGGATTTTAGAGAACAAGTAAGCAAGCTGAGGGAGTTGACTCCTACTCTAGATAAATTTATGGAGAACAAGGATGACTTTATATCTGCTATGGAGAGAGGAGGAGGAATCATTATGGACTTTAGGAATCTGTTACTTCCATTTTTTCATGTAGATAGTACTTCTATCATTTCACCTCCAGCTCTTCCTGCCTCTACTTAGTCTGCCTCCATTCCTCAGATGACACTGGCTCAAGCTATCAGAAGATTGACACCATTGATTACTCCAAGGGGTACCCACTACATGCCAGGAATAGTATTTGTTTCTCAACATCCATTGGTTCTTTCTGCAGTTCCCAAGCCTGAGTCTACCTCCGAACCCAAATCCAAATTCAAAGCGGACATTCAGGAGGAGGATTGACTAGTGGCTTGGACATTTGATAGGAATCACTTGTACTCTTTTTGTATCAATTTTTTATTTCTCTGTATCTTTTTTCCCCAAGAAATACATATGATCTTATTCTCTTTTACCTTCTGTTACTTCTATCATCTTTTGTTTCCTACTTTTTTCTAATCACAAAGGGGGGGAAATATGATAAAAATAAGCAATATGAGCATAAGGAAGAGGGAGAAATATGATACATATGAGAAATATGAGCATAATTTAATTTTACTATAATATAATTCTACCTCTGGTACATTTTTTTATATCTATGATACATTTATTTCATACCTCTGATTCATTTGTATATAATACTCTATTCTCTGATATATTTTAAAATGTCATTACTCACACTGAGAAGTGAGACTCAATGTATTTTATACTACTATCTTAATGACTCTTTTGGATTATAATACCATAATTTGTGATTATCAAAAAGGGGGAGATTGTTGACCTCACCTGTTTTGATAATCCCAATTATGCTTTAATATGTTTTGATAATCCCAATTATGTTTTAATATGTGTTTATAATCCTATATATATGTTAAATTATGTTGACAAAAATATCAAAATAATCATTGGAAAATTTTAATCAATGTTTATCTATGTTTATACATGCTTTGAAATAATTATAACTCAATATGGATATGTTTGAATAGAATATATAAGTGTTAAGTCTGTGAGTCACTGATACAGAGCTACCGATAGAATAAGTCTACCGGTATGCACAAGTCGACTGATACAGATAGAGGGCTATCGGTGCATAGTCTACCGATAAGTAAAGGTCACTAATAGACCAAGCTTCTTGTGACACAAGGTCACTGGTACACAGCTTCTGATATAAATTCCACCGATACAAATACACAGCCACCGATACAGAGAGACAAAGTCCACCGATACAGACAGATACCGACAGACAGCTATCGATACAAGTCTGCTGATACAGACAGACAGCTACCGCTACAAAGTCTATCGATACAAGAATGACACCATTACAAAAGAGCTACCGATAAAAGGAGTTACCGATGGAAAGAGATACTGATACATAGATCTACAATTATAAAGAGTAACAGATACTGACACGCGACATACTGACTCAAGTCCACCGTTACAAGCTCACTGATTGAGAGAGCTACCGTTGAAAACCAGTCGCCATTTCTCTAAACCCTACTTATGTTTGTTTATTAATAACGGTCATATTTGGTTATTTTAATGCAACTAATATTAATTAAATAATGTGTGTTGAATGTTAGGGAACAGTACCTCGTACCTGCAAAAGAAATTAAGCTTTTTTCAGACCATTTGAGCTATAAAAGGAAAGACAAAAGCCACGCATAAAAGTGTGTGTTTAAAAGAAGTGTAAAAGATAATGGGTGTAGTGATATACACAGATACACATCTGATACAAAAAAACATATGCACCAGAGCTTAAAGAAGAGAAGAACTTTTTCTGAAAGTTGAGGGACATTGTTGTGCTATGAATCCTACCTGCAACCTTGAGTAAAACTCCAATAAAGGAAGTCAAGGAACAGAACTATGACACTCTATTTCTCAGAAAAATTAAAGTAAGGACTCAAACAACATTTACTCAATCCAAAAGGAGTCCAGAGCTGCATTTCCATCACACAGAGCCTTCTAAACCCATCTCATATCTTTTTAGCTCTGTTGTGATTTGATTATTTACTTTTAGAGTACTCTGTGTGATTCGGTTCATCTTAGACACACACTGACTACTGAGCATAACTGGAGGATATCTAAAATCCGCACTCAAACCTTCTGAATCCCTTTAGTTCCCACGAAAAATTGTGGTAGAGGTCTTAGCACTTGGACAGACTGTGTACTGTAGTTTACCCCAATCCAGGGTGTGGATCAAAGTTTATATAAACTATTTGAGAGGACTAAGTCTCAACTTGAGACTGAACCTCTTGGTTAAACCTGATGTGCTTTTTTATTTTGATTTAAACTATATCTTGCATTCCACTGATAATTGATTTAAATACAAATCTATTTTATAGTTACTCTGATAGATAATTATCAAGTGTTTGTTTTTATTGTAAAGCATTAGGTTAGTTTCAAAAGCTAATATAATCTTTAGATTAGATTAACTGAGAACTAATCAATATATTGAGAACCTAACTTACCCTTTAATGTATTAAAAATTTACTACGGCTTAGCTTGTTATTTAAATTTCAGTATTTTAATATAAATTTTTTTAACAGAAATTTTTAATTGGAACTCAATTCACCCCCCTCTTGAGTATCCACTCCGACCAACAGGGTCGCGCCCCTCCATGGTTTGGGTCGTGTTTTCCCAACCAGCCGCACCACCCAGTCAAGTTGGGTCGGTCTATAGCCCAATGGGTCAATCCCACCATTGCCCCCGGCCCAATCGGGCCAGCACAGGCCGGTTCGGGCCAGATCGGGTCAGACCCAGACCCAGTTAGTTCGGCCGATACCGAGTCTGACCAGACCCGGACCCTTCTAGGCTAAGTTTCGTTAAAAGAGACATAACTTTTGAACCATAAATCTATTTGACGAACCGTATATGAATCTATGATCCTTGGAACTAGGTGTTCCTTTTGGTATTCTCCACCTTTGTATGGTATAATGTTGGAGTATGTCCGGGTTGGATCAAACCCAAATTTAATAGGGCCCTCGTTACTAAAATGCTTATAACTTACAGACCAGGTGTCTGATTGACGTGTTATCTGTCACGTTGGAACCCTTGCGACATGGCAGTCCTTTGAGATACTTCTTCATGGAACATTGTGTAGGTTGTAGAATAACTGGTTTCTTGACTAGAATATCCTCCTATAATCAAGCATGCTTAGTGCGGGAATCTAGTGGCTGGCTGTAACATGAAGAAAGAACATCGATCTTACGTGGGTTGACATCTATCAATCATGTGTGGGTCAGCGCTTAGCGATCCTGTGTGTATTAGTACCTATAAATCTTGTGTGGGTAAGCTCATAGAGATCATGTGTGGGTTAGCATCTATCAATCTTGTTTGGGTTAGTAGCAGAGCCTCTCGACATAATAAGATGATCTATTATTACGACTAATCATCTATACTTTTTTACATAAGTTATATACCTATTGTGAGTTGAGTCTTTACCTTCTTGGTGTTACCATTGTGGTAATTTTACCTTCTTTTAGTTACCTATGTGATGTTACCTTTGTGGTACTTTTACCTTCATGGTGTTACCTTTATGTCATTCTTCCGTCATGGAAAAGTTGTGAAAATGGCTTAAAAGTTGGAACATTATGTTTCCTCATCTATGAGATGATTAGTTTTTGATAACATAGTATATGTATGTGAAAATACCTAAGTAGATTTGATGACAATAGCTTCATGCTTTGTGATTGAGGTCTTACTTTGTGGCTTTTCTTCTGTGGAACTATGGGAGACCTTCGGGGGTCTCGGGGTCCATTCTGAGTATTGTAATACTCTCCCCAGCAAGGGATACTCCTGCACATTGATGTGTCTTGTGTAGATGACAGATAGTTTTGATTGAGGCTTGGGGGGCCAAGACTGTATGGTGCATAGAGGTGGACCATTTGATGTGACGTGACACAGTGACTACATATTGTGAGTTGTACCGACCCTTTAGGTAGAATCCTCAATGAACATTTTAGGCGATGTTTTCTCTTTAAGTTTTACTTTTACTTTCCAGTTGGGCTTGAATAATGACCCCTTTACTTTATGTACTATTTTTACTATAGTAGTTTACTTTGTGGCTGCTTCTTGTTTTGTTCTTGGATTGTGTGTTTGTACAGGTTTAAAGGCAATGTCTTCCCATTATATGGATACACCTTTCCGGTGCAAGTATCCAGCCCCAAGCCTATGGATGGCAGGCTTAGGGTAGTCATGACATGGGATCAGGGTTATGATTCATGATAGATTTTTTGTTATATATCATAAAGTTTACTCATTAGTTGGATGTTACTGATAAACACTTAGATTAACTTGGCGGTTTTGTACATAATGAACTTATTTTATATTATAATTTTTTATTATGAGTATGTCAGGATTCTATAACATTGGATAAGGTAAAATACATATTTAATGATCTGGTTCAACCATGAATAAAGTTACATGACATTTCTTGATGATAGTAACAGAAATTGAAAACCTGTCATCCTTGAATGTGATAAATTAACACATCTCGGATGGTATTTTCATTTTTAGTGTAAGAGTAGGAAAAAATGAAATATGATGAAGAAATATAAATTATCAATATAAAATTATAGTTCATGTATGGTATTATAATTATCATATAATTTGGATGTGGTCAGGTGAAGAGAGAGAAAAAAAATAATGGATCATGTAAAAGATGTTGAATGACAAAAGGAGATAAGTTAACCGATGAGAGTAATACTCTTTGAGATTCTCATTAAGGCCTTTGTTTTTGGCCTTTTAGTGAGACAAATAGGTCTTGGACATGGGGGAGGTCTTGGTATGTGGATTTGGTATAACATATCCATGGATAAAAGAATGATTGGATAGAGAGGAAGAGGGGTGAGTTGTGGTTTATATAGTGGAGTAGATGAGGGTTTTCATAATATTTTAATCGTTAGATTATTATTTTTCTCAAAGACAAGTAATTGATTATTCCATGATAAAAGAGATTAATAAGTACATTTGAGTTGGAACTAATGGTTTCTAACATAATCATTGATGTAGTTAATAGTGTATATATCTCTTAATGTATTTATACAGTAATTTATGTATTTTACAATTCACAAAAATTCAGGTATTTTTTAAAAATTACAAAAATTCACCCTAACCATTTTTAGACATGTATAATAATAAAATAAAATCCATTTTTTCAAAATATATTTTTTAAATATTTGAAATTTAATTATTAATTAAAATGATCATTTATTCGTAAAATACAAACTGTTAAAATATTCATCATTAATTTTAAGGTGCCTAAATATTATTTACACTTTCATGGGTAAAGTTTCCATTTTTAAGGTTCATATTACTATTAATACGGGTATGTTACTATTAAAAAGTGTATGATACTATTCAAAATGTTTAGTTAATATTCATTATAAATTAACATGATTCTATAAAACTCAAAATATCACCCTGATCGCAATCATGTATGTCAGTTTATCGAAATTCAAAGCACACAAGTGGCAAATTAATGTTTAATAGTTTGTTTATAACTATATCCTATAATATCAAAATGTTTTATCATAGAGAATCAGTGCTTCATGAAATATAGTCTATATAATGAAATGATTTTATTTAAGAGAAACTTACCCTAAAATATTTGGGATGTTATAAAATAAGTCTATATTTTTCAATGGGTGACACCTAGGTTCCCATATAAAATTAATTGGATGGAATGATATGGAAAATTGAAAAAATAATTCCATGATAGATTTCCAAATTACCTACATGAAATATCATGGATGGTATGAAACAAAAAATGATATAATGAAATGTCTTTCATACCAATGATCACACATTGATTCACAAAATGTATTAAATAACATAAATCTATTGGTTTCCCTATACTGTTATATAATAAATTCATGGAGTTTATCTGATAAAATATATGATTATAATTAATAATGGATTCCATAGCTATGTGGATTGGGACAATAAAATATATTATATAATAATATATAACCATAGACTATCTAGATTATTTTAAATTAGGTTGTATCAGATGGGTATCCCATGATGGACCACGCTTACATGTGAATTAAATATTTCATTCACTTTTTTATTACTAAATTATCAATTCTAATTATAAATCCACTTACTGGTTTGTAAAACATAGCATTGGTGGGGCCCACTGATATTTCTCACACCCTATTCAGTCAACTATTTGGTTCCCAAAAACACTCATGGATTCATGTAGGAATAAGGGGATGCATGCATCTTATACACAAGATTTTTTATACTAGGATATTATATTAGAGAAGAGGATACGGATAGTACTCATGATGATATTGAATTTTATTATTTTAAATTTCCATAATTTTAGTGTAACATATACTATATATTCTTGATTTCAATTCCCCTTACTCCATATTCTGTCATAGTAATATGACATAACTATTTTGTAAATAACTCTTGTTATTATTTGTGTCAGCCATTATTATCTTTATGCTTAATCCTATGATGAATTGTTATTATTTCCACAAAAATTATGATTATTCCTATTGTTAATTAACATTGCAATTCAATATGATAATTAATTTATATTCAACCCTCCTCTCTTGCCACTTTGCACCATAAATTCTAGTCTACATCCTCTCACAAAATGGAAGGCATGATTTAGGCCATGAGGCCACTATGTCAGGTCATATATGATTGTACCGGGCCATGAAAATAATAAATATATATCACTTGATTTGTTTTACTATACATATTAATTTTGTAATGTATTCCAGAATTTGGGACATTTCAGTATTTGAAAACTATTTTATTATTGGGATTAGATTCCTACATATATGAAAATTCTACATGTCTTGAGGTGGTATTTTTTATTGATTATGACTCATGATAATGTTTTACTAATTTCTCTATAGGGTGAAACAAACTATTTATTTTTGTTATGTATTTTTACACATAGCCCAATATTGTGGGGGAACATTATCTATGCCTCATTACAAGATCATATGTATTTATATTTCATTATATTTCATTCACTGTTTATTTACTAAGTTCATTAAGTAAATCATTATATTAGTGCATTGAAAGATATATTTTTAATTTTTAATAAAATGTAATTAATTGAAATGGGATAAATAATGGGTAATATTATGTGTCTAGATCATCATAAAAATAATTTTACAAAACCTATTAATTCCATCACCTTAGCTAACCATATTACCACATGATATATCTTTATATTTTTTGTGACAAGAGCCAAATTTTAGTTGGTTTCAATTAAATGGATTTTAATTGTAATTTATATTATATATATATATATATATTAGTAATAGTGATCTATATAAATGAACCATATAAATTTGATATTTTATGTTAAAGACTAGATTTTTTTTCTCATAGTAGTTACATGAATATACAATTTTAACATATAATTTTGTTACATTATAATATGGGAATAATACTTAATCTAATTGGACCATGGTATAATTTTAAAATTTTATTATATTTAAACATATTAAATAATTGTTACCATTTAAATGGGTATTATAATTGAATATTTGAGAGTTTTTCCACTATAATAAGAATTTATTACACCATATAACGGTACAATTATTATTGAAACATTGATTCATATCAGTACACTATACATAGTAGTTGGTAGTTTGGTTATATTTTTTGGGTAGTGATCCCTTACCTATATAATGTTACCATAAGATAACCGCATAAGTCATGTTATAATGTACATAGAATATATGGATTATTTACTACTGTTAATGATCAATTAATTGTTCAATCACGTTTTAGACATCCTAGTGGAATTGTCGATATATAAATTCATGATAACCTCAAATCAAACACATGGAGGGTAATGAAGAATATTTTATGAATGTGGTTTGACTTGTACAAGATGTATTGCCTCTAGTAGTGACACATATGTCACATTCAATTGTCTCGGGACTAATAATTGACACTCATCTTCGAGATGGTTTTCTATGGTCATTGCAGAATATGCATAGAATTCCACAACTTATAGTAATGTTTTCAAATATTACTATAGAGTAGCAATAGTATCATCCACCTAATTTTAAAAATGATGGTAGATCCTAATGTTAAGAATCATGGATAGAGGCTATATATTTCATCTTCAAGTATTTAAATAATCATATATTGAGGAGTTTCTAGGATGCTTTTTATGTGCACTGTTTGAACACCATGAATTTGTGGGATCTTCTATATGTGGAAGATAAGATTCATGGTATGGTCATAGTGTAATTCATTACTAGATTCTATGATTAAATCTATCTTATGGTATCAAGAGCCAATGGAGATAGGGAATTTATGCATATGAAGTAGGGTATATTATCTGTTATGTAAAATTAAACTCATTTCATAAAGCATGAATTTTATGTTGTAAATATTTAATTGAATAACTAACTAGTGAAAGGAATTTTAATTATGGGATTATTCATTATATATTTTCAAATGAGAATTTTTCCCCATTGTGTACCAATTATTATATATTGAACACAATCCCTAACTCTGGGCATATCCTATGAGAAGATTTGGGTGTGAGAATGGTGGTTCAATGCCAATACAAGGTGTCAGTCCATTCAACGGATTTAATTTTTACATTTATCTTTCTCATAGAGGATAAAGTATACATATTTTACTTCTAGGTAATAATACCTTATTCCATCATTATGGTAGGCCAGGAAACACGAATCCCCTTTATGTCTATTATCAAATTGAGTGTCATGTTTGTGGTAATATGGTTCATCTTGAATATTTAACATGATGAATCTTATGTTTAAAATGAAGGATTTTCTCAATAAAATCCATTATTTTGAGTTGTATCAATATCTCATCATTTAGGGGGGAGAAAATTTAAGGATGTTCAAGTTGAGGAGGTCATTTTGGTTGACGAATCCAAACATATGATATGAAGTGATATTAGAGTTTTCCTTATTGATGATTTAATTTAATAGCACTAGGGTGAATATTAAGCCAGATATATGCTATATAGCTTCCAGTTGATGATAATCGTGTAGTTTCATCTATAAGTAAAGGAACAATTTTAGTAGTATCAAACATAGTATTTTTTTTATTTGAAAATTCATCCTCACTATAATTTATATATATATATGGATATCATGTAATTTCTGTGGTATTAAATTCATTATTAATACGGGGTTATTCCAATTGGGAGGTTGATCAGATAATGAATTATATTAAAATGTTTTTCAATATTAGATTATTATCATCCTTGATATGGGGGGAATATACATGATTAATATGATCAAATAATTAGTATCATATAAAGACCATATTGATAGTTATCAGTTTTGGTTGTCTATTTTATAACCTCAGGGTATATCTATGTTTATATGGGTGAGGGGAATGTCATTGTGATTCGAGAAAGACCTAATAATCATTGGATAGGAGGGATGTATTCCTATATTTACTATCATTTTTAGGATTGATTAATGAACATGGAATATAGATTTCTCTCTAGGGTGGATGATTTTAGGGATTTGACCTCAAATGAATTTTTATGACTACCTCCTTAGAGAGGGGTGTATTATACTATCAAATTTTTTCCAGTAGTACATGTATTTATATTCATCATACATGATGAATACTACTAATATATAGAATCTCAATGGATTGATAGAAAACATGGATTCCAATGTGTTTATCTAACCATAAAATCGTATTAGGGTTCAGAGATGCTTTTCTCTAAGAAGAAGATCAGTCCCTTTGTAATTGGGTGGATTACTCATAGTTGAATCAATATACAATGAAGAATAGATGTGTGCATGCTCGTATATATGACCCCTTAAACTAGTTACTATATTCTGTACATCTCTAAATTTTATAGTTTATGTGGTACTTTTATTAGGTAATGGTTATTTTCATATATATATACCTCATATATGATTCCAAATCATGGTTGGACATTATAATTTTTCATAATATAATTTTATCTGACTATCAAGGTATTTGTTTTATGCACATGATGTATTGGATGTTCTACTAATTCTTGGATTATATTGTATTAATTTTTTTTCATGACATGTTTTTATATTTTCATACTCTACATGTCCATGAAAAACACATTGACATAATAGTGAGTACAATAATATATGATATATAATGTTAATATCAAAACATGATACATCTAGACTGAAAAATGTTAACTTCATGGGTCAAAAAATATCAAAATTAATTGTATATGTTGATCCATAAAAAGTGAGACTCATAATTTCTTATGATAACCCTAATAATTCTATTGATATTTTGTGTATCATTGAGATAGAATAATATTATCATAATTTTTTTATAATTTCTCATTCACTTAATTACAACTTATGGGATTGAAAAATAATGAATATATATATTTATATTGTTAGATTTATGTGAAAACAACTTTTAGTAGTTTATGGGAAGTCAAAAATTAGAGATGATTCACACTGTTATTGATCCTTTCAGAGGATATATATATTATATTTTCATGCATCATGCATTGGTATGGGAGAATTTCACCATCACGAATATCATTTTATGGAATTTTAGTCTCATTATTTGAGACCTCCTGAGAATTAATTCTTAGTTAATGATATCGATCATGTGGTTAGGAATCAGGCAATTCAATATTTTTGGAATTAGTTTATTATATAGTGGTTTGTGGTGTATATGGACCTTAAAAGTCTAAAATATTTTTTCCCACTATTTTAATTAAACGTCAAATAGTGAATATAGTTTGTCTAATTTTTTGTACTTTTATTTTTATAATGTTTTTGTAGCTAATATAGAAATGGTTTTCATTAATGATTAGAGGCAGAAGACTCAAGAACATTAAATTCAAGAAGCTATTAGCATGTGGAATTTGATGTCTATTCATTGTGAGATGCATATTTTAGTTTAGGATCATCACTAAAATCCTGATCATTTTACTTTTTCATGGTCCTTAAATATTTTGGATCAATATAATGTGAGAAAAAAATTTCTTAGTACTAAAGGAGTGTGTTCCATGTTAATATACTTCACCTTAATGTGTCAATGTTGACCATGTTATATTTCATATAAACGGAGTGTCTATGTGCCTATTGGCATGTAATAGCTATTTATGTGAGGATATAATGTTTTCAACTGAGAAGAAAATATCATAAAATTAATGATTTTCTGTGAATTACACATTATGTATCGGTGTCAGGTTATGAATGGATAGATAAAAGGTTTTCTTATTTGATTTTATACGTATCAGTAGGTGAAAGAATAACACCAATAGATTTCTTCACATTTAAATCTATAAGTCATTTCAAATTGGAAATGTGATAATGTCACCATGTAGTTTTTAAGTTCTTTACAAAATCCCATCACAGTAGTGATGCATTTTTACTGATCATGGATACAATAACGAAGGTATAATATTTCATACATATTTTAGATAAAATCTCAATAGATAAACATGGATGAATATATTTCCATGAGATTATATTCCTTCACGGTTATTCTTGTACCTATATAGATTTATTAAAACTCTATTTAAATCACTTGTCTTTATAGGGTTACGTAAACCTATGGAAATATAGGTACTTTAATATTTCATATCACCCTATTACTGATGAATAATATGTGAAAAATATAGTTTTATTTGTTTAAATTCAATGAGAATTTTCATATAACATTTATTGTTTATGATCAAAATAAATTCTTCTAGTTAAATTAGGATTTAATAATATTTTACTCGAGACTATCCAAATTCCTCTTAATGAGGCCATTTATGGAGGTCTATGTCAATAACCCCTTTTCTTGTTAGAGGAAGTAGATGAAGTGGTACTCAGAAATCATATCATTCAAGAGTTATTAAAGAAGGCATATCATATCAAGAATGATATGGTTATTTCATAATCTAGGAAAAATGTATTATGATGATCATTATCAATAACTGTTAAAGTTTGTGATGATATATTAGAGCTTCATGCAAGATTCACCTATATTAGGTCATCAAATGATTTTTAAACGAGGCGAATTTATAACCCAGGTACATTTTTCACATTAACATTATTTAGAGAGGAAGTCCATTAGCTTATTAGATAGCATTGACATTGATGTATAAGGTAGTTCATGATGTCTCCAAAATTTATCTGCATCACCTTTGTCAATCCAACCCATTTCATATTTTCTATCATAATCATGTTGAGTTAGAGTTTGATTTTTATATTGTGTAGTGTCCATTTCATATCGTTCAGTGAAAAATACAATATATTCAAAGTAGGTCATTTACACTAGATAAGGTTATATGGAAGTAAAAAATTTACATTTCGAGACACAGTAAGGAGAGAGTGAAATATGTGCTCATTTTTAGGAGTAGTTCACTATTTAGGATAAGAAATCCATTTGCAAACTTTTGGAAGAATTGATGTGATGTTGGGTGGTTATATTATCATTTTTTTTCTTGAGGCATATATCATTTTTTTGTGTAAACCGTTTTTAAATATAATATATTTTTTTATTTAATTATAAGAATTCATTTTGATTATATGGTATTTGATAAGGGAACATTTAATCTCCCAGGTATTCCATGTTTTAATTTTATATATTATATGGAATTAATTCGAGACCTGCCATTGCGATAGTGTGTCATTCTGAGGTCCGGAGTTCCCATCCCAATTGTTTGAAATAATTGATGCTTGTAAATACTACACAGGAGCTATTTTTTAGAAAAACTGGAATAACATTTAAATGGATACCCATATGAGAAATCCTAGGGCATCATTGTGTTCAGATCAGCGATATTACCTTAGGTGGAACATAAAATCGACTACTACAGGTCGACTGCCGAAGTTAATTTTTTTTGGTATTTTTAAAATAAAAAATATAAATAAATAATTTCATAAATGTTTTTATGATATAGAGACACATTTTATGGTTTTAAATAACTAGGATCCTATGGTTATTCTCATAAACATTGAAAAATAAATGGAATACTTAGGAGACTTGGAGTACAGCCTACCTTGCAGAATTATCGATGAACGGCGACCAAGGACAACATGTGAATCATTGCACAATAAGATCAGATCTCACCAATTATGATAGAAAGGACACACTTCATCAAATATTGAGGTAGGGTTTTCTATTTCGATTATTTTTCCCTGTTATTAGATTTAAATGATGAAGGTGTATCAACCCACGAATAGGTTGACCCACTAATCACTCGTTCTAGCAGGAGGAATTCGATGGTGGGTTTCAGTTTTAAGGATTTGATTATGTTTTTTTTCTCATCTTGATCCTTTTAATGAGAGAAGATCTATTCTGTAAGATACAATGGTGGAGTTTCAATACTTTATTTTTTAATACGAATTTTCTCTCCACTCCAACCCACACATTGTTTCTTTTCATCGTGGAATTATGAGAGAAAAAAATTTGTGTGTACATATTGCAAGAAAACAATCACAAAATGTGGATATGACATTGTTACAACCTAGTGGAGGTGTGATGACGATAGAGGTATAATAATCGACATGGTTCAGAAGAAATCTTTATTTAACCATTCTTCACATAGATGATTAAAACAAGTTTCTGGAGCTGATCAAACACCTGAAACTTACTGAATCGACAATGAAATGATGGGATGGCCCCTGATCATTATATTCAAGGAATTTGAATGTCTGATTTCAATGACATAACATCATCCAATGTTCCTAAAAAATAACATAAATTCTAGAAAATCACGAAAAATATGATGTGTTCTTCGAAGAAAAAAACATGTGGTGATGGATCAATGGCATATATGGGTCCTCATTAAAGAAAGATATGAAATGGAGTGTGACCCATGTCACAAGTCATATGGTTCCTATACATGGTTCTTGAAGTGTAACTCAGATGATACACATACAATGGGAGGTTACATGGAAATTACTCCACCAAACATCCATACCAGTAAAGTTATGAGGGTTACCTCATGTACCAGTACACAGGTTGGTAAGCATGAGTTGAATCCCTATAAAGGAACATGGCCAATTTACAAAGAGAATCCCCCGGATATTAATACACAATGTTTTAATGTTCTACATGTTGTGTATATCTTTTTTTGTGACATTATCTTTTCAAGATGGGACGTTGTGAATGATAAATACTTGGGGTTAGAGGACATGGTGTGAGACACCACAACTTTCCGTGAATATTCCCATAGCTGAATTTATCTCTTTTTAAAACATATAATTGACATTTTTTAGTTGTTTTAGTTTCTCCCTTGATCATTCCCTTAAATTTCAGGTATCATCTTTTATCTAGAAGAGTATGAACCCTTCAATTGGACTATCTGGATGGAGTTAGGAATCTCTTGTGAGAGGTCTGGAGCACGATCCTTTATCCATTATTGGTCCTAGTTAGAGTTTGTTATTTCTGCAACCAATACAATAATACATCAATCCCTTACATTGTAGTTGAATCCAGATGATTCGTGGTATATTCCATGACCCTGGCAGTGATCCTCATCTATTTATCATAATCATCCCACTCATGAGTTAGTTCTCCTAAAATGAGTGTATCTATTCTCATTTTAGTACTATCAGTGCATCTATCTCTATCATGAAACTTCCCTATGTATAGTACATCTCAGACGAACATCATCAGATCTATAACACACATGGAGTGAGTTCTACCGGGTGAGTGATTTGTGGAATCTTTGAACTGAATCACTAGAATGGGTATTTGGGTAATTCTGACATACCATTAGACTACAGGTCTAGGATTTGAGTATATAAGGATATTAATCTTGTGACATGATATGTGTATATATATATATACTATTTAGAGAATATCGTACCTTTACTTTGTATATTTCTTTTTATGGGTATCCTATTGTGTATTGTTATACTCACCCCTTCCTGAGATTTTCCCTCATGTGCCTTGTCTAGTTTGTAAGAGAGGCCTTTTGAAGTTGTATTGGGAAGACGAGGACTGGACAGACCCTAGTCAACATCCCTTAGGGATTATGTGTTCTTTCTATGATGTGTTGTATTCCCATTACCATTATAGTGTACATGTTTGACTTTGTAGATATAAACACTCTCTATTTGTGGACTAGTATTATAACCCAGTTACTTTTTTGAACATTACTTTATTATATACTCTATTTTTTGGTTTTAGTTATATGCATGCATTTTGTTCCTTAATGATTTGTAAATTTTATCATTTTGGATCATGGATATGTCTGTAGGTGTACATGGACTTAGGAAAATGCTTATGTTTTTAATGATATACCTTTGGTAGTAGTCCCAAGCCACTGGCCTATTAGAGGCAAGCTTGGGGAGTCGCGGTTCTAGAACCACAGGGACAGATCATAACATATCAGTATCGCAGGTCATCAGTTCAGCCCTAAAGTCTATGAGATTGTGTGTTTAGGTTTGGGGAAAGGGTGTTTACTATATGGAGTTAGGATTTTATGCCAGGGATTGTAGTGATGGTGGATCTAGATGATGTATCCATACAATAGGGATATGATAATATGATTTTTGACTCATTACATGACAAAAATAGTTGCAGGGAAACAAAAATTGAATGGGGGAATTTATCATATAATAATGGGATGTGGTTTCCATTTCCATTTTTTTCATCTATTCATATAAAATCCTTGACATTGGTATGTATTTTTTTCATTATAAGATGCCACTTTGATGATTACCAGTTCGGATTTAGAACCTCAATCATGGGGATGACCCACTCAATGACAATGCCTTGATTCAGGGGATAGTACCACAAGTTTTACCTCTAAGTGGTACACCAATTAAACCATCACTATAGAATCATCGTGTGGAACCTGTAGTACTAGTTTACTAGCGTCGTTTTCAGAATTCACTCCATGAGTATCAGAGATGGAGATCTCTCAAGTTTCAAGGTGATCCCAACCTTTAGGTGGTTAAGGACTGGCTTGAGGCAGTGACTAGTGACTTCCATCTAGTGTGGTCACCATCCGACCAGATGGTGATCCTATGAGAGAGCATTCATTAGGGTTCAACTGGGTGATGGTGGAGTTTGACCAAGCATATTCACAATGAGGCGACTCCTTCTTGGACTAAGTTTGAGAGACAATTTATGGATGGTTTCTCTCCAGTTAAGATAAGAGTACTACGTATAAAGTAGATTCTCTATCTTTAGTAGGGTTGTTTGATAGTGGGTGACTAATCATCACAGTTTACCAGCCACTTGAGGTACTTAATCGATTTGATAAAGGATTTGTACTTCAGTGTATGGACATTCAAGAGTGGATAAAGATGGGGAATCTGATCTAGCATCATACCTCAATGCATTCTGACTTATATTGGAGTGATCATGCAAGAATTAGTGGTCAAAAGATTCTTAAATAAGTAGAGATAGCCAGTGGCAGCCAGTTACAGATAGACGTTCATAGATCTCGACTGTAACACCTAGGTTTTCAGTAAAAATTGAAATTCATGAATCCATTTTTTAAATATATTGTTATATCTATTTATTAAAAATAGTTTTTCCACTATTATATTTTGAATTTAAAAAAACATTCATCTATGGTTGTGATCACTATGTTATTTGGAGTCTTCTAAAACCAACGTTTTTACGGTGAATAGTAACAGAACCTTATGAATAGAATTATAAATATAAATATGAACCTTATTAGTAGTAAATTATATTATTATTTTATTTTCTTAATATTATAAGATAATGATTTTTTGATTAATTTTTCATGGTGTTAAAAAATGAGTTAGAGATTTAAAATTATTAATTTTTAATAAATTATGGTTTTAATTAAAATTTTAATTGATAATATTTAGATAATTAATTTCAAAATAATGAGTTCATTTTGGAATTATACAATTAGGAAAAATCTTGGGGTGAAATATTTGTATTTTTCATAAATTCAAGAATTTTTAATGATTAGAAAAATACGATAAATTACGATAAATGCTATATACATTCATTACTACATCATAGGTGATTAAAGGATGATGTGATCCCACATGGTTTGAAATAACATGAAATTATTACTATTATGGGTAACATGAATCAAGAAAATTCATAGTCTTCAAAAAAAAGAATAAAATAATGATTTAAATTATGTAAAATCTCTCCTCTCCTCTACTATAAATACCACCCCAATTCCCCTCTTCCTCTCACACCTCTCAATCCTTTAGCATTGTCTATGTTATAAAAAATACCCTCCCAAAGTCTCTTCCCATTTCCAATAACTTCTTATCACACCAAAAGGACATAACCAAACACCTTAAGGAGGATCTCTAGGAGAAGTTATCAAGAGGTAAGAGTCCTCTTCCTTTTTCATGTGTTCCTTTTTCAATTCCGTTATTTTATTATTCTATATTATAGTCACTTTATCTAGGAGGAATGAAATATATAGAATCTGATATATTATTTATTTTATAATGTCCATGTAAAAAAATTAATCATCATTCTTCCTCTCCTCTCTCTCTTATGCTTAAAATGAATGCATCGTCCTGGATGTGCCGATTTACCAAAATCGTGGATGATGTGTTTGCAATTTCTTTTATTTCCATAAATGGTGATCATAAAACCCTTTTAATGGTTAGAACAGAATTTAATTTGTATTATGTAACCTATTTTATGTTTTAGAATGAACTTTTATCCATGGCATTAAATTTTATAGTGAAACAAGTTCAGGATTATCAACAAACCACAAAAAATGTTCGAAACAAATATCAATAATATTTGATATAATGATCGATCATCATATATGATAAAAAATTATATATATGGTATGATTATATATTCTATAAAAATATTAATAAAAATTAATTACACTTCTATAATTTCATTTCCAAATGACAAGAAAATCAAATACAAACCATCCATGTAAATCAGGTAATGAACGCACCCAAAACCAAGGACGAAACAAAATACTAACAATTAAAGGGTAATATAATGTAATGAAATTATCATATATGTTATTATAAACAGTAATATGATCCTTTGAGATATAAATAAAACAATTTTAACCATTATACAATAGTTTTAAACATGTTTTAATTATGACAAACCCAATGTAAGGGAATTCTTAACCCAATTTTCATTCATTGGGTTAACTTTCTACTTCATTAATTGTGTGGTTTTATGATCATTTATGTGATTAATTTTGTTTTATATTATGTTTTATTATGTTAATTTATATTTTATACATATATTCCTTTTGTTATATTCATTCCCATTTCAATTATATGTTATTTTTAAGGGACATTTCTTATAAAATCTTATAATGAAGTTCTAGTTTTACAAAATTCAAAAGAAATGTTTTTATGAAATTATTAATGTATTATCATTATGTTCTAGTTCATGGGACTATTTTATGAATAACGGTGGGAAATATATCTCAATTAAATTAATTGGGTATATGTATGTTTTGTGTTTGACCTTATTGTTACTCCAAATGTAACTATGATGGTTACAAAATAAGGTAGTTGGGAGGGTTACATTTCAAGGTATCTATGAGGGTTACAAATTATAAGGTTGGAGGTAATGTTAAATGATTATGTAATTAATTACCCAATATAATTTTTTTTTCTATTTATTTTCAATATGTTTTGTAGAAATCTCATGGAAATATCACATTTCACATTGTAAGTTTATATGGGTTACACGTATGTCATTTTGAAAATGATTTCATGCATTACAAGTATTCATTGAAAAATGTTTTATTTAATTATTTTCATGTCCCTTACTGATAATTTTTTTCTCATCCCATGTTTTTAAATGATTTCCACATTTTCTAAGGTTTTTTAAGATAAAGAATGAAGATAAATTAAATTTTATGATGATTTTACAGAGAGAACATGTTTTATTTGAAATGTTTTATATTATAGAAGAAATGGATACTATTTTTTTGTTTTATATGCTCTATATGAATGTAGAATCTAACTTATGTATTACATAAAAATTATATAAAAAAATAAACTTGAAAATATCCTCAATTTTAAGGGAAGTGAGTTCTTGACTAAAATTCATGATTATGTAATGTAATAAGGCTTGGTCCTTATATATGGTATCCGAGGATAGTTTAGATAAATGAAGGGGTTATGATGAAGTTAATAGAATACGATAAAAAAAATTACTCTATGGTTAATTTAAATTGATATATAATTTAATGATTAACATTTTTATTCATCTGAGATATAATTATTCAGAATGGTTTTCAGTAGAAGAAACTTGAATGCTGAAGTTGAGGGGCACCAACATAAAGATATCCATTCAAATCTACAGCCCATAATGGTAGTGATTGGAACCTATTAGTTTGTCACAGTAAAGTCTCAGATATCATGGGCAATGAATGGCGGTGGAATCCATGCATGAGAATAACCAGAGATACCACAATGTAACATGACTATAGTGGATCATTTTATAAGGAAACACTGTCACACTTTCAGTGTATCTTATGGCCCAGTGGAGGATGAATGATGGATTAAATCCATTGAAAAGATATTAAATGTTATGGGATATAAATATACTCAACAGTTAAGTCCTTATATTTATCCTATTGATGATGAAGCTGATCAGTGGTGTTCAATGGTAAAAAATACTAGGAATATGTAGGAGATTTATGTGTTAGATTAGGATTAATTTAAAATTCTTGTCCATGAAAAATATTTTCCTAAGGTAGTGGGACATATGAGATAGAATATATTACATGAATTGAAACCAAATGAAGATTTTTCAGTGGAAATATATTATGAAATATTTACCTGGTTCCTGAGATATGCTCCAAATCTTATTTTGGATCTTGATAGCAAAATCAATGGATTTTACTCAAGATTATGGAAAAGTTGTCGCAGTGATTTGGTCTCCTGTGAATTCAAAAGTTATGAGAAACATGTCAATTTTTTTGAGAGGGTAGATATGGGGTTTTTATATGATAACACGTACATTGAAAACAAGGATAAGAATAGGTTTAGATGGAATGAATTGGGTTAGAATCAATCAGTGAAATTTGTTGGTAAGAAATTCAGGATTCCAATTTGTGGAAAGTGTAGAAAATAAAACATGGGAAATGCCAAAAAGATACTGGGAAGTGTATTCAATGTGGTATGTTTGGACATATGGACCAAGATTTTAATAATAATTATCCTAAGAGTAATTATGATAAGAAAACTATAATGTGTTTTAAATGTGGAGAGATGGTTCATTATGAAAATTCCTACCCGAAGAGAGATCTGAATGAGGAAAATAATATATACTATAAAAGAAAGGTGTAGTGAGATACTTTGTGAATACATCAGAAAATGTAAGACTATCCAATGAACATATATTAGGAACCTTTTTTGTTTACTCGGACTTTACTAAATTTCTATTTGATACGGTATAGAAAAATTATTTTATTTCTGAGGATTTTTTTTTTGAAAATTGGAAGTATCACCTCAACAAATTAGACAAAAAATTATTGATAAAAAACACTAGGGAAATATTATATCCATGTTGAATTATAATAATATTTATACTTTGGTATGTATGATAACATTACATATAAACCATGTTTTTTTCATTAGTAGATTTTGATGTTATTCTCAAAATGGATTGGATTTCTTTTTATCATGCTATGATTTATTGAAGAGATAAAGAAATTGTGTTTTCTAAAAGAGTATTAGTTTTTATACAAGAATGAACCCATAATTTTGATAAAATATCAAGAATCAATGAAACCATTTAATGATGGAAATGAATTTTATCTTTCTCATATTGTTGAAAATTAGGGAAATGTTAAAATTAATGATCTTCCAGTTGTAAAATAATATCTTGATGTGTTTCTTAATGAGTTACCATGAGTTATACCTAATCAATAAGTCAAATTCACAATTTTCTTACTTCTTTATGTTAATCCAATTTCAAATCCCCCATATCAAATGGCCCAAATAGACCTTATTTAATTCAAAAATTCATTGTAGGAGTTTCTTGATAAAGGCATCATTCATCCTAGCACTTCACCACATTTTTTTCTGGTTTTGTTCATTAAAAAGAAATATGGTTCCACGAGACATTTCATTGATTATAGTTCCTTGAATAACATCCCTATTAAAAACACATATCATTTTCCCCATATAGTTGAATTGATTGATCTGCTTCAGAGAGCTCAGTAATTTTCCAATATTTAGCTTAGATCCATATACAATCAGCTAAAGGTGATGGAGGATGAAATTCCGAAAATAGTTCCTCATATTAGAATTGGGAATTATTAATTTTTTATAATGTAATTTGGATTAAAAAGTGAACCTATTGTATTCATGGATCTTATAAGTAGTATATTCTACTAGTTCTTGGATTTATTTATCGTTGGTCTTATTGATAAAATTATGATATTTTATAAAAGTAAATAGAATCATGAAAAAAACTATGGGTTGTTTTGAAATCCTTAATAGAAAAGAAACTATATGGAAAATTCATCATGTTCGATTCATGGTTTAAAAATATTTATTTTATTAGTAAAATTTTATATATGGTTGGAATGATAGTTGATACTTAAAAAAATTGGTTGATGAATGACCAAGAGATAAAAATGTTATATAGATTCATAATTTTTCATGAATTTGTATGTAATTACTGACAGTTGGTTAAAAACATTGCACGATTATATATCCTGCTAATTAGGTTAAAACAAAAAGGGGTTAAATTTTTTGGGGAAAATTAATGTTATGTTTATTTTCAATATCTGAAATATAAATTGTTGATTGCTCTAGTTTTTTCTTTTATATCCAAAAATGGTGAGTATTTTATCTATAATGTGGCTTCCTTGAATGGAATTTGTTTTTTCTGGAAGTAGAATGATCAGTTAATTTCATATTCTTTAAGACAACTAGAACCTAGTGAGTTAAATTATCACACACATGGTTGGGAATTAGCAGCCATGGTTTTTTTCTTTGAAAATTTCGAGGCATCATTTATACAATGCCTAATATAAAATATATACTGACTCTGAATGTCTTTAGAATATATTCACATATAAGGAATTAATCATGAGGTAGAAAATATGTCTTGAACTGATAAAGGATAATGATTTCAAGAACAATTACCTACTGTGAAAAGTAAACAAAGTGGAAGATGCATTGATTCGAAAAAATCATGCATAATTAACCATGTTACATTTGGAACACAATACCTAGATTAATGATTTAATGAATTTTGAATTATATTTTGTTAGTGTAAAAAATACAACTATTTTGTTTTAGGATTTATTTCAGTCATTGTTATCAGACAGAATTATGAAAGTGCAGAAGGATGACCATGAGCTAAAGGAAAAGGTATAATTTGTTAAATTGTTTGTGATTCTAGAATTTTACCATGATAAAGATTTTTTTTTAAGATTTGGTAAAAGGTTGTGTGTTCCTTTTGATTCTTAGTTGAAGAAATAATTGTTTTATGAAGCTTAGATTTCTCCATTTCCAGTTCCCCTTAGAAGTACAAAGATATACAAAGTCTATCAGAAGTAATACTATTGGGATAGAATGAAAAGAGATATTTTAGATTTTACAATCAAAATTTTGACAAGTCAACAGGTTAAAGTAGAGCATCAGTTACCAAAGGGTATTGTCAGCCTTTTCTATTTCTAGAGTGGAAATGAGAGAATATATCCATGGAATTTTTTGTGGGTCTGTAAAAAACATATCATGTTAAGAATGAAATATGGGTTATTATTGACCGAATAACTAAATATACACATTTTATCTCTATTTTAGATACAATTTATTTGTATTATAATTATCGATTTTAGTCCCAAAAAAATTTTCAGGTTACATGGACTGCCTCTTTTCATTGTATCATACCAGGATTCCAGGTTTACTTCTATCTTTTAAAATGACCTTCAGATGTCATTGGGAATATAATTAAATTTCATTACAACATTACATCCTTAATCAGATATGCAGTTAAAAAGAATGATATAGATTTTTGGAAATATGATTCGATCTTGTGCAATTACCTATCGGGGAAGTTGATATCATCATATTTATTTATATTATTTTTCTTATAATAATATCTTTTCATTCATGTATACAGATGGAACCATTTGAGTCTTTGTATGAGAGGTAGTTTTAAACTAAAAGTTTTTGTGAAGAAGTCAGGGACATGAAATTAATGGGACCCAAATTAGTAAAGGAAGTGATAGAGAAAGTGATGATGATCCCTCAACACATGAGGACATCTCATAGCAGGATGAAAAGTTATGCATAAAAGTGGTGGAAGGAATTTTAGTTTTATATAGGTAAGCATATATTTTTTCTAATATCACCATGGAAAAGAGTTATGTGATTTTGAAAGATAGAAAAGGTAAGTACATAGTTCATTAAAACTTATTAAATCCTAGAGAATGTTGGACCAGTTTTCTACCAAGTAGATTTGCCTCTAAGTTTATCTCAGGTACATATTGATTTTCATGATTCGATGTTGAGGATGTACATTCCAGATTTATCTCATGTCTGGAGCCCAGAAGCAGTTCAGGTGGTAGAGAACCTTTCATATGAAGAGAAACGATATCATATTATTAATCAAAGGGAACAAGTATTACAGAATAAGTTAATCCATCATGTAATAATATCCTAGAGAAACCACATGATTGAAGAAGCAACGTTGATGTCTAAAAATGAAATGAGGGAAATTTACCCTCACTAGTTAAATATGTAAGTAAATATAAAGGTACAATTATGACCACACAATTTCTAGAAGGTGGGGAAAATGTAACACCCCATGGTTTTAAAAATAAATTTAAACACATGCAAAATTATTTTAAATAGATAGTTATAACTAGCCGTTAAATATAATTTTTCCTCTTCAATGTATTGAATTTTAAAAAATGGTTATCAACAATTTTGAATAGTATGTTATTTGGAGATTGATAAAACCAACTTGTTTTTTGTGAATATTAAAATACCCTTACAAATAAAAATATGAATAGTAATATTATAATTATGGATAGTAAATAATATTATTATTTAATTTTATTGAGGTTATAAGATAATAAGATGTTGAATAATTTTTCATGGTGTTAAAAAATGAGTTATAGATTTAAAAATGATATTTTTTAATAAATTATGATTACATTTTTAAATTAAATTAATACTATATTTTTTTGAAAAATAGAGTTAATTTTTGAATTCAACATGTCAACTAATAGTTAAGGGAAATTTTGGAAATTTTTCTGAAATTCTTGAATTTTTAATGATTGGTAAAATATGATAAATTACGGTAAATGCTAAATATTTATTTTACAGCATCATAGGTGATACAAGGTAGATGTATGCCCACATGGTTCAAACTGAAATGAAATTATTACTATTTTTGGTCGAATAAATCATGAAAAATCATAGCCGTCTGAAAAAATATTAAAATAATGACTAAAATAATTTAAAATTACTCATCTCCCCCACTATAAATACCAACCTCATTCCCATATTCCTCTCACACCTCTCAATCCATGAGAATTGTGTTTGTTTTGATAAATCCCCTCTCCAAGGATCTTCCCCACATCCCTGACCTATTGGTCTCACCATAGGCCAAAACTAAAGGCCTTAATGAGGATCTCAAGGAGAAGACATCAAGAGGTAAGAATCCTCATCCTTTTTCATGTGTTTTCTTTTCAATTATTTTTTTTAATATACAATATTCTCATACCCTTATCCAAGAGATATGAAATGTCCAAAATCAAATATATTCTATATGTTATCATTTTAATGTAAAAAATTCATTATATTTCTTCTTCTCCTATCCCTATTATTCAAAAAAACACTTCCCGTAATGTGCAGATTTACCAAAATTGTGGTCAATGTTTTTTCAATTTCTATTATTTCCATAAAATATTATTATAAAACCCTTTAAATGGTTAAAACAGAATGTAATATATTTTATGTATCCTATTTTATGTTTTATAATTAACATCAATGCATGGCATTATATTATATAATGAAACAAGTTATGATTATCGAGGAACCACAAAAAATGATCTTAACAAATATCATTATTATTTTAAATAAAAATCCATCATCATGTATGATAAAAATTGATTTATGGTATCATTATATATTCAATAAACATATTAATACCATTTCAATCAACTTCTCAAATTTCATTTCCATATGACATGAATATGAAATTCAAATCATCCATGGAAATCATGTAAAGAACGCACCCAAAACAATGGAAGGAACAAAACACTGTCAATTAATGGGTGAAATGATGTAATGAAATGATAATATAAGGTATTATAATCAAGAATATGTTTGTTTAAGATATTTATAACAATGTTTTAATTATTTTACAGGATTTTTAAACATGTTTTAAATAGGAGAAACCCAAGGTAAGATAATTCTTAACCTAATATCCATTCTTTAGTTTAACCTTCAACTTCATTAGATGTATGGTTTTAAGATCATTAATGTGATAAATCTTTGTTTATATTATGTTTTATTATGTTTATATACTATTTATAAACATATGCCTTTCATTATATTGATTCTCATATCAATTAAATGTTATTTTTAAGAGACATTTATTATAAATTCCTCTTTTAACTTTATTGTTTTACAAAATTCAAATGCAATGTTTTTATGAAATTATTCTTGTTATATGATTTTGAAATGGTTCATTAAAATTTTTTATTTTGAAGGGTGGGACCTATATCTCCATAAAATGCATTGGGTATGTGTATGATAGAGGTTTGCTGTAAATTTTCTCCATCTGTAACTGCAATGGTTACACAATAAGGTATGTGTCAGGGTTACATTGTAAGGTAAATGTGAGAGTTACAAATTATACGGTGGTTGAGAGTGTTAAAAAATTATGTATGTAATTTCCAAAGATATCTATATGGTTATATTTATGTTCTATATGATTTTTTAAAATCTCATTGAAATCTCATGTTTCACAATGTATGTTTATTTTGGGTGAAAAGTATGTTGTTTTGAAAATGATTTCATACATTAAAAGTATTCATGGAATAATGTTTTCTTTCATTCTATTAATATCCATTACTATGATTTTTGTGATCCTTCAATTTTTTTAAATGAATTTTTATGGTTGTAAGGATTTTTATGTCTAATATCGAATCCATGTTAGATGGTATGATGATTTTTCAAAGAAAACATGTTTTATTTAAAAATTATTATATTTTGGAAGAAATGGATAATATTTTTTGCGGAATATACTCTATATAAATTCATGAATATGTAATGTAATACAGTTGGGTTCTTATATTGTAATTAGATAGGAAATGTTTGTCATAGATATCAGGATGTGGGGGACATCACATGATGACCCAAGACAAGGGATCTACAGTCGAGGGATCTCAAACAGGATACATTCAGCCAAGGGAGAGGTGAAGATAATCATACGAAGATGGAGGACATCTTGAAAGAGTTTGTCCTACCTATTGAGTTGGTGATAGGGACACAATTAATGGACCAATGAGATAGAGGTAGATATTTGAGAAGGAAAACCCACCATGTGGATAAACTGCCAGAAGGGCAGGGAGGGCTACTGGAGATGGTCGGCGTTTTGACATAATTCCACAACCCCCTCCAAAAGGTATACGCAAGGCTCTGTGAGCTAGAGTATCAGGGTCGGGGTAGCTACATTTGGTCGAGACATATGACCCAGGCACTCCAATGATGATATGAGGTACCATAGGTGTCTTTTATACCTTAGCAACCAAAATTATAGACTAAGGTTCCAGTCATCCATTCCTCACTCCATGTCTTTTGAAAAACGTTGAGATTCTAGTAGGGTCTTTGACTCAACACTTATTCTTGGAGAAACTAATGGTATGAGGCTTGATGATAACGCAACTTTTCTAACACTGTGATATTACCCATGGAGGTGAGAGTTTCAGTTGGAACCTCTTAGTGGCAGTGTCGAGGCCTTATGATGTCATTCTCAGTATAGATTGGTTATCTTCCATCCATTTCTATATTGACTACTTTAGGAGAATATTGAAGTGTTTCCTCAGTGATGTGATGAGGTATTCCATTGATGGAGAAATGGTGACCCATGTAGAACATGATGGGATCATGGTTAGGAGGGTTAATCTTATCACTCTTTTGTTGGGTAGCCTTACCCTTGGAGTAGCAGATGTTATGAGCTTTTAGTTTCCAGCCATAGTGGCGGAGTACAATAACATCTTCCTAAAAAAATTTCTAGGGTTTCCTCCCCACTTTGAGATCAAATTCTTCCATGAATTACTCCTAGGGATGACACTGTTATCCTCAACAACATATCTGATGGCTCTCACTGTTCTGTACAAGATGAGTGTTAACATGGATTATTTGTAGTGTAATGGCTTTATAAGACCCATCATTTTACCATGGGAAGCCCTAGTTTTGTATTCCAAGAAGAAAAATAATAGTTTGAGGTTTTTCATGGATTAATGACCCCTAAAACTGGTTATATATAAAAATAAGTATCTTATTCTGAGGATTGATGACTTCTTCAATCAGCTGAGAGGGGCATTGTGGTTCTCAAAGGATGACCTTTGATCGATTCATCATCAATATCACGTTTGAGACAAGTATATTATAAAGGAATCATGTATATTCCACTATGGTAACTATGAGTACTTGTTGATTCCCTTCGATACGATGAAGGACCCTATAGTGTTCATGGGACACATGAACCAAATCTTCTATTTGTACATAGATATGTTCATATTAGACTTCATCAACATCAACTTTATGTACTCGGTGTCATAGGAGGACCACATGACAATCATACCAACGATGATATACATATTCTGATAGCCCAAATTCTATGGGAAGCTCTCTAAGTTCTAGTTTTGGATAAATGATTTCCATTTCCTAGGAAATTTCATCTCAGTTGATGGAGTAGCGGTGGACCCAGCCATGGTCAAGGAAGTATTATCTTGGGAGCCACTGAGAAGCATTAAGGAGGTGTAGATCATCCTTGGGCTGGCATTATATTACCGTAGATTAATTCCAAACATCTCCCATATATCAAAATCGATGACACATTAGACTTGAAAGGGGTTTCCTTTCATATTGATGGAGAATTGGTAGCAGGCATTCCAGCAGTTGACACTGAGTTTGATGAATTCACCAATCTGGAGCTTTTAAAAGTGGGTATAGAGTATGTATTTTTCACTAAAAAATCATAGACAAGTCTTGTTTATGTTTTTTTGTAGAGACAGACAGTTCTTTATTATAGTTCATGCCAGTTAAGGCCTCATGAGTAGAACTACACGACCCGAGATTTTGAGTTGGCAGCGGTAGTCTTCGCGTTGAAGATGTGGTGAAACTACCTGATGGGTGAGCGGTTTATCGTATACTATAACCACAAGAAATTAAATTAAATCTTCAAATATAAGTATAGGAATAAATTTCAGAGGCAATTTCTATAGTTCCTATAGAATTATGATTCTGATATCAACTATACTCTATGGAAGGGGAACATAATGTCTGATGCTCTTCATGAGTGATCAATTTCACAACTATTTAGAAATGCATCTGAGAAGTTGGCCTCAATATAGTTATCCTTCATGGATGGAGATGATGCAGCTTAACTATAGTCAATAGTTGTTATTCCTTCACTCTTACAGTGATCTAGGGAGGCACAACTAGGAAAGGGTGAATGTGAGGCTTTACTTGCTCAGTTATCCAGGTGACAAATTGATGATTGATATTCACAAAGTGGGGAGCATGTCATCCTTTTTAGAGGACACAATGGTGTACCAGAGGTTTTGTATGAGGATGTTCTAAGGGATTTTCATATATCCCATTTGATGGTATATCCTAGATTGGAGAAAATGTACCATGACCTTCGATGTTAGTTCTAGTTGACCAGAATGAAGAAAGCTATAGTAGAGTTCATTTCTCAAGGCCTTATATACCAATTGGTGAAGGATGAGCACAAGGTTTCCTCAGGACTAGATCACCCACTGTCGGTTCTAGAGAGGAATTGGGATGGATTATCTATGTACTTCATTACGGGTTTTCCTCAATCATAATTGGACACAAATTCAATATGGGTGATCATTGATTAACTCACCTAGTCGGCCCACATCAAATCTATTAGGGAGAATTGTTTAGTAGATATATTGGGATGCATCTATGTTTTGGAGATAGTTCAGTTTCATGGATTACCATCAATGATAGTCTCATATTTTCATGATCATTTCACATCCTGGTTATGGAAGGGATTGCAGGAGGCGTTTGGGACTCAGCTACGCTTGAGCACATTGTTCCATCTTAAGATGGATGGTCATATAGAGAGGACCATTCATGTTCTAGATGATATGTTGTGGACATTTATCATGGAATTTTTCCATAGTTGGGATGACAACCTACCACTAGTGGAGTATTCATACAACAACAACATCCACTACACCATATGTATGGCACCGTTCAAGGATTTATATGTCGATCATGCTGGTCACCACATTACTGGACCGACCTTGGTGATTAATCACTCATGGGTCCCGAGTTGGAGTGAGCTACCATAGAAAAGGTGAAATTCATCCATGAGCGGATGATGACTGTATTCATAAGCCTTTTTCTAATAGACAACAGATAGATATGAAGTTCTAGGATGGATACCATGTCTTCGATCGAGTCCCACATCATTAAGCGTTGTGTATATTTGGTTGGGACATCATGTTGCCTTTGAGGTTCATCCGCCCATTCCAGATATTATGTAGGATTGATGAGTTGTTTTACCATCTAGCTCTACCAACCATAGATCAATTGGGTACAATATGTCTTCTACTTGTCACTGTTGATGAGGTATGAGAATTATCCATCACACACCATCGATTAGGGTGTGCTGGAATCAAATATAGAGTGACCATGGAAGATTACCCCATGGAGATCAAGGACATGTAGAATAGGATGCCTCATGGGAAATTTATTCTCTAGTTCATGTCAGGTGGGATTGGGAGGCTTAGATCTGTGCTCAATACCCACATCTTTTTTATTTTATTTTCAATTGGGAATTCCAAAACATAAATACCTAAGGTGAGGAGAATTTAATGTCCCAAAATTATCCTGTATTATTTTTAAATATTATATCGAATTAATTCAAGACCCGAATTTCTGACAGTAAGCAATTCTAAGGCATGTAGTTCCCAGAATAAATGTTTGAAATAAATAAAACTTTTAAATAGCACAAGTTTAATGTATTTATGAAAATGTGTGAAAACATTAAATGGTTTACCATATTAAATATATAAGGGCACTATTGTGTTTAGATTAGTGAATAAACATTAGGAGAGGCCTAACATCGGCTAAGCGCAGGTCATCTACAGAAGTTATTTTTTTGGAAGTTTTAAAGGAAATAAAATAATTTAAAATTTTATTTTGCTTTAAAAAAATTAAAAATGGAGAAAAAAATTGGTTTTAAATAACCATGAGAATAGGGATAGTAATTTAACCCTAGAAAGCACTATAGATTCTTCCTGATCCTTGAAAAGAAGGCTCCCGTGGAGAATCATCGATGAACGATGAAAAACATGTTGATCATTGTGAAACAAGACAGGATGTCACTAATGATGATAAAAAATCCAGCCATTTTAAATTATCAAGGAATGGGTTGTTATCTATATTATTTAGTTCACTATTAATTAATTTTAATGATGAATGTGGACCATCCCATGAATATATTGACCCACGGATCAATCGTTCTTGTGAAAGGAATTTAATTACAGGTTTTTATTTGTGGAATTTGATTTTGATTATATCATTATACATGATATTTCTAATGTGAACATGTCAATGATGTGATGAACATTGGAGGAGTTTCATTCCTCAATTTTTTATAAAGGTTTATTCTACCCTTTATCCCCACGCGTTCTTTACATACATTGCAAAGTTATGAATAAGGGATTGTTTCACATCCGTCTCACAACGCAACGATCCCAAATAGTGGATCTAGCAACATGATGATCCATAAAATGTTTGATGATGATGGAAGAAGAAGAATTTACATGATTTAGATGAAATTGTTCTTCTAACATTCTTCGTGTGGATGATCGAAACATGTTTCCAAAGCTGATTTTACACCAAAAACATATAGAATCGGGATATTCTATAATAATATGACACATGATCATTAGATTATAGGTGTTTGAAATTCCAAATTGAAGTATTAAAGATCAAATGAATCCTTGGATGATGAACTATGATTCTATAAAATCACACAGAACATGACATGTTCTCCGAAGAGCATGGTGTGTGGGGTCGGCTCAATAGCAGCTATGGTTCCATGTTATAGAAATAAATGACACAACATGTAACCCTTGTCACATGGCTTATGGGTTCTTATTTAGGAAATGGAATGTATCTCGGATGTTACATGGACATGGGTTGGAGTACATTCCATGTACTCGACCACATGACCTAACATGTATGGTTATATGGGTTACCTTGTGTAACAGTGCATGGTTTGGAAGACATGGGATGAATCTGAGTCTGGGAACATTTCATGTGTACCTATAGTACACCCAAAATAGAAGTACATGGAGTGTTACTTTTCTAAACAATGACTATATATTTTTATATGACATTCTCTTTTCAACATGGTTCATTGTACATGGGTTCTACCCGTGGTCAAAGGACACCACGTGTGACACCTACACAAACTGTTTACATTATTGCACATGGATAATATTTATGAGCATTGAATATTGCATAGGATTTATATGGGTTAGTGCCCCCCTTTCATGTTCCACTGAAGGTTGAGAATATTATTTTATCTATATGAGTATGACCCTTTCAGCAAAACATTCTGAATAGAGTCAGGAATCCCCATTGAGAGGTTGGTGCAAGGATCCTTTATCAATTCATTACCCTTAGTAGAGTGAGTTATCGGCATGAACAATCATACACGACATTTTTCATATTCATAACAAGTTAATTTTGATGCATCATGTTATATGGAACAACCCTGAAAATGATCCTCATACTTGTATGGTAATCTTCCCACTCTGGAGTGAGTTCTCTTAGAATGAGTGTATATGTTTTCCCTTCAAATAAATCAGTGAATCTATCTCTCTAATGAAACTTACCAAGGAAAATTACTTATCAAACAGACACCATTAGAGATATCACATTCATGGAGTACGTTCTCTCAGGAGAGTGCTTTGTGGAATCATTAAACTGAATCAAAAATGTGGGAATACGGGTTTTTGCAACCTACCACTAGACTGTTGGTCTACGTTTCAAGTATATATGGATACTTATGTTTTTAAATGTTTTGTAGACATATTCTATGTAGAGATTAATTCACCTTTACTTTTATCATGTAATTTTTGTTTTCTTGGTCTCATACTTAGTATTGGTATACTCACCCATGTATGGGCTTTTCCCACACATGTCTAGTCTTGTGCAGACGAGCGACTATTTGACAGAGTCCAAAGTGGACTAGGACCAGACCGAGCATTGTGAGCTTCCCTAAAGGATGAGGTTTTCTTTCAGCGTCGAGTAGCAGTCTTAATTCATTTTTTTATTAGAGGTTGGTATTTTTATTTTTAGACGCTTTCTTTTTGTGTTATTGTAATCTATCCAAGTAACTTTTCCACACTTTTTGTTCTATTGTACTCTATTGGGTTTGTTTAAATGTATGCATTCATTTTGATCCTTACTGATTTTTTATTTTAGCATTTTTGGTCTTTCATATGTGTGCGGGTGTACAGGTACATAGGAAATTCCTCCCATGTTAGTGATTTTTTTACTCAGTTCTAGTCACCAGCCCCTGGCCTATTGGAGGGAGACATGGGGAGTCATGGCGTAATCCCACTAGGACAGGTCCTGAAAACATAAATAACTATTTTCATGAGAACCAAGTGATATTTTTTTTTATAATTATAACTACAACTATATAGGCCTTGTGGGTTGGAACATGATTTTTTAAACTTTTCTAGGAGGTATGAAAAAACATAAAAACCCTACAAAATATTTTCTAGTGTGACAAACTTATATTGTGAATAAATTCTTTTACTCGTGTTGTAATCCATTTGGTAGGGGTGCCTCTAGATTTTTGGTATAGAATACATGGACATAGTTTATATAATCAAGTGTCTTGTACATGTATTGAGTGAACTCCCATAAAGAGGTCATTATATAGTTTTTTTATTATTTCTCCAACCCTGTGATTGTACTATGTTTCCCTTTTTAAATAGTTAAATTACATTATTACAAAAAACCATATAACACTATCCACTACTTCTACTTTATTTCCCACACACAATAGCATGCTAGATCTCCCCTATTAAACTTTTATAGTTACTGAACCTCCATCATCATCAATGCTCTGATATGGAATTATTTTTCCTTGACTAATCCCGCCAACATGTTTATGAGTCATCATAATTCTTATATCATTTTCTATTCCTATCATTGTAATTATCTTTGTGTGACCTAATTTACTAAAAAATGAAAGGATAATGAATATATTTAAGATTTATTCTATTATTTATCGAATTTAAATATAATATTGTATGATAATTCATCTACCATTATAAAGTTGGAGGTCTTTTAATATCCAGTAAAAATAATGATGTTTATAACATGTGTCATTATAGAAATTTCTACAATTACTATGTTCCACCTCTCAAATACGATTAAGATTAAATAACTTTCTCCTCATTTATTAGTTAGACATTATACCCTATCTTGTTTCACTAGTGGTTTTATTCCACCACTGGAACTACCCTTTAGGGATTATGGATTTTTATTCATTGAAAATTGAACCTTTTTATAAGGATAAAATCTTCCATCGGTTAGTTTATTGAATTACATTAACATGTGTCTTTTAATAACTAATTTGAAAATATTGAATTGGTTCTTCCTAATTTTTATCCCTAATATATTCTATATAATCAAACAAAAGGTGAATGGAAAGTATATGTAACTTGGGAATCGTATTTTACATACATATAGTTTTATATTTCTCTTATAAGTGAATAATTAAAATTTAATAAAATGAATTACAGAATTGAATGGGAAATAACATATATTTCTTCTAAATTTATTATTTTTTGGATTATATAATGGATAAAATTAGAACTACATTGGATGGGCTCATCAAGATTGTTGAATTGAATGAATTAAAAATGAGAATATGAAATGAAATTAGTTATATATAGATTACATGCATGGAATACAATAGATTCATGTGATTGTGATATATTGTGAGAGATATATGTGTTATATAGAAGGAAGCACCTTGATGGACTCATAGGGTTGATGAGATTATATTTTTCAATGGGTGATGCCTGACTTCCCATTATGAATGATTTGGATGATCTCATTGGTAAAATGGAGAAATACAATGAATATATTGATACATGGATTCCCTACATGGAATTATGTTAATGGGAATAAGAAAATATCTTTTAGGTATTTTATTACATAAAAATGAACACATATGGATTCAGTTGATGTCATAAATACATAAATTTCTTCTCTTTTACAATATTATTATGTTGTAAATGGCTACGGATTTATTGATCATATATATTATTAAAAATATAGAGGGATTACATGGTTATTTAACTCAGTTATTAATCATATATTATAATATAATAAATACTTAGAGGCCTTCCAAATTAGTCTGATGCATGTATTATCTTAGATGAACCACATCTAGAATATTGGAAAAGTTGATATTATTTATTCCTTTAATTTTTCATTATTGAAACCTAAAAACATCTAATTATATATTCACATACACGATGGTATTATACCATGTTTGTAGTGGCCTACTAAATTTTATGGACATAATATTATTGGCTACTGTTATATACTCGGTTAGAGTTCACATATGCAATGAAGGAAAATTTCATGTTCCCCACTATGGGAACATGATTTTATTTACACCAAGAAAAGGAAATATCTATTAATCATTATGTTGTTGTAGTTTATATTTCCAAATTTTATTATATATTTTTTAGTACATACTATGTACTCTTTCAATATGGTCACCTTACTCCACATTATCGTATTGCGACATGAAATCATTATATTTTATATGACAATAGTTATTAATAATGTAACTTGTTATTATATGGATGTTTAATCTATGGTGGGACCTATATTATTAAAATTGAATCATGATTTTATTAATATTATTTATCTTGGAGGTCCACAATAATAAAAAATGTATTATCCCCCCATAATACTATTTTGACCCTTACTGCTAGTTGGAATCCATGACATATGAGGAGGCATACATGAGCCCATGTGACCACTAGGTCTAGAAAAATGTGATTATAAAATCATTGGGACATCATATGTGTATTGGGAATATATAGAAAAGTTATAGAAAAAATTCATGTGCCCTATTGACTCACATGAGGATATATAATTTCAAGAACAACCAATAACCTAGATATTATCAATTAAATTAACTTAAGATCCCAAAGTAGAATTAATTCAAATCTTTAGGGAATATATTATTATATAAAAATATATATATATACATGATTAATGATATTGAATGTCAATACATGGTAAAATTTCATTATCTATCAGCAATCATGATGAATGTAAATACATTTCCACTTGTCTATAAATGGGATAAAATTATCATATCATATCCAAATAAATAATTTAATGGTTCAAAAAATACATAATAAATAATATAATTATGTTTTCTATTATATAATAATATATGATATGATAATTATATTCCTCATATCATCTAAATGAATAAAATTATGGAAAACCATCCATATAAAGATGACAGATGATCAAAGAATACATAGAGAACATTCTAATGATCATCCTCATTCAGAAAAAAATATAATGTCAGAGAATAAAATTATATGGCTCCATAATATGGTAAAAATGATCATAATACATATACAAAGAAAATGTGTATTACTTTAATGGATAATAACCCCATTAAAAAAAGGAAATAAATTATGTTGTTGACAATGATGAAAAATATCCTAGAAAAAATATGATTGAATGAAAAGGTATATGGAATTGTATTTCATGGAACCATTAGTTTATTTAAACAAAATATAAATATATGTCTAATTATATATATTGATTGAAAAATAATATAGGTTTAAATAATTTGATAAATTTTTAGTTAAATTCAAAGAAAACAAAAAATTTCAATTATAAATAATTTTTAAAAATAATATATTTTAATAATTTACATATATCTTCTATTGGAAACATTTAAATGATTTATGTGATATCCATTTATAAATGTACATTTAATAATAATATTCTATTATTAATCATTGAAAATAGATAAAATTTTTCTATTAGAACTAATGAGAGGATGAAAAAATATCTGAATGTAATGGAAAAAAATAAGAAATATTATATTCAAAATACCTATTTTTTAACTCACATTTGAATGAGTAACTAATAACTATGTAAGATAAAATTTTAATTTTCCCATATTAGATTATAAATTTCCATATATAAAACTATTTTAGTGGTAAATCAAAATCATGTAGAGAAATGTATCAAAATTATTTCTTATAACTCAACAGTAGGATAATTAATTCATCAATATACAAGAAATGAAACATACTCAATGATATAATGAAATATTACAAAAGTATATTATAAATTAAAAATGTATAAAATGAGGTAATAAAACATAATAATGTAAAAGGTATACATATATCGAACCTATATAACATATGTTAATTAAATGGAATATAAATGAATAAAATATAATTTAGTTACCATAAACTCATACGACATGGGTGACATTTTAGTAAAAATAAATTTTAAAAAAGAACAAAATATTACATAGTTTATCTAATGAATTACCACTAAATAATTTATAAAACATTGATGGTAAAAAATATCAATATAACTCTATACAAAGGAAACATGGTTCATTACATGTTTTTGGCCTAATATAATTAAAATTTAGACCAAAAAACCCATGTGAGATCTCTAAATCATTAATAAATTACCCCATGAAAATATAGGATTCTGAATGAACATACTAAAAAATTGATAAAATATTATACATTATATGATATCTAAAATATGTAGTATATGAACTAAATGAATAAACGTAGATCCATAATACAAAACATTTATCAAGGAGAATATCTTGAGAAGAAAACCATTACCTCAATCTGGAATCATTTTCTACTTTAAAAAATATACGAAATGATTAAATTATTTAAATTTAATACATTCCCAAAAAACATTTAAAAAATTATAACCATTTATAACACTCATATATAATATTTATATATTTATATATTTGATTCTTTTCGTATATTTAAACTCCATGGGTATGTAATATTCATTTGTATGATGTAGTGTCATAAAACACATGTCGATATCTACAATTTTTTATAATTACATCTATATAAGATAATACAAGGTACTGTAATAGATATTGAAAAATATTTTAATATAATATAGTTTAATTTCATATCAAATTTCATTATAACCATTGTATATGAAATTAGTGAATATCATGTTTCACTTATTCATAAGGAAAAAATTATATTTCATTATTTATGTGTTAAAAGTTGTTATAACCATGTCATAAAAAATAATTATTTAAAAATTTATATCATGTTATACTAGTAAATAAGGTCTCAGAGTCACCCACAACATAAATTAATCGTATTTTTCAACAATGTGGGTAATCCCTCCCAAACAACCACAAAACATTATCATAGGATTATAATGTGATGGTTTAGATGTAAAATAATTATAAGAGAGTCATAATTGAATTAATTGGAATTTATTATTTTAATATATCTGAATTTGAATTATTTATAGTTATATAATTATTTATATAATTTCATTACATATAAAAAACTTTTTATTTACTCTATCATCCCTCATTTTAATTGTCTGAATTTATAATAATAGTCTCTTGATCATAAAATTAATGTATTGTTCAATTGGTTGTACCAGAATAATATTTTTATAACAAAAAATATACATCCATTAAAATATTTTTGTATAATATTCCATGACTGAAGGTATTAAAAAGACAAACATAACTAAATTTTTCCATGGTAATGATAGTCCACATGTACGCATGGTTGATGATTCAATTTTACCTATAATAGGAGGAATGATTAAAAGGTTTTATCATTTAATGATGTATAATATGTCATAAATATAAAAAATATATAAAACATTTAATGTTATATCCATTCTTTTAAAGTGTTGGAGGAAAATGTCAGAGGTTTCTGTGTAGAGGTAGTAGTTTCAATAAACCGCAATTCTGGTACACATAAATTTAAAGGAATATGTGTAGGTGGTTAATTGTTGATCCATAATTAGAATGGAAGAATATATATATAACAAAAAATATTATATTGTATTATGGGAAATTTAATTTTATGATGAATAATTTGGAATTATTTAATATAAAACTCAATAATTATAAAGAAATTTATACCTCACTCCATTTATTTTCTCCTTGAAAAATGAGTTAATCCTATGAGAAATGGTATTTTGAGATGAAAAACCATCATTAATGTGGATAGAAGTATGTATTAGAGCACTGGGGGTATCATACAATGAATAAATTTGTTTTTCATATTTGGTGATGATAAAAACTGTGATCTGTGTTTTATAAGTGAAATGGGATTGAATTTTTTAATACAAAAATAGGAATTTACACTCATAGAAAATGGGTCTAGAATTGATAGATAATGTATAGGATAAGGGTTAGTTTCATGATATACCAAAACCATACATTCCAAAACATCTTTTAAATATGTATTATGTCATTATCTCATAGATCCTTTACTTTTTAAATTTTAGCAATTACTATGGAAAATAGAATTTATTTAAGAAGACTTATATTTTATTTTAAAATATAAATATTCTATATTTTATAGTATTTACCACAGATTCTGAATTTAAAGGAAAATTTATTTGATACAATTTATATTCCTGAGATTTTTTTTAAAAAAATGTATAACATAAAAAAATATTGTATGAGTAAATATTTCATCTATTAAAAAATAGAATTAACAGGTTTAAAAATTGAAAAAATTCCAAAATTATAAATTACTTTATAAAGTACAAATATGTCCATGTAAATTTCCCACAAAATTAACAGTTAATACTTATATACTACAGTTTTCATAATATTAATTTATTTTTTAAAAATTTATTTTACACAATTCGAATAAAAATAATTCCTTTTATAAAAATAAAATCTATTAGTCGAAGGCTTATATTAATATGATAAATTATTAAATAATGATATTTTTTCAAATAAAATATCTCAAATATGAAATTTATTTTACTACAATAATAACCACAATATATTGGATTTTTTTAATTGAAAATATATTTTTAAATTGTAATATATTCTTTATTCATATTTCTTAATAGTTAATAATTTATTTATTAAAAATAATAAACATAGTTTCCTAAAACAACACACTAAATTTAGAAAAAAAATATTTTTAATAAAAAAAATATTTTGAATGATTTTTGGAAATTTTCACATAATTTCATTCAGATTAAATGTTTCTTTATTTTTTATTCATTAACTTTTTCATAAATTCAATTCTCCGATTAATTCTCACTAATGGAGTTGCAATAATTTAATGTTCATATGTAATGTTTGAATTACAATATTAAGAGTTTCTTTTATTTTTATTTTTTTATAGATAATGCAGTAAAAAACATTTTATTTTTATTTAATTATAACAAATTAAGAATTCAAGGAGTTGCATCTTCCCCCTAATAAATTGTGTCCTCTAAAATTTAATTTTTAGTCACTGATTATGATTGGTGAAGGATTTGATGGAATATTAATTATTTGGAAGATAAATTATAATATGACATCTAATTTACTCTCTTTTGATGTATCAATTTACTTATAATTATTAAAATAACATTATATATTGACAAAATAAAAAAAATAAAGTATGTATATTGCCTGATTTAATATTATTGCTAAAAATATTTTTCAACAACCAAATAAATCACTAGTTTTAAAACCAAATTAGAGTAATATATGACTCTTTAAAATGCCTCTCTCATTATCCAACAAATTTTATTAATTACATGATCATAAGGCATTAAACTATTAATTATATGTCATAATACCATAAATTAGAAGATATACCAAATACATATCCCAGAACTCTATTTTAATAATCAATTAATGGAATTAACATCTCTTTATACATTCTATCTCACATTTCACAAATTCAATATACCCTTCATTACATAAAAATTTATAATATTTTAAATAAATGGGTTATACCTCCCCTAATCATATATTATACAATATCTATACCTATAAACATAGAAATTAAATAAAATCCCATATCATGGTTATATAAGATATTTAAAATATGATTTCTAACTATTATTGAAAAACCCATGAAGTAAAATACATATATGTTTCACATATTCATCAATAACATGCATAATTTGTAATTATATCATCAATATATATCACATCACAAATTAAAATAGATATGTGTATCGTGGATTAAATTCAATTTGTATATCATCTACACTAATATAGGTAAGACAAAAAAAATTTTCATTTATCCATCATAACATGTATCTACTAATATTCTTGAAATTTTATGTATGTTCACTCAATTGATTATAAGAGATAGTGGTTTAATAATAAATTCCTTTCGTAGATTCATATTTGGGATCATGTTTCAATAAAACTATAAAAATAGAACAGTTATAATAATATATAAATTATTTATTTGAAAACATATATCTAAATAGGATTCACTTATGGAACAATTTCTTTTATTATATGAAACAACCTAGTTAACCAATAACACTCTTTGTTTAATCCTTTGTTCTCCAAGGTAATGATTTTATTATGTTATCTTACCTAATTAGTCAACCTCATTCATAAATCCTTAAGAATGTTTATTAATGATAATTTGATTACCCAAAAAATATATCATGTATTTCTTCAACAATGTTTGAAGTGAGGACTCATTATAATATGACAAATTATGATCAATTAACCACCCTATCTAACCATTTTGATGATATAATCATGAGGAATGTCTGTTATGGAGCCTATGTCAACTTGTTATACCCAGATAGGGATTTAATTTCACTATAAAAACATGATATTTATATTACCAAATCATCGGGATGTCATTATATGAATTCATTTCCCATGTTGATTTACCCTAAGGTTTCTCACTAATGTTATCATATACTAATCCCAAAATAAATAGTGTATTATTATGTAAATGTTTAATCATATTATATTTCAATGGGTATATATACATTTGAATATATTTTAAACCTCGTCTACTAGACCCTTAAAATATCCTCATCCAGTATCCCAAACTCTATCATCTTATAAAGTAATTATTTTATTCCAATGTCGGATTATATGGACCCAGATTTCTAGAAATGATGCTCATAGGAATATAATTTACAACATTTATTCATACTAGCTATAAAATACTATATCTAAACATCCATAATTAATTAATAAATAATTATTGTATCAATTTAACCTGAATGATTCATTTTGGTTTAAATAATCATAGAATTATGAAAAACATCAATGGTAAAAGACCTTTTTCATTTTATCAAAGATAAATAGTTTTTTCACTATATATATAAAACTATTTAATCCATATTGGGGCATTAACATCTTTCATTAATTACTCACCACATGGTATCCTTCTAAATATGTCATGTGTAATACTTTTTTTATAAAAAGTTTAATTTAATCACAATAAAGGATTTAAATAAAAAGATTAGTAATATATATATATATAACTGAATCATTCTTTTCATGAACAATAAATAAATATTGTTGAAAAACCAGTAAAAAAATAAACAATAATAAAAAAAGAAACTGGGTGCATACTACACCCATTAAAATAAGTGAGACCATGAATATCAATAATAATGATACCATATAGATAGAATTAATAATGTTGGACATCCATAGCACAATTTTAATGTGTTTAGATATGTAATTCACATGTTATAAAAACATAGTCATGATAATTTTCAGATTTTTGTACGTATACAAAAAATACCACAATATTCCTTTTCGCATGAGAAATTTTGTTCCTTAACAGAGTATATAATTTTCAGAACAATAAATTACTTGATTATATCAAAAAAATTATATTAATAATCATCATGAATTTTTATAACATTCTATATGGATGATCCTGATGAATTAAAAAATGACAATCCTTATATTGAATGAAAAGGTCTGTCAATAAAAGATCAAATTGTGCATGTAGTAAATAACAATAAATAATAGTTATATATATCACCATTTCAACAAAATGTGTAACATGATCATAACCCGTCATGATTATAAGATGATTCATCATAAAATACATAGATAATATAAAAAAATTCATATTGAAAAAAAGTATTCTATAAAACAATATTTATTCCCATCTCAATTTATGGGGAAACGTGATCCTAACCCATCAAAATAATCATGGTGGATGATTAAAAATACATACTCAACATTCCATTTACCTTTCATATTTTAAAAACAATATATCAAACATAAATTATTTATCACATGTCAATATTATAGATAAAATGATGAAAAAATATTCTTAAAAAGGATGTGGATGCATTGAAAAAATGTATCCATTCTTTTTTTGGGAAACATAGAATGATATTTAACTAGATGAAATAAAACCTTGAAATTAAATTCTTGAATGAATCCAAAAAATCAAAGGGACTGATAATTTAATTATTTTTCACGAGGTGTTCTTCCACTTAAATGATAAATATATTATAGAGTATAATATGAATCAAAAGCCTTATAAGGGTTAATAATTTTGAATATTATTTCAGAAATAGATGTTTAAAATAAAAATAAATTTAATAAAAAATTATCATTAAAATATAATATAAATTTTCACGTTTATTTTAATATAACTTTTGTTTAATGATATTTCAATGAAAATAGAAACAATTACATTAAAAAAATACATATAGTTGCATGAAAATATATAATGTATATACCTCATAAATTAGAAGAGGATAGAAATATATATATAAATGTGAATGGATAGCCAATTTTAAATTATTTTCTATAGTCAACTATTTAAAATTCATATTGCATGAAGAATGGTCAAAAATTAATTTTTATAAAAAAATTCCTAAAATTTTTTTGTTATAACAGATCATGTAGTAAAATATTATGCTTGTAGAATGCAATAATTTATTAGAAATGATAATGAAGAAACATTTTAACATAAAATAAAAGATAAATATTTTATTAATATCCCATAACAAAGAAAAACTCCATGAATGAATGAAACATTTGAAAATGTGTTTATGTAGTAATAATTTATTAAAAGAGATAATACCAAACTATACCTTGAAAAAAATTAATGTACCCACCTTATATGAAATAATTTTAGGATATCACACATAACACAATGAATATTAGTGAATTACTATAAGCTCTTATGGCATCGGTTACACATGAGTAACTTATTTTTAATAATAATATATAATTTTTATATTTTTACCCTAGTAATAAAAATTAAATAATTGAAAGACAAATATGTTATATTTTTTTGATATAAAACCATACAATTGAAACATGATGCATAACATGTAACATGTATCAAGGAATCATAAAAATAGTGATAAACCCAGTGAGACTAGTGTAACACTTTAATAAATAAACCATAAATTAATGTCCACATAATTGAACAAAAAATAATTTTATTTAAATAATATTTATTATATGATATTAGAATTATTTAGTATATTTACATCATAAATAAAATTAGGATAATAATAAAAACCATCTCTCAAAAATGGGTATTTGAGATTAAAAACCATACGATTATATTTATCTATTATACACATACTAAATATTTCTTAAAAAATTAAGTTATATCATTAAATAAATTCCATAAAAAATATTCATGACTATAATTCTTTTAAATATTCAACATATAATCATTATATATATATATATATTATTGATTCACCATTTTCTAAAATATTTCATTATTGGGTTTAAGAAATATGTATCAAATTGAACTAGTTTTTGAATACTCATATTTATAAATTTTCAATTTCCATTTTAAATTTCAATTATATATTAAATGTAACTAGAATAAGAGTTCCAATATAGTTTATAATGCTATCATTTCAATTCATGGTTTTTTGGTTATGAGAAATACACATGAAATCATAGGTGATCGGGATGCAGTTATTCTTAATGAACAAAATATGTATTTTAATTAAAAAGTTAATGTTGAAATAATAATATTGCATACATTATTTAAATACATTAATATTTTTATTAATTTATTTAGGTTATCATTTCTATAATTTTTCAAATTTATTAATAGGGTTTATATATCTGGTTAAATCAATCTAAACATGAACCATAAAATGATTAATGGATGAATATGAGATGTTTTATTTGTAATATAAATAGAAAAGTAGGAATATAGGATAATGATATTATATATTTATTATTATCATAATAAATTATAACTTCAATGATATATAATGATAAGATAATTTTTATAATGTTATTATATTGATAAAAAATTGTTTTCCTCATTGGATGATTGTGTTTCATGATTAAATAATATATATCCATGTGTTGTTCATATCATTAATATTTTTTCAATTTTATCATTATAGAAAAATAATTATATCCTAAAAAAAATTACCCAATAGAAAATTATTTTTACTATAAATTAGTTTATGAAATTAAAAGAAATAAATAAATTATTTCTTTTGATTGAGGTGTTAATACACACGTATGAAATTTTGATGATTAATTTACATATAATTGTTGGAAGGATTAATTTGATTTATCAATAAAAATATTAGATAATCCTATATAACATACTTATTTTATATATTGAATATTATGACCATATGTTAATGGTGGTGAATGAAAATGGATCATGTTGTGTCATGGAGGTGGTAATCTTCAAAACACAGGTTTCATGATTTTGTTTTTCATAATGAAAGAGGTGAGGGTTGTTAACGCTTGAACAATAATTATTATAAAATACTTGTGTAAAAATTATATTTATGTTATCATTTTAGGAATATGAAATATATTTTATGATGAATAAATATGTGTAATTAAATATAAAATGTAAGTAAATTTTTCAAATTTATACATGTCTTTTAAAATTATCTAATTTATGATTGGGGTTTGTCCTTTATGGATTGGTCTTATGGGAATTCTAAAACCACATAAAGATAGATGAGAATGTGGTGTCAATAATGGAGTTTAGAAGGGGCATATATATATATATGTGTGTGTGTGTGTGCGTGTTTCTTTGGAAAATGATATGTGATCTTTTATTATAAGTTAAAATGGCAGGAATTTTTTAAAAAATATTAAATTTTTTATTAAAGTGGATTTCATTGCATAACCTAACCTAGCCTCTAAGCCTAGTAATTTATCCCTATGAGACACTTTTAATAAAGTTATATAATTGGAATCATATATCATATAATTACACATATTTGTAACCAAATATCCAAATGATCATCCCCAAAATCTGACACATATCCTTTCATTGTGGTTTTTCATCACTCAAACACACTCTTTGGAATATCCAGGTATGTCACCAATATTGAAACTATTTTTTCCTCATAATATCATAGATATAGAGTTATAGTTATGTTGTATCATGCAACAATATGTGAATCATATTTACATATTTAGTGATTTTTAGTATTTTTATTCAATCTTATATAGGGTTGGCACAGACCACATCATTATATCACTACATAATCACTATAGAGACCACTCATAAATCCCAAGTAGTGATAATAAAATTTTAAATTGGTGTTTAATCTAATACCATTTATCATTACATGACTATTACCCTCCAATGAACCAGTTAATCTATCCAAATTTTTCTTTTCAAATTTTCTCAATTCCTTCTATACTCACCATAGGTAATTTCCCATCAGGGTGATTGATTAGACACGTGACTAACCCCAAAAGACAACCCATGATCCATTATTTTTATTTTTCCTCTTTCAAACTCAAATGATAATAGCCCAATAATTTCAACCATCTTACTTGTACACTTGTTCTATTATCTTTTAACTATTGAGTGCAAATCAGGTATGATCTGGAAAAGTAATGTTCACCATGTTGACATGGGTAGTAACATTTAGTAATTCAAGTATCACATTTATAGGGATATTATACGGAATTAAATCTCAAGGAAAATGTATCTAAAAAATATAAATAATGGATAAGACCCATTATATAGTCATACAATGACTCAATAATACATTGTCACAAATTTTTTAACTGTGTTATTGTTTTAAAACTGAAAGATTAATTACTTTTACAATTGTAGATAATTTCATTGTGGGTAGTTTTTATCCTCATGAAACTTATATTTTAATCCCAAAAATAATACTTTCCTTATAATATACAATGAACCCAATAATTCAACTTTTAAAATTCATGAAATTTTAATGATATCATAGTAGTGATGATAAAAAAAATTTGGTGAAAATTTATAACGTATTAAAGAATATGTTTAGGACAAAATATATCAATTTTTCTGAAATATAAAATCTGGGATTGTAAATTAAAACAAACTTTTTTATAATTACTAATTCATATGTAAAATAAATATATGGTTTTATAAAAAAAATCATGAATTTAAAATTCATAATTATAAATAAATTATAATGTAAATTTTGCATTATTTTAAACAAAAATCATTGTATAATTCACCTATAAATAATTATTTTTTAAAAAAACAAATAATATTTTATAAGATAAAAATATTACTTCTATTTAAAAAATAATGATTATTTAATCATATTATATTCATAATGTTTTATAATTCTATATTTAAATAATATCACAAAAATATAGTTTAAAATCAATCTTTTTGAACAATAGATTTTTGAAATAATTACTATGAATTATTCATCTTTCCAATCAAATATTGATTATTTTTTGGTAAAATATTTAGTATTATATATTCATAATATTCAATGACACTATAATTTAAATAATTTTCTTGAAAAATATATATGGAATAATAAAATTAGTTTTCTTAGTGGTTTAAGCATTACTAATTGAATTTTTATTATATTAAAAGTATACATAATTTATATTCATAAAATATTTCATAAAGATACTGTCACGAACCATCCTGGATTGACCCTGAACTGGTCACCCGAGCCAGCCCGCGACATGGCCCAAGGGGTATTCCCAATCCCCACAGGCTGGAAACCAGTGCTGGGCATCAAAATTAAACCGTTGGGAACGATTTTTCCCATAAAAGATAAATATATAAACAAGAATAAACAGAAAAATAAAACAGAACTCGGGCAGTGCAACAAGAAAATAAACAGAACGCCTCAACATAACTCCATGTGACCATCCAGGTCACCTCCCAACCAAAAGCTGACCTTGCTCCAACAATCTGCAACTCAACCAAGAAGAACCTGATCAACGGAAACCTGTAACTGAAATGATAAAGTAGGCGTGAGAATTTAAAACGCTCAGTAGGGATGCCAAGAGTAAACCACTGAATCTAAGTCCTTCCTTTCCCGAAACAATCCATTAATGAAAGTTTGAAATACAATTATAAAAGTAGGGTTTTCACATTTGAAAATAAGTAACACATTTTTCCCATTTAAAAACCCAACACACACTACATTCCATTTTCCAAAATCATTTTTCATTTTATTACAAAATCCAAAACAGAATACACTGATGTTGAGCCACAGTAAAACGAGTAAGAGTGAAAGATGAGAATAAACTAGCACGCAGAAAGTATACAAGACCAGTGCACGGAAATTAAAAAAGCAATGAAAAATAATCCAGTAACCACGGGTGATCCTAAACATCCCTAGAAGACCCCTGGACATACTCAGTTTTGGAACCACCTTCCGGCATATGGTGAAGCTCCTAAGTCTATAACCAACTAGCCGCCCTAACTGACCAATCCAGTTGCAAAGCCCGCTTGGCCTAACAATAAATCCAGGGGTACCAACCCGTCTAATCGGGGTTGATCAGCAACCGTCACTCGATCTCTAAAAGACACTCAAGAACCCATGGTGGTTACAATAATACTATGTAAGTGGGAGGCCCTCGCAGGCATGACTCATGTCACCTCACTTGCCTACCCCAAACACGGACACTCCATAAGATAACCCATAAGGGATATCCCCCCTATAGAGTTTCCCCAATATATATATATATATAAGTATATCATATCATCAAAGGTTCCAATCAGGCCGTAAAATTGTTCGGTTATCAGAACCACTTTATTAAACGCTTAAAGTTATAAATCATTCCTCTAGTTTTTTAAAATCAAATTCCTTTATGAAAACATTGCACAAGCTCCTCCAAAACAACCCTAAACACCACTTTTGTATTTGAAAAGACAAACGGGCCCTTAGGTTCTAAAACGCACACCAATTCATTTTACTGCTACCAAATGAGTCTTTTCCATTTTCAAACTCATGTCAAAACACATTTCAAAACCACTCTAAGTACCCCTTCAAGATTCAATGTTGACATGCACCCCAAAACCCTCTTGAAAACCCAAACACACGCCGAAACAGTTTTCACCCATGATTTGAATTCCATGAATCATTAAATAAATCAGTTGTTCATTTGGTAAAACCTTTCAAAAGGAAAAACAGAGGCTTGCCTCTCAATTTCACCAACTCACGAGAGAACGCTATTTTGTAAACCATTGCATAACCAAACCCTTTGAAAAACTACTCTCTCACCTTTTAAAACTTAACCCACACCATGCGCACAACCAAAAGCACTTTTTGAAGACCAACAAACTATGACTTCAATAAAAATAGTTAAAATCCCCCTGTGAAAATTCATAAATAACCAAAAAAATTAATTAAAAATATTCATAAACAATCAAGACAATTCATGAAAAATTTAATTAACAGATCGAATAATTTATAAACATTTATATAGGCAACTCAATAAGTTTAGCAACACTTTTATAAACAAGTAACTAGTTTCTAAAAATTTCTTTAAACATGCTAAATAAAGTATGAATGATTTCATAAAAAATCAATTACTTTGCAAAGGCGAAAAACATGTAAAAGAATCAATTAAAACACACAGGCATTAAATGAATTCATTCAGAAAGTAAAGATGTGGATTCCCCTACCTCAAGGTTGAGTGTGAACATGACGACACATCCATGGAAAGACGAACGATACCTAGCAGACCATTTTCACACTCTAAACAACGAACAGAATGTGAAAAACACAAATTGAGGTATTATTATTCGGCCAGCACAAATAGAAAACACCAAAAGTGAAATGGGGGAAAATAAATAAACAAATAACTAAATAAAAAATTATACCAAAGCAGGGGGTTTGGCCAGCGTGGAAAAGGGGTGTCAGGAGGAGGTGCGTAGCAAGGCGAGAGTGAGGTAGAGACACGGAAAGGCTAGCGGGGTCTGAAATAAAGGAATCAGGGGGGTTTTCGGGCTTCCGTTGAAGGGAAATGGAGAGGGGGTTGCGAGAAGGGGTGTGTGCCAGAAAGAGAGACCACTGGGGGGTCGCGCACCAATTTGGGTGCGCTACTGGCTGGTTGGTCGATTGGTCAGCGGGTTTTCATAGGGGCGAGGCGGCACAAGGTGGGCTGGAAAGATTCTGGCTAGGACCAGAGAGGCTGAAAGCAGGAGTGGGGCGAGGGCGAGGGCCTAGAGAAACTACGGAGGGCCGCTGGGGTTTGATGGTGTCGGCACGGCACCGAGGAATCTGGAGCACAGAGGGAGTAGGGAAGGGGGTGCGAGTCAGTGGAGTTGGGTGCAGGTGCTGCGGAAGGGGGGTGAAAAGCTAGAACTGGCGAGGGGGAAAGGCGGTGGTCGAGCGGCTTGGTGAGGCGCACAGCGCACAGGCGAGGAAGAGGGGATCAGAGTGGGGCTGGTGCGCAGCGCGCATGTGGGGAAGAGGGGGGGCAGGGTCGCACGCCGGCGGGAGGAGGAGGCGCTGGAGAGGTCGGCGGGGTGGCTAGGCGGCTACAGGAGGGGCAATCTCGGTGGTGCTGGAATGAGTTGAGGGCTGAAGAGAGACCAGGAGGCCGTTGCTGAGGGCGAAGCGTAGAATGGGGAAGGGGGGCATCGCAGAACAGGTAAGGGGAAACGGGGAGGTCGAGTGTGTGGGTTAGATTAGGGTTTCATATTTTTTTATAATAATAATAATACCAAAAATAAAGATAATAAAATAACTATAATAAGTGTAATAATAATAAAAATTAATAACAATAAAATAATAAATATTGATAATCATATTAATAACAATAATAAACATAAAACCAATAAAATTTATAATAATAAGAATAATATTAATACGTGTAATAATAATCTTAATAATAATAAAATAACAATGAAAAATTATTATTACTATTATTGAACTTTTTTTATTTTTAATCCGTTTATTTAACATATTCTAAAAAACGGATCACTACGTGCTCATCGTAAGACCTAATAAACCGCACGCAAGTTGCGTGCCTCAACTCAGACCACTTGGGCATTCACACAAGCACCTGGGGCGATCGCGCGGCTACCGCCCACTGTGTGGTGACCCGCATGGGCCCGGAATCCAATAAAAACGTTAAACGACAAAAATTCTAAACTGGGACCTTGCCCGGACCTTGTCGTCAGGACCGCGAGCCAAGAATTAATAAAATTTAATTTAATTTAAGCATACGGGTGTGACAGATACTTCTTTCTTTCAATCATTATAATTCATTTTTTATGTTTTAACATTCATACTTAATATTAATATATTTATTCAAATATATGTGGTTTTTTTTCGTTTCAATATTTCATTTGGAGAAAACTATCAATCACATTGAATTTTTTATTGGTAATCATATTTTCAAATCATGGGATGATAGAATAATTATATAATTCACCCATATTTTATACCTCAATATGGTAACTATAAATGAAATATTATTTTCAACATTGTTCTTATTATACCATAATGGCATTTAAAAATAATAAAATTTCATCATCTAAATAATATTTACAAAATATCTTTTATAAACCATATATATATTGACAATTATGACTCCATGAGACCGTACACCTAGTAATGGTGCTCCAAATATATTTTTTACATACTATAATTATATATGACTTTTATAATCGACACAAAATAAAACATATGTAATATTTTTTTTAAATATCATTATATATTTTCTATGATGTTTTAGATTTATATATTTAGATAAATATGAAACCAAATACAGAAAAAAACCAATTCCATAATTAAATTGTTAGATTTTCATACTATATAAACAAAATTATAAATTTTATATATTACTATTTTAAGTAAAAAATACCATATTTAATTATAGACATCATATACGTTTATACCCATTCTTATCCATGTAAAAAACATTTCAAATTTAGTGATGAGATGATCAAATCTCAATAGGGGATTTAAAAAACAATTTAAACCCATTATTCTTGAAAAATATATGAATATCATAAATATAAAACCTTGCAAATTTAATGGTTTAAACATGATAAATATTACTACACAGGTCAATAGGTATCAACATTCTTTTCAAGTTCTTACCTTATTATAAATCCAACTGATATATAGTTTTTTCTATGTGTAGTGATAATAATTGGTGACATATAGGGATAGCCATTGGTCTAATGAGACCATACATTATATGGGTGTTCCCCTAGGAAAATACTACACTTGAATTCAGCTTAATTGGGTTACCTATCGTTCCATGTTGTTACATTGGTATTAGATTTGGAATGCAATAAAAATTGTGGTGGAAGTACCTGCTTAAAGAGGTTGGGTCAATAATGATGATTTTCTACTCAAATATATAGGGTGAATGTAAAACCACCAGAATATAATGTGTTAAAAGGTAAAATGATACTATAATTTTGAATAGCTAAAATGTGAATTTTTAGGATCCTACCTGATTAGAACAAAAAATATAAAGGGAATTTGATTGGAGTAGTGATCAAGATGGACACTTGGGAAAGATCACAATTTTTGTGTGATTAATGGAAAATCACACAATATAGAACGTTTTTGGCCTATGAGGATAGTAATTAGTTTTATAACCCATTTGATTTTGTGGGTGGGCCTCTTGTTAGGGACAACATGTGTATGTGGGGAAATTATATTTCATGTGTAGCTGTGTTTTTACAATAAATCCATTTAATTTTTTTAAAAAAAACCATTACCATATAATATATATTATATTCACATTTTATAAATTAAATTTTATAAAAAAATAATTTATAACAAAATAAAGAATATAATTAACATGAGGGAATTATTTTTAAAACATGAGAATCCATGAAATGTTTTCTCATAAAAACCATTCACATTAAAAAAACAGTTTTACCTTCACCATGAAATAATAAATATTTCACATAAAAACCAACAAAAAAACATAGAAAATAATTATTAAATCATGTAACATTACCCTTAAAGTTAAACATAAAAAAAACCATATTATATAATGACTATAAACGATATTTTGAACATATCTCTTAGATTTAATGTATATCTAGTTATCTCTTTCACATTACATTATGCATTGTAATGGTATATTATGATTTCCCATCATGAGAGACATATAATGGTCTATTGTCATAATTTATAACATCATTGGTCCATAACATGAATAAAACACATAAAGTCATTTTAGTAAATCATTAAATACCTTAAAATTTCTTATTTTTACACATAATAAAAAACTTATAATTATATCATAAAACGAGATGAAATATAATATTATATAAAATAATTTTAATAAATTAATAAACAATTAATTATATGATATTATATAAAAAATTATAATAATAGAATGATGATAATGAAAGTATAATAGAGTGGGAAATTCATTTCTTATATTATATGTTATAAAACACTCCTTTCACATATTTTTTTAACTATGTTAAATAAATAATTTATCATATAATGCATAAGTGATTTCATATAATCTATCAAATTGAAATTATGAAATTAATAGTTATGTAATATTAGCATTCATTACATTATAAATAAATACATTCTATAAAATATTATATGAACATGTAAATTCATAAAAAGTGTTAAATAAAATAAAAATAGAGAATGAAAAATATTTTCACATCATGATTCGAAATTTATTTATCAAATAAAAATTTCAAAAAATAACATGAGACAGAATTTTAATAAATATTAATTTCATGTAATAAAAAAATACATACATATAGAATGATTAACAACAACAAAAATTAAAAAATATAGTCAAATTGGCCTAAGACACTATGAAATGAAATTGAGACACTAAATCTCGTACATCATGTCCCAACACTCCAATAACATTTAGATTTATAAATAATAATATTTTATTATGTATATAATTACTTCCAAAACATTTCAAAAATTATTCAATATATATTATTCATTTAATTTCATTTATTACCATTCTTTATTAAATAGTTTAATTTCACATCAAACATTTTTAGGTCATTCTTGCCATCACCATCCAAATAGATTATCAAAAATTATTAATATAAAAGGGTTTAAGATTACATCTAATATGGAATATTAAAAAAATTATTATTGTATTTATTATATTTTAAATATTCTACCAGAAAAATCCATTTATTTTCCTCATGAAAAATGTTGTACATCATTTCTTATAAATGGTAGTTCAAACATACACATGAATAGAATATTCATTTATATGATATGTTGAAATTAAATACTGCATATTTTTTTAACATTTCCAGAAAAGTAAAAAAATTATAAATTTCATATTTATTTATTTTATTAATCATTATTAGTATCCATGTTATGATGTATTGAATATGACTGAAATTTCTTTGTGAAGGACATATTATGCACATACACAAGGGAAAAATTATAATACTCCACTAGATGAAAGGGTATGTAGGTGGATAATACCTTACATTTCAAAAATCATAAAAAAATAATTATTATAATATATTTCAATTAATTGAATATTTTTAACACAAAATATGAGGCACTAATGAATCCAGATACATGTCACTTTATGGTGGTATTCTACACATAGTCATGGATGATGTTTTTTTCACATTCAATGAAAATGATTTAGAAAATTATTATTACATTCTAAAACAATGAAAAATTTCAGTAATAAAACTGATTTAATTTTTTAATGTTGATGAAATTTATTTAATGGGGTTTTAATAAGACATAAAAATGTAAAAATTAATTTACAACTTATACAACATCTTGGTATAATTTCTTTTATCATAATACTGAAGCTTACTAAGATTGCAATTATGGACCAAATGACCTCAAAACATACAATTTATGCATAATAATTTTAGTATGAAAATAAAACATGATAAGAAATGATAAAAAATGATTTTAATAATGGATTTATAATAACCCATTCTTCAAAAATTATATAGTTAATATTAAATTTGTATCTTGGAACATGTAAGTCAAATGAAGTGATTTAGGTCTTAAGATATGATATTTCTCATCTGAATTTCCATTCATTGATACTTATAACGTTTTTTAAATATTATTCATGTTAAATAAAATTATATATAAGATACAATTATCATAAATTCCATAAAATTAATATGGTTTATAATTTATTTTAATTATTTCATCATCTCTGACCTATTTATAAAAATGATACTAATGTGCTATGGTATTTTCAAAAAAAAAATTAAAATTATTCAAAAACATTTGTTACAAATCAATGTTAATTTTACTATAACATGAATGTTATTATTTATACAATATTGGAATGAATATATTATTTTTTAATCTATATTTTATTTGTTATAAATTTATTTTAAATGGAATATTATCATTATATTATGTATTTTACATTTTTTACTCTTTTGTAAAAGTAATATAGAATTATTTTTTAGATGCATCCAGAATAGATACTATTTCACTCTATCATATCCATTATTAATTATCACTCATAAAATAATTTTATTTGTATTTCAATGAATATGGGTCTCCAATTATATTGGAAATTAATTCCCTCATTTAAATTAATATTATATTTCATATAATTTTTCAAAAAAATGATGGGTTCCACTTCAATGGTTATAAAATTATATTTTTCAGTTTATCAAATGGAAATGAATTATTTTATGTGTTTTTATTAAGATATGGATATTTTACATTTTATATGATTGTTGGTGTGCCTTTTATGTCTTTGATGAAGGGTAATCCTAATATATATATCCAATTCACTAGATAACGTGATAGAGTTAAATGGATATAATTAAATCCAAAGAGATATAATAAAATTATCTTTGATGGTTTTTGATTTGTGAAGTTGTTTTTAATGATGAATATGAAGAAAATGATTCAATATTAAAAAATGGATTTCTATGTATTAAATGTGTTTAGAATGTATATCAATTTATTTAAAATAAATGTATATGATACTTTAAAGGATAATGATTTTTTCAATAGAATTCATTATCTCAGTTAATCGGGTTTTATCGGGATTTCAAATATTGTTTGAAAATTATTTCTATGAGATAGTAATGTTTAATATTAAATGATATATTTTAAATTTTATTATGAAATATTATATACAAAAAAAATTAATGGGAAAAAGAAATATTTTTAAATGTTGGTTGTGTTGAAAAAAAATAATGGGATTCCATTATTTTCATATCTATTAATGAGAATGTTTTTACTCCAAAGTCATTTTTAAATAGTTTCAATAGAGTGAGTATAAATATTAAATAATATTATGTCTCCTCTAAATATGTGATTTTTCCCCAACGGATTCATACATATTATTCATAATAAATTCATTATATTTAGGTACAATTTATATTTAGAGAAAGACATGTGTATTTTGTGAAAATGATTTTGGTAATGATGTAAAATAGTAAACCTGAATGATCATTGATATGTACGAATATAAAAGCATCATTTTTTAATTTATAATTATTTTTTTATATATCAACTTTAATAGATGGCATCAATCCAGTTTTGGAAGGGAGTTTTTTAGCAACATACCAGAGTGTATGTGTTCATGATGTTTTACATTTCGTTATGAATGATGGTGAAAATGTCAAAACATTTGAAATTAAATGTACAATATATAACAACTCTATATTATTTTAGGTAGAAAAAATTTATAAATCTAAACATCCTTATCCTAGGGAAAATCTATTAAAAAATGGGACTAAGAAATTTATGTTCAAGAATGTTTATAATAAAATGAAATACCATATGAAATTGAAAAATATTGTGACATGAATTTTTTTTATTTTAAAAATAAACCTTAAATGTGAAATATTTCCAATAATAACAATCGAAAATATATCATTTCCCAAAATTCATTTAGGATGCATACTATTAATAGATGAATAATGAGTGACATATTGAAAATAATTAATAACCCAAGAAAATGATTATAGATTATAACAATGAATTAACATTTAAAAGTATGTATAACTTATTCATAAAACAAAAATGTTCTCTAAAATCCAATCTGAATAATAGGAAAAAATGTTGTCATCATGGATCATTAACCTTACAAAATTAACTAAAAAAATACAATGAAATATCAAACTCTATTTATTTGAACTTATATCGTAGATTTTACTTTAATCGTGTAAAATCAAACATATTATTCATTTCATTGGAGTTATATATCATGATCACCAAAAACCACACATATATCAATAAAATATATAATAAAATAAACCATCATGAATGTTAACAAGAATACAACCAATTAGATCTTTAATTAGACACATTAATCACATAAATAAATCATTTTTTTTTCAATAACTAAAAATACTTTCAGTAATCACAACAATTGAGAAGAAGTATCCATTAATATTCAAAACAATGAGGAATTATAAAAAATTGTAATTTGATATTCAATGAGAAACAAAATAAACCTATATAAAATGAATAATGGAAAATAAAAGAAATAATTATAAAAATATTCATCATTGTCATATAATATTGAAAACAACATTCATTGCATATATTTTAAAAAACATCAAAAAATTACATGTTCATAAGATATTAAGGGAATTGAATTTAAATCTATTGAAAAATAGCTCAAATTTGTATTGAGTTTATTATTACCAATATCTGAATAATATATAATAAAATCATTAAAAAATTTATACTACTATTTACATTTAAAAACAATACTTTAAAACAAGATTTTTATGATCACACACTTTACATTTTTCAATAATTTTAATCAAAATGTAATTTTTGAAGTGAACATGAAATTTATTTTATAATGAAATTATTTTCAACAAATTCATGATAATATTAATCCAATTTTATGTTTATACACTATAATAAATAAATAAATAATTGGTGAAAACTTTGTTAGTCTCTATGAAATGAAATTGAGATGAAAAATCCCACACTTTAAGGCCCTAATCACCACTAACTTCATTTAAATTACAAAATATTATTATATATTTCATTGATTGTGTAATATCATAAAATATTTTTAAAATACAATTATTAATATTATTTCATTTATTATGATTCCTTATTTAGATACCAAGTGGATTTTGATTACATCAAACGTTGTGAAGTTGTCTGTTCATAATATCCATAATTACGATTAGTTAGCTGACAATAAAAAATGTTTTCATTAATCAATTATCAATAGAAACATAAAATTTTTATAATAAAAATATTTTTAAATTAAATATTAATTTATAAAATTCATCGTAATGTGGTCATGAAAAAATTTGTGCATCCTTTCATTGAGATGGTATTATTTATGAGTTCATGAATGATGATTTAATTTTTATGGTGTATGGAAATTATATATAATACCTAATGTTTTAACTATAAAAAATCATATTAATACTGTAAATGTTATATTTATTGATGAAATCCATCCCTTTAACAAAATATTTCAGGTAAAAATAAAAAATTAATAACATCACATTATGGATGTAGTAGCATATATGTACACACGAGGAACGCCGTCATTTTTTCCAAAATAGAAGGGTATGAAGGTAGATTGTATATTATATTTATTGACTAGAAATTAAATCATATCTTTCATATATGTTAATTAATTACATCTTTATAACCATCAAATAGAGTTAATGATTCCTAACATACTAAATCACTTCATGGAGGTGGTTGTCATCACATACACAAAAGTAATGTATTCATTTTATATAAAATGTAAATAATGAAAACTTTATTTTGTAAATAATCGTAATAAATTATAATTACATTACATATATTAATGTAATTCTGATAGGATGGTTAGAATATATTTGACCTATGTAAAAGAATAAACAAATATAATGGAATTTTTTTATGATTTATAAATCCTCCATGTATATCATCTATTTTCATAAACAATAATCCATTAGTCTAAAATTTGGTGGGACCTAGACCACTATGACATGAGGAATAGATTTTGGAATGTTTCTAGTCAATGACTAATTGAAATACTATAACCCATGACCATAACCATTGGATATGTGCCATAGATCCACAAGAAAACATTTGTGCCGCCCGTAATTTAAAAGGATTACAAATATATGTAATATTGTTAATGTCTTCATTTGGGAGACCATTCCATTAGTGAAATATGCTATCAATTTAATAAAAATTAAAAAAAAATTAAAACGATATTACATTATCATAATGAATACCAAATAACAGTTATGTAATAATTCGTTCCACACTAGTTAAAAAATATATAATCTGGGGTCCCAATGTGGAATGAGAAAATAAGGTAATAAAATGAATTGGGATAAATGAAAAACATGTAGGGGTACTATGGAGTATATATCAAAAATAAAACATCATATAGAACCTTCATATCAATATTCTCCCATTATCCCCATTACCTTACATGGAACATAATAAATGATCCGTGTAATCCCATCGAGATTCCCATGAAGAGTGTCAAAAATGAAACACTATAAGAAACAAATAATACATCCATAAAACAGTACCCATGTATAATAGGTTTATTTAATGAAAAAAATAAATACAAAAGAAACCATTAAATGTCAAACATCAATCACCCAAGGAAAAAACATGATATTATGTTCCTCGAATGTACCTACATCAACCTTATCATGAATATATGGTCTAAAATGATAGAGGTTTTCATGAAAAATACAGAGCGGTGGGATAATGTTAGTCAGATTCATTCGGGTTTGATGTATCAATTCTAACCAAGGGGTTAACATGTGAACATCCACTCCATATTTGAATAAAATATAGTTTTTTATATTACATAGTATCTATGTGGTAAAAACATTTGTACCATACCACAACCCCATGTACAACCCAATGTATGTGTTCACCATCATAATCCCCGCCCATAAAAAAGACTAAATTAACATGATGGTCCACTAGGTTCAAATACCAATAATAATACACCCAATCTCATCAAAACGCACATTAAAGGGAAGAGAATAATAATACATGCATAATATGTAAATTTGAGAATATAGTACAATTAAATAAATACAAGAGACTAGTGTTGAGAAAGAAGATAATATACTCTACCAATACTTGTAATGTCCCTCCTTTTTTCAATGGAATTGACCATATTATTTCGGTTTAAATTAATTTTCACTAATTTTAAATCCTAATTATTTAAATGATATTGTATGTATGTCTGATTCTTGTTTAAATCCTGAAGATCTCAATTGGGAAGAGGTTAATTGGGGCACGTGATTAGTAGAAACTGTGCATCCCAACCCAAATTGTTCTCCTAAATCATACAACACCAGATAGTGGGGACATGGGGGCCTCATGTTTTATTTTACTCCATGTGACCTATGGTTCAGAACCATGTGAGAAATTTATTGTTTTTTATCATGGATATTTTACATGTTTTACACATCATTGGATATGATGTGTGCCAAACTGTTTGTTGTTCCCCTTTGATAGAGTGTTATGATTCATGGTTTGTACTTATGTTCTCCAACCTTACTGAAAAACCATTCACTGTTTCATTATAGTGGGAATTTATGATTCTTCCACTCATTAATGTTTTAAAAATACATATCATTCATTCTCTCATATTATCTACCTAAAATATCCTCTCCCCCACGTGTGGAGTTATCCTCCCTCTCAAATTAGAGATGATGATTTCACCTCCATTCGGAATTTTGTTCTCTCTCAGTCGAATCCATTGGAATGATTTCGGTTTGTTCAAAAATCCAATCACTTATATTTCAATTTCTTCGCCTCATATATTACTATATCGTGGTGAAACGCCATTTTACTCATTTTTAGGTAATTTGATGGTTTATTCAATTTTCCAAATCTAGATAAATTTATAGTTTAATGTTGGATGAGGGAAGAATTGTGAGGAAAAATGTTGGTTGTCTAGGTTTATTCCCCTTATTTCATTGAATTGTATATTTTTCTCTGTTGTTATATGATCTCAAACCTTCCAGCATCACCCCAGATTTGTTAATTTTATTAAATTAAATTCCTCACCATACTATTTTCAAAATGAGGTAGTTCTAGAGAAACCCCATGGGTTTATCCCCTTTAGTTCTCTCATGTAAAGATTTTTCTCCTTCATTGATGAACAAGTTTTCTTCTTCCTATGTTGTTAAAATACCTAATTAGGAGTTTCCCTATAATTTATGCCTTATGTTGATCAAAAATGATTATTTTGGTAATGATACAATTTTTTATTCCCATATTCGAATGAAATAAATAAAACATTAATGGTAAGTTCATTTCCAATATAACCTTCTAGTTAGAAAATATGTATCGTTAAATTAAATGGATTTGATAACCAATGCATGCCCTATTTTAGTTCCATGGATGATACAAAAGGTTATGAATTAATGAACAATTGAATGTAATCAATGTTATTTATTATTATAATTTATTGATGATTTGTGAACATGCTTGGGGAGACACTAGTTATGTCTCGGTTGGGATCACCATGTGTTTTCAATTTTACCTCTATATAATTGACATCATTTCATTATGGGAGATACCTTGAACGGGATACATTGGTTGACGGTTTTACTATCCAATGAAAGACAATCATATTCCTAATTTTGATACGTGGTACATAAATAGAGGTTAGTTCGTGACATTATCACACCATTCCTAGAGTGAAACCTAGGTCTTGTTCATGGGTAACCTTGAATATTTTCCCTTGGCATTGGAAATGTTATGAGCGCCTTGACTGATACATGGATGTTATCATTAAATTAAAATGGATGAGCTCAGGGTGACTCCCTATATTATATAAAGTGGGTTTATTTTGAATTTAAATGGTAAATAAATGTTTTTAAATAAATGAAAATCCATCAGCCTTGGATGTATAAGGATGTGACATCCAAGCCAAGAAAATGCTTGGGAACATCACATCATCTTAAACTATATACCTATCTCGTTAACTTGCTGGATCACTTTTTTCAGATTTGCTGAGTTTTGTTGAGGAATGTTGTTTTGGATGGCTATCCTATAGGACCCAGTTCCGGTTTATTTATTTAATTATTATTCTATTTGAATGTATTTATTAATTAAGGCATACTATTCATTTTATAATTGGTGGAATGGGTCGACCTAGACATCGTGGGTGGCAGCATACTAAGATTTTATCTCACAACCAACTTGGGCCACATTTTCAACCAAAGCAGACTCTATAGTTTCATGTATAGTCAAAGGGAACCTGTGAAATTATAATGCATGAATGATTGTTCTAGGATGGTGTTTTGGGTAGAGGATAGTGTCTATACTCAAGATTTTCGATATAGTGGTTTATTATTTTGGTATATTTTATTAGAATGTGTTATATTCATGTATCCTATTCTATTGAATATTCATATTTGTATCACATTTAATGATTATCATATTTTATATTTTATTATTTATCTTCTGCATAACATTTAATTATATTTCAAGATTTATTATAATGGGATTGAAGCTATGTAGTTTTGTTACCACTTCTAGTTTTTATTTTTATTTTATACCATATATGAAATGTTTCTCTCCACACTGATCAACAAGGGTATAGTTTTCCCTATGAACACACCATGGGCCCTTGCTATTAGTCATCATCCTATTGGATTTTTTCTGGTGTGCTTGAGGTATTGTGGCCAACGTCTTGGGAAATAGTTAAGTGGAATCTATGGAAGTACATTACTAAGTTGTATCATATATTTTATTTTCATTTTATCATACAGTTTTGGTTTATAATGGAGAGTAGGATATTTGAATTTGGTTATAAGCCCTTTCTTGGGAGTAGCTAACTCATATTGATGGGAAACCCGTATTATCTAGGATGGGTAAATGATGATATTGATTATGCCTATTATAGTTTCACAGATTTTAAAAACTGGGTGATTCACTTGTCGTTAACTATTTTTATTTTGATGGGATATCATTACCTTGGCCTAACTAAATGAGGTCATATAAAGTCCATGCATCATACATGGCATTCTAGGACTAAATTATCATGTATTATTTTTTGTTATATTTACTACCATTTAAATTTTTTATATTTCTTGTTATCCTTGTATGTGACTTGTTAGTTATGCTTTGCAATGTTCTAGTATCTTTGTATGGAGAAATAATTTATTTAAAGGAACCAATAATTCCACAGTAGTTGGTTTAATTGGTGAGTTACAAGGGGAGTTCATTCCATCAAAACCCTAATTGTTTCTTGTTACAACTTTTTGTCTAATTTAAAGACTATGGTACAACCCAAAAATGTTCCAATTTCAATTTATAATGTGTATGGTCCATTATATATTTCAATTGGTAACACAATTAATTGTGTCATGAAGATAGTAACCAAATAAAGGTGAAGGAATACTAAATTAAAATGGACGAACCTAAATATCAAATGGACCCCTTATATGAGTAATACATGACTTTAATCCAGCCATAGTAGTTGGAATTAAAAATTGTCTCCAATGATTCTTTCATTACTTGTTTTGATCTCCTGTACCTTTCTTCTAGAGTATGCTAAGGGATGTAGTGTGTTATAAGAATGTCTAGTACATTTATTTCATCTACATGTTTCCATATGTGTTATAAATCCTATCTGAGGAATGCACCTAAAAATTGTATAGTTATCCCATTATGATGAACTTATGTTCTACACCATGTGGGAGGCAATGAGATTACTCCTATGGTGGTGGGACCTAATACATCTATGATACCTCCTATAGTTTCAGATGTAAAACCTCCATCAGACCATTCACTATGCACCAATTCTCAATTCTGTGATATCATCATTCAGTTTTTGAAAACCATTTAAGATGCTTCTCAACCATCCACATAAATAGAGGTGATGACTCATGAGTTCATGAAGTATAATCCTCAAACTTATTTAGAAGATGACATAACAATGTTTACCAAAGTCATAGCTAGAATCAATGTAGTCTATATTTGAGCATATTGAGACTCTAATAGAGTTGAGGGACATGATACTGTCATACATGCAACGTGAATCCACAAAGCATAGGTGGGACATTCTAACACAAGATGTTCGACCTCATGTAATGTCATGGGTGGACTTATAGAGTACCTTATTCAATTAAATCATTTCACAGACCTTGTGATCTAATTTTGTTTGGGAGTTAGTAACCATTTGACATGGTGACATTTATGTGATAGAATACATAGCTCGCTTCATTGAATTTCAGTGTTTCACACTAACCATGATTGTTGAATAATGTTATAATATAACGATATTAGAGGCTTGGCATCCATATGCCATTCGATAAAAGTTGAAAACCATTTAGATGACCACCAATTCAGAGATTGTTATCTAGTCAAACATCACTGAGATAAAACTTTGGGAATTATAAGATGTGATAGACGGAAGTTTAGCTTGTAGGAAGAGTTGTTGTTTTTCAAGTAATAATTATCCATTATTCAAGTTTACATGAGTGGTATGTACCTCCAGGGTGGCATGCACTAATAAATATGTGGTATGTCACTAGTTCAGAAGACTACACTATAAGAAACCAAATTATATGAGGAACTCGATCGAGTGTCGCGTTTTAGGAAGGATGAATAACCTTTATTTTTTCTATATATATTTTCCGCCACTGAAATGTGAGAGGGTTCCTATTCTAGAACTAAATTCAAGTGAAGAATCAATAACTCCTTAACTCCTCATCAGGATGGAATTTGGTCATCTATAAGTAATTTGGGCTAAGCATGTTGTCGGGGATGAGGTAGTCAATGCTCAGTGCTTTAACATAATAAGATTGGACCAACTCAGACTACGTAATAAGAATCTCATGGTCTTGGTTCATTACATATTTATTAGGAGAAACCAATTATATATGATAATATCCCAAAGCAGTCTACAATAAGAGATATTATTCTAGTATCATGTACTATTGCTCCGTACCTTTTCATATTGGTTCATCAAAGACTATTCTATCAGATAAAACTATGGGAAGTCTTGGATTACTGATAGAGTACTCCAGTGGTGTTATAACCCATGAATTTCTAGTAGGAGTTTGGGAAGATTTTATAATTTAGTGAGAATATTTCTTACTAGTAACACATGGGTACCATTTTTTGTGGTGTTTCATTGATTTTTAGACGACTTGCTTCTATTTTTTTCTTAGTATGGAAAAGATTTAACCTTCTCAAGCCCTATTGGATTGCACCATTTGTTGAATATAATTAACATGATATGGGAGATAAAAGTAAATCCATCAGAGGAAATTGGATATCTAGAAAACTAATATGGACTCAAGCATACTAGGTTAGGTGGACTGACAACATAGTTGGCCATTTTCTTTATGAGTGATCAAGGTCGGCAATTTTTAGAATTCCCACATGTTGTGGATTGTTACATGGGCATATTCCTAGAAAATTAATCTTTCTTGCCTCAGGTAGGATAGATTGAATTCACCATCCAGCTTTTTCAATTTGAGGCACTAGTTTTCATTCCACGTAATAGGATGGAACCTATAGAAAAATAAGGAATGTAACAAAAAACATGATGACCATGATGCTATGGGTTTTATCCAACCCAGCAAAATGCCACGGGGATCACTCTCCATTTTCACCTTGAAGGATTATAGTTACCATACATTTTTTATGGATTAGAATCGATTGAACCAACATATAAGTAATGATGGTATCCACTTCCTTGGAAATATGATGTCTTCGACCATGTCTGAGGAGAAATCATTTCCTCATAAATAAATTTGAGGTTGGGGTACCTTCAAGTTCTAGTGAGGCCATCAGACATAACATGTACAATGTTTCAGAGTAGGTACAACATGTACATGTATCTGGTCATGATGTTCATTCTGGAGAACATAGCATTAGCCTTCATGGCTTTGATGAATCTAGTATTCAACCAACATCATGATTCAATTGGTGGGGTAAATGTAGGTGATATCATATTTTACTCTCTTAGTATACATGACCATTTCCAACATATTGAGATCATGTTGACTAAAATGATAGAACACCATATATATATGAATTGATCACCAGATAAAACATTTTGATCATCAAGGTTAACTTCATGTTTGATATCAGATCTAATATAGGTTTATTAGTTGATCCACTGATGGTGAGTGCATTGTTTCCTTGGACCATCCCAATAATGATTGACTAAAGATGAATTTTTTATTATAAAAACTATTTTCAAGAAAATTGAGAAACCATGAAATCCAACACCACCACATAGCATCCAAAACAAAAAAACTCAAATACTACACGGGATCGTCTCCTCCCTAGTAGTTGCACCATATTAAATCCTTCAAAAAAGCATGACCCTTCAGCATACAGTCCGGTGCAGAAGTGCACATGCATGGAACTGATGGAAAATCCATACCCTCTAATCGACCAATCCGAAAGACCAACTCCGATGAAGACTTTGTGCTTTGATCCCCATCCAGAGCAACTCCACAAGTAGTGATGAGTGCAAGCACCAGGCATTCTACACGACAATCCAAAGAACAGAACATATCCAAGGTATGGCACATACTTGCACAAAAAAACAACCAAACCCAACTAACAACTTAGATAGAATTATAAAAAAGTATCTTCGGATTATCGGAACCCACCTCGCTAAACAATTTCCATGATAATGATAAAACCCGAGTGTCTGGTATCTCTATCATCAGATTTTCAATATCAGCAGAATGCTGGTCCAAGGACTGGATGTACTCCCCCATAATGATCTTCTTCTTATTTAACCCCTACCAAGATGAGGTCAGATTGTATATCCAGGAGTATTGCTCTCCATTGAGGATCACTGAAAGGGACATCCCCATCATCTTGGATGCCTCCAATTCATTGGCATTAAGCACCAATACTTGCTTGGTGAATCTATCATTAGTACATAAAATCAGATCCAAGGAGCGGTCGCCCTAGTCCCCTTTTCTCTCTTAGGATTTGGGGTTTCCCTAGTTATCTTATTGTCAATTATCTTTTTTTATGAACGGGTCCCCAAAGGAGGAAGTAGAGATGAGTAATCCTTCTTCCTGTTCCTTCTCCTACGACTACTTATACTCTTCTTACTTGATGTTTCATCTGCAGATTGTTTGGATTCACTCTCGTTGGGTTCCATTATGCAGATGTGGTCCCTCTTATCAAGAATATCAGAATCATAGTGCACATCAACCTCTAAGAGTCCTTCAAAATTGCTGCTCAAGTGGACTGGGGACCGGGTCAACAAATTTTAACCTGCAGCATCCTTCCCTCTATTTAAAATAGTGGTGCCCATAATGGATCCCTGCTTCCCATTACTCTCGACACCACTGCCTAGATTTAACCCCTCAGCGCATGAGATAGTCGACACCGCATGCTAACTGCATGTTGTCTGTTCCAAGGCCTCATCCCTCTCATTCCTATGAAATTCCATTTGATCATCATCATGACCAGACACTCCCTTGCATCCCTGCACACAATGTATGGAAGGACCCGAAATGTGTTACCATATCCTGCTAAACACCTCAGAAAATTGCAGGATCATCTGCTGTCCCAAGGCCTTCTTTCCCACAACAGAACCTGATAAATCCTCCGCCACCGCATTACAGTTTGTTGTAGCACTGTCGAGTTGTTCCTCCACAGGCCGCAGCTCACACATTCAAGACAAAACCTCATTTCCAATTAAACTTCCATCTTCAGATCGATGAAACATTGGGGAATTATCATCAACCCACACTTCCACTATTTAACCCCTGTCCCGACCCATCATATTCCCTTTGCTCCGATCAGAATCCCCCGACATAAGAGGTTCAACATCCGGTTGTGCCATTATAATGCATTGCGTCGTGTTGCTCACCCGGGGAGCCTGGTTTCCATCTACTACCTTCCACAACTGCTCTGGCGCCATCCCCTTGGGTTCACCCCACCTACAAACATCACTCGAATGACACAGCCAACGACAAAAAGGGTAAGAACTCCACCCACTACTCCAAGATCACTGGTTGCCTGCACCTAACCTCCTCGCCGGCTTCAATCCACAAAAAATCCACCGGTGCTTTTGAAACATACACCTCCACACACATGCGAGGATTGACCGGATGACAAACCGCAGTAATACGAGAATCAAAACATAGGAATCAGCTAACAAAATTCCCTAACATATATATAATTTCAGGGTTATGGAATGGATGATGAAGCTGAGGAAGACATACCCAAACATAAACTGTAGAGGAATCCCAATTCAGATATAAATCGTAGATCCGCTGAGACAGGTGAAATCCGCATCCACTACACCTCCTAGGAGCAAAGGGCAGAGCACAAACAAGAACATTCGATGAAAAACACTGCACCATTAGATTTCTTCTATCCAACAGACCGACAACCACTCGATCTTTGATCCCCCAAATATCAAAGACAAACCAATCACTGACATACACTGATGGCCTCATGTTCTTGAATCTTGCAACCAAAGTGAGGCTAATAAGTCTCTCCACTTCTGTAAACTCCAAAGATGACAGTGGAATCACCGGCACATCATCATTGAAACCAGGGACCTTTAGGTCAAGATTAATCGAGGGAAATCCCAATAGCAAATCATGGTTGGTGAAAGAAAAGAAATCGCTTCTCCAAATGTGAGGATTCTGAGGACCCCTCCCCCCACCCTCGTTTCGACAAGCGGTGGAGGGGGGGAATCGACAATCCCATTAGGGTTATGCCACCATCGTCGCCTGGAAGTGCATAGGGAAGCATCCAACCCATGAGACCCCATCCCAAGAATGTATTTGATATGTGTATATTATTAGGTATGACTGGATATTATATAAAATTCTTCCACAATTCTCATGCAAGGTAGCAGTCTTTTTGGGCTTGACCAAGAAGGGTGTAAAATTTGACTGAATTGAAGCCTGTGGGAATGTTTTTTAGGAGTTAAAGTGGTTAATCACTATGGAAACAATCTTGATTCTTCTCAAGCAATAATATATTCCATTTACTTTGATTCATTAGGAATTATATAGGGTACATTTTTTGATGTAGGGTGATCGAGTCGGGGAATATGGGTCCCTCTAACTAATGCCTTTTGAGTGGAACAATAATAGGCCTCACTTACATCTAGTTTTCTTAGATCATGTATTACACTATTAGAGGAACTACATATTGGAAGATCATTTCATTATATAAATGGATCACCAAAACTTTAAATATTTCTTTTTTCAGTGATTCGTGAATGTGAGGTTGTGTAGGAGGGGTGGAATAACTGGAATCATTTAACTAGTAGTTTTTATACACACTTGTAAAAGGAAATGTACGAGTATATTAATTGAGTTTGGAGTCTTAGATTGAAGAAGTAAAGTAGTCCAGCAGTGAGTGGGTGTTGATAAATCTATTCCTTGAGATGAATTATGATGTTTATGAATAGCATGTAAAACCAGTTTTAGTAGCTTTGGAGGTGACAACCCCCTTATGGAGTGGGTTAGAATGTGGAAATTGTCTGATTTTGATGGTAAATTTTTTATGGGAATTCTCACATGTTAAAACATTCCTTCACGGTTGAATGTTGCTAGAAGGGAAACTGAATTAATTTTTGGACGTGTTTGGGGGACCTATTAAATATGGGAAGAGTTGATCAGGGAATCACATGGCTCTATTTGGGCAGTTCACCATTTTCCCACAAATTTGTAATAACACATCCATTTTCAGTGTTAGTGTCTAGTTATAAAGTGGAAGATAACATTATTTATCACTTGTTTCTCCACTTATTTTTCAGAAATGTAAGTGGACCAGTTAAATGTTAGATGTATATTCCCTCTATCCATTCCTTAGTGGAATTTGAATGATGTTAACATGGATTTCGTTACAGGATTTACATGATCCCCAGAATACTGTGATGCATTATGGGTGACCGTCAATTGGTTGACCAAGATTGAAAATTTTATGCAAATATTGGAGACCTTAACTATTGAGGATATATGAAGGACCTACCTCTAGGATATAGTGTGCCTTCATGGTGTACCATGTTTTATATATTCAAACCGTGAATCCTACACTACATCATGGTTCTGGAAAGGGATGCAAAAGGAATTCAGATCATTGGTACTCTTGAGCATGGAAGATCACCCTCAGATCGATGGGAAGTCCATGTGGATGATATAGGTTTTGGGGATTATGCATTGATAATAAATCATTCATTTTGGAGGATAATTGGAAAACATATCCCTCTAGTTGAGTTTTCCCACAACAAAAGTTTTCATGAAACAATTAAGATGCATATGGGGACCATTACGGTAGGTTGTTATGTTCAACTATGTGCTAGATAGAGGTTGGTGAGACAGTTTTACAAGGTCCTCATCTACCTCAGGACACATTAAGGAAATTTAAAATTATTAAAAGGTGTATGGATACTGCTCAATTGAGGAAGAATTATTATATATATCTATATTGTAGGACTCTAAATTCTGCGGCGGAACATCGTGTTATTTTTTGTGTATCTCCTATACTAGGCCAGATATGAATCTATAGATGGGAATGGTTTTTTCCATGATACGTTAGGACTTTTGAGATAGTGGAGGGAGTAAGATAGGTATCTTATCAGTGTAAATTAACTTATATGTATCATTACATGTATGATGTCTTCCACATATTGCAACTTCAATAGTAATATCATGACACATCTCACCCATTCATCACTGAGGATATTAAGTGGGAGGAGAATGTGTTCTTCTAGGAACATCTGATATGTATCATTAATCATATCACAAAAAATGGAGGTAGGATAGTTCCTTTAGTTTAGGTGATATGGTATCACAAATTCATATATGGTTAGACTAGGTTGTGGGATTCTAATGTACATTACCAGTGGATTGAACATTTCTCAAATGATTTTATTTTCCCCTCTAATGCAAAAAGCAAGGATAAGTTTTCATGTGTTGGGGATCATGTACTATCCTGACTCTCTTCAGTGTTATGGACTATTAGATGTTGGTATAAATTAATTTGATTGAAGATAATGTTGATTCCAAATAATTTAATTTATGTTTTGTGTGTGTTTGGGGTTTATTTGGAGCTCAGCTCTCTAAAATTAGGAGGGGAATATTGGGCCACACAGTTACTAGGGACCATGATGTATAGCCCGCATGGTTTCCATATATTTTGTGGTTGTAGAGAGTGGGTCCCTCGACACCTCACAGTTTTTTCGGTAAATATGAGACAAAAGGAAAAATACTGTTCGAACCAATCATAGTTTTTGACAGTGGATTTTTCACTATTTGTGCATGGTTTGAAAAGATGAGTTCTTAACTATTCGCATTGCCCCTTTGATGTAGCGGATTGGGGCATGGTTGGTGCATGGTTTTTCTAATCATGCAGCCTATGTATAAACCCCTATATTTGACGGTGAAATTATGATTCTTCTCCTCTTTAATGTTTTAATAAATATTATTTTTTCCCTCTATAATCCCCAGTGGACTCATCCATTTTTCTCATGCATGGAGATCTCCTCCCTGTCAAGCTAGAGATCACGATTTCAACACCATCCAAAATCCATTTATCTTATTGTCAAATACATGGGAAGTATATATTTATACCTCTCAATCCTATACCATCTATTTCATGTTCTTCATCTCAACTATTTATCTATCTCAATTCAATATCATTTACCCTGTTTCCAATGAATTTTAGGGTTTCTTCAATTTCATCCATAAAAGCTGGAGTCAAAGGTCGATGTTTGATGATGGGTGCTACATGGGGCTAATCTAGGTCCTTTATGGTTTTTTTATGAATTATATATTACATTTCACTATTCTGTTAGATGGAAGCTTTTGGAGACACCTCAAATTTGATATTTTCTATAAATGGAATGCCACACCATACAATTTATAGCACTCGATAATAGAAAAGCGACCCCTTGGGTTTATCACCATAAGTTTTCACCTCTAATTGATGCACTCCTCCTTATAAGAATTACATCCCTTCTACATTAGATGTTAAAATACCCAAGTGGTTTCTTCCATATAATTTATGCCATGATATGATTTTCTATGTTATATTGGGTGATGATGCATGTGTTTTTCCCATATACACATTCCATGAATGGAATGCTAATTGTAATTCATAATCCAATATGACCTTATTGTTATAAATTACTTCTTATTAAATGGTATGTATTTTCTAACCCTATAATGACCACTTTTTCAACCTTGTTCGATTCAATGGGTTCTAACTTAAGGATCCATTATATGGAATCAATGTACCTTATTGTTAGAATTTATTTAGGATTCTCAAACACAATAGTGGAGACAATGGATCTTTCTTATGATGGGGTCATCATGCATTTTGGATTTACCTCTAGATGGGTGATACAAATTCCCTTAGGGAGACCCAATGGACATGCTAAATGGCACGATGGTTGTACCATGCCATAAGAGAGGCTTGAGCGGCTACATGGTCTAATAAGTACGAACTAAGAGTTTTGATCATTACATTGTCACACCATTCCTAAAAGTTACATTTGGAAAATCATCAGAGGTCACCGTGGATGAACTCCCTAGGTAATGGACTTTGGTCGATCCCCTCAAGCGACACATGGAAGCACTCATTGAATTTACATGGATGGGATTATGGTGACTGATTTTATTTTTCAATGGTTATTACTTAATTTAAAAGGTATTTAGATTTTTTAAATAAAAGTAATCATTTTGTATTAAAAATATAGGAATTATTCTTTAAATCTGAAGCATAATCATGGGGATATTCAAAATTAGTAAATTGTCTACCTCTCACCATACCTTGTAAGATCACTTAGTTGGGACACACAACCTTATGTTGAAGCAGGTAGTTATGGAAGTGTGTTCTCTTAGAAACCAGTCCAATTTATCTACATATTTATCATTTTTTTTATTTAATTAAGTAATTAATGCACACATTTCATTTTATATTTAAGGGAATGTATTTCCATATAAAATATGGGTGGAATCATGCTGAGATGGTATCCAACACCCAGTCAGGGATTCCTTTGGTACATAAGAATTGTTTATATTTGTCAGTATAGATAAATAGCATTAGCCAACATCATATTCATTACAATCAATTATAGGATGGACATTGGTGTATGGAGAAAGCCTATGCTCAAAATGATTGGTGATTTAGTTTTTAACATTTTGTATTTTTTATCACGTAGTATAATAATTTATCCCCTACCTGTTCATATACTATTTCATATATCATCACCATGATCATCGTATAGTATCATTTATTATTAATCTTCAGCATATCATTAACATAGCATGCACATTTTATTAAAATTATTTGCTTATATCTATTATTATAACTAATTCTTATGTTTTCAAGTTTCATATACCTTATATGAAATGAGGAACTCCACTTTTATTAATGAAATAATTGTATCCCCATGGACACACCATAGGCTCTCGCTGCTAGTCAGAAACCTCTAATGTTTAGTTTGGAATGCATGACGTCATGTTTCCACTATCATTGGGAACTCTTATGTGGAATCCATGATGGGATGATACAGTTCTAAAGGAAAAAATTATCAAATATTTGAATCAAAAGCTATATAAATTCAAAAAATCATACACCACCATTAATGGAAAACAAGCCATTTCAAAACAGATTGAATTAAAAAAATATCAATATTCATGGTCCCCAAAATATAAAGAACACCCTAAATCATGGTTATTCATTATCTAAATCATGATTTATCATGGAATCTATCCATGGACTATATTTCATAACCATATAGAATGTTCATGCACAATAAGGATTCCAATTGTATCTTATGTATTATTAAGGAATATTATTACAATAAAGAAACTATCCTATTCCATCTAAAAAATTGTGGTTTTGGAATCACATACCCTAATGGGTACACCCTTATTCAAATCAATGGATAATGAATTTATGTACAACAATTTATCATATCCTTTAATTAATTTATAATTGATTGGTAATTCCTCTCTAGTTCTTGGAGGGAACATTATGTATTGATTCTAAACATTGATCCACTATTAATTAGTTAGTGGAGATGAAAAATTGGATTAGAATCATGAAAATGAGACTCATAGGATGATAAATCAATAATGAAATTATTTGAAATTTACATCCTTTATGATTACTATAACTCCAATAAAAATTAATTTTTTAACATGTTGATAAAACCACTAAACTTGGGGTGATTATAAAATCAATCATTATTTAGAATTATAATTCATTTTCCAGAATTAGGATGCCAGAACTATGAATCAACTATATAGAATTAGTGGGTTTATAAAGGAATATTATTTAAATAGGTATTATATAACAAATAAATCAATTATTGTTCTACATATCAATTGGAGGCTCTGGCTCTCGATGGTTCAGACACATCATCAACATTCGCTTGCACGCTTGATCGAATTACGGATAAATAAATTCTCTGATGAACTCACTTTCGTGAGTACTTATTAGGTATCCCATGAACGGGCACCAAATCATGTGTGAAGAGCCCAAATAACAATTAATTTCAACGCAGATATAATTAATTAAATAATTATCCAATTAAAATTAATTTAAAAGGCAATCAAACATGAAGATAAATTAAAGACATGTAATTACCGTCACTTTTGTCACAACTCCAACACAAATGAATTAGCCTACCATCGCGACAACACGACAGATAAAATAATGAATGGAAGATATCACCATGCTCGTTTAATTGCTTTGGTCACCACGAGATGCCGTCAACGATCAGAAAATAATAATCATCACTCTGCTCTATGCATTCGCTGACGCCATACCCAAATCAATCCACTACGCCACTGAAAATATAATCTGATCTGCGCATGCTCTCGCCGTGTGACGTGAATCTCCGGAAGTCTAAGTGAACCGCCACGAATGTTGATGATGTGTCTGAACCACCTCTATTCTCTCAAAATGGAGGAGGGGTGGTCGCTGGATGTTGTGCTGAGCAGCCAGACGTCAGTGTCGATGGTGTCCTGTTTTGAACCTGTCTAACAGGGGAGAGATAGGGTATATGGGGTCAGCGGTTGAGAAGGGGAGTAGGGTAGTGAGCCGAGTGGGTGAGTGTGAGTGGAGGGAGTTGGGAAGGGGAGTGGAGGTGTTGAGCCGAACGGGTGAGGGATTGGGGATGCGCTGCGGGTCAGCAGGTTAGAGGAGATGTGGGTTGCGGGTAGGCGGGATGGATCTGGAGGGGAGGCACTGGAATGGGGAAATAAGGGGGGGGGGGGGGGGGGTCGGCGGGTCTAGGTAGATGAGGGGCGGCTGAGGGAGATATGGGTGGCCGGGCGAGTGGAGGGGAGGCGGGTAGCGGTAGTGTGATGGGAGAGGGGGCTGGAAGGTAGAGTGGGGCACGGGTCCTCCGAGAGAGAGAGAGAGAGGCGTGGGATTTTGGGGGGAAGCTGTTGGGGTAGCAAGTAGAGGGGCAGCTAGGGGAGATAAAAGAGGGGAGAGAGTGTGAGGTGGAATGGAGGAATAAGGGGATGAGGGGGAGATTGGAGAGAGAAAAATGGAAAAAAATAAGGGGGGAATGGCGTGGAAGAGGAGTGGAGCTGGTCAAGGGGAGGTGGTTGGTGTGGGTAGTTAGGGGGGATAAAAATAAGACAAGAAATATGTTAATTTCAAATTAAAAAAAAAACTAATTGTTTAATAAAAATTAAAAAAATAAAAAATGATAAAAAAAATAATACAAATAATATATTAATGCACATGTAATTAAATATAATATTACTATTGAATATAATAATAAACTAATAACAAATACTATTTTATTAATTTACAAAATAATGAAATAAAATAAAAATAAAATTAAAATATACATAATAATAAAAATTAATAAAATAAACTAAACTAAATTTAGAGAAAATAAAAATAATAATATAGTGTCAAATATGAAATTAATATAACTAATAAAAATACTAAATCACTAATATAAGAATGTAAATTAACTAAAAATTATCAATATATCTAAACTACTACAAAACTACAAAAAATAAACTAAAAAATATAAAAAATGGTTAGACTAATTAATTAAAACTAAGTTATAAAATTATACAAATACATGTGAAATCCATGTACATCAAATACCACACACATAAAATTTTTCACTCCTGGGCAAAACAATCAGAAAGAAAACACAAGTGGTCGTAGAGAAATCGAAACATCCAAGTTAAAAGTTCAAAAAAAATTCAATCTCTTTTTCCCATAAAATATCATGCTTCATTTAAAATTTAAATTTTCAAAAACCATTTTTATTCAACTCACATTTTTTTCAAAACAAGTACGTGCACTCAATTGTCACATGACCTACCTCTCCATCAATCTCATCTCTCGAAAAATATTTGATCAAAGTCATGATCACTTCTCGTACACATGTATGATTACCATAGTATTGCCATGAATTTCACGTCTATAATAGTGGAAATCAAAATAATGAACCAATATTAAGGACTTTACATGATGTTCAAATGTCTCTGAGTTTGCAGGATGGTGGGTTATAAAAAAATTGTGATAGTTTTTTTTGGCAAAAAGGAGGGTTGAATCTTGAAATGAATGCATGATATATGTCAGTACAAATGTCTCCCTCAAACTCTTGGTCCACCACACTTAAAACATTTATTGTCCCTAATCATATGATAATCCAATGTGGATCTCTTTTTTTAAGACAAAACTCACTCAAATTATATGGTTAGGAAAAACTGGTGAGTATCAGCTCAAAAACTCCATGAAATAAATTTCAGACAATAATCTCAAAGAATGGTACACAAGTAGCGTATATTCTATAACATCTCAATGATTGTTGGTCATATATAAAACTCTCTAGTTCCTGGAGTAATGGATCATCACTTTTATAGGTATCCCCAAAGTCAAGGGTTATTACGTAATAACCACCAATATACTCATTATTGGAACCAAAAAAATTCTATATTCCCATATCAAAATACATGCAATGAATGTGGCTACTATGAAATATAACTCATATGATCAGGATGAGATAATGTCGATCCATGTACATCAAATGACTCACTGCCCCTCTAAGAACCCTCTCCATGAGTAAATCTCTCCCCCACACTTAGATTGAAAATTATCATGCAGAAATTCAAGAAATGGGTAGGGATGGGTATCGGTTATGGGATTATCAAAAAATGGATTCTTGACGTATTCTAAGGGAAACACGATGGAGAAAATATATGGGTGGCTCAGTGGGTCAACGGAGATAAAATATCAAATAGATTCCTCAATCATTTTAGTGAAACTATCAAAATATCTATTGCTTTGATGGAAAACATGACAAGTTATAGAAGACATAACATGGTTGAGATTCCCTCAAGAAAAAGATAAATAAGATATGATTTAAAATGGCTCAGAGTCCTCACGGGTATGGAAATATAATCTTGGACAACACCGATGAGAATGAGTGAAAATAAGTGTCTCAAAAATATACATGTTTTTGAAAAATATTTTCTACGCAATAAATAATATCAGAAATAATCTAAGTCATGAGATCAAGGATCAAAGAATTCCGAACAAGAATCAAGTGCTCAAACTGCCTAGGGACACATGTTGTATGTTCCTGACTGTGTTGCGACAAAGATACAATGTCTTTTATGTGGGTTCATCAATGAAAGGAATGTTAGTTGTTTTTTTTAAATTTTATTGTTGTTTCATTTAGTTTACATGGTGTTTTTAGAAGCATAAAATATGGAAAAAATAAAACACTTCCCTCTGTAAGTGTAGATAGACACGGAGAGGCTGTTTGTATTCGATGAAGCTCCAGAAATGATATACCTGTAAAACCTACACATTGAAAACATACTCGCATCATATCAAAGAAGTCAAACCATAATCAAAAGAATGTGGATGATAAAAATATTTATGATGAACTTAAATCCACTACTGTGCCGAGTGAAAATATATTGTGGTAAATTCATGCCATTTTATTTAATTTTATTTTTTAAAAGAAAACTAAATGAAATAAAATTAAATTCAGTGAAAAGAAATCAAACAAATGATAGGTTGCCTCCCATTGAGCATTAAGTTTACTTTGTCTTCATCCCGACATTATTGAAACTCCACCAGGATCGAAAGGAAATAAAAACCATGCATCTTATTCTTTTTAGTAGGAGTGTGGAATCCCTTCGTTGAAGATGAGTTTATCCTAAAAGATTCAAAAAATCTCAATGGAATCTTGTTAGAACAATGGATGTGTTAAATGAAATGAAAATATGCCACATCACAAGGGAAAGAATGTACCTCACCTATAGAAAGACTCATTGAATAATTGAATTTTGGGAAAAGGCCGTAAATGGAAGGATCAAGGAGATTACCTCTTTGAAAGTGCATAGGTGAAAAAATGCCTTTACCAAACTCCTTAAGTGGTTGTCTTGTATCTATCACATCCTTGAATGCAGTATCTGGGTTGATTATATATCCCAACTCATTTTCACACCCAACCAGTAGCATAGGAAAATCTATTGGTTTCCAACTCAATTCATTATCGATGGTTTCATTGATTGTGCCAAGGTCAACAATATTGTTAGCATATGTGAGTATTTCAAGTGAAGTGTTTTTAAACTCGACACATGGAGCAAGTGGAACAGAATCAATTGGAGAAGATGACTCTATTGTGTCAAGAATGGAATAATTTTTAATATTTTCTTATATACTGCCCTCATCATAATTCTCTATAGGCACATGTGCCACTACGAACTCAAGATCCTCCAAGAAATCCCATTCTTCCATTGTTTCTAGAAAATTATGAGTTTTCTCTACCACCAATGTTGATTGATTCTAAAACTCCAGAAATGTTTCAGAAATCTCCATTTTAAAAATGTTTCTGAATCACAAATATTTTTAGAAAGAGGTGATTCAATGTCATTTGAAGTGATGTCCTCTTGAGTGTTGCAATCCACTATCCCTTAGTTCAATTCTGAATCTATCATGGTAAAGAAGGGTCCTAGTTAAATGTCCTCTTCATCCTCAAGAAGTGAAATTTGATAGACATTGAATGTGTCCTTTTTCACTTTGGGATGACTAGGTTTTGAATTCACAGAAGGACATGAAATCACATTTTCCGAGGGACCATTATGTTCAACAGGGCGAAAGACCAAGCTCTCATATTCTTGAAATGTGATTAGATTGGAAGAATTGTTTTGTGATGGAGTGGATTCATCAATTGTATGATATGAAGGCAAATAAATCTCATTTTCAGACTCAGGACATGGATTTCGTTCAAATGGAACCTCTATTGCACTCTCCTCAAAATAATTGTTTTGAATTAGATCATCAAGTGGTAATGAAGAAGCTAGTTCGGAAATTTGATTCATTTGATTTATTAAATTCTTCAATCAATTTTCTAGATCTTTTGTTGAGGAAAGCAACTTTTCCTTCCGTTCATCTTGAAGTTCAAACCTCCGATTGGTCTCAATGATAGTACAATGCAACATGTACTCAATTATTGAATCATTTGTTTGACATGAATTATTAAGTTCTAAATTTTGAAGATTGAATTGACATTGAAAATGATCAACATATTTATAAGGAGTTGTTTCATAGCATGGAAAAATATTCTCATATGGATCATAGCATGGAATTGAATAAAGATCATTGAAACAAATGGGTTTACCTGGATAACTCATGTGCGGTGAATCATTATACGTCATACCTTGAGTTGGGGCTGCGTAGGGCGGGTCCTGGTTGTAATTGTGTGGTGCGGCCCAAGTCATTTTGAACTTCTGGGTGTCTTGAAAATCCCTACAATAAAAAATTATCAGAGTAGTAATCTGTTTTTTTTTGATGGTTTGGTTTTTGTTTTTGTTTTATTTTTTTTGGCCTAAATCACTCTTTTTAAGGAATATCTAATAATACTATTCTCCCCGGTAATGGTGCCAGAAATCTGGAACGTGCATTGCAATGTGTGAAAATTTGAAATATTTATTTACCTACTATCCAATGTAGAAGTGGTTAGTAGGGTCGAACCACAGAGAGAATGTGAGTAGAAACTAGAAATGTCCTTTTGGAGGATTGTTCAAGAAGATGATATTTAATTGTGTTATTACCAAATCAGTTCTAAAAAATAAATGACTATTTTAAATATGACTATTTAAATTAACTAAAACTATCTAAGTGAACTAAGCTATGAAAGAAACTGGAAGAGATGGAAGTGTCAGAGTCGTTATGTCCGTTCAAGTGCATGAAATGTCAATTATTTAATTCCAACATTTTAATATTTACTTCTTCAGTTATCGCTGATTCCCAATTTATTCAAAATACTATATGGTCTCGTTCTCTGATGTTATACATTATTTTAATGTTTACACAAATTATCCGTCATTTTGTTCTCTATCCTGACGAATAACTTGCGCGTCATTATAGCACTGAATCACTTGGTGAAATTCGACGACCCGTTTCTCACAAAGTTGAAGTATCTACCTACGTCGGGTTCGCTCACATGAGATCATTTATTCAGTATCACTCACACATGGTTGAAGAAGCTCACACAAAAAATATTAATTTTTTCAATTAATATATTTATTTATTCAGAATTTTCTCATGTGCTAGATCGAATTCCGGATAAATAAATTCTCTGATGAACTCCCGTTTGTGATTACTTATTAGGTATTACAAGAACAGGAACCAAGGCATGTGTACAGAGCCCTAATAACAATTAATTTAAATGCAGATATAATTAAATAAATAACCATCCAATTAAAATTAATTTAAAAGGAAATCAAACATGAGGATAAATTAAAGACATGAAGTTACCATCACTTTCATCACAACTCCAACATAAATGAATTAGCCTGCCATCGTGATGACATGACACATAAAATAATGAATGGAAGATATTACCGTGATCGTGTCATTGATTTGGTCACCACGAGACACTGTCAACGATCACAAAATAATAATCATCACTCTGCTCTGTGCATTTGCTAACGCCATACCCGAATCAAACCACCGCACTGCTGAAAATATAATCTGATATGCGATTGCTCTCGCCGTGAAATTTGAATATCCGTAAGTCCAAGTGAACTGCCACGAACGTCGATGATGTGTTCGAACCACCGCTGCACTCTTGAAATGAAGGAGGGGTGGTTGTTGGATGTTGTGCTGAGCAGCCAGACGTTGGTGTCGATGGTGGCATGTTCTTCACCTGTCTAACAAGGGGAGATAGGGTATATGGGGTCAGTGGGTGAGAAGGGGAGCGGGGCAGTGAGCCGAGCGAGTGAGTGTGAGAGGAGGGAGCAGGGAAGGGGAGAGGAGGTGTTGAGCCAGGCGGGTGAGGGCCTGGGGAGGATTTGCGGGTTAGTGGGTTAGAGGAGATGGGGGGTGAGGGTAGGCGAGATGGATCAAGAGGGAAGGTGCTGGAATGGGGAAATAAGGGGGGGGGACGGGTCTAGAGAGATGAGGGGCAGCTGGGGAGATAAGGGTGGCCAGGCGAGTAGAGGGGAGGTGACAGCAACATGGTGATGGGTGAGGGGGCTAGCGGGTATAGTGGGGCGCGGGTCCTCCGAGAGAGAGAGAGAGGCATGGGATTCTGGGGGGAAGCTGCCAGGGTGGCGAGTTGAGGGGTGGCTGGGAGAGATAAGGGAGGGGAGAGAGTGTGAGGTGGCATGGAGGAATAAGGGGATGAGTGGGATACTGGAGAGATAAAAATGGAGCAAAATGTGGAGGTAATGGCGTGGAAGAGGTGTGGAGCGGGTCAAGGGGAGGGGGTTGGTGTGGGTAGTTTGGGGGGATAAAAATAAAACAAGAAAAATGTTAATTCCAAATTAAAAAAACCAATTATTTAATTAAAATAAAAAAAATAAAAAATGATAAAAAAAATAATACAAATAATATATTAAAGCACATGTAATTAAATATAATATTACTATTAAATATAATAATAAACTAATAACAAATAATATTTTATTAATGCAACAAAATAATGAAATAAAAAAAACTAAAATTAAAATATACATACAAATAAAAATTAATAAAATAAACTAAACTAAAATTAGAGAAACTAATAATTATAATATTGTGTTAAATATAAATTTAATATAACTAATAAAAATATTGAATCACTAATATAAGTATAAAAATTAACTAAAAATTATCAATATATCTAAAATACTACAAAACTACAAAAATAAACTAAAAAATATAAAAAATGATTAAACTAATTACTTAAAACTAAGTTAGAAAATTATACAAATACATGTGAAATCCATGTACATCATGCACCCAACAACACATCTCATCGAAACCATTCTCAGTAGCACACCTATATAACCAAACAACACCCATCATATCTATTAAAATAATTATAGCACAAAAAGGTCATATCACCACTACACAACAAATCTCATCCATTCCATAGTCAATCAATCTCTCAAAATGAGATTCCATTAATCCACCAGAACCAACCAACATCATACTATTGTTCCCATAACCCCATTATAGCACAAGTAAGACCACCCCATACACAACACTCCAAATCATGAAATAAGGAAAGAAATAATTAAATTTATCGAGGAATTACTTACTCAACTTCAACATGTTAATTCAAGGTATATCATATTAATAGTGTGATACTTGGGAACCAATTATTTTAAATGAATATAATTGGTTAATAGATTCCATGGATTTGTTAAACGACATGCAAAAAAACATGCATTCATAAAATTTTTATGAACAAACAAGGACCCCAAATGTCAATGATATTTAGTATGCATATAGCCCATAAAATTCACATCATTGATCAAAATATCATTAAAAGAGTAATATCATAGATCAATTTCAACATCCCCTATTTATTAATGTGAATCTGATTCAATTAAATTTATTCAATTGTATTCAACTATATTCATAAAGAGATATTTGTACACCCACAATGAAATATTCAAAAATGATAGGGATGAAGTAAATACCACTTTGAAGAAGTAGCGTTCAATACTTCTTTATTGATCCAAATAAAGGGGCATGCATGTAGTATGAAATACCTATATGGATGTATAGATCCAAATGTTTTAACACAAAAAACGACTCCTTGGGGAAGAATGGTTCTTGGGAAGTCTGGTGTCACAATAAAAGAGGAGGAATGAATGAATTGAAGGCCGCCATATTATATGGATTAGATCTGAGGCTTGTGAAAAGCGAAACGGTTTCAAATTACCTTTAAAGATAGATCTCAAAAAACATGTGTTTTGACAAATTTAAATCCCCTATACTCATAGGAATATAAAAATATGATTAAAATCCATTGAAATATCATCAAATAAACTTAAATATGTTACTAAATTAATTTTACATCAAGGAAAATTTTAAATCAGTGAAACTGAAAAAAGTGTAAGAATTCATGAATTTGAAAAAATGAGGGAAATGAATCATTATTAGGTGACTCACCACTATGAGTCACTAGTGGGAGTCACCTTTTCATGATAATTGTGTGTGTTACAATTTAGAGAGCTATCGGTGTGGTTCACCATCTTGAGTATCCATTGTGACTCACTAGTGTGAGTCACCATTATGAGATACTTATGAGACACATCTATGCGAGTCACCATCCCAAATAACCTTCCAAAATCTCCATTCCAACCCATCATCGAAATCTATCAGTCTAAGTAATCATTGTGACTCATCATCACGAGCTACTAATGTGAGTCACCATTGATATATACTGGTGTGAGTTACCATTTTTAGTCACCATTATGACCCACCTATCCTGATGGAAGGTGGTAAATAGAAAAAGTTTCAATGTGTTGAAATAAGTCTCCTTAACCTCCTAGATCACTCTAAACCTCGGATTTTCAGAATTTAAATTCTTGGTTACTTTAGGGACATTAAAATTTGTACCTAAAATATTCTATATCTAAAAAATATTACAATTTAACTACTAGATAATTTTAATTTGATTATTTTGAAAATTATATTTATTTAAAAAAAATATCTCTTTATTAACGTTTAATAAGTATAATGAATTGTCTATATTTATTGATAAATATCAATCTCTGTGGAAATAATAATTTTTTTTGAGAATTAAGTACTTACTTTGTACATTATAAAATTGTATTATCAATTTTATATAACTATAGTTATTTCATACTTATATAGTAACAAAATATCCTTTATTTCAACAATTATTGAATACATCACCATGTTTTTCATGGATGAAACTATTAATTTCCAAAAAAAATACATTCTAGGTATAGTTGTATCCAAATATAACATTTCTGAAACTAATTAACCATTCATATATAATGTAATAAATAATAGGCATAAATATAAAAAAAATTAATTGATAAACAATATATAAAATTATACTTTCTGTGAATCTGTATATAGAACTTGGTTACAATAGTGAATACCACAAGGGTAATGTGTGTTGTGGTGATATTATCATGGTGTGGTTTAACTAACATGAATTGGGTGATGACCTTAATAATCATTGACTTCTCCAATAAATGGAATCTCTAATTCATTAGTTATAAAATTTCATATTTGTTAAAGATAAGAGAAATTCATTAAGTTTCAATATTTATTGAAATATATGATTAATGGTATTAAATTTGCATGACTATACATGTCAATGAAATCACTTCCTTGTCTCTTTCAATTTATTTACCATTTGTTCAAGTATAGACTAATCATATGAACAATATATAAATATTATTCTATATATGATTATGAAGAATAATGTTAATTATTATCTGATAGTATATAACTTATAACAGTCCAATATGACCAATTATTTCATGCGTTTTAATTAATATATTATGTACATTAATACTTTTACTCTAAAAAATGTAATTTATTTATAAATTTTGGGGTTTTTGTTGTTATGCAATTTTGAAATAATGGACTATTAATCTCTAGATATATCTTACCTTTAATGATTCTTGATAATAAAAGGATTATTGCTTATTTCATATAGATTTAATTAATACACACTCATATTGATGACATGTTCCATTAAACACTTTTTATTAAGTAAATACATGATCCCTCAAATATACTACACTCATTGGTTTAACCATATAATATAATTTTTAAGATAACGAAAAAATAACATATATCATCAATCATATACATAATGATTTATTGATCAAGAATAATCAACTAGTTAATTTGAATTTTAAGAATCATAATTTTGAGGATGTTGACTGGGTAAATAAGGATGTGATTAATAAGAGATATCCTCTTTTGATTGAATCCACGTATAAGACAATCATGGGTGAAATTAATTATATATGGGGTTAAAATGTAACTCCATAGAAATTTTTATGTGTTTTAATTGTATAAATATTGAAGTATTATAAAGTTTGATTTACACATATCACTATAACTCAATGAGCCAGTGATATGGTATGTCCCTATAACAGAGATGTGATATTGATCAGTTCGAATTTGATTACCCATATTAAAAAATGTAATTACAATGTTTAAAAATATAATAACCACTAACATTTAATAAAAAAATAATATTATAAATTGATATTTTTTCACTAAAATATATTATTGTACATATCTGGAATTTATTTCTAAATCAATAAAATTTATCACTATTGGGAGTTACTTTCAATAAAATATATTGATAATTTATATAGATAAATGAATAATTATCCATCAATTAGTTATATACTATTTATGAATGAATATAAAATTATTTTAACGAAAAAAGAGTTATATGGAATGATGATATATTTTCCATATTGGAAATAAATTTTATTGAAAGAAACATTTTTACAATTTCTATAATTAAGGCCTTTTTCAAAAATCACATTGTGATAATGAGAATAAATTATTTGTTAAATAATTCATCCAGATCAATCAGTTACCATAGAAGAATTTATTTTAAAAACCACTAGGAAACAAATTAGATTCATTTTAGGTATGTGTGTTTATGATGTTCATAAAAACATAGTTTCACTTAAATAAATCACCAATGCAGTTTTCTTCTATGATAGATGAATAACAACATTTTTTATAGTTATATAGTGGTTGTAGAGTCAAATTCCAAAAAAAAGTTTAAACTACATCATATTCATTCCAATTCAACCACAATTATCATTAGAAACATTTCAGCATCAATATATTTTTTGATTGACATGGAAGATATAATTATCCCATTCTATAATAGTTATGATTTCTGAGTATAGATCTAAATCTAGAAGTTCACATATTTCTCCACGAATCCCCATCTATATTTCATGTACTATATCTGGGGAATAGAGGAATACACATTACATCAACATATGAATAAATAGGGAAAAAAATAAATACATTGAAAACAATATTATGAAATATATTAAAATTATTTTTATATTTTTACTATGGAATTAATTATGTTATCTTTAGTTTTTTTGCATAAAAATCCAATTTTCTAAAATGGGGTTTGTTTTGTGTTTTTCCTTAATATTTAAATTAATTTATTCGACTTATAGAAATTATAAATTATAAAATAGAATTAGTATTTTTAAATAATATTTGAAAATTATGTAATGTGACCACTTTTAATTTTGTTTATAATGAATAGTAAAAACTGCAAAAAAAATTGTTCAATTAATTTGGGTTCAATAAAGTTCAACAGGTGTTAAACAGAAATATAAATATAAATATTCCATATAGAATTTTATAATTATTATGATTTAATGATATTTAGTCCACATATTATCTACTTTTTTCGTTAGTATTTTTGTTCTGTAGTCATATGAAAATAAATTTCAAATATTTAAATCATTTATGCAATTCTCTCTGTGAAATATCAATTATTATTAAATGGATCATCCTTTTCACCTTTATTAATTAATTTTTAGTCTAATATCATGATTAAAACCTATATAAAATCTTTCATATCATATTCCCTTTATCATTTATCCCTTGGTCTTCTTCTAAAAAAAATTATTCATGGATAAATCAATAAGGGAAGGGGCATCTCTCAAAGAAGACATATAAATCATAACTAAGGTATTTAAATATTTTTTCATGATACCCCCTCTTTAAATTTTGTATATATATCATAAAATTATTCATAATGTACCATATATTTACCCAAATGATATTATTTTTATGGAAAATCATATTCTTATATTTTTTCATAAAATTTTCAATGAAATATCCATTTATGCATATGTGGGGACTACTAAATCTTTGTAGTGAAAATATAATTTTCCATTACTAGGTCAAATTTATTAAAATAATAATAGTAATAATATATATACATATATATATTTGCATATAATATTTGTGATATTATTTTAATTTGGTAATTTTATGATACTATTTATCTTTTGACATTCAAATTGTTAATCAGTGTCCACGTTCAAAACATTATAACTAGAAAAAACTATAGTAATTTTCTAATCATGGTAAAATCCAATTTAATTCATTAAATAAATTTCTAAAGTTAACAGAATTTCAATATACATAGACTATTGACAAAACTGGGAAGATTTTTTTAACTTTTAACATTTTTTATTATTTGGAACAATGTAGTAAAGATGACACAATGATTTTTGTTCCAATAAATTGAAATTTTGTTGATGATACAATATATAAAAATAAAAAAATGATAATGAAAAAGGAACATAGATTAAGAACACACAACAAAAGATTTTCATGTGGTATTCAAACACAAAAAATGGAAAAATGGGTTTCTGTAATTATGAAATTATAGAATTGATTTACAATCATGACAATGGGTTTCAATAATATCCCTCCCCAAGAGATTATGACCATAGCATGATGAATCATAACGTTCTCCAAATCATGGAAAATTAATCAAAAAATGAATTTATGGATACATTCATCCAAAATTCTCTCTCCAATAATTCCTATTTTTAGTAATTTGAAAATGTGGGGTGTATAAATTTTTTCTAGTTATTCCAAAATTGATATTACCATTCAAATATTTATTTTCCTAATGCAATTATTTTTATTAAAAATTATAAAACCTAATACTATTTATATCCCTGAACAAATGAGTTACAAAAAAATCATGTTCAAACAAGAATTAAAATATCAATTTCTATCAAATTAATGATAAAAAAGTGTGGATGAAATCACTCAAAAAATGAGGTATTACATCCTATTGTTTCTCCTCTTTGTTCTCTAGGGTTTTTAGTTATTATCTTAATATTTGTCTTCAGGGTCTCCAATATAGGCAATGATCAGATAATCTATAATGTTAACGGTTTAGTGAAAGATGAATGAGCTTCCCTGTTTGCCTTCGAATTTTTAAAGACCACCACCATCTCACTATTTTTTACCAAAATCTATCACTATATTATTTCATCCATTTAGTTTTTGTCATCCATGTATTATACCCCCATGAAACCTTTTTGAATAAAGCATACCTCTTGTGTCCAACTCTACATACCCATGATTTGTCTATTTGAGATGAACCTTAATGTAATTCTTGGTGAGGTATATATATGAAAAATAAAAAATCATTTTATCATTAATTAATATATGTACCTTTTATAATGATTTATTTATTTATTTATTAAAAAATTATCATGTTAATAAATTAAAAAACTTTATATTATTTAAATTTATAATTAATTTTATATTTATTACATTAATTGATAAATAATATTTTCTTTATTATTTAATAAAATTATTTCCTATTGATTATAAATTAATTTAATAATTTATAACTATTAAAATTTGATATTTTTGTATCATAAAAATGGTTACCATTATCATAATTATTTTTTTGGATGTTAAATTTTATATATAGCTATTTAATTAATTTTATTTAATGTTATCATTATTAGTTTATTTTTAATAGTTATTTTTTATATAGATATTAAATTATTATACGTTTATATTTATTTATTTTATTTTATTATTTTATTTAATTAATTTTATACAGTTTATTTCCTTAATTTATTATAATAATAATTATTAAATTGTTATTATCATAATTTATATTATAATTAATTTTATCTATTATATTTGTTTAAAATATTTATAATAATTATTAAATTAGAATAATTAATTAAATTTTGTATTTATTTTGTTTTAATTTATTTTTATTAGATATTTTTTTTTAATTTTCTTTATTTTATCACACATTGTTTCACTTAATTTTCACATAGGGGGAGGGTTCTTTTTATTCCCCAGGAGATGCCTTAAACTTTTACTCCACCTCCACCAAAATGGACGCCACCAGTGTTCTATCTCTATAAACAAAAAATAGTGGAGCAATGTTACACTTATTGCATATTCTTGATCATCCATAGCAAAATGCTGGAACATCGACTCCCATAGAATTCAAAAGGTACAGAGGATTGTTCCACAACTAAGAGGTGCCTTTGGTCAGTTAATAAGTATTGGTGTTCTCATCAGTCATGGCGAGAGTTTCAATCAAAAAGTGTGGCCTTGGCTATTCCTGAACTTAATCAAGGTCAAACGAATTGATGATTCAAATTGGAATGGTTTTAATGATTTTATATGTGCTACTGTGGTGGGTAGAAATTTTAAGTGGAATAAGATCTATGTGATGGTGAGTGAGTGGGTTGAATGTTATGGTGGTGAGTTTGGTGGGACGAAACTATTGGTGAGATTATCGACACTGGGAAATGGTGAATGTGATTGATCGACTACTGAAAAGCAGCGTCTCATGAGTGATGCTTCTGAAATTGTGAGAGAAGTGGTCATATCATTGATGGTGCTTAATTATTGGTTTTGAGTCTCACTCACCATTCTACTGCATGTTAGTCAAGCGATGAAGAGTGTCTGACTAACTGTTGTTCAACTTTCAAGGAGAGACACTAATGTAGTGGGATGACGTTGTGTTATTTTTTCCTCTAGCGGTATGTCGAAATGGTGGTTAACTATATATTAAGGCTAGTATTAATTAATGACTTACCACCAAGAAATATATTTTTGGGAATGGGAAAATTGATTCACTACTATGTATCCCAATAATGTGTTATGAAATATTGGTAATGAAAAAAAAGCGAGCCATTGTAGATTTTTTTTAAAATGTTGAGTCCCTTGTACGAGGCTTATGTAACTCGATGTGACTCACCTGAAAATAGAAAATAATAAAAATAGAACGTTAAATTAATTTAAATAAAGAATTATTAAAATAAAATAAAAAACAATTAAGTATTTAAATGTCAATCTAATGAATATTTGAAATAAAAAAACATAAAACAAATGAAATATTAATAAATTAAAAACAAAAAACATAATATTTAAAAGTAATTTCAATTTACAAACTAACTTAAATTATAAAGAGTAACAAATATATAATTTGATACTCAAATATTAAAAGGAATTATATCAGTACATTTAAATTATTTGAATTAAAAATGGAGATCAAATTAATGTTATTATTTGAAAATTAATGTAAAATTATATTTATAGTAAATAATTAAAATATTAAATATTATTGTATAGTTTTAGTTAATATAATTAATAATGGATAATATTTATATTACTAAAAATAGAATTGAGTTTATATTTTAACCATTTTATAAAATTAAAGAATAAATAATAAAAAAATGAAGAACAAATATAATAATATAAATGTAAATAATAGAAATATAATTATACAACATGAAAATATTGTAACATTAATTATAAAATCAGAAAAATTAAAATTAATTAACAAAATAGACTTAATTAATTTATTATATGACTACAAATTTTAAACAAAAGATATGAACATTCATGTGATTTTTATTCTACATTAAATTTCCCTACACATAGTCACTAATAGTCCTCAATTAATACTTTGATTTTTTAAATTTTGAAAAAACAAGAAAAGTGCCTTTTAATATAAGGAAAAAAAATGAAGCATGTCATGTTAATGAGAGGAATAAATTTTTTTAGTTATTTTTTTGATGAAATGTTCAAATGAGGTCATGTATAATATCAAATTCGCACTATTAAACCATGAAAGAAAATAATAATTCACTACTGAGGATTACAATACTCATATATGAATCCACTTATTCGCTTACTTCAATTCAATTATTAGTTCAAATTGTAAGAGTGAAAACATGTTATGTAAAAGTGTAATTGAAAACATACCAATAGTAACATTTTGTATTTTCTTCCTCCCAGGTTCAAAAAATGATTAACATCATTTTTTTAAATTCATATAATTGGTACAACATAAATGATATTCATATATGTCGACATATCCCATCATCAACTAGCATTCAAAATTACACTCACCTGAATAAACTCATTTTTGAAAATTAGGAACTTTATATTTTTCTTATTTTTTTAAAAAAATTCCTAGACATATATGTTGTGTGATTAATTCCACATATTTTCTTCATAGAATTGTACATTAGTCTTACACACACACACACTCTCTCTCTCTCTAAGGGTCTAGTGTGTCAGAGGATTATAGTGGGTTCTATTTTCCCATTTTACAATATATTCTACCTAATTATAATACAAGAATTTATGTTGTCCTAATAATGTTATCATTTTAATGTAAAAACAAGATTCCTCTAGGTTGATGTTCAAAATTACAGTTTCTTAATGTTTTGACCATAATCAAACATATACCTATACTATATCATTCTTATGGACAATTACAAAATAGATTATTCATAATATAAATATCAAAATTCATTCAACAATTATTTTTCCTAAAAACATTAGATTCATTGAAACCGCTCACAAAAGTATGTATAATAAATTAAGAAATAATGAACTAAAGTTCATATTGTATCCTAAAAAAAATCATATTGTGAAAAAATGTAATAAAAACAATTCATTTATAAAAAATTGAGCTATTTAATGGTCTCACATTAATAAACATATTATCAATAAAATGAAGACCCTCTCCTACAGACATAAAAGCCATATTTGTCCCCAGAATTCATTAATAGATGGAGAAAATAATTTACCTTTTAATTATTAAAACCGATTTTCAATTTATTAGAAAAATGACATGTCTAAGGGTCTCATTGATTTTCTAATAGTAATTTTCCACAAAAATGGTTTATAATATATTCGAAAAATATGAATTATCATTTAGAAAAGTGATAATTATTTTTCAATTCTGTTCAAATATTAGAATGTGAATCAATGAATGCAAAGTAAAAAGGTTGTAACAAATTTTTTAATTGTGTTTTAATTGTATATACAACAGATTATAAAAATTCATGCTAAAACCCCATTAAAAACAACTCAAAATCATACAACCAGACCGATATTAACCTGACAACCACTTAATTTTTTAAAGATAAGAAAACAAAAATCATTTTTGTACAAATATTAAAAAATTAAAAAAATGCACAAAAATATCATGAAACTATTTAATAGATATTAAGGAAGAAGAAAAACCTTAATGAATAATTTCCACTATGATACCAATGAGTCAAATTTTCGGTGAATCACCACCAGTAGTAGAATGGTGATTTCCTTTTTAAAAATTAATATAAAAGCATACTAAAAACATTAAAAAATAAATATAAGTAACATACCTGATTAAATATCATTTACTGATTCTCAATAATGAAACTCCATGTGATTTAAAAACATAAGAGAATAATAGTCCTTTAATATAACTAGAATAAAAACTATTTTTAATGAAAAAATCCTAGTAAGAACAATATATTATTTTATGAAAAGGTAGAGAAAAATTATATTTTTTATTAAAAAAAAGAACAGAAGTAAAAACAAAATGAAACTATCAGTTGACACCATTGAAGCACTGAAATATAATTCTTCAGTTTTACTACAATGATATTCAATTATCTAGAACAAAGATGGTATCCATACCCTCTAGATATAATTAAAAATAATTTTCGACTATCCAAATAATATTATGTATCATATTGGTTTACTATCCAACTACTTATATAGATCCATTATTCAACACCCTAAAAATATGAAGGGTCCATACCATTTAGATTTAACGGTTCCATGAAATAAATTAATTCTAGAATTAAATATAAAAACCTTATTTATAGGTTTGAATTCTTAATATTGTATGATTGAATCATGAATAAATTGGAACCTCTCCTTAAAAATCGTGAATTACTTATAAGACTCCCTTCTAATCCCATATAACTAACTCAACTCAAGAAGTCTCATCTCTCTAGTACTTTTGAAATCAATTTTGAAATCATTAACTTCCCATTATAACTTGTGTCACGAACCATCCTCGGTACCTGTGCCGTGAAAACCCCAAGCCTACCTTCCATAGGCTAGGGGCTAGCGACTAGAACCAAAGGCGAAAATCCCTAAGCTGGGAAGGCATTTCCATTATAAAAAGTAGACACACACAATCAGTGTACACAACTGAAAGCAAATTACTAAGCAATACTCAATATAGAAGAGGTGATGGAAAGTAAAAGGGGTCCGAAATACAAGCCCAATAGTAAAGTACAAGTACAACTAAAAGAAAATACAACTGAAAAAGGGACAAATGACTGAAAAGTAAAGAGAAGCTCCTGGATCGTCCTCCAAGGTTCCTACCTGAAGGGTAGGTACAAATGGCCACCTCAGCACTCCACGCCCGTCAGACTCCTCTATGTACCGACTCGTCGAAAGGTCCACCTACGGGTACCATCTAGTCCTGGTGCTCTCGGCCTACGTCAGCGCTGTCCGTCGTCTGCATCCTACACAACGAGGTGCATGCATAACCCGTGCAGGGGTGAGTATAATGATAATCAGTAGGGACCTAGAGACCCTCAAGGCCTCACAATATCCAACAAGGATAAACCAAAAAGTAAAGGATTTAATGGAAAACCCATACATAGGTATATGCCCATACATATAACTAAGTTATCTAGTAACCCATCTCAATCATGAGGAAACACAAAAGTCATGACTCAACTCAAAAAAGGATTTTAATTATTGAAACCATGACTGCTGGAGACCTCCTCCTCTTTCGAGAATAGTGGGCCTGTTGTGATACCAAGGCGCTTCTCACTAACCTTGGACTACTAAGGTATTCATCCTATAGAGTACCGTGGGTCTGCTGCCAAATACCAGGCGCTCCTCCACTGTGGGTGTGATGCCAAATACCAGGCGCTCCCTCTAATAGCCCGCAGAGGTACTACTCCTGTCGAGTACCGCGAGTCTACCGCCACATACCAGGTACTCCTCTGCCATGGGTCTGCCGCCACATACCAGGCACTCCCTAATGGGCTAGTCGAATCACTCCAAGCCAAATCAGTCAAGAAGTCGTTAGGTCTGTCAGCTACTAGGTCTTCGCACTCTGACTGCTCATCATTGGAAGGATCCTCTCCACGATCTATTGGGAAATATTCCAACAGTCGCGAAGTGCCACAATAGAATATCTCAAAGGTATGCCATGTCATAAGGTTCTCAACACAATAGGCGGTGCGACAATAGGACACCCGATTTGTGAGTTATTAGCATTTTTGTCCCAAGGGCCCGGTTGGTTTCGTGTATGAACCAACCTGGTCATGTCTCAACTATACCCCAAACTCTAGTGGGGTATTCTCAAAGGGACCGTCTCTCATCGAGATTAAAAATGCCGGTGAAGGTTCTTCAAATAGATGTCTGGTGCCAAAGACATGACCAAAGTAAGAAAATGGTCTGTAGTGGGCCTGAGTCTGGTCCAACCTGGTCGGACTGACTCGGGCCAACCCCATCTGAGCTGACCTAGTGTGGGTCAACTCGGACAGACCTGATGGGTGTAAACCAGCCTGTTGGGTGGGTCAGCCCGCTGAGTTAGGCCGAGTCCACTGGGCCCGGCCCAGCGGACTGCTAGGGTGGTTCGGCCCAGTTGCCGCCACGCAGGCGGCTCGGCCCGAAGGTCGGGGCCGGTTCGGTCAGCGCCACGAGGTGCGTGACATGGGAGTTCGGCCGTAGGGAGGCCAGCTGTAGGTCGCACGGGGCACGGGCAGGCTGGCTGGACACCAGGAAGACCGCGAGTGCACTGCGTAGGGCGCCGGGCAGCGTGCCGGGGCGCCGGACAGACCGCGACCGGGGGCCACAGATGCATCGGGGAGGGTTCTGGGGTACCAGGCAGGCCGCCGGGGCACCAGGTAGGCCACCAGAAGGGGCCAGGGAGGCCACCGGGTGAGCCGGAAAGCTTTAATGGGGTTTCGGGCAGGCCTACGACAGGGCGCGGGGGAGCCGGGGTGCCGGTCGGGCTGCCGGTCGGGCTGCCGGCAGGGCGCGGGGGCCCAGGGCAGGTTGCCGGGGTGCCAGGTAGGCCACCGGCAGGGGCCGAGTAGGCTGCCGGCAGGGCCCGGGCAGGCCGCCGGTGCAGCGCGCCCGGGCGCGGGTAGCGCGCCGGGGGAGCACACTAGAGCGCGAGTAGCACGCCAGTTTGCGGAGGCCATGGGTAGTCGGCCTTTTTCGTCGTCTTCGTCACCTTCACCGTGTGTACCGCCTCCGTCATCATCAAACAAGAACAAGAAAAGGGGAAGGTCGGACTGTGTTCTTGTGGTCCGAGCCCTCCTCGTCATGGCGATAGCATTTGGAAACAAAGTGCTCAACAAAGGACAATAAACGGAGGTTTATACTCATATATAAAAAAATAACTCAAATTCTCCCTACCTTGTTTTATGATCGTTGTCGGAGTCACGGGAAGAAGAATGATGATTCGTCGATGTTGGAATGAAAGATGTCGAGGTCGACGTCGTATGCGTTCTTCAAGGACGACGCTCCCTCCTTTGTTCCAGTAGAAGAAGGAAGGAGATATCCAAGGAGGAGTCTAAGGAAGAAGTCGAAGAAGGGAGGACGTCGCCGGTGTTCTTCACGTTCTTCATTGGAGTGGATACGTTCTTCTAAGATCTCTACCTCTCCCAAGTTTCTATCAACAAAAAAGAAATAATAGATCGCCTATTATTTTATTTGTGGGCATGAATTAAAAAGAATTCAAATTGTGGTATTTTAATTAAATGAGTTTACTCACTCAATTAATGGGTTGGGTTGGATTATTAATTGGGAGAATCCCAATGGACTCCCCTACATTAAGGAGGCATAATTAATGTGAAGAAACCCCTTACCACCTCCCTCATTAAAGAGGGAGTTCATGAGTTGGGTGGTCCCCACCATTCAAACTTGAATTGGTGGTTTTACCAACTTGGGTGGTCCCACCACTTATAATCCTCCCATGTGAGGTTATGCTCGGGTGGGCCCCACCACCATAACCTCTCATGGGGGGTTATGGTGTGGTGTCCCCCACCACTAACCTCCCTTTAGAGGTTTTAACTACCACAAAATAAAAATAAGTAACCTCTTATTTTTATTTAACTTAATTAAAAACCTACAAAATATAACTTCCATTCTCGTTAAAATGAAACTACGGTGAAGGTCTCACTAATCAATCACTGACGCTGTGAGTTCAACGGTGCCCTCAGATTTTAGTTCCGATAACCAGTTCAAAAGTTATAGAATCCCGTATATACGTTTACTAAACGAACCCAATCAAAACTTTAGAAATTGATTCCAGGTACACCGGGCCTCGGAATCAAGTGCTGTCAGAAACTGTGGACTCGTAAAACTCCCATGTATTTATGAAAAAAAAATTCATGGAAATTTCAGGTCTTTACATTATCCCCACCTCATGGATTTACGTCCATGTATGCTACAACTTACACTAAGGGAACCAATTGGGGTACTGAGCACACATATGATCCTCTCGCTCCTATGTGCTCTCCTAGAGGATCCCGTGCTGCCAGTGAACGCTCACTAGAGGTATCAACCATTTAAACAGGACCTGATCTTGTTGATCCTCTATCTCCACTGGAACCTCTGTGAAAGTCGCCCCATCATCGATGTCCAGCTCCTCATGGCCGATGATGTGGGATGGGTCGTGAACGCATCTCCACAGCTGAGATACGTGGAAGACGTCGTGCACCCAGTGCAACTGAGGTGGAAGAGGTAAGCAGTAAGCCACCTCGCCTACTCTGCTGAGGACCTGGAAAGATCCATTGAACCATGGAGATAACTTTCATCCTCGGCCAAATCTCTGCAAACCTTGTCGAGGTGAGACCCGTAGGAAGACGTGGTCACCATCCTCGATCTCCAGAGGTCTCAGTATCATGTTAGAATATGACTTATATCTACTCTGTGTAGACTTCATACGCTTCTGGATTATTTTCACCTTCTCTATGGTATCCCGTACCATCTCTGATCCCACTAGTGCTGACTCCCTGGGGTTTGTCCAGCACAGTGGCAATCTGCAGGGCCGACCCTACAAGGCCTAAAAATGTGCCATACCTATGGTGGAGTGATCGCTGTTGTTGTAGGAAAACTCCACCAAAGGAAATTGATCCTCCCAACTACGAGCGAAGTCGAGGACACATAAAAGAAGCATGTCCTCGAGGTTCTGAATGGTCCTCTCGGTCGAACCATCTGTCTGAGGGTGGAAGGTGGTGATCAGACGTAGATGCGCCCCGAAAGCCTCCTATAACCCCTTATATATCCGGGAAGTAAACTATGCATCTCAGTTAGCGACAATCGAGGAAGGTACTCCATGTAAACAAACTATCTCCTGCACATATAGGTGTCCCATGGTCTTAACTGATCCCTACTCTTTGATCGGTAGGAAATGGGTTGACTTTGTGAGTCGGTCAACAATCACCCATATCAAGTCGCGACTCTTGGATTTACATGGAAGACCCATCATGATTTCCATGGATATCCCATCCCACTACCACTCTGGGACCTCTAAAGGATGAACCAAGCCTGCTGGTACCTGGTGCTCTGCCTTTACTTGCTGACAAGTGAGGCATCATGAGACAAACTCCACTACTGCCTTCTTCATAACTGGCCACCAGAGCTGTCATCAAAGGTCCTGGTACATCTTTTCCACTCCTGGATGTACCGCTAGAGGGGAATCATGGAACTCCCTCAAAAACTCCTCGTGAAGTGGAACTGGTACCATGGAATTTCCTCTGAAGAGGATAACGTGCTCCCCACCTTCAGAAAATCCATCAGGTGATTGACCTGTGGATATCTGAGCACGTCGCATATCACATTCAGCGTCTCCATGATACACCTCCCTTTGATACCAATTTTTCATGACCCATCCTTATCCAGAAATGATATATGTAAGGCATCTAGATGCTCTGTCGCCTCTCTTAGAAGCGGAATGCGTGATCTCCTGCTGAGAGCATCTGCAACAAAATTCTCTTTCCTAGGAGTATATACTATCTCAAAGTCATAGTCCTGGAGGAACTCAAGCCAATGCCGCTGTCTCAGGTTCAGGTCATTCTGAGAGATGATATACCTGGGACTCTTGTGATCAGAGTAAACGGTAAAGCGTTTTCCCATCAGATAGTGCCGCCACATCTTCAAGGCGAAGACCACTACTGCTAACTCCAGGTCCTGGGTAGCGTAGTTCTTCTCATCCTGTCTCAACTGTCGAGAACCATAAGTGATCACTGCTCTCTCCTAAATTAGGACACACCCATGTCTGGTCCCTGAGGCATCATAGTAAACTACGTACCCTAATCCCTCCTCTAGAAGCCACAAGATGGGGGCACTAGTCAGCCTCTACCTCAGCTCTTGAAAGCTCTACTGCAATCTATCTGACCACAAAAAGGGTTTACCCTTCTTCGTCAAATTTGTTAGTGGTGCTACAACTCTAGAGAAGTCTGGGACAAATCTATGACAGTATCCATCCAAGACCAGGAAACTCTGTACCTCCGACACACTTCTGGGTATCTCCCAAGCAAGTACTACCTCAATCTTCGCTGGATCTACTGCCACTTCAGCCTCTGAGATGATGTGTCCCAAGAAGTGAACATCTCAAATCCAAATCTAGCCCTTCAATAGCTTACCATAAAGCTGGTGCTCTCAGAGTGTGTCCAGTAATACCTGTAAATGGTAGGCATTCTCTTCCACAGTAGTCGAGTAGATCAAAATGTCGTCGATGAAGACCACGAAAAAGCGATCGAGGTAAGGCTGGAAGATCATGTTCGTGAGACTCATGAACACAGCTGGATCATTGGTTACACTGAAGGGCAGAACCAAGAACTCGTAGTGGCCGTAATGACACCTGAAGGTCGTCTTCTACACATCCTCATCTCAAACTCTGAGCTGGTGATAACATGATCTCAGGTCTATCTTCAAGAACGATCGTTCTCCCTTGAGCTGATCAAAATGGTCTTCAATCCACGAGAGTGGGTACTTGTTCTTTACGGTCACCTGATTTAGGTGACGGTAGTCAACAAAGAGCCTCAAGATCTCGTACGCCTTCTTGGCGAATAGAATCGTGGCTACCTAGGGAGAAACACTAGGCTGAATGAATCCCTTTCCCTGCAAGTCCTCTAGCTGTACCCTCATCACAAAAATCTCAATAGGATCCATCTGATATGCGGGTGTAGATATCAGTGCCTTCCCAGTGTATAGGTCAATGTAGAAGTCCACCTATCTGTGAGGCGGTAGTCGTGGAACATCGTCAGGGAAAACATCCGCGTACTGGTCCATCACTATAAGATAAGTCGGAAACTCCACATCAACTGCTCCAAGGGTAAGGCAAGAAAACTGGTGAGTGATCAGCTACAACCTCCTCTGAGTAAGTCCACCATGTGCTGCAATGGTTCCCTTCTTGCTGGTGAAGGTGAACCTGGTCCCATCCGGGTGGACACACTACAATTTGTGCCTAATACATTCGATCTAAGCATGGACTGTAGATAACTAGTCCATACCCAAGATGATTTCGTAAGGCCTCGATGCTGGTACAAGGAGATCCCAGCCGAATCTCTCACCTCCTATAGTAAGCTCACCGTGCCGACACCAGTGCGTTACCGTCGAGTCTTCTCCCGTAAGAGTCTCTAGCCGTATGGATTAACCCAACGGCTCCATCGGAATCTCTGAGATCTGAACGAGGGCAGTGGAAATGAAAGAATGACTAGAACCTATGTCTATAAGAACTGTAGTTAAGGTGGAATAGACACAAATCATATATCAAATCATCTCCGGAGTTCCATGGTCATATGCTTCAGTGTCCTGAATTTGAGCTCTCCCGTGTCTACCTGCTACTTGTGGTCGGGGTGGACCTCCTGGTGGTGGTGGCAGTAGCATCTCGTAACATAATCCACTGCCAAATGCTCGAACTTCTCCTCTTCCTCGTCTGCTGGCACCCTGTAAACCACCTCCATCGAACCTCTGCCTCTACCTGGGAGGTCCCTCAACTATCTGCTGATCGTCAAAATGGTGGTTCGGACAGTCACGATCCATGTGACCAAGCCCGCCACATGAGTAACATTGCCCGCTGCTGGAATGACTGGATTTATCTCCACTCTGGGTACCCCATAGAACCGATCCTGAGTCGTGCAGTTGTCCACCTGTAGGTCTGGACCTATTGGACCTCTGTGACATCTATCTACTACCAGCTGCAAAAGACTCCACTGCGTGTCGGCTAGTGGCGGGTCTCTCTAATGGAGACTGAACAACAAGGAAACTCCCCCCTAAGTGAGCTCTCTCTAGCACCCCCGCCTGCATCGGGATGCTATGTGAAATCATCAGAGCTCTGATCTCTCGCCTGTTCCCCTGCTCCAAGGTCCGGGCCTTAAAGAATGTGCCCCGTACCATATATGTGGAGTAGCGGGAGATGTCAGTGAACCTCGCTGAATACTGCACTACTGTAATGCTCCCCTGCTGCAGATGAAGTAGCTCCTGTATCCCCACCGTTCGTAGGGTCGCTGGAACAAACTCCACCCAGAACAGGCTCTCAAAGTCTGTCCAGAGTAGTACTGCCTCATTGTGGACCTGGAGAATTTGGCTTCACCATCTTCCTACTTCTTCCTAAAGGAGGTTGGCAGTGAGGATCACCATGTAGTCTGCTAGCGTCCCTACTATCCTGAAGACTCTCACCACAGCCTCCAGCCAATCCTCAGCTGCCTGTGGGTCTATCTCTCCCCTGAACCTTAGTGGCCTGTAGTGCTAGAACTCATGAAACATGCTCAAGTGGTGTGCATCGTCTGCTGCGAGGGCTGGTGGAATCGGTGGCCCAACTGGAAGTGGTACCGCTGGTGCCTCTTCAGGTAAAGATCCCTGCACCAAGGACTCATCGCTTGGTGGGCTATCAGCCGGAACAACTCTCGGGGCTCTAACTGGTCTTCTGCGGGGAGGCATCCTAAAAGAAACAAATGCCACATAGTCGGAGATTATACATGGTGAGCTTACCTAGTTAAGCTGACTTAAAGAAAACTTTGAAACCCACACGCAATCAGTGTTTTCGTGCACTGAGTTAGAAATCAGAAGTCAGGGTCCTCATGTATGGATACGTCGGCCTCCGCACCGACACTGGACTCCCAGAACTAATAACTGCACTCGGTACCCTTAACACTATTACTTCACAAAAAAGTAATATCAGAGTCCAAAGTTCTATGGTAGAACCGACTCCTCTGATACCAATTTGTCATGACCCATCCTCGGGACCCATGCCGTGACTACCCCAATCCCGCCTTCCATAGGCCAGGGGATATCGACTAGAACCAAAGGCATAAATACCTAAGATGGGAAGGCATTAACTTTATAAAAAGTAAACACACAAAATAAAATTACACAACTGGAAGCAAATCGTTATGAAATATTGAATACAGAAGAGGTGCTGAGAAGTAAAAGGGGTTGGAAATACAATCCCAACAGTAAATTACAAGTAGAACTGAAAGCAAGTACAACTGAAAAAGGAACAAACTATTGAAAAGTAAAGAGAAGCTCATGGATCATCCTCTGGGGTTCCTATCTGAAGGGTAGCTACAGATGGACACCTCAGCACTCCACGTCTATCAGAATCCTCTATGTACCGACTCGTGGAATGGTCCACCTCTGGGTACCGTCCAGTCCTGGCACTCTCGGCCTCCGTCAGCGCTGTCCATCATTTGTATCCAACACAACAAGGTGTGGGCATAGCCCGTGTAGGGGTGAGTATAATGATACCTAGTAGGTACCTAGAGAGCCTCAAGGTCTTACAATATCCAAAAATGAGAAACGAAAATGTAAAGGTTTCAACGGATAACCCATACTTATGTATATGCACATACATATACCTAAGTTATCTAGTAACCCATCTCAATCATGAGGAAACACAAAATTCATGACTCAACTCAAACTGGGATTTTCATTATTGAAACCATGGCTGCTGGAGAACTCCTCCTCTGTCAAGAACAGTGGGCCTGTCACGACACCAAGGCACTTCTCACTAACCTTGAACTATTGAGGTAATCCTTCTGTCGAGTACCGTGGGTCTGCTGCCAAATACCAAGCACTCTTCTACTATGGGTCTGCTGCCAAATACTAGGAGCTCCCCCTAATAGCCTGCAGAGGTACTCCTCCTGTCAAGTACTGCAGGTCTGCTACCAAATACAAGGCGCTTCTCTGCCATGGGTCTTCCGCAAAGTACCTGGCACTCCCCATTGGGCTAGTCAAATCAATCCTAGTCAAATCGGTCAAGCAGTCGCCAGGTCTATCAGGAACTAGGTTTCTGCACTATGAATACTCGTCACTGGAAGGATCCACTCCATGAGCTACTGGGTGATACTACAACTATCACGAAGTGCCATAAAGAAGTTTCTCAAAGGTCTGAAACGTCATAGGGTTATCAACGCAATAGGAGGCACGTCAATCAGGCGTCCGATCTGTGAGTTATTAGCCTTTTAGTCCCAGGTCCCCAGTTGGTTTTGTGTACGAACCTACCTGACCGTATCTGAAATATACCCCAAAATCTAGTGGGGTATTCTCAAAGGGACAGTCTCTCATTGATATTACCAACGCTGCTGACTGTTCGTCAAACGGACGTCCGATGCCAAATATATTGCCAAAGTAATCAAACGGTCAGTAGTGGGTCTGGGTCCGGTCTGACCCGGTCAGACCAACTTGACCCAACCCAATCTGAGATGACCCGATCTGGGTTAACTCGGACAGACCCGATGGGTCTGACCCAGCCCATTGGGTGGGTCAGCCTACTATGTTAGGCCCGGTCCGCTGGGCCCGACCCAGCGGACTGTGAGGGTGGTTCGGCCCATTTTCCACCATGCAGGCAGCTCAGCCTGAAGGCCAGGTCTGGTTCGGTCAGTGCCGCGAGGGGCGCAGTGTAGGAGGTCGGCCTCCGGGAGGCCATCAACAAGCCACGCGGGGCGTGTGTAGCCTGGCTGGACACCGGGAAGGCCGCAAGTGCATCGGGAGGGGAACCAGGCCACCAGGTAGGGCACCGGGAAGCATGCTTAGGCACCGGGCAGCACACCGGGCCACCGGGAAGACCGTGGGAGGGGGCTGCTGGAGAACTGAGCAGGGCGCCATGGTGCTGGGCACACCGCTGGGAGGGAACAGGGGCACCGGGCAGGGCACCGGGGGTGCCAGGCAGGCCGCATGGTAGGCCCTCGGGGCAGTGCCCCAGGGTGCGGGTAGCACACCGAGGCAGCGTGCTAGGGCGCGGGTAGTGCGCCGAGCACCGTGGGGGTGGCACCGTTAACAGAGGCAGTGGGTAGCGCGACCTTTGTTCGCCGTATTCGTCGCCATCGCCGTTTGTACCGCCTCCTTCGTCACCAAACAAGAACAAAAAAAGGGTAGGGTCAGATTGTGTTCATGTAATCCGAGCCCTCCTCGTCATGGCGATATCATTTGGTAACAAAGTTCTCAACAAACGACGAAGAATGAAGGTGTATACTCATATATAAAAAAAATAACTCAAATTCCCCCGACATTGTTTGATGGTCATTTTCAGAGTCGCGGGAAGGCGAATGTCAATTTGTCGTCATCGGAAAGAAAGAAGTCGAGGTCGACGTCATCAGCGTTATTGAAGGACGGTGATCCCTCCTTTGTTCTGGTAGAAGAAGGAAAGAGATGTCCGAGGAGGAGTCTGAGGAAGAAGTCGAAGAAGGGAGGACATCGCCGGTGTTCTTCGCGTTCTTGGTTGGAGTGGATATTTTCCTCCAAGATCTCTTCCTCTCCCAAGTTTCCACCAACAAAACGAAATAATAGATCAACTATTATTTTATTTATGGGAATGAATTCAAAAGAATTCAAATTGTTGTATTTTAATTAAATGAATTTACTCAGTCAATTAATGGGATGGGTATGATTATTAATTGGGAGAACCCCAATGGACTACCTCACATTAAGGAGGCATAATAAATGTGAGGAAACCCCTTGCCACCTCCCTCATTAAAGAGGGAGTTAATGAGTCGGGTGGTCCCTACCATTCAACCTTGAATTGGGGGTTTTACCAACTCGGGTAGTCCCACCACTTATAATCCTCCACTAGGAGGTTATGATCGAGTGGGACACACCACCATAACCTCTCATGGGAGGTTATGGTGTGGTTTCTCCCACAACTAACCTCCCGTTGAAGGTTTTTACTACCACAAAATAAAAATAAGTTATCTCTTATTTTTATTTAACTTAATTAAAAACCTCCAAAATCAAACTTCCATTCTCGTTAGAATGAAACTGCGATGAAGTTCTCACTAAGAAATCACTGACATTGTGAGTTCAATGGTGCCCTCGTATTTCAGTTCCAAACAACGATTCAAAAGTTATAAAATCCCATATGTACGTTTATAGAACGTACCCGAACAAAACATCAAAAACTGATTCTGGCACACCGAGCCTCAGAATAAAGTGCCGTCAGAAATTGCGGACTCGTAAAATTCCCATGTATTTAATAAAAAATTCTACATGGAAAGTTCGGGTCATTAAAACTTTTGCTAAAAACTCCCTATGAAAATGACTACATTTCCCAAATAAAATATGGTATGGAGACATAAGAATTGTGGGTTTGAATTTAATTATATATTCCCTCATATCATTATCTAATTTCAGAAACCAATTCTCCGTATAGTTTGAGTCATTTTTCTATTGAATCTATTTTATCCCCCTCTTAATAAATTCAACATGTTCATTATTTTTTGGAAGGTAGTAAATTACATTCCTATGGGTTCATCCAGAATATTCCAATGGGATCCTTAATTTTTTTTTAAAAAAATTGGGTTCTCTTATCATTTATGAATGCTATTAGCACCTCAAATCATCAATACATTCCCTTTTAGAATAATTTGATAACACTTCTAACTTTATTTTTGGGAAGTGAGACTGCATTAATAAATATAGAATCATAATCAACATCCACTAAAATATATTTATTCCCATAAGATGGTGGTCAAGTTTCCATAATTTCTAATCCCATATCATTCATTATCTCAAATTCCATGATATATTTCTTTGTTATCTCCTTCATTCCCATCATTCCACAACAATTTGCATCTATCAAAACCCACAACATATGTTTTTCATCATTGATTAAGGTGTTCTAGTAAAATAATTCTTGAATGATCTTCTGATTTGTCCTTTTTTCAACCATTATGTCTTCCCTATTGCGTGGAGTGATATCTATCCAATATAGTTATCATATATTGCTCTAGAAATCAACCTCTTTAAATCCCAGCAACACATCACTTATATGGAAGGGGTTATCCCAAAAGGATATTATTTATGATCCAAACTAAAATTCTTTATATGGTTATTTTTAAAGTCCATATGAATGAAATTGGCTTCTATAAAATTGGGAATGTCTTCAATCCAGGCAGACTACCTATTAGAGATAGAAAGATGATTTTCATCAGGAATGAAATAGTTTATCTCCCATGGATCTTCACAATTGTTATTAGGATGCTTGGAAATGTGGTCAATAACTAAATTCATATCTCCCTACTTATATCTAATTTCCATATCAAATTATTGTAACAAGTGGATCCATCTAATAAGTATTTGTTTCTACATTGTTAGAGACACTATACATTATGGAAGAATGACTCGTGAATATAATTTATTTGGAACATAAAAGGTACTACCTAAAATTATCTAGAACAAATATTTGAATCAGAAACTCCTTCAATATAGTTGTGTAATTTCCTTATGTGTCATATTTTAGTCTACTGTCATAATATCCCACATGTAGAGTCTAATATCACCGTTCTTTTAATACGACTCCTATATCAATGCTAGTTTCATCACACATTAATTCAATAGGAAATTTAGAATTTCATGTAGTAATGATAGTTGATTAAGTGTATTTTTAATTTAGTAAGTTACATGAATAATGTAAATTCTCACCAAATAAAAATGGTTCATTCTTAACCAAAAAATAACAAAAATTATTTTTTATTTTTGATAATTCTTAAAAAATACTATAGTAAAATCCAACATTTTCTATGAATATTCTTACACCAGTAACATTTTTAGGAGGTGGTATCTACTAAATAAATTAAAATATTGTTTGTATCCACCTCCAATTCCCACTTAGAAACCATAATTCCTAGAAAAACATGTTCAATGACCATGAACAGACTTTTCTTTCAATTAAGAACTAAGATGGTCAATAATAATCTCTCTAACACAAATTCATGATTTCCTACACTAGTATAAAATGTTATTCAAATAATGAATAAATCATCCATGAAAATATAAATGATCATATTAATCATGTCAGAAAATTTTACCATCATACAACTTTTAAATATTAATTAAACACCAAATAATAAAAATGAAATTCACTTGTATGAAAATTTCTAAATGGGGTATTTGAATAAAGATTTCCCTTGATCCTATGGTGATATAAGGTTCAAGATGTAACCAGAATACCCATATATAAAACAAACAAATTCAGTTCTAGAAATCCTCTAAAGCATTTTGTCTAGATAGTTCATTTAAAAATTATCATTCAATGTCACATAATTGAACTTCCTATAATCTATATAGATGCTCTATATTTTATCACTTTATTATATTAATTTTTTTAATTGGTACTAAAATTGATACAAAAGATTCTAGGTAATAATTTGACCATACTGACCCATGTAATATCATTGATGAAATTCAAAATTACATGGTCAAACAACATAATAACATTCAATCTAACAAGTTCATTCATATTGAGATTTAGTTTTGTATGGAACTCTACTCTAGGCATGTGGTATGGTTCTATATGAACTTTTTATCGTTTATAATGAAGGAAAAATACCTTTGATATCATATATAAACCATGATATTACAAATTTTAATTTCACAGAAACACCAAAAACTTTTTCTTATTCATCTTCTATCATTTTAGCCTAAATAATCACATGAAATGTATAATTTTCACCTATAAAATAATATTTAAGGTATGTTGGGTGTTTTTTATCTCTAAAGTTGAATCCTTTTCACTTGAAGGTATAATCTAGTTCATGTGATGAACATCATATATGTCATAAATATTTTATAGAGTTGGAAAGGTAGAATTAAATTAAATGTCAGAACCATATATAATATTATTCTCACTAGTAACCATATTTGATAGTTGACTCTCAAAATTTCCCTGATAAAATTTAAAAATATTAATTAATGAAAAAAATTCGATATGTTTTATCAAAACTCTCTATATAAAATAAGGTTTCACTGATGTTTTTTGGACAGTAGAATCAGCTTCATGTTGCCTTAGAAATTCTGTATGTTCAGAAACATATGATACATCTCCAGATACAGTAGATACAAGACTATTGTAATGTTCCATAAAATTTCTAAATCTTCACTAAAAGAATATTAAAGTGGTTTTTTTAACTGAAAAAACACTATTATATGATTCTAAATAAATAACATCATCAAATGGTTTTTAGTATCATAAATATGCTCAGTAGCATTTTCATTTTCTAAAATCTACACTCTAGAGAATATCTCCTGAAATGATAGTTATTTAATAATTTTAAAAACAGTAAACTCTTATTATTTTTATTTAATTTTGAATAAAATTTTACGCTTAGACACATATATGACTGCTTCTATATTAACAATTAAGGGCGTACCATGAATGATGGGCACCTTCTGGTCAGAATCCATTTCTATGAATGAGAATTCATATAGAAAAACATGTCCAACACAACCTATAATGTCACATACTCTTTCATTTGGATATGGAATGAGTAGTCATTCAATAGTAGGTTGATAATGTTGGGTTGAAGATCAACAAATCTCAACTATTTAAACAGTGAGTAAGGGAGCATGTTAACAATAGAACATAATTTAAACAAGCTATTATGTTGAGTACTATTCTTTGAGGAAAAGGGAATGAAGAATCATCCTTGGAATTATATTTCTGAAAGAACATTATTTTGTAGCACAACAAAACACTCATTAGCAAGGTTTTGTGTAGAGAATTATTCAAATATCTATTTGTATGAAAAATATTATTAGATGATTTTAAGTAATAATAAATTTCAATTACGGCTATAATGAAAGAAGATTTCATTTAGAGATTGTTCAAAATCCCAAGGATTTGAATAATTTCTTCCATGTTATAACACTTTGGTTTTAACATTTCTCAGAAATGGGTGAGTGTGGAATAGTTAGTTTGAGTAGATATAAAGTACATTATTTCATATAAAACATTCTTCTTAGTCTTATTATTTTGATTTTATTAAAAAATTTATTATTGAATTTCAGGTGGGAAATTCATATTTTCATGATTTTAATGATTTTTCTCTTGATTTCTAAATAATGTGTATATCCGATTATTATTTCTAAATTGATTCAGTTATTCAATTTTCCCAATTTAATGTAATTTCCCACCATAGGTTGAGTTTTTGGTCGAGTTCTTATAACAAATGTGACTAAATTTTAATGATTGATGATTTTAGATTTACTATAAAGTTTACCATTTTCCATTTGATTCATTCATCTTTCTTGATTGCATAATTTAGTTTTTATATTTTTCATTCTAGCATCAAATTGAATTTTTTCAGAATCATAATGGTTGTTTTGTTTATTAAATTTAGTCTGATGGTTTTTATCTTCAGATTACATTCTATTAGTGATTATATCACATTTAGAAAACATTTAAACATCAATATTTCATTATTACATGGAATACTTACCCCTTGGTTGATATAGAATTTTTTTACTTGAATTGTTTTGATATGAAAATTATTTTTTGTTTTTTTACATGCCTTGTTATTTCCATGAAAAGATATGATAGTTACTATATCCTTAGTTATAGTTTTTTTATTAAGGGATCTCCATTCAGAGGGCCCCTGGGACCATATTTTAAAAAGATTTATCTTTTTGGGCTAGATTGTCAATATTTTTAATGAAGTATTAATTATGCACAAACAACCCACACTAGGCACAATGTTCTATATGTTATTTATTTGGGTTTTGACAACCCTGTTTTTAACATATTTTTTTCATTTTGGTTAATTATTGTTCGATGTTTGGTTTTATTTTTTCAGGCCGAGAGTTAATTTCTATTATAGAATCAGTGTTTTCATTTCTATTCACACTCTTTCTAAATGATAATTTTTTATGAGAATTTACAAAATGGATTAAAAAAATTCTTCACAAGTATTCCTCACTCTTATCATTATAATTAACATAATTTATTGGTCACAAGGTTTTTAACTAGACGATAAAAATCCATCATTTAATGTGTCTGTGAGAACATGGGATGGATGTTAAAAATGGGGGCTTTGACTATCAAGGTCATAAAATCATTCTAAACAATCCTGAAATACTTCACCATCATCTTAGTAAAACCTGGTGATTTTGGTAATTAATTATCCTTTTAGTATTTGGGGATAAAATATCATTAAAATGAAATATAATCTAAATCCAATTTCTCAGAAATGTATTCATCTGGTCTATGAAACCAAATTAATGCATTCACTTTATGGGAAAAGAAAAATACACTCATTAAATATTTGGTCTAAATGATTCCTAAAAGTGGAAGATGTTTAATAATGATGTAGATTTCTCTAATGAAGGATAGAGAGTCCATATTAATGAGTAAATTAAAGGAAGATATCGGTGAAATGTGATATAGTTTTAACTCATAACATTTGTCTCGATGTGAAATTATTATGTATGGGGATTTTTTAAAACATGAAGGAGTTGAAATTAACAAATTATAGGCCTCTATATCCCCTCGTTGAGTTCAGGTTGAAAATTCAATTAGTTATTAACAGGAACTCCCTTTCTTATGTATTCAATTTATATATTTTTTCTTTTTGAGAGATCATAATTATTTTTCAATTTCATAGTATATGTGCTCTAATATATGAAATTAGTTCCTGTTATCAGAAAGTTTGGGATAATTGAAAAAAAATCTGCACAAACAACAGTAACATAAAAAAAAAAGTAAATGTATGATCAAATAAAAATAGAAAATAAATAAAAAATAAATTGGTAGTACTGATAAGAATATTTTTATGAGATTTCAATTTTCATAAATTTTTTATTTGTAAATGTTGTTAGTAAATATTTTAGAAAATATTTGTCTGGTTGAAGCCTTCCCCGGAAATGGAACAAAAAACATGACAAGGTCATCATTGAACCATTATGATGATTAAAACAATTATGCATCATAAAAAATATTAAAATTTGATAAGAAGGGTAAAACCTAAAATAAAGAATAAAATAAACGATTTATTGACCAGAATTTCTAGGCAATCATACTATTCAAAATAATGGGTATAATATTTATTTTTTTAACTTTTCACATTTTTTATTATTTTGATAAATGTATAAGAGATTAAAAATTTATTTGTACAAAAATAAATGGAAAATGCGCTGATGATACTATAGAAAAATTCATTAAATCTAAAGAAATATGAATAATGATTAAGAAAACCCCAAAAATTGTTTGGCGGGTAATTCAAACAACACTATTTTAAATGACCATCTTTACATTAAATTTTTTAACTGATTCGTGATTTTGAAATAGTTTTTTAACAACCTCCCTCAAAATGATTTTATAACTATATATTAAATAATCTTTATGTTATTTACATCAATAAACATTATTTAAAAATTTATTTAATGAAAAATTCATCAAAAATGATATCTCTGATCATTTATTATGTTGGAAATTAGAAACAATTATTGAGAAATTGTTTCTTATGATTATAGAGTTGGTCTCACCAATATATTCATAATTTTTTAAAATTTTATAGTGATATTAATGATTATTAATCCCATTACTTTTTTGGCACCTGAACAATGGATTTACAAACACCTCATTTTCAAAAAAAAAAAATTAAAATATCAATTTCTATTGAGAGAATGAAATAAAAAAATTCGGAATGAAGTCTCCCAAAAATAGTGTATTTCATCCTGTTTCTACTCTTATTTGATTTCAAAGGACTCTAGTTGTTATCCTATCAAATCATCTAATATGTGAATTGTTAAATAATAGATGAATGAATCTTGTTGTCCACAGTCATATTTTAAAACTCCATATCAATCACATTATTTATCACCAATATCCACCACCAGCTTATGTTGGTCTTTTATTTTTTATCATCCAAGTACTACACCCTCATGAAAACATTATGAATAAAGTTGCTCTATTGTAAAAATATAAACTAAACCATAAATGTATATTTCAGAAGAACAAGGATGTAATTCTTGATGGGGTGTGGACATCAAAAATAAACAACTATTTTTGTCAATAATTAAATGATTTATATTTTATAAATATTTATTTATTTATTATTATTAAATTAGTAGGTTAATTAATTTATAATTTTATATAATTATTTATAATTATAAATAATTTTTTACTTTTTTATAAGAAATAAATATTATTCATAATTTAATTATATTAATTAAATATTGTATTTACTATTGATTATCAGTTAAATTGTTAATATTATATTAATATAGGTTGGAATTCACATTACACAACCAATATATTATGAATATCATTATTATTTTTTAGAACATTTTTTTATTTTACTATTTCATTTAATATTTATTTAAAATTATTATTAATAAATTAATTTTGTGAAATATTTATACTTTTTAAAAAATTTATTTTTTTATATTTATATATTTTATTAAATTATTTTATTTAAATAATTTTATATAGGTTATTAATTTAATTTATTAAAACCATTATTATTCAATTTTAATTATTAATAGAATAATAATTATTTTTTTATTAAATTAGTTTTAATTATTAATGATAATTGTTTAATTAGTTATATTTTAATTATTTTTGTTTTTATTTATTCTTATTATATGTTTTCTAATTATTAATTTTTATTTTAGTTCCCCATGTTTATTCAGATCTATATGTAGGGGGTTCTTCTTTTTCCCTTTGACCTTTCTCTACCACACACTCTACCTCCTCCATAGTGGGGGTGTCTATAGTATATGTACATCTATAACCAATAATGGAGAAACATCGTGCTTACTGTAGATTAATGATCTTCTAAGTAGTAAATATTTATTGGTGGATTCTTTATACTTAGAAATCAAGATAGGATGATTTTGTAACTAGATTGTGTCATGGATCAGTCTATAGATGGGGGTGTGGCTTATAGACATGGTGAGAGGATCGATTGTTGGTGTGCCCTTGGGTGGTCCTATTCTCAATCGTTGTATGGTTATACAAGGATTCACATTGAAATGGTTTTACAGTATTGTTATTTATTGTTGTGTGGGGTTCAAATAAATGGTTGAAGAAGATATTTGAAACAATGAGATAATGTGAATAATGTTATTTCAGTGATTCAGGTGTCCTGAAACTGATGGTGACACTGTCTATGGTGTGAAATGGGGATGATATTGGATCTGATGCATACTGACATTATCTTGTTAGATAAGGTTATGTAATAGTGAGAGAACTATGCATAGTAGTGATAGTGCCTTGTTAGTTTTGGTGATACATACTCATTGTTCATTAATAGTTGTGTTGACTGTGGTCGTGTTATGGGCTCGCTGTTGCATAATGGTAACGGTGATACACTACATTAACATTGTAATAATGTGTCATTCTTGCTAATGGTGGTGTGTCAAAAGGGTGGATGATAGTTTTATGTGGTTGGTGGTGATTAATGACTCACTACTAGAAAAATTTATTTTTGGAAATGATATAATTTAGTTAGCATTTGGAAACCAAATGGTGAGTTATGAAAATACAGAAAAGAAAAAAAGAATGAATTCTTTGAACTTTTTCCAATGGAGAGTCCACTAGAACTGACATATGTTATTGGTGGTGACTCACAAGAAAACAAAAAAAATAGGAAAATAAAAATTTATTAAAATTGAAATAAATGAAATCAATCATTAATATAATAAAATGAGAAATAATAATATAGTTAAATTCAAATGTAATTATGATTTGAATTATAAAAAATCAAATGAAAAATCAAAAAATTCAGAATTAAAAACTAAATATTAAAAACAAATCATAATTTATAAATTAAGTGATATTATAAATTAGAATATATTAATAATTCGATACTCAAATATTAAATTGAAATAATTCATTATATTTAAAAGCGTCAAATTAAAAATTGAGATCAAATTAAATTCATTATTTATAAATTAAAGTTTAATTATATTTATGATAAAAAATTAAAAGAATAAATATTTCAATAATGCATCAGTTAATTGAATAAATAATGGAAAAATTATTAGTTAAAAATATAATAATTCAGTTAATATTTTATGGAGAAATAGAACATATGTGAACAAAAAATTAAAAATAAGTAGAACACAACTAATGATTTTAAAAGTAAATATGTAGAATTATTAAAAAAAACTAACTACATAGTTAATTTAATGACAAAATCAAAAAATTGAAATAAATTAACTAAAGAAAAAAATTAAAAAATTAAATTATTAAAATTTTAAATAAATTATGCCTAAAATAATTAAATTTTAAGGACACATCATCATTCATTTCTTATTTTCTTTAGAAAATGAAAACATTGTAAATTTTATTATACATACTACTATATCCATTAACAGTATAATTCATTTTTATATCATTACATTGTATGGAAGGTTCAAAATTTTTATAAAATTAATATGATAAATATTTATATTATGATTAGAATTCAAAATATAATAGAACTAAGATCAGGATTCAAAGACCATTACCTCTAAATTGAAACATAGCGTAAAACGAGATAACTATCACTCAGAAAAAAGAATTTAGTGAAGTGCTGTTAATTAATTGTTCAAGATATTTTGTCATACCATATCGTGAATAATGTTTATTAATAAATTTATTGTGCACTTTTTTATAATTTTATTTAATTATTAATATTTTATTTTTCTTATAAATAATTTCAATCACAAGGCTGGGGTTTTATGTTATGATTTCAAATATTAATGATTTTTTTTATCCAAAAATTCTTGATAATGAAATTATAATAACTATAATTCACAAATAATATATTGATTAATGAAAAGTAGGTATTTCTTGAAATTAATGTCCTACTATTCAATGACTTCTTCCCATGTACTAATTATATTGAAAGAATTTTTATATTTAAATTTGAATTTGAATTTCTATTCATTTTAGAATAATTTAATTCGATGTTAAAAATTTATGAAATTAATAAATAGTAATTTATTCAATATTTAATATTCATTTATTAGAAAAAATTTTAACCATTCAACACATTCAATAAAAATTTAAAAATAATCCTCTAGTTGATTTCTGGATGAGGTACACATTACATAATGCGTTAAATGTATAATTTTTTTACATTATAGAACATGTAAATATATCCTGAATGAGATGAAAAATTACTAATAACATGTGATAATAACATAAATAAAATGGTATCAAATTATAATTAAAAAATTTGAAAATTTGCTGTAATTGAAAACATGATGTAAACATGAGGCATTAAAAACAATCCAGACAATTTCAAGGGTTGCATAATCCCTCATAATGAATTATGATTACACCTTGATACCATACATGAAAAATAATGAGACTAAATAATTACATATTTAATTGGTTTTTAATCTCATACGCCCATCATTACATGTTCCTGATTATTTGTACCAAAAAATGTAAATATATCTTTAAGAATATTTTTTTTACAAGGAATGAATAAGTTTGCACAATCCAATCTCATATCATAAATAAAGGAATCGTCATAATAAATTTATTTCATAGTTCAAAGCAGGGAATGTGTTAATTTTTTTGGTGATAATAAGCAAATTAAATATCTTAATGACATATATATATAATTTAATGTAATTTTTAATATAAAATGTTATTGTTATTGATGAAAATGTATTTAAAATAATATATAGAAGACATATTCATGAATATTATTTTTCTATATTGAGTTGACATATATAAAACCTAATAATATCCAATAAAAAATAGAACACATTTAAAATTTAAAATAACCACGCATACATATATTGTAATATTGAAAATAATGATGTGGTAAATAAATTGTAAATTCTGAACATGTAGTATAAGTTAAATTAAAATCATTACATTCTCAGTTTTATAAAAAAATTTAAAATATACCATTTTATTAAATTAATAGAACTGATCCAATTAAAACAATAACAATAAGTTAAATATATGTAAAAATCTCATGAATAAATATTATTATAATTTAAAATAAAATCTATAAAATTTTTTATGGAAAATATAGTCATTGAAGATAAAAATTCAACATATTAATGAATATACAATATCAATAATAAATAAATATAATTTTATGAATGTTTCAAAATTGTATACTGGAAGAAATTTAAATAATCAAATTTAATTGAAATTCATGAATAGTCTAGTTCATGTGTATTGTGGTTGATGAATGTAATATTATATTATTTAACAAAATGGAACTAAGAATATAAACAATCCTCAAATAGAAAATGATTATACCATAATGTCTTTACCACATTAGTAATAGTTGGATAATTCCCCTATGATGATGTAAAATGAATTGTATTATAAAATACAATGATTTATAATGGTTTAATGATATAAATTTTACATTGGGATGGATATATTAAATATGAATGGAATTATATTATAAAATTAATGTAAGACTTAGTGACTAGAAATTGAGATGAAAACACCAAAAAAGGATGTATCATTTAATTGATCGTTAATAAATTACATCATTCCCAATTTCAAATGAAATTATATATTACTAAGGTGAAAATATAAGTTTAAATAACAATTTACATTACAAACATAATTCTATCATATAAAAGACAATTAATAATTATTTTAACCAAATTATATAAATTGAGTTATAAAGTCTAAAACTATGAGATAAAATCAAAACACATATACACCATATTATTGAATAACAAAAATATATTATTTATTGAATTTCATTAAAATATTTTTTTTATTAAATTATTTATTTATTAATAGTTATATATATTTACCAATGTAATTACATTATAGTTGTACTTTTCTAAAGAATTCATTTCATGTATCTAAAATGACATTTGATCGGTTGACTATGGTAGAAGAAGCCATTGACAAATCAACCTAATAATAATAATATTAAATAAATAATTCTGATTTATATTCAGAAATAATTTTTTAAAACCAACCATATGCGATGGTTATGAAAAATGATCTATTTTTCAATCATTGAGATTGTTTTCCATAAATAAAGTTGAGTAACATTTCCATTTTTCATAAATCCTATTTGAAATTTGGTATGGGTTATTTTACCTTCACTATATAATAATTATATCTTAAATATAAAATTTTAGATTATATAAACAGAAATAAAGAATCTATTGATTGTGATAATAATAAATTATTCACCTCACATTGGGAGGTTGTATTTCATTGCATTAGATGAAGAAAATTATGAATTTTCAATCGATGGAAATGTAAGAAGGTATGTGATATATTAATTTTATAGAGTTATTAATATTTCATGATTCTTGTATATAAATACTAAATGCATAATCATAAAAAATCTATATTGGTGATGATTCAAATTAAATTACATAAGTTCACATGGTGGTTTTCCGTAATGCACACAAAAGATGATTTTATCTTCCATTTGATCGAAGAGGAGTTGGATTTAAGTAATTACATTTATATAATAATTCTTCACAATAGGGTATAGTATATTACATTATCATGATTTTTCAATATTTTTAGAGGGTCTATGAATAAATTAAATAATGATTAATGTTTAAGAATGATACCTCTTTATCAATCAACCAATTTTGGAATATAACCACAGACTCCCAAGATTATATTTATGATGATAAAAGGCCTCTAGGAATTGAGGAGCTATTTATGGAAGGTATTTTACCTTATATTACAAAATAGTCATTGTTTTTTATTCATGATAAGAAGACCACATGATGTTTTCTTTTATAAGTTAGAGGAAGTTGAATTTCTCAAAATACCCCAAACTATTCAATAATGGGAAGTCACTATCAGTTTCATTGCAAAGGAAATTGATAAATTATTGAGTGTAAGGGTGATAAGGTTGATAAAAACAACCAAAATTAAAAAATAATTTTTTTGAATATATTATTCCATTTACCTCTAACAGTGCCCACATTTACCATTTTATTTTTTAACATTGGTAATTAGTTATTTAATTATTTTTTGTATTCTATATGCACAAAATAATGTAGACCATATTAGCTAATATCAATTATGTTATTTCAAAATATGTCATCCACTCTATAAAAATAAAATCAAATAGTTGTTATAATTCACATTAAAATTAAAATGGTAAAACATTTTAAAAAACAACATTATATGAAATTCATTATTCAAGAAATGGATTATTTTTCATTAGATATTTGAATAGATATAATCATTATATTCATAAAATATAATATAAATAGATGATTATAATATGTATTTAATTTACATAATTTCCCTAAATTTTATATTTTATTTAATTTTAATGTGTTAAAAATTTTAATTACAAAATATTTTTCAAGAAACCATTATTTCAAATAGAACCATAGAATTAAAAATAATACCAAATATTAATGATTCCAGTGGAAATATTTATATTTTTCTATATAAAATGGTTCATAATTAACATTACAAAACCAATATAAATTGTGACTTTTAGATTAAATTATTTATTCAATAGAACTGAATGTAATTGAAAATTTTGTAATTTTTAATAGCAAAATAAAAAGAAAATTTTTTTGGAAAAAATTATAAAATTCACTATATGTTAATATTTATATGATTATTTCAAAATGAGAATTTTCATTTTATTAAATAAAATTTTCATCTATAACAAAATTTAATAATAATTTTTTCTCACAAAATTTAATAAAAATAAATATTGATGGACACATATTTTCTATAGATTAAAATAACCTTATTTAAAATTGAGTTATCATTTCATTTTGATTTTTCAATAAATTTATATTGAGTAGGAATAATATATATATTTCCTAAATCTATTTATCTATTTTATAATGTCTATTTTATGGCCTATATTTCATCGCATTCATGCTAAGGATACTAGTGTGAGGGGAGAGAAATAATGACCCCAAGTATTTCCCCCAGTAAGCCGTCGGTTGGTAAATAGCATCGAGGGTGTAAAAATTTCATGTTTGGTAGGTATTATCATATTTAATATAAATTGAATAATATCATAAGATTAATCATCAATAAAAAATGTAATCATATAATATAAATCCAAATTCCATCTGTTAATCCGTGTATATATATACATGATAAACATAAATGTACCCACATAAAAGGCACAAAATAAAGCGGAGTGAAAAAAACTACTCAAAATGTCTAATATAGTAATATCCGTCATGGGCCACAATTTCTACATATAAAATAGTAGATCAGTTTTATATATGTACAAAAAGGATACAATTATAATAAATATAAAACCAATGTTTCCCATGAATACTTTAAATGAATATACTAATTCAATCATGACAAAAATAGAAAGAAACCAAAACTATAATGTTTTAATAACCATACCCATCCATACAATGGATCGACCAATGAATAAAAAATCCATTTATACCAACAAAATATGAATCATATCAGTGAAATTTATCTCACAAGACCATCCAATGAGTTATCCACTCTCACACCTAAATGATTGACATCATGATTATCCCACCACATAATTATTTCATCACATCACATCACATCACATCCTTCCTGTTGACACAAGGTTCATAAGACCACATGTAATCCTGACCATAGAAACACAAGAAATCAGACCACAAAAAATAAAAAACGTTCTACATTATCGTAATCATCATGAAAATCAACCATGGTCACTCTTCATACCAAGAAAAAATCCTACCATAAGCTATATCGTCACATGTATACCGATGATTGTTTCTAAATCACACCACATGATATAAAATTTTGAAAGTGGAACTTTTGACTTATGGCCATCACAAAATGTATAGGTCACCAACCCTTCGAATTGGGATCATGGAAGAGAAGCTCACTAGATAACCATCCTCCCGTGAATATTTTGGGGAAAACACCCCCAAATCTATTGGTTGGAAGAACAATGTTCTCGGCAAGGGTTGACAATATAAATAAATCATAGTTGAATACACTTTATATCTAATAAATTCACCAAAAACAACCCATGTGTTCTTAACAGAGGAAAAAAAATCTCAAATTGATATACACTTTTAATGTCTCCTCAAATTAATAAATCCATGAAAAAAACCATGTGACTCAATTTATATTCCCATTACAATCCATCCTAAATTTCATATCTCCATTACCACACCATTTCAATTAAAAAAATATTTCATTATGTAATTTATATCCCATTAAAATCCCACCATTTAAACAAATATCATATTATAATTTATTCAAATTATTGTAGATATTTTTATACTATTAGTGAAAAATTGTAATTTCTAATAATACTCGAGTTAGTATCATATCAAAAAATGCAATAAATAGTGAAATTGAATAACCCAACAGACACATCCTCTTACACCATACTTAAAATCGACACACTCTCACATCCTAGCTTCATAGCCACATGACTACCAACATTTAATCACCTTTTCATACACATGTCTAATCAATTTCACATACAAACATCACAACATATCCACAACCCATGAATTTAATCAAGCGAACAATAAAAAACACATAGATTATCCAAAAACAAGTTACATCACATACCGTGAAATTTCCCATAATAAAACAAATTATTTTTTACACCCCAGGTAAATAAAGAATATGACATTTTTATATTTATCCGTATTTGTGAACAAAATATTAATATTACTTTAAAGGGAATTCTATGCTCGATGGCGTACCCAATACACGACAACGAGTTCCTTTGAAATCTTACGTTGCACTCTAATAATAAAATAATATTATTTTAAATGGTAGTTAATGCCTAGCCATTGTAATGGTGGGAAAGAATGGAACTAACAAAAAAATGATTATGTATGTTTGTCAAATATTTTTTACTTTTTACAAAGAATGTTAGAGGATTAAAAATGTGAATGAATCCAATTTTAAGTGTAAACATTCTCATATTCTTTAAAAGGTCGATTAACCGCCTTTTGATGAAGAACCTCTTTTAAATCCACTTTTTGAAAATTTTATGTGTTATATTTTACAATATAAAATTCTTCTTTAGAATCGGGACATCAAAATTTACTTTGTGTAAATTTTTGGAATTTTTCCGATAAAGTTCATTTTTAATGAATGATGAAAAATGTTGTATTTTAATTCAAAACCTCTTTTTAATCTAATTTATTTATATGATTAGATTATACTTTTAATTGTTATTAATGTTCAATTAGAATATATTTTTACCATCTAATCCAATTGTGGTCATTGAAATTAATTTCACTTTGAAATCGGACTTAAACTAGTGTCAATCTTTTGATACTTATTGTTTCATAAAAACACGCTATTTTCTCTATCAGCGAGAATTAATTATTAATTTAATTAATGAAACTTATATGTTTTGAATTTTTTAAAATAGAATTTATTTTTTGAATTCGGAATATCAAATATATCTTAGGGTGATGTTTTGGTATTTTTCTGAAAAACATCAATTTTTGATGAATAGTGAAACCACTAAGTGGTACTTATAAAAAATGATTTTATGTTTAAATGAAATTTTACCACCTCTGTGTTTTGAATTCTGAAAATCCGACATACATGGTTGTCATTAAGAAGTAAAGTGTGGTTCAATGGGATTAAAATAATTTTTTTGGTGAATAGTAACTTTTAAGTTTATTAATCGCGATTAGAGGTAATTAGTGTAGTTTAAGGTAAAAATAATGTTTTAATAATATGAAATGACATAGACACATGTCCTAACCTTATTGGATGTGTCATGGCCGACCAAGACAATCAATGGGTCAACTTGGGGACCCCATGGAGCCACTTTGGTAGGAAAATGACATTAATATCTTTTTATTTAAAGTTAAAATAAAAATGACACAAACATGATTTGTTTTACTAAAATAATTTTTACATGGGGTTATACAAGTCATATTTTTTACTATAAATAGTCATTTTAAAGATAAAAAGATTCCCAAAATCATATTTTTTTTTTATAATTTTTAGAAATTAAATAAATTAAGTTATTTATGACATCATCATGATGCAGCGATTACCTCATTATTTAACGATTTAAATAAAATGAAAAGATAATATAAAATATAATACCTAAAAATGTCAAAAACCTATTGGATGAGTATATTTAGAACCCTTATCACCTTATCCTAGAAATACATCAATGTGGGACCTTTAAAATCAGAAACTCATTTGAAAATAAAGTAACATTTTGTAACTTTCCAAGAGTGCCCCTCCTCTCCTCTTATAAAAGGCCCCCACCTCTACCACTTTACCCACACCTCTCAAGACTTTGGATCGGCCAACCCCAACCCATTTTGTCTGTCCCCATCCCTTTATTACTCCTAGAAGCCTCACTTTGGGCCGAAGCCTTCCTAAGGAAGCCTTTGAGCTCAAATCAAAAAGAGTTACCCATTTTAAAGGTAGTGTTTTCTATTGTGTTCTTATGTTTTATTTTGCTTCTCCAACCATCTAAACTATTTTTATTCCGTTATTTTGTAATAAAAACAGTATCTTCAATATACTAGGATTTTGTATGTGAATTATTCGAGATACACTTAGACACACCTTCATCTAATGGTTAAAGAACATACTGTTCTTGTGGATGGCGAATTTCTGCCTCATGAAACGATGAATGTTCAATATTCTCTTAACACCTTTCATGGTGGCAATTATGATGTAACTATATTTTATATATGATATATATGGTATTTATGTTTTCTATATTCTTCTGAATTTTATATTTAAAACATTACTTTATGCGTTTCATGTTGTGCAAATGCGATAATTTCATACGAGGAAGTGTGGACTACCGCCCCTCAAGTGATGTGACTCATTCATGCAACACATGGAATGCATAAAGAATGAAATTAATGAACATATGTGAACTATATAACATATGTATTATACTGGAATTATAATATATATACATCTCAATTATTTTTAATTACATTAATATGACAAAGAAATGAAAGTAGCGTTCATGCATACGTACGGCCTACCATCTCCATGAACGGTGCATTTCATTTATTTTTATCTCCAATTGTTATGGATTAGTATAAAATGAATATGTACAGGATATATATTATATTTAAATGATTAATACTATTCTGGAGAAGATTTACTTATAACTACATGGACAATCATTTTCAAACAAGTTCATTTTGGACTCATGTACCAAACATCGACAAAAACGTCTGATATGAACTCACATTATTAACCAATTATTATAACATTATAACATGTGATATGAACTGAATAACAATCTTTAAAAGAGGTCCTTAAGAAATTATAAATTGACCAATGTTTATTATTCAGGCATATAAAGAAACGAACAAGACAAGTCGGACTTGAGGTAAGATATCCTACCCCTCTCTTTCTTTTTAGGTACACTCTTTTATGTCATTCCTTTTAAGCTAATCTTTCTTATGATTGGGATGTTATTGTATATTAATCCTACTGTAATTTTTATGTTAATATGATGAGAGACCCTATTTTCTCTCACCAATCCATTTTGTAAGTTTTGAGTGACGCCGTTAGGCTGCAGAATTTTCGTAAGAGATCTAACCTCTCTCTTTCTTTTTAAGTACTCTCCTTTATGTCACTTATTTTAAGATCCTATTTTTTATGATGGGGGATGTTATTTTATATTCCTATTGCTGTAAATTTTATTTTAATATGATGAGATACCCTATTTGATCTCATCAATCCATTTTTTTTGAAGTTTTAAGTGGCGTTGTTAGGCTGCCGAGTTTTCGTAAGGGATTTTTCATCTCACTTTTAATATTGTGAAATTTATGCTTCATTTTCCACCATTTCCATTGATTTGTGTATTTGCATCCCATTATTATACTCTTTGTGTAATATAATTTCATTTATGGGTATTTACATATTCATTGTATGACCCTTCTTCAATGGGGTGTACGTTTCAAAAGTTACCCAAGTCAGTAAGGGAACCTTTCACCCTCCTTTTTTTAAAAGACTTTTTTTGTTATGTATTTTAATTCATATAATATTATGTTGGGATATGTTCTTATATATCCTTATTGATGTAAATTTTATTTCCAAGTGATGAGATACCATTGTCTCTCTCATCAACACTTTTTCTGAATTTTGAAGTGACGCCATTAGGCTGTCAAATTTTTGCAAGGGAACATCTTAACCCAATTTTGATTCTTTGGGATAAACTAGTACTCCTTGAATATGTCGTTATATGAATATGTGTGAATGAACTCTGATTGTTTTACACTTAATATCCATATATATTTTGTGAATTCGTTTGTCACACATAATTATGTCATTGATTTATCCTTAATCCAAGGATATCGTATTTGTAAGGGACTTCGTCTCAATCTCCTTTCATTGAGGAATATTTCATTTTATACACAACTTTATTTTATACGGTGTATAAACCATTTTGACTTTTACTTTTATATGAAAATAATCTTTTTCTATGAAGCATTTTACTAAACGACAAAAAGGAATGTTTCTTTTAACGTACGCGGTAACAATGACCTTTCTCGCCGCTGCGAGTATTATTTGGTATTTGGCTTCCTCAACAAGCCGTAATGTTTTTAAAATGAAATAAATACCATAAAATCTTTTTTGTATTTTGGTATTGAAAATTGTTTTTATAATGGATTTGTTATGTCAATATATTTATGTGATATATTGTGATCAAAGTTTTGAAATGTTTTCTTTCCCTTATATTTTTTATGTCTTATGATTTTATAATGGTACTTGGACATTTGACGGGTGGTTACGTGATAAACCATATGACCAGTGGTGACATGAATACCAGGACGGGTGGTTACGTTATAACCTCCAATGCATTGGGTATGGAAGTCAGCCGTATGGATATTCCATTAAGTATGTGTGGAAGTCGACCATATGGTTATGCCATTTAAGTATGTTTATGTCCCAAGTTACCTTTATATGTTATGTGATCTTTATATGGGTTTTATGGTAATATTTTGGTTACAAAAGGGTAAGTAATGATCTTTTATTCACTAAAGTGTTTTTACTTATTCATAAAGGTGAAAAGTATTACTTTAATAAAGTATACATGGTTTACTTGTTGTTTTGATAAACTAACAGTTTTCATTCATTGTGTATCCCTTACTGAGCCTTTTATGCTCACCCCAAGTTTTTTGAAATGTTTTTCACAAGACATAATGTGGAATAGGGTCAAGGGTGGGATCAAGGGAAAGTCATGCTATATAAAACATAGAACTAGACATGTTTCCTTTTTAAGAGTTTTTATTTTATGGAAACTTAGTAGAAGTGTCTACTTTGTAATCTTTTGAGATGTAATAGTTATGTCCTAATTCTCTAAAACTCTAAACCATGAAAAGATCCTCAATGTGAATTATTCATTTAATTCAATATTAAGTAAGGTTTAAGGCTGGGCCTTATATTATTATATATAAAAAATGGCCTTCTAAAATATTACACATTATTTTAGGGTGTCCTCATAGAGTACATACATCATAGTGCGACCAATTCATTATCCAAGTATATATAGAAAACCATTAATTTATGGTGATGTCAAAAAGTCATAAAAAATGATAATCAAAGAATATATATATATATATATATATGAAATCCTAAATAATATGGGATACCGATGTCTATGATTTCTAATGATAAATGAAATATTGATGGATCACTTATCAAAATTTTAAAAAGATATTAAATTTTGGGAAACATTACCATTACCCATTAATTATTTTTTAAACTATTAATTTATCATTATAAATGTGTTATAAGACATTCCATATATAGAATAATTAAACCATACAAAAATGGTACAATAAAGTTGAAACAAAGTATAATTACATACATTTATGTAAGATTCTTTATAAAAACTGTTGGACTAAAAATATTGGGATTACATACAATATAAAACCAAATTCATGGAATAAATAAAACTAACAGTATAAATATATGTTTAAGACTCTAATGAAAAAGGATTGGGAAACAACCATCTAATTAGGTTTTAATTTAGATGGAAAGGTTTAATGATAATCTCTTTATAATGAAAAAAATTAGAATGTGTAGGATTAAATAATGTTTTAATTGACCATTTATTGTGAATTACATCAAATCCAAATTGAAAGGCCATTAAATGGGATCCATTAATTTTAGAAAATAAATTATATAAATATTATCCCAGAAAAGGATTTACATGAATTAGTAAATGTATTGAAACCATATTTCATCTATTACAATTTCAAAAGTGAAACATGAAATTTATGGGAATCTCGAGTCAATATAGATCTATAGTTAGTAATGTATTGGGAGAGATTTGTTTTGGTGATATATCTGAATAATGATATTAATTTAGAGATCTACTACCAAAGATATATCATTGGTGATCTTGCATCAAAATTATCTCACATTGGTAATCAACTGTCAAAGATATGCAGTTATAGATTTTCTTCCAGAATGATCTACAATTTATGATCTTCTTTGAGGGAGATATAGTTACTAATCTGCCACCAGAATTATCTAGTATTGGTAAATTACCATGAGGTTCATACTATAGGTAATCTTCCCACATAATGATATGACATTGGTGCTCTACATCCAGAGATCTATCATTGATGTTCTACCACGAAAATGATCTTCTATTTTTGATCTACCATTAGTGATATATCATTGGTGATATACTACTATAGTCATCAATAATTAGTGACTTACAACAAGGATCAACCATCTTCCTATAAAACAAAAAAATTATTCTCCAAAACACCTCAAAACTCCTCCCTTCCATTACCCAACACCAATGGAAAATCTAAGTACTCCTTAATCACAATATGTTCCATATTGTAATGGGACATAAGGATTTAGTTAATACATCATATACATATGAAACTATTCTCAACCATGAGAATTTAAAAACAAAATGTACAAAAAGATATAGAAAAATAACTGAATAACCATCTCTCAAGATTCCACTTATGGATCTCGATATATTTGTGAGACAAAAAGATATATAGAATAGAATAGCATGGTTAAAATACACATTAACCAATCTATTTAGGGAGATACCTCTCAAATAGATTCAAAATCACTAAAGTTTTTAAGATTTGTCCTGTAAGAATCATATAATTATATATCTATTATAATAATAATAAGGAAACACCATCAAAAAATGATTCCATTATTTTGAGTACATGTCATAGAATTCAGGTAATATAAAACATTATTATTTTGTATCTTCAAAAAATTCACATATACATTCCATTGTATTAAAATATACACACACATTATCCTTATTTCTAATTCCAAAAAATTAAATTTCAAAAAATTAATTTTTTTTTGAAAAAGATCATGCTTACCATGTCATGAAGATAACAGATAGCCATGATTTCATAAGAATTTATTATCAATGAAATATATGATATTCACATCATTACATATCCAAACATGTTATGTTTAAATAAATGATGATAACATAATTCAACCAACCCATATATTCATAAATAATTATTATCATAAACCATTATATGAATCCTTTTAAATATTTTTCCATAACTATGTATGTCTTAAAATATTATTTGGGCAAAATAATCCCTACTCACTTTGGAATTTTTTTAACAATCATAAAAACGTTGATACAGTTTTTATATATAAAAAAAATGCACACAAATTTTGTTTCATGTTGGTACCAATAAATTGTGTTACATAGTATTATTATATCATTACTAGATGACATAATCATGTATTTTTTTTAATAATGAAAAAAATATATTTATTTAAAAAATTAACCTGATCGAATGATTATCTAGTTAAATTAAACACTATTAACATCATTTAATTCATCCTCAAAATATTTTATGTGTAACAATGATTTTTTTTAAATAATTATATAATTTTTTTAAAAAAATAATAAATGATTTTTTTGAAACCTATTCATCACACATCAACCCATTTTTATCAACACTGTCAAATGTAACATATGATAATAAATTTAATCAAAAAAGGAATATGGTTAGATTTTTTTTAATCCAACTATGAAATTTACAAAAATTTATAACCCAACATTTTATATAAAGATAATACCCATTAATAATATTATATATAATTTTATAAATGAACACGATAACCGATGTCAATATTGACAGATCCACCAAGGCAAACAAATCAAAGGTTCCCATCCACCGACCTCAACACTATCTACCTTTGGAGATAATGAATTAGACTCATGGTTTTAAAATGTATCATAATATAATACACATTCATAAAAAATTTATATATTAATCTGTTTGATTTCATAACACAAGAAATAAACATAAATCCTGGTCTTGCGGGCTGTGGGGAAATCTTCAGAGACTCCACAGGTCACTGTCGTGGTTGTTTCTCTAGTAGCTGCATGATCACTTCCTCCCTTGAATCCAAGATGCTGGATCTCATCCATGCCATCCATTTCATCAAAAATAAAGGCTGTAACAATACTTGGATTGAAAGCGACTCCACCACCATCGTCCAAGCTATTTGGAATGGGGATGTCCACCTTTCTTGGCCACTTACAGCAAGTTGGAAGATCTGTCTGAACTCACGTTTATAGATCTGGTATATTTCCACCCATATATATCATGAAGATAATACGGTGGCCGATGGTCTCGCCAACAAGGGGATCAACCAGGCCATTACGTAGTTTGATGAGTTGCTGAATGATCTCCTCCCTCTCCTTACTAAGGATTGTAAAAAAATTCCATCTTTAAGACTTGTGTAATCCTCTCGCTTATTTTTAATAAATTTCATCGTGGTTGTTTTAAAAAACAATAAATAAACATAATATCTATGATAATGAACACAAACAACATTATTATTGTAAATCATTTACATCATATCCATCATATAATGTTATAATCATCTGAGGAAATTCCATATTCTTCAATTTTTATTATATTCCAAACAACCCATATAATTTTAATTCTGAAATTAATTGACTATCTATTTTATATTGAATGGGTAATTCATCATTAAAAATAAATAACATTATGATAGAAGTCATCTCACCATATCAGCCACACATCCAAGCCACTACATATTTACTATATTGCAAAACCAAACCATAATACAAACATACCAACTGAAAAACATTAATCAGATATTTCACATATCTATACTTGTAACATCACGAGTTTTAAGAAATAAACAGTATATTCAATAGCGTACATGATACCCTATATTGAGATTAAACAAACAAGTAAATTTTATTATTTTAATGTTACTATTATTACCTAGCCATTGGAATATGTGGAATGAATAGTATTAATTGATTTATTAATGTATTGTTTACACATTTATATAGATAATTATTTTCTAAAAAATTATTTATAAATTAAAAGAAAAACTTTTTTAATAAAAAAGAAACTTTTTTCTAAGAAAATAATATAAATGAACGTAAGTGAGTTTATAAAATAATAAAATTTCTCTACCTAGATTTTATAAACAATATATTTATGAAATATATAAAATTTAAAACTTAAAACTTAAAATTAATATTAAAATTTTTCTAGGGAATATAAAAGAAAACAAAATAAAATTTAAGCATAAAAAAATTATTTTTCAAAAAAGGAATTTTAACCACCTTCTGATGGAGTACCCATTTTACAACTAGTTTTTGAAACATTTGTAAATTATTATTGAAAAAATAAACATTTAATTAGGAATTAGGATATAAATGTTTACTTTGGTTGAAAATTTGGTACTTTTATGATAAAAATCATATTTTAATTAATAGAGAAAAATATATCATTTTAATTCAAAACTTTGTTTTCATCAATTTTTCTTATATATTAAGATTATATATTTTATTTGTTTTAAAGTATAAATAGATTTAATTTTTATCATTTAATCCAATATTTTCCTTTTTATGTAATTTCTATTTAAAATTATATAAATGCGCACGTTAATCATTTGATTGGATTTACTTTTAAAAATCATGTTTTCTTATTTGGGGAATGGGGATTCATTTTAAATTAATTCCTAAAAATTATGTGGTTTAAATTTGATAATTGAAGTCTATATTTTCAATTAGTGTATCAAAATTATCAAAATAGGGCCCTTTTATTTTTTGGAAATTACTAACAATATATTTACTAATTATTTTTATTTACAATGGTTATAAAGTAATTAAAGAAAATATGGATAAAAATAATATTATTACAATATAAAACTACTCTAACGCATGTAATAAATCTATTTTATGATTTATTTCCAACTTGAAAATATCTTAGGAATAAAATTTGGCTTTTGGAAGCCACATGGGTGTGATTATGAGACCTATAACTATTAATTTAATGTAAATGAAAATATGTTATAAACAAATTATTCTTTTCGAAAACATTTAAATATATATTTACAAAGATATCTCATCCATTATAAAAATTCAATAAAAATATTAGAATATTTCATATATCATGGTATTTTATTTATAATTTTTATAAATTTTATAATTAAATTTATTTATCACATAATAACGATGTTGTGATTTCATTATTAATGAATGAATCAAATGAATGATATTATAAATATAAAAAAATGTTATTTAATATAATACCTATCATCCAAAAAATTTTCTAGGTGTATATAAATTGTTTTAAGACAATTAAATTATTTGGATCTATGTTATTTTAGTTTTATGTATTTTAATAATTCTATAAATTGAATTGTGTAGAAATTGACCTAATTGATGTTTTATAAAAATCGTAATTTATTAATTTATTTAAAAATCATATATATCAATATAAATAAAAAAATGGACATTATAAGGTATAAATAATCATTAAGTGTCCAATTATAGAAAATTTACCCCATCTAAGTAAAATTTTTGTTCTCATAATAATAAAACTTTAGTTAGCACATTTAAATTTAAATGAGATTAATTAAGTATAAACTGAAAAGATAAGGTTTGAAATAAAATAAATACTTTACTAAAAATTATCGGTTGAGATTATTTATAACTATACTCTTCTTATCATATAAATATCTCATGTTGAGCCATTTTAATGAAAAAAATTATTTTATATTAATTTAATAATATAAGATTTTCCAATAGTTCCCCTTCCCTCTTCTATAAAAAGGTACATTCTCTTCTCTAATAATCCCACATCATTAAAACGTTTTTCATCCAAGAATATCCCATCCTCTTCCTATAATCCCTAACCTCTACCTGTAACCCTCACTTTGGGAATAAATATTCCCAAGGAATAATTTTGTTATAAACCAAAATAAGTTACCCAATTTAGAGGTAACAACTTCTCTCAATATTTTTAGATCCATTTCAATTACCCACTCCCAAAAATCTATTTATTCTATGATTAAAAAATAAAATAACAATCATAAATATACTATGATTATTTAATTCAACATTTTGGAGGAATAATTACTCACACATCCATTTAATGGGTTACAAACATACTATTTCTATGTACGACGAACTACTTTCTCACGAAATGATGATTGATCAATTTTCGCCAACCTTTTTTCATTTGGAAATTACAATGGAACCCATTTTAAATACGATATATATTATATTTATATTGTATATATTCTTATTTAATTACATTTTATAACATACATTTATTCTTTCCATGTTTTTTAAATACAGTAATTTCATTTGAAAAATTGATGACTACTACCCCCTCAAAGCGATATTAATGAATCCTGCTATACAAGGAATGCATATAGGATGGTTTTATTAAACTTATGATACATTAATGAAATTAATATAATACTGGTATTATAATGTACATTTATATCATTTGATTATTCTTTTAATACGATAGTGAAATGAATGTATCATTTATGCGTATGTATGACCTTCCGTATTCATGAACATTACATTTCATTTATTATCTCAAAATAGTATGGATATTATAAATACTTATATATAGAATATATATGATATTTAAATCCTGAAATAAATTCTTGATATGATGTACTTATGACCCAATGGAATATTTACATCAACACCTATTCATTTTCGATTTATGTACCCAATATAGATGAAATGTATGATATAAAAATTCATAATTATGTAATTTTTATAACATGGTAATAATTGATATAAATGTAAAAAACTATAAAATGGTTTTTAATCATGTATAAATTAACCTATGTTTGTTATTCTGGATCATAATGAATTTATGTGATGAGGGAAAATCAAGGTAAAGAAAAATATTAACTCAATGTCCATTATTTAAGTTAAATATCCATGTCATTGGTTTTGTTTTTCCAAAAATATATTTTAATGACCTCTGACCATTTTTTATAGAATATCTAATGATTTCTGATGTATTTATATTTCTCACACATAATTATGTCATTGATTTATCCATAATCATAAGATACAATCTTTGTGAGGGACGTTATCTCAATATCCTTTCATTGAGGAATATCTTTATGGTTTGCACCCTTATTATCCTAAAAAATATATATTCATTACTTATTACATTTTATATCATTATTTAGTATAATCTCATGATATTTAATCTTTCATTTAATGTTATGAGTTAATTATTTTTATTCAAGTGTTTCTCTTGAGGTAAGTATTTATTTAACTAAAATAATGTTTTAAATGTTTTTAATGATTCATTCTTCTATGACCTTCTATTTCATGTCCATTTTTTAAAAATGTTTTTACAAATTTATTTATGTGGACATAAATGTTTTAAATTTTTAATTTATATTAAAACATTCACAGTGGTATGGGAATGTTTTGTTCAAATTTATCTTTGTGAAATGTTTTAAATGGTTTTGAAATGGGATTGAATATTTAAAAATCTTGAAATGATTTCTAGTGACTAAATGTGAAATTTTATGAGTGAAATTTTTATAATTAAAATATGTTATGTGTTACGATTATATAATGGAAAATGGAAATTTTGTGGGTGGTAATGTGAAAAACCAAAGACTGGTGGTTACTTGATAAACTAAATGGGATGTGTGGAACTCCCTCAACACTTCCTCCTGATGTGATACTGATACCAAGGTACATCTAGGAGTGGCGAATACATATCAGGACCTCAGACGACAGCACTGGTGACCAGGTATGAAGAAGGCGGTAGCGGAGTTTGTCTCCCGATGCCTCCCTAGTCAGCAAGTGAAGGTGGAGAACCAGGTACCATAAGGCTTGGTTTAGACTTTAGAGGTCCAATAGTGGAAGTGGGATGAGATATCCATGGATTTAGTGATGAGGCATCCATGTAAATCCAGGGGTCACAGATCGATTTGGGTGATCATTGACTGACACACCAAGTCGGCCCACTTCTTACCGATCAGAGAGCAGGGTTCAATATAGAGAATAGGGCGCCTCTATGTGTAAGAGACTGTGTGGGTACATGGAGTACCTTCTTCTATTATCTCCGATCGTGACACATGATTTACTTCCCGGCTATGGAAGGGGTTGCAAGAGGCTTTCTAGATGCAACTTCGCTTGAGCACCACCTTCCATTCTCAGACAGATGGTTAGACTGAGCGGACCATTTAGACCCTTGAGGACATGCAGCATTCTTGTGTCCTTGACTTCAGTCACAGCAAGGTGGATCTCTTAAATTTGGTGGAGTTTGCATAAAACAACAGCTACCAGTCCACCATTGGGATGTCACCTTTCGAGGCGTTATATGGGAGACCTTGCATATCACCCTTGTGCTGAAGAGACCCAGGGGAGTCAACACTAGTGAGACTAGAGATGGTAAGAGCTACCACAGAGAAGGTGCAGATCATCCAAGATCAGATGAAGACTGCACAGAGGAGGCCTAAGTCGTATGCTGACAAGAGACGGAGACCTCTATAGTTCGAGGATGGAAACAAAGTATTTTTATGGGTCTCATCTCGACAAGGTCTACAAAGATCTGGCTGAGGTAGCAAGTTATCTTCAAGATTCATCGGACCTTTCCACATCCTCAGTAGAGTAGGCGAGGTGGCTTACTGCTTAGCTCTTCCACCCCATCTTTACCGGGTACACGACGTCTTCCACGTATCTCAGCTGAGGAGATACGTTCACAACCATTCCAACATAATTGACCATGTAGAGATGGACATCGATGATGGGGTGACTTTTATGGATGTTCCAGTAGAGATTTAGGATCGACAAGAGCGGGTCCTACGTGGACGGTTGATATCTCTGGTGCGCGTTCGCTGGCAGTACGAGAACCTCCAAGAGAGCACATGGGAGCGGGAGGCTCAGATGCGTGCTCAGTACCCCATTTTTGTTTCCTCAGTTCAAGTTGTAGCTTACAGTGATGTAAATCCCTGAGGTGGGGAGAATTTAAAGACCCATAAATTTCATGGAATTTATTTTCTTAAATACATTACAATTTTAAGAGTCTGCGAAAACTGACGGTACGTGATTCCAAGGCCCAGTGTGCCCGAAATAAATTTCTGATGTTTTTTTGGTACGTTAGGTAAAACTACGAGTGAGATTTTATTACTTTTGAACCAGTGCTTGGAACTAAAATCCGAGGGCACCGTTGAACTCGTAGCGCCGATACTCACTTAAGAAGACTTTCACCTTGACGGTAGTTGGTCGAGAATAAAAGTTAGTTTTTCGGGTTTTAATGAATAAGTTAGATAAAAATAAAGTGGTAGCTTAATTTTTATTCTAGTTGGTTAAAACATCCATGTGAAGGTTGGTGGTGGGGACCGCCCCACCTAAGCCTCCCATGAGAGGTTATGGTGGTGGGCCCCACCCCCCCAAACATAACCTCCCATGTGAGGATTAAAGTGGCGGTGACCACCCGGGTTTTTAACCCATTGAAACCCCCATTAAATTGGGAGGATCCTCTCAACCCCCATTAATTTGGGGAAAGACTCTTCAACTCCCTAATAATGTGGGGGGATCCTCTTCAACTCCTCCACATTAAGTTATGCCAACCCTCACAATTTAATTATGCCACCCACCTAAATCAATGGGATTTTCAAATTCATGCCAACAAATAATAGATATTCTTACCTATTATTTTGGATGGCATTTGTCATTTGGGGGGGGGGGGCTTCGGTGTTTTGAGAAGAGGGTTATTGGGAGAAAAGAGTTCTCCGAACGAAGAACGCGAAGAACACCGACATCGATCTCCTTCGGCCTTCTTTCTCGAAGCTTCAATCGTTGGGAGACGTCTTCGACGATGACTTCCACGACTCCGTCAACGAACTAAGAACAAAGAAACAAATGGTATCAGAGCCAATAACCACCTGAATGTGGTTAGGCACTTCCTGGGATTAATTCTTGGGGTTCATAACGAGGGTGTTGTTCTTTAAAGGGGTGGATAATGTAACACCCTTGGAAAAGTGAGACTTAAAAAGGATAAATGTTACTACCCATGTCAACAAGGTACTCATTTCTTTTCGGAAGCCTACCTGATTAGAACACCACAGTTAAGAATTCATGGCATGGAGTAGTAATCAGGATGGGTGACTTTCTGGGATGTTTCCCAGGGTGTGTGTGAATGAGGACAAAACACACTGAAAGAACATGTATTGGAATGTTGGGAAAGTCATTAGTATAACAAGAGACCCTAGTGAGTAATAGCCTATGGTGTGCTGGGAAGGAAACCATGGTATTACAGGAGACCCATGGGGTCAGTTAACAAGGTTCACGACCTTGGGAGGTGAGTCGTGACAGCCAGTTAGAGTTCCGAGAGAGTACACGATGAAAACCCTCCTAGCGACGAGACTCCGGTGTAGGGCCCTCATACTATATTGGCACCTTCGGGTGGTGTACCAGTAGCACCACCAACCGTTGGGTAGCAGATGACACCAGCCACACCGGTGGATGGTGCACGCCAATTGAGCGCATTGAACGAGTTCCAGTGGTAGAGGCTTCCGAGGTTACAAGGCAAGACAGATTCCCAAGCAGTAGAGGACTAGATGGAGGAGATTTCAAGAGTTTTCTACATAGTTGAGACACCCATACAGCAGATAGTGATCTTAGCTATTATTTTTACCAGTGAGTGACCATGAGGTTGGTCCGTATGGTGATGAGGCTTCGGTGAGTGGACCGTTACTTGAGATAGTACCTTCAGGTAGTGTGTCAGATATATCACTGCCTGTTGGTCAGTAGTTACAACCGACAGTACTGGTAGATGACACATACTGGCTTAGTGCCTAACAAATGATTTAGCATCATATACCCCTTAGGTTCCGAGGCAAGCCCGACTCACAGGCGGCTGAGGACTAGCCTAAGGAGGCGGTTGAGAGTTTTCTAGAGCTTTTACAGCTTCGTCAGGATGACATGTCGGTATCTGAGTATTCACCGAAACATAACGATCATCTTAGTACTCGATGAATACTGTATGATCATTGATTTGGGGCTCCGACTACCGAGCGAGGTGTGTTTTAGGACATCCAAGCTAGAACCTTTTCTCTAGATGCTAGATAGAACCTTTAGGGATGAATATTCTTAGGATGAGCGGATACAACCAGTGAATGTTAGTAGGGGGAAAGCAGGAATATGGCACCAGTCTTAGGGACTTTGGCATGCGAGAAGTTTCGGGAAGAGGATGTGATAGGGACAGATGAATCTGCAGGGTAGCAGATGTGGAAGCAGAGATAGGAGAGAAGCACGAGGTGGTGTACATTTCAACATGTTACAACCACCCACCATTGTAGTCCCCACAAAGATGAAGGAGATGGAGGGCAGGGGAAGAGATTAGCTATATGCGGTTAAGGAGTGTGACCCAAGGAGAACCTTTACGATTGAATGTTCTTTGGATGAACGGATACATCGAGTGAATGTTAGTAGTGGGAAAGCAGGAAACTGGCACCAGTCTCAAAGACTTGGGAATGAGAGAATTTTCAGGAAGAGGATGTGATGGGGACAGATGAATCTGCAGGGCAACATACATGGAAGTAGTGATATGAGAGCAACATGAGGTGGTGTACATTTCGACATGTTAAAACCACACGCCTTTGTAGTCCCCACCAGGATCAGGGAGCTGAAGGGAAGGGGAAGAGATTAGCTGCATGTGGTCAAGGAGTGTGAACCAAGGGCTCTAGGAATGATTCAAGGAATGGTGTGTGTCTACTACTAGCTGCCGTATCAATAGACATAGGTACCAATCATTTTTTACTTCCACGAATCTAATCCTAGACCTAGAGTTTCTGGTTAAACCATTGACTTTACCCTCATTCCTAGAGATAACTTTGGGAGGAGACTCAATAATCACACATAAACCGACAGTGTGATCTGACCCATAAGGCAAGAGTTTCAGTTGGAACCTCTCGGTGGTAGCGTCAAGGCCTTACGACGTTATTTTGGGTATGGACTGGGCAAACACAATTCATACATAGATTTACTATATTAGGCAGAAAGGTTGTGGTTTATTTACAATATAGGGATGAGGTTTTCCTTATTTAGTGAAAAAGGAAACCCAGGAAGCACAGGTTAAACTCATGCATAAGAGGGTGTAGCCGACCACTCTTGAGTCGGCTAGCCTTACCCTCATGGCAGCAGGAGTTCTGAGTTTTCAGTTCCAAACAGGAGTTACAGAACATGGGGACATCTTTTCAAAAGATGTTTCTAGGATTACCCCCACAAAGGGGGAGGGGTGTCTGCTTTGGCTAGATACTACCGGAGGTTCGTACCAGACTTCTCCAGAGTTGCAGCACCACTATGAGCCTTTATGAAGAACGAGAAACCCTTCATATAGTCGGAGAGATTCTAGCAGAGCTTCCAAGAGTTGAGATAGAGGCTGATTAGTTCCCCCATCTTGAGGCTTCTAGAGGAAGGTGTAGGGTACGTACTTTACTGCGATGCATCAGGGAATAGACTCGGGTGTGTCCTGATGCAAGAGCGAGCAGTGATCACATATGGTTCTAGGCAGGTGAGAAAGAACGAGTAGAACTACGATACCCATGACCTAGAGTTAGCAGCAGTTGTCTTCACCTTGAAGATGTGGCAACACTATCTGATAGAAAATCATTTTACTCTATACTCTGATCACAAGAGTCCCAGGTATATCTTCTCTCACAAGAACCTGAACCTAAGACTGTGACGATTGGCATGAGTTCCTCCAGGACTATGACTTCAAGATAGTCTATACTCATAGGAAGGGGAATGTTGTTGCAGATTCACTCAGCAGGAGGTCTGGTATACAACTTTTAGGAGAGGCGATAGAGCATCTGGATGCTTTAAAGACATCCTCTGTGGATAGAGATGGGGAATCCTTCCTTCAGTCTCTTACAGTCACTCCTCCACTTCTTCAGCGAGTCATGGAGGCACAACATGGGGACACTGACTGTGAGACACGATGTAGAGTGCCGTGGAGGCTATCTATACCTACCCTTCTGGTAGGATCCGTGGTGGATGATCCAGGAGCTTCTTCACCTTTCATCTGTTTGTCCCTTTTCAGTTGTACTTAAACTTTACAGTTGGGCTTGTATTTCTGGACCCTTTTACTTTTCAACACTCTTTTTATACATTTTTACATAGTTTTTTGCTTCCAGTTGTGTCCTCTATTCTGTTGTTTTACATTTATAAAAGAAATGCCTTCCAAGTTTAGGGATTTATGCCTTTGGTGCTAGTCACCCATCCCTGGCCGATGGAAGGCGGGCTTGGGGGTAGCCACGATACAGGCCCAAGGGGACAGGTTGTGACATAATAAACCAAAGGCATGAGGTTCTATGATAAACAAAGGATGAGTTGTTACATTATAACTTCAAATTCATTGGGTATGAAATTTGTCCTTATGAATATTCCATTTAGTTATATGTATGGACGTTGACCGTATGGTTATTCAATTTACATTTCTTTACATACCATGTTGCATTTGAACACTTTTTCTTAATTTCTATGGGGTTCAATGTAATCCATTAATTATAAAACGGGTAATAAATGAGCATACATTCAGCTATGTTAAATATATACTTTTTAGAGATAGAAACTATTAAATTATGGAAATGTTTTGATGGATTACATGTTTTCCCAAAAGGAAAATAGTTTTCCTTATTTTTGAATCCCTTACTGGGATTTTTATGCATATCCTTTATTTTGAAATGCTTTTTACAAGACATAAATAATAATAGAGTCAAATATGTGATCATGGAAATGTTATATTATTTAAACCTAAAACTGAACAATGTTTCTATTTAAATGATTTTATATTATGAAAAAACTGGATAGTGATTAGAACTATATACTTGAAATATTTAAGTATTTATGTATGAGTTATGAACTGATTTTATAAATATAAAAACATTAAAATATAAATGATCTGAATTAAATTAAAATTAGTAATGTATCTCAGTATTAATTAATATTTAATGTTGTTGCCTTATATTTGGTATTAAAGGATGGTTTAAAAAACATTGGAGATTAATATGTCTTCTTATGAGTTAGGGATATCATCTTGGGTTTGTAATTATATGTATGATAATATGTTCAATGTCTTAGAAACACCTTTTGTGGATTTATGTTTTGAAATATTAAGGTGACTAATGATGTTTCTAGAGTCATTCAACTTTGTATAAATTATGGGATATTAGTTTTTGGGATGAAAATGTGGTGTATGAAATAACCTTTGAGGTTAAAACATTTTATGGTTATTTTTTTACATTAAATTATTTTTTGAATGTTATAAAATTATATAGTTTTTTAAAAAGGAAAACAGGAAGACTGTTTGATACCTCATCCTCTCATACAAGGATTTTGGAATCAAACACAATACAGAAGTGTGACATGATTTTATCACCTACAACTAACCAACGGGAAATCCCTGGTTAGTAATAATTATTATTTTTATTTTAAATATTCTATGAATAAGATTATATTGACTTAGGGAATATACATTTTTTCAAATAGATATCCTTGTTTTTGGAAAATTATTTTGATACTATGTGATTAATGTTATTTCAGAATACATTCACTATTTTGAGAACCATATATGAAAAAATTAAAAAGAATACTATGAGTTTTTATTTGAGGAGTAATGGATGGATATTATTTTGTGTGAATATAAGTATTTCTAGTGGACTTATACAGATTTGGGTTATTTATTAAAATGACTATCCTATTGTGGAATAAATGTTATTTGGTTAGTTAGTTTTTTGTATGATACATTAAGATAGTTTGATGTTATTTAGAGATAAATGTAACAAAATTGTATTGGAAAACTGTGTTATCAAATACTTCTATTTTTTTTTGTGTTTCAATCATTGTTTGTAATATTTTTAGTAATTTTAAGGACAATTATTTATCACATAGTCTTTTTTGAACTTCAGATACTACTATTGAATTTTACAGATTAAAACAAGTTTTTCAACATACAATTGTTTATTTTTTGGGGGAATTATATATTTTTATCCGAACCTTTTTTTTAATATTTCAAGACATGATAAATATATAGTTAATCATATTTGGATTATGTGGTTCTCTTGATGATGATTATGGTGCTTCAGGTGTGACCAAGTCATCAAGAATACACATCCTTTAGAGAAAATATATGTTTGTGGAAGAAATTTAATAATGGATGAAACTATACAATAAAAGTTAGTCTGTTTCATTATGTTCTTAGTCAATATCATGATGAAATTACTCAACTTTGTGGAAAGAATATTAAAGCAAAAAGGTTTTTTGTTTATTTTTCCTACTGTGAAATCAAACACTACTTAACCCATCAAATTTTTGTTGTTTGTTGAATGTTGACTTTATCGTGACCGTGTTTACTATCACTCTCTATATGAATTTGAAAATTATTTTTTTCTTCCATATCCATTTTTTATTACATGGAATACTAGTATGTGTTATCTCAGGCAACATTTTTAACTTCAATTATTTAAACTAATGTAATAGTTTCATTAACCATTTTTAAGACGTGGGTTTACAATAAAGGAATTTGGAAAATTCAGACCCTAGTTACAGAACCCAAATGAAAATTGAGAGGAAAATATTTATTACATTTGGAGGAATTTTAAAACATTAGTTTTAATAAAGAAAAATTATTTTCAACAATATACATGAAAACCTTTATCAATCTTCAATAAAAATTACATTTTATTATTTAAATGTTATCATTATAACATATCCATGTGATTGGTTGGAACATAAAGTATTAATTAATTTCTGAAAATATTATCTACTCAGGTATATAATTAATTATTTTTCAATCAATTATTTATAAATTGAATTATATCCCTTTTTAATTAAAATGAACTGTTTTCCTAAAAAATATTTAAATAAAAATACGAGTGTTTATAAAATATTAAAATTACTATTGATGGATTTTATTAATGAAATATATTTTGAATATATTAAATTTAATATTTAAAATTAATACTATTTTTTTCTTGAAAATGTATAATAACAAATAAATTTTAAGCATAAACTCTTTATTTCATAAAAAAATTAATTTTACAACCTTTTTATGAAAACCCAATTTTAAATATAGTTTTTGACACTTTTATAAGTTATATTTGAGTAAATAAATTTCTTATATGGAATAATGATTTCAATATTTAATTTGGTTGAAATTGTGGTATTTTTCAGATAAAATTTATATTTTATTGAATATTAAAAATATTACATTTTAATTTTAAACTACTGTTTAATCAACATTATGTATATTGTTATATAACCAATTTATTTTTTAAAAATATAATTAATTTTTTTTAATTTTTTCCCTAATTTTGGTCATTTTATGTAATTTACCATTGAAATTAGATATAAAGGCATGTCAATATTTTGATAGTTTTTACATTTGAAAAACCAGTATCCTCATTTTGACAGTGGGGATTAGTCTGGACTTAATATCATCTAATTATGTTTTTTGAATTTGAAAAAATAGAATCCACATTTTGAATTAGATGGGAAAAATTATGTAAATATATCCCTTTTATTTTTTGACATTATAAATAGGAACTTTATTAATTTTTTTACCATAGTTAGAGGGTCAGTTAGGTAAATAAGGGTAAACATGATAATATGGTAATATAAAACTACCGTAATACTTTTAACAATAATACTATTTGTGAAATATATGGCCAATAAAACAATTGGAATGAAAATTTGGCCTTTAGAAGATGCTCGGGGATTATTATGACACTTATAACATTAAGTTTAATGTAAAGGAAAAAATGTAATAAACTTATAACATCATAATAAAATTATTTTAGTATGCATTTATATAAGTGATATATTTTACCCTAATTGATCGTAAAAAATATATTATTATTTAATACATCCCAGAATTATATTTATTATTTATAGACACTAAATAATTATATTTAAGTATAACACAATGATGATTTAGTGATGGCATTATTAATGTAGTAATCAAATAAATTATAATATAAATATTCAAATAAATATTATTTTATGTAATTAATGTCATAAAATATTTTTATAGGTGAATAAGATATTTTATGAAACTATTAAATTCCTTGGATATATGTTATTACAATGTTTTTATTTTTTTAAAAATTCAATAAAATGAATAGTTCAAAAATTCACATAATTGATGTTTTATAAAAATACTACTTTATTAAATTAGAAAAAAATCATAAAAATACATTAAAATTTAAAAATTAATAATGTAATGTATAAAAGTTTATCTAGTGTAAATTTATTGGAATTTAACACCATATTAATAAAATTAATATTTTTTTAATAAATAAAATCATGTTACCACAATTAAAATTATATGAGAATAATTAATGGTAAACCCAAAAGATAATGGTTGAAACAAAATCAACTCATGTCTAAAAATTATTGCATTATAGGAAATACAACTATATTCATCTGATCATATTCATATATCATGTTTTAATGATTTTAATTAAAAAATTAACTTATATTAATTTAATAATTTATGATTTTCCAAGAGTGCCCCTTCCCCCTCCTCTAAAAACGTATATATTCTTCCCTAATTATAAAATTTAAAAAACAATTTGGTTCAAAAAATCCTTGTCCATCCTTTTACAAGAATCCCAAACCATGTCTTAGAATCCTACCTTTAGGAAGAAACCTTCCTAGGATTCCTTTTGGTTTAAAGAAAAAGAAGTTACCTTATTAATTGGTTACACCTTCTCTCATGCTTTATAATTTCATTTCAATTCTCCACTCGCTAAACTCTTATTATTCAATGATTACAAAACAAAAAATTAATAATAAATATTATCTATTGTTTTTAATCTATTCTTTCAATTTACAATTATACACACCTCCAATTAATGGTCAACAAACATAATAATTCTGTGTTGGGTGAACTACTACCTCACGAAACGATGAATGTTAAATTTTACCCTACCAACTATGATGGTGGTCATTATAATAAACAATTTTTTAAAGATGATATATATTATATTTATATTGTATCTAATTTTCAGTAATTTTAATTTATAACATACTATTATGCTTTACATGTTAGGTAAATAAGATAATTTCATTTGAGGAATTGTGGAAAACACCCCCTCAAGGCGATAAGACTCGTTCCAGCTAATCATGGAACATATAAAAGATTTTTTTAGTCATTGGAGATATAAATAACAATAATATAATTGTCGTATAATTATATATATTTATTTCTTTTAATAATTATTCTCTTTACATGATAATGAAATGAAAGGAGCGTTCATGCGTACGAATGTACTACCATCTCCAGGAACAGTGCATTTCATTTATTTTATTGAAATATTATGGATATAATAAATTAAAATAATATATATATATATATAAGATTTTTAAATCTTTAAAAATATTCCGTAGATGATGTAATTGTGACCAAATGTACAATTTACATAAAAATATATTCCTTTTACACTCTAGTAATGAATATTGACAAAACATCTAATATGAATGTAAATAATTATTTAATTTTAATAACATTGTAATAAGTGATATAAAATGAATAATAAAATTGAAAAAGGTTATCAATAATGTTTAAATTAACATATGTTTATTATTCAGTTACATAATGAGTGTATGTGTTGATTCAAACTGAAGGCAAGGGAAATCGTCACTCAATCTTCATTCATTGACTTAAACATCCATGTCATTGGTTTTTTTTTCAAGAATATTTGTGAACTAACAATTATTTATTTATAATTAGAACACACTAACGTTATGAGTATTTATATTTTTTTACACATAATTATTTCATTGATTTATTCTTAATCTGATGATACGATCTTTTTAAGGGAATTTTCCTCAATCTATTTTCATTGAGGTATATCATGATGTTTTCCACCTTTAGTATCTTATAAGGTGTACACAAAACCATTTTGACTTGTTATATCATGAAATAGTATAATATCATGATATTTAAATTCAATTTAATTTTATTCCAAAGTTATTTTTATTCAAGTGTTTATCTAGTGGTATGGGACTCTAATAAAAACAATTTTTAAATGTTTTAATGATTAATTATTTTAATACTTTATATTTCATGTACATGTTTTAAAAATGGGATCTTATGAATTTATTTATTTTGTAATGATTGTTTTAACATTTAAATTTATTTCAAAAGATTCAGTTTGGTACGGGACACATTGATTCAAAAGACACATTGTTAAATGTTTTAAATGTTTTTGAAAGTTGATTGACTATTTCAATATCTTGAAATTATTTCTGGAAATTTGACGTGAAATTTTATGAGTGAAATGGTGATAATTTCAATATTTTTTAGAAATTATTTTATAATTATACTTATATAATAGATGGGTGGTTACATGGTAAAAAATATATGGGTGGTTACATGATAAACCAAAGATGGGTGGTTATGTGATAAACCAAAGATGGGTGGTTCTGTGATAAACCAAAGATGAGTGGATACATTATAATATATATTGCATTGTGTACGGAAATCGGGCACATGGATATTTTATTCAGTGATATGTGTGGAAGTTGACTATATGGTTATTCAATTTTAGGAATTTTTATGTCCCAGGTTACCTTTATATGTTATATGTGTCTTTATATGGGTTTTAAAGTAATCTGTTGATTAAAAAATCTGTATGTAGTGATCATATATTCGGTTATGTGTATTTAATACTTCCTAAAAGTGGAAATAATTACTTTATGATAAATTATTCTGGGATTACATGTTTTTCTAAAGACCAATTTTTTCCATCTTTTTGTATCCAATATTGATATTTTTATTCTCTTCCCATTTTTTGAAAGAAAAATTTTATAATACATAAATAATAATAGAGGCAATGATGGGATAAAGGTAAATTTTTGTTTCTTAAACATAAAATGAAACCATTTTTCTTTTTAATCAATTTTTTTCTGATAAAATATAGATATTGGGTTGAGGTTCCTACTGGTAATATTTAATCATTTATTTATGAGTTATGAACTAATTCTCTAAATCTCTAAACCATCAAAGATCCTCGATGTGATTAAAAGTAAAATTATTAACTTATCTCATTATTAAGTAATGTTTACGTTTGGGTCTTTATGACATCAAAATTCAACTTCAGTATTCATAAACCACCACCATTTTTCACATAAACACCTACTCTATCTCTTCCTCCACATTGGTCCAACCAACGATCACCAATATCATTACATATAAAATCCAAAAACACACAAATCAATGAATTATCGCTTCCATTTTAAAATATTATCTAATTTGGGAAGCACCAACCCACAAACATATAATTAATCAAATAAAAGTATAATTTCTATTGATAAGACAACCCTAGTCTTTTATTACACAATTAAACATAATTTATTACATAAAATTCACTTGATAAAACATAGAAGATCCAGAGGTCTAGTGTATTTGGGAATTAGGATCATTACATAACAACTTAAAACATTAAATACAACATATTTATTGAAAACATCCTTTACATGACCACTACATTCCCTTGTACTTCGCATTGCATGGGACAACCTAAGGACATGCATAAGAAAAACATGAGCTATAATGCCTAGTAAGGGAATAAGCATGGAACAACATGAGAAATACAATACATGTTAGAGAATAGGCATATCAATACAGCACAAGAGAAGCATAAACATAATGGCATGATAAATCATGATAATCATAACATAGAAATGAGGCAACAACACTTAACATGTAATTAGCATGAGCCAATGATCATTGCATATAGAGCATGAGTAAATCCTCATTGCACATGAAGCATGAGTAAAACATCATTTCACTTGAATTAGCATGAGTAAAACCCCATTTCAGATGACGTATCATGATATTATCCTTTACCCAATGCATTGGAGCGCTATAAGGGCACACCCTTCTTAAACATTTCATTTCATGCATAAGTGTGCCATAGGGATCATATAACATGGATTAATAAAACAAAATCATTTATTATAATATAAAGTAATTTTTAATTAATACATGAAACTTAATAACAAATAAGTAAATTTTCATGAATGTGAATACCCTTGATAGAGAAATGGGCATGGTATTCCTTACACAATGACATTGTCTTGGAAAATCAGTGTAATTTCGGCAGCCTAACGATGTGACGTAAGAATTCATAAAAATGGTTGACAAGAGAGAAAATGGAGTATCATCATATTCAAGTGAAATGGACTGTAAGGGGGTCATATAGATATATTTCCCAACAATTTTAATGTAATTTAGAGTAATGATACAAATGAATTTCTTGCATTTAAAAGAGAAGAGAGAAACTCCTTTTGGAATTTCAGCATAGTAACACGTGTACATGGGAGGAATTTAATGAGAGAGAAAGGGGTCTCCCATCATTCAAACATAAATAGGGATGTATGAGGGAGGTTCCAAACCATATCCCAATATTTATAATTGAAATTAAAAGGACATAAAAATTTAAATAATATTGGACAAAAATGAGAAAGGATGAAAAACCTCTTACTTGGAAGCTTGTTTCCAAAGGCTTGAGAGAGGCTTGATAAAGCCTTTATGTGAGATTGTGGAACATAGGGAGGATTCTAGAGAGAGGAGGTTAGAGGTTGGATGAACTCTAAAGGCATTGAGTGAGGAGGAAATGGGATCTTGGATGGGTTTATAAAGGAAAGGTGAGCGAATTCTATATTATTTAGGTTTGGGACACCTCACATGAAAGTAATACAAACCAAATACAAGACCATGGTTTTCGCCCATGGATTTTGTAAAATGTAATTGGAAACCAATATTTTATAAGGCCAAAGTCTGAACTTCTCAAAAAATGGGGTTTCTTATGTGGAGGTGAGTCACACTCTCAATAAAAACAATTTAAAAAGACAAGATGTTTAATAAGTCTTGAAGAGTCCATTAATGCTTTGTAAAATAAGTCAAACAAACCCAAAACCACATTATTTTAATGGTAAAATATATATTGGCCGATCATAAATCTTATAGTATTTTATTACATCACTATTGTATCATTATTATGTTATAAACCACATTATATATTTAAATGGTATTTATTTTTTACCTAAACATTTGACTATCTTATAAAATTATGAAAAATTCACAATTGGATAATTTCAACATCCTAATTAGAGAAATAATATTTATTTTATCTAAATAATTTTTTATATATTTTAATTTTCACTTTTAAAATAAAAACCGACATTTATAAAAAATTCACGGGTTTTGAAAAAATGGCTTTCAAATCGTAATAAAAGTTACAATTTCATTCATAAAATTATACAATCATTCATATTTAATAAAAATTAATTTAATAGAAATAATAATATTTTATTAAAATATTATTTAAATAAGAAATTCATTAATTCATCGAAATATACTTCTTAGTGGGTCACTAACTAAAAATACTATTAGTGCTTTTAAAAAACTATTTACGAGGTAATAATAATAAAATGAAAGTATATTAATTATTATATACAAACATATTGTACATAACCATAGTACTGTGGTCTTGTTACATAACACCTTTTAACACCAGCATAAGGCTGAAGGTAAAGTGTGTGATGGTGATAGACTCTTGGGGTGGCTCAGATAACATCGATCGGGTGGCAATCTCTATCAACTTCTACTTCTCTCATAGGTGGTCCCGCTCGAGTTAACATATTCAAGCTCGGTTTGGGCTTGGTTAAGAGAGAATCCCAATGATGGCACCTCCTTTCTGAGCTCTGAAAAATGTGCTTCATATGGGGCACATCTATAGGATGAGGTCATCTTTACCTTTTTCTGAGTAAATTGGACTGGTTAATGCCCTATATTTATACTAATAATTTGATCAGTGTTCAATTGATATATTAGCAATACTCACAATTCATAACATAAAACCAAAGAAGTTGACATTTTATATAAAAATTTTACATAAAGTGACATTTAATTAGATTAAGAGGTATTTCCATTAATGAATGTTTGGGTCGTTACAATCTTCCCCCCTTAAAAAAATTTCTCCCTCTAAATTTTCTTTTCACAGACTAAAAAATATGTGGGTAAATCTGCTTCATCTCTCTTCTAATTCCCACATTTCTTCTTCAAACATTTGGTTTCGCCACAGCACCATGACAAGGGGCATTGTCTTATTACGTAGAACTTTTTCTCTACAATCTATGATCTTCACTGGTTGATCCTCATAAAAAAGATAGTCCTCTAACTTTACCACCTCTCTAGAGAGTAAATGTGAAGGGTCTGGTATATACATCTTTAAGAGAGATACATCACTGATATCATGTACTTTGGCCATGGTTGGTGGTAGTGCTAGTCGATAGTCCACAACTTCGAAATGATCAAGATTCTCGAAGGGGCCGATGTACCCTGGACATAACATCCCTTTCTTTCCAAACCTTGTGACGTTTTTCCACAGAGATATGTGTAGAAATATCATGTCTCCAACTTTAAACTCAAGGTATTGTCAACGGTTATCTGAATAACTCTTCTGTTGACTCTAGGCTGCCTTGATATTCCAATGAATGGTTTTCACCTTATCAACCATTTCTTTGACTATTTTTGTTCCAAGAAGTTTAAGCTCAACGACCTCATCCCAACATGCTGGTGTTCTGCAACTTTTCCCATAAAGGGATTTATATGGTTCCATTTGAATGGTCGAGTGGAAACTGTTAATATAAGAGAAATCAACCAGAGAAAGATATTGATCCCATCCTTCTTTAATGTTCATTTATCATGCTCTCAACATGTCCTTAAGTGTTTAGATTTCTCGCTCGGATTGGACATCATTTTGAGGATGATAGGTGTAACGTCCCCACCCGACTTACTATTCAACCTGGTAGCCGGACCAGTCGCCACATAGACTCAATCGCATCTCCCCAAACTCCAGAGGCTGTCAACTAGTTGCGAGGGCCTAGGTGAGTCCGTGGGGATACTATGCCCTCATTACCAAAGCATCACAGCGGAATTACAAACATACAATAGCGGATGATGGTAACTAGTAGACAACACATAGACATCATAAATAGATAACAAATAGAAGGATCTGATAAATATATTATGGTATAAGTCGATACAATATAGTAAAAGTATACAAAATACCAAAAAAAACCAAAATGTATCCCCTGTCACATCGCAAGCCTCATCTTGGTTCCGTGCACTCCTACTCTGAGCAGCAAGTCAAGTACCGACACTAGGGCGTTTTCCCTTCTCATTACCTGAAATCATATAATCTTCTTGGGTCCAAAAACATGACCCAAACGGGGTGTGAGACTAAATCCCAATAGGAAACCACCAAAGATCCATGCTTATCTATCAGTTAATATATAAATAGGCAGTGTAATATGGAAAGTAGTAAACAAGGAAACTAGCAAGACCGACCCAAGATTGTGCTTTGGCTTGGCGTCTCTTCAAGTATCCATTCCATTCATTAATCACTTTATTCATGTGGTCAACCATTCCTTGAGCCCGTTCTTGGAATACTCAATTCAGATACCAGGCATCGCATAGGGAGAAAATTCACATACACCCTACAAGCCCATTCCGACGAACCTCTAGGACCCCGACATCGCTCTACCATCCCGTTCCGGTGAACCTCCTAGGTACCCAGCCAGCCTTGCTCTAGGTGTGGTATAGTCCGTCATCTAAGACCGTCCCCAGGATCCTATAAATAGGATCTGGGTATCGCCCCTGACATATCATGCCCTGCTGAGTCAACACATGGCATCTTATACTGGATCCATGATTCACTCGTCATTTCAGTAACACGTCTCGTATGAGTCCGTCCATGGCAACTCACATTGGTTCCATGGTTCACCCATGACTTTGTTTCACATTTTAAGCAGTTCAAAAGCATTTAACTCACGTGGGCTAGTAATTCAAGAATTAGAATACAAGGGTCATGGGGAAAAACTCTATCCCATACCCGAAACCATTTCAATTACAATTTCATCTTATTGAAATTCTGTTCATATAATATTTCCATTTTTAACAACCCACAATGGAAGGAAAGGCATGCCTCATAGGCATCCTGGATCAAAAATCCATAAAATATCCATTCAAGTCAACACACCCAAGGGGTGGTTCCTTTCCAAGGTGTACAACCAAACTCAAGCACATACCATCCTATTCAGATTGCCTACAACATGATAGGTAATAAAAGGGTTAAATACCAGGTTCAGGCGATGCCCCAAAAGTGGTTGCGTGGAACTCCGTCATATATAAACCGCTTGACAATCAGTAAAAAGCATGAGACCACCTACCTTAGGCTCGTACTAGATATCTCATCCAGTATTAGGCTTTGATTCGTCCTGATTGGGAAGAAATATGAATAAAAGATGAAGAACAAGAAATTAGGGCATATGAGCCTTAATCCAATCTGCATTCGTTATAACCAGAAAAATCGAGAAAGATTAAAAATGAATTGAGGACTTACCATTGCAGATCTGACAAGATGAACGGCATTTGAAATAGAGATCTGACGAAGAAGCAGGATCAAAATCCTCTGAAGCCTCTTGAGGGCTCTCTCAGGCGCCTCCCTCTTCTTATCGGTTGAAGAAGAATATCAGGATTAGGTTTTTATAAAATTTAATTTATTTAATTAAAAAATAATTAAATTTCAAAACATAGCAGGTCACATGGTTTACCCCGCATAGCCTAACAAACCATGCAGAAATCGTGCAAACCTTCCTGGAAGGCATTGGGAAACTACACGGCCACCCCGCATGGTTTTCCCAAACCGTGCGCAGGCCGTGCTCCTGCCTCTTCCAAGCCTGCACCAAGGCGCATGGTTTAGACAATCCATGCACAGGTCGTGTGCAAAACCGTGTGCCAGGCCATTTCTAGCCTAAAACATGGTTCCGGGCTCCGAAAAAGCCTCAGACACCTCCATAACTCCCTCAGTAAAGTTAGGAATCCACATTAGGCCTCAACAGAACCGTTAAACTGAAAAGAAAAGGATATGTACCTCATACAAAAACCAGGGTTCTTACAATCTTCCCCCTTATAGCAATTCTTCCCCGAATTGCTCTCTGAAGGGTGGTGAAGATTCATCTGCGAATAGCTCTAGCCACTAAGCATGCACGTTGGCCTCCCGCTCCCAAGTCTCATCCTGTAAACGGTCGTGCTTCCATAGGACCCATACTAGAGGAACTGACTGGACTCGGAGAACCTTCGTGCTCCTATCAACGATACGAATTTGATGCTCCTCAAAGGATTCATCTACCTAAAGCTCGACCTCCTCAGGAGGGAAGGTATGAGACGAGTCTGAATAGTATTGCTGTAACAGAAAAACATGGAACACATCATGCATGGATCAGTACCTCTAAGGCAACTGAAACCGATAGGCTACCAGCCCAACCCATTCTAGAATCTCAAAAGGCCCAAAATATCTCGGTGATAGCTTACCCTATCTTCGGATCCACCTATGTCCCACCCTCGGTGAAATACACAAGAAAACCTGATCCCCAACCTTAAACTCTAGGGGTCGTCTGTGGCGATCAGTAAATGACTTCTGACGAGACTGTGAGATAGCCATCTGGTTTTGTATAAACTGGACCTGCTCATAAGTCTCATGAACAAGACGTGGTCCCAGTAAAGCTGCCTCACCTACCTCTAACCAGCACAGGGGTGATCGGCATGGCCTACCATATAAAGCCTCGTATGGTTCCATCTGTATAGTTGCCTGATAACTGTTGTTATAGGAAAACTCAACTTGGGGAATATGCCACTCCCATGGGCCCCCATAATCCAAGACACATGCTCACAGAATGTCCTCAAGCACTTGTATCATACGGTCTGACTGGACATCAGACTGAGGGTGGTATGCTGTGCTCAGAAGCACCTCTATACCCAGTGCCCTCTAAAAAATCTACCAGAAACGTGACGTAAAATGAGGATCCCTATCTGAAACAATGGTGTGCGGGACCCCGTTGAGTCATACTATCTCCCATATATAAAACCTTCCCAGCTCATCCACACTGAAGGTATCATCAATAAATGAGAAAGCATCATGAGCCTATCAACCACAACCCACACAACATCGTTACCTCGAGGTGACCTCGACAAACCAGTCACGAAGTCCATCGCAACATCATCTCATTTCAACTCTGGGATAGGTAACTGCTGTAAAAGGCCAGTAGGCTGCTGGTGTTCCACCTTCACCTTCTGATAGGTGGAACATCTCATGATAAAATTAGGCACTTCCCTCTTCATACCCAGACACCAGTACTGTAGGTGCAAGTCACGATACATCTTAGTGACTCCAGGATGAAATACCCAAACCGAAGCATGAAACTCCCGCATCAGCTCCTCTCTAATATCAACTGGAACCCATACACACCCATGGATATGAAAAAATTCATCCTCACCTATAATCAAATCAAGAGTAGGGTCCTTACCTAACACACCTTCTCGTAGAACAAGGCCTTCTGAATCTGATAGCTGTCTCATCCTTAATCTGTCAAGGAGGGTAGAAGCCAGAGCGTAAGACGATAGAAAAGACTGCCCTTGGCTATTCTGCACATCAAGATGCATCTCAGAGAACAAGGAAATAAGATTCCATTCATTTCTAGACTATTGCACTGCCTTTATTTGTGTCCTTCTACTCAATGCATCATCCACTACATTTCCCTTACCCGACGTATAAGCAAGCACGAAATCAAAGGACTGTAGGTACTCTACCCACCATCACTGCCTAAGATTCAGATCACGCTGATTAAAGATATATTTGAGGCTCTTGTGGTCTGTTTACAACACAAAAATCTCTCCTAATAAATAGTGTCTCCAACTGCGCATCGCATGAACAATTGCTGCTAGTTCAAGGTCGTGGGTTAGATAATTCCTCTCGTGTGGCCTCAACTGCCAAGATCCGTATGCCACGACTATGTCTCCCTACATCAACACTACACCCCACCCGATACCTGATGCGTCACAATAGACCGTGTAACTCTTTCACTTTTCTGGCAGTATAAGGATAGGTGCTGAAGTCCACCTTCCTTTCAGCTCCTAAAGGGTTGCTTCACAAGCATCTGTCCATACATATTTCACGCCATTTTTAGTCAGGCCTGTCAACGGTGCTGCTAAGCGTGGGAAATCCTGTATTAAATGATGATAATAACCAGAAATCCCCAAGAAATTTCATATGTCAAAGACATTCTTGGGATGTTTCCAGGAAATCAACTCTCTAACCTTCTCTGTGTCTACGGACACTCCTATCTTAGTGATAACATGGCCCAAGAAGTGAATCTGATCAATCCAAAAGTGGCACTTAGTAAGATTTTCATATAGTTGATTCTCTCTTAGTGTATTCAAGAAAATCTCAAGATGGTTGGCAGGGTCATTTCGATTTCTATAATAAACCAATATATCATCTACGAAAACCACGACGAACGATTCCAAGTAAGGATGGAAGATGCGATTCATCAAAGCCATGAAAACCGCTGGCGCATTCGTGAGACCGAACGACATAACCGGATACTCATACAAACCATACCTACAATGAAAAGTTTTACGAGGTATGTCTGTAGGTCGAACACGCACATGGTGATACCTTTACCTAAAATCAATTTTTGAGAACACCCTAGCTTCTCGAAGCTGATCAAACAGGTCATCTATCTACGACAAGGGATATCAGTTTTTAACCATCAGTTGGATCAACTTTCAATAGTCTACACACAACCTAAGAGTCTCATCCAACTTTTTTATAAAAAGGACTGGAGAACCCCACATTGATATACTGGGTCGAATAAACCCCTTTGCCTCAAAATCTTTGATCTGTTTCTTGAGCTCTTTAAAATCCATCGTAGCCATCATGTAAGGAGTAATGGATACTGGTGCGGCTCCTGGCACTATCTCAATGGAGAATTCAACCGCTCTATCACGAGGTAAACCTGAAAAGTCATCAGGAAAAATATCCCTGAATTGCTCAACTACTAGGGGAAGGTTCATCTGACTCACTCCCTGATCATCTAGAAACAAAATAGCGATCTGGGCTGTCATCCCATTTAGCCCACGATGCTCGGGTCCAGCTCATCTTCCCTGGAGATCCCACTTTCCTACACTACACCCCATGGTGATGTGAAAATCACCCTCCAGTGGTAACAATCAACGTAGGTTTGGTAAGCTACAATCCATTCCATACTGAGAATGATATCAAAACCTGTCATCTCTATAACATAAAGATCCCAGACGAAGTGACACCCTCCAACCTCAAGGGGGAACACTCTGCACTAATGTACAACCTCTACCCTAACTACTAGTGGTGTGTCTAGCATCAAGATGCCATCAGAAGACAACACAACTAGCCCAAGGATTTTCACTATAGGTGCAGATATAAAGCTATGTGATACACCTGTACCAAAGAGGGAAGATGAAATAACAGATGCTACTAAGATCGTACCTCTCACGGTATATGGTCCCGCTCCCTGATCCTCGGAAGTAGGCTGCACTGCATACATCCGGCCTGAACCATGGCCCTGTGATACAACCACACTACCCGAAACTGGTCCACTTTGACGTCTCGGTGTACCCTATGCCTGGATAACTCTTCCACAATCACTACCTTAGCCTGATCATCCAGTCGCACCCCAACTCTCTATCTGATGAGAAGATTCTGACCCTGCTCCTGCATATGGATTCAGTGCGGACCCTCTATCACTGGCTGCTGGTGGAAACGTTCTGCAAAAATGTTGAAGATGACCCATCTTTCCACATGATCGGCACAAGACTGGGTCCCTCAGACACTACATCTTCATGTGTCCCAGCCTACCACACTGGTAGCATCTCATATTGCTAAGCAAAGATAGGTTCTAAGTACTAGAATCACCTTGTGGAAGCTCCAGACGACGCTTCCTACAAACAGTCACTGCATTACCTGATCTCGATGCCGAACCGCTCTGGATCGCACCTCCAGCTTCTCTCAGGTTACGTACATTGATTAGCGCCTAGTTCAAAATTCCAGAAACGATAGTAAACCTGAAGATATTTACTTGAGATTGGATGTCATATCTCATACCATCCTCAAAACACCTGGCCCTCAACAGCTCATCTCTCATCAGGATAGGTGTGAAGCGCTGAAGCTCAGTAAAACGGGCCGAGTATTCCATCACTGATAACACGCCCTGTTCCATACGCAAGAACTCTTGAGCTCGATCAGCTCTCAAAGTCTCGGGATAAAATAAATCATATAAGGCCATATGAAACTCTATCCAAGCCATCTCCCGATTATGATCCGACTGGGTGATCAAGTCCCACTACCTCTTGGCGGAATCACACGACATGTACATAGCGAGCTTGACCCTCCTCTCGAGAGGCATCTCCAAATGCTTCAGGAGAGATATTATCGCCTCTAACCAGGACTCGGTAGCCTGTAGTCCGTTGTCCCATGAAAACGTAGGTGGATGCTGCTACTGAAACTCACACGTCAACTCTTCCATAGTCGGGGTAGGTCGCGGTGCTCCTTGAAGGGTCTGCATAAAATGCAACAAGCTCTCACATAACTATTCCTCATCACCAGTGTTTGGTATGACTACTGGTGCCACATCTGGAACAACTGAAGTTTCCACTATAGCCCATAGCCTACCATCTCCAGAATGTGGTCGTCATCGCTCTCCCAACGTATGAATCGAGATCGTCGTGGTGGTATGACTATGTAATGCCAAACACATGCCTCAGTTCAATATTTTTAATGAGATTCTAAACTCATGAGTACAGGAACCGGGACAGGACAGGTCAAGACCTTCCTAAAAACCCCATCCACCAATAGCCTGCTTCTAAGCCAGGACTTCATAAGGAACTGTCACTAAAAACCACTAGAGTCACTACCTCTTTCCCATTCAGAAGCCGGGTCTAGGTCAGGCTCTATTTTCAACATTCATTATTTTAACATACCTTTGTTCAAAATCTTAAACCAATGGTCCACCAAGTTACGATCCCTGAGGGCCCATAACACCTCATGAATCAAAATTTGATGCCCACATAACCATTAAATTTAGTTTCATTTATCATTTAAATCCCATTGGTGTGTCATTTCCCAATCTATAAGGGCCCATACACCTTATGAATCTAAAGATGATGTCACTCTTCATTAATTGAACCCAATATAACACAAAAGTAGGCACGCCAATCAATAAACTACCAGAACAACTTGCAATAGTTATCACAACACCTATCAAAACAGCATGCAATATCTAAGGCATCCTAGATAGCATGGCATAATGCATGACATGTGATTCCTAAAAAGGTTCCTATATGATTCATGAGATGGAAAACCCCCATCTCATCGGGTTGTAATGAAATAGAACCCACAATAATATAAATAGTATCAGCAAAAACCATGTACGTCACCCAACAATGAAATCATAACAACTGTAATAAAGAAAACCAGAAACACAATTCCATACAAGGCAACTTGGCTTTTCCCTGTACGCGGGTTTGAAAATCCCGGGCACAGTTTATTACCAAAGTACCTTCCCTTCCTACTCTTGTCTATAGTCTCCAAATAGTATGTCAAATCAGAAAAAGAAAATTGCCTCTGATACCACTTTGCAACATCCCAACCCGACTTACCATTCAACCCGGTAGCCAGACCGGTCGCCACATGGCCTCAAGCGCATCTCCCCAAATGCCAGAGGCTGCCGACTAGCAGTGAGGGCCAAGGTGAGTTTGTGGGGGAGACTATGCCCTCATTACCAAAGCATCACAGCATAATTACAAACATAAAATAGTGGAATAAGGTAACTAGTAGACCACACATAGACAAAATAAAAAGATAACAAATAGAAGGATCTGATAAATATAGGATGGTACAAGTCGATACAATACAGTACAAGTATACAAAATACCAAAAAGAAACCAAAATATATCCCCTGTCACATCACAAGCCTCAGCTTGGTCCCCTTCACTCCTACTCCGAGCAGCAAGTCAAGTACCGGCACTAGTGCGTTTTCCCTTCTCATTACCTGAAATCATATAATCTGCTTGGATCCAAAAAAACATGACCCAAACAGGGTGTAAGACTAAATCCCAGTATGCAACCACCAATGATCCGTGCTAATCTGTTAGTGAATATATAAACAGGAAACGTGATATGGAAAGCAGTAAACAAGGAAACTAGAAAGACTGACCCATGATTGTGCTTTGGCTTGGCGTCGCTTCAAGTATCCATTCCATTCATTAATAACTTTATTCATGTGTTCAACCATTCCTTGAGCCCATTCATGGAATACTCAATTCAGAAACTAGGCATCGCTTAGAGACAAAATACACCTACACCCTACAAGCCCGTTCCGACGAACCTCTAGGACCCCGAAATAGCTCTACAAGCCCGTTCCAAAAAACCTCCTTGGTACCCAGCCTTACTCTAGGTGCGGTATTGTTCGTCATTTGAGCCCATCCCTGAGATCCTATAAATAAGATCCGGGTATCACCCATGACATATCATGCCCTGTTGAGTCTGTCCCTAGAATCTCATACTGGATCCATGATTCACTCAAAATTTTAGTAACAATTCGTGTATGAGTTCGTCCATGGCAACTCACATTGGTTCCATGGTTCACCCATGACTTTATTTCACATTTTAAGCAGTTCAAAATCATTTAACTCATGTAGGCTAGTAATTCAATAATTAGCATACAAGGGTCAAGGGAAAAAAGTCTATCCCATACCCAAAACCATTTCAATTACAATTTCTTCTTATTGAAATTCCATTCATATACAATTTCCATTTTTAACAACCCACAAGGGAAGGAAAGGCATGCCTCATAGGCATCCTGGGTCAAAAATCCATAAAGGATCCATTCACGGCAACACACCCAAGAGGTGTTTCCTATCCAAGGTGTACAACCCAACTCAAGAACATACCATCCTATTTAGATTACCTACAACATGCTAGGTAATAACAGGGTTAAATTCCATGTTCAAGTGACACCCCAAAAGTGGGAGCGCAGAACTCCAGCATATATAAATATCTTGACAATTAGAAAAAAGAATGAGACCACCTACCTTAGGCTCGTACTAGATATCTCGTCCAGTATTAGGCTCTGATTCATCACAGTTTGGAAGAAATATGAAGAACAGATGAAGAACGAAAAATTAGGGCATATGAGCCTTAATCCAATCTGTGTTCATTATAACCAAAAGAATTGAGAAAGATTAAAAAGGAATTAAGGACTTACCATTGTGGATATAACAGGACGAACAACGTTTGAAACAGATATCAGACGAAGAAGTATGATCAAAATACCTCTAATGCCTCTTGAGAGCTCTACTAGTCTTCTCCCCCTTCTTTCCGGTTGAATAAGAAGATTAGGTTTATGTTTTTATAAAATTTAATTAATTTAATTAATAATTAATTAAATTTCAAAACATAGCAGGTCACACGGTTTACCCGCACGGCCTAACAAACCATGCAGAGACCATGCGAACCTTCCTAGATTGCAAGGGGAAACCACACAGCCACCCCACATGGTTTCCCCATACCGTGCGCAGGCCGTGCTCCTGCCTCTTCCAAGCCTACACCAAGGCGCATGGTTTAGCCATGTCGTGCGCTGGCCATGTGCAAACCATGTGTCAGGACATTTCCATCCTAAAACTTGGTTCCAGGCTCCGAACAAGCCCCACACACCTCTGTAACTCCCTCTGTCAAGTTATGCCTCCACATTAGGCCTCAACAGAACCATTAAACTGAAAAGAAAAGGATTTGTTCGTCATATGAAAAACTGAGTTCTTATAATAGGCCTTACTGTTGTTCAGTTTAGTATTCAGAGCATGTGGAGGAATCTTCCAAAATAGAGAGGTGAATCTTGGATCTTGATGGGATATAATAGATAGTGGTACTCCATGGAGCCATACCACTTCCTTGACATATATCTGTGCCAGCTAATCCAATGAGAAATCTTCCTGAATATAAATGAACTGTCCAGCATTTGTAAGACAATCCACAATAACCTTGATTTCATTGTTTCCTTTCGAAGTCGTCGGAAGTCCGGTGATACATTCCTTGGTGATTTTCCCCCATTTCCATTCTTTTATGGGAAATGGTTGCATCACCCCCTTAGACTTCTTCCTCTCTCCCATCACATGCTGAAACACCCGGCACTTTGATGTATATTTAGTGATATCCATCTTCATATTATCCCACCAATAATTCTCTCAGAGATCTCGATACATCTTTTTTGTTTCCTAGGTGAATAGGGGAATTAGAACTATGTGCATCATCCAAATGTTCCTTCTTCAGCTTCGGACTTGATGGAACACATAGTATTTTCCCAAATCTCACAATTCCTTCTTCATTAACATTAAACTCCGAGGATTTCTCTTTTCAGATGGCTTCCTCTTTTTGCAGAATCCCCACATCATATTTTTGAGCATATTTTAACCTTTCAAAAGTGACGGTTGATCAATAATTTGTGAAAGGATTGATGATGTTACCTATTTATGACTCCCATTTCCATCTTCATCAAATCTAAGAAGACTGAATCCTTTTCAATTCTCATCAATGATAGAATCACTGGGTCCTTTCTACTTAGGGCATCTGCCACCTTGTTCGCTTTCCCAGGGTGGTAAAGGATTGAGAAGTCATAGTCTTTGATCAGCTCTAACCATCTTCATTGGTACATGTTCAACACTTTCTATGTGAATATATACATGAGGCATTTGTGGTCCATATATATTTCACACTTCTACCCAAAGAGATATTTCCGCCAAATTTTCAAAGCGAAGATCACTGCAGCCAACTCAAGGTCATGTGTTGGATAGTTTTGTTCATGATCTTTCAATTGCCTTGAACCATAGGAAATAACTTTGTCATTTTGCATCAACACACATCCCATTCCCTTCTTCAAGGCATCACTTAATACCACAAAAAGTTCTTCACTTTTCGGTTATGTGAGCACAAGCGTAGTGATAATCCTCTTTTTCTACTCCTTGAAGCATTATTCGCATTTATCACTCCAAGTAAACATTACTACCTTCTGAGTTAGAATGGTAAGAAGGTTGGACAATTGTGAGAAATTTCTCACAAATTGTTGATAATATCCAACTAACCCCAAAAAGCTACGGATATCCATTACTGATGTTGGCCTCGACCATCCCTCAATTGCATCTATTTTGGAGGTATCCACAGATATCCCATTGCTTGTGATGATATGGCCCAAGAATGTGACCTCCTTCAAAAAGAACTCACAGTTGATGTACTCTGCATGGAGCTTCTCCTTCCGAAAGGTCCCTAGTACAATTCTCAGATGCTCCTCATGATAGTCCTTGGTTTTTAAGTATATAAGAATATCATCTATAAATACTACCTCAAATTTGTCGAGGTAATCTCTAAAGACTATATTCATCAAGTCCATGAATATTTCTGGAGAATTAGTGAGTCTAAAAGGCATTACTATGAATTCATAGTGCCCATATCTTGTACAAAAAGCAGTCTTGGGGATACCATCCTTCTCTACCTTTACTTGATAATATATCGACCGCAAATCTACGTTGGAGAAGTATTTTGCTCCATGATGCTGATCGACCAAGTCATCTATTCATGGGAAAGGAATCTTGTTCTTTATCATGATCTTTTAAGCTCACGATAATTGATGCAAAGGCGCATTGACCCATATTTCTTCTTGAAGAATAGGACTGGTGCACCCCATGGTGATGTACTTGGGTGTATAAACCCTTTCTCCAGATTCTCATGTAGTTGTTTTTTCAGCTCCTCAAGCACCACAACAACCATTCTATACGGAGTCGTGGATATTGGCAACACCCCAGGTATAATATCAATTAATAATTCAACATCACTTATTGGAGTAAGACTAGGAAATTCCTTAGGAAACACTTCCGCGAATTCCCTCCCAATATGCATGTCTTTTAGGATGGCTTCTTCCATGGACTCAATCATCTAAGCCAGATACGTGTGCTCATAGGGCAGTAATATACATGCTTGAGTTTATGGAGCTAAAGAAGATTCATCTTCCTCCTTGCACTTGTATAGAATCGAGGGTCAATTATCAACATGGAGAGTGATTTCCCTCTTCTGACTATTTATGTTGGATCTATATAAGGAATGCCAATCCATGCCAAGAGTCACATCAAATTACACCATAGGGAGTATGACGAGGTTTGCTAGAAATTTTAATCAACAAATTATGATAGGGGATGAGTTATATTCATAAGATTCAATGATTGTTCTATTTGTTGTACTCACCAACATCTTCACTTCAATGATTTCTGGTGGTTCTAGGATTGTTCTACTAAACGTTTGAGATATAAAATAATGTGTTGAAACTGAATCAAAAAGTATGTTCGCTATTCATGAATGAATAAAAGAATAACTGTAACCACATCGTTTTTGGGGTTCACTTAGGAATTAGTGATGGCAATATCTCACCCTTGCAACCTTGGAGGTTGTTGGTTTCCTCCGAAAACCCTTGTCTTAGGGAACTGCTTTGAAAGGTGCCATGGTTATTTGCAGTTGTAGTAATGAACCACACGTTGTGGTTCAAACAGAGAATTCCTCTCCTTTATCGTAGCCACGAGTCTTTCTTGCTGACAGTTAATAGCCAGGTGCCCTTCTCTTCCACACTTGATGTATTTCCGCATCCCCTTCATGCAATTTCCAGGGTGCTTCATTCCATACCTTTGGCAAGTGGGGTGTTGGATAATCTTTGCACCGTTGTATATATCCATCGTACCTCCAGCATTAAGGTCCACCTTATTCATGTTATTCCCATGATACCCTTGAGATTCTCTGATGTCTATTTCGACCTTGAGGGCACATAAAATAGTTTCCCCATAGCTTTCGAAGTCATGGATCACCAACGCTTTCCTTAGGGTAGGTTTTAGCCCACAAAAGAAGTAGTCAACCTTGCATTCGGGGGTAACGACAAAGCTAGAAGCATATTGGAAACGCCTTGTGAAGTTTTCCTCATATGATCTAATCGATTCTTCCTCTTTTTTTCTTGATGGAATTGAATTACCTTTCAATCTTAAGCTGGAGAGTGCACGGAAAATATTTATCGAAAAACATTTTCTGAAACCCTTCCATTCCAACGCCTCGATATCCTCCTTCGGCTTTGTATTTTTTATCAATTCCCACCATTGACAAGCTTCACACACCATATGATAAGCATCCAGGAAAAACCTTCTCTTGTTCAGAACATTGAAGGATGGAGAAAATCGTTTCAATGGAGTTGGTCCATTGTTCAGTGATTTATGGATTGGATGATCCATTAAAATTAGGAGTCCTTTTTCTCATAATGTTCTAGATAGCGACTTTTTCTTTCTTAGGGGGGGGGGGTTGAACGTTCATATTGAACTATGTTTTTATTCAAAGCATGAGTTAGTTTAGAGAGAAGCATGAAAAAGTTTGTGTTTACTGCCCCCATTGGATTGGGCATCTCATTAGTACAGTCATCACATTCATCTTCAATTCGGTTTTTAGCCCGAGTCCTCCTATTACTGGCCATTGGATGGATTAAAAGGAAAGTTAAGTTTAACACATAAAAGGTAATCCAAGGAAAAAACTGGCGACTTATAAATATATTTTATTTCCTTAACATATGAATCTACTGGATTCATTCTATGTTATCCATGATCTACTTTTTAACGTATATTCTTAGGGAAATTTTTTGTTCCTTAATAATTGTCTATACTATAAATGTGAATTTACCAAAGCATATCCCCTGGGAGTTTCATAACAAAGAGTGCAGCATGGTCCATTGTCGGGCACCAGTTACTTTTCGAGTCTAGCTCAAAGTAGTGTTTTCAGGTTTTACCCCATATGATACATCTGTGCCAGAGCCGCCTCTACCTAATCGTATCCAGACAGGGATGTATTTTTTTGATAAACTATTTAATCAATACTAAACAAAACATATGGATGTTTTTATTGTACTTATTCTTGTCTTTACGGCATCACTGGGGTTTTATAATCCTAATCCCAAAAATAACTAGACCTATCCTCTGATACCATCTATGACTACCCTGGTATTTTATTACACAATTAAATATAATTTATTATATAAACATCACTTGATACAACATAGAAGATCGAGAGGTCAAGTGTATTTGGGGATTAGTATAATTACATAAAAACTTAAAACATGAAATACAACATATTTATTGAAAACATCATTTACATGACCACTACATTCTCTCGCACTTAGCATTGCATGGGATAACCTGAGTACATGCATAAGAAGAGGGTGAGCTATAAAGCCCAGTAAGGGAATTGTCATGGAAGAACATGAGGAATACAATACATGTCAAACAATTGGAATATTAATAGTTCATATGAGAAGAATAAAAAAAAGGCATGATAAATCATGATAATCATAACAAGGAAATGTGGCAACAACACTTAACATGGAATTAGCATGATCCAAGGCTCATTGCACATGGAGCATGAGTAAATCCTCATTGCACATGAAGCATGAGTAAAACCACATTTCACTTGAATTAGCATGAGTAAACACCCATTGTACATGATTTATCATGATACTATACTTTACCCAATGCATTGGAGCGCTATAAGGGAGCACCCTTCTTAAAAATTTCATTTCATGCATAAGTGTGCCACATGGATCATATAACATTGATTCAAAAAACATAATCATTTATTACATGATGAAAAAATGTGGAATTCATACACGAAACATTATAATAAATAAGAAAATGTTTATAAAGGTGAATACCCTTGATAGAGAAATGGGCATGGTATTCACTACACAATGACATTGGCTTGGAAAATTGGTGCAACTTCGGCAGCTTAATAGCATGACGTAAGAATTTATAAAAATGGTTGATTAGAGAGAAGTGGGTTTCTCATAATATTTAAATGAAATGGACAGTAATGGGGTCATATAGATACATTTCCCAACAATTTTAATGGAATTTAGAGTCATGATACATATGAATTGTTTGAATGTAAAGGAGGAGAGAGAAATTCCTTTCGGAATTTCAGCATAGTAACAGGTGTACATGGGAGGCATTTAATGAGAGATAAAGGGGTATCCCATCATTTAAATATGAATATGGAAGTATGGGGGAGGTGAAAAACCATACCCCAACATTTATAATTGAAATTAAAAAGGAATAATAATTTAAAAAATTTTAGACAAAAACGAGAAAGGAGGAAAAACCATTACCTGGAAGTCTGCTTCCAAAGGCTTGAGAGAGGCTTGAGAGAGACTTATTTGGAGATTAGGGAACCTTGAGAGGATTATAGAGAGAGGAGTTAAGTGTTTGGACGAACTCCAAAGTATTTGAGTGAGGAGGAAGTTGGATCTTGGGTTGGATTACATAGGAAAGGTGATGGAATTCATTATTATTTAGGTTTGGGACACCTCACATTAAACTAATCCAAACCACAAACCAGCCCATGGTTTTTTCCCATGGATTTTGGAAAAGGGAAGTGTAAAAAATATTTTATAAGTCCAAAGTACGATCTTATTAAAATAATGGGGTTTCTTATGTGGAGGTGAGTCACACTTCCAAAGAAAACAATTTAAAAAGACAATATGATTAATAAGTCTTGAAGGGTCCATTAATGCTTTGTAAAATAAGTCAAACAAACCCAAAAACACTTTATTTTAATGGTAAAACATATATTGGCCGAACATAAATCTTATAGTATTTTATTACATCACTATTGGGTCATTATGATGCCATAAAACACATTATATATTTAAATGATATTTAATTTTAACCCAAAAATTTGACTGTCTCAGAAAATTATGAAAAAATACCTGTTGGGTAATTTCAACATCGTGATTCCAGAAATAATATTAATTTTATCTAAATAATTTTGTAAACATGTTAATTTTCATTTTTAAAATAAAAACTGACATTTATAAAAAATTAATGGTTTTTTTCAAAAATGGATTTCGAACCTTAATAAAAATTACAATTGCATTAATAAAATTATACGATAATTTATATATAATAAAAATTAATTTAATAAAATTAATAAAATTAATAATATTTTATTAAATTATTTTTTAATTCAAAAATCTATTAATTCATCAAAATATATTTTTTAGTGGAACATTAACTAAAAATACTATTTGTGCATTCAAAAAAACTATTTACAATGTAAGAATAATAAAATGAAAGTATATTAATTATTATATAAGAAAATAATATATATAACCATAGTACTAGGGTATTTTTACATATCCCGTTATAACACCCGCATAAGACCAAAGAGTAAGGTCTGCGATGGTGACAGACACATGAGGTGGCTCGGATAACATTGTTTAGGTGGTAATCTCTATCAACATTCACTTCTCTCGTGGGCGGCCCTGCTCGAGCTTAAAATATTCAAGATCGGCTTGGGCTTGGACAAGAGCAAAGCCCAATGATGCCACCTCCTTTCTGAGCTCTGAAAAATGGGCTTCGTATGTGGCACATCTACTAGATGAGGCCATCACTTCATTTGTTTGAGTAAATTGGATTTGTTATAGCCCTATACTTATACAAATCATGAGATCACTATTCAACATCTATATTAGCAACGATCACAATTATTTAAATAAATCAAAGAAGTTGACATTATATATAAACATTTTACATAAAGAGACATGTAATTAGATTAAGAGGGATTTCCATTAATGGATGTTTGGGTCGTTACAATTGAATAGGGTTCATGTATCCCCCAATTTATATTCAATAATTTTATTTATCTTTTTAGAAATACATCAAAAAATGAAACACAACATGAAAAGACACATATTTATGAAAAATATTCCAACCATAATAATTACACAAAGTCCAAATTTACATCACATCATTATTTATCCTGGGATTGTCTCAAAATTTTCATTTGTCAATGGGGAACATATTCTTTAGAACAATATAAGTGAATGGCCCTTTTAATTCATGGAGAGAATATTATATATGTCACATAAAGAGACCCATTATCTACTGCAATCACAAAAAAATAATGGTTTCAAGACACCATTACTTACAAAAAGGCATATGAACTTTTCAACAATACAATAACATTGAGAAACAATAAACAATCAACATTTCTACTTTATATATTGGGATATGAAATTACATGCATTTAAATGGATCTAATAAGCATCTATGTTAAATAAGAAACTACCCACATATCATGTATAATATTACCAGAGAGGCTCAGTCATAGGCAAGCCTCTGACTTATTTTCAATGAATATAAAATTCCAACAAGAATGTACAACAAATTGAAATGAATAGTTACTGATCATAATAGTCAGAAACATCACAATATCCATGATAGATTCCTACTGCCATAGTAGATGATTCCCAATCAGAACAATCATGGTGTTTTATATAAGGCCCCAGCCTTAAACCTTACTTAATCTTCAGTTATTACAATATTACACATTGAGGATCTTTTCAGGATTAGAGTTTTAGAGAATTAGATCATGAAACTTGCATTACATTCCACATTTAAACAAAGTGGTTACATAAAAGACAGTATTCATTCTTCCCATCAACGGTAACATATTGAAAATAAAACATGGATTCTTTCTTGACACATCCTTGACACTATCATCACATCATGTACTTTTCCCTTGACCTGTAAAAAACATTTCAAAAACATGGGATGAGCATAAAAAGCTCAGTAAGGGTTATAAAAATATGGAAAGGAAACATGAGTTCATATATACATAAGAATGAAACCATACTTTACCCATAAAACATAGGCACATTAACATACCTCATCAAACCATGAATAAATCATAGAAATCATAAGACATAAAGGTAACTTGAGGCATTCATAACATTCTTACGTAGGGAGTAACCCTCTTGGTTACGTTTGGAATACCCATCACAGTATATTCCCTAAATCTCTTCGGAGAAACCTTAACGTTTCACTCCTTCGTGTTACCCAATGCATTTGAGAGCTATATCGGGCTCACCCTCCCTTAGTTTATCATGGAACCACCCATCTTCATAATAATTCCCAAGAACCTCAACATAATCTTATCACATAAAACATGCATAAAGGAAACATAACATTTCCACCTTTCAATCACAAGATATCAATACAACACATTGATATAAAAACATTATGAAAACCATTTTCAATACCAAAATAAAAGAAAAGTAAAACATGGTATTTATTTTTCTTAAAAAAACGGTATGGCTTGTAGAGGAAGCCGAAACTCAAATAATGGTAACAGCGGTGGAGAAGTCATTGTCGCCGCATACTTACGACAAAAACATTCCCTTTTGTCATTTAGTAAAACGCTTCGTATAAAAAGATTCCTTTTGGATAAATGTAAAAGTCAAAGGGGTTTATACACCGTATAAATGAAGGTTGTGTATAAAACAGAATATGCCTCAATGAAAGGAGATTGAGACGAAGTCCCATACAAAGACGTTATCCTTGGATTAAGGATAAATCAGTTACATAACTATGTGTGAAAAACGAATACACAAAATATAAGTGGGTATTAAGTGTAAAACAATCAGAGGACATTCACACATAATCATAGAAGGACATATTCAAGGTGTACAAGTTTATCCCAAAGAATCGAAATTGGGTTAAGATGTTCCCTTGCAATAATTAGACAGCCTAACAACGTCACTTCAAAATTCAGAAAAAGAGTTGATGAGAGATAAAAAGGGTATCTCATCACTTGGACATAAAATTCACATCAATAAGGATATATAAGAACATATCCCAAAATAATATTCTGTGAATTAAAAGACATAACAAAATAAGTCTTTTAAAAAGAGGAGGGTGAAAGGTTCCCTTACCGACATGGGTATATTTTGAAACATACACCTCGTGAAAGAAGGACAATAAAACATTGATGTAAATACTCATAAAAGAATGTATATTACACAATGAGTAAAATAATGGTCAGTACATAAACCACTCAAAGGAAATTGTGCAAATGTATCATAAATCTCACGGGTATAAAAGTGAGATGAAAAATCCCTTACGAAAACTCGGCAGCCTAACGGCACCACTTAAAACTTCCAAAAATGGATTGATGAGATCAAATAGGTTATCTCATAACATTACAATAAAATTTACAGAAAGAGGAATATAAAAGAACATCCCCCATCATAACAAAGAGGAGCTTAAAAGAAGTGACATAAAGGGGAGTACTTAAAGAGAAAGAGAGAGGATAGATCTCTTACGAAATTTCGGAAGCCTAACGGCACCACTCAAAACTTCCAAAATGGATTGATGAGAGAGAATAGGGTCTCTCATCATATGAACATAAAAATTACAGTAAGATTAATATAAAAGAACATCCCAATAACAAGAAAGATGAGCTTAGAAGGAATGACATACAAGAGTGTACTTAAAAAGAAAGAGAGGAGTAGGATCCCTTACCTCAAGTCCAACTTGTCTTGTTCATTTCTTTATATTCCTGAGTAATAAACTTTGGTCAATTAATAATTACCTAATTAACTCCTTTATATATTATTATTCAGTTCATATCACATATTATAATGTTATAATAATTGTTTAATAATGTTAGTTCATATCAGACGTTTTTGCCGATGTTTGGAACAAGAGTAAAAAATAAACTTGTTTGAAAAAAAAGATTGCCCATGTAGTTTTAAGTAAATAATTTCCAGAATAGTATTAATGATTAAAATATCATATATATCCAGTAAATATTAATTTCATACTATTCCATATCATTTGGAGATAAAAAACGAACAACACCGTTCATGGAGACGATAGGCCGTACGTACGAATGAACGCTACTTTCATTTTTTGTCATATTAATGGAATTAAAACAAAATGAGAGAGAGATATATATATATGTTATAATTACAGAATTATATCCATAATTTTTATTTAATATATTACATATATATCCATTATATATATGTACTTATAATATTACATAACATTTTGAGATAAGAAATGAAATGTACCGTTCATGGAGACGGTAAGCCGTACGTACGCATGAACGCTACTTCCATTTCTATTTCATATTTAATGGAATTAAAACATAATGATACATAATAGTATTTTAATTCCAGTATGGTATCATATATAATATCATTAAATATATCCTTTATACGTATCACATATGGTATTGACGAATAAAATCACTTTGAGTGGGCGGTAGTCCGCACTTCCTTAAATGAAGATATCGCGTTTACCCATAATGGAAACCATAAAGGTATGCCCAAAATGAAAAATACAGAAGCTTAAGGAAAACATAAACATATTATATATCATATATAAATATAGTGTCATCTTAATGTCCACCTTTGAAGGTGTTAAAATAATGTTGAACAATCATCGTTTCGGGAGGCCGAAATTCGCCATCCACGGAAACAGTATGTTCTTTAACCATTATATGTAGGTGTGTGAAAGTGTATCTCGAATACTTCTTATAAAAACATCCTAGTATATTTATTATACTGGAGTTGTTACAAAAAAAATGAATAAAAAGAGTTTAGGGGGTTGGAGAAGCAAAATAAAATAAAAGGACTCAAGTGAAGACATTACCTTAAAATCGGGTAACTCCCTTTGGTTTGAGCTCAAAGGCATCCTTGACAATACTTCTGCCCAAAGTGAGGCTTCAAGGAGTAAGAGAGGGAAGTGTAGAGACAAAATGGTCAGAGGTTGGCCGAGCCAAAGGCTTTGGGAGTGTGGGTAAAGAGGTAGAGGTGGGGGCCTTTTATAAGAGGAGAGGAGGGGCACTCTTGGAAGGTAAAGAAAAGTCACTTTATTTTAAAATGGTATTCGGATTTAAGAGGTACCACATTGATGTATTTCGAGGATAAGGTGATAAGGGTTCGAAATACACACATCCAATAGTAGGTCTTAGATATTATATTATCTTTCCATTTTATTTAAATCGTTAAATAATGAGGTCATCACTGCATCATCATGATGTCATAAATAATTTAATTAATTAAATGCCTAAAAATTATAAAAAAATACTATGATGTAGGAAATATTTTTATCTTTCCAATGAATACTTATAGTCAAAAATATGATTTGTATGACCCCATGTAAAAATTGTTTTAGTAAAACATTTCATGTTTGTCTCATTTTTACTATAACTTTAAATAAAAAGATATTAATGTCATTCTCCAACCAAAGTGGATTCATGGGGTCCCCAAGTTGACCCATGGGTTGTATTGGTCGTCCATGACACATCCAATGAGTTTAGTTCATGTGTCAAGTTCATTTCATATTATTAAGACATTATTTTTACCTTAAACTACATTAATTACCTCTAATCGCGATTAAAAACTTAATAAGTTACTATTCACCAAAAAATTATTTGTATCCCATTGAACCACATTTTACTTCTTAATGACAACCACTTATGTCGGATTCTTGAAATTCAAAACACAAATATGGAAAAAATTCATTTAAACGGAAAAATCAGTTTTTATAAGTACCACTTAGTGGTTTCACTATTCATCAAAAATTGAAGTTTTTCAGAAAAATCCAAAAAATTCACCCTAAGATATATTTGATATTCCAAATTAAAAAATGAAGTCTATTTTACAAAATTCAAATCATATCAGTCACATTAATTAATTTAATAATTAATTCCCGCTGTCAGAGCAAATAGCGTGTTTTTATGAAACAATATGTCTCAAAAGATTGACACTAGTTTAAGTCTGATTTCAAAGTGAAATTAATTCCAACGACCACTATTGGATTTAAAGGTAAAAATATATTCTAATTTCACTTTAAAACCAATTCAAAATATAATCTAATCATATAAATAAATTAGATTAAAAATTGGTTTTGAATTAAAATACAACATTTTACACTATTCATTAAAAAAAGAACTTTATCAGAAAGATACCAAAAATTTATATAATGTAAATTTTGATGTCCGAATTCTTAAGAAGAGTTTTATTTGGTCCAAAAGGATGTATAAGGGTGAACAAAACTATATTTAATGACGGTTCTCCATCAAAAGGCGATAAGTGAACCTTTAGTGAAAACTAGGGCATATACGCCTAAAATTGAATTCTTTTCGTATTTTATTCCTTTATCTTTTATTGGATAAATGTAAAAACATTTAAAAACATATATAATCATATTTTAGTTATTTATATCCATTCCCGCCAATACAACGGCTACATGGTAACTACTATTTAAAATAATATTATTTTATTATTAGAGTGCTACGTAAGATTCCCAAGAAACTCATTGTTGCGTGTTGGGTACGCCATCAAGCATAGCATCCCTATTAAAGTCATATTAATATTTTATTCAAAAATATGGATAAATATGAAAATTTCAAACAATTTATTTACCTGGGGTGTTACATCCTTCCCCCCTTTTGGGAATTGCATCCTCACAATTTTAAAATTGAGCTTGGAAACATCCGTCCCACATCGGAACAAGAGTCGGTAAAATAATCACTTTAAAATAAAGAAAGATAAGTACAGAGGTCACCCGAGTTAACCCATACTATGATTCCATGTAGGAAATTATAGACATGGAGAAGAAAACATAGGGTCATGTTCTGATGGAGAGTGATAGAAAACATGTTTAGGAGAAAGTTAACCACCAGAAAATCACAAACTTGTGATGGGTTAAACAGTATTCGATTCCCCAGTAGGAAAAGTTAATAGAAAACATTTTTGATTTAAGTTACATTTTATTGAGGAATTTATTCATAAGGAAACATAATCACTTATCATGTTGACTTTAAACTTTTATTAGATTCCTTACACATACTCATATTTTCTCCAAAAGACGAGTATTTAGGAAGACTTGTTCACATTAAGAGTACTATAATAAACTTCTAGAGAATAACCTAATCCACAATAGAGAACTATATACTTTCCATGTCTTTAGACTTTAACCAAAACCAAAACCAAAAAGTTTATTACAAGATCAGATAATCCAGAAAAGGATAACCCATTAAAAAGAAAATCTATGCTTAATCTCCAAAATTTGTCCAACAAAACCCAAAGTTCAACGAGGACCATCTGATAAACAATTTTTCCATAAAATTCTTCAAAGTAAACCAAACTAAGATTGAAACCCAAATATTTAAAGGATTTAGTCACATAGTCTTCCAATTTAAATCGTAACATTTATCTCCAAACAACATCAGTTGCTCTTAATGTCTCGTATTGAAAAGTAATTAACCTAATCACATATCCTCCATGATAGGTTAATAAATTTCCATAGATAACCCAAAATCAACTTACTCTTAATTTATAAAATCATATAACTAAAAAGAATCAGTCAAACTAACCAGGGACTTCACGTAGTCCAGTGGTAGGCGATAAATACCAGTCGCACTTTGGTTGGGGGTTCGATTCCCGCAGCTTTGTCCGACGCGACGGGTAGTCACACGATCTGCATGTTGTCCTTTTTTCCAAATCTATATAATTCTCAAATCATTCCCCAAAAAGGGATAAAATCATCAAAAATAACCATAACATAATTTAACCGTAATTTTATCTCATTCCTTTCACTTCAATCATAACATATAGTAACCCATAATTACCTCAAAAGTAAGGATCATATAAACCCAAATGGTTCTTTATAACTATGTCCAAAAAATAAAGATAACTATTCCTTGAATAAAATTTTCCTATATTAAACATCAGGGTTACTCATAATATAAAAAGTCTTTTAATGTAACCCCATCATCAAAAGAGACTTAATACTCTTAAGAATTTCACCATAACTCTTGAAGCCCTTATATGTTGACATCTTACTCATTCAACATTCTTCATTATCCATTAACCATTCCTTTCCAACTTATTCCGAAATACCTCTTTCCTACAAACAAAATCATGAATCATATCCTAAGATTCCAAAATAGGAAAACAATAGTCATGAAATAATACACACCTTTGATTGGTCATTGTCAGTTTCTTCATCCTCAATTAGAATGGCATTAGGTATTGGTAAACGAACATTTGTACGCTCTTGGTGATCTCATTCATGAAACTTCTTCATAGGACATGTGTTTGCATAATGACCATGCACACCACATTTAAAACATTCAATTGATCCCTCAGAAAGAAATTCTTTCCCTTTCCTCGAGTCAACTGGATGTTTCATTTTTCCATGGTAGGTTCTTGCTTTATGACCTCCATTTCCACATCTATAGCATATTTCTGTCCCTTTAAAACATTTTCCTAGGTGTTTCTTTCTACATCTTTGACACATAGGTTTTTGAACACACGTACCTTTATGATTATTACCTGTACTTCCGTAGGGATTTTTTTCTCGCATATATGATGCCTTAGAGAAATCACCAAGGTTTAGGTGGTCAATCATGACTCCAAATAGTTGACTGAGAATAATCACAAGAGTTCTCATTGAGGCTCCGATATCATTCAGTTTCTTGCTCAAAAAACTGTCACAGTTTCCTTCACATCCACTGTTACTTTGGTGCCTGCTAGATCCAGCCATTTACTAAAACCAAAAAGGTCAGTGTGAGTATATCAAAAAAGCCATCATGTACTAATGAGGAAGATAAACACTAAGATATACTTACTCATTCACTTTATCTAAAACTAGGACTCTTTCTGAAATCCTAACCATTATGGTAATGCCACTTATGCTTAAAGAATACCCTAACCTCTAAAGTTATCTAAACCGACCTCTGATACCAACTATAAGGCCCCAGCCTTAAACCTTACTTAATCTTGAGTTATTACAAGATTACACATTGAGGATCTTTTCAGGTTTAGAGTTTTAGAGAATTAGATCATGAAACTTTCATTACAATCCACATTTAAACAAATTTGTTACATAAAAGTCAGTATTCATTCTTCCCATCAACGGTAACATATTTAAAATAAAACATGGATTCTTTGTTGACACATCCTTAACACTATCATCACATCATGTACCTTTCCCTTGACCTGTGAAAAACATTTCAAAAACATGGGATGGGCATAAAAAGCTCAGTAAGGGTTATAAAAATGTGGAAAGGAAACATGAGTTCATATATACATAAGAATGAAATCATACTTTACCCATAAAACAATGGCAATTTAATATACCTCATCAAACCATGAATAAATCATAGAAATCATAAGACATAAAGGTAACTTGAGGCATTCATAACATTCTTACATAGGGAGTAACCCTCTTGGTTACGTTTGGAATACCCATCACAGTATATTCCCTAAATCTCTTCGGAGAAACCTTAACGTTTCACTCCTTCACGTTACCCAATGCATTGGAGAGCTATATCGGGCTCACCCACCCTTAGTTTATCACGGAACCACCCATCTTCATAATAATGCCCAAGAACCTCAACATAATCGTATCACATAAAACATGCATAAAGGAAACATAACATTTACTCCTTTCAATCACAAGATATCAATACAACACATTGATATAAAAACATTATGAAAACCATTTTCAATACCAAAATTAAAGAAAAGTAAAACATGGTATTTATTTTTCTTTAAAAAAATTGTATGGCTTGTAGAGGAAGCCGAAACTCAAATAATGGTAACGACAGCAGAGAAGTCGTTGTCGCCGCATACTTACGACAAAAACATTCCCTTTTGTCATTTAGTAAAACGCTTCATATAAAAAGATTACTTTTGGATAAACATAAAAGGCAAAGGGGTTTATACACCGTATAAATTAAGGTTGTGTATAAAACAAAATATGCCTCAATTAAAGGAGATTGAGACGAAGTCCCATACAAAGACGATATCCTTGGATTAAGGATAAATCATTTACATAACTATGTGTGACAAATGAATACACAAAATATAAGTGGGTATTAAGTGTAAAAAAATCAGAGGACACTCACACATAATCATAGAACGACATATTCAAGGTGTATAAGTTTATCCCAATGAATCGAAATTGGGTTAAGAAGTTCCCTTGCAATAATTAGACAGCCTAACGACGTCACTTCAAAATTCAGAAAAAGAGTTGATGAGAGATAAAAAGGGTATATCATCACTTGGAAATAAAATTCACTTCAATAAGGATATAGAAGAACATATCCCAAAATAATATTATGTGAATTAAAAGACATAACAAAATAAGTCTTTTAAAAAGAGGAGGGTGAAAGGTTCCCTTACCGACATGTGTATCTTTTGAAACATACACCTCGTGATAGAAGGGAAATACAACATTGATGTAAATACTCATAAAAGAAAGTATATTACACAATGAGTAAAATAACGGGCAGTACATACACCACTCAAAGGAAATTGTGGCAAATGAAGCATAAATCTCACCGGTATAAAAGTGAGATGAAAAATCCCTTATGAAAACTCGGCAGCCTAACGACGCCACTTAAAACTTCCAAAAATGGATTGATGAGATCAAATAGGGTATCTCATCACATTATTATAAAATGTACAACAAGCGGAATATAAAAGAACATCCCCCATCATAACAAAGAGGAGCTTAAAAGAAGTTACATAAAGGGGAGTACTTAAAGAGAAAGAGAGAGGTTAGATCTCTTAGGAAAATTCGGAAGCCTAACGGCGCCACTCAAAACTTTCAAAATGGATTGATGAAAGAGAATAGGGTCTCTCATAATATGAACATAAAAATTAAATTAAGAGCAATATAAAAGAACATCCCAATAACAAGAAAGATGAGCTTAGAAGGAATGACATAAAAGAGTGTACTTAAAAAGAAAGAGAGGAGTAGGATCCCTTACCTCAAGTCCAACTTGTCTTGTTCGTTTCTTTATATTACTGAATAATAAACTTTGTTCAATTAATAATTACCTAATTACCTCCTTTAGAGATTATTATTCAGTTAATATCACATATTATAATGTTATAATAATTGTTTAATAATGTTAGTTCATATCAGACATTTTTTCCGATGTTTGGTACATGAGTCAAAAATGAACTTGTTTGAAAAAAAAAGATTGCCCATGTAGTTAAAAGTAAATAATTTCCAGAATAGAATTAATGATTAAAATATCATATATATCCAGTAAATATTAATTTCATACTATTCCATATCATTTCGAGATAAAAAACGAACATCACCGTTCATGGAGACGGTAGGCCGTACGTACGCATGAACGCTACTTTTATTTTTTGTCATATTAATGGAATTAAAACAAAATGAGAGAGATATATATATGTTATAATTCCAAAATGATATCCATAATTTTTATGTAATATATTACATATATATCCATTATATATATGTACTTATAATATTACATAACATTTTGAGATAAGAAATGAAATGTACCATTCATGGAGACGGTAAGCCGTACGTACGCATGAACGCTACTTAAATTTCTATTTCATATTTAATGGAATTAAAACATAATGATACATAATAGTATTTTAATTCCAGTATGGTATCATATATAATATCATTAAATATATCCTTTATACATACCACATATGGTATTAACGAATCAAATCACTTTGAGGGGGCGGTAGTCCGCACTTCCTTAAATGAAGATATCACGTTTACCCATAATGGAAACCATAAAGGTATGACCAAAATGAAAAATAAAGAAGCTTAAGGAAAACATAAACATATTATATATCATATATAAATATAGTTTCATCTTAATGGCCACCTTTGAAGGTGTTAAAAGTATGTTGAACAATCATCGTTTCGGGAGGCCGAAATTCGCCATCCACGGAAACAATATGTTCTTTAACCATTAGATGTATGTGTGTGAAAGTGTAGCTCGAATACTTCTTATAACAAAATCCTAGTATATTTATTATACTGGAGTTGTTACAAAATAAATGATTAAAAAGATTTTAGGGGGTTGGAGAAGAAAAATAAAACAAAAGGACTCAAGTGAAGACATTACCTTAAAATCGGGTAACTCCCTTTGGTTTGAGCTCAATGGCTTCCTTGGGAAGACTTCTGCCCAAAGTGAGGATTCAAGGAGTAATATAGGGAAGTGGAGAGACAAAATGGGCAGAGTTTGGCCGAGCCAAAGGCTTTGGGAGTGTGGGTAAGGAGGTAGAGGTGGGGGCCTTTTATAAGAGGAGAGGAGGGGCACTCTTGGATGGTGAAGAAAAGTCACGTTATTTTAAAATGGTATTCGGATTTAAGAGGTTCCACATTGATGTGTTTCGAGGATAAGGTGATAATGGTTCGAAATTTACTCATCCAATAGGTTTTGGACATGTTTAGGTCTTAGATATTACATTATCTTTCCATTTTATTTAAATCGTTAAATAATGAGGTCATCGCTGGATCATCCTGATGTCAGAAATAATTTAATTTATTTAATGCCTAAAAATGATAAATAAAATACTATGATGTCTTAAATCTCGTTATCTTTCCAATTAATATTTATAGTCAAAAATCTGATTTGTATAACCCCATGTAAAAATTGTTTTAGTTAAACATTTCATGTTTGTCTCGTTTTTTACTTTAACTATAAATAAAACATATTAATGTCATTTTCCAACCAAAGTGGCTTCATGGGGTCCCCAAGTTGACCCATGGGTTGTCTTGGTCGTCCATGACACATCCAATGAGGTTAGTACATGTTTCAAGTTCATTTCATATTATTAAAACATTATTTTTACCTTAAACTGCACTAATTACCTCAAATCGCGATTAAAAACTTAATAAGTTATTATTCACCAAAAAATTATTTTTATCTCATTGAACCACATTTTACTTCTTAATGACAACCATGTATGTAGGATTTTTGAAATTCAAAACATAAAGATGAAAAAATTTCATTTAAACGGAAAAATCAGTTTTTATAAGTACCACTTAGTGGTTTCACTATTCATCAAAAATTGAAGTTTTTCAGAAAAATCCCAAAAATTCACCCTAAGTATATTTGATATTCCGAATTCAAAAATGAAGTCTATTTTAAAAAATTCAAATCATATAAGTCACATTAATTAATTTAATAATTAATTCCCGCTGTTAGAGAAAATAACATGTTTTTATGAAACAATATGTATCAAAATATTGACACTAGTTTAAGTCTGATTTCAAAGTGAAATTAATTCCAATGACCACTATTGGATTTAAAGGTAAAAATATATTCTAATTTAAATTTAAAACTAATTCAAAAGATAATCTAATCATATAAATAAATTTGATTATAAAGAGGTTTTGAATTAAAATACAACATTTTACACTATTCATTAAAAAAAGAACTTTATCAGAAAGATACCATAAATTTACATAATGTAAATTTTGATGTCCCAATTCTTAAGAAGAGTTTTATTTGGTCCAAAAGGATGTATAAGAGTGAACAAAACTATATTTAATGACGGTTCTCCATCAATAGGCGATAAGTGAACCTTTAGTGAAAACTTGGGCATATACGCCTAAAATTGAATTCTTTTCGTATTTTATTCCTTTATCTTTTATTGGATAAATGTAAAAACATTTAAAAACATATATAATCATATTTTAGTTATTTATATCCATTACCACCAATACAGTGGCTACATGTTAACTACCATTTAAAATAAAATTATTTTATTATAAGAGTGCAACGTAAGATTCCCAAGAAACTCGTTGTTTCGTGTTGGGAACACCATCGAGCATAGCATCCCATTTAAAGTCATATTAATATTTTATTCAAAAATATGGATAAATATGAAAATTTCATACTATTTATTTACCTGGGGTGTTACATTCTTCCCCCCATTTGGGAATTGCATCCTCGCAATTTTAAAATTGAGCTTGGAAACATCCGTCCCACATCGGAACAAGAGTCGGTAAAATAATCACTTTAAAATAAAGAAAGATAAGTACAAAGGTCACCCGAGTTAACCCATACTAGGATTCCATGTAGGAAAACATAGATTTAGAGGAGAAAACATAGGGTCATGTTCTGATGGAGAGTGATAGAAAACATGTTTAGGAGAAAGTTAACCACAAGAAAATCACAAACTTGTGATGGGTTAAACAGTATTCGATTCCTCAATAGGAAAAGTTAATAGAAAACATTTTTGTTTTAAGTTACTTTTTATTGAGTAATTTATTCATAAGGAAACATAACCACTTATCATTTTGACTTTCAACTTTTATTAGATTCCTTACACAAACTCATATTTTCTCCAAAAGACGAGTATTTAGGAAGACTTGTTCACATTAAGAGTACTATAATAAACTTCTAGAGAATAACCTAATCCACAAAAGAGAACTATATACTTTCCATGTCTTTAGTCTTTAACCAAAACCAAAACCAAAATGGTTATTACAAGATCAGATAATCCAGAAAAGGATAACCCATTAAAAAGAAAATCTATGCTTAATCTCCAAAATTTGTCCAACAAAACCCAAAGTTCAATGAGGACCATCTGATAAACAATTTTTCCATAAAATTATTCAAAGTAAACCAAACTAAGATTGAAACCCAAATATTTGAAGGATTTAGTCACATAGTCTTCCAAGTTAAATCGTAACATTTATCTCTAAACAACATCAGTTGCTCTTAATGTCTTGTATTGAAAAGTAATTAACCTAATCACATATCCTTCATGATAGGTTAATAAATTTCCATAGATAACCCAAAATCAACTTACACTTAATTCATAAAATCATATAACTAAAAAGAATCAGTAAAAATAACCAGGGACTTCACGTAGTCCAGTGGTAGGTGATAAATACTAGTCGCACTTTGGTTGTGGGTTCGATTCCCGCAGCTTTGTCCGACGCGATGGGTAGTCACACGATCTGCATGTTGTCCTTTTTTCCAAAACTATATAATTCTCAAATCATTCCCCAAAAAAGGATAAAATCATCAAAAATAACCATAACATAATTTAACCTTAATTTTATCTCATTCCTTTCACTTCAATCATAACCTATAGTAACCCATAATTACCTCAAAAGTAAGGATCATATAAACTCAAATGGTTCTTTATAACTATGTCCACAAAAGAAAGATAACTATTCCTTGAATAAAATTTGACTATATTAAACATCAGGGTTACACATAATATAAAAAGTCTTTTAATGTAACCCCATCATCAAAAGAGGCTTAATACTATTAAGAATTTCACCATAACTCTTGAAGCCGTTTTATGATGACATCTTACTCATTCAACATTCTTCATGATCAATTAACCATTCCGTTCCAACTTATTCCGAAATACCTCTTTCCTACAAACAAAATCATGAATCATATCCTAAGATTACAAAATAGGAAAACAATAGTCATGAAATAATACATACCTTTGATTGGTCATTGTCAGTTTCTTCATCCTCAATCGGAATGGCATTAGGTATTGGTAAATGAACATTTGTCGCTCTTGGTGATCCCATTCACGAAACTTCTTTATAGGACATGTGTTTGCATAATGACCATGCACACCACATTTAAAACATTCAATTGATCCCTTAGAAAGAACTCCCTTCCCTTTCCTCGAGTCAACTGGATGCTTCCTTTTTCCATGGAAGGTTCTTGCTTTATGACCTTTATTTCCACATCTATAGCATATTTCTGTCCCTTTGAAACATTTTCCTAGGTGTTTCTTTCCACATCGTTGACACATAGGTTTTTGAACACACTTACCTTTATGATTATTACCTGTACTTCTGTAGGGATTTGTTTCTCGCATATATGATGCCTTAGAGAAATCACCAAGCTTTAGGTGGTCAATCATGACTCCAAATAGTTGATTGAGAATAATCACAAGAGTTCTCATTGAAGCTTCCATATCATTCAGTTGCTTGCTCAAAAAACTGTCTCAGTTTCCTTCACATCCACTGTTACTTTGGTGCCTGCTAGATCCATCCATTTACTAAAACCAAAAAGGTTAGTGTGAGTATATCAAAAAAACCATTATTTACTAATGAGGAAGATAAACACTAATATATACTTACTCATTCACTTTATCTAAAACTAGGACTCTTTCTGAAATCCTAACAATTATGGTAATGCCACTTATGCTTAAAGAATACCCTAACCTCTAAAGTTATCAAAACCGACCTCTAATACCAAATATAAGGCCCCAGCCTTAAACCTTACTTAATATTGAGTTATTACAAGATTACACATTGAGGATCTTTTCAGGTTTAGATTTTTAGAGAATTAGATCATGAAACTTGAATTACATTCCACATTTAAACAAAGTGGTTACATAAAAGATAGTATTCATTCTTCCCATCAACGGTAAAATATTGAAAATAAAACATTGATTCTTTCTTGACACATCCTTTACACTATCATCACATCATGTACCTTTCCCTTGACCCGTGAAAAACATTTCAAAAACTTGGGATGAGCATAAAAATCTCAGTAAGGGTTATAAAAATATGGAATGGAAATATGAGTTCATATATACATAAGAATGAAATCATACTTTACCCATAAAACATAGGCACTTTAACATACCTCATCAAACCATGAATACATCATAGAAATCATAAGACATAAAGGTAACTTGAGGCATTCATAACATTTTTACGTAGTGAGTAACCCTCTTGGTTACGTTTGGAATACCCATCACAATATATTCCCTAAATCTCTTCGGAGAAACCTTAACGTTTCACTCCTTCGCGTTACCCAATGCATTGGAGAGCTATATCGGGATCACCCGCCCTTAGTTTATCACGGAACCACCCGTCTTCATAATAATGCCCAAGAACCTCAACATAATCATATCAAATAAAACATGAATAAAGGAAACATAAAATTTCCACCTTTCAATCACAAGATATCAATAAAACATATTGATATAAAAACATTATGAAAACCATTTTCGATACCAAAATAAAAGAAAAGTAAAACATGGTATTTATTTTTCTTTAAAAAAATGGTATGGCTTGTAGAGGAAGCTAAAACTCAAATAATGGTAACGGCAGCGAAGAAGTCATTGTCGCCGCATACTTACGACAAAAACATTCCCTTTTGTCATTTAGTAAAATGCTTCGTATAAAAAGATTGATTTTGGATAAATGTAAAAGTCAAAGGGGTTTATAAACCATATAAATGAAGGTTGTGTATAAAACAAAATATGCCTCAATGAAAGGAGATTGAGACGAAGTCCCATACAAAGACGGTATCCTTGGATTAAGGATAAATCAGTTACATAACTATGTGTGACAAACGAATACACAAAATATAAGTGGGTATTAAGTGTAAAACAATCATAGGAAATTCACACATAATCATAGAACGACATATTCAATGTGTACTAGTTTATCCCAAAGAATCGAAATTGGGTTAAGAAGTTCCCTTGCAATAATTAGACAGCCTAATGGCGTCAATTCAAAATTCAGAAAAAGAGTTGATGAGAGATAAAAAGGGTATCTCATAACTTGGACATAAAATTCACATCAATAAGGATATATAATAACATATCCCATAATAATATTATGTGAATTAGAAGACATAACAAAATAAGTCTTTTAAAAAGAGGAGGGTGAAAGGTTCCCTTACCGACATGGGTATCTTTCGAAACATACACCTAGTGAAATAAGGACAATACAACATTGATTTAAATACTCATAAAAGAAAGTATATTACACAATGAGTAAAATAATGGGCAGTACATACACTACTCAAAGGAAATTGTGGAAAATGTAGCAGAAATCTCACGAGTATAAAAGTGAGATGAAAAATCCCTTATGAAAACTCGGCAGCCTAACGACGCCACTTAAAACTTTCAAAAATGGATTGATGAGATCAAATAGGGTATATAATCACATTACAATAAAATTTACAGAAAGAGGAATATAAAAGAACATCCCCCATCATAACAAAGATGAGCTTAAAAGAAGTGACATAAAGGGGAGTACTTAAAGAGAAAGAGAGAGGTTAGATCTCTTACGAAAATTTGGCAGCCTAACGAAACCACTCAAAACTTCCAAAATGGATTGACGAGAGAGAATAGGGTCTCTCATCATATGAACATAAAAATTACAGTAAGAGTAATATAAAATAACATCCCAATAACAAGAAAGATGATCTTAGAAGGAATTACATAAAAGATTGTACTTAAAAAGAAAGAGAGGAGTAGGATCCCTTACCTCAAGTCCAACTTGTCATGTTCGTTTCTTTATATTCCTGAATAATAAACTTTGGTCAATTAATAATTACCTAAGTAACTCCTTTATAGATTATTATTCAGTTCATATCACATATTATAATGTTATAATAATTGTTTAATAATGTTAGATCATATCAGACGTTTTTGCCGATGTTTGGTACATGAGTCAAAAATGAACTTGTTTGAAAAAAAAGATTGCCCATGTAGTTATAAGTAAATAATTTCCAGAATAGTATTAATGATTAAAATATCATATATATCCAGTAAATATTAATTTCATACTATTCCATATCATTTGGAGATAAAAAACGAACAGCACCGTTCATGGAGACGGTAGGCCGTACGTACGCATGAACGCTACTTTCATTTTTTGTCATATTAATGGAATTAAAACAAAATGAGAGAGATATATATATGTTATAATTCCAGAATGATATCCATAACTTTGATGTAATATATTACATATATATCCATTATATATATGTACTTATAACATTACATAACATTTTGAGATAAGAAATGAAATGTATCGTTCATGGAGACAGTATGTCGTACGTACGCATGAACGCTACTTCCATTTCTATTTCATATTTAATGGAATTAAAACATAATGATACATAATAGTATTTTAATTCCAGTATGGTATCATATATAATATCATTAAATATATCCTTTATACGTACCATATATGGTATTAACGAATCAAATCACTTTGAGGGGGCGGTAGTCCGCACTTCTTTAAATGAAGATATCGCGTTTACCCATAATAGAAACCATAAAGGTATGACCAAAATGAAAAATACATAAACTTAAGGAAAACATAAACATATTATATATCATATATAAATATAGCGTCCTCTTAATGGCCAACTTTGAAGGTGTTAAAAGAATGTTGAACAATCATCGTTTCGGGAGGCCGAAATTCGCCATCCATGGAAACAGTATGTTTTTTAACCATTAGATGTAGGTGTGTGAAAGTGTAGCTCGAATCCTTATTATAACAACATCCTAGTATATTTATGATACTGGAGTTTTTACAAAAGAAATGAATAAAAAGAGTTTAGGGGGTTGGACAAGAAAAATAAAACAAAAGGACTCAAGTGAAGACATTACCTTAAAATCGGGTAACTCTCTTTGGTTTGAGCTCAAAGGCTTCCTTGGGAAGACTTATGCCCAAAGTGAGGCTTCAAGGAGTAATAAAGGGAAGAGGAGAGACAAAATGGGCAGAGGTAGTCTGAGGAAAAGGCTTTGGGAGTGTGGATAAGGAGGTAGAGGTGGGGGGCCTTTTATAAGAGGAGAGGAGGGGCACTCTTGGAAGGTAAAGAAAAGTCACTTTATTTTAAAATGGTATTTGGATTTAAGAGGTCCCAAATTGATGTGTTTCGAGGATAAGGTGATAAGGGTTCGAAATCCACTCATCCAATAGGTTTTGGACATGTGTAGGTCTTAGATATTACATTATCATTCCATTTTATTTAAATCGTTAAATAATGAGGTCATCACTGCATCATCATGATGTCATATATAACTTAATTTATATAATGCCTAAAAATTATAAAAAAAATACTATGATGTAGGTAATCTTTTCATCTTTACAATTAATATTTATAGTAAAAAAATTTATTTGTATAACCCCATGTAAAAATTGTTTTAGTAAAACATTTCATGTTTGTCTCATTTTTACTTTAACTTTAAATAAAAAGATATTTATGTCATTTTCCAACCAAAGTGGCTTCATGGGGTCCCCAAGTTTCCCATGGGTTTTCTTGGTCGGCCATGACACATATAATGAGGTTAGGACATGTTTCAAGTTCATTTCATATTATTAAAACATTATTTCTACCTTAAACTACACTAATTACCTCTAATCGCGATTAAAAACTTAATAAGTTACTATTCACCGAAAAATTATTTTTATCCCATTGAACCTCATTTTACTTCTTAATGACAAACATTTATGTCAGATTTTTGAAATTCAAAACACAAAGATGACAAAATTTCAGTTAAACGGAAAAATCAGTTTTTATAAGTACCACTTAGTTGTTTCACTGTTCATCAAAAATTGATGTTTTTCAGAAAATCCCAAAAATTCACCCTAAGTTATATTTGATATTCCAAATTCAAAAATGAAGTCTATTTTACAAAATTCAAATCATATAAGTCACATTAATTAATTTAATAATTAATTCCCGCTGTCAGAGCAAATAGCGTGTTTTTATGAAACAATATGTATCAAAAGATTGACACTAGTTTAAGTCTGATTTCAAAGTGAAATTATTTCCAACGACAACTATTGGATTTAAAGCTAAAAATATATTCTAATTTCACTTTAAAACCACTTCAAAAGATAATCTAATAATATAAATAAATTAGATTAAATAGAGGTTTTGAATTAAAATACAACATTTTACACTATTCATTAAAAAAAGAACTTTATCAGAAAGATTCCAAAAATTTACATAAAGTAAATTTTTATGTCCCAATTCTTAAGAAGATTTTTATTTGGTCCAAAAGGATGTATAAGAGTGAAAAAAACTATATTTAATGACGGTTATCCATCAAAAGGCGATAAGTGAACCTTTAGTGAAAACTAGGGCATATATGCCTAAAATTGAATTCTTTTTGTATTTTATTCCTTTATCTTTTATTGGATAAATGTAAAAACATTTAAAAACATATATAATCATAATTTAGTTATTTCTATCCATCCCCTCCAATACAACGACTACATGTTAACTACCATTTAAAATAATAATATTTTATTATTAGAGTGCAACATAAGATTCCCATGAAATTCGTTGTTGCGTGTTGGGTACGCCATCGAGCATAGCATCCCCTTTAAAATCATATTAATATTTTATTCAAAAATATGGATAAATATGAAAATTTCATACTATTTATTTACTTGGGGTGTTACATCTTATAATCTTGGCATACTAATTTCTAAGATTCAACTTCTCTAATGAAAGAAATTATTTATAATACTGTACAAAACAACCTTCCCTCCCAACCGATAAACTGCTAGGCATTGACTTTGGAAAATAAGAATAATCCTTCCTTGGCCTTATTCATAGTGGGGAATTAATCGCTACCTCATTCTCAAACACCTACATTTTCCCACCTGGGACAACATCACTTTAGGAAGTCCGTACCATGCCACCATCATTTTACATGTCTCTATCAAGACAATACCCTCATTTTCCAAATATTCCCACTTCACTGTATCCTTCCACCACTCCCCTTTCCTTCTGAGATTGGTTGTTAATGTCAAACATGGAATAAAACTGTCAGAGATCCAAAATCTCTTGATTATCATATATCCCCTTCTTCAAAACCACTCCATTATCTACAACCTCCAGAGAAACACTGTCATCTTCATTTATTGAAATACCATCCTCAACATTAAAGGTATTCCCATTCCTCAGTTCTTGTGTGCTGTTACCAGTGGAAACATCGGCGAAAATATCCTCATTAGAATCCACCCACCCTTGCAATAGTACATCATAAACACGTAGATTGGTACAGATTATCCCCTCATAAGATTTTTCACCACATGGAACAACTCCATCTTAGTCGAAATCCATGTAATCATCCACCACTCCATAAAAAGGCTTACCAAGCTCAATCTCGGCCTCCTGCTTCACAATCTGTGGCTGCAACCCAGTTGGAAACTTCACACACACACCGCTTCCAGCAATAACCAGCTTCACAAAGACCGTCAATATCTTGTTTGGCAACAGAAATCAATAACCCATGTAATGGGGAGGGATGTTTATATCCTCCTCAACCAATCCAAGGGAACCTTCACCATTGGTTTGTCTAATAAAAGTAACATCCTTAATTGCAAGTTTACCCACAAGCTCCAAATAGGTTGAGGCTTCACCCTTGGCTTGACTAACATTGTCTACAGCCTTTACCCCCATATCACAATCTGGTTCTATAGTATCATCCATCTCCACAATCCAATCATCATTAGACTCCAAACACAAATGCAATTGTTCACGCTGATTATCCATCACAGTACTCACCCCTTCCCCTCATGGGCTTGCCCACATTGAGGAACCCTCAAGCACTGAAGGATCATGATCAACACTTGCCACCATACAAGAAGTAGAAAAATCACCATGAGGCCCATTTCCACTCATAGAACCAACCTACACAAAATCTTGTTTCATCCTTAAATAAATATCCTTGATCGGCGGCCCAGGAGGCACTATGTGAGACTGTTGGAGTTCATCTGACTAACCCTTCTCCTGCAGCTTTAGATTCTCCACAAAAGAGGCATCACAGACAACCAAAGATTCATTCCCCCACATGTGAATATTCAATAAACACCCATTCTAGAAATTCTAAACACAATAACCTAACCGATTGTACGAACCACAAATGTCTGTCCACAACTCAAACTTCTCATCCTGCCTCCACCAAAACTCTTTCCCATCAGTGATCCACACCCAATCAATCAGAGGTTTCGAGACATAAACCTCCACACATATACAAGGTAAAATTGGATGGCACACAATATCAGTGTTTATAAATTTATGAATTTTTATCCTCAAAATCATGTTTTACAATAGGAATTTAAGACACACATGATAAATAAAAAATTGAATGAAATGGATGAAATATTAACACACATTTGAGATAAAATAACTGTATGATTTCTTTGGAAATAATGAATTTTTTTTCATTCCAGTATGAATAATACTTGGGATAGACAACATCATAATTTTATTCAAAATCAAAATTTGTTGACCACATTATACACTAAGAATTATTCTCTAAAAATTTCAAAATTTAAGAAAATAATTTGTATGTTATACATATTATAAATGAAATAAATATCAATTCACTAAGAAAAAATGATATGAAATGAAAGAAATAAAGACATCAAATCTCCGAAAGGGTTCCAAAAATAGATCATTCCAGTTAAATATAATATTACTATTATATATTAATGAAATATGATTAATTTATAAAATATTAATAGTTTATTAAAAATAATATCATGTTAATAATTGGGAAAAAAACATAAACTTCCACCATTTGATAAGTTGAATTCATTGAATTTCCAAAACCACCTCATTTAATCCTACGAGCAATCAATAATGATTCTTGTACCTATCCATGTTATCTATACTGTATGCATCACCACATCACATGGACATTTAGTAGTCTCATAGTCCAAATTTTGGATCATAGGGGTCCTAAAAGCAATTTTACTAGGTGGTATTCCTTTGCCTTGTACATGAACTGTGATATTATGAATCAATTTTCATATCAATCCATCCAATACTAATTGATCCTAAGTTGGACGAATATATTATCTATCAACCATCAGCTTCGACAAAACTCTTTGATGACCCTCTCTCACCAAGGATAATGTTTTGAGTAGAGAGAGATAATTACAATTGATTACTTATACTAGTAGGCCCTGTGTTGGAAACTAGAAGTGATCATATTGAAATTTCATGAATGGTTGGAATTTTTCTCCATAATTTAAATTAGACAGAGATATATGATAAAAAAATATATTAACTCTAAGATTAAATATAATATAAATCCAAAATATTTAGACATTTCATGCATAAATACTATTGATTTATTTTCTTGTATCTAAATGAACGTTGAAAGATAAAATCATAAGTAGTGAAAAAGAATTAGCTCCCACGTTAGAAGATTGTAATATCCATAATAGTATACCATGTCCTCCTGGAAAATTTGATTTATGTTTTATATACATAGGGATATCATACAAATATACTATGTAGAAACCCCATCATCTATCAGCCACACATGAAAAAAGCATACTAATTCACCAATTATAAAGTAGTAAAAATGAATGACACAATATAATAATACCAGACAATCCATTCCCCACCATGAATGAATACCCAAGTAACATATACCATTATTATTAAAAACATTAACAATATAAATTAATAAAACCCTAAACCAATTTTCCACTATTTATCCACTCTCACACCCCAATGAAAATTGTCCTGATGCTCCCTCAACATCAATGAGGCATCACATTACATAAAATTACATCCATCCTATAGATAAAAATTCCATAAAACAACATCACATCCCACTCATATACACACAGTACCTCACAACACATCCTACAAACATGGTAGGTGGGTGACATTAACATTAATGATATAAACCACAATCCCTCCTCAATCCATGGATGATCGCCATTATAAGACATCTCATCACTTCTCACATACAGGCTCTTGGGCCATCAAACCACCTCTCATCACATATAGAAATTGAAACTATGGGATAATGTCCATCATAATCCCATAATATCCCCAAAACAGTGTAGAGTTAGTGGGGAGGTGTGGGTGGCTGGCCATCAATTCCCCCATATGGATATTGGGATAACATCACCATAAATGTTGATCGTCAACACAATGTAATCAACATGGATGGGGTATATGATTAAAAGTTAATTTAATACAATTTATATATAATAGATAAACACTATATCAACCATGGTGTTAAAAATAACTACTAACTAACTCATAATTTTATTATAATTCACGTCCACTTATATATGAAATACACTTAAAAATAATCTACAATTCCCAATTCATATTCTCATTAGAATCCAAATAAATTTCATAATTTCCATTTCCAACCCAATTCCATTATAAAAGATATTTCCATAAATAATTTTCATCCCATTATTTTATCTGTAGCATATCCCCATTAAAAACACAGAATTTTATTGTTTATTTCACTTTATTTCTTTTTTCAATACCATTATCCAAAGCATGTTAATTCCAATAAATCTAATGAAAATAGTGAAACACATCACACAATGGGACGTAAAACTAAACAAAACAATAATGACATCTACTAAGTGATTCCACCATATTATAAAAACATTAAATACCCAATTGAAAAACCAATACACAACCACAATTGAATCTCTATCACAAAACCACATCCCATCCACTACACCAACACACTTCACAACATATCCAACACCCTTTTATCGTATCATCGTAAACAAAAAAATAAATCCATCTAGAAAATCCTTACATCAAAATCCAAATAATGTTACAGAACACAGCATAATTTTATATATATCAATGGGGTGATTTTATCACATTAAACATCATTTTGGGGGAATTATCACACAATACATACATCACGGTGTAACTAATTAATTAACTAAGTATGAGTGGTTAAAAATTTATTTTATTCGGCGTCAAATCAATCAAAAAATATGGAAAATATAATATATATAAAAAACAAAAAGATTTTAGGGTAAATTTTTTTTCAATTATAAATAAATTGACAGATCTTATATTGAAATATCAAATGGTAAACATTTATAGAAAACATTCCCCTTGACTTTTATAAAAATATCATTTAAAAAATTAATTTAATTTTTTATGTTTGATGCAATGCTCTCTGAATATATTAAATAAAATATCCCCCCAATGATACATATAAGATGAGACAAAATAAAATAAACTTGATGGATGAAAGATGATTTTAAAAACTACTACACCAAGAATATAGGTTACACACACATGGGTAAACCCACATCAGGGAAGTATTATAACCCATCCAAGAAATATAGATTGATGAAACTAATGTTAATAGTATTATGAACATCCTTTATCAAAATAATGTTATACTGAAGGAATATATGAATGTAATTATCTTTATAATGATAAGATATAAAACATATGGATATGATATGGTTTTCATTGACCATTGATGAATATCAAATCCAATTATGATGTTTTGATCAATAAAATTTATCCATTATTGTCGAAAAATATAGGATATAACTAGTATCCATTAAAGGGAAAAAAATACATTAATAATGAAATTAATTAAATATTTCATCAGTGAAAAAACAAAAAGGTAAGCATTATACATTTGTTGAAAACTGGTTTCACTATAGATCTACCAATAATGATCTAACTCCATTGATATTTCTTTTCTGATCCACCAATAAAATAAAATATAATTAATGATCTAGCATTTAAGATCTACCACCATAATGATCTACCATTGGTGATCTTCCATTAGATACCTAATTTTGGGGATCTACCACTTTAATTTTCTATTGATGGTGATCTATGGCTTGAGATCTACAATTTTTGATCTACTAGCATAATGATGTATTATTTGTGAACTACTACTAGGTATATATCATTGGTGATCTATATAAGAAATTACCCACCATTTGTGTTCTACCACTAATGATCTACAACTCATGATATACCATAACAAAGATAGACTATTACTGGTCTACCTCCATATATCATCCATTGGTTATATATATCTAGAATGATATAATATTTGTGATATACTACTAGGGTCTACCGTTATCATATAATGATTCCTTGTGTATAGAAAACAACTCAAAAATAATTAATGGAGGGTGAATGAGATAATTGATCAAAAAAATATATTGATCATGAGTATGTTCATAAAATCAAAACCATTAATATAATATTTGTGATTAAGAACCTCCATTCATAATAAATGATGTTATTATGATAACATTTCATTTAGTTATCTTTTTTAAAATTTTGAGGAATTAATTACCACGATCACAAATAAAATTATGAAATAAATACTTACATGGAATTTAGAATTTCCTATTTAATAAATTTCTACAATACTCTTATTTATATCTCCAAAATAATGGTATTGAAGATGGATTTTTTAGTGCCTGAAGAACTAAAAATAACATCAACTAGATCATATAATTCTATATAGGGAAAATAATTTAGTATTCTTATCTTTACAAATTATGAGAGAAAAATTGATTTAGTGAAAGTTTAGATAATTCAAGTGGATAATAAAGCTTCATTCAATGAAAAATAACATTAATTTATATATGATCAAAAATAAAACCAAAAGAAATTTATCATTAGAAAATAACTTCTATTCAAATTTTGAAAAATTTTATAGAATTAGATGAATACATAATTATTAAAATGATATCATCATATACCCTTCAATGTAAAATTTAGAATTTATCGCTATATAACATCAGTCAATCTTATTTTCAAATATTAGAAATGTATACACACTAATTATATAACCTAATATATATGAAAAAATAATAAATAACCTAAATCATAATAATTCCATATTAAAAAATATATTTGAATCAATAATTTAATAATTCGTTTTTATGAAATAATATATCATGTATAAAATCCTCAAAAGTGTTTTCTAGGACCAAGAAAATTTTACCAATAATAAATTCATAAAAAAGTGATGATATACACAAATATTATATTAATATTACATTATTTCATATATGATTCAAATATTTAAAAAATACATATATCATTCAATATTATAAAAATAATACCTGTGATACAAATTTATTTTAAAATATAATTCATGATTCGTAATACTTAATTTCATTATCCCTTTAACTAAAATGATGGGTATAACATTGGTACATTAGTGGAATCATACATTAAATTTTAATTGTTGAATTTAATCATATAATTCCAATATTAATTATATTTATGAAAATGAAATATAAATGTATATCAATAATTAAACATAATTCCTTCCATTAAAAGACTCTTTTTTCCATGGAAAATCATTGCTCAGTGATACACATTTACACTCATAAAAACATTGCATGTTCCTTTTAGTCATTATTATTTGTGTCTAATTTTAAATTTATTAAATTTTTGATATTCAATATTCCATCATTTATTATATTGAACAATTGAACTTTTATTAGATTCTATTATTGAATTATTAGATGTTTTTGAAAATTCATCTAGGTTCTATTTGATAACAATAATTATATATTTACAATTTTAAAGTATCAGAATATATATAAAAGACATTAAAATTATTTTATGAATATAATTAAAGAATTCATTACATTTCTAATCAGATTGATTTTGAGAATGTTTACTTTTATTTCATCCGAATAAAAAAATGAATAACATATACATCATTTTAATGCATGAATAGGTAGAAGTGAAAATTTTAAAACATGATTGAATAAATAATAAATGATATTTACATCATGAATTATGACACAATATATATCACACTATCTTATCAATGGAAATTTTTCTACATGATTTTTAATATTTGTAATTTGTTCAATTTCTTAATAATGGGTAGTAATGGTTTTTAAAACGTCTAAATATTATCCCCCATTTATGTCAGCATCTAAGAGCTTAATGACTTGTTGTCATGTGTGTGGTGATTATAATGTCCAAATAAATGCATCAATTTCAGATTTTATACCCCATTGAACATTTATGTTAGAGACACATTAACCTATAGTTTAAAAATAGGGATATAATTATTGGGAAACTACTCCCTCCCGACTTCACCAAATTCTAGGATTTTTTCCCATACATAGAAATAATGTTATAAATATCCCATTGGTTCACCATAAATAATTATTTTCCAAATCCACATCAATTACAGGAACATTATATGAAGCAAGGAATAGTGACCCATGACTTTCACACATGCTATTTCATTAGTTTTAACATAAAAACACATTAATGAGAACCAAATAATTATGAGGCAATGTTTCATTGGAAGATTATTTTTATAATACATCATAATGAGAATAAAATAATACATCAAAATTTTATTAAATATTACCATCTCTTAAATCTTCCGGATTTAAAAAAAATCATACAATAACATGGTGTATAAATATACAAATGGGTGACATAAAAATATCTGAAAGGGGATAACCTAGAAAAGGAAACATAACATCCAAACCAATGGTGTATGTTGACATCAAAAAGATGAAAGTACATGAATAATCAAAAAATAGAATATAAAAAAGAACAGGGTATCATATGTTCATGTAATCATAGGAATTGTCAAAATAATAAAAAAACATGACATAACATGAGTAAAGGACAATTTCCTAGACAATATCACATGGTTGAAAATGTACTATAATGGATTATATTTAATCTTGATTAACATACATGTAAAATAATTGGAATAAATCATTACCAGTTGAACTAGATTGATATCATGGTGCAACCATCAAATTTTTTCATTACAATGTTACACAAAATGTCAATCAATCATCTATAAGACGAATAACCCATGTAATAATTTTTTTATTTTAATTTTATATAATACCAAAGTCAATGGGAATTACAAATCTAAGAAATTCAAGTGTGAAAATAATTCAAGTATTATTGCATCATAGTAAGGGGTAACAATTTCATTTGTTGATCTTCTGAGCCTAGAATATCACATGTGTAACTCCACTTACCCTCCTCAATATACTTGTATAATATTTGTTTCTCTTCAACTGACATATGGTAAACCCATTGTCTCATACCATGGACTCATTAATAGAGTGACACCAACTTACAACCAATCTGTTATGTGAACATAAACATATCATCCTCTAAATATTTGGTGACACTTCCATCAATTGTATAATTAAACCCTAGATAAGATTAATCATTGATGTTTATTATTTTGATTAATAGGGCACCATTGAATGGGTTAGGACATTTTCCCCACTACATTCTATATACTTCGTCAAACATAAATGTTCATGAGCATGATTAGTTCAGTGAAATATTCATCATCCAACAAAATAGTTTTTATAATAGAAATGCATACTCTCACTCAACACTATTGGATCCATGTTCATCTTTCATATTGGCCCAGATGAGGATATTTTATTAAATCCAAACCTCTATATTGGTATTCTTCCATGATAAATTTACACATTATTATGTCCATCTCTATCATGTCATATTCGTAATGAATCCTTACAACTCTGATCTTATCACCAAGGAAGAGTAATTAAAATTATATATATATATAAATTGGTATATACTATATGATTACACATGTTAAGTTTTGATCATCTCATCATAGTGGATCACATAAGCAATATCCCAACACTCTCCTTGTTGGGTGGGGTTAATAAATCCTTATTATCAAATATAGTGAAGTTATGTTTTTCATTCTTGTAAAAAAATCATCCATAGTTCTTTCCCAACTCCAAAAAAATTGGGTTTTATGATTGAAAAGAAATATCCTACCATTATTGGTGTGACATCCATATATCAGTATAAGGAACCCCCATATGAACCGCTTCTTTATGTGCTTATTGTTGTGGTTTGGGACCCCAATGATTAGGTCCTTAAAGTATGTTTGGACTTTATGTACGTAAACTTTTTACCTAATTAATATATAATCCAAAACAATAATGTTTTTTTGTCATTGATAAAAATTATTATACATGATTACATGTAATATTTCTGGAGGAGACTAATAATTTCACTTTGAAATCAGTTCCTAAAAATCTAAAATTTAAACAAAATTAAAAAAAAAATATTTAAAAATTGTATTTTATACTTATAATAGAATATTAATTGAATTTAGTGTTCATTATAGTGATAAATTACATATAGTCTATATAAGTAAAAAAAATATTCCTTTGAAACATTCATAAAAAAATCTCAAAATGTACCATGATGGAAAAAATAACATTTTTATAAAATTGTGAAATAAGACATAATTTTGATATTGCTTCATAAATAATTAATGGAATTAAATAAAAAAAATTATTAACAAGATTATAATTTCATTATATTAGTGGAATATGAATATTCATGATCCAAATGATGTTGAATGATTAATATCACTTAAAAAGATATTTTGTGATGATTATTTAATCAATAATAATGGAAATAGACACCAAAAAATGTAATTTAAAATAATAATGAAAGGATAAGAACACAAATTTTATAAAAGAATAATTTTATATCATTTCCCCTGATAGAACCTTGTTCAAAATCAATCATTAAATGGATAGTTATTATAACATAAATACATTACCAATTTGGTATATTTACAATAAATACCCCTTGTAAAAATTATTATTAGTTGTATCATAAAATACCATGATTTATGAGGTATACATTATATATCCTATATATGTGTCAGTAAATAAATTATATAAATTAAATGGATTTTTTACATGAAAATTAATCATAATGAAATTAAATTGAGATGGAATCCCATAAAAGGGTGTTTAATTGAAGTTAAAATTATTCAGTGATGTTATGAACTATTTCAAATGTTTTTTAAAATGAAATAATAGGAAATATAGAAAAATATTTTTTTTCATTTCACACATAATTTAATCATATAAATGTACATGAGTAAATAACTAAAGCCAACTACTGAAATTGATTTATAAAATCTCTTATATCGATTATGGATCATTGAATAAGTACACAAGCTTTTTCAATAATAAATATATGATAATTATTTATATTATTAGTAACCTATTAAATATTTTCCTTTCCATTAATAAAATTAATTTATATTATATAAATATTTTATTTTCAAATTAACTTAATGCAAGCTGTTCTGATGGTATTCAGTTCAAGTCTCCAAAATTACTTTAATAGGTTCATTATTGTAAAATAATTAATTATTTCATCATATATATAGTAATAATAATTATTAAATTATAATATTTATAGAAAAATTATATTCTTATAATGTTCATGGAGTTTTTGTTATGAAATATGGAATATGATACAATTATTGTGATTATAAGACATACATACGTATGAGTAACATTTACATTTTCAAATGACCATGATAGAAATATGTGGAGTTTTATTTTATCATAATTTAATGATCCTTATATCATACATATCATAATATTTAATTATTTATATTACAATTATCATCCAAGTGATAAGGTAATAAATATAACATTCACATTTCTTTACACAGAATTAGTCCACAATACCCACTAATGACATTACAATTTTCAACTGGATGGTTAGTTAAAAAGGGAAAAAATATTAATTTTTCAATATTTTTTTGATTTCATTCATATCAAACATTAAAATTAAATAAATAATAATCAAAATCAAGGATATGTGATAATCAAGAAACTAATTACATCCATTAGGGAGGTGGTAGTCCGTCAAACAAATTAATGATGGGTTTGATTCTAATTTGATTGAATAGAATATGGATGTAGATTATGATGAAAAGATAATATAAATAAATTATGTGGTATGTAATTATGTTAGTATAAAACATTGTTTTACTATGATTTTATTGAGGAGGATGAAGAAACAAAATAAAAAACTTGATTACTAACAAAACGTATTCTTTGATCCACCTTTTTATAGTTATTTATAAATTTACAAACATTTTATTTTTAATTAATGAAATTCCTAGAGGACATGAGTAAATAAGTACGGAAGTGATTTTGTAAGGACATATCTATACCATAAGTATTTTCATGTGTGGAAGGTATAGGATAAGATATTTCCTTTTATTTGTGAGAAAAAAAATTCATTTTCATAAATAAAATAAACAATTCAATAACAATAAGTCATAGTCTTTCCATATGCCACCATAATTGACCAATAATTATGTTTAGGGTTGATATATTCGATCCTAAACAACCCCATTTTAAAATAATATTTTAAAACATGATAGATTATTTACCTCTATGGCATGTCACATTTACCATTTTATTTTTCACCTAATTAATATATTTTATTTAAAGTATTTAATATTAATTATATACAAAATAATGATGAATTAATAAGATTATATTGATTAATATAATAGAAAATATTAAAAACAATTAAAAAAATTAATATTATATATGTGGTAGATATAAATTTAAATTTTTACTCACAAAATGTGGCATACATTTGTTTCTCAATGAATACATGTTTCATGAACTAGGAAATATTATACTAATCGTAAAACTAAAAATAATAATTATATCAATTTAAATTCATGAAAATATACTTATAATATAATAATTAAAAATCTATTTTTATTTAGTATAGTTTATATAAATTGACTAAAATTAATAATAATTATGAACATTAAAACCATTTGAAAAAACATCATTTTAAAAGAAGAAAAATTATAAAGAAATTTAATTATAATTTTCTATATAAAATGGTAAATATATCTATTTAATATAAAATATAAAATAAAATTCAATTATTATGTTAATTTATTTTACTCAATGAAATTAATGTTTTTGAAAATTTGATAAGTTTCACAAAGATTGGTGTAATGGTTGTATGGTAATATTAATGTGACATAGCCTTTCAAGAGCAGATGTGAAGTTCTACATTAATACAGATCTTGAAACTACTGAAAAAGGGAACAAGATACACTGTGTGTTGTGACAGCTCAGGTATTGGGCTTAGAGTAGTTCATATACAAGTGCATAGAGTCATGGAATATAGATATTAGCATCTGATACCACATGATAAGAATTTTCCTACACATTATCTTAAGTTCGCTACATTTGTTCATTCAAAGCGCTAATAAAGACATTATGTACTCAGATTGAATTTTGTGATGTACACAGACAAAAAAAAAAGTCAAATATATTTTTTCTTAGCATTATCAGAATCTGAGATAGACAAGATGGGTTGAGTACATTTATCATTTTAACATTAATATAGATATCATGCTTATTAATGGAAATGTAGTGGTTGATGCACTGAGCCTGAGGACTCAAATAGAGGTAGTGTAGTAGGCCCATAGTAAGTGGAACCTTGTCATGTTGTTCTCTCAGATGCACATGGAGGTGCACAAACATTAGAGGAAAACATGTGTATCTTTCTTAGTTGGGACTTCTACCATACTAGATATAGTTAGGATAATGTTGCTATCATATTCGGAGGGGCTAGTTCTATGGAAAAGTGTGGATAGTGTGGACTCTCATCCTAGTTTTATATTATGTGAGGATAAGATAATGCATATACATGGTTGCTTTTGAGATCTTATGGAGGATGCCTTGATTTAAAGATGTTGTTTGAGTTTCTATTGATATGATCATGAAGGATAATCTTTTCACTCTTATTAATGTAACCTATACTTTTCATTATATTGAATGGTTTTATATCTATGAGATAAAATTACTTCACATTTTCATGCACAACATCATTTCCAATAGGGATTCCAAAATTTCATCTCATTTATTAAAAATTTTTTTAGTGGGTGCGGGGTATACATGTTCATTTAAGCACAATATACCTCCCTCAAACTGAATGCTAGTCAGATCTTAAGATACATGTGCTATATGACATGTTGTTATACCGAGTAATTGATTTTGTGGGATCTGGAGATAGAAATATTCCCCTTGTTGAGTTCTCCGACAATAAAATTTATCTGTAGACAATAAAAAAGTTAACTTACTTAGATTTTAGTAGTAGGCCTTGTCAATCACCCTTGTGTTTTCTAAAGACAAGTGATGTATCTTTACTGGGATCAAAAATCATGCCGGTAAAATCTGGGTCGGTCTGGTAGTTTTAAAAATGGACGACTAATGTACAATCTCCTTAGATATTTGGCACTAATCGTTGAGGAAAACCTATGGATATAAATCTTATAGATACAGTGTTTTACATGTTTTTTCGATGATGAGATGCAGTTGGATCAGAAGATAGGTTATACTTTTACCAGAAAATGTCATACCACCAGATATTCTACTGAATGTTAGGTTGGTATCCAATAGGATGTTGTTACCTCTCAGGTACCAATCCATGAAAAATGTATTCCATGTATATCTTTTTTTCAACTATCAATCAAAACCATATCATGCTTTAAATTCTATGTAGGATGAGTAATAGTTTGATACATCTTTTGAGGGGCATTAGATTCATTTCATTTATAGAAGAATGATGGTTTATCTATTTCTGGTCAGTTCCCCCAGTACATGGTTTATTCTAGAAAAACTGTTTATAGGATGACACAAGGGAGTTGGAGACCGACATATGAGCTCAGTGGCCATAACTATTTCTAGAATAATCTTTACCACTATTCAGAGTGAAATTTAGGGAATAATTGCTAAAATGATGGATGATTGTAATTAAAAATTATTATTTTTTAGTATAAGATCCCTTATTTTTAGTTTTTAATGTTTTAATATGTCCGAATAGGACTAACCATGAGGTAACAAAATCTTTGAGGGTGCGTGGGGCATGTTTGGAGTCCGGACCCCTGTTTTGGGGGATTTTAGACCAGGGAATGGTTTATAAAAACCAAGTGGGGGTATGCTTCATAGTTCGTAGAAACCAAGTATGGCTGGAAAGAGGGGTGATATAAGACACATGTTTTTGTGGAACAATATGGGTAGATGCGCATTCCTGTGCAAGTAGGTCAGTAGTATTTCCAAAATATAATAGAATATTTGTCATGGTTTATTAAATAAATTTATACAATGTAGGTAATCCTTGAAGGTTCCCATTGGAATAATAGAAATTGTGGATGGTTTATATATGGACTGAAAAAATATGTTTCCCCTATATTTTTGATTTTTTATTAATTTTATGTTCATTTATTTTATCTATTTTAAAACTGAAGTTCAAAACCCTAAAAAAACAAAGGCCTCTGTTGGAGCCTTTAAAGGATTCTATGATTTTATTTCAAAATTACTATCCATCCGAACTCTGATTTGGGCTCTGTTCGTCTCACCTTATATGAAATGGTATAGCCTACATTCCTTTTAACACCTTAAAAATTCCTTGGTTCATGAGTTTCTCTATTTGGATTTAGGTTCACATGCCATAATATATCATCTTCATATATTATTTAGATTTGTCCTTAAATGGTATGAATAAGGTAGAGATAAATTATGACCACTCCACATATGAGCTAATGTATATGGTCTATGCTTTTATTTTTACTTTTGGTACTTTTTAGAGTTGTCTCATTCTTCCATCCAAACATTCTAGTGTATACCTAATTTTGAACGAGTTAATTTTAATAGCTATAATGAGACCGATTAATGATTCCCATAGGATCGGTTCATACATGTTGGTACTTGTTTTTAGATCCCTTGTCACCAATGGGGTGCACCATATGTAAATACCTATATTATTTCTTGTTAAACAACATATGTGGTTTCTTTATTGTTTTCACTATTATATAAATACAATTATAAATAGATTTTGTTGAATGGATTTAATGAGAGATGAATTTCCTTATTTATAGTGATTTATTATACTGAATTTGATTTGAATATTAATTTAATTAATCAAATAAGGTATATTAAATGTGATATGTCAAACGGATTATATGGTTTTAATTGAAAGGGATGGTATACACATGGAATATGACTATCTATGAATGAAGAAAAATGGGCGGGTATAACAATGTTACATTTTTAATTGAAATTGCTGATTAATTAGTTTTTATTCCCATAAGACGTGATTGATATAATGTTGAATATATAATTTCGAATACTCAGGTGATGCTTCATAATGAAATTTATTAATAGAATAGGTATATTGATTATATTTAGTATAATGAGTGTGATTATATGAGGGGGTAGAATCATTTGTAAATTTAATTATGAAATGGTTTTATATGGATGAATGTTTTTATAGATTTCATGGATCATTAATGCAGTGTTGGATGCCTTGGGTTGACTATGATCATTGATTATTGACTCTGTAGGATGACTTGGGCCTTGATACCCCTTGGATATGAATAGATTATAGACAAAAAGGACATGTATGGTATGAAATGCTCCTAGGAGTCCATCAAATTCCTCTACTATGTTTCCATCGAGATCCTCCTTGGATTAGATGGGGATGCCTTGGTTCGTGACACCTTGGATCCGGCCCTTGGGTGGTCTGACACATAACATTAAACATGACGGTGAATTTTTTTGGCGTTATACATTATACTGAAAGGTCATGATATATTTGTAATAACTTCCATATAAAGGGAGGAAGTGTAATATATCAATTATTCATATAGCTACATTATTATGATCTAACACTTATGGTAGTGAGCCTTGAGAGGTTTTTTCGAATTACTTGTTACAATATACATATGCAATGGTCATTAACATATTCATTACATCATACATACACATGTTTAGCATATTGAATTATGATTTATAGAACTGAATAGTCTTATAGGTGTTTAGTTGGATGTTTATCTCACACCCATATTGGTCCCCCTTGGGGTCCTAAAGAGAATATATGGATGATTATGATAATATGGGAATGCACCCAAACACAAGGTTTTCATCAATAATTATGATGAGGGGACCATAGGAACAATATGAGGTTTGCATTTCTATGTGAATCTTTCACTCTTTTTACGTTTTGGATAAATTGATTATATTTTATTTTTCATGGACATATTTTGGTTGTTTCCTTTAAACATGAATCATCTGTATCATTGTATATGATAATTTTTTTAGAGTGTAACATATTCCTTCCATGTAACTATTGAATTCTTGTTTTAATGCTTATTTTATCTGTGTGTTATTAATTTCTGTTGTGGTATACTATGGAAATGGGGGATAGTCTCCTCAATGACATGCTTAGGCCCAAAATTCTACTCAGTAGGCTATTCCATTTTGGGAGGTGTGATGGATTCCATGTATCCAACCAGGCTCAAGGCACTATTGAGTGATATCTGGGTTGAGGATGATACATAAATTACATAAGAAAAACATCTCTAGATAATTTAATTTCCCATTTAATTATAAGAAATCTATTTGGAGTAACTTATTCCAAATTTATATCATCACATTACCCATTTAATTCGATAGTGATATTAGGTTCAACTATCATCTAATATATTTGTGGATCACCAATCATCATATAAACAATATAATAACTTTTACATAAATATGAAAAATAATATATTCTTATTTTATCTCAAAATATAATAAAATTTAATTTTTACTCAAAATAAAAAACACATTTGGTTATGTCAGAAAACTTGAATAAATATCAAATTCATTTTGTTAGAATTTATGAATTCCAAAGCATTATCATAAAAATATTATTATTGAAAAATAACAAAAATATAATAAGGATGATAATAAAAATACCTTTGATGATGCAAATATACGTCAATATGATAATTGTTAAAAAATCTATCTATTTTATTTTCAATAAAATCTTTTTAAAGATTAATTTATAACAATCTTTTAAATTATTCCAATTTAAAACAATTGTAATTAATTTAAATTTTTTTAATTTAAAATAAATAAAAAATATGTATAAATAATTAATGTACTAATAAATTTAATTATTCACGGTTATGGATGAATATGTTTTTAATCATTTAAAAATATCAGTTAAATAAAAAATAGAAAACATATTTCAAAATAAAATTCACCTAGAAATTATTACATTGATGGGGAACATTCATTAAAACTGATTTTGAATATATATTTAATATAATAATTCAATGACGAATAATATAAACCATATAAATGTTTACAATGTCTTACTATAAAAAATGTCACATATAATGAGATTTTAGATGAAAAACTATAACCATGAATCATAAAATTCCACATATGTCTTTTCATCTCCTAAATAAATTTTTTAATTTTCAACTTTTAAAAAAAATTGATGTAAATTAATTACTAATTTCCCTCTTTTTTGATTTTTTGTCATTATTTATTTATTTATTAACTAGGTCTGATATGTTCACATCAGACGTTTTATGGTTGAACATTCATAATCTCTAAAAATTAATTTTTTTCATTAACCATGTTCAATTAGTTATTGATTTCATTGAACAAAAAAGATAACAATTTTATAAATATAATTATTAAAAATTAAATATAATAGTAGAAGATTAACTATATATTTTTATAATTAAAAATGATTCAAAATTTTCCATGGAATTGATAATAAGAAGGACCTCTAGAATGAATTTTTCAGTTTTCTACTAGATGAAATGGGAAAATAAAATTTTTTCATTCAAATATGATAATTATTATATAAATGAAATTTAAATTCATTATATTTATCCTTATGACCATTCATTTATAATGTAAATGAAAAAAAACATTATTTTTTGTAGAAGTGGAAGTCTACACGTTTACACGAGTGACAATTCCATTTTTAAATAGTTGTAATGCTATGATGGTAGTAAATCTATTTTTATTAGAAAATAAATATATGTTCACATGTATTATATATATATATATATATTCATTTATTACATCTTAATAACAAATAATTAATTTGGGAGATGAAAAATACAACACAGAACATGGTTTAGGTGGATGTCCACACATAAACACGGGAAAATATTCTATTTAACAAAAGATTTAATGGATTCATAATTTTTTTTAACATAAATATAATAAAATATAATTATAGAAAATGTAGTCGTATATTTATTTTATAATAGTCATAATAGAAATAAATGTGTTAATATGAAAAAATAAACATAAAAATGAAGGTTATGTAATGGACATATTTCTCATATAACATTATCAGTATACACGATAAACCTTCAAGGATTTTAATTTTGATAAGACCTGGAACTGAATGAATTTGGGAGAAAAATTTAGAAGTTATTTGGGTGGGACATGGTCCACCTATTATGTTCATTTTTTGTATATTTGAGGATATAATGTTTCATTTTATATGTAACAGAATAATAACCATATAAATATCTAAGGGTTTCAAATAATATAAATTTATTTTCACATTAATGTTGATTCAAATTAGACCAGTTACTATTATATGGTTTGAAATATTCAATATAAACACCACCAATATTATTTATATAAATATAATAGATATTAGAAACCATATATCATAGTTTACCCAATCTCCCATTGTATACTCTTAAGATTTACCATGGTGAAAAAAATATACCATGGTAATAATTATTTATTAATAAAAATAAATTCTACCATATTTTTAATTTCAAAAATATGACTCTAAATATGAAATAATTTTCATATGTTTCATTTTCTTTTTTTGGAAGAAATTGGTTCACATATAAGAATAAAAACATCATAAAACCCAAATTTTGACATATACTTCTTTCATGTGTGAAGATGAATGTATTGTTTTTTAGGAAATATAATCCCGATTCATAGTGATTTAATAGAGTCTAATGGAATATTATTTAGAAAATAAATTTTATTTGACATTATGAAAACAGAAAACTAACTATCACCTACCTTTAACATTAATAAATGAAAAATATAAAAAGTTTTTTTTTCATTTGAATATATCGTATATTACAAAAACTGAAGCATGGGATTCCAAATTCTAGTTAATAATATCAATTCAATCATTTTCTCAATAATAGAATCTTTTTTTTTGAAATAATTTTTATTAATAAGTGAAAAATTTAAACTTTATGATTATTTTAAAAAAAGTATTATATATATAAGATAACATTAAATAATTCACTAAGAAATCCCCAATTTCATTCATATGTTTAACATTTATCCAATGATATATTTGATATTGTGAATCAAAACATTAAGTTAAATTTTATAATATCAATTTTAAAATACATTAGATAATTAATCCATGGTTTAACCAAAAACTCTATGTCTACTTTAAAAACACATTTTTTCACTATAGGAAGAAATTATTAAGTATATACATTCGTTTTTCACAGAATTATTAAAATATTAAATGAAAGATATCATACATGTTATTAATAAATATAATTCCTAGGTAGCCAATTATAATATTTGGTATTCTCCCACAAATTCATAGTATTTTATATAAAAGAACTGAAACATATTAATTCAATAAAATAAATTAACATATTTAAAAATGATTAACATTTTGACAAGAAAAATTACATTCTAAAAAATAATAATAAATAATAATAAAAATAATCTTATTAAAAACATTAAAACTCATTGTATGAAAAGAATAAACACATCAAATTTCATGACCCCCTCTTCTAAATGTGTACCCCTCTATGGCCGTTGATGGGTTAATAAAGATAGTGACCCCTGAGTCCAGCCTCCAGAAGGAACCTTGTTGGTGATTATCCCCTAGGGTATGGAAATCTCATATATGGAAGGTATTACCCTCTAAGAGAATACATTCGACAGAGAGATTTGACATAGTACCAACCAAATTCTAATCATCATAAAATATAAATGAAACCCTTGTACACAATTTTAATGTCATTATATAACTTCTAAAAATGAAAGGAAAAATGATATGTAAAAAAGAACAGTAAATACGGTATTGACCTCGACACCCAAACAACTCCAAATAGCCACAATCTAGTACAGACCATCATGATCTCCAACCTACTCCAATTGACCTGAAAATTATTTTTTATAACATAAGGTGAGTGTAAAAGTATACTCAATAGGATCCTCCTTGAGTCATGTCATGAAAAAGTATTGAATACATTCTAAATAACAGTAAACAACAAGTTTAACTTACTCATAACCTAAATGGAAATAATTCATTTCTATCCTCACAACAACTACTCTCACCATGTTTCTCATACAAAAAAATATTATATAATAACGAATATCATGGGTATCCCATTTCAACTTCCCCCCTGGTATTTCATTTCCCCCCAAAGTCACACATCATGAAAATATCTCTCTAAAAGGATATCCTGATGACACCTTAGTGAAGCACCACAAAATTCACCTCATGTAACACAACCATCATGTCCATATACACCCATGTAACCAACTAGTTTCAGAAATACACCACATCTCACACAACGTATATCATATTTTAGGTATTATACCTCAAGTCATCATTGTCCATACAACAAGTATGTATCCTCAAAACATCACAACCCCTAAAAATTATAAATATAATAGCCTATATGAAACAATATAAAAAATATATGTGCGTAAAATATCCACAATCCACAACATCTTTATACACACATATATAGGGAAAACTAACTATCGTACATAACATCACAGGTAACTACCAAGAGAAAAGAGTGGGGACAAATGTGGTAGTCTTACATCCATCCTCCCAAAAGTATGTTTGTAAAAACACCCCATAGGTATCAGAATAACCATTGTTTAAGTTGAAATAAATGAATTGGAGGATTATCATATAGAAACAAAAAAGTACAAAATCCAAACCACACTATTGATATAACCTAGTCTTAGAAAAAATTACACATAATGTCTCTCGGAATCCCAATTGCCACTACTAGGACTGGAAATCCTATAAACACAATACCATTTTATGAGTTATTTTGAATTACATCATCTATTTTTATCAATTTAACTTTATGTTATGTATTTAATTAACATATCTTTAACCATTATAAACTTTCACATTTTATTACATTAGTATCAAATCAATGTTATATTCCCTCCAGGGAAAACCAATCCAAGTATATGGTTTCCCAGAAATATAACCTCAGTATTACATCCCACATGCTCATGCCCCATGGGTTAAATCTTTATTCATTTATATAACAACATTAACACATTACATATTTCCAAGTTTTATAATAAAACATTCTATGATAAAAAATAAAGGGCTAAAGATGGTTATTAGATAAAGTACTCATCAAGTCATTTCAACCTATAGAAGAAGCATAGACCAATCCATCATCGTGAAACTAAATACTGAAAGCACATTGCATACCATGTGTAGCTTCCCCACTTTTGGATGGTGGGTAAACAATACCATCAACTTCGGGAAGTGGGAAATACAAAGAAGATAAACAAAAATATATTAAACAAGAAACCAACATTCACATCAATGATTAAGCCCATAATTAACACATTATATCATCTCTAGTGTGATCTCTGATACCTCATGAATATATTGATGCATCTCTTCAACCTAGGCATCAACTACTTCCACAAAAATCAGGCATCTCATCCCCACTTACCACAACACTCATCTAGGATCATCCATCTCATGATCACATCACATCTAGGCCTCCCCGCCCCATATACTACAAGTCTCACATTCTTAGCACATCACAAGAAGCATGAACAAACGTAGAAATGTGATCTCACCCCTAATGCAAGCCATCCAGTCATAACACACAACAAATTTTAATGGATCTGAGGCATACAGAACATGGAAATTACTAGAAAGCAAGAAACATATGCCCTATAAAGGACTTATCTTTATCACACTACTAGTTCATATTCCATCTTCAATTAACTAATTCATTATTCAGTGGTTCGTACCATGGGCCACCTAAAAAAAGATATCTCAAGATATAAAAAATTTATTAAACAATTATATCATTATTCCACTAACCATTTATCAATAAGAATACATATGACTCAGGTTCATCAACCTATTAAATTAAACATGCATATATACATCAATTTTATGAACATAAAATAATAGAAAAAACAATAACATCTATAAAACATTTCTTTGTACATTATTATCCAATTTATTATCAATTAATTACAGATTTACATTATTTAAAAATTCTACCTATACAAAAGATCCAAATATATAATGCATATGTATCACATTATCTATAAAATCAAGAAGAAAACTATTATCATGGTATACTGTAACAACATCATATGAGATCGATAAAAATTCATTGTTATGGTTTATGCATTTAATTATTTGAATTTTATTAACATTAAAAGGGTTAAACCATGAAAAATCTATGATTACATGTAAATAAACAAAGAAACATCAAATACATAACCTCCAATGTTTATTGATTCTCTTTGCATTGGAATGGGACAAAACAATGTATTTTTATTACCTCTCTCAGAACAACTGTATCCACCCTAGGACATCATAGAACAACTAAACCAACCAAAAATTATGTTAATCATAATAGAAATATCGAGATCACATTCCATTAGATGGAATGGATATACAGGATAAAACAGATCTGTGAAACCAAAATAATGGGGGTATAACATACCTTACAACTATGACAGATACCTACGGGATAAAGGAGGGGGTTATGGATTCTTCCTTGATTAAGAAATCCCTAAAACATTGAAGAAATGGTCCATGGGTCACCCAGGGGTGAGAGAGAGTCATTAAAGTTTTTGTATTTGAGAGAAACCTAGAGGTTTTCAAAAAAATAAAATATATACCATCATGGTATTACAAAATGTGGAATAACATATCATGTCATGTAATTTCTCTATGTCTAGTTCTGACAAAAAATGTGTCCCCCCTAAATTTTATTTTATTTTTCAAATTTGTAAATTATTTCACATCGTGAATCCCTCTTTCACATCGTTTTATGATCTGCACATAATTATGTTTTCTAGGTAAACCCATAAAAGTAGAGTTCATGTAGTTTAATATCATTACATGACATGTAATCCCCCCATTTCTGAATTTAATTAATTCATCTCAACTAAAAATCTATCAAGACACCTACAAGAAAATTGATCTTCAAAAACATGGGAAGGGTTGATCCATGTGGATCTGGGGTATTCAATAAGATACCTATAAAAAAATTTCCCCTCGAGAAACCAAAACCATTCCATAGAGGAAACATATAGGGGAAATCTGAACAGCCACCCCATGTGATACCTCTTAATGAGTTCACTAAAAGGGAATCTCACAACCGCACAAGAGGAACAAATGAAAAACCACGCAACAACCATAACTGAATCTTAATCACTCTCTTAGGGGAGATACCTCTCATAAGAGAAAAACCACAATAAAATAGAAGTCCATCTAAAAAACAAAAGGGCTGAAAACCACAAAAAGAACAATGTTATAATAGAATACCTAAAAATCAAAAAACATGGGGTTTTGATATCATATTTGTGAATCGGGTTCCTAGGTGATATTCTCCATACCATTATCCTACCATAAGACACAAATCGAGGGGATGAAAAACCAGAAAAACACCTTCTCCTTGTGCTCATGGATCTCTAAAGGCCTCTCCTCAAAGGTCAAATCACTGTCAACATTGATCCGGATCAAATTGATGACATTGGAGTAATTGTGAAGATAACAGGAGAGAAATATCACATGGAAAACTTCATATATCCAGATCATCTATGGGATATGTGCTTCCAGATACATTAAAACTTTGACATGAGCTAACACCTCTAAAGTACCAACAACTGAACTGCCCAGATCAGTGTGAATCACTGAGAGGGGGAGGGGGTGAATCAGTGATCCTTTAAAACTTTTTACTAATTGATTCTTTATCAATTAAACCTCTATGGCTGGTTAAAGCCTCGATCCACTCTTCTTGTATCTCTCAACCTTTCCCGGATAATGCAGTAATGAAAAGGCACAGGACACAAGGATTTACAAGGTTCGGCACCAAAGGCCTACATCCTTGCCATGCTCTCCCAGCATGGATTCTCCATTATAACCTGTTAAAATTACAATGGTCGATACAGAGTCCCACTGTATCTCTCCTGAGTCCCACAGGAGGGTCTTTATACTGCGTCTCACAGTGTTACCAGAGTCCCACTGGCCTGCTCCAGAATCCCACTGAAGACTTCTTCTCCCTGAGTCCCACAGGGTCTTCTCCTGGCTCCTCGAGTCACACGAGTAGCTCTTCTTCACTTCAAGTTCTTCTTCAAGTATCCTCATCAGTCTGGGATAAAGACTGCTGGCCTTGCTCTTCTTCTGATCACTTGTGGTGAACAGGTCTTCTCATCTAGATCGGGCTTTATCACCTTCTTCTAAGGATGACCCGGCTTCTCTCCAATTACTGAATGCTCAGACAAATAATATCTTTATCTTCGGTCTGGTCCAGTCTCACTCCTGGTCTTGGACAACTCAAATGCACACCACTGATTTGGCTCTGTTCACGTGTGCACGTGCATGCATGCATGCATGCACTCCTCCTTTCCTCTTCTTGGTGCAGTAGACCCACAAAGGGTGTAACCAATTATAGCACACACCTTCTCCACAATCTTCACACACTATATTCAAATTGTTCACACACTAGAAGTGTGTTATACTTTAGTGTGGGTCAACTCCTTCTTCTTCTTCTAATGTGTATACACTTTTAGTACACACACTAGGTTCGGTCACTTCTTTAATTTGCACACACAAATTCTTCACTTAGCATACACTTGTAGTGACCTTCCTCTTCTTGCACACAATAAATGCCCGTAGGGTGTTCCTCTTCAATTTTCACACACACACACTCAAATGAGGTGTGATCTTCACTTCACCCACACAAGGCTACGGCCTTTCACTTCTTTTGCACACACAATTTGTTCTTTCTCTTTTAATCTTCAAGTGTGCACACCCACAAGGGCTACGGCCTCTTCTTCAAATCCACACACAAAGTGTGTTCTTCAATTTGGCACTCACACAAGGTGTGGTCTCGGCCTCTACTTGCACACACCTGAAAAAGTGTGCTTTTCCTCTTCACTTAGCACACACAAATACACTTAGGCCTTGGGTTTTCTTTGGTTGCACAAGGCTACGGCCTTTCTCTCCTTTTTGCACACACACTGCCCACGGCCCCTTCTTTGTTCTTGTTTGCACATACACCCAAAGGGTGTGTTCTTTCACTTCACACAAGGTATGGCCTCGGGTTCTCTTGCTTTGCACACCTACTGCCCATAGAGTGTCTTCTTCTTCACTTGGCACTCAAAGGGTGCAAGGGCTCGGCCTTCCTCCACTATTCCACCCGAACACTAAAGAAGTCGCGCAACGGGTGCGGCCAACCTCTCTTCAATCGCGCAAGTACTTGGGTGCACAAGGCAGCACACAAGTCCTCGGGTGTGTAAGCCTCAAGAGTGCAAGAGAACCTTGGGTGCAAGGCACCTCAACCACGGGGCGCGCAAGAGCTACTGCCCCGGGTTCTTCCTGCCGCGCAAAGGGATAGCGCGCAGGGGACTCCTTCCCTTCACCTCTTTCGCGCAAGGGGTGCGCGAAAGGAACTCTTTCGGGCCTCGGGTGGCACCGAGAACAATAGCCACGCAAAGTATTTGCGCGGTGGCTTCTTTCTTCGCGAGGCAGAGAAATCTCTACGCGGATCTTCAAGTTTTTCAGCAGCGTTTCAGCAAGCTTAATGAGAGCCTCGGCCTCTCTTTTTATAGGCAGAGAAACGCCTCGGATCATCCGCGTGAAATAACTTCAAACACCCGAGATCTTCGGATCTTTAAAAAAATCTTTTCAAATCTTGTTTTTCATTCTCGGTTTGACGCGGGTTCTTCCTTTATTTTTCTCCTTCACGTGCATGCGATTTATAACGCATGCACGGCCTCTGTTGAAACCCAATCCATGCAAAACATGAACACCTCATGGCCTCGGCAACTCCGTTTGCCTCGGCTTACATCGAAAATCTTCATTTGTTTCATGCACATCCATTTTATAGCATGGCTGTGTTCAGTGTGGCCAGACGAGCACGAGGGAGCCTTCGGCTTCGAAAATGGTGGCCGGGAACTCGAATTTTGTCTTCGGGGAGGCTCTGGTTCAGCGGCTGCTCGCGGGTGGTCTCGGCTCGAGCTCGACGAAGGAGATGATCCGGGAGCCGTTGGATCGGGCGATCAAAATACATCTGACGGCCTGGATTAGATCGCGGCGCCGCGGATGGATCGTGCGGCGCAGATCAAGCGCGCGATGAGACGGACGGCCAGGATCTCTTCCGTGGGAAAATCCCGCGTCCCACATCGAAACGCCGCCCAGTTTTCTCGCGGCTTATTACCCAGCCGCTCCCTTGAACGGCCAGTTGAAACTCCTCCCTCCACGGTGCCGCCCCGCACCGTGTTCTCCCTGCGGGCGCGCTCTGCGCCCACTATGCTCCCTGCGGGCGCGCTCCTAGCGCCCACTATGCCTTCTGCGGGCGCGCCACTGGCGCCCACTATGCACACTGCGCTCCTCCGGGCGTGCCCCAGCCGCCTCTGTGGTGTCTGCGGGTGCGCCCCTGCCGCCCTGAGCTCGCCCCACGGGTTCCCCCTTGGGCGTGGCGCCTTAGGCCCACATGAGCCTTGGGGTTGAACCCACAAGGTGCTCACGGGCTGGCCATATTTTTTGGCAAAGTAAAGTAAACACTTTGTTAAAAAACAAAGTATCCCCATATGTAAAATGCCAAATTCCAAGCCACTTCTCCCTTCTTCTGAGCCATTCTTCCTCTTCTTTATTTCTTCTTCTTCATTAGAATTCATCATACTTCTTCAACATATAATCATTATTTAAGAATGGAATTCTTGAAGGTTCTTCCATCAACCGATGCTCCTGAATCAAAGATTTCTCTCAATGTGCTTCATTGATCCAATTAGAGATCAATTGGATCACTTCCAATTCACATGCACTAAGAGTTAGTACATGGACTTCATTAATGCACATCATCCACTTAGTAGTTGTGGATGGAACTCCTTTCAACTCCTCATGCATTGTCACTACAATGCATGTTCTTCAAACAATGTTGTGACATTGTATCATCATGATACAAGTTTTATGAACTTAAAGAACAGCTCAACAATCGTCAGATATTACTAGAGAATGTTTCAACCACATATCCTATGCCACTTAGTGAATCTCCTAAGTGACATGCCTCTTAGTATCATGGCCATTCTCCTTCATCACCATCACTATCACATCCTTTGACATTCACATCTTGACTCCTTAACATCCATTCATTCCAAGACAACTTTATGCCTCATTGACAACAAATGCAACACAATGCACTTCAATCTCCCCCTTTGTATTTGTTGTCAATACACTCCATCAGCACATATGAATGGGTCAATATGTGTGCCCAATCTTTTCTCCCCCTTATTGGCAATCAAATGCAAAGGTGTGGTGTGGTTCACTTTCACAAATCTCTTCCTCCCTTATAAAAGCATTTTCTTCAAAATAACTAAGAGAGGGATGATGTCACATGTTCACTTGAGCAATGAACCTTTAGTAAATCAGCTCTAAGTCTACTTGGGCTAACCCGGTGTAGAAAACAAGAGTGATGTAACCAAGGAACTCAATGCTGTCCAAAATTCACTGTACATGTGAGATCATGCTTCAGGGGTTTGAAATTTTTCAGATATATCAATGAATTGCTAAATCCTGCACATACTTCACAAAACTCATTAGAAAGTTCAGTGCAATGATAAAGCTTCCCCTTTCATCTACTTTCTCAAGATGATATTAATTTCAAAACATCATCTTCTCCAGATTGGCTCCCCCTCAAGGGGTGCACTCCATTCAATCCAAACCATCCTCCAGCTGAGAATGATCATCATCTTCAATTCCCTGCAATGTTAGCACATGTAAATACCAATGTATAAGGGAATAAGATGGAACCTCCTTGGTTCATCAATGTGAACAACAAGGTTGAGAAGATTCTCTCAACCGAGATGTCCCATTTTCACCATTCTTCACACTTGCACATTTGATCTCCATTGATGATTGTGCTGGTGTGGTTCTCAACCCATCTTCATGTGAAATCTTCTTCTTCCCTTTTGCCTTAGCAATTGCCAGAACATCATCTTCAGCTCTTTGTAGATCTTTGGCAAGTTGCAACTGATTTGGCCATATGACTAGTAAATCATTTGGAAGTGTGGCCTCAGTTCTGGAAGTTCCACATGGTTCCTTTGATGCTGTCAAGCTACCTCTCTTAGGCAACTTGTTTTCAATAAATCCCTTCTGCTTCTTTTGGATTGATTGTCTGTTTGAGTTCAGTTGGCTTCTATTGATTTCCATGGCTTGTTTGCAAAGATCCATGGTATGACCTTTCTTTCCACAGTAGAAGCATGTCTTCTTGGTGGTCTTACTGGATGAATCACCCTTCTTGGACTTAGACTCCAAGGACTTCTCTTCCTTTTTCAAACACTTCTTGGGAGCATTTTCCACTTTCTTATGCTTGCTTCCCAAGGATTTCTTTTTAGCCAGGTTCAGTGATCTTATCTTCTTTTGAGCTCTGGATACAGTTGGAGATTGACATGTATCTATTTGACCACTCTTGCAATCATCCCAGATGTTATCAAGTAATCCAAATCTATTTGCAGTAAACAGATGTCTCTGGACCTGTGGATGCTGCTTCTTTTCTTCTGGCTTGCTCCCCCTAGGCATGGGCTTCCTCTGTGCTTTGGAATTCAGTGGATTGTACCAACAATACTTTGCACAATGCCCATACTTGTTACAACACCAGCATTGTCCCACGAATCTTGACCTTTTCAGTCCTTCTGATTGTAGGGTACTTTTCTTGACCTGTTGTGCTGTTTCAGGAGAGCTCTGCTTCTTCATTTTCTTCATCCATACTTGTTTGGAATTATTTTTCCATCCTGCACTTTTTTGTGGAAACACTATTAGAAGCATTAGTACAAGATGGGATGGATGGTACCTTCTTTCTAGAAGATGTTGCACTTTTATTAGAGGATGTCTTTCTCTTAGAATCATCCTGCTCAAGGCATACTTGAGTAGCAACATGTCTTCTTCCAGTTGACTGGGAGGCTTTGGCTTTGGGTGATTGCTGATTTGTCAATATCACCTCTAGTTCTAAGCATTTCATGTTGAGGGAGTTCTTCTCATCCTCAACGAATCTTAGCCTTGCTTCCCAATTTTCTTTCAGCTGTTCTAACTGGTCTTCATGCACCTTCTTCAATTCTTGCAATAAATTGTCCAGCTCCTTCACCATTTTGACTTTTTCTTCGAGTTGAGCATCTCTGACATTCATTGACACTTTGTGCCTCTTTTCCAGTGCATGGTAAAAATCTTTGATTATTACTTTAAAGATTTCTTTCTCAGAAAGGCTTCTTTGCAATTCTTCAGTAGTGTCTTCATATCTTTCATTGCAAAGAGATACTGTCTCATCTTTAGCCTTCACCAGCTTTCTGAGAGTGTTGGTTATGCCAACCCTTTTTGCCAATTGGACTTCTAGAGAATTGGCTTCATCTTCTAGCTGTAATTTTTCTTCTTGAAGATCAAGGAGGCCTGTAGCTATACACATTGCAATTTCCTTTGGGACTCTCTTCTGAAGATATTTGATTGCATTTATAAGATCATTGTTTCTTCCATCTTCATCACAGCTAGAGCAGGCTTCATCAGAAGAATGATAAAAGGAATTGTCATCTGATGTGACTGTCACATTTCGTTCCATAGAAGGAGTTTCTCTGATTGCAGCAACCTTCTTCTTCATTTTCTTGGACTGTTTCTTCATTCTGTTTTTCAGAGTCTTGGCAGATATCTCCATTTGAGGCTGTTCTTTCATTTCCTCAAATCTGCACTCCATATAGACTCTCTTGGATCTTTTAGAGGTAACCTCCCTCTGATACCAATTGAAGTGCCCAGATCAGTGTGAATCACTGAGAGGGGGAGGGGGTGAATCAGTGATCCTTTAAAACATTTTACTAATTGATTCTTTATCAATTAAACCTCTATGGCTGGTTAAAGCCTCGATCCACTCTTCTTGTATCTCTCAACCTTTCCCGGATAATGCAGTAATGAAAAGGCACAGGACACAAGGATTTACAAGGTTCGGCACCAAAGGCCTACATCCTTTCCATGCTCTCCCAGCATGGATTCTCCATTATAACCTGTTAAAATTACAATGGTCGATACAGAGTCCCACTGTATCTCTCCTGAGTCCCACAGGAGGGTCTTTATACTGCGTCTCACAGTGTTAACAGAGTCCCACTGACCTGCTCCAGAATCCCAATGAAGACTTCTTCTCCCTGAGTCCCACAGGGTCTTCTCCTGGCTCCTCGAGTCACACGAGTAGCTCTTCTTCACTTCAAGTTCTTCTTCAAGTATCCTCAGCAGTCTGGGATAAAGACTGCTGGCCTTGCTCTTCTTCTGATCACTTGTGGTGAACAGGTCTTCTCATCTAGCTCGGGCTTTATCACCTTCTTCTAAGGATGACCCGACTTCTCTCCAATTACTGAATGCTCAGACAAATAATATCTTTATCTTCGGTCTGGTCCAGTCTCACTCCTGGTCTTGGACAACTCAAATGCACACCACTGATTTGGCTCTGTTCACGTGTGCACGTGCATGCATGCATGCATGCACTCCTCCTTTCCTCTTCTTGGTGCAGTAGACCCACAAAGGGTGTAACCAATTATAGCACACACCTTCTCCACAATCTTCACACACTATATTCAAATTGTTCACACACTAGAAGTGTGTTATACTTTAGTGTGGGTCAACTCCTTCTTCTTCTTCTAATGTGTATACACTTTTAGTACACACACTAGGTTCGGTCACTTCTTTAATTTGCACACACAAATTCTTCACTTAGCATACACTTGTAGTGACCTTCCTCTTCTTGCACACAATAAATGCCAGTAGGGTGTTCCTCTTCAATTTGCACACACACACACTCAAATGAGGTGTGATCTTCACTTCACCCACACAAGGCTACGGCCTTTCACTTCTTTTGCACACACAATTTGTTCTTTCTCTTTTAATCTTCAAGTGTGCACACCCACAAGGGCTACGACCTCTTCTTCAAATCCACACACAAAGTGTGTTCTTCAATTTGGCACTCACACAAGGTGTGGTCTCGGCCTCTACTTGCACACACCTGAACAAGTGTGCTTTTCCTCTTCACTTAGCACACACAAATACACTTAGGCCTTGGGTTTTCTTTGGTTGCACAAGGCTACGGCCTTTCTCTCCTTTTTGCACACACACTGCCCACGGCCCCTTCTTTGTTCTTGTTTTCACATACACCCAAAGGGTGTGTTCTTTAACTTCACACAAGGTATGGCCTCGGGTTCTCTTGCTTTGCAAACCTACTGCCCATAGAGTGTCTTCTTCTTCACTTGGCACTCAAAGGGTGCAAGGGCTCGGCCTTCCTCCACTATTCCACCCGAACACTAAAGAAGTCGCGCAAGGGGTGCGGCCAACCTCTCTTCAATCGCGCAAGTACTTGGGTGCACAAGGCAGCACACAAGTCCTCGGGTGTGCAAGCCTCAAGAGTGCAAGAGAACCTTGGGTGCAAGGCACCTCAACCACGGGGCGCGCAAGAGCTACTGCCCCGGGTTCTTCCTGTCGCGCAAAGGGATAGCGCGCAGGGGACTCCTTCCCTTCACCTCTTTCGCGCAAGGGGTGCGCGAAAGGAACTCTTTCGGGCCTCGGGTGGCACCGAGAACAATAGCCGCGCAAAGTATTTGCGCGGTGGCTTCTTTCATCGCGAGGCAGAGAAAGCTCTACGCGGATCTTCAAGTTTTTCAGCAACGTTTCAGCAAGCTTAATGAGAGCCTCGACCTCTCTTTTTATAGGCAGAGAAACGCCTCGGATCATCCGCGTGAAATAACTTCAAACACCCGAGATCTTCGGATCTTTAAAAAAATCTTTTCAAATCTTGTTTTTCATTCTCGGTTTGACGCGGGTTCTTCCTTTATTTTTCTCCTTCACGTGCATGCGATTTATAACGCATGCACGGCCTCTGTTGAAACCCAATCCATGCAAAACATGAACACCTCATGGCCTCGGCAACTCCGTTTGCCTCGGCTTACATCGAAAATCTTCATTTGTTGCATGCACATCCATTTTATAGCATGGCTGTGTTCAGTGTGGCCAGACGAGCACGAGGGAGCCTTCGGCTTCGAAAATGGTGGCCGGGAACTCGAATTTTGTCTTCGGGGAGGCTCTGGTTCAGCGGCTGCTCGCGGGTGGTCTCGGCTCGAGCTCGACGAAGGAGATGATCCGGGAGCCGTTGGATCGGGCGATCAAAATAAATCTGACGGCCTGGATTAGATCGCGGCGCCGCGGATGGATCGTGCGGCGCAGATCAAGCGCGCGATGAGACGGACGGCCAGGATCTCTTCCGCGGGAAAATCCCGCGTCCCACATCGAAACGCCGCCCAGTTTTCTCGCGGCTTATTACCCAGCCGCTCCCTTGAACGGCCAGTTGAAACTCCTCCCTCCACGGTGCCGCCCCGCACCGTGTTCTCCCTGCGGGCGCGCTCTGCGCCCACTATGCTCCCTGCGGGCGCGCTCCTAGCGCCCACTATGCCTCCTGCGGGCGCGCCACTGGCGCCCACTATGCACACTGCGCTCCTCCGGGCGTGCCCCAGCCGCCTCTGTGGTGTCTGCGGGTGCGCCCCTGCCACCCTGAGCTCGCCCCACGGGTTCCCCCTTGGGCGTGGCGCCTTAGGCCCACATGAGCCTTGGGGTTGAACCCACAAGGTGCTCACGGGCTGGCCATATTTTTTGGCAAAGTAAAGTAAACACTTTGTTAAAAAACAAAGTATCCCCATATGTAAAATGCCAAATTCCAAGCCACTTCTCCCTTCTTCTGAGCCATTCTTCCTCTTCTTTATTTCTTCTTCTTCATTAGAATTCATCATACTTCTTCAACATATAATCATTATTTAAGAATGGAATTCTTGAAGGTTCTTCCATCAACCGATGCTCCTGAATCAAAGATTTCTCTCAATGTGCTTCATTGATCCAATTAGAGATCAATTGGATCACTTCCAATTCACATGCACTAAGAGTTAGTACATGGACTTCATTAATGCACATCATCCACTTAGTAGTTGTGGATGGAACTCCTTTCAACTCCTCATGCATTGTCACTACAATGCATGGTCTTCAAACAATTTTGTGACATTGTATCATCATGATACAAGTTTTATGAACTTAAAGAACAGCTCAACAATCGTCAGATATTACTAGAGAATGTTTCAACCACATCTCCTATGCCACTTAGTGAATCTCCTAAGTGACATGCCTCTTAGTATCATGGCCATTCTCCTTCATCACCATCACTATCACATCCTTTGACATTCACATCTTGACTCCTTGACATCCATTCATTCCAAGACAACTTTATGCCTCATTGACAACAAATGCAACACAATGCACTTCAACAACCTTAGGTGAAATCATACCCCAATGACCAAACCTTCACTCCAGATGAAGGAGAGTCAGCTTCAATAACATGTGATCCCCAACATCATGCTCCATAGCTCACCTAATATGATTGGAATTGGACATATGATGATTATTAAATTCCTTCATCTACTCTCAAATCACCTGATCAATCTCTATTGTATTCTATACCAGTTACAGCTTCACAATTACAGACTCTCCAACCCCAAGTAAGGTTGACTTCTAACTGTGGTAGTCAACACCATGGGAGATGGAAGACTCTCTACCTATTATTCCAAATCATGGAAAAGGGTTGGTTATATGATGGAGTGTTTCAATCCCGAATCAAAAAATTCATACAACCATGTTGAAAAAATGAAAAGTGTATATCGATTGACGTCTGGATCACCTGGTGCTAGTAGAGATAAACCATGATGTTTTCCCCAACATACACTATAACCTCACTGAACATTTTACCGACCACATCTTTGGACATTATCTTCTCTCTAAATATCAGAAACATACCAGTGCAGTCCTAAGCTCTCCCCATCATTTCTATGTAGATCAAAGGCTGGTGCGACATTCTTCTCCTCCATTGGATGGAACTACCTCAATTGAGGAACCTAGAGTGGAACACCCAGATCATGCAGGTAGCTCATAAAGGTTGGCAACTCATGCCTATAATCACCTCAGAATACACAAGGAAAATAGGTACTTGTTTCCTTAGCATCGGTTTGAGAAACATTTCCCTTTGATAAATGAGTCATTGAGGGCTGGGACCTACAACTGATTGCTTGAATTCTCTTCTGCCCTGTAAACCAAGAACCTCAGACCACACCTCTACTTTATGAGGAATACTAATGAATACCCTATCATGATGATATAATTCTATATAACATCATATATATGACCTTAGCTCTTGAAACCACCTCATAATATGTTTTCCTCATAAATAGGGTGACCTGACAAATGATCTTTTGAAATAAAGCCCTCTAAAAATGTGTCACCCTGGACTTCTCATTTGGAAAAAGGTCTGAAGAATATCATAAATGGTTCCTGAAATTAGTTCCAAACTCTCGCACAGTACATCCTCCCAACCAAAGGATATGATGATTTCATAAACTAGACTCTTTAATGGTTGAATAATGATATTTTCCTTTGAAATAGTATTAGAACTCCTCCCACGAGACTTTTAACTCCTAGTTATCTCATCTGAACAAGAACTACAACTACATAGATGATCCATGAAGCACCATCAATGCCAAAGACACCATGTTATTCTTTTGATCAAAAATAGAACTAAAAGGTATATCAAAATACTCTAACTAGTATTTTTGACTATATCTAAAATGGAATCTCCTACATCTATAGAATCTATCACTGAAATTCATTATGATTCCTACTTCATGTGTTTAAATCGCTATCCTCTAATCTATGGTGATCTGTTGGCACAACCTGGAGGACAACTTCTACATGAACTAAAGGAGGACATCCACCAGGAACCATACATTCAAAAGAAAAAATATTTAAACCTCTAACACCTATTATATGAAATAATTTATCATCAATTAATTTTTTTCTTTAATACATTATAGGTTAACATATCCCATGTTCAACCCATTCAAACACATGAAAAATGAATAATGATTCATGATGTTTTTCTTAGTATCTACCCAACAACCATTATAACATTCTTTAGTGGCCATTATAAGCTTAGTTCACCATGAATAATATTACTGGGGCCTATAAATACATATGTCTCTTCCAGAGTCTCATGTTTACTACAATTCATAAACATAGCTAACATTGTTCCCCTACTAACCCATTCAACCACACTAGGGCCTAACACTAAAATCTTTCATATACCACAACTAGAACCCTAATAAAACTATATCATGAACCTTCCCCTCAATGTGTACCCCTCCTAGACTAAAAATGGGAGAAGATAAGTAGTGACCTTGAAGTCTTACCTATAATAGTCTCTAGGTATGCCAACAACACCAAGGCTATTGTAAACACACATATAGGATAAATTACCCGACAAGAGAAAACATGAAAGAGAGAGAGATAATATAGACACTATCCTACTTATATTCATACTAAAACATAATGGAAACCCATGAAAAAATATGTAAATCCATATAAGAATACTAATATTGAAATGAAAAAATACATATACTAAATGAAAGGTAAAGACGATAGTGGCCACAAAGCCCAAACGGCTCTTGCAACTTACATGATATTAGTTTCTAGCATTATCTCCAACCTGCTCAAACTGAACTAAAAAATAGTTTATATAGCATAGGTTCAGTATAATTGTATACTATCTAGGATTCTCCTCGTAGTATATCATGGTAATGTAATAAAATAATTCCTAAGCATAGTGAAAAACCATGGTCATTAACTAGTCACCTAAAATTTTATTAAAAGTACCCAGCCTCACCATGTATTATCTCAACAAGTATCTTATAAAAGAGAAGATTATATAATGAAGAACCTAAACGGTACCCAACTACCACTTCCCCACTAGTTTTTCACTTTTCACTAATGGCTCATGTCATGTACATCACTTTGAAAATAGCGTAGCTCTATGACACCTGACTGAAGCACCAAAAAATGCACATCATGAACAAAAACACCACATCCACATACAGTAAAGTAACTGAATATATTTTGCGATCCACCGAAGCTTTTAAACATTACATCAAACATCGAGGGTTATACCTCAATTTATCACACCCCATACACATTGTACTTATTGTATCCCTTACAAAACTATATCTAGAATGTATGTGTATGAAATAATCATAAGTCATTACATCCCAATAACAACATATATGGGGAAAACTGACCACTATGAATGCCATCACAAGCAACTATCAAAAATAATTGAGGTGGGCTAAAGGGGTCGTCAACCATCCATCCACCCATAGAGATGTTGTGGAAAACACCCCCTAGGGATTAAAATCCCCAGATTTTCAGTTTCCATAATATTTCGGGTAGAGTAGAATATATATAAATAGAAAATTATAGGATATAATATTTATCACAACCACACTATGGGAAAGACATAGTCATAGATTGTCTTACAACTGATGTCACTTGGGCATCTGATACTACTTATATGAACACATTTTTTATATGAACACATACATTTAAAGAGATCTGTTGACTTACTTTATCCCTTTTTATCAGTTTCTCTTTACATTAATTAATTAATGAACCATTAATTAACCATTATAATAATCAAAATTTAATTATATTAGCATCACAATAATGTTCCATGCCCTCTAGGCATAACCAAATAGAGTCCATGGTGTATTAGAAATATATCCTCATTATTGTATCCCAACATGATCCAACCCAATAGGTTAATAATTTATTCATTTATATAATAATGATAAAACATTCTATTTCTCCCAGAATTCATTGAAATAATTCTAAGGTACAAAACATAATTGGATCAACAATGTGAGTAGATCAAATACCTATAGAGACTTTTCCACCAATAACAGGAGTGTAGGAAAATCCTTCCCCATGAATCTAGATAAGGAAATCATGTGGCATAACCCTTACATCATAAAATATTTTGGAATGAGGGTATAGAGGACTATATTAATCATTTACTAGGTAAATTAATGCAGATAAACATCAAAAGATAAATAAGAATACAACATTCAAATCGACATGAATACAAAATATCAACACATTCCATCAAATATGATATCCTCCCTAAAACAACATGAATAAACTGATTCATCACTCCACTCTAAGAATCATCTAAGGAAAACAAACTAGGGATCCAAATCCCATGTACAATAATAGCCCTCCAGACCCAGTCATCATAAGATCACATCACATCCATGCCGCCCCACCCCATATATCAAAATTTTAGTATCAAGATCACATCCTAAGTATTAAAATAAATCATTTAAATAGGAACTCATACATAAATAAAGGCATTCATACTTAATACACAACAAGATATCATCGCTTGAAAGTGTATGGAAATTGGCATTTATAAGAAAGTGGTTATGTTAGGCCCTTAAAAAGAAATAATCTTCCTCAAAAAACCAGTTATTTATCTATATTGAATAATGAATTAATTATTATTAGTTTCAAAATATAGATAACCTAAACAAAAAGATATTATAATGTTTCAAAAATTATTTAAACCATTTATTTATCCTACCATTAACAATTTATCATCATGTATCAACATGATTAAGGTTCTGTAAACAACTCAACTAACCAAGCCTATCTACATAAATTTGATTAACTTCAAATTACATCAACAACTACCAAATTTCATAAACATACATATTTAACAACATAGATAATTAATTATCAATTAATTCCATCTTTATTTTCTATTGAAATTCCACTAAGAACAACATTCTAAATCAATAAAGGCAAGAATATGGAAATATTTAGAATATAAAGAGGCAAAACAAAATCAAGGTATAAAGTAATGACAACACTATGTGATCAATACCAATTATTTAATCTGTTTAAAGAACGAAATTCGTTAAAATACATTGGAATACAAGGGGATTAATAATGTAAAATATTTAATTTCAAATAATTAAATAGAGAATCATTGAATCCCCTATATTCAGAGGTTGTCTATTTTTTCGCACGAGAATGTATCAAAGTAATGTATCATGATAACCTCTCCCACAACAACTGTATCCACCCGAGGATGTCACGACATAAAAGCACCAACCAACAACTTAGAAAACCCCATAAAAAATGGAGATCATGTGAAATCATATGGAAATTGGAAAAAAGATGAAACTGATCAAAAAAATCACATGAACCTAGGTAGATCATATTATATATCAAAGAAGGGTCACTATAGATCAGAGGAGTGATCTAGGGATCTTTATTGATGATAGAATCACCAAAATGAAGAAGAGATGGTTTATTTTCCACCTTTGGCTGAGGGAGAGCCACTATTAGCTATATGTTTTGAGAAAAATTGACCGGGTGGAAAACACAAAAAACATACCACATTAGGGTATGAAATTGTATTTAATCCCCCTTCACGCCATGTAATGCCTCAAAGTTGAGTTCTTATGATATGTGCATCACTTATAGATTTTATTTTATTTTTCAAACCCAAAAGTATTTTAAATCATGAGTCCCTATTTCAAACTATGTATATGTCATCACATAATGATGATTTCCATCACAACCATCGAAACATGATTTCAAAACATGTAAAAGAGTTACACACAATGTAATTCACCCTTTCCAGCATTTACATAAACAAAATCCTCCAAACTACTTCCAAACCACCTACGAGCACTAATATCATCAATAATATGTAAAGGGTCGATTCATGTGGATCATATACCTTAAATTGGAAGTAATTAAAAAACATAATAACTCTTGTAAATGATTCTTCATCAAACAAACCATTTAATTGTAAGAGAACAAAAAATTTCTCCTTTACACTAATATATTTTTATTAAATCCCCATGGGATAAAATATTTTAATAATTTAATAAATTCATCCCTTCAATCATCATTATAATAACATAAATATTGGAATAAAAAATATGGTTAATTCTGTTATATCACTTAAGATAAAATTATATCAAGGTAACTCCGTATAACAACCAAATGCCTTGGAAAAATTTGTAGTTCACATCAAATAAATGATTTATATCATAATGTTAAATAAAAATAAAAAATTAAAACAACCATAACATTAGGAAAACTTATATGTTATTTTACATTGACTAAAAATGTAAAAAGATGATATTTTAGCTACAGAGAAAAAACACTTTGTGTTATCTAATAAAATGACATGGTATTTTTTTTAATGTAATTGAGAAGTCACAATAAATGGAAAAATAATATTCATTGAAAACCTCAATAATTTTTTATAGGAATCATGATAATTATCAATGGATATGAATGTGGGAATATACAATAATTTTGTACAGAATAAAAACAATTATTTTATTTCTTTTTGTAAGGAATGTCAAAGATGACTAGTTCAGAAATCATTAATGATACTAAAGTTAACATATTAAATAATAAATTCAATATATTTTTGATGTTGAATTGAAACAATATCTAATGTATAAATAAGTACAATTTCACTAAATTTTAATGAACATGGACATGGAGGAATGATAATTTATAACATTAAGATAACATTTTAATGAAAAAATACATTATGAACATAGATTATTTTGATTGAAAAAATTAAGGGAGATTACTTGAAATTAATATTCTCACAACATGTATTTGAATTTTATAATGATAAATTAAATTTATATGGTATTTTGTATGTTACACAAATATGGATTTTTTTGTGAAAATTACATAACTCTTAATGAAAAGAATTTGAAATTACAAATCAAGTGTGTATTTTAAAATAAAATTATTATTGAATGAAGGAAAAATAAATTACCCACAAAAAAATTGAATTATATTATTGAAAATAAAATATTTCATTGAGGTAATATATTAACCAAATAAATTTGTATACGATAAAAATATGAAACATCTCCCAATGAAGGAAATTTGGGAATCCAAACACTAACATCAAGCCCCAACCTTCAACATACCTATTATATATTCATTATTATTAAATATAAATATATTATATAATTATTAAAACAATTAAAATATTTCTATTAATTTACTATTTCTCTAAAAATTTCATTTATTACATTTTTTGAGTTGGTTACTATGGTGGAAATTTATTTCATGGACTTCTTTTTTGATGTCATGTTCACAATCTCAAAAAATATAAATTTTCCCCAAGACTATTTTAAAATGGGTTATGTTATCATTATCACCATAATAATTAACAAATTATAATTTCTATTTTTATAAAAAAAAATATACTTTTACAATCATATATCTAATGACACGATGAAAAATTATTCAAATTATTTCATGGAGATGGTGTTATGTACATATATACGAATGGAAATTTCATGTTTCTAATGGATTAAAGGGATATAAAGTTATTTACGATTTACCTATATATAATCATAATATCATTATTATATATATATATATCATATATATACATAAAATTATGATTTTTGATATTCCATGTATGGTTTAAAATTAATATTAATCTAGTTGATTAGTGTAGGTTGTAGAATACATATATTCATGGGAAATTATAGAATATTTGGTTAGATTGAATTTTTTTAAAGACAATAAAAAATTAAAATTTCATAAATATTTTCATTTAAAATATATCACAAATATGTATATATATTAATTCTATATTTTGAACCAACTATTTTGTCAAATGATGATATAAAAACTACATCTCTTTGTGGACGTGGTTGTCCAAATGTATGCATCAGGGACAATAAAATTACACAAAACTTGGAAGAGAAGTAGAAAATTATAATTTGATATTGAAAATAAATCTTACGTATAATAAAATTATTTGGTAATAATTTTTTGGAAGGTTATAATTTATTTGGATGAGTTATAAGAACTAATATACATAAAATATGTAAGAAAAAATTAATACATCTTATTTGGTTATTTTCATTTTACTAAAAACATATTCTTTATAGGATTGGTGTTTGGATAAGATAATGAATCTATGATGTGTAGGTAATATGTGGGATGGAATTTGGAAATGTGTTGGTAGAAAAAATTTAAAAAATGTGTGTGGATAAGATAGAATGGTCTGATACCATTTATAAATTATATGAATGAACTATTATTACAATTTTGAACATTAAAATGATTTTTTTTTTCATGAAAAAATTGCATCGATTAAAAAATAATTTTGTAATTATATAGGGTTAAACATAGATCCACTAAAAAATTATTATATAAGAAATATTAGTGATATTTATATAAATATCTATATTTTTAACCCCATCATTGAAACCTTTTATCCGTAATTTGGTGGAAATATTTTACCATGGAAATCATTCCTTTTGACTAAAAATAAAATTTTACATGTTAAGATTTTTAATTTTATGATTCTAAATAATTATTCTATTTTAAATGATACAATATCAATGTTCAAAATAAATTAATCTCAGTATAAGGAATGAATGTTATTGAAAATTATATATTTGAAAATATGAACTTTATTATAAAAAATTATTCAATACCTAGTAGGGATAAAGAATTATGATTAGTTGTGGTTCCCATTAGTATATTGGATTATTAATAAGTGTATCAATTTTTTGTTAAATTTAACCCATTACAAAACATAATGTATATTTTTCCATCATAGTATTAAATGCAATCATTCAAATATAATTTTTTCTTAGGAAAATATATAACATCAACTCTAAAATGTCATTTATGGGTTTCAAAATTAGTAAAAATGGGTTCTAATTTTTTATTATACTTATTAAAAAAATACCAAGTTGATCCAATTCATTAATTAAAATTTTAACTTACCTTATATCATGATTATTTTAAAAAACAATTATGTATTTTTTAAAATATATTTTTTCAAAATTTAATTTATATAATCCATTTCATAAATTTAAAAAGAACAAAAAATAAAAAAAATAAATATTTATCTTAAAAAATAAATTAATTTGTATATAAAAATTATAAATTAGGTTATAAATATTTTAATGTCCACACAAAAAATCCATAAATTCTAATATTTAAAAAAATGTATTTTTGAAGTATAAAATGAATTTATTATCATACATTGTCTCGAATATAGAATTATAGGTTTTTTATTTACATGAGTTATTATATTATTATTTAATTTATTCACAATCAAAAATAAATAGTGATTAATTTAATTTATTTGGAATAAAAAAAATATTTCACTTAAAATAAATTTCGTAGAAAATATTTATTTTTACTAAAATATTATTTTACCATCATATAAAAAAAATTTATAATCAAATTTTGAATGATATTTCAATAGATTAATTTATAATAATACTTTTAATGTAAATTTAACAAATGAGATATGATTAATTTTTAATCAAATTAATACATATAATATATAATTATAACCCACATTCATAAAAAAAATTCCTCTTTAAAACATCAAATGTTATTATCTTTATATGATTGAATTATTATCATTATAAATTAACAATTTATATCATTTGAATTTCATATATTATTTTTGTCTAGAAATTTGTTCTATATATATTTCATAATATCCTAAAACCTTTTCATACCTATCAATCAAATAAATTGGTTATAACTATCATATTTATATAATAATATTATGTTAATTTAAGGATCAATGTTTTTTTTAAAAAAACTACTAAATATAATATTCATTAAATATAGTATAAAATTTTATTTAAGGATATTTTATCCCCCCACCTCCTTTAATCAAAATGAGTCAAAATAATTCTATGATGCCTAGTGAATAAATAATGTTATTCATTTTATGAATCAATTAAAATTATTTAATGAAATATATTAATATTTGTTGTGTAATTATGTGAGGTAGGATGTTCCATTTTATAATATCGGTGAGAGGAACATTGGAAATACATCAATATGTTATATATTAATAATTTAATTCTCATGAAAAATGTATCAAAATTGATAGTGATTCGATGCTAAAGTCAAAAATTATTGTAATCCCATTAAAAATAGAATTTATACATGTTTTGGATTAATTTTAAACCATATAATATTGATTATCCCTATGTTAAGTACACTAAATATTAACCAGGATAAGGTGTTCTTAGATATATATATATATATATTTGTTAAATATAAGATGATAATTTTGAAATAAATGAATCTTTTATAACATTTTCGACCATATTATATCGACATTTTCTTATTTCACAATTTTATTAAAATTAAAATTATTTATGAAAATGTTATTTCGAAAAAATATAATTATTATCAATTTAGATATGATATCTTTATTATTTTTTAATTAAAAATTCAAAATTTTGACATTAAATATTGTCTTTAACAAAATAATTATATATCACATCCACCAATATAAATTGATTATAACAATAAAATAATCAATTAATAGAACATTTAATATTTTTTTATCCAGGAATGGAATAAAATACTTCTTTTATTATGTAAGGAATTACTGTAATTATATAATACCAAAAAAATGAAATAAATTACCATCATGTATATAATTTCATTAATATAAAATTTCTAATTACTATACATTCATAATTTTTTTTCCATTTGTGAACACATAATTTTAATATAAAAAATTATAGTGTAATTTTGTAAAGTTAATTTATTTAAATAACATATAGTACTATTTCAGGTAAATATGTCCATTAAAAAAACAATTTTGGGTATATGGTGATGAGGGTATAATTTTATTCATCTATTAAGAATTAAAAATAATAATTTTGGAAATATCAAAATTTTTATTCTAAATTTACCATATTTACTCATCCCCAAGGTGATAAATTTTCTCATAGTTACTATTAATATTGACAAAAAATAAAATGGGTCGATTTAGAAAAATTATCCACTTATTAAATAATAATTATTTCATTTTATCTTTTTTTATTCCAATAAACTACCAAAATTAATTATAATATATTTTATTAAAATGTGACGCAAACTAATTTTTAGTGAAATTGCATTTTTGATCATTATACTAAAATTATTCTTATCCTATGACTAGGAAAGTATTTTTTGAATGAAAAAATAGTTGATAATGTAAAAATTATATAAATTTAATTAAAATAATTAACCAATATGGATTAGGTTGATTTATTTAAATAAAAATAAAATTAACTCATTAAAATTCTTTGTCATTAAAATTAATTTTTATGTATATAAACATTTTATACTACATTCAATCCCAGAATTGATAACAATAAACACAATAATATTAATTAAATTATTATATAAATAATTTTACTCAAACAACTTCTTTAATGATAATGTAACTTTGTATATTCATGAAACAAAAATATAGTTTGGGATAAAAACCAGAAGGTTTTATTATTCATAAAAACTCAATATTTTCATGATAATAAAAAAATGTAACAAATAGATACATTGAATATGATTAATTCAAAAATTTATTTATATTTAGAAAATAAAAGTTTTATAACATTAAAAAATATGATATAATTTTATCTCATAAGAAGAAGTAATACACATTTTGAAGGAATTTTTTTTATATAAATAATACTGCATTTTATGAAATTGAGTCTATATTTCCCAAACAAATTAATTAATTAATAATACATAGTATATTATTATATAGTTTATAATTTAGTTATATATACTCATTACCTCTTATTTAATGGCTATGTTTTTTTGTGGAAACATAACAATTTTTTAATAATATATCATGCTTCTTTAAAACTCATTATTTATTATTTTATATATTATTTAAAAAATATATGTAAAGACTCGGAAATTTTTTGGAATTTTTTTTCTTAAATTTATGGGATTTTTATGTGTCCGCAGTTTCTGACGGTGCTTGATTCTGAGGCCCGGTGTGCCCGGAATCAATTTCTAAAGCTTTGTTCGGGTAAGTTTGGTAAATGTATGTTCAGAATTTTATATCTTTTGAACCGATGCTAGAAATTGAAATCTAAGGGAACCGTTGAAGTCGTAGCGACGATGATTTCATAGCGAGACTATCACCACAACTGTGTTTTATCGAGAGTGGAAGATAGTTTATAGGGGTTTTTAAATAAATTGAATAAAGTTAAGGTTTAAACTTTATTATATTTTGGTGGTTAAAAACCACCAATGGGAGGTTAGTGGTGGGGGCCACCACACTATAACCTCCCATGAGAGGTTATGGTGGTGGGGCCCACCCGTACATAACCTCCCTTGGGAGGATGTTATGGTGGTGGGGCCCACCCTCACATAATCTCCCTTGGGAGGATGATTAGGTGGGGACCACAGGAGCCTTAAACCTCCTCTAAACCCCCAATTAAATTGGTGAAACTTTTCACCTTCCCCCTCCATTTATTGAGCCAACTCCTCCCATTTAATTAAGTAATGTAACATAATTACTTTTGAATCATTTTGAATCATTTGAATTCATTATGCCAACATTATAATATGTGATGTATTATTATGTTGAGGGGGTGGGAAAAATCCATGTTGGGAGAATTATGGAGAGGAAGAGCCTTTGGGAGAATTGAGAGGACTTCATCCTCTCAACGAAGAACGTGAAGAATGCATGTCACCACCAAAGAACGACGAGCACCGTCTTCTCCCTCTTCACTCAGGGCAAGTAGAGGAAACACCGCCATCCACGAAGAACACTGACGATGTCATATCGACTCATCCTCATGGAATCCTTCATCCTTGACTTCTTCTTGTTCTCCTCTGACATTGACGAAACGACGTCCTCTTACCTCGACTTCATCAATTAGCGAAAATTGTGGTAGGGGGTTTGAATTGTTTTGTACTCGTTCCTCGTCTTTCTAATTTCTGGTATGAGAATCAAAAGATATCACTGTAACGAGGGGGGTTCGGACCGCACAAACATGGCCCAACCCTCCCCTTTTTGTTGTTCTTGTTCGATGAAAATGTAGGTGGTACACGCGGTGACTGGAAACGAGCCGGCCGTGAAGATGTCAGTGGCGCAAGGCCACTGGGTCGCTACAAGGGAAAGACACCACCGTGCCGCGCAAAGAACCGAGCTATGAACAGGTAGTCCTTGGTGGTTTTAGAGGGGCGTGGTGCCATCGCACGACGCCGGAAGGGAGGGCCACGACCAAGAGGGCAGCGGTGGTCGGACGAGGAGCAGGGCCCGTCAAGCCGTGCAGAGACCAAAGGGAGGACGAGGCCAGGCCGGGCCGCGGCGGAGGGGTGCGGCGCCGCCGTGCCATGTCGTGGTGTGGAGCGGCTAGCTGCTCTAGCTAGCCGGGAGGTGCGGGACCTCGTTGTGTTCCGCGTCAGCTGGATCGGAGCCACCCAGCGCTGGTTCTGTTATACCAGAACGACTAAGCCGTTCGGGTGCCCGGGGGCACAAGGTTCCCCCTGGCCGCGGCTATGGCGGACCCCCTCCTGGCTGCTGGGTCGCCAGGTCGACCGGGCGGTTGGGTCGCCAGGCAGACCAGGCCCCCAGGATGCCTTCAGGTTGGGATGCCTCGGGCTGGGCCCCCTTTAGGCTGGGCCGCCACGGGCCGGGCCGCCTCTGGCTGGGCCACCTCAGGTCGGGTAGGGATGCCCTCGAGCCGGGCTGCGCCATTGGGCCGGGCCACTCATTCAGGTCGGGCTGCCCCCATGGTTCAGGCCACCCCCTTGGATAGGGTCAGACCCGTGGACCAGGTCAGACCCCAGTTCGGACCGGTTTGGTTCAACTGGATCGGACCAGACCCAGACCCGCTGTGGCCCGATTACACCTTTTCGCCCGTACCATAGGCCATAGGTGTCCGATCAATAAACCGTCTGCAGCGACGGAAAGCTTAGAGCAAGAAGGTTCCTTTGATATACCCCAATTTCAGTGTTGGATATAGTTGTGGTATGGTCGGGTTGGTTTGAACATAAAATCAAACAGTTCCCATGGAACGGAAATGCCAATAACTCACAGAACTGGCGTCTGATTAACGCATTGTCTGTTGCATTGAGACCCATATGACGTGGGGGTCCTTTGAGATACTTCCACATGAGACTTCATGACACTTGGAGTATCGACCTGTAGCTCGTGGTGTGGATCCCATTGGAGACCAGCATGTAGAGTGCGAGGACCTATTAGTTGACAGACCTGACTACGACTTGATTGATTCTACATGGAGTGATTCGACTTTCTCAATAGGGAGAGCCTGGTATTTGGCAGAAGACCCATGGCGGAGTAGCATGTGGTAGTTGGCAGCACACCCGTCGTACTAGATAAGAGGAGTACCTCTGCGTGCTATTAGGGGGAGCGCCCGGTATTTGGTGGCAGACCCACAACGGACGGAGCTCCTAGTAGTTGGCAGCAGACCTACGGTACTCGACAGGAGGAGTATCTCAGTAATCCATGGTTTGTGAGAGGCACCTCGCTGTCATGACATGCCCACAATACTCTAAAGAGTAGGAGTTCTCCATTAGCCGTGGTTTAGATAATGAAAATCATAGTTTGAGCAGAGTCAATGACCTTTGTGTTTTTCTCATGATTGAGAAAGGTTACTTGATAACTTAGGTATATGTATGGGTATAAAACTATGTAATGGTTATCTATTGATTTCATACTTTGTGGTTTATGCTTGTTGTATTTTGTGAGACCTTGAGGGTCTCGGGGTCTGTACTGAGTATCAATTTACTCACCCCTGCACGGGTTATGCCCGTACTTCATTGTGTTGGATGAAGACGACGGACAACGCTAACAGAGGCTGTGAGCACCAGGGATGGACGATACCTAGAGGAGGAACTTACGATGTATCGGTAGACGGTGGAGTCTCATGGATGTAGAGTGCTGTGGAGGCCACTATACCTACCCTTCAGGTAGGAACCCAAGAGGATGATCCAGGAGCTGATTTCACCTTTTAGTTGTTTGTTCTTTTTCAGTTGTACTTGCTTTCAGTTTTATTTTTACTTTACAGTCAGGCTTGTATTCTATCCCCCCATTTCATTCAGAACACTTGTTATATAGATTTTACTTAGTGTTTTCTTCCACTTGTACTCTGGTTGTGTGTGTTTATGATTTATAAAAGCAATGCCTTCCCAGTTTTGGGAATTACGCTATTGGTACTAGTCGCCAGCCCCTGGCATATAGAAGGTGGTCTTGCAGTAGTCACGATACGGGCCCTATGGGATGGGTTGTGACAAATTGGTACCATAGGAGTTGGTTGTACCGCATAACTTTGGAATCTAATATTTTGTTTCTGTGAAGCAATAGTGTTAAGGCTACCGAGTGTGGTTTTCAGTTCAGGGAGTCCAGTGTTGGTGGGGTGACTGACATATCCATACACCAGGACCCTGACTACTGATTTCCGACTTGGTGCATGAAAACATTGATTGAGTGTGTGTTTCAAAAGTTTTTCTCTAAGTCAGCTCAAACAAGTCAGCTCACCAGGTATAATCATTTGACCTTGTCACATCCGTTTCTTTTAGGATTCCTCCCCGTAGATGACCAGCTAGAGCCTCAGGAGTTGTACGTACTGACAACACTCCGAGCCACGAGGCCTCAATATAGGTCCCTCTTCCAGTTGAGGCACCAGCGGTACTACTTTCCATTGGGCCACCGATGCCACCAACCCCAGTAGGAGAGACTGCACGCCTCTTGAGCATGCTACATGAGTTCTAGTGCCCGAGGCCACCCAGGATTAGGGGAGAGATGGAACCACAAGCCCCTGAGGATTGGCTAGAGGATGTGGCGAGAGTCTTCAGACTGGTAGAAACACCATCCGACTTCATGGTGATCCTTGCTGCCAACCTTCTTCAGGTAGCAGTAGGAAGATGGTGGATCATGATGCTCCAGATGCATGACGAGATGACACTTCTATGGGAAGACTTCGAGAGCCTGCTCCGGGAAGAGTTTGAACCATCCTCCCTTCGAGCAGTGCAGATACAGGATATACTTCATCTGTAGCAGGGCAGCATGAGTGTATCTCAGTACTCAGCGAGGTTCACAGACCTCTCTCGCTACTCCACTTATATGGTACGAGACTCGTTCTTTAGGGCCCATATTTTTGAGTAGGGACTCAGGAAAGAGATCAGAGCTTTAGTTATCTCCCACAATATCCCAATGCAGATGGAGGTGTTGGATCGAGCCCTCCTAGAGGATAGTTTCCTCGCTGAGCAGTCTCCAGCAGCGAGACCCACCACTTGTTGAATTGCAGCGGATTCTTCTGCAGCTGGCAGTAGATATATGATGTAGAGGTAAAAGAAGACCAGACCCACAGGTGGTTGACTGCATGACTCAGGATCGATTGTGCGGGGTACCCAGAGTAGAGACAGAGCCAGACATGCCAAGATAAGACTTTGTTACTCCGGCGGCGGGCTTGGTCACATGGATCGTGACAGTCCAACCTGCCGTACTGATGATCATCAGACAATTGAGGGACCTCCCAGGAAGAGGCAGAGGTTCGATCGAGGTGGTCTGCATGGTGCAGGTGGAAGTGGTAGAGGAGCTGATCGAGTAGCTGGCGGCAGTCGATGTTACGAGGTGCTACCACCACCACCACTAGGAGGTCCACCCCAAACACAGGGAGCGGGTGGACAGGGGAGAGATCAGCTTCAGGAAGCTGAGTCCTACGACCATGGCACTCCAAAGATGATACGAGGTATGATTTGTGTCTACTCCACCATAGCTACAGTTCTTATAGACACAGGTTCTAGTCACACATTCATTTCCATTGCCCTCGTTCAGAGCTCGGAGATTCCGATGGATCCATTGGCTCGATCTTTATGGCTAGCGTCTCTTACGGGAGTTTAATCGACGATTAAAAACTGGTACCGATAGTGTGAGATTACTCTAGGATAAGAGAGCTTCGGCTGGGATCTCCTCATAGTGGCGTCGAGGCCTTAAGACGTCATCTTGGGTATGGATTGGTTATCTACAATCCATGTTCAGATTGACTGTATTAGGCACAATGTGAGGTCTGTCCGCACGAATGGGACAATGTTCACCTTCACCAGTGAGAAGGGAACCTTTTTAGCGTATGAATAACTTAATCATAGGAGGGTGCAGCCGATCACTCACCAGTTAGATTGCCTTAACCTCGGAGAAGTAGATGTGGAGAGTCCGACTTGTCCTGTAGTGGCGGACCAGTACATGGATGTTTTCCCTGATGATGTTCGAGGACTACCTCCTCGAAGAGAGGTGGACTTCTACATTGACCTATACCTGAGGACAACACCGATATATACTCCATCATATCTGATGGATCCCGCTGAGTTTTGTGAGCTCCAGGTACAGTTAGAGGACTTTTAGGGGAAGAGATTCATTCGACCCAGTGTTTCTCATTGGGAATCCCCAATTCTGTTCGCCAAGAAGGCAGATGGGATCTTGAGGCTCTGTGTCGACTACTATCTCCTAAACTAGGTGACCGTAAAGATCAAGTACCCACTCCCTAGAATTGATGACCTCCTTGATCAGCTCGAGGGAGAACGATGGTTCTCAATGATAGACCTCAGATCATGCTATCAACAGCTCAGAGTTCGAGATGAGGATGTGTAGAAGACATCCTTCAGGTGTTGGTATAGCCACTATGAGTTCTTGGTTATGCCATTATATGTAACCAATGCTCCAGCAGTGTTCATTTGTCTCATGAACAAGATATTCCATCCTTACCTCGATCGCTTTGTCATGGTCTTGATTGATGAAATTTTGATCTACTCGACTACTAAGGAGGAGCATGCCTACCATTTGCAGGTAGTACTGGATGCACTCTGAGAGCACCATCTTTATGGTATGCTCTTGAAGTGACAGTTCTAGATTCGAGAGTTTCAATTGTTGGGATACGTCATCTCGGAGGCTGGAGTTGCAGTGGATCAGGCTAGGATCGAAGCAGTGTTTTCTTGGGAGCCACCTAGGAGTGTGACAGAGGTACGAAGTTTCCTGGGCTTGGCTGGATACTACCAGAGATTGATTCCAGACTTCTCCAGAGTTGCAGCACCACTATCAGCCTTTACAAAGATGGGGAAACCCTTCGTGGGGTTGGAGAGATTCCATCAGAGCTTTCAGGAGCTACGATAGAGGCTAACTAGTGCCCCCATTTTGAGTCTTCCATAGGATGACATAGGGTACGTAGTTTACTAAGACATATCAGGGACCGACCTCGGGTGTGTCCTGATGCAGGAGTGAGCAGTGATCACATATGGTTCTCGGCACCTGATACAGCATGAGCAGAACTAAAATCCTCTTGACTTGGAGTTAGTAGTAGTGGTCTTCTCCTTGAAGATGTGGTAGAAATATCTAATGGGAGAATGTTTTACCATGTAAATTGATCAAAGGAGTCTGAGTTTTATATTCTCTAAAAAGGACTTGAACATGAGATAGCAGTGTTAGCTTGATTTCCTCCAAGAATATGACATCGAGATTGTCTATAATCCTTAGAAATGGAATGTTGTTGTAGATGCTCTCAACAGAAGAGCAGGCATTCAACTTCTAGGAAAGGTGACAGAGCAACTGGCTGCCTTACAGATGTCCTTTGTGGATAGGGATGGAGCAGCCTATCTTCAGTCTCTAACAGTCACTCCTCCACTTCTTCAGCGATTTAGGGAGGTGCAACATGGAGACGCTGAATGTGAGACGCGACATGCTCAGATATTCAAAGGGCAAGCACCTGATGGATTCTATGTAGGTGGGGAGCACGTCATCCTCTTCAGAGGACGTACCATGGTACCAGTTTCACTTTAGGAGGAAGTGTTGAGGGAGTTTCACACCTCCCCTCTAGCGGTACATCTGGGAGTGGAAAATATGTACTAGGACCTTCGACGACAACATTGGTGGGTAGGTACGAAGAAGGAAGTAGCAGAGTTTGTCTCACAATGCCTCACTTGTCAGCAAGTGAAGGCGGAGCACCAGGTACCAGCAGGATTGGTTCATCCCTTAGAGTTCCCAAAGAGGAAGTGGGGTGGGATATCCATGGACTTCATGACAGGTCTTCCATGTACATCCAGGAGTCACGACTCTATATGGGTGATCATTGAATGACTCACCAAGTTGGCCCACTTCATACCGATTAGAGATAAGGGATCAGTTGAGAGCTTGGGATGCCTCTATGTGCAGAAGATAGTGCGTTTACATGGAGTACCATCTTCTATTGTCTCTAACCGAGACACACTGTTTACATCCCAGTTATGGAAGGGGTTACCGGAGGCTTTCGGGACGCAGCTACGTCTGAGCACTGCCTTCCATCCTCAAACAGATGGTTAAACCGAGAGGACCATTCAGACCCCCGAGGATATGCTCCTTGCATGTGTTCTCGAAAATGGTTGCAGCTGGGAGGACCACTTACCTTTGGTGGAGTTTTCCTACAACAACAGCTATCACTCCACAATCGGTATGGAACCATTTGAGACGTTGTACAGATGACCTTGTAGATCGCCACTATGCTAGATAGACCCAGGGGAGTCATCACTACTGGTACTCGAGATGTTACGGGCTACCACGAAGAAGGTGCAGATCATCCAGGAGCGAATAAAGACTGCACAGAGTAGGCATAAGTCTTATGATGACAGGAGACATAGACCTCTGGAGTTCGAGGATGGCGACCACGTCTTCCTACAGGTCTCACCTCGATGAGGTATACAGATATTTGGCAGAGGCAGCAAGTTATCTCCGCAATTCATCGTACCATTCTAGTCCTCAGTAGAGTAGGCGAGGTGTCTTACCACTTATCTCATCCACCTCAATTGCTCCGGGTTCACGACATCTTCCATGTATCTCAGCTGAGGAGATACGTGCATGACCCATCCCACATCATCGACCATGGGGAGCTGGACATCGATGACGAGGTTACTTTCACGGTTGTCCTAGTGGATATTGAGGATCGGCATGAGCGATTCCTACGTGGATGGTCGATACCTATAGTGTGCGTTCGTTGGTAGCATGGGAACCTCCAAGAGGCCACTTGGAAGCGGGAGGCTCAGATTCATGCTCAGTACCCCCTTCTATTCCCTTAGTGTGTGTTGTAGCTTACGAGGACATAAATCCCTAAGGTGTGGAGAATATAAAGACCCGGAAATTCTGTGAATTTTTTTTCTTAAATTCATTGGAATTTTATGAGTTCGCAGTTTCTGATGGATCTTGATTCCAAGGCCTAGTGTGCCCAGAATCAATTTCTAATTTTTTTTTGGGTGCGTTTGGTAAATGTACGTTCAGAATTTTATAAATTTTGAAATGGTGCTCAGAATTGAAATCTGAGGGCACTGTTGAACTCGCAACGTGGATGCTTGCTTAGTGAGACCTTCACCGCATTTGGGTTTTATCGAGAGTGGAAGATAGTTTTGGGGGGTTTTTTAATTAAATTGAATAATGTTAATGTTTTAACTTTATTTTATTTTGGTGGTTAAAAACCTCCACGGGGAGGTTAGTGGTGGGGGCCACCACACCATAACCTCCCATGAGAGGTTATGATGGTGGGGACCACCCGCACATAACCTCCCTTGGGAGGATGTTATGGTGGTGGGGAACGCCTGCAAATAACCTCCCTTGAGAGGATTATTAGGTGTGGCCCACATGAGCCTTATTCCTCCACTAAAACCCCCATTAAATTGGTGAAACTCTTCACCTTCCCCCTTCATTTATTGATCCAACTCCCCCCATTTAATTAAGTAAAGTAACTTAATTAATTTTGAATCATTTTGATTTTTTTGAATTCATTATGCCAACATTATAATATGTGATGTATTATTATGGTGGGGGGTTGACATAATCCTTTTTTGGAGAATTAAGGAGAGGAAGAGCCTTTGGGAGAATTGAGAGGACTTCATCCTCTTAATGAAGAACGTGAAGAACGCCCATCACCACCAATGAATGACGGGCACCTTCTTCTCCCTCTTCAAAGGGGCATGTAGAGGAAACACCATCATCCAAGAAGAATGCTCGTGATGTCAACTCAACTCGTCTTCCCTGAATCCTTCCACCTAGACTTCTTCGTCTTCTCATACGACTTTGACGAAACGACGTCCGCTTCCAGCGACTTCGCCAACAAGAGACAATCTAGGTAGGGGGTTTGAATTGTCTTGTACTCATTCCTCATCGTTCAAATTTCTAGTATGAGATCCAAATGATATCACCATAACGAGGTGGGTTCGGACCACAAAAAAATGGCCCAACCCTCCCCGTTTTTTTCTTGTTCGATGACGATGGAGGTGATACACGAGGCAACCGACAATGAGGCGACCGTGAAGATGACGTTGGCGCAAGGCCACTGGTTCACCACAAGGGCGTGACACTGCCGTGCCGCACAAAAAACTGAGCAGCAGCCAGGATATAACGACCCATACTTTACATACATTGTTAATACATCAAAATTGAAGCACACTTATTACAACATATGACAAAACCACAAAGGACCATATAGGTATAGTGTCTTCAGAAACTGGGAAACATAAACAACTGGTTCATAAATATTCTACAGTTTCTCCCATTTATTTCATCATATCTAGGGTCCCTTTTAGCATATTCTATTTAATATCCATCTTCCTGACCTGGGGAAAAGAAAACATAAAAGGGTGAGCTCAAATGCTCAGCAAGGGCAAATAAAGGAAATAAAAATCATATCATATCTTTTTGAAAATCATAACCTGCAAAAGAGATCATAATATCTTAACATGGAATAAATCATAGAAGTGAAAATGGGATCCCCATAATCATAACATGAAACTTGAAACTTTGTGGCATGCACACATAATCATGGAAAATCATTTCTTGTTAGTCATGACTCATTGCCAAGACTATCTTAGTGGACAATGTCCCTTTCTGAACCGAGTCACCCTCGTTCCAGTCCTGTTTCACTGAACCGGTATAACCTACCATTCTAGCCATGTCTATCTCATGAGATATAAAATCTTTACCCAATGCATTGGAGGGAGATATAGGTCCCACCCATCTTATAATGAATCCTTTCTTATGTGTTCCACATAATCATAAATCATACATCATCGCATAACCCTTGTAATAAAAAATGGGATTCTTAAACAACATGACATCATAAAAAAATTCATATAAGATAAAGGAATTCATAAAAATAATTCCATCACAACAAAATCAAATAAATGTAATAATAGGGATAAAACAAAACCCTTTATTATCTTAGATGGAAAATAATTTTGATAAAACACTTGAACTCCATTCTTGAGGAAAATATCCTTTCTACTTCAAAAAACACTTTTCCTTTCATAACATGTCATACAATTTTAAACTAAAAGAAGTTGATTAAAAATAAACTTGAATACTTGTAGAGGAAGCTTCTTGGAAATAATGTTTTAGAAGTCCATTCATGCCGTATAAGTTAAAAAAAACATTCTTCGTACTTTTGTCGGAAAAGTCAAAAAGTACCTCATACGACAAAAGATTCCTTTCATACATATTACTAAAAACTCACAGAAGGGTAAAAATGGATTTAATAAATTGTAGGTGGATGGAAATAATATTAAATATTGATGAAACATGGATGTGGATGATAAAATACACCCCAGTAAATACTTACGAATAAACAATCTCGGATAAAAATGAGATTGTGATATTTCCCTTACCTTAGGTCCGATTTGCTTTGTACGTGTCCGAAGCTCCTGTATAATTTTTTAAATAATGTTATTGACTTATTCCAGAATCATAAATATTGATATGATATCATATATGGTCATATTCTTAGCTTCTTGTTAGTAATATTTCATTGTTACTTGTTACTCGGGTCTTTATTGCCTTTTGTTCTTATGCATGTTTTTCCGAATACATTCTTATTCTTATTTTAAGGTTATAGATACCTTATATCCAGAATGGTATTAGTGTAACATATATCATATTTATTTATTCAATTCATTTATATAATTACTATGTAATGATTATCATGTAGAACGAGTCACATCACATCGTGGAGACGGTATTCCGTACGTACACACGAGTGCTGATATCGTTCCTATGATCGTGGAACTGTATTGGAGTATATATATATTATTTCAGTATCAATATTACTTTATAATAATCATAAATAGTTACTCATTACACCATTATACCCATCCTTGTAAAGTGATGGTGGAAAAATAGATTACACCACGGCATGGAGATGGTATTCCGTACGTATGCACGCGCGGTGATTTCATTTTTCCGTGGGATGGATAGAAGGTGAATTAGGGTTGTTTCATATTTATAATAACATATCAGTATGTAAGTAATACTGATGTTATTACTTTATCATGAAACAACTAAAGAAGAAGAAGTTGAAGAAGAAAGAAATTGAAAAGATCGGTAATGGATATTACCTCTTCTTTGGAACGCCTATTTGAATCCTCCACTTAGGGAACTAAGATTGGTCTTTGAAGAAGACCAGGACCTCTAGGATTATTCTAGGGAAGTGGAGAGGAGAAAATTGCAGGGTTTGGACGATCTTGAGTGCTCAAATTGGTGTGAGAAGGAGGGGGAGGAGGTGCCCTTTTATAAGGGAGGAGAGGGGCACCTTAGGAATATCTCAAAATATTATTTTATATTAAAGTAAAAATCAGTTTATAATGGTTCCAAAGGGTCTTATTTAGATGCTAAAGTGGGGAAGAGTAGAAATACTATCAAACAATAGGATTTAGACAAGTTTAGGGTATTATTTTAACCTTATCAATTAGATTTAACTCTAAGTTAAATAATTTAACTTTTACAATGTCTTTTTGTTTTCTTTCACTATATGGTTAATACACTTACTATAACATGCCAAACGAACCCCAAATTGTTTATTTTTAATATATATATCCTTATCTAAGTCATTTGTCTGATCCTTAGATTTTTAGGAATAAAATAACAATTAGTAATATAATATTTGATTTAAAAACTATTTTGTGTCAATTTTGACACTATTTGATATATGATTTTTGTGAAAGTCATAACAGAATTATATGTTCGAACCAAGTTGATTAAATCAACACTAATATATCATAGTAACCTAGAAAATTAGTTTAATTCATAAAAAGTCTCAAATTACATTTATTTTGGTGTTTATAACATCAATTATGTCAATATTTCATTAATAAGATAATTACTGCATCATCATTGTGTCATAAATAACATAACTTATTTAATGTCTAAAAATTACAAATAAAATACCATTATGTAGGAAATCTTTTTATATTTATAATTAATATTTATAGTCGAATTTATCTTATGTATAACCACATATTAAAAATGATTTACTTATTAAACTTTGATTTTAACTATTTTAACCCTTCTTTAAATAAATTAATAATAAATGTCCTAATCTAATCCAAGTGGGCCTAAATGGTCATATTTTTATTCCTAAGTTTGTTTTTGGTCGAATTACACTTGTCCAATAGAATTAGGACATGTGTTAGGGTATTATTAATATCATATTTACCCTTAGTTACCCTATTTACTATTAACCGCGGTAAAAAAAAGTAAAAAGTTACTATTCACCAAAAAATTATTTTTATCTCATTGAACCACATTTTACTTACTGATATCAACCGTGTCTGTCGGATTTTTGAAATTCCATTCACAGAAGCGGTAAAATTAAGTTTTATGCAAAATTCAGTTTTTAACCTACCACTTAGTGGTTTCACTATTCATCAAAAATTGAATGTTTTCAGAAAAATACCAAAATTTCACCCTAGGCTAATTTCGATATTCTGAGTCCAAAAATGAAGTCCATTTTGAAAAATAAAATTTATAAAATTTCAAAAAGTGGTTATTACTATTCATAACGGCTAGTTTTAATAGCATATTGTTGTTTAGTGAAACTCGGTATTGCGTACGACGCAAGCTATCGAGGAAGGTCGCGATTGCGTGTAAAGCAAGCCAAGCAAGTGTTGTGTAGAAAAAGATTCCTTTGATGATTCATATAACATAAAAGTATCGGGTGTTACATTCTACCCCCCTTAAAAAGAATTTCGCCCTCGAAATTCGTCACTTTGTAAAAAACAGATGAGGATACTTCTCCCTCATCATATCCTCAAGCTCCCATGTAGCTTCTTCAAGTTGGTGGTTCCTCCATAAAACTTTCACCAATAGAGTGGTCTTGTTTCGTAGGACTTTTTCGCTACGATCCAGAATCTCTATCGGCTGTTCTTCATAAGAAAGATCTTGCTCTAGCGGTAAAACTTCTGAGCTGAGTACATGTGAAGGATCTGGTATGTACTTTCTCAGGAGAGATACATGGAACACATCGTGAACTTGAGAGAGATTCGGTGGAAGCGCCAATAGGTAAGCTACCTTCCCAACACGATCCAGAATTTCTAAAGGACCGATATATCTAGGGCTCAACTTCCCCTTCTTTCCAAATATCATAAACCTCTTCCAGAGAGATATTCGTAAGAACACTTTATCACCCACTTCAAACTCTAGGTATTTTTTCGGTTGTTGGCATAACTTTTCTGTCGACTCTGAGCTGCTGTTATGTGTTGTTGAATAGATCTGACGTTTTATGCCATTTCATCAACGAGATTAGGTCTTGATAGCTTTCTTTCCCCAACTTCATCCCAGCAAGTTGGAGTCCTGCATTTCTTTCCATAGAGAGCTTCATAAGGAGCCATCTGAATACTGGAGTGAAAGCTATTATTACAAGAAAATTCCACCAAAGGTAGGTGTTGATCCCAACCTCCTTTGAAATCCATAGAGCAAGCTCTCAATATATCTTCTAGGGTTTGAATTGTTCTCTCAGACTGACCGTCTATCTGGGGATGATAAGCAGTGCTGAAACTCAACTCTGTATCCAGAGTATGCTGAAGACTTCGCCAGAACTTCGAGGTAAATCTCGGATCTCGATCAGATATAATAGAAAGTGGTACTCCATGCAATCTTACCACTTCCTTTACATATATCATGGCAAGCTGATCTAGAGAGAAATCCTCTCTAATAGCAATGAAGTGTGCAGACTTTGTAAGACGATCAACTATGACCCAAATAGCATTATTGCCTTTGGATGTTTTAGGAAGTCCGGTGACAAAGTCCATAGTGATGTTTTCCCATTTCCATTCGGGTATGGGTAATGGTTGTAACATCCCCTTAGACTTCTGTCTCTCAGCTTTAACTTGTTGACAAACCAAGCATCGAGAGACATATTCAGCAACATCTCTTTTCATGCCATCCCACCAGAAGTACTCTTTCAGGTCCCTATACATCTTCGTGCTTCCAGGATGAATAGAGAATGATGAACTATGAGCCTCATCCAGCAGCTCCTTCTTTAATTCGGGGATGGGAGGAACACAAACCCGATTCCTGAACTTTATTATCCCATCACAATCAAGGTTGAATTCAGGAACATTTCTCACCTTCTTTTGTAACTCTACATCTTCTTTCTGTGCCTCTTTAATCTTCACATGTATATACGGTTGAACATTCATTTGAGAAAGATAAGATTTTTCCCCTTCCATTATAATTCCAAGATCCATCCTTTGTAAATCCATAAATATTGGATCTTTTGTGATCCTCATCATGGATAAACTAGCACGGTCTTGTCGACTTAATGCATCTGCCACCTTGTTTGCTTTCCCAGGGTGGTAATGGATTGAGCAGTCATAATCCTTAATCAGCTCCAACCATCTTCTTTGGCGCATATTCAGCTCCTTTTGTGTGAAAATATAATTTAAACTTTTATGATCAGTATAAATATCACACCTTTCACCATAAAGGTAATGCCTCCAAATCTTTAATGCAAAGATTACCGCAGCCAACTCCAAATCATGTGTTGGGGTAATTTTGCTCATGGATTTTCAACTGTCGTGAGGCATAAGCTATCACCATATCATTTTGCATAAGAACACACCCCAATCCCTTCTTGGATGCATCATTGTAGATCACAAACCTTTCTCCACTACAAGGCAGTGTGAGCACAGGTGCACTGGATAACCTTCTTTTCAACTCCTTGAAATTCTCTTCACATTCCTCTGTCCAAACAAACTTAACTCATTTCCGAGTCAACTTGGTGAGTGGATTAGAAAATCTTGAAAAATCCTTTACAAAACGTCGATAATATCCAGCCAAACCAAGAAAACTTCGGATCCCAGTTACTGTTGTTGGTCTTGACCATCTTTCGATAACCTCTATTTTTGCTGGATCCACAGATATCCCCTCTTTTGAGATTATGTGACCCAAAAATGAAACTTTTTGAAGCCAAAATTCACACTTGGTAAATTTGGCATAAAGCTTCTCCTTTCTCAGGGTCTTCAATATAATTCTCAAGTGATCTTCATGCTCTTCCTTGCTCTTTGAATAGACAAGAATATCGTCTATAAAGACTACCACAAATTGATCAAGATAGTCTCTAAAGACTCTATTCATTAGATCCATGAAGATAGAAGGGGCATTAGTAAGACCAAATGGCATCACTATAAATTCATAGTGTCCATAACTTGTACGGAAAGCCGTCTTTGGTATATCCTCCCTTTTGACCCTTAATTGATGATACCCTGAATGAAGATCAATCTTGGAAAAGTATTGAGCTCCGCGTAGTTGGTCAAATAAGTCATCAATGCGTGGGAGAGGATATTTGTTCTTGATAGTGATCTTGTTAAGTTCTCGATAATCAATGCAGAGTCTCATTGATCCATCTTTCTTCTTAACAAATAGAACAGGTGCTCCCCAAGGTGATGCACTAGGGCGTATGAATCCCTTATCAAGATTCTCTTGGAGTTGCTTCTTCAATTCCTGCAACTCAATTGGGGACATTCTATAAGGTTTCTTTGAAATATGCAAAGCACCCGGTACGAGTTCTATTGAAAACTCAACTTCACGATTTGGTGGAAGACCCGGTAATTCCTCCGGAAAGACATCATCAAACTCCCGTACAATGGGAATATTCTTAATCGTGAGTTTCTCACCAAACATTTGAGATAAATAACCTTCATTTAGTGGAATCAAGACCCATAAGATGGAAGGAATTTCCACTGGAAGGTTATGTTCATCCTTGCATTGATAGACAATCGTAGATTGATCTGGAATATGAAATGTGACTTCCCTTCTTTGGCAATTGATATGAGCTCCATGTAGAGAAAGCCAATCCATGCCAAGAATCACATCAAATTCCACTAAAGGAAGGATCACAAGATTTGCAGGAAGCACTTTCCCAAAAACTTCGATCGGAGAAGAATTATAAACTTTTGATGAGACTGTTGTGCCATTAGGTGTTGTCACAGATAACTCAACATCTAATTGTTGAGGTAATATGGTGATACCCTTAGAAAATTCTTTAGAAATAAAAGAGTGGGTGGATCTAGAATCAAATAAAACATTTGCTACTTTAGAGTGGATGGTAAGTGTACCTTTTACCACTTCGTTATCATACTCCACATTGCTGATAGAAATTGCATGTGACTTTCCTTTGTCTTTAGCCTTAAGATTTTGTTGACGTCGACCATCATCATCAACCCTTGGATTTGGGCATTGATTGGCATAATGCCCCATCTCCTTGCACTTGAAACATTGAAGTGTAGTAGGTTCATTCTGTGTATCCCTTCCTTTGTTTGCGTCATTAGACATCTTCTTCCCATTATCACGGCATTCAAATGCCTGATGACCTTCCTTTCCACATTTAAAACATTTACTTGTACATTTAAGACAACTCCCTCCATGTTTCTTTCCACACATTGAGCATAAGGGAAATCTCATCTTCTTTTCAGTGTGCTCTTTAGATTTTCCTTTGAATTCCATCTTCCTGTTCTTATCAAACCCATGTGAATGATGGGTTACTCCAATCTCCATCTCGACTTTGAGAGCACATCGAACGATTTCCTCATAGCTATTGAAGTCCCTTATGGCTAACGCCCTTCGAAGACTTGGTTTTAAGCCACTAAAGAATCGATCGATCTTACTCTCAGGTTGAATAATAATACCAGAAGCGTACCTTGCAAGTCTTGTAAAATTTGCTTCATAGGTACCAACAGATTCATCATCCCTTTGCTTCAGTTCAAGAAACTCTTTCTCCATCTTTTTTCGAAGAATAGGAGGGAAGTACTTATTGAAAAATAAGTTCTTGAACTCGTCCCATTCCATGGACTCAATTTCATCCCTTTGCCTCGTATTTTTAATAAGATTCCACCATTGATCAACATCTCCTTCCAAACGATACACTGCTAGGATGACTTTATCTTGTTCAGAACATTGAAGAACTGAAAATATCTTTTCAGTAGTACTAATCCATTGTTCAGCAACTAATGGATCAGTAGACCCACAGAAAGAAGGTGGACGCTACCTCATGAAGGATTCAACAGAATGTTGCTCCTTCCTTTGCTCGTTTGGAAGTCCTGCATGATTCATAGCTTGAGAAAGTTGTGTGAGTATGGCTACAAGATTTTGCATTCCAGCTCCCATATCGTTTGGTTGCTTAGGGGGACAATCATTGCATTGCCCATCGCATTCCGCATTAACACGGTTCCTTCGTGTTCCAGCCATTGACTAAAACCAAGAAGAATAGTGTGAGAAACACTAATTATAATAGGAAAACCACATAATCAAGGCTAAAATTTCACACTTAAGGTCTTATCCTAGGGTATTCATGGCCATTTCTAAAACACTAAGATTGTGTTCTATGCTTAGACTTATCCTTAGGGTTCTTACTAAGACTTTCATATCCTAGTTTCCAAAGGTTGACTATACCTTTCCTCTGATACCAACTATAACGACCCATACTTTACATACATTGTTAATACTTCAAAATTGAAGCAGATTTATTACAACATATGACAAAACCACAAAGGACCGTATAGGTATAGTGTCTTTAGAAACTGGGAAACATAAACAACTGGTTCATAAATCTTCTACAGTGTCTCCCATTTATTTCATCATATCTAGGGTCCATTTTAGCATATTCTATTTAATATCCATCTTCCTGACCTGGGGAAAATAAAACATAAAAGGGTGAGCTCAAATGCTCAGCAAGGGAAAATAAAGGAAATAAAAATCATATCATATCTTTTTGAAAATCATAACCTGCAAAAGAGATCATAATATCTTAACATGGAATCAATCATAGAAGTGAAAATGGGATCCCCATAATCATAACATGAAACTTTAAACTTTGTGGCATGCACACATAATCATGGAAAATCATTTCTTGTTAGTCATGACTCATTGCCAATACTATCTTAGTGGACAAAGTCCCTTTCTGAACCGAGTCACCCTCGTTCCAGTCCTGTTTCACTGAACCGGTATAACCTACCGTTCTAGCCATGTCTATCTCATGAGATATAAAATCTTTACCCAATGCATTGGAGGGAGATATAGGTCCCACCCATCTTATAATGAATCCTTTCTTATGTGTGCCACATAATCATAAATCATACATCATCGCATAACCCATGTAATAAAAAATGGGATTCTTAAAAAACATGACATCATAAAACAATTCATATAAGATAAAGGAATTCATAAAAATAATTCCATCACAACAAAATCAAATCAATGTAATAATAGGGATAAAACAAAACCCTTTATTATCTTTGATGGAAAATAATTTTGATAAAACACATGAACTCCATTCTTGAGGAAAATATCCTTTCTACTTCAAAAAATACTTTTCCTTTCTTAACATGTCATACAATTTTAATCTAAAAGAAGTTTATTAAAAATAAACTTGAATACTTGTAAAGGAAGCTTCTTTGAAATAATGTTTTATAAGTCCATTCATGCCGTATAAGTTAAAAAAAACATTCTTCGTACTTTTGTCGGAAAAGTCAAAAAGTACCTCGTACGACAAAAGATTCCTTTCATACATATTACTAAAAACTCACCGAAGGGTAAAAATGGATTTAATCAATTGTAGGTGGATGGAAATAATATTACATATTGATGAAACATGGATGTGGATGATAAAATACACCCCAGTAAATACTTACGAATAAACAATCTCGGATAAAAATGAGATTGTGATATTTCCCTTACCTTAGGTCCGATTTTCTTTGTACGTGTCCGAAGCTCCTGTATAATGGTTTAAATAATGTTATTGACTTATTCCAGAATCATACATATTGATATGATATCATATATGGTCATATTCTTAGCTTCTTGTTAGTAATATTTCATTGTTACTTGTTACTCGGGTCTTTATTGCCTTTTGTTCTTATGCGTGTTTTTCCGAATACATTCTTATTCTTATTTTAAGGTTATAGATACCTTATATCCATAATGGTATTAGTGTAACATATATCATATTTATTCATTCAATTCATTTATATAATTACTATGTAATGATGATCATGTAGATCGAGTCGCATCACATCGTGGAGACGGTATTCCGTACGTACACACGAGTGTGATATCGTTCCTATGATCGTGGAACTGTATTGGAGTATATATATATTATTTAAGTATCAATATTACTTTATAATAATCATAAATAGTTACTCATTACACCATTATACCCATCCTTGTAAAGTGATGGTGGAAAAATAGATTACACCACGGCGTGGAGACGGTATTCCGTACGTACGCACGCGCGGTGATTTCATTTTTCCGTGGGATGGATAGAAGGTGAATTAGGGTTGTTTCATATTTATAATAACATATCAGTATGTAAGTAATAATTATGTTATTACTTTATCATAAAACAACTAAAGAAGAAGAAGTTGAAGAAGAAAGAAATTTAAAAGATCGGTAATGGATATTACCTCTTCTTTGGAACGCCTCTTTGAATCCTCCACTTAGGGAACTAAGATTGGTCTTTGAAGAAGACCAGGACCTCTAGGATTATTCTAGGGAAGTGGAGAGGAGAAAATGGCAGGGGTTGACCGAGATTGAGTGCTCAAATTGGTGTGAGGAGGAGGGGGAGGAGGTGCCCTTTTATAAGGGAGGAGAGGGGCACCTTAGGAATATCTCAAAATATTATTTTATATTAAAGTCAAAATCAGTTTATAATGGTTCCACAGGGTCTTATTTAGATTCTAAAGTGGGGAAGGGTAGAAATAATATCAACCAATAGTATTTAGACAAGTTTAGGGTATTATTTTAACCTTATCAATTAGATTTAACTCTAAGTTAAATAATTTAACTTTTACCATGTCTTTTTGTTTTCTTTCACTATATGGTTAATACACATACTATAACATGCCAAACGAACCCCAAATTGTTTATTTTTAATATATATATCCTTATCTAAGTCATTTGGCCGAACCTAAGATTTTTAGGAATAAAATAACAATTAGTAATATAATATTTGATTTAAAAACTATTTTGTGTCAATTTTGACACTATTTGATATATGATTTTTTTGAAAGTCATAACAGAATTATATGTTCGAACCAAGTTGATTAAATCAACACTAATATATCATAGTAACCTAGAAAATTAGTGTAATTCATAAAAAGTCTCAAATTACATTTATTTTGGTGTTTATAACATCAATTATGTCAATATTTCATTAATAAGATAATTACTGCATCATCATTGTGTCATAAATAACATAAATTATTTAATGTCTAAAAATTACAAATAAAATACCATTATGTAGGAAATCTTTTTATATTTATAATGAATATTTATAGTCGAATTTATCTTATGTATAACCACATATTAAAAATGATTTACTTATTAAACTTTGATTTTAACTATTTTAACCCTTCTTTAAATAAATTAATAATAAATGTCCTAATCTAATCCAAGTGGGCCTAAATGGTCATATTTTTATTCCTAAGTTTGTTTTTGGTCGAATTACACTTGTCCAATAGAATTAGGACATGTGTTAGGGTATTATTAATATCATATTTACCCTTAGATACCCTATTTACTATTAACCGCGGTAAAAAAAAGTAAAAAGTTACTATTCACCAAAAAATTATTTTTATCTCATTGAACCACATTTTACTTACTGATATCAACCGTGTCTATCGGATTTTTGAAATTCCATTCACAGAAGTGGTAAAATTAAGTTTTATGCAAAATTCAGTTTTTAACCTACCACTTAGTGGTTTCACTATTCATCAAAAATTGAAAGTTTTCAGAAAAATACCAAAATTTCACCCTAGGCTAATTTCGATATTCTGAGTCCAAAAATGAAGTCCATTTTGAAAAATAAAATTTATAAAATTTCAAAAAGTGGTTATTACTATTCATAACGGCTAGTTTTAATAGCATATTGTTGTTTAGTGAAACTCAGTATTGCGTACGACGCAAGCTATCGAGGAAGGTCGCGATTGCGTGTAAAGCAAGCCAAGCAAGTGTTGTGTAGAAAAATATTCCTTTGATGATTCATATAACATAAAAGTCTCGGGTGTTACATTCTACCCCCCTTAAAAAGAATTTCGCCCTCGAAATTCGTCACTTTGTAAAAAACAGATGAGGATACTTCTCCCTCATCATATCCTCAAGCTCCCATGTAGCTTCTTCAAGTTGGTGGTTCCTCCATAAAACTTTCACCAATAGAGTGGTCTTGTTTCGTAGGACTTTTTCGCTATGATCCAGAATCTCTATCGGCTGTTCTTCATAAGAAAGATCTTGCTCCAGCGGTAAAACTTCTGAGCTGAGTACATGTGAAGGATCTGGTATGTACTTTCTCAGGAGAGATACATGGAACACATCGTGAACTTGAGAGAGATTCGGTGGAAGCGCCAATAGGTAAGCTACCTTCCCAACACGATCCAGAATTTCTAAAGGACCGATATATCTAGGGCTCAACTTCCCCTTCTTTCCAAATCTCATAACCCTCTTCCAGGGAGATATTCGTAAGAACACTTTATCACCCACTTCAAACTCTAGGTATTTTTTCGGTTGTTGGCATAACTTTCCTGTCGACTCTGAGCTGCTGTTATGTGTTGTTGAATAGATCTGACCTTTTCTGCCATTTTATCAATGAGATCAGGTCTTGATAGCTTTCTTTCCCCAACTTCATCCCAGCAAGTTGGAGTCCTGCATTTCTTTCCATAGAGAGCTTTATAAGGAGCCATCTGAATACTGGAGTGAAAGCTATTATTTCAAGAAAATTCCACCAAAGGTAGGTGTTGATCCCAACCTCCTTTGAAATCCATAGAGCAAGCTCTCAATATATCTTCTAGGGTTTGAATTGTTCTCTCAGACTGACCGTCTGTCTGGGGATGATAAGCAGTGCTGAAACTCAACTCTATATCCAGAGTATGCTGAAGACTTCGCCAGAACTTCGAGGTAAATCTCGGATCTCGATCAGATATAATAGAAAGTGGTACTCCATGAAATCTTACCACTTCCTTTACATATATCATGGCAAGCTAATCTAGAGAGAAATCCTCTCTAATAGCAATGAAGTGTGCAGACTTTGTAAGACGATCAACTATGACCCAAATAGAATTATTGCCTTTGGATGTATTAGGAAGTCCAGTGACAAAGTCCATAGTGATGTTTTCCCATTTCCATTCGGGTATGGGTAATGGCTGTAACATCCCCTTAGACTTCTGTCTCTCATCTTTAACTTGTTGACAAACCAAGCATTGAGAGACATATTCAGCAACATCTCTTTTCATGCCATCCCACCAGAAGTACTCTTTCAGGCCCCTATACATCTTCGTGCTTCCAGGATGAATAGAGAATGATGAACTATGAGCCTCATCCAGCAGCTCCTTCTTTAATTCGGGGATGGGAGGAACACAAACCCGATTCCTGAACTTTATTATCCCATCACAATCAAGGTTGAATTCAGGAACATTTCTCACCTTCTTTTGTAAGTCTAAATCTTCTTTCTGTGCCTCTTTAATCTTCACATGTATAGACGGTTGAAAATTCATTTGAGAAAGATAAGATTTTTCCCCTTCCATTATAATTCCAAGATCCATCCTTTTTAAATCCATAAATATTGGATCTTTTGTAATCCTCATCATGGATAAACTAGCACGGTCTTGTCGACTTAATGCATCTGCCACCTTGTTTGCTTTCCCAGGGTGGTAATGGATTGAGCAGTCATAATCCTTAATCAGCTCCAACCATCTTCTTTGGCGCATATTCAGCTCCTTTTGTGTGAAAATATAATTTAAACTTTTATGATCAGTATAAATATCACACCTTTCACCATAAAGGTAATGCCTCCAAATCTTTAATGCAAAGATTACCGCAGCCAACTCCAAATCATGTGTTGGGGTAATTTTGCTCATGGATTTTCAACTGTCGTGAGGCATAAGCTATCACCATATCATTTTGCATAAGAACACACCCCAATCCCTTCTTGGATGCATCACTGTAGATCACAAACCTTTCTCCACTACAAGGCAGTGTGAGCACAGGTGCACTGGATAACCTTCTTTTCAACTCCTTGAAATTCTCTTCACATTCCTCTGTCCAAACAAACTTAACTCATTTCCGAGTCAACTTGGTGAGTGGATTAGAAAATCTTGAAAAATCCTTTACAAAACGTCAATAATATCCAGCCAAACCAAGAAAACTTCGGATCTCAGTTACTGTTGTTGGTCTTGACCATCTTTCGATAACCTCTGTTTTTGCTGGATCCCCAGATATCCCCTCATTTGAGATTATGTGACCCAAAAATGAAACTTTTTGAAGCCAAAATTCACACTTGGTAAATTTGGCATAAAGCTTCTCCTTTCTCAGGGTCTTCAATATAATTCTCAAGTGATCTTCATGCTCTTCCTTGCTCTTTGAATAGACAAGAATATCGTCTATAAAGACTACCACAAATTGATCAAGATAGTCTCTAAAGACTCTATTCATTAGATCCATGAAGATAGAAGGGGCATTAGTAAGACCAAATGGCATCACTATAAATTAATAGTGTCCATAACTTGTACGGAAAGCCGTCTTTGGTATATCCTCCCTTTTGACCCTTAATTGATGATACCCTGAATGAAGATCAATCTTGGAAAAGTATTGAGCTCCGCGTAGTTGGTCAAATAAGTCATCAATGCGTGGGAGAGGATATTTGTTCTTGATAGTGATCTTGTTAAGTTCTCGATAATCAATGCAGAGTCTCATTGATCCATCTTTCTTCTTAACAAATAGAACAGGTGCTCCCCAAGGTGATGCACTAGGGCGTATGAATCCCTTATCAAGATTCTCTTGGAGTTGCTTCTTCAATTCCTGCAACTCAATTGGGGACATTCTATAAGGTGTCTTTGAAATAGGCAAAGCACCCGGTACGAGTTCTATTGAAAACTCAACTTCACGATTTGGTGGAAGACCCGGTAATTCCTCCGGAAAGACATCATCAAACTCCCGTACAATGGGAATATTCTTAATCGTGAGTTTCTCACCAACCATTTGAGATAAATAACCTTCATTTAGTGGAATCAAGACCCATAAGATGGAAGGAATTTCCACTGGAAGGTTATGTTCATCCTTGCATTGATAGACGATCGTAGATTGATCTGGAATATGAAATGTGACTTCCCTTCTTTGGAAATTGATATGAGCTCCATGTAGAGAAAGCCAATCCATGCCAAGAATCACATCAAATTCCACTAAAGGAAGGATCACAAGATTTGCAGGAAGCACTTTCCCAAATACTTCGATCGGAGAAGAATTATAATCTTTTGATGCGACTGTTGTGCCATTAGGTGTTGTCACAGCTAACTCAACATCTAATTGTTGAGGTAATACGGTGATACCCTTAGAAAATTCTTTAGAAATAAAAGAGTGGGTGGATCCAGAATCAAATAAAACATTTGCTACTTTATAGTGGATGGTAAGTGTACCTTTTACCACTTCGTTATCATACTCCACATCGCTGATAGAAATTGCATGTGACTTTCCTTTGTCTTTAGCCTTAAGATTTTGTTGAGGTCGACCATCATCATCAACCCTTGGATTTGGGCATTGATTGGCATAATTCCCCATCTCCTTGCACTTGAAACATTGAAGTGTAGTAGGTCCATTCTGTGTATCCCTTCCTTTGTTTGCGTCATTAGACATCTTCTTCCCATTATCACGACATTCAAATGCCCGATGACCATCCTTTCCACATTTAAAACATTTACTTGTCCATTTAAGACAACTCCCTCCATGTTTCTTTCCACACTTTGAGCATAAGGGAAATCTCATCTTCTTTTCAGTGTGCTCTTTAGATTTTCCTTTGAATTCCATCTTCCTCTTCTTATCAAACCCATGTGACTGATGGGTTACTCCAATCTCCATCTCGACTTTGAGAGCACATCGAACGATTTCCTCATAGCTATTGAAGTCCCTTATGGCTAACGCCCTTCGAAGACTTGGTTTTAAGCCACTAAAGAATCGATCGATCTTACTCTCAGGTTGAATAATAATACCAGAAGCGTACCTTGCAAGTCTTGTAAAATTTGCTTCATAGGTACCAACAGATTCATCATCCCTTTGCTTCAGTTCAAGAAACTCCTTCTCCATCTTTGTTCGAAGAATACGAGGGAAGTACTTATTGAAAAATAAGTTCTTGAACTCGTCCCATTCCATGGAATCAATTTCATCCCTTTGCCTCGTATTTTTAATAAGATTCCACCATTGATCAGCATCTCCTTCCAAATGATACACTGCTAGGATGACTTTATCTTGTTCAGAACATTGAAGAACTGAAAATATCTTTTCAGTAGTACTAATCCATTGTTCAGCAACTAATGGATCAGTAGACCCACAGAAAGAAGGTGGACGCTGCCTCATGAAGGATTCAACAGAATGTTGCTCCTTCCTTTGCTCGTTTGGAAGTCCTGCATGATTCATAGCTTGAGAAAGTTGTGTGAGCATGGCTACAAGATTTTGCATTCCAGCTCCCATATCGTTTGGTTGCTCAGGGGGACAATCATTGCATTGCCCATCGCATTCCGCATTAACACGGTTCCTTCATGTTCCAGCCATTGACTAAAACCAAGAAGAATAGTGTGAGAAACACTAATTATAATAGGAAAACCACATAATCAAGGATAAAATTTCACACTTAAGGTCTTATCCTAGGGTATTCATGGCCATTTTTAATACACTAAGATTGTGTTCTATGCTTAGACTTATCCTTAGGGTTCTTACTAAGACTTTCATATCCTAGTTTCCAAAGGTTGACTATACCTTTCCTCTGATACCACCTATAACGACCCATACTTTACATACATTGTTAATACTTCAAAATTGAAGCAGACTTATTACAACATATGACAAAACCACAAAGGACCGTATAGGTATAGTGTCTTTAGAAACTGGGAAACATAAACAACTGGTTCATAAATCTTCTACAGTGTCTCCCATTTATTTCATCATATCTAGGGTCCCTTTTAGCATATTCTATTTAATATCCATCTTCCTGACATGGGGAAAATAAAACATAAAAGGGTGAGCTCAAATGCTCAGCAAGGGCAAATAAAGGAAATAAAAATCATATCATATCTTTTTGAAAATCATAGCTTGCAAAAGAGATCATAATATCTTAACATGGAATCAATCATAGAAGTGAAAATGGGATCCCCATAATCATAACATGAAACTTGAAACTTTGTGGCATGCACACATAATCATGGAAAATCATTTCTTGTTAGTCATGACTCATTGCCAAGACTATCTTAGTGGACAAAGTCCCTTTCTGAACCGAGTCACCCTCGTTCCAGTCCTGTTTCACTGAACCGGTATAACCTACCGTTCTAGCCATGTCTATCTCATGAGATATAAAATCTTTACCCAATTCATTGGAGGGAGATATAGGTCCCACCCATATTATAATGAATCCTTTCTTATGTGTGCCACATAATCATAAATCATACATCATCGCATAACCCATGTAATAAAAAATGGGATTCTTAAAAAACATGACATCATAAAACAATTCATATAAGATAAAGGAATTCATAAAAACAATTCTATCACACAAAATCAAATCAATGTAATAATAGGGATAAAACAAAACCCTTTATTATCTTATATGGAAAATAATTTTGATAAAACACTTGAACTCCATTCTTGAGGAAAATATCCTTTCTACTTCAAAAAACACTTTTCCTTTCTTAACATGTCATACAATTTTAAACTAAAAGAAGTTTATTAAAAATAAACTTGAATACTTGTAAAGGAAGCTTCTTGGAAATAATGTTTTATAAGTCCATTCATGCCGTATAAGTTAAAAAAACATTCTTCGTACTTTTGTCGGAAAAGTCAAAAAGTACCTCGTACGACAAAAGATTCCTTTCATACATATTACTAAAAACTCACCGAAGGGTAAAAATGGATTTAATAAATTGTAGGTGGATGGAAATAATATTACATATTGATGAAACACGGATGTGGATGATAAAATACACCCCAGTAAATACTTACGAATAAACAATCTCGGATAAAAATGAGATTGTGATATTTCCCTTAACTTAGGTCCGATTTTCTTTGTACGTGTCAGAAGCTCCTGTATAATGGTTTAAATAATGTTATTGACTTATTCCAGAATCATACATATTGATATGATATCATATATGGTCATATTCTTAGCTTCTTGTTAGTAATATTTCATTGTTACTTGTTACTCGGGTCTTTATTGCCTTTTGTTCTTATGCGTGTTTTGCCGAATACATTCTTATTCTTCTTTTAAAGTTATAGATACCTTATATCCAGAATGGTATAAGTGTAACATATATCATATTTATTCATTCAATTCATTTATATAATTACTATGTAATGATGATCATGTAGAACGAGTCGCATCACATCGTGGAGACGGTATTCCGTACGTACCCACGAGTGATGATATCGTTCCTATGATCGTGGAACTGTATTAGAGTATATATATATTATTTAAGTATCAATATTACTTTATAATAATCATAAATAGTTACTCATTACACCATTATACCCATCCTTGTAAAGTGATGGTGGAAAAATAGATTACACCACGGCGTGGAGAGGGTATTCCGTACGTACGCACGCGCGGTGATTTCATTTTTCCGTGGGATGGATAGAAGGTTAATTAGGGTTGTTTCATATTTATAATAACATATCAGTATGTAAGTAATAATGATGTTATTACTTTATCATAAAACAACTAAAGAAGAAGAAGTTGAAGAAGAAAGAAATTGAAAAGATCGGTAATGGATATTACCTCTTCTTTGGAACGCCTCTTTGAATCCTCCACTTAGGGAACTATGATTGGTCTTTGAAGAAGACCAGGACCTCTAGGATTATTCTAGGGAAGTGGAGAGGAGAAAATGGCAGGGTTTGGCCGAGCTTGAGTGCTCAAATTGGTGTGAGGAGGAGGGGGAGGAGGTGCCCTTTTATAAGGGAGGAGAGGGGCACCTTAGGAATATCTCAAAATATTATTTTATATTAAAGTCAAAATCAGTTTATAATGGTTCCAAAGGGTCTTATTTCGATTCTAAAGTAGGGAAGGGTAGAAATACTATCAACCAATAGGATTTAGACAAGTTTAGGGTATTATTTTAACCTTATCAATTAGATTTAACTCTAAGTTTAATAATTTAACTTTTACCATGTCTTTTTGTTTTCTTTAACTATATGGTTAATACACTTAGTATAACATGCCAAACGAACCCCAAATTGTTTATTTTTAATATATATATCCTTATCTAAGTCATTTGGGCGAACCTTAGATTTTTAGGAATAAAATAACAATTAGTAATATAATATTTGATTTAAAAACTATTTTGTGTCAATTTTGACACTATTTGATATATGATTTTTGTGAAAGTCATAACAGAATTATATGTTCGAACCAAGTTGATTAAATCAACACTAATATATCATAGTAACCTAGAAAATTAGTTTAATTCATAAAAAGTCTCAAATTACATTTATTTTGGTGTTTATAACATTAATTATGTCAATATTTCATTAATAAGATAATTACTGCATCAGCATTGTGTCATAAATAACTTAAATTATTTAATGTCTCAAAATTACAAATAAAATACCATTATGTAGGAAATATTTTTATATTTCTAATGAATATTTATAGTCGAATTTATCTTATGTATAACCACATATTAAAAATGATTTACTTATTAAACTTTGATTTTAACTATTTTAACCCTTCTTTAAATAAATTAATAATAAATGTCCTAATCTAATCCAAGTGGGCCTAAATGGTCATATTTTTATTCCTAAGTTTGTTTTTGGTCGAATTACACTTGTACAATAGAATTAGGACACGTGTTAGGGTATTATTAATATCATATTTACCCTTAGTTACCCTATTTACTATTTACCGCGGTAAAAAAAAGTAAAAAGTTACTATTCACCAAAAAATTATTTTTATCTCATTGAACCACATTTTACTTACTGATATCAACCGTGTCTGTCGGATTTTTGAAATTCCATTCACAGAAGCGGTAAAATTAAGTTTTATGCAAAATTCAGTTTTTAACCTACCACTTAGTGGTTTCACTATTCATCAAAAATTGAAAGTTTTCAGAAAAATACCAAAATTTCACCCTAGGCTAATTTCGATATTCTGAGTCCAAAAATGAAGTCCATTTTGAAAAATAAAATTTATAAAATTTCAAAAAGTGGTTATTACTATTCATAACGGCTAGTTTTAATAGCATATTGTTGTTTAGTGAAACTCGGTATTGCGTACGATGCAAGCTATCGAGGAAGGTCGCGATTGCGTGTAAAGCAAGCCAAGCAAGTGTTGTGTAGAAAAAGATTCCTTTGATGATTCATATAACATAAAAGTCTCGGGTGTTACACAGGAGGGTCGTAGCGGTGCCGGAGGGGCGTTGTGCCTTCGCACCATGCCGGAAGGGAGGGCCATGTCGGTCGGATGAGGAGTAAGGTGTCGTCGTGCCGCGTGGAGACCATCAAGAGGTCGCGGCTAGACCGGGCCATGGCGGAGGGGTGCGACGCTATTGCGCTGCACCGCAGTGAAGAGTGGATGGCCGCTCAGGTGAGCCGGGAGGTGCGAGACCCCATCGGGTATAGTGTGAGAAGGACCGGTGCCACCCAACACCGGTTTATTTCTACCTTAATGGCTGAGCCGTTTGGGTGCCATGGGGCGCACGGTTCCCCCCTGGCTGTGGCTAAGGCGGACCCCCACTGGGTCGTCGGGTCTCCAGGCTGATTCTTCCACCTTCAGGTCGGGCCGCCATGGGTCGGGCCGTCCTCAGGCTGGGGCACACCTTCATGCAGGGCCTCCCCTTTGTGCCGGGCCGCCCCCACGGTTCGGGTAGCCCCCTTGGACTGGGTTAGACCTGCGGACCGGGTCAGGATGGGTCGGGCCGGGTCTGTCCGACTGGGTCGGACCGGACCCAGACCTGCTATGGCCCGATTATACCTTTTTGACTGTATCATGGGCCACATGTGTCCAATCGACAAACCGTTTGTAGAGACGAAAATCTTAGAGCGAGGTGGTTCCTTTGACATACCCCAATTGAGGTTTGGATGCAGTTGGGGTACGGTCGGGTAGGTTTGAACCTAAAATCAAACCGGGCCCCTAGAATAGAAATGACAATAACTCCCAGACCGGGCGTCCAATTGACGCGCCGTCTGTTGCATTGGGACCCTTTTGACGTGGTGGTCCTTTGAGATTATTCTATCTGAGGCTTAATGAAACATGGAGTATCAACCTGTAGTTCGTGGAGCGGATCCTACCGGATATGAGTGTTCAGAGTGTGGAGACCTAGTAGTTGACAGACCTGACGACTGCTTGACCGATTTGACTCAGAGTGATTCGACTAGCCCAGTGGGGAGTTCCTAGTATTTGAGGGAACACCCATGGCGGAGTAGCGCATGTTATTTTGTAGCAGACCCATAGTACATGATAGGAGGAGTAACTCTATAGGCTAATAGGGGGACCGCCCGGTATTTGGCGGTATACCCATAGCGGACGGAGCGCATGGTAGTTGGCAGCAGACCTGCGATACTCGACAGGAGGAGTAACTCAGTAGTCCAAGGTTAGTGAGAAGTGCCTCAGTGTCACGATAGACCCACTGTACTCGATAGAGGAGGATTTATCCAACAGCCGTGGTTTCGATAATGAAAATATAGGTTTGATCTATGTCAATGACCTTTGTGATTTCTTCAGGATTGGGATGGGTTACTTGAAAACATAGGTATATTTTTGGGAATATACCTAAGTAATGGTTATCCATTTATTTATTACTTTGTGATTTATCCTTGTTGGATTTTTTGAGACCTTGAGGGTCTTAGTGTCCCTATTGATTATCATTATACGGACCCCTGCATGGGCTATGCCCGCACCTCGTAGCATTGGATGCAGAAAACAGACAGTGCTGATGGAGACCGAGAGTGCCAGGACTGGATAGTACCCGGAGGAGGACCTTACGACGTATCAGTACACAGTGGAGTCTGACCGACATGGAGTGCTATGGAGGCCATCTGTACCTTCCCTTCAGTTAGTAACCCCAGACGACGATCCAGGAGCTGCTTTCAACATTCTGCTATTATTCCTTTTCAGTGGTACTTGCTTTCAGTTGTATTTGTACTTTATAGTTGTGATTATATTCTGGCCCCCATTACTTTCAGTACACTTGTTATACATCTTTTACTTAGTGTTTGCTTCCGATTGTACTCTGGTTGTGTGTGTTTACGATTTATAAAGGCAATGTCTTCCCAGTTTTTTGGAATTATGCCTTTGGTGCTAGTCGCTATCCCCTAGCCTATGGAAGACGGGCTTGGGGTAGTAATGATATAGGCCCCGGGGGGTAGGTCGTGAAAATATATTTATATAAATATTTTTTTACTAAAATCATTGGGTGATATAATTAGAACATAGTAAGGTGGTAATTATACATTATTTATATAACTTCATAATCTAATGGTATGGAAAAGATGACTATTGACAAAAATTAGAGAAGTGGTCTGTAGGTGGAGCCAAGTTTTTCATCTTCTGTTTGATCAATAGGTGACCCCTAGTTTATTAACATTTAAAGAGTTGAAAACTAATAGATACTATTCTTAAAGACAAAAACAAAAACACATGCAATACCAAAATATTGGAAAAAAACTAGTAGTTTCTCAATAAATCATTAAGGTAGAAATTTTTTATGGGGATGGGGAAGATGCTTCCAGGTAAAAAGGTATCCATATTAGGTAATTGGTAGTGGAATCAGAAGCTAATAACAATGACTAGTTAAGTGTGTCATAGATTGGATCTCTATGTCGAGGCATATAATGTTTATTTTGTTGACCAAAATATAGTAGCTGGTGGTTGGGGACAATTTTTTATTCATGTAATGTGTTTTACCACATCTTTTGTTATCTATCACGGTTAATATAGGTTATAAAAGTTCCATAACATCAAAAAATGTTATCAATCGACTTGAAATAACATTGATCATGTCTAATCAATTAATTTTTTTTCAATACGACATAGAGAATTAATGTTTAAAATCAGTATCAATTATTCGAGTTTCCTATAGTAATTTATGGTTATACAAATATATGGTACATTATCGTTATAGCGATGAACAGATTCAATGTGATTATCCACATGGACTATTTTACTAGCCCCTCAAGCCCAAATTGATTTCAATCTGATATGGGTTTCATTCTGATCGCCAGAGGGAGTGATATATGTTATTACCAGAGAATAGGAAGTGGGATTATGTAGGGGTTTTCAATACATATTTCCTCTTTTTGTTATCATGATGAAAATCAAATTATTTTCTCTTTCAGTTGGAAGACTTGAATTATCCCATTATTTCCAATTATTTTAGTCTCTATTGGGTTATCTTTCATGGAGGATTCACATGAATTCCACTTAATAGGGGATTTGACATTTTGAGGGAGATAATTCCATGTGTTAAATTCATTTGAATGCCCCTTATCATATGGGAATAGGCTAGAAGAATGAGTTTATTGTATAACTCTATGAATTATGGTAGATAAGAATTATCATACCATGTACTAAACATTGGGATACACATATTTTGTACATTAATAATGACTACAGTAGTATTAGGAATTACTTGGATTTCTAGGAATTATTCTAAGTAACAATGAAGAAAAAAATATCATCATCCATGTATGGATGATATTTTTGATCGATATGGGGAGACTTGTGGTTCTCTATGATTTTTTCCATGAATATGATATCACCAATAGTGAGGTATAGATTAGGATATTTCAAAGACAATATTTTATATAATGTGTGATTTATAACTATACATGGAGTTTTATTTTGGAATAAATAATTTTCTGAATGTGTTCGCATATACCACAATGTAGATATTATTTCCCTAAATTTACATGATCATTGTTGTGTTCATTGATATCATTTTAATCTATTCACTAACCCTAGACTAGATTTATATAATCCTTGAGGTATTAATTAGTACACATTTATCACATTATAATTATATTAATATAATAATGTGTAAAAATATTATATATGACATGTATTTCATGGGTCATGTGATACATCAGATAGAAATACTCATCGATCGAGAGGATGTGGGGATAGTGATAACCTAACATGTTGGTGAAATGTGTTTGATAATTAGATATTTTTGGTATTAGTATAATACAAGATATGTTTTATCTTGGACATTTATAATCTATTGGAACAAATTACTAAACTAATAAAGATTGTAGTGGTGTTTTAATGGTCAAATTAGTGTGAGTATGCTTTTTTAAGAGAAGTTTACTACATCTCCTGTGGTAATACAATAAAATATGAGGATTAAACATTCTCTGTATTGTGATTATAATAATTTGTTTTTTATTCTTATTGAGGTAGATGGAGTTGGTAAAATTTTATATATATCCTAGCTATGTATCCATGATTAAATAGGACATACCTATTACATGGAAATGTTATGGTAGTCCACACTTATAAGGGTTGAGGACACAATATCTTTAGCGAGAGGTTTTTTATCTACATAGAACATAAGATAATTTTTTATATCTTCCAATGGAGGGGCCGAAAACATATGTAGTGGTGTTTATTTACTATATACACACATTCAAAATTGATTTTTATTATGGACTAAGGAAAGGTAACATCAATATAGATGCTCATAGTCTTATGATATAACTAGAAAATGATATTCTTAAAGAGACTTTGGTGGAACCTGGGATCCTAATGATCTCGTTTTTCTAATAGGAGGATAAATGAATTTGAGGATAGTATTATGAATACATGTTCTTCATATGGGAGAATAATCAATGGAAAACCAGTTGTTTTAAAGATACAATGGTATCCCAATGTTTTTTTGGTTGCAATAATGTCCAGCTAATGGAGAATTTTTACTTGGATGGGTGTTAGGTAATGGGAATGTAATCCATATGCAAGGGATAAATATAGTACATAATTTCATTAAAGACTATACGATAAATGAATTCAATACTTTTAATAGAGATGTACTACCTATTTAAAATAAAATTTAACAAGAATTTAAGGAATAGTTTTGATACCCTGTGATGAAGAAGAAAAATACATGATTAGTTTATTGATTCCTCTCTCTTTACAGGATAGTTGTTGAGCACCATAATCCATAGGAAAAAATCTAGCTACAAATTATTTCATTGAGGATGAGGGATGATGTCATAATAGAATATATGATGTTGTTTCTTGGGGCCTTTTGGAGTCATGATGTAGTCTGTATGACTTCTGATAAAATAATATATGTTGCTTATTTAATATAAATCCATGAGACTCACTCTTTGTATAAGATAAAATATATCATGTAAATTAGATAGCATGAATACATGGTATTACCATAAGTAATTTATTTTAAATATATGATGATACCATGTTGATTTTTTTTTAAATTCATTTAGAATCTATTAGGGAATTAAATGAGAATGAGAACAACGTTCCATTCCTCAAAAATAGGCAGTCTATGTAATTGATTCTTATAAGATAGTATATTGTGGGTCTGTCACCATATACATTTTAGGATCATTGGATGGCCACCCTTATTTTGCTGAGTATGATTAAAATATTTTCCAAATAAATACCCTTATGTCACCTTATGAGTATCTCTATGGAAGTCCATATAGTTCACATGTGTTTTAGAATATGGCTAGAATGACATCAATTATAAGGACTAACATGGTATAGGGAATCTTCAGGAGAATGAATTTATGATATAAGTGGTTGATTATAGAGCATAGCTAGTATAATTTATTTTACAACCAAATGTGGAGATCTAAGGAGTTTTTTCATTTTGATCATGTTATCCGTAGAGGGTCTCATTAGATTGTCCATTGATGTTTTTAGATATAATGAATACTTCTAACTTACTCTGTTATATTATTATAGTTCATACGACATGATGTGTAAATTTTGTATCACCTTTATCATCATCATAAATAAAAAAGCGTAAAATTAATGTTTTATTTGTCACATCATCATAGTCACATGTCCTACCATACTCATGAATTTTTTTGTGAGGATGTTAAGGTATATTCTAAAAAGTCACACATTGGGTATCTAGTAAAAAATATGTATCAAATAAATAAATTTATTTTATGGATGGTGAAAATATATTTCAAAAATTATTTTTAAATGATAAATGAGGATCCGTTTGATAAAGAGGTTGATGTTAAGACTGGTGTCACATATTTTGTGAGAATAAAAACTAATGTTATTTCTCTAGGATAATAAGTCAATATGGTGGGGAGTTATAACTTCAATGAATACTTTATATGATTTATTTTCTAATTATATTGAAACTATATTTTTATTACATTCATAAAAAAATATGTAAATGTTAGTTGTTATATTGAACTAGAAAAAATTTGCATATTTTTATGGTGTGAAACATGAGGTGGAACATGGAAACAATATTTCTAGAAAACAACCATTGACTAACTAATTAAATCCACCAGCCTATTTGAAAATCAGTAGTGATTTTTTCAATGAAAACATACCGCATGGGTTATTTTATGGTGTATGAAGGACTTATCTGTGTTGTCCACTAGGTAGCTAGTACACCCAATTTGACGATGCATTAAATAAGGCCCATGGATTTTACTTCCTTAGGATTTGTACCCATATTAATTATCAATTGTTCCCAATATTCCACACACGTTTAATTTCTTACCTTACTCAAGGTCCATAAGGCTATATAATTCATCTCAATATTATCTATCAATATAGGATCTATGTGGTGATTCTATGATATAATCATCTTGTTAGATATACATAATATTATTACTCATCCTTAATAGTTGTTCATAGATATATGCTAGATTATTGTTTTTCACAATGAATGAATGATGTTTCTACACATTATTCATAGAAAAATGGATGATTTTTAACTTTAAAAACATATCATCATTTAATTTTGATCTACATTTGACAACCTACGTTTAGCAGGTATGTGTTCCAAATTTTTCATCACAAACCACTTGTTCATGGATAATTGATTATGTATCATTTATATATTTATGATCTCCTGGTATATTGGTGATGGTTTGGAAATTTTAACTAAAACCAATTTGAAGGAGATCTAATTCTTAAATATAAGTGATATTTTCTAGTATGTTTCTTTAGAATTATTATAATATGGTTTTTCTTTTTATTGATTTTCATCTTGAATCACTTTTCAAATGATAGAGTTATATTGGAATAATGATCGTCAGTAATACATATTTCAAACTACACGAATTTAACATGATTTGAAATTCCTTTTTATAACCATTTATAGATTTATTGATTTTTAATTTCATCCATCAACAAACCTCAAAATTTATTTTGGGGATAGAATCGTTAAGATATGTGATTAGTGAAAAATGTTCATGATATATAATTATATTGGGTTTCTATTTTAAAAAACATGATTTAGGAACTGTAACCCATGGTTTTCATACATTTATAGGTGTGGAAATGACTAATATTTGGATATTTTATCTTAGAATGTTTTATGAATATGGATTTATTCCTTAATAACCACTATGCATGATTTTCATTATCAATTAGGAATCACCTATATAAAATTTTCTTTTGTATATTAATTATTTTTGAATATCATTTCTACTAAGGTTGATAATAATAGTGCATGGGTATCTATTTAATCTATGAAACTCATTATTGTTAATTGATTACATTAAAATGAACATGTATCTAGTTAACTTTGTTTTATTTTTATCACATGTTGTAGACCAATTAGGTTGAATAAAATGAGAGGGTGTGAATTAGTTTATGATTGTGAAATACAACTTCCCATTTAGAACCGGATTTGTTGTAAAAAAAGACTCTTATCTCTTCTTACTCATAACAATATATCAATAGAAATAAAACTATGCATGAGTTACATTGATTTTTTTCATTGTTCACCATCACTAGGCCATGTCCAAGGAGAACACAATGACAATTTGCCAATGTTCAAAATAAACTGAGGTGCATTTCAAAATTTCATGGTTCTAGATAGATCACTACTGTATATACGCTCAATGGATTTACATGATTAAGGTTATACAAACAATATTCCAAAGGATCAACCCCTATATCTCTTTCTCTTAATCACTGCTAATGAAAATGATCATTGCCATTCACTTCATTTTCTCACTTCTCTTAGAAAGGATCCACTCATAGTTTGTGGACATATAGGTTCTTTCATTTTCATTAAACCTCGCATCCTAAACATTTGATATATTCACTATTGATGTACCATTTTAAATAATAGATGAAATACACTTTTCCTTGTACTTTAAGTGTGTTGAAATTAATTTCATGATCTATTTTAGTCCTTTCACAAAATTCCACATTTCTTAAAAATCATCCTTTCACCTTGGGGCATGAGTTCATCACGACCACCTTTGAATTCAATTTTACTGTCCAAACTTTGTGGATGGATTCATTCATGGAATGAATCTCCTCCATGGATGGGTGATGTCCTGAACACTTCCTATCCTCAAAAGATGCTTCTTCCATTACATTTTATAGTTCTTCAAAAACCCTATTTTGTGAGTACTCTTCATTGACCAATTCTCCTTTCACGGAACCCACTCATAAAATTCTTCTCATTATATAAATTACTCCTCACAAACTCTTTCATAATTCAATGAATTATTCCATGATAAATCATGTTTTATTATAAAAATCTTCATAATTAATGGTGGGATTATAATCCTTATATATGAAAATCGTTCCTCAGGGTACATTAATCTATTTTACTCCAAAAATCAATGCAGTAAAACCTTTATTGCATACTTTTATCCTCCTAAAATTTGTTTCTCCCTCTTCCATTCACGTAACACCTTTCTTCCATCATGATGGATAATTACTTCCACAAAAAAATAAATTCCTCTCATCCACAAATGAAGACCATCCATAAAACATAATTCCACCTCTGAACTAAAATCCTCTTATCATAAATTTCCCTATTATGGTCCATGTTGCTTGCTCCGTGGTCATATAGCATTACTAAGTAGAAATCCTTACTTTTAAGATGTCATTCGACATTCCATGAACTACATTTGGAGTCTGTTAACTATGATTAAAACAACATGAAATTATTTTTGTTGAAAATCATATATTTTCTGAAAACTAAATCTCTTATTTTGAGACCCAGTAATTTTTCAAACACTAGTAAACTACACAAAAATAAAGAAACTTATTCGTCAACATCAACCATACACATTTTCAGCCATATGACATTTTCAAAAAACCAAATCATCCCAAAACACTATGAAATATCCTTATGTGATTTCATTCACAAAATATTTGTTTTTATGTTTGAAATATTTTTTCCCATTATGATATTATATTATTTTCACTTTATGATGTAATCTATTATGTGTGTTACCCTTCCATGGAGGTTGTTAATAGAACTGAAAACAAATGAACTTTAGTAAGATAATCTTCACTAACTGGAAGACTAATATTGGTGTAGATGGTTATGATTATGGAATAAATAATAGATTTGGGGAATGATATCAGGAATACCTTACCATATTATGTTGCATTTATTGTATCATGTACATGAAACTTTAATCGTGGAATCTGACACGATAAATGGATTAGATAACTATCCTAGGATGTGGTTATGATACAATGGTCCTCTATCCTAATAATGATACTTATATTGATACAACTTTGGGATGTGATTATAATTATTTTGTTTTTGTTTTGTTCATTTACATTATCCATTGACTATAATTGTGGTATGTATCCAATGTGGGTATAGTTTGGGTTGTGTGGATTCTTTGTGATTAAATAACCAATGAATATGTGATTGTATGATTTTAAATATAATTTTTCATTTTATTATAATCTTTTAATGTAGCTGTAATACGTGCTCAAATTATTGATGCCCAGATTGGTGGTTTCTTATAGGGTGTTATTACTCAAATCTCGGATGGGCATATAAATTTGAGTCTATAATTGATGTATCATGATCAGAGTAAGGGGTAGGTCCTCCTAGATGATGGTTTAGCTAGGGATTATATTCCATAGAGTGGAACCAAGGAATTCATCATAGGATACAACAATTATTTATTTATTTGTCTTCTAGGACATACATATATGTTTTATTTCTATATAGGGGTCCCATTTTATTATTTATTGTATGATTTTATTACATTTGATATTATTTTACATCCACATTTCTATGATAATATTTATATGTAAGTATCATATGGGGAATGAAATAACATAGAGGGTATAGTCTCTAGCTATCTGAAATTAGGCCCGCAATGTTATTCATCATCCTTTAGCTTATTAAGATGTCTTTTGGAGGCCTTCTGGCTCTCCAGCACGAACCAGGTGGTATGGATCATAATTTCATATAAATAAAAAACATAACTATTTATTTATATTAATATGTGTAGTTAAAATTATTTTATTTATTTTATTTATGATAATACTTTATTCATATATAGAGTCTGTTATGTTCACATCAATCTTTTTGAAGGTTTCAAGTAATATCTCTAAAATTAATGTTTGTTTATAAGGAATTGAAAAGGGATTGATAGATAAATTAACTCTAGGATTTCACAAATGTTTAGATTATCATTCTTATACATTAAATTTACCTTTATAACCATCCATTTATAGTGGTAATGCATAATTTAACATGTCGTTTAATGGAAATGGATTTTCTTAGACACATAAAATAATGTTTTAATTTTATTAATTGATTATAAAGGGAAAAAATTAGGAAAATGATACCATTATATAATTATAATCATATTATAATTATCATATTTATTAATTATCTGAACCCATATGATAATCCATTTTTGTTGATAACAATAAAAAATTACATTACTTCATGGATAAGATAGTTGAGACATAAAAATAAGAACATTATTCATTCTCAAATGGTCTTTAGGTTAATAGTATATAAAATATAATCATTTAAGTATTATAATAAAATAATAGAAAAAAATGAAACACATGACATCATGAAATTGGTACTCTACTTATACAAATGAGAAAAATAGTTTAGATCCCATTTGATATAAGGGTCGTGGGAAAATTTTATTCCCTTATAATAAATACATTTTCATAGTGTTAATAATAATAAACATACGTTATTATGGATATAATGGACTTCAATGTGATTACACAATAAATAAATTTCTATAATAGCAGTGAATACTCATACAATCACCATGTATATGGTCTTATGTAATAAGTTATAATACTTTTTGGAATAATATTTTTATGGGACCAAAAAATCTCGGAAATGAACAAGATAGTGTAACAGTGATTTTCCTAGATCATATTTAGTATTGATAGCTTGATGTGTGTGGAAAAATTTGGAATTTATGATCTATATTATGTGTTATGGGAGTTAAATAAATATAAATATTAATGATATAAGAATAATATAAAGTCATTAAAATGGGAATGTGGCACAATGGTAACCCAATTTCAATAATCAGATACAATAAGGACTAAATCCACTCAAAAATAAGATTCAAACAATTGTGAGAGTTCATTGAAACCATATCACTTCGATGAAGCCATATAAAATCTTATTATACATACCATTATGAAAAAATTCCATGATAAAAATTTATTATGAATAACAAGGGAATTGAAATAAATTTTAAATCAAAATATGATTATTACCAATATTTAATACATTTCAATATATTCAATTAACATTAATTATAGAATATATCTATAAAGAACCTACCACTTTAGAAAAATAGATCAATAAATCACAATATGGTAATTTGTCATATGTTGATTTCAAAATAAAACCATTTTCATCAAATTAAAATTATATAAAATTTATTTCTAATTAAAATAAAACTATATAATTGATGGAAATAATTAATGTCAAAAAAAATTATCAATTATATTATATAATTAATCAAAAAAATTATGTTCATAATATATTATATATAACCACTACACCACTTTTAGAAGCTCCCATATTTCCAAAAATTCAACATATTAATTGAGATCCTTATAATAATAATATCCTATAGAAATCAATTTAAAATTCCACTACATAGGTCTAAGATATCTTTTCCTAAAAAATTAATTATCTTAGATGTATTAAGGTGTATTCCATAAAACGATATACATGGAGGAGATATAGGTCCAAAAAATTATTTTAGGCTTATTTATAATTCTATATATTTTATATCTATTCCGTCCATTATAACATAATGTCATAAGTATATTTAATACACATAAATTTCTGAATTTTTAGTGAAACAATATTTATACCATGTTTCTATCATATTAAATATTAAAATGTCACTCTTGCATACATGTAGACTAAAACACCCACAAAGCGACATTTTGTTATTTTTTCACTACCATATCAAATGAATGTTCATGGATATGGAAATATTCAATATATATGTCATCCGTGAGATTATCATGATTACTTAAAGATAATATATTATCTCAGTTTTTTGAATTTTTCAGAAGGAAAATGTTATCATCACAAATGTTTATATCCGAACTCCCACCACCATGAATCAATGTGATTCATTTTTCATTTACACATTAAACGAGTAGTCAAAATGATATATTTATTAAATGAATATTCTATTTATATTAATATAAATGTTTTTTATAAATAAATTTATATAATTTATTTCCATATAATCTTCTTGAAAATTGAAAATTTCATTTTTTCAAATGTATGGACTATTATCTCTATGAAATTAAGCATTTATAATTTTAGGAAATCCTTAAATTTATTTCTATATTTGAATATAGTAATTATGAAAATGATAAAATTATTATTTTTATGCATTTTGAATACCTTAGTCATCAGTAATCCTAACTAAATTATTTTAATTTTTAAGGATTGATTATGTTATTTACTACATCAAAATATTTATTTCAGTTGAATAAGAATTAATAGTATTTATAATTTTTATAAGGGTATTTTCAAAAAAAAAACCTTTTATAAATGCCCAAATAGATATTTTTAATGGTTAGTAATAATAAAATATTTTCCCCATCATAGTAAATATTTTTATGAAATCTCAAAATTATGATGTGGTATTTCAAGAAATATTATTTCCCATTGTATTTGTCAATTCATTATTTTTTTTAAAAATAATATGATATCGCATCTCAAATTATTAGTAAGCTAAAAAAATTTCTTTTTATTTCATAAAATGTTTTTTTTGATTTTTATGATGAAATTAAATTACATTAATTTCATTATTCATTATATTTTTCTTATAATGTTTATATTATGACAGGTTATGTATAATGGTACAATCCCTCCTGATCTATTACACTACATTTTTTGGTTGTTGGAGGCATATGGAGGAGGATTAGAGGGGTTTGTTGATGATTGGTTAATAAAAGCTGGAAGAAAGAGGATTACTCATTGTGTAATATAATTACAAAAAGTGAATTTTGGTTTCATAGATTTTCATGGAGGTTTCGTGATGTACAATCATTTTAAACCCCATGAAAGAGAGTTTCACAATTAGAAATGTTTCGAGTTAGAAAAAAATTAAAAAAAATGGGTGACAATGAAATTTTTGGCGAATGTTGACCATGTGGAAAAACATGTTGAGAAAGGAAATTAAAAATCATTTAATAACCCACTACGATGAAATTTATGTGTTTTTTCAGCCGCTCAGGCTGTCAAACCCGATGGCATTAGCGATCCTACCTTAACCCCAGGCGACCCATAAACCTCTATTTAGTGTTTTGGTGATTCCTACTCCAAGGATTTATTCATATACTTCCTCCATCAATGTAAATCTAACCATATATTATCTATTGTTTGTTCTTCAACTTTGAATTTATTTTCTTCTAGTTTGGTCTTCATTCCGTCATGTTTCATCAGGTCCTGAGATCGATAATGTTTTTCTCTGGTTCAAATGGTGTTATCTTTGTTTTTTCTCAATGCATTGGTGTTGCAACATCCTCATGTGTAATTAGATCATGTAAGAGAGGTAATAAAAGGTTAGTAATGTGATCAATTCTTGTGTTTAGATTATTAAAACCATTTTGAAGTAGGATGTAATTTTTTCACTCTACATTTATTCATCAAATTGGAGGGATTTACGTTTTTCAACTATGGGATAGGATTGTGATAGGCTAATTGAATAGAATTAATCAGGTAATTGAGATTAAGGGATAGTTAGATTATTTCGTTCCTGATTTTAAAGTTGGATATTGTTTGTTACAGTGGGATTATGCGGGAAAAAACCCATACTTAAAATTTTTGTAGTTCATGTATTTGTTTGTTCACTAAATAGATTATGGAATAAATGTTGTTTTCTTTTAGTTCAAAACAAATATATAAAAATGGATTAATCAAGAATATGAATTTTATAAATGGATTCCTAAGGATAAAATAATTATGTTAGAACCCTTGAATTAAACTAGTGGAATTAAATAAGGGATTCCATATTAAATTTTGATTAAGGTATTTCCCTTATATAGGGGTGATGTGATGTGCATGTTTTCTAATTTTTTGATGTAATATGGTTGTGAGAACGGTTCTTTGTTGGAGGATAACATGGATGGTGCAACTGAATATCATGTTAAGGGATTAATTTATTTTTCAATGCATATGAAGATTTGTGTAGCGGGGCTACAAAATTGATTATGAGAGAACGTGTTATTAGATATTATTGTGATGCAGGGATTGGTTAAGTTGGAATTTGACCTGGTCAGGATGAGTTTCCAGAAGGACATTTTTTATTGAAATAGGTAAATCTCTTATAGTTTCTCCATGTCTAACAAGATGAATGATTCATTTTAATTCTAAATATTGATCAAAGTTATACCTGGAATGGATGTTAAATGAGGAGGTCTTGAAACAATGAAACTTTAATGTGAAGCCTCCATCATTTATTGGGGATCATAACCTTCTAAAAACTATGTTGACTATTTTTATATTTCTTTTTGGGTGTTTTGATTTCTAGTTTCATAGGTGTCTACTATTAGGATGTGATTTGATATGTGGAATAGTTTTTTGTGTATGGGATGAGGTGTCTTTTATTGACCAGGTGTCTTCATGTGGGATGTGATTTGGTTTGTGCCCTAGGTGTCTATGAGTAGGGATGTGATGTGGTTTGTGTGGACCATGAGTTTTTGGGTGGGTTGTGACATGGTACATATAGAAGTGGTGGGAGGGAGTGGATATTTTATATAAGGGAATATAGGTTATCTAGTTTGAAATTATATATGGTACCCTATCATTTATTTTTATTGTATTACAATATCTGACTTTAGTTATTAGGTGAACATTCTATGGTGAGGTTGGGATGATCATTATACATGGTAGGTGTTTTTTCTTTCTTTTGTTCTCTCACATGGTATTTACTATTATTCCTTCAAATATGCAGGAGAGAATTCAGTTCTCCTACTGAGTATACCTATAGGATCACCCTATGTATATAAACTCTTTTCAGGTTTTCCGGATGATTTCAAAGACCTTGCTGCATCATACTAGTTTAGGATTGGTATAGTTGTTATATAATTTCTTATCATTACTTTTCATATTAAATTGGAGAATTTTTTACATGTAATTGTTATACTTGATTCTTACATTTGGAATGGTATTTAGAATTATTTTATATATATATTTTGTAGTTATTTTAGTGATAAACTATATTATCACCGGATATTGTTTCCTATAATGTATCATGCCTCCAATTTTCTGTGATTTCTATACACTTGCTGTTATTCACATGCGTGAGGACTATTGGAGGAAGGACTTATGGGTTCATTATCTCCCATTCTCCATTTCCATATGTGAATGTGAATCATTGGAGGAATGGGGTCATTACATAATTGTATTATAGATTATGGTAGACTGATATGATTTATTTTGGGGTTATTCATAGTAAGTATTTCATGGGTTGGTATGGTGGTAGTGTCAGGGTATCTTGGTGCGTGACATAGGCTAGGAAAGACTTGCTAAGACACTGGATTTTGGATCCCACTCGTGATATGATGCAAGGGCACTGATCCTACCAAACGACTAAGTGAGGCTACAACATTATCAATGTCGAGATCCAAAAAAGGTATGTGAATCATAATGACTTGTGATCATGTTTGAAATGGGTTTTTTGGGAAAGTTAAAATAGATAAAAATTAATTCAACAATATTAAAATATCATTTAATAAAAGTTATGTTCAACTTGGTCTTACGAAATCAATTTTTAACATTCATCAATAGCTCGTGGTCATCACCCTCATGAGGCTCAAGATGCTGAGGCTCAATAGGTTGATATATATGATAATGATATGGTTGAGGTAGTTGAGAAGGATGAATAGTGGAAGAGGAAAATGTGTGCTATCCAAATGAAGGCTTTGGTAAAGTAGGACGGAAGTGTTTCATACATAATGAACGAATGCTAACAAGAGGGGATTGAGATAACATTCAGTTTGATTCGATCCTCGACGATATACTAGGTCAACTTTTCTATCATCCATATGTGAGGAGATATAAATTTGTGGTGGATGATTTAACATGGGAGAATGAAATTAAAAAGATTTTTTTCGGTCTACTTTGCGAAGTTATTTTGAGCAGAGTTCTTTTATTAACCATATTGGCCTAGAAGAGGAAAGATGAACTCTCCCTTCAGTGGGAAATTTTTGCTGTGTGGGAGTATGGTATCGTATTAAAAGGCCTCATTAATTTTGAACAAGATCCCTTCCAAGATGTGGAGTCTCATTAGAGATTTCTCGAGGAGGCGATCCATCCATTGATCCAATATTTTATTACTCCATTTAAATATACATTGTACATATAGGTTCATAAGAAGGTTGAGGTGACTAAGAAGATGCACTAATGAGGAGGTCCAATGTGAGATGGGAGGAAGTATAGTTCTCTAAGAGGCAAGGATACCAGTAGTAGGTTTCAAGTTCTAGGAACATCGAGGTTTCGACCAGTATAGAGTCAACCTTAACAGCTACATTTCTAGCCTACTAGTGTGAGTGGTTCACATTCACATATTTTGGGATTAGGGGAGTTGTTTCTTCTATGTAGATTTTGGTATTCTTAGTAACCACTATCTAATGGATGTTCTAGCCTTATATGGTGGAGGTGTATAGGTTCAATTCTAGCATCAGAAGAAGTTGTTGGTGATATAATTTTTGTCGGAGGGGAAGAATGATTTTTCTCCACCAAGGCATGATGGAGACGGTAAAAGATCAACCCCAGTTATTAATTATGTTCAGTGGCCTCAACCTGGGCTTTTTCTTAGAGGAAGTCATTTGAAGAGAGGAAGATGATTTGTGTGTGGTCAGTTTCATACATTATATACAGAAATTACAATAATGCAATAGATCGTCAATGTTACGATCAGTTTGTTAAGTCCCCTTTCTTTTTATTTGTTTGATTTAGGTTATTCGTGATTTATTGTTTCATATGACCTAGAAAACTATATTGTTCTATATGTTGAGAGGATTCACATGCCCATGGTGTTGAGTATTCTAATTTGAGGCCAGGAATTTTTTTTATGATTTGTGCTAGGGATGTAAACTAATGATGATAATGCATCAATCCTATCGGGACCTCATATTTGTACAAATAAAACCATATGATTTCATCATTTGTATCAAATTTTTCAATTCCTTGAATTTTGTAACAACCTATTTACAAAAGAGAGTCTTATTTTCAGATGTAGATGGCTACCATGTGGTTTTCATTGGATAGTAGGGTTTTAAGGTGGTAATTCAGAGTGTGGAGCCTCTTCAATCCATGCTAGAATTATTTTCAATAAAATCAATGGATGGTGATTTGGTAGAGTTTCCCATGATTACATGTGTGTTCCACGATGGTTCCCCTATGGAGGTTTTGATTCTTCCTCCTCGAAATGATGTTGAGTTTAGGATAGATTTGTAGCTTTGGGATTTTTGAATTTAAATGGATCCTTATTTGATGTAACCTTATTAATTATTGGAGCTAATGATTCCGAATAGATTATCAGATGAAGAAGGGTTTTATCTTTCCCATTGTGTCACTGTGTCGTGCTCCGGTGTTGTTCCCCAAAAAGGAGGATGGTAGTCTGAGGTTGTGTATAGACTACCTTACGTTTAATATACCAATAGTAATGAACTATTACCCTATTTTAGGTATAGGTGATCTTTTTGACTAGTTAATGGTGTGGTATTTTTTTTTCTAATATTGATTTTTGGGTTGGATATCACAAGTTGTGGTTTAATAAGAGAGATATCCTAGAGGATTCCTTCTCCTACAAGTATGGGATCATTGAGTTCATAGTGACATTGTTTATTTTCACAAACACACCATATGTGTTCATGGGGCTTATAAACTATTTACACCATCAATTCTTGGATCGGTTCTTCATCATGTTCATCAATGATATCTTAATTTAAATGATGTAATAGTAAGAGAAATCCAAAAATCTCAGAACATTATTTTAGGTTCTTTGACACCACTATTCCTAGGAAAATTTGTAAAAGTGTGTGTTTTGTACTTGATAGGTACATTTCCTCGGGCATATGGCGTCTCAATAGGGTTTATATGAATACCCATAGATGTTTGAAGAAGGTGTTTCTTGTATAACATTTTAAAACATGGAAAAGACTCACAGTATCCTTCGACATTTATCATTTATCATAGGTTCATACCCGATTTATCTCACGTTATAGCCACATTTAGAGCTTAAAATATTTATGGAAAAGATTTTTTCAAGAGTGAGAAGTGTCAGGAATTATTCAGCTACGTGAAGGGGATGTTGGTTAGTGGTATGGTGCTCTAGTTACCTATTTAAGGGGTGATGTTTGAGGTGTTATATGATACATTCCATCTAGGATTGGGGTAATTCTTGATGAAATAAATGATTATTGGTTTCTAATGGGTCTAGGTAGTTGTTTCTCTACGAGTGAGCCTATTCCACCAACAATATTGGGCTTGATGTGGCCATGTTTGAACTGAATTAGTGGTGGAAGTAAAACATAAGGATGGGATTTCTATTCTTCACAAATCAGAAGTTTTTATTGTATTTCTTCACCCAGAGAGAAATAAAATTGTAACTGTGGAAGGGAATAGAGATTCCAGAAAACTAAAATTCTGAGATATCTTAAACTTTATTAAAGGTAAATTTCATGGACGATATTTAACTAGGAGTACATAGACAAATATTATCTAGGAATTTGATGATTCTTGGAAAGCGAGGGTGGAGTTGGAATCATTTCACAAAGATTTAGGAGGGGCTGTTGGTAATGTATTTTTGTTTTAGATGAAGTTCAAGACTTATCTAATGATACATGTGAAGGAGTATCAATGGGGATACATAATGGTAATGGTGAAGTGATATCATGTTAGACATGATGATGCTCTAGATGGATGATCAGAAGATTGGTGGAATAAGATGTTATTTCATGGAAGTTTGTTTGTTATGGAATAAATGAATTAGGCATTCCCTCATGAGTTTCATATCATAAATTTATATTTAATCCCATGTGTTCCTTTGATATATCATGGTTTGAAGATTAAGGTATGGTGACCTGGTGTGAAGAATGATGTGACATAGTGTGTGATGAAGTTCTTGCTCAGAGAGAAGGTTAACGTTGAGAAACATGCTCCAATTGGTTTTTTTCATACAATGGATGTTCTCAAGTTGATGTGGTATGAAATATTGATTGATTTAATCACATTTTAGACTAGATATTAGGGAGACTTTTTTTCTATTAGGGTAGTTGTGGAAAATCCAAATAAATTGACTCTCTTCGTTGCAATCATAGAGTCAGGCATAGTGGAATCCTTGGAAAAATGGTGGTGTATGTGTTTGTATTTATACATAGAGTTTCAAGATCCATTGTGTTGTATCGGGCCACATGTATTCCCTCATGAATATAGTGGGGATTTTATCATACTTTTGGAATCCATTTATGCCACAGCACTAACTTCCACCCCCATTAAAATGGGCATATAGATAAGAGTATCGCAACAATGGAGGTTATAATGCGAGCATGCATCATGGATATTGAAGGATCTTGGTTATGATATCTGTCCATGGTAGTATTTTCTTATTATAATATCATTAACTCATTAATTAACATAGATCTATCTAAATCATTTTAGTAAACCCTGTGTTGTTCACCATTTTATTGGACATAGGATGGGGATACAACTATTCTTGGTCTGGAGGTAGTGTAGAGCATGATTGAGATTGTTTGAATTTCTCTTTGGATAATGACGGTATTTCTGAACGGCCAAAAATTTTATGTTAATCGCATGAGGTGGCCCTTTGTGTTCTAATATAGGGTCATTTTTTTCCTGATGTTATCCTCTATACGTGGGTAGCAGTGTTTTGGTACTGAGAGTAATATTTCTCTAATATCTGTTGGACCCAATGAAATGTTGGGGAGAGTTGGCGAGGTGAAATAACAGTTGGTGTTTCCATCACAATTATAGAGAATCCATCAAATCTTTCATATCATTCATATTAATCAGCATAAAACTGATGAATCCAATTATATTTACTAGGGAGAGCTGTATATTGAGTACAATGTGACATTCATGGATCGACCAGTGGAAATAACAGACCCTCAATAGAAGTCAATCGTAGGGTAGAACATTACCATGGTTTGTCTATTGTATAGGAATGGTGTTTAAGAGAAGAGTTCATGGGAATGATAAATGATGATGTTTACCTAATACCTGGAGATTTTTAGAGTTTTTCTTTATCTGTATTGATTGAAATGTAATGATTGAGCCATGTTTTATATGGTTGTATTTTTTCCTTTTTATTTGAGGTCTATGGTGTGGTATTTGATAAATTCCTAAGATATAATATGGGTCGGACTATATTACTAATCTATATACATTAAATTTGATCCAATAAAAACTCTGTTGGAAATTTAGATCCACTTATGGTAGATAGTATCATGACATGGATTATGGAATTACCAAATTCGTGTGTTCATGATGGTGTGGATTGTTAAATATGAAATTCTCATGTGACATTTTTGTTGTGTGAGAGGAGATGTTTTGCATTTGTGGTTTCATGGTGATGAGGTGGAATATTGTGTTTTCAAGTGTTGGGTGTGGCATGTTTTTCATTCAGTAATTCTTTATGATTGATGACATCATTGAGAGTTATCTCGCAGGGTGGTTATTCAGTCACCATTTTCATTTAGCTTTTTTGGATTCTCGAGGGTGATAATTGTTTGAGAGGTATCTAATGTAATGTTCCATGACCTCCTTGAATTATAATTTGATTATATTGTTTGTTGGAGGGATTCAGTGGAGTTTGGTGCAGTTATTTTACTAAAAGGGATACAACACATGATTACATGTCGTGTAACAGAATTACATGAGGTGGTGTTTAGTTTTCTGAATTGTATTGGAGATTTCATGTGGTGAAAATATATTAAATTCTGTGAAAGTGGATTTCATGAAATGAATGGTTTCTGGTTATAAAATTTAAATTGACAAGTGATGGGGTTTTCAGTAGATTTTGGCCGTGGTGAATTACATAGCACGAAAGTGTATTACACCTCATGTAATACCATTCATATGTAACTTTTATATGTTTTTCCAACTACTCGGGCTGTCAATCCATTTAGCTGTAGCGACACTTCCTCGACTGCGTGTGACCCAAAGTACCCTCTTTAATTTTTTGAGGATTCATATGAAATGGATTTATTCCAATATTCTCTCTATTAATCCCTATCAATCCATCTTTGATCTATGGTGCGTTCTTCTTATGTTCTTTAGGAATCATCCTGTTTGTTATAAATATCCACTTTTTTCCACTATCCATGCGATAGATAAATTTTTCCTCCTGTTGTAATGGTGTTCTCTTCATTTATTGTTTATGCAGTGGTGTTTCGGAATCCTCACGGGGTTGTAGATCAAGTTACAAAGGTAATTGTATGTCGTTTACAAGATTGGTCCTTGTCTATGGATCTTTGACACCCTTTTGAGTAAGAATTTCATTTCTCTTCTCAATTGTTCATCATGTGCGAGAGATATAATTTTTTCACCTACGTGTCATTATTGTACAAATGTAATTGAATATAATGAATTTTTAATTTAAATAAAGGGGGAGAGGGATTTGTTTTATCATGATTTTATAATTGGATGTCGAATGTCATATTTTTAGTATACTGGCTAAACACCCTACTAAAATATATAGCTATTAGAAGAATTTTTTATGCACTAAATAGATTATTGAAAGCATGTTGTTTTGATTTTTTTGGAAACTTATAAATGAGAATAGATTAATAACATATATTTAGCTAATGAATCAATTACCTAGGATCATATAGTTCTGTGATAACTTATGAATTAATCAAGTGGAATTAAATAATGGATTCCAGACATAATCTGCTATTATGTTATTATTTTGTAAAAGTGGTGAAGTGATTTGTGGGATTGCTCTGGTTATGATTCAGTAGGTTTGTGAGAACAATTGTGTGTTTTGGTAAGGTTTGGGTGGTGTAATAACATCATAGATTGTGATATTGAATGATTTTTTAACTGTTGAGAAGTGTTGAGAAAAGGGGCTGAGAAATTTGTTGGGAAGTAATGTGGTATCAGTTGGAATTGTGATTTGGGGTTTGGTTCTATTAGTACATGACCTGGTAAAAAATATTTTTATGAATGAAGATATTTATTGGTGTGGGTAATTCACATGGACTATCTTCATGAGTATCATAGAAAATCTCAACCGTGTATCAAGAGATAGATATATGTTATATCCTGATTGAGTGTGAAATATAGAGTTTGTGTAATGATGAATATTTAATTTGAATACACTTTCATTTATTAGGGCTCTTCACATTATGAAAAATATTTTGACTACTTTCCTATTTCTTATTCAGTGCTGTGCTTGGTAGTAGCTGGAGTAGTGATGAAAAATATAAACAATTGATTTATGATGCATTAAATGGTTAGAGTTGTTTTAGATAATAGGATGTAAATTATTAATTATTATTGGTAAAGGATATTAAATTATTTTTTTTCTTGAAAAATGTGGTTGTGCATTAAGAGTTAGTAAAAATGTTGGTTGTGATGTGGGTAGATGGTTTTTATGGGAACCCATAGGTTGATATTGAGTGTTTGTTATCATATATGTATATAAATGAATTTTATTTTTGATTTCTATATGAACCACACCATTGTTGATCTATATATACCAAACACGCCCATCATAATTGGGGATGGGGTCATTCCTAAACATCATAGTGTAAGGATGGATGGTTGAACACCCACTCTTCACTACTCCCTCTCCTAGCCTGTGATATCCCTAGATTCCTAAGGCATGTTGTGGTATGTGCGGCGACAGTGTTTGGAGGTGATTTTTGGTTTCCATGTTTTCATTGGGATGACATGTGTATGGATTTCTTATGTTTCTACATGGTGAGGTGTGTCTTGTGGTCAATGTGTCTACATGAGGGGTAAGATTTAGTTTTTGACCAAGTTGTTTATGAGTGGGATGTATTGTGTTTTTTGGCCCAGGTGTTTGTGGGTGGGATATGATGTGGTTTGTGGCCATGGTGTCTACGACTGGGATGTGATGTGGTTTCTGGTCTCTGTTTCATCAAGTGGGATGTGATGTGGTTTGTGGCCTATGTGTATATGGGAAGGATGTGATTTGGTTTGTGGCCCATGTGTTTCTTGGGGAGATGTGATGTGGATTTTGAGGCATAGGTTGGTATATGAAAGTTATGATGTGGTACATTCCATTGATGCTGGTGCATGAGGATGTTTTCTATTAGGAAAGAGCTACTAATCTGTTGTATGTGGTGTGGGGTAACATATCATTGATTTGTATTATATTATGTTACATGAATTTCATAAATTTGGGATCATGCATTAGTGAGGATTATATTTTTTATATACCTACTAGGCTCAGTTTGGTTTTGTTGATTTCAAATAGGGCCATTAGTATGATCCCTTCACATGTGCACGAGATAGTTTGGTTTCCTACTAAGCATACCATTATTCTCACAATATGTATATAAATATATTTTCTAGATTCCCAGAAAATTTAATGGACCGTTTTTGGAACATACTACTTCATTATTGGGATATTTTTTGTGTCCCAACTTAGTTTTACATTTCATAATTACAAGTAATATTTTTTTACATAAAACAATTCTACATAATGCATGAATATAGCATGGTTTTGGGATTTCTATTCAGAGAGAACTATGCGATTTTTTGTGGATGAACCATCTATTATCTCAATCTTGTTTCCTATACTGGTTATTACCTCTCATTATGTGGAATTTGTATACCCTTGGTGCTTATCGCCAACATGGAGCCTAATAGAGGTAGGGAACATGGGATATTATCGACATTAATTTATTGTCAGCCTGTGAGGGTAATCCACAGAGGGAGGGGGTTGTGATATTTTTTATTATAGTTCATATAATGGGTGACCATGATATGTCACTATAATTAATTGGGTATTATTATGGAGTAAACTCGATATATAAATATCCAAAGAGAAATATTGGACTTAAAAATAATAGGTGTTCCTTTATAAAGTATAATATAAGGGTGTTTTAATGTATAATTTTACATGATTCTTATATTATTTTCAACATTTTTCATTAGTTTAAATTGAATTATTTTCCATTACAATAGAGTCATTGTGTTGTTTATGTATGTATTGTACAAATCCACTAAATTTATAAATCTAAATTATCATTATATTATATCAATGTGAATAATAATTTATTATTATATAATAATTTATTTTTTATAAATGGGTTTTTATAGTTGTTATTATATGAAAAATGGGTTAAAATATGTTTAGCATCGTAACTTGTTATATGGTCTCTAGGATTTACCATTAACCCCATGGGACACTTCAATTTAAATTTTTGAATAAGTTATATATATATATATATATATGTTGAAAAAATGTATTCTAACATATGTTATCTAAATAAAAAGAATACCCATATTTCAGAAAAAGATAATGGTTTATTCATAAATATGATTTCCAAATAAAATTATTCATAATTTTTATTCTCATAATTGTAATATTTATATAAATAAATAATGTATTTTTATGACATTTGAAATAATCCAATAATAAATGAAACCTTACAAAAACACTATTAAATGAAAAAGGATAAAATATATATTTTTAATAAGATTATAATAAATATTTTGATATATAATTTGGTGCATCAGTTTTGAAAATAAATATATTTATTTCAAAAGTGTGTTTTCATATTTAAATAAATATTTTATCTATAGAATAATTTTATATGTTTTTACCTCATGAAGATTTCATGATGATTTCAAAAAAACTATGGAATATTTCATGAACCCATCCAATAAAAGATACCCCACATGTTCCATCTATGAGTAGAAAGTTATAATGATAGCTGAAGATTGCCACTGATAGACTAAAATATGGTTACATGAAGATATTGAATAATATAAAAAATATGGTATGAACTAACATAATATTATTTTAGGATATGTGATAATATCCGAACCACCATTAAACAACTCATTCTCATATTAATATTATAGAATGACTGGTTTATTTATTGTTATTTCGATAAAAATGATAGATATAAAACCCTAAATAAATTTTCTATATTGTATGTGATTCTTCAATTGATCCTAAATTTCAGGGTGAATTAGTGAGGTTCAACTTAATCACCAACCAACTACATATATCATGAAAATTAGTTTATATATACATTAGTTGGTAATAACATGAAAACTAAATAGGATCCTCCATGCTACATCTCAAGGACACAAGTGAATGAATAAAAATAATGTCCCTTGGGTAGAAAAATTAATGAATATAGAAAATTAATATATTTAAATTACATTACCATGAACACCAATGATCACTCTATAATTATGAAATAAAATTAATCATATAGAGTCAAACATAATATAAAATAAATATACCATTCATCAACTTCCCAAATAGGTTTCCACTATTCAAAAATATTTCACACTCTATTAAATCACTCTCTTAAGGTAATCCAAACAAAATAAAAATTATATAATATAGGGTAAAAAGAAGAAATACTTGATAATTTAATATATCAGGCACCTCGTGCTTCATAACATCACACTATACAATGCATATATCAATCTATTTTCCAAAATGTTTCTAGTATCCAACAAAAATCATAAGATTTGTATTATAACTCAAGCTACCAGAGCCCTTATACACCATACCTAGAATAACCTTTATAAAAATAAATTCAGATATATTTTTGTTTGAAATAACTTCAATACATTACATACATATATAATCTTATATGTTGAAGGACAACTACATTTAATATTAATACATAATATTTCTAATTTTATAGAGATGGTTCATATAGGTTATTCCACATTATACACCCACCAACCAGTATGTCATTAAAAATATCCCCCCCACGAGTACTGTGGGTGTCAATCACCGTATTCGAACAAGTGAAGTATCTTATGAAATCATAGATATACATGATATATATATATATATATATATATATCACAAGAACACTATTTATAACATCCTAGAAAAAGACATGTACATCTAAAATATAGTACATGACCATCATCTCCCTCTATTAAGGACTTGGTATTAAATAAGAATACATGGAAGATGATATATTTTAAATAAATAATTATCTGAAAATTAAGTAATTAATTAGATTATAAATTCATTGATTTAATTTTAATTATTTTAAGCTATGTTGAAAAAATAATATTTATTATTTACTTTTATTCTCATGTAACCATCATATTAATACATCAAAAACTAAAACTTTAATTTAATTAACCAATTTATCAACTCATAATGTTTTTGAAACTCTCAAATCAACCAAATATTCTTCAAAATATATTATCCTGTAGTTTATAGTATGAAATCACACCCTGTAGTTAGAATCTGGCTATATAAAAACATCCATCCCTCACACCATTAAATAAGAACACTCATTATCAATAAATAATATGATATTCATGACAATGATAAAGGTAATCCCTAGATTCATACTATTCTACCCGTCCTAGTTCCATCATAGACACCACTACACATAACAACCCATATATAATCCCATTCCAACATCATAATCATCATAAGAGGCTACTCATTCTACCACCGTCATCATCAGTATTAACTCAATACATTATCAAGCACTAGGGAAACCATAAAATTATTATATCAACACAATTTTATCATTCAAGCATATCAAAGTGATAAATTAATTGATCATAAATACATAATAAATTTATTATTCATCGTAGAATTTCAAAAGAAAAAATGAAAAATCAAAACATGGAATTATTGTATTTATCACACAATGTCATGCTTATTCATCCATAAAGAAATAATAAAATAATTCATTATATTATCATTGGAACCATAAATTATCTAATTTATAATGAATAAATCATAGCTATATTATCCAAACAAAATTCAAAAGGATAAAATTATCTATTTCATCTATCAATCATTCATCCGTATTTTTTTATTTTTCAATAATCATTATGTTACTTATTTAAATAGGTCTGTTTTATTATTAAAACCTGTTATAAATTATATTTTTTATTCAATGTCTATGAAAATATTACATACATTAAAAATATAACCAAACAAAATAAATTATATATTATATATCAATGAAAAATATATATATATAACAAAATCATGCGTTCACATATCCAAAAATTTGCAAAAATAAAGATTAATATTTCCATTTGGATAATATATATATTTCATGAATTTAGTTGTTATATTACATAATAATATATGATAATAAATAATGTTCTACATATGTAATAATATTTATTAGCTAATGAAAAAAATATTACTACATGAGACAATGTTGATTACAATTTATTATAAATAATATCATATAATTATTACTATCATTTTAATTTATGAAATTTATCACTAAGTCATTCAATATTTTTTATTTAATCATATAATAAATTTCAAAACAATGATAATTTATATTATTATCTCCATTAAAAAATTTCCAGTTTAATTATCTTTATTCTACAACATGAATTTTTTTATTAAAATTCATATTATAGTCATATGAATTATCCAGTTAATCCATGACAAGCTCCTATATTTCATTCATGATGAAAATTAAAAATATATGATATATAATGATAATTTTAAATAAATAATGATGTTTTATAAATATTTTATATATTTAAAAATTCAATTTTTATTTACAAGATGAAAACAAATTCACTAACAAAAAATTTCTCAATAATTTCACCATGAGACAATTGTCACCTTTATTAAATAGTTACATGGTAATAAATTAATAATACTAAAAAAATATATTTAATCTTCAACCATTTTAATTTTTCTATAAGCATTAAATAATTATTTGTGTTATTATTTTTGAGACTATTTTTTTTACCGCCAATCACATCCCCTTAAAAAAAGATTCCAAAGAATTATTAATTCACAATTGTTTATAAAAAATATTTAGAAGATACAGATCCCTTATACTATGATGGTGTAATAGTTTTAATATATTCCATGTAAATGGGGAGAAAGAAATATTTTATGTTCTTTTAAAATAAAAACATAGTTCATAAACCGACATGATGGTAACATTTATCAATTTTGAAATATTTTAAATTTTTCTCAAAATGAAGCATATTGTGAAAGTTGAAAAATAAAAAAAAATTGTGAAATTTATCAATATAAATACCTTTTTTAATTTCCTATTTATAATAGTATATTATTACTATATGTTTCTCATTTTATTCTCATTTTTATAAACAAATATATGTGTTAAAATATGAACCATTCCTAACATTAAATATAATTTTAAACAGAAAACGTAATTAAAAACATGATTATTCAAAGAAAACCATTGTAAATTATTTAACATGGATTGATAATAAAATGTAGGGTGGAATGTGAAACTGAAATAATTAAATAACAATAAAAACTATTATATATTTTGTAAATTTAAGATGTCTATACCCTTAAAGGGATTCAAAAATTTATATGTGTTTTAGAATATGTTACATAACATTATTTAGTAAACAAACATACCCTTATGAAAAAAATAAAAACATATTTTTACCCTTACTCAGGTTAAGATATGAACCATAAATGGTTTGATACCATATCAGGAAATTAATATTACCATTATTAAAAATGGTAAAATAACATAAATCCATTAATTGATGAGATGTTTACCAATAAAAAAATAAGAGTATGGGCGATTTTAACAAATTGACCACCATCTGCATAAAAGAAAATTCCAATTACATTTATAAAATATCTAAAATCCTTGTATACTCTTATATAACCATCATGTCACGACCCATCCCTCGGGGCTCGTGTTGTGAATACCCCATGTCCGCCTTCCACAGCCCAGTGGCTAGCGATGAGCACCAGAAAGTTATATACCTAATACAGGATGTCAATCCCTTTTTAACCTGTACAGACACACAGTCTATGAACACAGAAAGATGAAACCATGAAGAAAACTGTTGTAGTAAATGTGTGGTGAATGTAAAGGAGCTAGAATTCAAGCCCAAATGAAAAGGTACAAGTACAACTGAAAAGTAAAAGTACAACTGAAATGTAAAAAAACATCTCCTGGATAGTCCACCGAGGATCCAACCTGATTGGTAGGTACATGTCATGAATAAAAGTCTCTACGACACATCACACCAAATGGTCCACCTCCGGCCACTATCCAATCATGGGTCCCTTATTCTCGATTAATGATGTATGTAGTCTCCACGTGACAAAACAAGGTGTGGGGATACACCATGCAGGGTTGAGTATAATGATACTCAGAAGGGACCCCAAGACCCCCGTAGGTCTCCTAGACTTCCAAAAATGAAATACCATAAATCAAGACAAAAAACTCAAGAACGAAGCATTAGACATCAACTCTACTTAGCTATATGCCGATACATATATCTAAGTTGTCATGATATACTCAAATAATACATGAGGAAAAAATATCATAATGGTTACACAAGGAAGGTAGAAGTGCCACCCAAGTAACAACATGAAGATTGAAGTCCCATAGAGGTAATACCATGAAGATAGAAGTAACACAAAGGTAATACCACTAAGATATAAGTACCAAAAAGGTGACACAATGAAGATATATTTACCACATAGGTAACACCATGAATTGAGAATTACCACACATGTAACATATCAAAGATATATGTACCAAACAGTTAACACCTTGATGATAGAAGTTCCACACACGTAGCACCATGAAGATAGAAGTACTACACATGCAACACCACAAAGATAGAGTTACCACATAGGTAACACCACAATGATAGATGTTCAACATAGGTAACACATGAATACATAAGTACACACATGTAACACCATGAAAATAAAAGTACCACACATGTAACCCCACGATGTTAGAAGTACTACATAGGCAACACCACGAAGATAGAAGTACCAAACATGTAACACCACAAATATAGAACTAAAACACATGTAACACCACATAGATAGAAGTACGACACATCTAACAACATGAATATTGAAGTACCACACATGTAACACCAAGAATATAGAAATACCACACTGGAAAAAGACTCAGCTAACTATCAGGTATAACATAAGTACTGAAGTATAGGTAATTAGTCGTAAGGATAGATCATCTTATTTTATTAAGTAGCACTGCATCTAACCCACACAATATCATCAACTAACTAACCCCCACTGACACACACAGGATCTGACCCACATAGGATCGATAGGTAACAAACCCACGCTGACCCACATAGGATCATTATGCGCTGACCCACACAGGATTGCTAAGTACTGACCCTTATAGGATTTGACCCACACATGATTGGTTTGCACTGAACCACATAGGATCGCTGAGCGCAGACCCACACTGAATCTGATTGATGCTGAACCATACAAGATCACTGTTCTTTCTTCATGTTATAGTTAGCAAGAATATTCCTCTTACCTTGTGCGCTCGAGTTACGTAGAATCTACCTCTTGAGATATCGATGTTACCTCAACCACCACTATGCTCCACAAAGTAGTTACCCTAAAGACCATCATGTCATAAGGGTTCCATCATGATAGGCAGTGCTTCAATCGGACACGCGGCCTATGAGTTATAAGTGTTTTAGTTCCAGGGACCTAGTTGGATTTGGGTTCGATCCAACATGGTTGCACTCCTATTCTCTCCAAATCTCAAGTAGAGTATACCCAAAGGGCCATCATGATCCAAGGATCCCAATAATATAGACGGTTCAACAAATGGATGTTTGGTTCTCATGATATGGAATTTATGTGTTTTAGGATCCGGTTGGGCCCGGGTCTGGTTCGACTCGGTGGTACTGACCCAGCCTGATGCGATCCAAGTCTGACCCAGCTGGGCTGGGCCGCGGTGGGCTCGAGCCGCTAGGCCGAGTTATGTCCTGGCCCACATAGGGGGAAACCTGACCAGCAAGGGGAGGCTAGGCCCACAAGGGGATGGCCCAACCTGCATGGGGCAACCTGGCCTGCAAGGGGTGACACGACCTATATGGGGGAAGCCCAGCCTGCAAGGGGATGCCCGACCCGTAAGGGGGCAGCCCTCCGGTCCATCCCTTAGAAGGATTCATCCTAACTAGAATGAGGGGTGATACGCTTGGTAACTTGAATGTCAGTGAGGGTCTTTTGGTCTTCTCTATAGTAGTGCCGCCACATTGCGCTGCCATGGGGTGTGCGGGACCCACTAGAGCAGTTCTTGCATTCTATTGCGGCCAGCCCATGACTGCTTCCATCCCCAATGGCGCACAAAGGCACGCCGCTCCACCACCTGGGGGTGGATGAGGTGCCGACCACCATCTCTAGGTTCTCCGCGGCTGACGGGCTATAACCTGAACCCCCAATGGTGAACACGTTGTGCCTCCCTCCTCTTCTATGGATGGCCAGCGTACGGACCTCCTCCTCCGATATCTGCAGCTTTGGTGGCGACTCCATTCTCAGCGGTGGCACGTGATTCCCTACCATACCTCCTCCGTGGTCGGCTAGGGCCAGCCACTCTAATTCCCACCATGATTTAGTGCCAATTCCTCCTCTTATAGTGTCTGTCGGCGCGCCGCCTCTTTCTTAGTAGGTCGGTGCCACCGTGCCAACGGTCATCCATGAAGGGTGCAATGGTAGCAATGTATTGGAGGGTTTAGTCTGGGTTTGATCGACCCATGCCCTCTGAGTTAGCTTGAAAACAATATGGAGGATAAAGGGGTTCATGAAATTCACTTGAAATAAACATGAATTAAACCCCTACCTTAATAACGATGGAGAATATTCTGCGATTGAGGAATTGGGTCGGTGTTTTCCGTCTCCCGCATCATTATTCTAATGACGTCAATTGGTCATCGATCTCCGGTTCGAGGTTTCAATGTCACTCATCACGTCCCACTAGAACTGGCTCTGTCCTCCAAGGTTTTTTCATCTTATAACATTGTCAGCACTTCATTTTTTGGTAATGTAGTGCTGACACCTCTCCCCCAACTCTATATAAATAGGATATGGGGAGGGTGTGCAACGTTCGTGAAATTAATGGAGGCCGATTAATTAAGAACCTTCCAAATTACCTAATGGTGAAGCTACATAGAATTGAATGGTCACACCATTTATTGGCTTGACACGTCACTGGTCCAACACTCCACTTTTCCGTTGGAGGAAACTGAAAAGAAACAAAATAAAAATGATATTTTGTTTATCCATTTAAAAGTCCCAAAAATTAACTTTTTATCCTGGCCTACTGCGGTCAATGTAAAGTATCCCATAAGTGAATCTCTGTACTACATATTCAACAGTTCTCTCGGAATTTTATCCTGAGAAAAGGTTAAAATGATAGAAAATGCATCTTGTGTGTTTACTGAACATTCCTTAAAAAAAGATCAATAAATTATTAATGTGCACCCTCCACCCACACTATTCAAGGTTAGGCTCCACCTAATTAGAACACTCCTTAATGAAGTAAATGGTACTCTAATATTTTCAATCCGAGTTAACGTTTATAATTATGGATTTCAACAATAAAATAATTGTTACTTAATTATTTTTTAGTTCCAAAAACGAACATCCACAGTTGTCCCGCGCCGATCAATTTTATTATCTGTATAAAGAAAGCATACCCTGTTGAGCTCAGTGGTGGTCTCAGATTTTTTATATGATTAACCATTCATGAGTTATAATAATTTTAAAAATAAAATAACATTATTTAATTATTTTATTTATGGTTATCACATTTTCATGTTTTCCCATAGGAGGACTGCACTGACTAAAATTAAGTTGCACATTGGGTAATCCCTCCATCATGAACTCAATAGTGGACTATGACTTCTGATCCGGGAAACTGTTTAAGAGTTAATCCATTTTTTCATAAAAATATCTTACTCATGCTAATTAATGCTTAACAAAACATCGATGGATCATTCTCGGCACTCTGGGCCTCAGAATCATGTGCTTTCATATTTCGAAGTCTCAAAATGTTTCCATACAATTAAAAAGAAATTAAATAGAAAATTTGGGTCTTTATATTCTTCCCACCTTTGGGATTTTCATCCCTAAAATCCACAATATATACTAAGAAAAACATGGGGGTACTGAGCACAAATCTTAGCCTTCTACTCCCATGTGCTCTTTTAGAGGTTCCCTTGCTACCAGCGAACGCACGCCAGAGTTATTGACCACCCACAAGGACACTGTCCTGTCAATCCTCCATCTCTACTAGAACCTCCATAAACATCTCCTCATCATCATTTTCTAGCTCTCTATGGCTGATGGTGTGAGATGGTTGATGAATGTATCTCCTCTTTTGGGATACGTGGAATACATCTTGGACCCTCTCCAACTACGATGGAAGTGAAAAGAGTTATTCCACCTCACTTATCATCCGAAGTATCCAAAATAGTCCAGTAATCCTCAGTGATAACTTGCTGACTTGGCTAAATCTTTGTATTCTACATCATGGTGAGACCTGTAGGAGGACATGGTCTCCCTTAAAATCTCCTCCCGAAGTGTCACTGGTACCATGATGCATGCATTGAAGAAGATGATATGCTCCCCACCTTCAGAAAATCCACCAGGTGTCCGTCATGAGAATATCTGAGAACGACGGGCCTCACAGGCGACGTCCCCAATATGTGATTCCCGAATTCACTAATGAATTGGGCGAGGGATTGTCAATGATTGGAGGTAAGGTGCTCTATCGTTATCCATGAAGGATTTCTGCAATGTGAGTAGTTTCTCGAATGCCTCACTCAGCAGTTGTTGACAAGACCACATGTTGAGTGCTTCTACTTCCATGAGGGTAAGGCTTGAAAACTCAAGAGTGATCAGTTGCACCCTCTGATGCATGATTTAATCTTGTTTTTCCAGGGTTTCCTTTTTCACTGACCAAGGAAAACCCAATTCCAACATTGTAGATAAACCACAAACTTTTCTGTAATACAATCAATATGAGTATGAACTGCGGATGTCCAGTCCATAACCAGACTAATGTCATAAGGCCTCGACACTACCACCATGAGGTTCCAACCGAAACTCCCTCAATAAGTGTCAGATCACACTATTGGAAAAAGTGTGATTTTCTAGTCTCCTTTCAAAGGTATCTACATATGTAAGGGTCAACTCAATAGTTTAACCAGAAACACTAGGCCTTGTACAAGATTCATGAAAGGATGGAATGATTAATTCTTATGCATGTGAATACACGACATGGTACTAGACACATACTGTACCTATTATCATTCATAGAGCCCTTGGGTCACAATATTTGACTGCATTCTGCTACTCTCTTCACATGACCTACATTTCCCCGAGCCTGGTGGGGATCAAATCAGGGTAGTGGTTGTAATATATCGAAATTTATACCGACTCATGATACTCTCCTAGATCCACTTCCATGTCTGCTACCCTGCATATTCATATGTCCCTATCACTTCCTATTCTTGAAACATTTTACATGCCTATGTCTCTGAGACTGGCGTCACATTCCTGCTTCCCCACTATTAACATTCACTAGATGCATCCGCTCAGCCAAATAACATTAAACCACAAAAGGTTCTCTCTAGTTCCCTAATATAAGTAAGAATTAATAGAAGAATAGTGATGGATATAATGTCCCTAAACACACCTCCCTTGGAGGGCCGATTCCTGAAACACTAAACATACTATATTCATAGAGTACCTTGGACGGTCGATATGCCTCTATGAATACTTAGCTACCATCATGTTGTCCTACAGAAGCTGGAGAAGCTCTAGGGAACACTCATCCCTTTTCTCTTTATGAAAAAAGACACCTTTCTTTGTGGAAGTTTCTCAAAATTGTCCATAGAAAAGTCCCCTCTTCGCATGATATTGTTAACCTAAACCATGTCATCTTCCTGGTGATCTATGGAGAAGGGACTCTACCAGGACCACCATATGATCGAATGGTGCCTCGGCTAGATGGAAAATCATCCACCTCTTCAAACCATTCTTTAGATAACTGTGAGTCAGGTTTGCCTTGGAACCTGAGGGGTATCAGATGCTGAAACACGTGTAAATGACTAAGCCTACATGTGTCCTCTACCAATACCCAAGATTGTCACTGCTGACCAACGAGAAATGATATAGCTGACACAATTTCTGAAGGGACCATATCAGGCAATAGTCCGCATATCGAAGCATTATAATCATCCAGACAATCCTCATTGTCACGCACTGAAAAATACTAGAAGCAAGGATCACCACCTGATCTTCTGGTGTCCCAACATGGTAGAAAACTCTAGCCATAACCTCTAGTTAGTCCGCAACTGCCTAAGGATCCATCTCACCTTGAAACCTCACAGGCCTCTTCCGCTGGAACTCATGAAACACCCTCAGTCGGTGTGTACCATCCTCCCTTACGGTTGGTAGTAAATACTTCCAAACTGGTTATGGTGCTATTGGAACACCACCCGACGGTGCCAACAAAGTATGAGGGCTCGACACCGGAGCCTCGTCGCTCGGTGGACTATCATTATGTACTCTATCAAAAATCCTAGATTTATATCTATGTGGAGTCATCCAAATAAGAAACAGATTCCCTATAGTGATTATGTTATACATGGTGAGGTGACTCAAAGAATTAATTAGAAAATCTTTTAAATAACATAGCAATTTGTGTTTTCATGCAATGTGTCGGAAATCATAATTCTGAGTCCTAGTGTATGGATATGTCTATTGCCACACCAAAACTAGATTCCCCATACAGAAAACCACACACATAACAATTAATACTATTTCCACATTGAAAATTTCAGAGTTCTTGTTCTTTAGTAGAACTGAATCCTCTGATACCACTATGTCATGACCTGTCCCTTGGGGCCTGTGTTGTGACTACCCCAAACCCTCCTTCCATACACTAGGGACTTGAGACTAGAACCGAAAAGGCATATCCATAATAAGGGAAAGAATTTCCTTTTTAACCTGTATAGACAAACAGTCCCAGAACAGAACAAGAAGAAAACAAGAAGTAAACTACTGCAGTATAAGTGATCTGAATGTAATGGGCCGAAATAAAAGCCCAACTGAAAAGGTATAAGTACCAATGAAATGTAAAAATACAACTGAAAAGTACAAAACAACTATTGTATCATCTAATGAGGATCCTTCTTGAAGGGTAGGTACAACTAATGATCAAAATTCGCTGCATCATGTCACTACAAAAGGTCCACCTCCAGGAACCGTCCTATCTTGTCTCCCTCATCATCGATCAATGCAGTCCTTCATCTGCACAAGACCCAAAAAGGTGTGGGAGTAGCCCATGAAAGGGTGAGTATAATGGTACTTAGTAGGGACCTTGATACCCCCATAGTTCTCCTAGAGATCCACAAATGATAAACCACAATGCAAGACCACATCCTCACGGACGAAGCATTAGCAATCAAATCTACTTATTTATACGGCCAGAAATATACCATTGTTGAAATGATATACTATTATCATACATGAAGAAATAATACCATAAAGGTAACACCATGAAGGTAGAAGTACCACATAGGTAACACCACAATGCTAGAAGTACCACACATTTGACCCGACGAAGATAAAAGTACCACAAAGGTTACACCACGAAGATAGAAGTACCACACAAGTAACACCATGAAGATAGAAGTACCAAAAATGAAACCTAATGAAAATAGAAGTACCACACAATTATCATCTCAAAGATTGAAGTACCACACAGGTAAAACAACAAAGTTAGAAGTACCACACAGGTAACAACATGAAGATATAAGTACCAAACAGGTAACACTAGGAAGATAGAAGTTCCACATAGGTAAAACCACAAATTTAGAATTACCAAACAGGTACCACCATAATGATATAAGTATCGCACAGGGAACACCTTGAAAATAGAAGTACCACACATGTAACCCCACGAAGCTAGAAGTACCCCCTCGTTAACACCACTATGATAGAAGTACCACACATGTAACACCGCTATGATAGAAGTACCACATAAGTAACACCATGAAGTTAGATTTACCACATAGGTAACACCATGAAGATATAAGTACTACATAGGTAAAACCACGAAGATAGAAATAAAAAAATGAAAAAGGCTCAGCTCACAAGTAGTTATAAATTAATTACAAAAGAAAAAATGATTAGTTGTTTGGATAGATCGTCTTATTATATTATGTATCACTGCTTCTGACCCACATTGGATCGATAGGTAACTAACCCTCACTGACCCACACATGATCTGACCCACAACAGATCGATAGGTAAAAAACCCCCACTGAATCATGGAGGATCTGACCCACATAAGATCAGTATTCACTGACCCGCACAGGATCGCTGAGTACTGACCCGCACAGGATCTGACCTATATAGGATCAGTATGCGCTGACCCACACAAGAGCATTGAGAGATGACCCACACATGATTTGATAGATGCTGATCCACATTGGATCAATATTCATTTTCACGTTTCATCTAGCCACAAGATTCATCGCACAAGTTTCACTCGAGTTCCATAGAATCAACCCCTCAAGATATCATTCATACCTCGACTGAAACTAAGCTACACAAAATTGTAACCCAAAGGGCAGTCATGTCGTAAGGGCTCCAACGCGATCAATAGTTTGTCAATTGGATACACAGTTTGTGAGTTATATGTTTTTTAATTCTGGGGGCCTGGTTGAATTAAGGTTCCAACCAACCTGGATGTAAATCAACTATCTCCAAAAATCATGTGGAGTATACCCAAAATACCGACTCAATCCATGAATCCAAATGCCACAGACTATTCATCAAACAGACGTCTGGTTCTCGAGATATGACCCTTTATGTTTTTCTGGGTTTGGTCGAGCACATGTCCGGTCCGACCCAGCCCGACCCAGTCTATGTCAACCCGACCCGACCCGAATCCATCCCAGATGGGAAGGGCCTTGGAGGGATCATCCCACTGGGCCAAGGTTCATCCCGACCCACTAGGGGGTTTCCTGGCCCACAAGGGGGCAGCTTGGCCCGCATGGGGGCATCCCGCCGGTCCGACCTACGGTGGAGTCTGCCCTAGCTTGCGCGGGGGGTGAGACCCCAGGTATCCCAAATGGTCGTGAGGGTTGTTTGGTCTTCTTCAATGCGGAAACACCATGTGGCGCAACCATATGGCTTGCGAGACATGCTGGAGTGGGTTATAACTTCTATCATGGTTGGCCACAGTCGGCCGCCATCTCCAATGGCGCGCGACGGCACACCGCTCTACCACCAACGCCCGGATGATGTACTGGTCAGCGTCTCTCGATTCATCATGGCAGACGAGCCACCTGCCTGGTGGCACGTCAGTCATGCCGCCCTCCTCTTCCGTGGCCGGCTGGTGTGTTAGCAGCCGCCTCCGACATCTGTGGCTTCGGCAGCGGCCCCTTGCTCTGCGATGGTGTGCAATGACACGCCATACCTCCTCAATGGTCGGCTGGTGCCGGCCTCACCGATGACTTCCTTGGCTTATTACCCCAACCAACTCTTGTGGCGTGCGTCAGTGCACTTCCTCCTAGTTTTTCGGTCGGTACCGCTGCGCCGATTGTCTTCCACAGAGGGCGCAAGTGAAGCAATGTAGCGGAGGGTTCGGTCCGGGTTCGTTAGGAATTTTCCCTCCGTGTTATCTTGTAATCAAGATGGAGGATAAAGGGGATCCATTATTTCATTTGAAATAAACAAGAATTAAACCCTTAACTCAAAGACGATGGAGAAACATCCATGGTTGAGGAAGTGTGTCAGTGTTCACCATCTCCCACAACTTGCTTCCAACGACGCTGCTGGGTCGTCGATCTACATTTCGGGGTTTCGGTGTCACTCTTCACCTAATTCTAGAACCAGCTTTGTCCTTCATGGGTTTAGTGCCTTTGTACTTTTACATCACATCATTCCTTGGAAAGTAGTGTCAACACCTCTCCCCAAGCTCCATATAAATAGGAGAGGGTGAGGGTTGGCAACATTCAGGGAATTAATGGAGGCCCATTAATTAAGAACATTCCTAATTACCCAAAGGTACAGTTTCTTATAATTGAAAGGTAAATCCATTTATTGGATTGACACATCACTGGTCCCACACTCCACTTATCTGTTGGATGAAAATGAAAAGAAAAAAAATAACAATGTTATTTTGTTTATTCTTTTAAATTTCCCAAAATTTAAGTTTTTCTCCATACATACTGTTGTCAAAGTGAAGCCTCTCTTAAATGAATCATGTAACTGTGGATTCAATAGTGAAATCATAATTTTAATCTGATCACTAGTTCAAAAGATAGAAAATTCTTCATATGCGTTTATTGAACGTACCTTAAAAATGGTCAATAAATTATTAACATTCACCCTCGACCAGTGTCGGTCAAGGATAGGCTCCGCCTAAGGAGAACACACCCCAAAAAACTCAAAGGTACTCTTAGATTTTCAATCCACGTTAGAAATTAGAAGTTATGGATTTTAAAAATAAAATAATTATTACTTAATTATTTTATTTATGGCTGAAAACTAACTTCCACAATTGGCCCACACTTCCCAATGTTAGTATCTTCCATAAGAAAGCATACCCTCACGAGCTCATCAGTGGTATTTAATTTTTAATCGGAGTAAAATTTTGTGAGTTATAAGTATCAGAAAAATAATGTAACATTATTTAATTATTTTATTTAAGATTAATCCATTTTCAAGTTTTCTCAGATGAGGCCTACGACGACTAAACATATGTCACGTCTCAGGTTAAACTGTAATCTTGAACACAATGGTGAAATATGATTTCTAATCTGTGAGACCATTTAATTTCTATTCTACATTTTTAGGAAAACTAATTAGGGGTGCTAATTATAGATTTAAAAAAATTCGACGGATCATTCTGGGCACTTCGAACCTTAGAATCACATGCTGTCAGATTTTTTAGTCTTAAAATATTTCCATATAATTAAAAAAATTACATGGAAAATCTAGGTATTTATACATCAAATATAATAAAATACATTTATATGTCTTATTAAACATCATGCTACCCTTATATAGAAACATGGACATCTATAATGATTAGAATTACTTATTTATGAAATAATTTTAACATTAATTTTAAATTTCAAAGCAACATTATGTTTCAAATGAAAAATAGATTTATTGAATAAAATAATCAAAAATAATCTTCTCAACTATGAATTTAAATTTTCCAACCAACCACTATAATTATAAATAGTTTATAATTATGGGATATTTAAAACATTTATTCATAAAATAATATTTACTCAAATACCTCAGTGGTACCTTCATCTTCTAAAAATTAATTTTAACAAACATACATCTTCAAAATTGGTGAAATAAAATTTATCATATTGAGTAAATTAAAAAAAATATGGAGATATAATTTTCCTTTATTTTTTGACTTTAAAATATTTCAATGTTTCTTTATAAATACTTATTAACTAGGGAAAACTTTTAACTACCTAAATACAATATAATTTCACATTAACTAATGGTAAAATCCAATACAATCATGAGTTTACTATCTTCACCACAATGTTGTTCCCAATAATCACTGAACTAATATAAAAAACTAATTCTGAAGCATAAAAATAAACTAATATGATGGAAAATACCATGATATTATATACATTAGGTGGGATTAAATCACCCACATCATATTGAAATTAGTAATAATATAAAAACAATCATTTTCAAGTGTACTGTTTCATTATATTATCTTGGTAATACAATATTTAAATTGTATGAGATACGTAAATTATAGGAATTTATGTTTAATACACCAAAATATCATCATAAAAAATCACATGTTTATTCGAAATTATAAATTAATTTCATTCAATAGAAAATATAATCACTTCCATCAAAATGAGAAAATAAATTATAGGAAAAATTATATTATTATTCATTTCTCATAACAAGGTCACTATATCATGGACTGATTGAAAAATATATTTGTTAATACTGGTTAATTCAAACAATATCCTCTTCCCTCACACCATATAACTACTACATATTGAATGTGAGAAAATTAAATGATTGAAATGATAATAATGTCACTCCCCCAAATACCAAACAAGGAATAGGGAAGATTGTAAATAAAATGTTTTGAATAAGGTTTTAGAAATCATTTCACTAGACCATGACTCCATCTGAACACCAATCCCATTAAATTAGTTATACATAACCATTATGAAGACTGATAGGTGGAGGTTAGAAACAAAAACATTAGTGTGGTAATAATGTCCTGGGCTACAGGATTTAATAGGTTGGATTCAATCAAGTCAATGAAGAGGCTTCCATACCACCATTAAGAAAAAAAATAAAATAATAATGATAAACTAAGTAATTTAATTCTAATAGAATACAATTCATTGTTTTATACCTAAAAAATATAATTCCAATGTCAAATCACACGTCAAGAGTTTGTCTAAGAAGTCCATATATAGATGGAATAAATCATTGATTGAGAATCTACTAATATTTTATTTAATGAAGAAACTCATAATGAAAATAGTTCTAAACAATCCCTCGTAAAAAATCTATTTAAATAATAATTAAAGAAAAATAATCAAAAAAATTTGAACTCAGACACACAACATCATTTGAGAAAATATTACCCAGTGATTTACCTTAGAACAATTCAATCAATGTATATACCAACCACCTAGATCTCATATTATATCCCATGATCTAAAATGGTCCATGTATACTTCTATAAACACAAGAATTTGAACACATGGAGTGTCCTACGACATGAATTTTCATCTTTTTCCTCTAATTGGTGGTGAATTACTAAAAAACATTTTTTACTGTCATTGGAACGAACCTAGTGGAGATAATGATCTAGATAATCTCATTAAGAAAGGTAAAATGTGATGTAATACTAAAACAGGACACATATTACTTAATTTTATTTTATTGGTTAATTATATAAACTATCAAATTTTCTACTCGGTTAAAACATATCCAAAGACATGAATGTTGCATGATCTGTTCCTAGGTATCTAGAATATATTCATATTCACATCTATTTTTATATACGATAATAATAACTAAATTATATTTAATAATTATGGTGCATAAAATATCGTTTTACCTATAGTATCATTTATTTAAATCTTTTACTAAGCCCCTATTGAATATTTTTCATACCTACCCATGAATCCCCACTACTTCATAACAATGAATAAAAATATGTCTCTCAACTATATCCTCTGGTGCCATACTATCATGAAAACCTCCCCGAAAAATCCCACGATGGTTAAAAATGATAGAGAATAAATTAAGACACATCAATCCCTCATAAAGTAGTAAAAGGGTCATGTATTATAAGAAAGGTACCACAATCTCAAAAAAATGATTTTCATTACTGTATAAATATTATAGAAGTAATAAATACGATTAGAATAACCATTAATACACTCTAGCTCATAATGTATGAAATGAAATAACCCATGTGAATACATTAAATAATATATAATTGAAACTACAAAACCCCTAAAAAATATCATCCACAAAAATAAAAGATCTCAAATAGATCTGGAATATCTCCAAAATAATTTATTTTTTAGTTCAATCACAAACTTTTTCCTAGAGAAATTGAAAATAGTTTATATAATCAATGGTTCAGAATAACATATATATTCATTATTATCCAACCTACATAATCTTGTTCAGAAAATGAGAAGTAAAATCTTTCATCCCATTGAATAAATAAATGAAACTAACTTAGATCCTAAATGGAATATATATTATTTCCCCCATCTTCACCAATAATCACTTACCTAGTGTCACATATTATTATTAAGGAAATATCTAAAATAATTTTAAATGAAGTTACCCAGCCACCACACCACCTTGTTTTTTTCTCTACCCCAACACACCATGCCTTGATCCATCTATCTCTTAAAAAATCCATCCCATGGACACTTGGACTAATTTTGTGAATATTTTATACATCTTGGATAGTGTAACAAATCATAAATCACATGTATCAGATAATGTCACTACCCTGAACACATCTCCATATAGTAATCTAGATGTTTTTGTGAGCCACCACAACCCGTAGCACATGTATTATACCTCCATATATAACATACCGAATAAAAAATACATATAATAAAAATTACGACATTATATCAATGGTATATAAGATTATATTAACCAAGAACTATTACAAAACTCTACAATAATATGTGGGCAGTGATAATAATTATTCTCACAAATAAAAAAATAATTCAGTCTAAAAAAGAAGTGTGAGAGGGGGGTAATCATCCATTCATTCAATGTTAACTCATATGTTAGGGAGAACACCCACCCATTGATTTCTAGGTGTACATTTCCCTACCAACGTTGGTGGGGTAGCATATAAAATAAAAAATATATATGATATATATAAATCTCATACCAAATCTATGAGGTACTACATATAACTAGACCCATATACAACTAACATTATAGAGGAATTATTTTAGTCACTATTAATGAATATATATAATAAAATATTACAAGAAACAACGATCATTTTAATAAGTTAATACATTAATTATTAATTTACTATGACATTGATAATTTCCAAGATTAAAATTTTAATCTTCTAAAACACAGATCAACAACACTATTAATTATTTTCCTTTATTCTCATGTATGCCATAATAATAATAAGGTATCAACATTAAACCCTGATATCTCATTAAATAAAATTTTCAATTGATAAATAGATGAATAATATCTGATATAGCCTAATATGTTTAAAAAAAATTACTTTCATTTGATATTATCAAACTAATTCTCATATTTGGAAAATAATTTTATAAAAATATCTAAAAAACATTTTCATAATTAAGAATAATCATTATCAATATAACATACCATGTGTCAGTACATTAAGGATGATAAATCCCATATTCAACCTTCTTTATCTGTCGTAATGACATCCCCTCCACCACTAAACAAAAGAACACATCTAGAATCTCCTTTGAACATCATCTTCATCATAACTGAGAATATGTTTCACCAATATCAACTTTACTCTAACACTTTGACATGAAAATATTATCATGTAACCAGATACACTCTTCTAAAAAAATTATTATCAATTAAAAATATCAGTGGTATAAATTTGAATAGAATAAAAAAATATTAACTATATCAAACCCCAAATAACATAAATAGAAAAATGGGCAAAAAAAATAAGTCATTCTATCCTTTTTCAAACATCTTTAGTCATTATCTTACCGTATAAAGTCTATGAACCCAATCTGTAAGTGTTATTGGTTATTAATTAAGTTAAAACAGTGTACAAGGAATCAAATCTCAAATGATATAATTTTTTAATAGTATTGGAAAACTAGATTCATACATAAATTTCTACAAAATGTGAAAACAAAAAATAAATTTAATAATTTTCACTAATATCATTTTTATTCCATCAGGAATGTTACTGCATATCAATGATAAAGCCTCTTCTTAGAGTTCATGTGAAATGAATTACAAGAAAGGGTGATATCTAATTCTCATCCAGGTAATTCATCTAGGGGAAGCTATCCTGAATAAATAATTTATAATATATATTTCAAGTGAAATATCAAAAAACACATTCCATTCTATGAATACCATGAACTAGAAGAGTAATTAAGAAGGAATAAGTGACGGTATAATAAGTCCATATAGAAAATTTGATGATATTGAAACATAATAATTGATATTAAAACTGATAGAATAATCACATGTACATCAATAATTGATTATGGAATTAAATAAAACATAATTTTGGGCTACTAAAACATACCATAAAATCTTGGACCATGTCAACTAAATAATTGGGTAATTCCTCATCAAAAAACTAATAATGTTTTTTCATGACACCTATTGATTAATAATGGATTTATATTGTTCCATGAATGTGAATTACTATATATACCACAATACAGATATGAATATATAACAAAACACACTCAGTGTGCCTTAAAAAATTTAATTTATCTAATTGGAAAAACAAAATAAAACTTAATATCAATACATTCCTTGTTTCAACTTTTCATAAACCATCCGATGAAATATGAAATGTGGTATTAATATAGTACATCACCAATATATAGTTAAATAAATTATGTGGACATATATATAAATAATTTAAATATATTAATATAACATTTTTTTAGAAAAATAATTTTTTTCTTTTGAAAATTATTTTTAAAATCATTAAACGAAGAACATTTTAAATAAATAAATTTATATAAAATATTATTTTAAATTTTTAACGAAATATTAAAAACAATCAGGAAAAATGACAACATAAAATCTATTCATTTATTATATGTTAAAAAAACATTCCTTTAATAATTTTGTTTGAAACATCAAAATGAACATCATTACTAATGTGAATAAATATTCCATTGAAAACATTTTGTTAAAATTAAAAATTGATAAAATATAATGTATACTAAAATATATTAAACATAATATAGTTTTTTGAATTTTTTTATAATATATTATCATGGAAGAGAAACATTTCATTGTGGGGACTTAAAAATCAAAAATCATAAAAAGGGAAATGATTGTAAAATAAACCAATATTGATTTGGTAACATTACTATCATACTCCTGATTAATTTATTACATGATACTAAAAGTTATGTTTTATGAATATAATTAGGGTTTTGATATAAATTTGAAATTTTAATATATGAAACACACAATGAAAACAATTGGTTAATATGGAATAAAGCTACTAGAAATTAAATTTAGATAAAAAACCCATACCTTGCTCTTTCGGTAAATTGAACATTATTTAACATCAAGATTTATTTTTTAAGTAATGATTTTAATTTATATGAAACCAATATTAATATTTATTATATCATATATTATCTTTATGTTATATATTACCACTTTCTCATTAATTTTATTTCATTTCTATCTTTGTTTTGGGTGTTAAATTATTTAATCCACCATGCATTTATTTATATTATGGTTAAGGTGTATAAGATATAGATTCCTAATTTTTTGAATATTATTGATTCTATAAACAATATGTTTAATTTTTCAATACAATTTTTCAATGATTATTTAATATTGAATTTTGAAAAAGAGTCACATATATTCATGGACATGTTACGACATACATATACATGAGTGAGGTGATCATTCCCTAGAATGTGAAGGGTTAAAAAATGGATGAAAAATTAATAATTTAGAATATATAATTTCATATAAATATAGTGTATATTGTTTATTTTCTATATTATAACCATCCAAGTAAACTGTTAATGAATAATGAATTTCCCCGTAACGTGGAGACGTTAAGTCATACGTACACATATGCAATGCAATCATTTTTCATCTGATGGATAAAAAGTGTATTATGGTCATCTCATATTCATAATGAAATATCTGTACATATGTAACAACCCTAGAGTTTATGAGAATTATTATTTTTAATTTCATTGTTGCCTTTTGTTGTACGCAACATCAAAATTATCTTGTTCTATACGCAACACTGTATTAGCTTTCAGTATACACAACACTAATCTTGGATCTTGTTACACACAATTTCATGTTCATTTGATAGAAGTTATTTTATGCAACATTGAGTGTATATTTATATATATTCAATGTATAAATGAAATATGGTTGGATTATATTATATGCAACAACAAATGAATCTTACACTACATGCAACCCTGACTTGGCTTTCATTACACGCAACCGCGACCTTCCATGATAGCGTGTGTTATACGCAATACCAAGTTTCATTAAACGAGATATTATTATAATATTATTATGAACTAGCAGTTATGAATAGTAATACCCACTTTTTAAAATTTTATAAATTTTATCTTTCAAAATGGACTTCATTTTAGGGTTTAGAATATCGAAATTAACCTAGGGTGGATTTTTGGTATTTTTCTGAAAACATTCAATTTTCGATGAATAGTGAAAACACTGGGTTACTATTTAAAAACTGAATTTTTTATTTAAATAATTATTTACTTTATTTAAATTTATTTCAGGTAATAATTGATACATAATACCTATATAAGTTCAATGTAATTCATTGGAGTCATTTTATTATAATTTTAGATATATAAAAATTTTATTGAACTTTTCACCTTCTTTTACCTACCTCCGAGGAGCTTTTTGCAAATTTACATAAAACATAATTTTACCTATTCTGTGAGTGGAATTTCAAAAATCCAAGAGACATGGTTAATATCAAGATGTAAAATACGGTTCAATAAGATAAAAATAATTTTTGGTGAATAGTAACTTTTTACTTTTATTTACCATGGTTAAAAGTAAATAGGGTAATTAAGGGTAAAAATGGTATTATTATTATCCTAAAACATGTCCTAATTCTGTTGGATAAGTTTAATTCGACCAAAAACAACCTTAGGAATAAAATATGACCATTCTGGTTCACTTGGATTACATTAGGACATTTAATATTATTTTATTTATAGAAGAGTTAAAATAGTAAAAATCAATGTTTAATAACTAAAACATTTTGAATATAGGGTTATAAATAAGATAAATAAGACTCTAAATATTCATTAGAAAGATAAAAATATTTCCTACATAATGGTATTTTATTTATAATTTTTAGACATTAAATAATATATGTTATTTATGACACAATGGTGATACAGTAATTACCTAAATAATGAAATATTAAAATAATTGATATTATAAATATCCAAATAAATGTAATTTGAGACTTTTTTATGACTTAAAATAATTTTATAGGTTAATATGAAATGTTTATATTTATTTAATTTTCTTTTTTAGAACTAATCATGCTTATATGATTTTCACAAAAATCAATAACCAAATAGTGTCAAAATTTACATAAAATAGTTTTTTAAAAAAATATTATATTATTAATTTTTATAATATTCCTAAAAATATAATATTCGGCCAAATGACTTAGATAAGGTTATATATATTAATAATGAACCACTTGGGGTATGTTTGTTTTGTAATAGTATGTTTATTATCCATATCGTGTAAGAAAACAAGAAGACACCGTAAAAGTTATATTATTTAACTTAGAGTTAAATCTAAAAGATAAGGTTAAAATAGTAACATAAACTTGTCTAAAACCTATTGATTGAGATTATTTCGACCCATACCCACTTTAACTTAGAAATAAATCAATTTGGAGCTATTATAAACCGAATATGACTTTATTATAAAATAATATGTTAAGTTTTTCAAAAGGTGACCCTCTCCTCCCTTATAAAAAGGGAACCCCTTCCCTCTTCCCTTAACACACTTTTGTTCCTTGAAGCTCGGAAAAACCCTGACCATTTATCTTCTCCACTTCCATAGAATCATTCCGGAGGTTCTGGTATTCTCAAAAGACTAACTCTACATCCTTAAGAAGAAGCTTAAAGGAGGTGTGTCGAAGAAGAGGAAATCTCTTATTCCGATTCTCTCAAGTTTCTTTCTTCTTCTACTTATTCTTATTTAGTTGTATCACTATAAAGTAATAACATAAGTATTAATTATATACTGATATGTTATTATAAATATGAAACAACCCTATTTAACCTTCTATCCATCCTACGGAAAACGAAATCACTTCACGTGAGTACGTACGAAATACCGTCTCCACGCCGTGGTGTAATCTGTTTTCGACCACCGCCTTACTTGGATGGGTATAATGGTGTAAATAAATAACTATATATGATTATTGTAAATTTATATTTATTCTTAAATATTATACATACACTTCAATACAATTCCACGATCATGCGAATGATATCATTGCACGTGCGTACGTACGGACTACCGTCTCCATGACGCGATGAGATTCATTCTCCATGTTAACCATTCACGAATGATTATAAAGTATATGTGATGAATAATAATTAAATATATAGACATAATAATGATACTGGATTTATGTATATATATATGTATTTCATCTACTTAATTCCAATCAATTCAATAAGGAAACGATAATAGTGTTCATGCGTACGTACGACCTACCGTCTCCATGAACGATGTATTTCATTCCATTTATTGATCTATCATATATATACGAAAAACATGAATATATATTATATATAAATAATGTTTTACATTCTTTAATTAGGTAAATAAGTAAATAAGTAATAATATCATGAACAACAAGTCGAAACACGTACAAAAATGAAACGATTTTACCCAAATCGCTGCATTTACATCGAATTTACAAAAGAACGGGTAATATAAAGGCATAAGTAAACTATATATGATATAATAACAATGAAAATGATTCTGAAATAAGTCAATGAAATTATTTCAATCATTATACAGGAGTTTTGGATACATACGACGCATATCAGACATAAATTAAGGGATAACTATTCCAATCTCGCTCTTATCCAAGATTGTTTATTCGTAATTATTTATTGGGGTTTTTGTTATCATCCATGTCCCTATTTTATAAAAATGATTTCATATATGTTTAATGTAATTTTTAACCATTTTTTAATTTTACCACATGTTATTAAAGAATATTACTTTTGTTTACTACACGAGGAACTTTTTGACTTTTCTGACAAAAGTACGAGGAGAATGCTATTTTTAACATATACGGTGTGAACGAATTTTTACAGTTTTAAAACAAATTATTTTCATGAAGCTTAATCTACAATATTTCATAAATATTTTCAACAAAATAATTTTCTTTTAAAATTTCATGTCATTTTGTGAAAAGAAAATGATTTTGAATAATAAAGCATATTTTCTTCAAGAATTCATTTCATGTGTTTTATCAAAACCATTTTCCATCTAAGATGAAATTATTTCATATGATTATGTTTCAAGTATAATGTCTATATTATTTACATGGTTTGATTCTTATTATGATGAAATTATATCCATTTGTTTTATATGGATTACATTATTATGGGATGAGGTTTATTAAACCCATTTTATTCTTTGGGTTATGATGAATGATTTATGTTTAATTTGTGGCAAAAGTAAGAATGATTTTATTATGAGATGGACTGGACCAATATCTCCCTCAAATGAATTGGGTTAAGATTGATATCTCATGAGATAAACATGGCTGGAATGGTAAGTTAATCTGGTTTAGTTTTATAGGACTGAAACGAGGAGTGAACACGATTCAGAAAGGGACTTTGTCCACTAAGATGGTCATGACAGTAATGCCTTGGCTACTACGGAAATCATAACATGTGATTAATGGTTTCCAAAATTACATGCTTTATTCCCATAATATTTTATCATTATTGATGATCCATTATGATATATTCCTTACGTACTTCCACGATTTATGTCTTTGATCAAGATTTAGATTTTTAGATTTTATGTTCAAGTTTTTGCATTCAAATGTTTATGGATTTTTTTATGTTTTGTATGTTTACACTTACTGTGCATTTGAGCTCACCCTTTTTATGTTTTATTTTCCCCAGGATATAAAGAATGGTTTAAGGTAAGAAAACCAAAATGGGATGATATTTATGAGAAATGTTGAATAACTTTCACCACGATTAGAAGATTATATTCCGAGTTTCCAAAGACACTAAACTATTACGGTCCTTGTGTGTCTGTTTTTGTTATGTATTAAGTATTCCGCAAAAAGTAATGTATTGTCTATGTACGTCAAGCTTCAGGTCTCTATAACATATATTTATACTTTATTCGTTAATTTTGTTTGGAAAAATTTCTTGAATAAAATGTGTGATATGAAGTAAAAATGGATTAATTGGTAATGGTGATTACCACTTCTTCGGTGGATTACGTTTAGATATCTTCTAGATAGTCATATGGTCGGTATATTTGAAGGGAAGGAACCCATAAAAAATTTATAAGGTGGTTAATATGTGTAATGTTCTCTATTTATAAAGGTATTTGGATCAAATTTGTGTCAATATGTGTAGAAATTGATCCGTTTTTGAATTGAGGTGAGAGGCAATTTTAAAAATATATCAAAATATTAAAATATAATAAGACTATTCTAGAGGAAAATGATTCAAAATGAAAAATTAATTCACTGGGGATCAAATATTAGACCATATGTTATAACCTTCATTATAATTTAATATTATTAAAATTATAGATAAACTAATAACATATTTGTCCAATAAAATATCATAAATTTTAATGGTGATACTATTCATTATATTATCACTAAAATCCCATAGAAAAAAATTAAAATTCAAAAAAAAATATTTCAAAATATCTTATTAACATCATGTTATTTGATATAATTCAAGGATAAAAATAAATATATGATATTTTGTTACTTTTATTATTTTAAAAATAATTTCTTTTTTTATTCAATTTTTAAATAATTACCAAATTGTTTTCAATAAAAATAAAAAATAAAACATCAGGATGAATGTAAATATGTTATCATTAAAAATACTATTTACAATCTCAAATATCCTGTTTATAAACCCATAATTATAATATTAAACTTATATGAGACAAGAGAGCAACATGATTGGCTTTTTATTAAATAAAATACAATATAGATCATAATTCCTTATAATTTCCCATAAATTCCATATAAAAAAATAATGAATTAATTTTGATGAAATTGACTAATAAATTGATATATAGAAAATAGTTAGGATCATTCTCAATTCCAAATCATTTTATTTTTTACTTTAGATACACAATTTACCCTTAGCAATGTTAAATAAATTACTGTGGATATAATATATATTTTCAAAAAATATATTTAATAAATTTGGTCCTCTGAAAATAAAATGCGGGTTCAAATTTTTATAGATTATAACACATAATTGGATGTATATAATTTAATATTGAACATAAAAAACAAAATGAATATATTATTTTCCAGAAAATTCGCATATATATCTAAAGAATGATTTTATTCAAAACTATACCATGAAATAGATTCAAATGTTCATAATTTGATTATTAATAACATTATATATATATATATATATAAATTTTATAAATATAAAAATAATATTTCTCATTTAAATTGATGAAATTAATATAAATTTTTCAATAAAAATTAGTAATGGTCACTATTCAAAAGAAAATAATTCTTTTTAGAAGATTCCAAAAATTTCACCCAAGTATAATTTTTATATTTTTATTTAAAAAATTATTTTCATTTTATCACATAAATTTTCTAAAATTGAAAAAAACTAGTTATATTATCACCCAGTAAAATGTTTTTATAAATCAATTTCTAAGAAAACATATAAAATTACATTACAAAAATTTCAATGTTTATTTCATAAGAATTAATTAAAAAAATATTAGTTAATATATTTATATATATTTGATAATGTAGTTATTCTAAATCACACATTATAATTTAACTAGTAGGTTATAGTGGTTGTATTAAAATAATTTTAATTATAAATGTGTATCATAATTCATTTAAAATAAATGTTTCTTGTGGTATACACTATCAAAAAATATTTATTATAATATTAAATAGTATTATATTTTCCCCTAGTTAAATAAATTCTATCCACGAAAATTTTACTTATCATTGATTGTTAAAGGTTTGAAATTTGAAAATTCTTTTGTCGAAACCTTATATCGTAAAAAGGTTCAATGAAACATCTAAATGAAGGAATAGAAGGGGGAGTATGGTGGACCTATGGGAGACCACAAAATAGGTTTCCATGTAGTTAAACATATGTTGGATGTGAAAAAATGTATCAAAGATAGAACTAGCAGCCATGTAATGACATATATTGTAACACCCATGTGTTTTATGAAATATTAAAATAATTTTTCAGTAGCTTGTTTTGCTCGCAATCATGAGTTTAAACAAACTGTGAGATGACCTTAATATAATGTTACCGTTATAACCTAGCCATTATCTTAGCAGGAATAAATATAAATAAATTTTTAAAAAAATACGATAAATGTAAGTCAATTATTTTTCATTTTAGTTTTTTAGTGAATGAAATTAATAAGATATGTACGTTATTAAAATGGTATTTTTGATATTCATCAAATAGATATTAAAGGAATGTTTTTCTGCATTTTAATGGAATTTTTTTTAGATAAATTAATAATTTTAATATTACAATGTAAAACTTTTCTTTTGGATGCATAAAATAAAAATTTACTATGGTTAAAATTCTGATATTTTTCTAAAAGACTTCATAATTTGATGAATAGTAAAAATATGCTAAATTTTATTTAAAGACAACTTTTTTCATCAATATGATTTATATGGGTAAATTATAGTATTTAATGGTTTTAAAGAACATATTGAATATATTTTTTCCTTTTAAAATAATTTATGTCATTATCATTAATTTTACTATGAATTCATAGGTAAAAACATCTCAATCTTTTGCAATGTTTAAACATTTAAAACCCCTTTTTCTCAACAGCGGGATTAATATTAAATTTAATACTACTACTTCTGGGTATTGAATTTGTAAAAATGGATTCCATATTTGGAATCAGTAGGTCCAAATTATGTTAACATGAAGCTTTATATTTTTATGCATTATAAATAGTAACAACGGTAAATTTTATTTACCATATTTAAATGTAAATCATGTAATTAAGGGTAAATATAATATTATAAAATTACCCTAACAATTGTCTTAATGTAATTGGATGATTATATTTTTCCATAAATCAGACTTAGGTAGAAATGGAATCTTTTTGAACCCACTTGGATGTGATTAAGACCTTTAATTTATTTTATTTAAATAAAGTGAAATATGTCTCACTCAAACTTTAATTATTAATGTATTTTTAATATAAGGTTATACTGATTATATATTCAATTATAAATACTCATTTGAATGATAAATTTTTTTATTTGTTATGGTAATTTATTTGTAATTTTTAAGAAATATTTAATTACCTTAATAGCTTATACATTAATGATACCTGAATTATTTACTTAGTGAAAAATCAATAATATAGTTTTTATTAAAATAATAATACCAATAAAAAGCCCAAATACCTTACCAACACTTATTGGTTGTGTATATATATACCCTAATAATTCCATGGTCATCTTGTGGGCCATTTGAGCCTTGCAAAATAGATTTTGACATTTATGTTATTTTATTTTAAATGAGGTCAAAGTTGTCACCTTTATACTTTAATAAATATAACATTTTAAAAGTTGGTTGTTTTAGAAAATTTATTAGACTAAAAGAATTATTATTAAATTTAATAGATTTATAATCATCAGAGTAATTTTTTTAAATTTTTATGCAACCAATACGTATATTAAATAATTATACAAAAATGTGGTAGTAATTATTTTATTAAAAGAAATATCAAATAAATGGTTTTAAAAATATTAAAATAAATTTCATATGAACTAATTAACGTGCTCCACGAATTTTATATATTAATATGACTTGTTAGGAATCTATTTAATATATTGGTTTGAAAATGTTTTCAGAGTGAATTTTATTTAAATTCAAATAAATGAATAGTTTAAAAATTGACACAATTGATGTTTTATATTATTAAATTTATTAAAAATTACAAAAAATATTTAAAACTTATAATTTGAAATTTATATGGTTGAAAATGTCATAATGTATCCAGTTATATACAATTCAAAACATATAAATAAGTATTTATAATAATTTAAAATTTAGAATATTATTACCACAAATAAAATTAAATAGATTAAATAAGGATAAATCAAAATGATATGGTTTACAATAAAATCAAAACATATATAAATTTTATTTTTTGATGATATTACAACCCTATCTTATCTCATTTTATAATTGGAGTCACTTTGGACGTTTTTATGTTGGATTTGAGTTTATTATAAATTAATATTTTGGAGGTTTCTAGAAGTTCCCCTCTACTCTCTTATAAAAAGGGCACCTCCTCCATTTTCTAATCACCCCATTTTGAGCTTTCAAAATCGTCCAAACCCTTCCCTTATCCCTTATAAACTTACCTAGAAACATACTACAGGTCATGGTCTTCTTAAAAGTCCAACTTAAGTGCCCCAAGAGGAGGTTTAGATGAGGCACGTCGATGAAGAGGTAACATCCTTTACTGATTCATTCAAAATTATTTCTTCATCAACTTCATCTATATGAGTTGTTTCATTTTTAAGTATTAACTCTAGTATCTCTTGTATACTGATATGTTATTATAAATATTAAACAACCATATTTGGTCTTCTATCCACCCTATAAAAAAAGAAATCACCACGCATGCGTACGTACGACCTACCGTCTCCACGCCGTGGTGTAATATGTTTTTCATCACCAACATTCATGCTTGGGTATAATGATGGAAGAAATAAATATATATGATTATTATAATGTGATATTATTTCTGAAATATTATACACCATACACTTCAATACAATTCCACAATCATGAGAATGATTTCATCGGTCGTGCGTACGAATGACCTACCGTCTCTACGATGTGATGCGACTCCTTCTAGATGATATTCATTGATGAATGATTATATAAATGAATTTAATGAATAAATATGACATATATTATAGTAATAACATTTTTAAATGATATACCTATAACCTTAAAAGAGGAAGAATAATTTATTCAACAAAACATGCATAAGAACATAAAGTAGTTAACACCCGAATAACGAGTCACAATGAAATGTTACTAATAAACAGATAATAATATGACCATATATGATATCATAACAATAAATATTATCTTTTTATTAGTCAATTAAATTATTTAAATAATTATACAGGAGGTTTGGATAAGTACCAAGCATATCGAACCTAAGGTAAGGAAAAATCTCACAATCTCATTTTTATCCGAGATTGTTCATATTTCAATATTTACTAGTGGAATATTTATCTTCCACATCTATCTTTCCTAAACATATAATATTATTTCTATCCCCCTACCATTGTTTAAATTCTTTTTTACCAATTGGTAAATTTTTATTAAATGATATGAAAGGAATCATTTTTCATTTTCATAATTGGTTCTTTTACGAAGTTTGGGTGTCTATTGCATGTGTAAGAAGATGATTATGATGAAGTACATCTGGTGGATCCCCCCAAAATTTCAGTGTCTGAATGTTAATGTGGATGGAGAAGATTTAGGTGCACTGGGACCTTTGGGCTATGGTGGTGTTTTTCGCTCCTCTAGAGGCTTTGTTAAGGGTTGCTTTTTCCATTTTTTAAGAAATGGTTTGGAGATTGAGGAAGAATTATGGGAAATGGTTAAGGATATCCGGAATGCTTATTTTCATGGTTTGATGACCTTATGGATGGATTATGATTCCATATTGGCTGTTGATATCCTTAGAACACGTTTAAGGAATGTCCCTTGGAGGATGCTTTCAGTCTGGGATGACTGTCTCAATCTTGTAGAGAGTATTTGTTTTGTTGTCACTCATGTATATAGAGAGGCAAATCAGGTTGCTAATTCTTTGTCCAAGCATGCGATTGAGGAGGTTTTCTCATCATGGTCCTTCGTTACACTGACCTTCTGCTCTGGTTTGGTTTATGCTGATGCGCGTGGTGATGTGTACACGCATCTTTGGTGACCCTCTACTTCTCCTCTTTTGTTGCCTTTACTTTATTATTAATAAAATTTCTTAGGAGTGGGTTTTTCTTGCTCCTGAGTCTTCTGATTATATGGATTAGGATACGATGGCATGATTTTTCAGAATTCTATTCTATTACAAGGGTTATGCTATGATGAAGGAATTTTGATATTGTGGCACACATACGAATGGTTTCATCATGAGATGGGTGGGACCTATATCTCCCTCCAATGCATTGGGTAATGATTTGTATCTCATTAGATAGACATGGCTGGAACAACAAGTAAATCCGGTTCAGTATTACAGGGCTAGAATGAGGTGTGAACTCGGTTCAGTAATAGAATTTGTCTGCTATGATGGTCTTGGAGATGATCTTTGACTAATATGAAATGATTTTCTATGATTTGTTTGTATTCCAAAATGTTTCATGTCTTATGTTCTGATTTTTGGGATTACATTGAAGTTCTATGATTTATTCCATTATATAATATTATGACCTCTTATGCAGGATAATATTTTCAAACATTATGATCTTAAGAATATGATATGATTGACATTTCATTTTTTTACCCTTACTGAGCATTTGATATCACTCTTTTTTAGGTTTCTTTTTCCCAGGTCCGAAAGAATTGTATTAAATATGATATACCAAAAAGGAGTCTAGATATTATCAAATAAATGGGAGACAACGTAGACGATTTATGAACCAGTTGTTTATGTTTCCCAGTTTCTAAAAACACAATACCTACATGGTCCTATAATGGTTTTGATATTTGTTGTAATAAATATACATCAATTCTGAAGTATTAATAGTGTATGTAAGGTATGGGTCATTATAGTTGGTATTAGAGGAAAGGTATAGTTAAACTTTGGAAACTAGGATGTGAGCACCTTAGTAAGAATGATAAGGATATGTCTACACATAGGACACAATCCTAGTGTTTTAGAAATGGACGTGAGTAACCTATGATAATATGTAAAGTGTGAAATTTTATTCCAGATTATATGGTTTTCCTGTTGTAATTAGTGTTGCTCACACTATGCTTCATGGTTTTAGGCGATGACTAGAACCTGAAGAAACTGTGTTAATGCTGAATGCAATGGTCAATGCAATGATTATCCCCCTGAGTGACCAAATAATATGGGAGATGGAATGAAAAATCTTGTAGCCACGCTCAAACAACTTTCTTATGCTAGGAATCATGAAACACTTCCAAACGAGCAAAGGATGGAGCAACATTCTATTGACTCTTTAATGAGGCAGCACCCACCATTATTCAGCGGGTCTTTTGATCCATTAGTGGCTGAACAATGATCAGTACCACTGAAAAGATATTTTCAGTTCTACAATGTTCTGAACATGATAAAGTCATCTTAGTAGTATATCGTTTAGAAGGTAAAGTTGATCAATGGTGAAATCTTATCAATAATATGAGGAAAAGATATGAAATTGCGTCCATGGAATGGGATGACTTCAAGAACATATTTTTCAATAAGTACTTCCCTCATATTCTTAAAAAAAATATGGAGAAGAAGTTTCTTGAACTAAATAAAAAGGATGATGAATCAGTTGGTACCTACAAAGAAAATTTTACAAGACATGCAAGGTACTCTTTCAGAATTATTATCTAACCTAAGAGTAAGATTGATTGATTCTTTAGTGTCTTAAAACAAAGTCTTCTATGGGATTTATCCATAAGGCACTTCAGTAGCTATGAGAAAATTGTTCAATGTGCTCTCAAGGTTGATATGGAGATTGTAGTAACCCATCAGTCATATGGATTTGATTAGGAGAGGAAAGTGGAATTTAAAGGAAAACCTAATGAACACACTGAAAAGAAGAGGAGTTTTCCATTATGATCAATATGTGGAAAGAAAAATGGGGGGAATTTTCTTAAAGGAAAATATAATTTTTTTAAATGTGGAAAAGAAGGTCATCAGGAAATTGATTACCATAGTCTTGGAAAAAATATGTCTAAAGATGTGAATAGGGAAAAGGCTACATAGAATTATCCTCCGACACTTCAATGTTACAAGTGGAAGTAAATTGTTCCTTATTCCAATCAATGACCTAATCCAAGGGTTATTGATGATGATTGATGTTAAAAAACTCTTAAGTCCAAATACAAATGAAATTCACATGCAATTTTTATCAGTGATGTGGAGTACGATAACGAAGTAGTGAAAGGTACACTTACCATCCACTCTAAAGTAGAAAATGTTTTATTTGATTCTGGATCCACCCAAACTTTTCTTTCTGAATAATTTTCTAAGGTTATTTCTATACTACCTCAACAATTAGATGTTTAGTTATTTGTGACAACTCTTAATGGAAGAACGGTTGCATCAAATGTTTATAATTCTTCTCCAATTGATGTTTGTGTGAAAGTGCTTCCAAAAAATCTTGTGATCCTTTATATAGTAGAATTTTATGTGATTCTTTTCATGGATTGGATTTTCTTATTATGAGCTCGTACTAATTTCCAATGATGAGAAGTCACATTTCATATTCTAGATCAATCTATGATCATCTATCGACGCAAAGATGAATATAAACATCCAGTGGAAATTTCTATCCTCTTATGGGTCTTGATTCCAATAAATGAAGGTTATTTTATCTCAAATGGTTGGAGAGAAACTCACGATTAAGAATATGACCATTGTACGAGAATTTGATAATGTGTTTCCAGAGTAATTTCCATGTCTTCTACCGAATCGTGAAGTTGAGTTTTCAATAGAACTCATACTGGGTGCTTTTTCGATTTCAACGACACATTATATAATGGTCCCAAATTATTTGCAGGAATTGAAGAAGCAACTTGAAGAGAATATTGATAAGGGATTCATATGCCCTATTGGATCACCTAGGGGAGCACCTGTTCAGTTTTTTATGAATAAAGATGGATCAATGAGACACTGCATTGATTATCGAGAACTTAACAAGATCAATATCAAGAAAAAATATCCTATCCCATGCACTGATGGCTTATTTGACCATCTACGCAGAGCTCAATACTTTTCCAAGATTGGTCATCATTTAGGGTATCATAAATTAAGGGTCAAAAAGGAGGATATACCAAAGATGACTTTCCGTACAAGGTATGGACTATATGAATTTATAGTTATCCCATTTGGTCTTACTAATTCCCCTTATATCTTCAAGGATCTAATGAATAGAGTGTTTAGAGACTAATTTGATTAGATTTTGGCAGTCTTTGTAGAAGATATTCTTGGCTATTCAAAGTGAAATAAAGAACATGAATATCACGTAAGAATTATATTGATGACCTAGAGAAAGGAGAAGATTTATGCCAAATTTACCATGTGTGAATTTTGGGAACAAACAGTTTCATTTTTGGGTCCCATAATCTCAAGAGAGGGGATATCCATGGATTCAGCAAAAACAGAGGTTATAGAAAGATGGTTGAGACCAACAGCAGTAACTGAGATCCAATGTTTTATAGTTTGGATGGATATTATCGATGTTTTGTGAAATATTTTTCATGATTATCTAACCCAATCACCATGTTTACTCAAAAAGGAGTTATGTTCGTTTGGACGGAGGAGTGTGAAGAGAATTTAAAGGAGTAAAAAAAGGTTATCTAGTGCTCCTGTTATCACACTACCTTGTAGTAGAGAACGGTTTGTGATCTACAATGATGCATCAAAGAAGTGTTTGGGGTGTGTTCTCATGAAAAATTATATGGTGATAGCTTATGCATCACGACTGTTGAAAATCCATGAGAAAAATTACCAAACTCATGATTTGAATTTAGCCGTGATAATATTTGCATTAAAAATATTGAGGAATTATCTTTATGGTGAAAGGTGTGATATTTATACTGATCATAAAAGTTTGAAGTATATTTTCACACAAAAGGAGTTGAATATGCACCAAATAAGATGGTTGGAGTTGATTAAAGATTACCACCGCTCCATACATTACCACCTTGAGAAATCAAACAAGGTGGAAGATTTATTAAGTCGGCAAGATGATGCCATCTTATCCATGATGATGATCACGAAGGATCTAATATTTATGGGTTTGAAAAGGATGGATCTTTAAATTATAATGGATGGGAAAAAATATTATCTTTCCCAAATGAATTTTTAACCATCTATACATTTGAAGATTAAAAAGGCACAGAAATAAGATGTAGAGTTACAAATGATTGTGAGAAATGTTCCGGAATTCAACATTGATTGTGATGAAATAATATGGTTCTGGAATCGGGTTTGTGTTCCTCCCATATCATAATTAAAGAAGGAAATATTGGATGAGGCTAATAGTTCTTCACTCTCTATTCACCCTGGAAGCACGAATATGTATAGGGACCTAAAAGAGTACATCTGGTGGGATGGAATGAATAGAGATGTTGCGAAATATGACTCTCAATGCTTGGTTTTTCATAAAGTTAAGGATGAAATATAGATGTCTAAGGGGATGCTTCTACTATTACCCATACCAGAATGGAAATGGTAAAACCTCACAATGGACTGTGTCACGAGACTTCCCAAAACATCCAAAGGCAATAATGCTATCTAGGTTATAGTTGATCGTCTTATGATGTCGTCGCACTTCATTGCTATTAGACTTGATTTATCTCTTGATTAACTTCCCATGATATATGTAAAAGAAGTAGTGAGATTTCTTGGAGTACCACTTTACATTATATCTAATTGAGATCCTAGGTTTACCTCGAAGTTCTGAGGAAGTATTTAGAATTTTCTAGATACAGAGTTGAGTTTCAGCACTATTTATAATCCTCAGATAGATGGTCAGTCTGAAAGGAGAATTAAAACTCTAGAAGATACATTGAGATCTTTCTCTATGGATTTAAAAGGTAGTTGGGATCAACACCTACCCTTGGAGGAATTTCTTACAACAATAGCTTTCACTTCTGTATTCAGATGGATCCTTATAAAGAACTCTTTGGAATGAAGTGTAGAACTCCAACTTGCTGGGATGAAGATGGGGAAAGAAATCTATTAGGACCTTATCTTGTTGATGAAATGGCTAAAAAGGTGAGATCCATTAAATAACATATAAGAGAAACTCAGAGTCGACAAAAAAGTTATGCTGACAATCGAAAAAAGTCATAGTGTTTGAAGTAGGAGATAAGGTGTTCTTATGAATATCTCCCTAGAAGAGAGTAATGAGATTTGGAAAGAAGGGAATGTTAAGCCCTAGGTATATCGGTTCTTTTGAAATTATGGATCATGTTGGGAAGGTAGCTAAATGATTGGATCTTCCACCGAATCTCTCTCTAGTTCATGACGCGTTCTATGAATCCCTCCTGAGAAAGTACATTCCTGATCCTTCACTTGTACTAAGCTTAGAAGTCATACTGCTGGAGGAAGATATTTCTTATGAAGAACAACCGATACAGATTCCGGATCATAGCAAAAAATGTCTATGAAACAAGACCACTCGATTGGTTATTGTTTTATGGAAGAACCACCAATTAGAAGAAACTACATGGGAACTTGATGATATGATGAGGGAGAGGAATCCTCATCTGTTTATTTCCAAGTGACAAATTTCGAGGGAAAAATTCAGTTTAAGGGGTATAGAATGTAACACCCATGTGTTTTATGAAATATTTAAATATTTTTTCAGTATCATGTTTGGCATGCAATCGTGAGTTTAAACAAACTGTGAGATTCCCTTAATATAAAGTTACTTTTATAACATAGCCATTATGTGAGCGGAAATAAATATAACTAAATTTTACAAAAATCTATGATAAATGTAAATCATTTATTTTTCATATTATTGTTTTGAGTGAATTAAATTAACAAGATATGTATGTTATTAAAATGTTATTTTTGATATTCATCAAATAGATATTAAAAGAATGTTTTTACGCCTTTTAATGGAAAATCCTTTTTGACACATTAATAATTTTAATATTAAAATGTAAAAATATTATTTGGAATCAAATTATAAAAATTTACTTTGGTTAAAATTCTGATATTTTTCTGTTAAACTTCATTATTTGATGAATAGTACAATACGTTAATTTTTAAATAAAAACAACTTTTTTCATCGGGATAATTTATAAGGTTAAATTATAATATTGAATGGTTTTAAAGTAAAAATAGAATATATTTTTACCATTTAATATAATTTATTTCATTATCATTATTATTAATTTGAATTCATAGGTAAAAACATTTCAATCCTTTGCAATGTTTTAACTTTTAAAACCAATTTTCTCAACAATGGGATAAATTTTAAATTTAATACTACCACTTCTGTGTATTAAATTTTGAAAAATGAATTCCATATTTTGAATCATCAGGTACATATTATGTTAATAGGCTACTTTTTATTTTTAGGCATTTTTAATAGTAACTACGGTAAATTTTATTTACCATAGTTAAAGTTAAATAGGGTAATTAAGGATAAATATAATATTATAAAATTAACCTAACAAATGTATCAATATAATTGGATGATTATATTTTTCCCTAATTCATACTTGGGTCAAAATGGAATCTTTTGGGAGCCACTTGGATGTGATTAGGACCATTAATTTATTTTATTTAAATAAAGATAATTTTTTCTCACTCTAACATTAATAATTAAAGTATTTTTAATATAAGGTTATATAGAATATAAATTCGATTTTGAATACTCATTTTCAATATGAAATGTTGTTATTTATTATGGAAATTTATTTTTAATTTTTAAGTAATATTTAATTACCTTAATAGTTTATACATTAATGATGGAGAAACTATTTATTTAGTTTTAAATCAATAATATAGTTTTTATTAAAATAATAACACCCCTCAAAAGGCCCAAACCCATGACCAAAACATATTGGTCGAGTCTATATATACCCTAATCATCCATGTGTTGCCTTTTGGACCATTTGGAGCCTTATAAAACAGATTATGACATTTATATTATTTTATTTTAAATGAGGTCAAAGTTGTCACCATTATACTTTAATAAAGATAATATTTTAAAAGTGGGTTCTTTTACAAGATAAATTAGACAAAAAATATTATTATGAAATTTATTATATTTTTATTCATCATAGATTTTAATTTTTTATTTTTATGAAACATATTGGTATATTAAATATATTAAATAATTATACTAAAATTTTGTAGTGATTATTTTATTAATAGAAATATAAAATAAATGGTTTTAAAAATATTAAAATAAATATCATATTAACTAATTAATGAAGTCCACTAATTTTATAGATAAATATGACATGTTAGGAATGTATTAAATATTTAGGTTTGAACATTTATTCTCAGTGGATTTTATTTAAATTCAAATAAATGAGTAGTGTCAAAATTGACACTGTTGATATTATATATAATTAAATTGTTTAAAAATCACAAAAAATTTTAAAAATTATAAACTGAAATTTATATGGCCTAAAATGTCATAAATTATCCAATTATAGACAATTAAAACTAGATAAATAAGTATTTATAACAATTTAATCATTAGAATATTATTACCTCAAATAAAAATAAGTAGATTAAATAAGGATAAATCAAAACGATAAGGTTTACAATAAAATTAAAACATGTCTAAATTTGACTGGTTTCTAATATTAAAACCCTATATTATCTCATCTTGAAATTGGAGTATATTTGGATGTTTTTATGTCTGATTTGAGTTTATTATAAATTAATATTTTGGAGGTTTTCAAAAGTGCCCCTCTACTCTCTTATAAAAAGGGCACCCCTCCCTCTTCTCTTAACCCCATTTTGACCTTTCAAACTCCGCCAAAACCTTCCATTTTCCCTTCTAAACTTACGTAGATAAATACTAGAGGTCCTAGTATTCTTAAAAGTCCAACTTAAGTGCCCTAATATGAGGTTTAGAAGAGGCATATCGAAGAAGAGGTAACATCCTTTACCGATTCATTCAAACTTTTTTCTTCTTCAACATCCTCTATATGAGTTGTTTCATTTTTAAGTAATAACTCCAGTATCACTTCTATACTTATTTTTTATAATGAATATGAAACAACCATATTAGATCTTTTATCCATCCTATAAAAAAATGAAATCACCAAGCGTGCGTACGTACGACCTATCGTCTCTATGCCGTGGTGTAATCTGTTTTTCATCACCAACATTCTTGGACAGGTATAATGAAGGAAGAAATAACTATACATGATTATTATAATGTTATATTTATTATGAAATATAATACACCCCACACTTTAATACAGTTTCACAATCATGAGAATGATATCAACGCTCGTGCGCACGTACGGCCTACCATCTCTACGATGTGATGTGATTCATTTTACATGATATTCATTGAAGAAAGATTATATAAATGGATTGAATGAATAAATATAATATATATTATACTAAAAAAATTATGTAAATGAAATATATATATATTAAATATATTAATAATAATTTATTGGACAAAAAATGTATAGGAACAAAAAGCAGTTAACACCCGAATAATGAGTAACAATGAAATGTTACTAATAAACAGATAAGAATATAACCATATATGATATCATAACAATGAATAAGATTATGGAATAAGTCAATGAAATTATTTAAATCATAATACAAGAGTTTAAGATATTTACAAAGCATATCAGACCTATGGTGATGGAAAATCTCGCAATCTCATTTTTCTCTGAGATTGTTTATACATCAGTATTTAGTGGTGAATATTTATCATCCACATCCGTGTTTCCTCAATATGTAATATTATTTCTAACCTCATACAATTTCTTAAATCCAATTTTACCAATTGGTTAATATTTATTAAAAGATATGTAAGTAATCTTTTGTCATTTTCAGTACGAGATAGATTTTGACTTTTCCAGCTATAGTACGAGAATAATTTTTTATACCATATACGACATGAATGGATTTTTTATTCTTTCAGAGAAAAATATTTCCATTAGGGATCCTTTACAAGTTTTAATTTTATTTTTAATTCAATTATTTTATATTATAATTGCATGACATGTTGATAACAAAAAAATTGTTTCAAGAAGAAAGTATATTTTCCTCAAGAACTATGTTCATGTGTTTTTTCAAATTTATTTTCCATATATGATGATATAGGGTTATGTTTCTATCCCTATTATTACATTGATTTGATTATATTGAAATAGTATTATTTTTATGAATTCCTTTTATATTATATAGATTATGTTACGATGGAATGATGTTTTAGAATTCCATTATATTACATGGGTTATGAAATGATGAATGATTTATGATTTTGTGGAACACATAAGAATGGTTTCATTATTAGATGGGAGGAACCTATATCTCCCTCTAATGAATTGGGTAAATATTTGTATCTCATGAGACAGACATGGCTGGAATTAAATGTAAATCTTGTTGAGTATTACAGGGCTGGAATGTGGAGTGAACTCGGTTCAATAATGGACTTTGTCCGCTATGATGGTATTAGCGATGAGCGTTGACTAATATGAAATGATTTTAAATGCTTATGTTTGTATAATAAATTTTTTCATGTCTTATGTTCTGATTGTTGGGATTACATTTCAGTTCTATGATTTATCCCATAACATAATATTATGACCTCTTATGCAGGATACGATTTTCAAATGTTATGATCTTAAGAATATGATATGACTAACATTTTATTTGTTTAAATTTATTGAGAATTTGAGATCACCATTTTTTATGTTTCTTATTCCCAGGTCAGTAAGAAGGGTCTTAAATATGATATGCCAAAAAAGAGTCTAGATATGACCAAATAAATGGGAGACAATGTAGATACTTTATGAACTAGTTGTTAATGTTTCCTAGCTTCTAAAGATACTATACTAATACGGTCCTGTCATGGTTTTGTTATATGTTGTAATAAATATAATTCAATTTTGAAGTATTAACAATGAATGTAATCTATGGGTCATTATATATATGGACAATGAACATTTGTATAAGAAATATAAATAGAACATAATCCAAAACTAGTGATAGTTTTAATGTCTAATTATTTCATGGTATGAAACGTAAACATAAAAATATTGTTCCCCAAATTCATTTTCCTAGAGTTGAAGAATTACATTACTAATTAGAGTATGAAAAGATAAAAATATACAAAATTGGAATATAGTGTTCCATCCATTACAAAATTTCCTCCATAGTCTCATATTTTTCTCCAAATGCTGAATATGGGTTTTTTTCATAACTTATAGACAATATAAAACATTTGTGGATCAAAAAATAATAAAAATTAAAATAATATATTCCCCCTACAATTATACATTAAATAAATGAAACATTTTTAGAATAAGATAAGCCATTTCCCATAATGATTATGAATTTATATGGTTAAAGATACTGTAATCTATAAATGATCCATAGTAATACGCAGAATTCAACAGAGATCATAAAATAATTTAGTATCTTTAAGGGTTATCCAAAAAAAATTTATCCAAATATTGAATACCAAAATTCAATAGGATTTTATTAGATAGTTTTCAAAGATAATTTTAATATTTTAGGTAAAACATTTTAATGAGGTAAACCTATTACATAAATGATACAATATCCAGTTACAAAATAATCCTAAATCATAAGAATTAGAAATTAAAATGATAAATTAGTCAAAATAATACATCATGGATTCGATAAGCTCATTTTTTTCTATAATCATGTAGAGTTCCTTAAATAGTAAGTGTATTCTGAAATAAAATTTTTCACATAACTCGAAATAAATATCTCATCCAATGGAAATATTTAAGATAAATAATATGTTCCAAAACAAAGCTTATCCAACAAATTAAATTTCATTAAAATAATAATATATTACATCATATTAACTGGGACATCACAGAGGCCATTAGTTTAAGGTTCAAATTTATTTCACCATGGATGTGGGATTAAACCTCATGAACACTCTAGATGTGATGGGTTGAATTCAAACATATGGGTTTTATATTTCAAAAAACTATTTTAATGAAATCCTTATATAATTCCCAAAACATTTATAAGCATCCTCATCAAATAACATAATGTAATTAAAAAAAGTTTTAACCTCAATATTTATCTCAGAATTTTAATTTTTCAATCCTAGAAATATTATAACACATTATTACCATAAAATAATATATTATATAAACCATAATTTTTATATTCCTCATTAAATTTATGTCCAAAAATTTTGATGTAACTATTACCTAAATAAATAATATATATAATAAACCTATGGGTTTTGTTGAACCAATGTCTCAAAAAAAATATTTAATCATGATTAACTCCCATTATATCAATCCCCAAAATGGTGTTTATAAATTTAACCATTTGATCAGCATTAAAATATTAATCCCATTATGGTTCCTATAACATAATTCCATCAAGACATAGAGAAATATAAAATCAGAACAACACACATATATTTAATGATTCAATAACTAAATTACCATTTTTGAAATACTTATATATGAATATTATTTAATCGCAACACATAATATTACTATCATTAAAAATAAATTATTGGATGATCAACACATAAACCCATCTTTTTTATAGTAATAATCCTTAAGAAGGATTCATTGCCACATATATATCCCATCTACCCATATTTAGGAAAATGAACTACCAATGCCTCAAGAGGGTGAAATTATTTTTCATCCATGATTCAATTCGTTTTGATCATTAATTATTTTACTTATATCCTTATTTCCCAAACATAAAAAATTTTATTAATCATTTTTGAAATTATCTTAGTGGTCATATTCATAATTTTTTACATAATGAAAATTGAACTTTCATTCCCCCATGAACTCACAAAACACTTCACCTCTAAAAAATAAATTTTTTTACTAGGGTGAGTGCGAGAGATGGTTAAGGTGTGGGTTTTTAATTATACATAATGATTATATATTAGGAAAAATCACATTATCTTTGAAAACATTAAAATTATATTTTTTTTCTCTTTATGAGAACATTTTCCATCATATTCTATTTTAAAATGTAAGGCTTAAACTATATTAATATGAGTGGGCTATGAAATAATCATGAAATATTAATCAAAATATATATGAATCATGACACATTATTCTTAAATATGATTCATTATGTTTAAACAATTTAACTTTTTTTCATTAATAAAATAATATCTTAATCTATACATATTTTATCCTCAAATGAAAGGCATGGGGTTTTATTCCCAAACCTAAATCTTTCTAAATCTTGTTCTAATGGTTTCTGAAAAACATATTATGATACAAACTATAATCATAATGGCGCCTATTTTTAGGATTTGGTGGATAAATTATTATATTAGAAATATATTTAATGAATCAAATCCTGAAAGACCAAAGAGTTTAATTGTGCTCATAAACTATATAAAAACAAGGATTTCACCGAAATTTAATATCATAAAATATAACAAATTATTTTCCTTTAGTTAATCAATATTTATTCTATTATTTCATGAAATATAAATAAAAATATATTTCCTTGAATCATTAGTTAAAGAAAAATAATAAAGGGATGATCGCTAATGCTCAGTAAGTGTATTTATTCACCAGAGGCAGTGATGAATAAATAAGTCATTATTTACATGGAATGGTAAATATCAAAAAATACATTCCTTATAAATAATAACATGAATATTAATACTAATATTATAGGTATAAATGATGTTTGAAAAATTACATATATATAGTCACATGAACTTCTATCAAATACATGGATATTCTAACTAATTCAATAGTCGCATGAACATTAATAACTAATATCATAAATTTTTAACTTATATTTCCATACTATGAAACAAACTATTAAGGCCTCATAGAAATAATCTATATAAATGGGAATGGAATCAGATAAAACAATTGAACTATTTCACCTGATACCTAATGATGAATCAAGGGGATATAGTGGTCCTCTAAAATCACATAAAATGTATAATGCACTATATATATGAATACGTAATAATTCTAAATATACATTCTATGAAAAATCTATGAATGTTATATTTTGGGGAATAAGTTATAATAATATAATTTTATGTTAAAATAATGATATAATCATGTAATGTACACTTCAAATCATTGTGTAATATTGATAGTGGGAAAGGATACTCATATTTTTTAAGTTAGAAAACATTCATTTCATATTTCATTTAGATAGTTCTTGATTCAACTCATTCAGAAAAAAAGATAATGATTCATTTTAAAAGAAATTTTAAAAAGTATAACCCTATAAAAAACATTATAAAATTTGATAATAATATTTTTTTTAAATCAACATTAATAAACCGGAACATGGATGACAAATATTTCATAGTGTGAACGTAAACATAAACAACCTCGAACAATGATGAGATTTTGAAATAACCCCATACAAATTTTCTAGAATTCCTATCAAAATCCCAATTAGGTGATTACATGAAAATTAAAATAAAATATAATTAATATCAATTAATTTTATGATATATCTTTTTAATGTGATGTTTATTAACCATACTAGAGAAAAAAGTGTTGAATATGAAAAAATTATTGAAAAATAAAAGTGAGAAAAAAAGTTCATTAACACGCACATTTATTTAGATTAATGGGCATTAACATCCATTATAATAGTTTAAAAAAATTAATAAAATATAATAAATTCTCATTGAGGATAAAAATAAAATTTTCAATCCATATACACCATCTACCACCAACTCATTAATAATATTTCATTACTAGTGTTGTTTTAGGTGTAAACAGATTCATTTTTCCATGCATGTTTTGTATGTTTAGGTCCATGTGAATGCGATTTAGATTCATCATATCCATAATTTTATTTACAATATGAATATCATAATTCGTTATTCAAAACATTTTTAGATCTATTTATAATTTCTATATATGTAAAATGAGTTGTATCACTTCTGGGAGTTGGTATGTCATATATATGTATGAGCCATGTTATCATTAACATAGTGATTATTTTGTTGGGAAATGTGAGATATATTAATTTTTTAGAATAAACATCACGTAATATGTATTATATATATCCATTATTTTCATTATTATAATTTAGCATCTAATGTGGTGTTGAATAATGAAAAACACAGTAATATGAAATCCATATGTTGTACGTATACACCCAGGTTATTTTATAACTCACAAGATGGATATAAGTAATAAAATTGTTGTTTAACAATCATAATAAAATCCTATTATATATATGATATTTTTTTTCTACATTTAGTATGGAATATTCACATTATTAGGAAGTATAATAATAAAAAAATGAAAGTATCGATAAATATGGTTGCATCTTCATCAATGGATTCCCTTTAGATCTTTGGTTATGGGACATAGGGATGATATTTTGTTAGGAAAACAATAACATCTTGTTCTGACTTTCCATTAAACCTATAGTTGGATCTTTCCCAACATGGACTTTATAATTCCTCCCACAATACTAGAGGATTAATAATTGTAGAGAAAGTGTAATGGTTTTATGGTAGGGAGACTGTAATATCATGGTAAGAGTCACACAATGGTATACAAGTTTAAAATTCATAAACAAAAATGGAATAAATAATAAATTTCATATAGAAAACCCACATTGTATATATCCACAACAATCTGGTGAACTAGATCAGCCTAGGATTCTATCTTCTAGATATAATGAATCACATAATTAATAAACTCACGATCTAGATCTTGTGTCCAATGAGATTTGTTCGAGTACCATATTGAAATGAAAAACTGAATACGATGTCAAATACTCTCAGTAGGCCACCACAAATGGTGTATAAGTATAAAAATTTTCATGAATATAAAACATTAATTGTGTCTTAATATCAATATAAATAATAACTGATGAATTAAAAAATAACCAAGGTTCCTCAAGGACTGGGAATTGTCTGAACCATGTGAAAGTTGTACCTTGAGACATGGGAATAATGTTATATGTAAATCATCATAAATTAGATATAATGAAATGGAGCAAACCCAATAATGTGATTTATATTAGATAATTCATCCAATTTATATCAAATATAAACCATTGATCTTTTCTATAAATGTTACTACAAATTTTAAATAAGAATCATCCATGGAATTTCAAAGTATAACCCTAACAAGGAAACCATTTACTTAACTGGGAGCATTTTAAGGCTCAGATCCTTCATTGTCTGTCCAATGAGATCCATTAATGGTGTCAGAAGTCTCTCACTCAACTGAGTGTGAGAATATAACCTCTTATCTCATACCTAGAATCTCATAAAGGGGACCATGTCTGAACTGTGGCATGATAAAACTATCTCACCGACAATTCCTTCGATACTGTCTCCCTTAGGAAACTATTATCTCTAATTATGTGTTTATAAGAATGCAATGTGAGCCCTTCCATGCATATCGGTATCACCCCCAGTATACACAAAACTCATTTAGTGAAACTTATGAGAAACATGATGATGCCATACTTTTCATTCCATGTATGAAGACACATGTATCAATAATGACATTCATAATTCATTTAACTAATTATATTAACAGTATAATGTTATATATTATATCAATTCATTATCATGAAACAATAAAACGTTAAAAATTACCACACCCATTTTATATTTCATATTATAAGAACTAGGGGTCACAACACATCTCAATGAAATTAAATATGAATGCCATGAATTCAGACAAGGTCTAGTGCAAATGTCATTTTTTAAATTAAGATAGTACACCTTATCGAGGGGTTTTATTATAAAATGACACATTGTTTGATAAAAAATTGATTTACCTCAAACAAACACCATTTTAAGGAGGGATAAATCAATTATCCAAAAGGAATCATTTTAGAAATAAGTCAAAAATGGAATGAAAAAATCATGGTTAAATAAGGAACTTAAAAAGTAAATAAGGTTCTATATAGGTTAAATGAGGAATCTACCATGAATGACCATAAATTTCAAACCTTCTATATCCTCCTATTATTTTCTATTGGGTTACCCCTCCCACAATGTGTGGAGCTCTCCTCCCATTAATCCTTGGGATCTAGTGATATATCTTTATTGTCCAAATTTGACATGTTGTTAGAAGAAATTGAAGGATCTCAGTAAGCTCTATCATACCTTAAAATATATTTCACGATTCATTTATCATCTATTTTAATATTAATATTCTACCCATTTCCCCCAATATTCAGGGAATTGGATGGTTTCTTCAACTTCATTCGAACCATCCCAAAAAAAGCTTCATTATCCCACATGTGCTTCAATAATTTTATAACATAAATGGTCTATCTATTTTCACTCAAGAATTGATTTAATTATAAAATGTTTCTATTTTCCACACATTGGCTCTTTTCGTGCATCACATTAAAATGGTATTCTGATTTTTAAATAGATATATGTACATTGCTATGCTAAATATGATCACTGTTTAGTAATTATGGTAGATTGTTCATGATCATACACACCTATTGGTTGTCCTGGAATGGGATTCCACTTTATTATTTAATGTGTAAATTCGTTTACCACGACCCACTATCAACCCATGAGACCCTCGCTTCTATTCGAGAGCCACTAGTTCCTAGGAGGAACACATCACGCCTAGAGAACGACTAATAAGGCTACCAATTTAGTGGTTAGTCAGTTTAGTATGTTAAAATCAGAACCTATTAAACAATGATTTTCATGTTAAGAAGAGGGATGAGTAGGGGTTGGTATAACTAGGTAGATAAAAATTGTTTAAAAAAGATATGTAATCCATTTAATTTTATATTTGTGGTGATGGGAACTATTAGAATATTGAAAAATATTAAAATATAATAAGAATATTCAAGATCCATATGCATCCAAATAGACTAAAAATTAATAGTGGAAGAATCTTTGGACTAGAAATAATCCCCCTTGTGCTTATTTATGTTTGTAAATATCTTTAAATAATGTAATAATATATTATTATAATTAAAGATCATTTTTATTGAATGTGATATTATACATTACATTTATGTTAAAAACAACAATACAGGAAGAAAAAATTAAAAATAATTAATTTATATAATCCATTATATGTCATTGTTATTAATGGAATTTTGATATCACCATTAAAATATCTTGTAATGAAACTTGTAATATTTCTATTATCATATTTTTATAATTCCATTAATTAAATAGTTAATGCATCAGCATTTTATAAGAGTTTATGTTAATTATATATTAACTTAGGGTTAAATATAAATTATAATGATGAAAAAAATATTTCAATTTTAAAGAGTATAATAATAGTTGAACATATCGTTTGGATTTCACCACATTAAAAATTTTATACTTATAAAAATACGATTGTTACATGTTATAATTTTTAAAAATAAAAATTTTAAAGGTCGTAATCTCATCTATGCCTAATAATATGCCATATAAAATAATATTTAAAGACTATTGGTGATGTTGTATGATCGATAAAATATTTAGTAATTTTTTGTGGTAATTTTCTATATCTTATCAATTTATTTTTTACTTTACTTACAAATATTACCCTTATTTATGGAAAAAAATTAAATAAGGTTACTCTTCAAGTAGCCTAAAAATAAATAGAACCTATTTAAATTATTTTTATCTCTAGGAATAAAATATTGAGTCAATTTTTTAAAATTACAATCAAATCAATTGAAACTATTAATTCTATATTTAACAGATAACATACAAGACAAAATTGTTTTCCAAAAAAAGAAAAATTTAAGTGTTAAAATGATTATATTCCAAATTTATCAATGATGTTTATTGCAATATACATAAATTTATTGTTAATAATGTATATAACTGATTTTTATATAAATCTATTTTAATATAAAATGATAATTTTTTACTATTGAAATAAAAATATATTTTTTATAATATATATATATATATATTTCACAATTTCCTGTAAAATTAATTATTTCAGAAATATCTACATATTTCATGTAATGGCCCGGACCTATCTGGTACATTACTTTGTAATGATTTGATGTGGTCAAACACGACTCGTGAGTATCGTTGGAGAGAGGGAGTAATTAGAAGATAATAATGGGCGTCAATAATAATAATAATTATTAATGATAATGAGGGTGACCCGTTGATGAAATTGAAACAAGATTTTTTACTATTGTATTAAATAATAATGATAATGGTGACACAGATTGACGATGGGAGCTCTCGAACCTTTCTCCAATGGGAGACTTCAAACCCTAGCTTTCGCTGCTGTTTCTATCTGAGCTTTCGGATGGATGGCTTCGATCCGGAGTGGGAAATGGTGTCCCCTCCTGTTCTCTCTTCGATAGATTCTGATGCCTCAAAAATCGAAGTAGGAAAATTTCAAATTCCTCTTCGACCTCTTCCTGTCTCTTTCCGCGATGCGCTAAAAGGTACTGATATTAGTAGTGTGAAGGACTGTATGCAACCGCTCTATAGAAAGCTGGAAGATGGTGGCTTCTTGGTCGATGATGATCCGGAAGCCCTGAAGCAAAGAGAACAACTGTGCAAGTACTCGGCCCTTGGCCGAGTCTCATACAATGCAGAGGATAGACCCTGGACTCTTTCCGAGATAAAGGGTAGGATTGCACACTGCTGGAATTCCTCAAAATGGAAGTTGTCCCCCCTTGGGAAAGGCTACTATCACATCCTCTTCAGTTCTCAAGATGAACTCGATCAGGTATGGAACCTCGGTAATCTGCGGATGCAGCCTGGATTTCTTAGAATTTTGGATTGGGACCCTGCATTTAACCCATACACACACAAAAATTATATGGCACAAGTATGGGTTTGAATTCATAGGCTTAATTGGTTTTATTGGCACCTGAAGATTTTAAATGACATTGTGTCTTGCATTGGATCTCCTATTAAAATTGATCATAGAAATTTGAATGGGGATCTAGGCCTTTATGCTAGAATTATGGTTGAAGTAAACTTAGCCAATGAACTTCCTTCTAACATAGGTTTTAATGCCCCTGATCTTAGATTTGAGCTCAGCATTGAGTATGAAAAGAATCCACCCTTCTGTGGAGTATGCAAACTGATTGGGCATAACCTTGAAAACTGTAGGGTTTTTAGGAAACAAATAGACCCTCCTATTAATAATGATTGGAACGAGGTCAAGCATGCTAAAAAAAGGAAGAATGTCATAGTTAATACTGAACCCCCACAAAAAAAGCAAAATATTTGGGTTAAAAAATCAGGTGACCTTCTATCCCTAGAAGGAAAATCTTGGGGGGATTTGGTTACAGAAGAAGAGGCCCTACAATACAAAGAAAATCCAAATGGTCTAGAAAAACCAGTGGTTGAGGGCATCAGATGTAGTTCAGTTAAGAGATACCCTTTAACTCTTTCTAATCCTCCCAATAATGCCCCTGCCTCTGGTACTTCATTTTTAAATGAGAATATTTGTAGGGACCTGGAGGACACTTTGCCTTCAGCTCTCATAGAGAATTCTGCTGCTCATAGAAAAACACAGGGTAAGGTTGTGAACACTGCAGATCCAGGTAACTCTGTGCTTTTCACTTCAAATGATAACCATGTTCCTTCTGTTTCCAATGCTCCTGTTATAGAGACTCAAACTGCTAATCCTGCCTCTCCTGGAATTAATTAGGCTCACATTTCATCACACACATTGTATTCTAATTCCATATTGTTTATAGAACCTGTTTTAGTCGACAAGGTGGTGGCCAATACTCTTTTTGACATGCAGACTTCTGCTCTGTTGCAACACAAGTCAGACAACTCTTCTTCTGTTTCTGTTGAAAAAACTTCTAGTCCTATTAATGAATCTGTCTTACAAGCGACTAGGATTGATCCTGTCATTCATTTGGCTCCCATCATATCACACACCACACTACCTGTCCCTGTTTCAGACCCTGACTCAATCCATAATCCTGCCTCCTGTTCGATGTTCAACATGGTACCCAGTCCTCCTGCTGGCAAGAAGGACTATGTTGCTATTCCTAATTCTGTTTTGGATTCTTTGATACCTAATGCACCTGAAATTGTCCAGCCTGAGTCTGGTACATTTTCTCATCCTATGCAACCTTCTGCTTAGGTTGCTGTTCTAGGGATTTTCCAGACAAGCCCTACTTTGCCTCCTGCTTCCTCAGAAATTCCCCCTTCTATACAGACTACCCCACCTCATTTCACCCCAGATAGTGAGATTATTCTGGTTAGGGATGAGAAACAGCTCTCATCTGAGCAGGACACTGTTCATGGACAAGACAAAAATCACACTCTGAACTGTACTGATCTTATGAGTACTCCAGTTGCTGCCCCTAATCCAAAATCAGACTTGAAATCTGATTCCTCTCAAAGATCTGAAGCTCCTGATAGTCAATGGGAGTCTACCACTTCCTCAATGGTTACGAGATCCCAAAATAAGAATGGATCTGGTAAATCTAAAAAAAAGAAGGGTTCTCACCCAATCCGCAAATATTAATGAATATCCTTTATTGGAACTGTCAAGGTATATCCAACAATGACACCTCCACAACACTTAGTAGGATTTTAAACACTCATAAACCCCAACTCTTTGCAATTTTTGAACCTAAAGTCAACTTTAAAATGAACTATATGAGATTTGGCTCTCTAAATTACAATTTTTTAGGATCTTTTAAAAGTGGTCCTCATTTTGACTCGTTGTGGATCTTTTTCCACAACTCTTTAAAAAATGTCAACATTTTTAGAATTTCTGAACAACATCTTACCTGTGACTTCTTGTGGAATAGTCTGCATATCTTTTGCACTATGGTTTATGCTATGAATAGATACTAGGATAGGAGACCTTTATGGCATGAACTCATTGATATGGCGAAACACATTCAAGAATCCTGGGTTGTTTTGGGTGACTTCAATTCCATCCTTTCCCCCTCTGAAAAAATTGGTCCCTCACACCATTCTATATCCTCCAAGAAATTTAATTCCACTATTGACGACTCTAACCTTTTTGAAATCACTCTCATTGGTGAAAAATACACTTGGTATAGGATGCATCACAAAAAAAACATTTCTAGTAAACTTGACAGAGCTTTTGTCAACATGAAGACTCTTGACAACTGGGACAAAATATCCAGTGTAACCCTTCCGAGACCCAACTCTGATCATCATCCTATGCTTGTTAGCATTCTTACGAATGATCGTAAGCCTATCATTCCCTTCAAATTTAATAATTCTTGGTCCTCGAACCCCGAATGTGTCACCTTTATCTATGACACATGGAACTCAATGAAACACCATAATGTTTCTTTTTCCTGTTTACGCAAATTAAAAATTCTCAAGCAGGCCCTTAAAGGTTGGTGTAAAAATAAAAAAACTCAAATAGATCTTGATATCTCGTATCATGAAGATGAACTCAATCGTATCCAAACTCAGAACACAAATTCAGATTTAAATATGGATCCTCAATTGGAAGCTAATATCTATTCTAAACTTAATTAACTTATTACTTTTAAGGACAATATTCATAAACAAATGTTCAGGACTCAATGGCTGAAATATGGTGATCGAAATACCAAATTCTATAACTGTATTCAAAGAATTAGAAAGTTCAGTCGTCCTCTTACTATGCTCATTAAAAATGACTTGATCATTGATTCTGAAGAATCCATTACGGACCATGTCACCTCGTACTTTTATATAATTTTTAATGGTCCTGATATAAATATTGATCTTAAACCGGATATTATTCCTTTAATGGTGGATGAACAAGACAATGAGACTCTTTTAAGAATCCCTCTTGATCATGAAATCAAAGACACATTCTTTGGTCTTAATCCTGATAGTGCTCCCGGTTCGGACAAATTCAATAATGGTTTTTTCCAAAAACATTGGGATATAATACACAATGATGTTTGTAACCTTGTTAAGACCTTCTTCACCCATGGATCTCTATCTCATGGAATCAATGCTCAATTTCTAACCTTAATTCCTAAGGTTGAGAATGCTTCTAAGATCCATCAATTCAGACCAATTATTTTGATTAACACTATCTATAAAATAATTTTCAAAATAATTTCTAGTAGACTTGCTCCTATCTGCAATAGAATCGTCTCTTGGAACCAATTTGGTTTTATTAAAGGAAGGTCTATCCAAGACTGTATCTATCTTGCTTCAGAATGTACCAACAGTTTAAATATAAGCACAAGAGGTGGCTATGTGGCCATCAAACTAGATATCAGAAAGGCTTTTGACACCATAGACTGGAATTTTATCTTCAATGTTCTAAAAAACTTTGGCTTTAATGATTCTTTCATTATTAGAATTAAGACTCTCTTTCGCTTAGCCTATATATCTATCCTAATTAATGGTACCCCTAGAGGTTTCTTCAATTTCTCAAAGGGTGTCAGGCAGGGTGACCCTCTTTCTGCTATCATTTTCGTTATTGCTGAGGATTACCTAAGTAGACTTCTTAACAAGCTGGTTGATCAAAATATGCTTAAACCTATTCATGTTTCCAGGAATTTAAATGCACCTACCCACCTTTTATATGCTTATGATATTATTTTATTCATAAAAGGGGATCAAAAAAATATTCATGTTCTCAAGCATGCGATTTCTCACTATGAAAAAATCACTGGGCAAGCAATTTCTTGGAACAAATCGTATATCTTTTTTGGAAAAAATTTTCCTGTAAGAAGGAAATCTAATATCACCACTTATCTGGGTATTAAAGAGGGTTTGTTACCTTTCAATTATTTGGGTGTTCCAATATTTTAGGGTCGGCCCGAAGCAACCTATTTTCCTAACATCATTGATCAAATCACAAATCAACTCGCTAGCTGGAAAGGGAAAACTCTCTCCATGGCTGGGAGAATTTGTTTGGTTAAATCGACCATTGTTTCTAAAATGGTCTATTCCTTTATGGTTTGTAAATGGCCCGTCAGGATCTTAAAAAAAATTAACACTTATATTAAAAACATCATTTGGTCTGGAAGCATTTTTGAAAATAATATTGTTACAATACCCTGAAAATCTTGCTGTAAAACCATTGCTAATGGAGGTATTGGCATAAAAAATTTAAAATTGTTCAATGATTCTCTTCAGACCCGCCTCACTTGGCACATTATTAATTCCACTTCTAAGGATACTGAATTCCGGAACCATAGATTCCTATTTAATCTTGTAAAAGGTAATTTTAATTTCATCAGCTCATCCATCTGGCCCTCTATCTGTGTCTCTTATCATAGGATCATACAAAATTCTAGATGGATAGTCAGTGTTGATTCTTCCATAAATTTTTGGTGTGACAATTGGTGTGGTACCCCTCTGATATCCTTGTTACCCTCTAATAATCCTCCTGAAGATACTAATCAGACTATAATGGAGGTCTTACAATCTCACCATCATGATGTCCCTGAAAATATTGCGCAAATTATTGACAATCATCTTTTTTCTCCTAATGGTGATTTCCTTGTTTGGGAGCCTTCTACCAATGGAATCCTAGATTCAAAAAATTATTATATGCATAATTTCTCTGATAATGACTCTAGTTTTCTATGGGTGAATCATTTTAACAAACCCTGGATTAAACCTTCTATGCTCACCCTTATTTGGCGCATTGCCCATAATAGATTACCAACGGAAACCTGTTTTCAAACTTTTGGTTTTCAACTCTGTTCTAAGTGTATCTTGTGTAATCAACATAGGGAGGATGCCAATCATATTTTTCTATCTTGCACGACAGCCATTGCTCTATGGAATTATATTTCTGATTTATTTAATTACAGATGGTTCTTTACTGACTCAATTTCCTTGTTATTAAAAAATTGTACTAGATATGATATTTCTCTGCAGATAAAAAACCTTTTCCTGGCGGTAGTGGCGGAGCTTCTACATGAGATCTGGTACGTTAGAAATGTTCTCATTCAAAATAATCACCGTCTCAATCTAAATGCAGGGAAAACTCAGATTCTTCTTGCGGTTCATGAAGCTGCCTCAATAAAAAAAGACTGTTGTAACAACTCAGTTGGTGACTTTGTGATTCTTCGATAGCTCCGTGTTCCTGGCATCTACCAAAACCCCAAACACTCATTTGAAGTGTTCTGGCAATCTCTAATGCCAGGATGGACTAAAGTGAACGTCGATGGCACCTCCAAAGGCAACCCAGGACCTGCCAGTTGTGGTGCCATCTTCAGAGACTCAGCTGGGCAGTGTTAGGGCTGCTTCTATGTTGGATGTGGTCACTCTTCTTCTCTGGAGGCGGAAATGTTGGGGGTCATTCATGCTGTTGATTTTGCGCTTCAAATAGGTTGGAGAAAGCTCTGGATAGAAAGTGATTCAACCACTATCATTCATGCCATCTGGAATGGCAACATCCATCTGGCCTTCACACTTACCACACGTTGGATGAATTGTCTAAATTTGCTCCATGGGATGGACTATATAGATTCTCATGCCTACCGGGAAGCGAATGCTGTTGCTGATGCTCTTGCCAACAAAGGAGTTCATCATAACATGACTTGGATGGACTCTAGTCCTTCTTACTTACTATACCTTTTTGATAGAGATTGTAAAAAATCCCATCTTTTCGCCTCTTGTAATCCTTTTTGTTTATTAATAAATTGTGCTCTGGTCTTTGACCAAATAATTACCTCAAAAAAATGATAATGGTGACACAAATATGTGTGTGATTGGTAAATGAAATTAAATTGGTTTAATTTTTTTGGAGTGGTCTATTATTATTATTGTATTATTATAAATATAATTATTTCATAATGATAATAATGTTTGAAAAAAGTGAAACTATCCAAATTAAATGGTTTTAATTTTGGTTAGTAAATTAAATGATTTGAATTTAATTAAATGGAATGGTTTTAATTTAATATGAGAATAACCATGGTAAATTAATTTAATGGGATTAAATTACAACATTAATTATGGGTGTTATTATTATTAATTTTAATAATAAAATTCAATTAAGAAAGAAAAGATGGGGCATGATGGGAATAGAGTATAGGAAAGGCACAACTTTTGGTGGAGTGAGGGAATTGTGGAGGAGAATAAATGAGATTGGAGAGAGGGAGGAATTACAAGGTAATAGTGGGAATGAAATTAAATGATAAATAAATGATAAATGGGAGATTTGTTGAATAATTCTAGAGTAAAAAGGATTAAAAATCATGATTTATTTTGGAATTAGAAAAGTAAATAAATAAGTAATTAATAATAATAATAATATATTTTTAATATTAATTTTGATGGTAGAACACTGTTTTCACTATAAGTTCTTCGTTTGAGCTTGGTTTTATGAACCGTCAGTGGCAGCATAACCCATAAATTATGACGGTAATTTAAAACCAATGATTAATACCTTTTTATGAATCATGTCTCGGGTCAATAAAACACTTATTATTAATCGAACATATTATTATCATTAAACGCATGGAAACCGCGTGACATGTCGTGTGTTGACCAGTAAAACAATGTAACAGTTGTATGATCACGTCGCGTAATCATTAATATACACTACTTACCATTTTACCTTTTTTATTACCTATATAAGGGAGGGTAACATGTTATTTACATACCCCTCTTCTTCTCCACATGGTGGCGCTCCCAAATGACTTAGAAGCCTTCCTCATATCTTCTTCATCCCGACTTCATTTATCGATCTTTCAGTGGCTGTTGGATAGTTTTGATGAGGTGAACATTTTACACCTCGTTCCTTTCCCTCTTCTTTGAATTCCTCTTCATAGATTCCTTACAGGGATATTTCCTATATTTGACGGGAATGACGCTCTTCGTCGAATGTCATCTTAATGGTACATTTTACACCATTCTGATTCCTTCCTCGATCTCCTCTTTCTGTTCCTCCTTCCAATGCTATGAAAAGTGACACCTAAAACCTTAATGGAGTCTCTCATGGTTGTTAGTGTGGTTGTGCCACCACGTCCATGGGAGGACATAGTTGTTGGGAGGAGCGATCGAAATCCTCGTGGTGGTTGTTCACTCATAAGGACATCAAAATCATTTCAAGTAGGGATATTAGCTTCATCTCTCTCTGTTTTGTGGATCATGCAGGGTGGGTATCCTCTTGTTTTCATTAGAATTGGTTGAACCAGAAAATAAAGATAATAACTAGTTAAAGAACGGGTGTGGGGAATTTTTTTTGATATTGTTGTTTTATTTCCATCAATTCTTATCCTTGGATTATGTTGTTAATTGAATAGGCTTATGCATACTGAAAATCATGGTCTTTGGAGGCCTATGCTTGCACAATTAGATGTTGACATGTTTTTTTTGGATTGTTTTGTGGATGGAATTTCGTAGAATATGGAAATTGGTTAATCATGTAAAGTTGGATGATTAAATTAATACCTGGAACCGTTGTATGATATCCCTGGTTAACTAAATGAAAGAATAAATTATTTTGTGTGCTGGTTGGGGATTAATTATGTAAAGGGGTGTTTCGTGGGTTTTTGTGGAATGGGTGAGAAGTGGGGCTGCTGTTGGCTTGGTTGTTGGTTGGAATGTATGATATGGTTGTGATGGGATGTGGAGTTGTGTTATATGATATCAAAGGGATGATGATGTGGTACGTGTATTGTTTCCGATGTGTTTGGGGTTATGGTGGATTAAAGCAGGGCTGCAGGGATGGGTTGTGCATATGAATAAAAGTGGAAGAGTTAACTAATGAATTGTGGGGCATGGTAGTAGATTAAATATGGGAAATAAATGGAATTATTTGGCTAATAAAAGAAAATGGTATTGTGTTGCTTGTGTTTTCCCTAATATTATTTGTGGTTGGAAGGGATATGTTTTACGAATGATTGATCTAGTTTGGTTGTTTTTAGTTTCTTGATAGTTAAGTAACTGATAAACTAAAACTATTGAAACATGAAAAGCATCATGGGGTTTGGGGCTGTTTATTGGGTATATACTTTCGAGGTTGCAGTGCTGAGGCATGTTCTCAGATAATTTGGGTAGAAGCCTTAGGATGGGATGAGTGGTTGATATAATAAAATAAATCTGTACGTTTTACGTTTCTTTATGAACCCCACCCATGTTGAGCATTCCATGCCGAACACCCATGGGATGGGGGGGGGGGTGAGATTCCTAAACATCTAAAGGATGGCTGGTTACTATTCTTCCTTGTGTTTCCTCTTCCAGGTTCTATATCCTAAGATCCTTTGGGCAGGTTACGACAGATGTTTTCCTAGAGTCTTTGGGATGATATGTGATGTGGTTCCCAGGTGTCTTCGGGATGAGATGTGGTTATGGCCGAGGATTGAGATCCAGCGAGATACTATGAGATTCATATGTCCAAATTACGGGACTATCTAAGGAAGAGGGGGAAGCATTAGAGCATTAGTCCTGAGGGATTGAGCAGTATTCAGGGGGAAGATGGTGCGAGGTACCCGTACATTGATAATATTACTATACTACTCTATTGACTTGTGATATTTGGTGAGTGTGGCTCATAATGTTGGGTTGATTGATTCCTTTATAGGCTTTGGTTCTTTCTATTTTTTCACAGGGCATTAGGATGTCTCCCCACCTGTTCATTAGAGCTTTAGGTTTTCCTACTTAGTATACATGTATGATACCCCTAAATTTACTTTTAGGTTTTCAGGAGGACTTTTGGGACCGTGCGAGACCTTTCAAGTTGGGTGTTAGAGTTTTTCTAGTTGCAGTTTTTTCTTTCTTTTTTTGGTGTCGTAATTTGGAGGTTTTTGTGTACTTGTACTTTTGTTTCAATACTGTATAAAACATGCATATGTGGTTGGTTTTGGGATTATTTTCATTTACGTCTTCCTATTTCTTTTGCTGTTTGATTCATCATATTTCCCAATCTTAAATAATAAAAGGGTTAGTGCCTCCCATATTTGTGAAAACTCATATCGTTGGTGCTAGTATCCACTCTGTGGCCTACTGAAGGTGGGACTCGGGGGACATTATCTCTCTTTCACCATTGCCAGCTCAAGAGGGGCATCTTTGTTGGGAGGGGGTTGTGATAGAATGGTATCAGAGGCTGATGGTTGAGAGAAAGGATGAAGTCTGTAGTTAGGAAAAGTGAGGATTTCATGGGATGGTAGGGAAAAATTATTGGCTGGTCTTGGTGTGTGACATAGGCCAGGGAAGACCGGCTAGGACATGGGATTTAGGGCCCCCCGTGATCTGATGCAAGGACTCTGAGCTTACCTAACGACAAAGTAAGACTACACTGATTTCATGGCAGAGACACTAGAAAATGTACATTCATCATCATGATTTGTTTTTTACATGATTTGGGTGTTCTGGGAATGAAATCGAAATAAAATGAAAAAAATGAAACCTTGAAAAAATTTCCTTGATACTTGGGCTTAGGTGTTCTTTATTTACCGTACAACTATGGCACCTGGACGTCGTTCTTGGGTGACTCGGGTAGTCAAGGTTCCGAAAGTCGATCAGCTGTGGATTGACCGAGAGGAGGAAGACGAATTGTGGTAGCACACGTTTCGTGCTTTCCAGCGACAGAGCTTAAAGAAGTATAAAGGAAGCACTTTGAATATGGAATCAAAGAGTTGGTTGGAGGAACTCGAGATCACCTTTGGGCTGATCAGGGGTCCATCAGAGTACTGAGTTCCTCTAGTAGTAAGCCAACTGTGAGGAGCGGCATTTCAGTGCTGGTTGCTTTACCTTGGGGAGGGGAAGGAGATAGATGTTCTATGGTCTAATTTTGTGAAGGAGTTCAGCGAGGAATATTATTCCTCGATGAGGAAGGATGAGAAGAAGTAGGAGTTGTTATCTCTCTAACAAGGAAGCATGTCAGTGTGGGAATTATGGGCCATGTTAAAGGATATCCTCCATTTTTCCCTGAATATCTTTCCGGATGAGTATTCTCGAGCTAGACATTTAGAGGAGGCACTTCACACCACTATGCGGTGCGTGGTGAACCCTTTCATCTTACCAACGTACCCGGAAGTTTAGAAGAATGCAGAGATAATTGAGAGGATGCGCTCACAAGTAGGTCCACCATTAGAGAGGAGTCACCCAAGTTCATCCAAGAAGGAGGCGGTCATCAGTAGATCCCCATCAACAGGACCTTGCAAGTTTCGACCGACAGGGAGAAGACTTCAGTAGGTCCCATACCAATCTCACGATTTCTGCCCGTTTTCTATGGGCTAGGGACTGATGTTCATTGCATGTGGGAATCATGGGCATCTTGGCAGACAATTCCTGTTTTAGACTCAGTATGGAGGGACTGGCCAGGTTCAGCCCCCGCCCCTGTAGCAGTTCCCAGCCCGACCCTTCCAACAGCAATAGGCTCTAGTCCCTCCAAGGGGAGCAGGAGGAGGTGGTGGCCAACCACAGGGAGTTCCTCAAGGACCCCAACTGGGACGTGGTCGAGGAGGTGGACATCAATTGAAAGGAAAAAGAGTGGGATGTGGACAGTTGTACGCAATAGAAGCAGCAACCCTAGAAAGGACAAAGATCGAGAGAGATGTTTTTGGTTTTACTTAAAATGCTCTTGTTTATGTTTTGTTTAACTCCATGAGCATCGCACTCCTTTGTTGATACTCATTATCACCGATTCATTGGGCCTGGACCTTGTTTTTCATGAGTTTGTAATGATAAGTTGTTTCCCACTTTCCTTTAAATGTGTGTGAAGTGTCCTAACATGCATGGAGAGGATGCCCTGATCCCTAATCAAGACACATTAATGTGGATGTGATTAAATCCATGCGGACGAGTCAATACCGTCCAAAGCGGATAGTATCATGACATTAGAGAAGGAATTCTAAAATCTATGTATTGGGGTAGCGTGTTACTTGTTTTGTGCGGTGTTGGGGGCAGTGTGTGTATGAGAAAGCCAAAATTATGGGGGTGGGAGGTCAAAATACCTAATCGATATGCATTAATATGGATGCGATTAAACCCGTGTATGCGAGTTAGTGCCGCCTAAAGCGAATAATATATCGACATGGGGGAAGGAATTCCCTTACTCATATAATTAGGATAGTGGTTGGATTCTTGTTATGATGAGATCCTTGAGAGGTATCTTGCATGGTGGTTGTTCATAACTTTCCCCTTTTTATGGGTTTGTTATTAATTCTCAAGGACGAGAATGTTTTGAGAGGTATCTGTTGTAATGGCATGGACCTCTCCAGTCCATTAATTTGTAAAAATTTGATGTTGTCAAACACGACGCGTGAGTATCGTGGGTGAGAGGGAGTAATTATAAGGTAATAATGGGCATCAATAATAATAATAATTAATTATAATGATGGCGATCCGTTGATGAAATTCAAAGAATATTTATTATATTGTATTAAATAATAATGATAATAGTGACACAAATATGCGTGTGATTGGTTAATGAAATTTAATGTGTTTAATTTTTTTTGGAATTGTGCTATTATTATTATTGTATTATTATAATTATAATTATTTCATAATGATAATAACATTTGAAAAAAAATGTGAAACTAACAAAAATAAATGGTTTTAATTTTGGTTAGTAAATTAAATACCCTATTCTTATTCCTTCCCCGATCTCCTCTTTTTGTTCCTCCTTGCCATGCAATGAAAAGTGACACCTTAAACCTTAATGGAGTCTCTCTTGGTTGTTAGTTCGATTGTACCACATCATCCACGAGAGGATGTAGTCGTTGGGAGGAGTGATCAAAATCCTCGTGGTGGTTGTTCTTGCAGAAGGACATCAAAACCTATTCAAGTAGGGATATTACCTTCATCTCAATCTATTTTTTGAATCATGCGGGGTGGGTATCCTCTTGTTTTCGTGAGATATGGTTGAACCAGTAAATAAAGATAATAACTGGTTAAAGAATGTGTTTGGGGAAATTCTGCTGATATTGTTGTTTTATTTCCATCAATGCTTATCCTTTGATTGTGTTGTGAATTGAGTAGGATTATGCCTACTGAAAATCAAGGTCGTTGGAGGCCTTTGCTTTCGCAATTAAATGTTTCCCTGTTTTTCTGGATAGTTTTGTGGATTGAATTTCATAAAATGTATTCATTGGTTAATCATGTAATGTTAGCTGATTAAATGAATACCTAGAACCCATGTATGATCATCCTAGTTAAACTAAATAAAAGAATGATTTTTTCGGGTGATGGTTGGGGTTTAATTATGTGAAGGGGTGTTTCTTGGGTTGTTGTGGAACGGGTGAGCAGTGGGGCTGCAGTTGGCTAGGTTTTTGGGTGGCGTGTATGATATGGTTGTGATGGGAAGCTGAGCTGTGGTAAATGGTATCAAAGATATGATGATGTGGTATGGGTATTATTTCTTATGTGTTTGTGGTTATGGTGGTTAGAAGCAATGCTGCAGGGATTGGTTGTGCATATGAATAAAAGTAGAAGGTTTAACTACTGAATTGTGGGGCATGGTAGTTGATTAAAAAGAGAAAATCAATGGAAATTATTGTCTGATAAAAGAAAATGTTATTGTGTTTCATGTGTTTTCCCTAACATTATTTGTGGTTGGCAGAGATATGTTTTATGAACGATTGATCTGTTTTGGTTGTTGTTAGTTGCTTGGTAGTTAAGGAACTGATAAACTAAAACTGTTGAAACATGAAAAGCGTAATGTGGTTTGGGGCTATTTATTGTGTGCATACTTTCGAGGTAGCAGTTTCGAGGCATTTGCTCAGATATTTCATGTATAAGCCTTATGATTGGTTGAGTGGTTGATATAATAATATAAATATGTAAGTTTTATATTTCTTTACTCAGCCCACCCGTGTTTAGCCCTACGTGCTGAACACCCATGGGATGTGGGGGGGGGGGGGGAGGGGGGAGGTTCTAAAACATCTAAAGGATGACAGGTTATTGTTCTTCCCCATGCTCCCTCTTTCAGGTTCTATAGCCCAGGATCCTTCGGGCATGTTACGATAGATTTTTCCCAAGAGTCTTCGAGATGATATGTGATGTGGTTCCTAGGTGTCTTCAAAATGAGATGTAGTTATGGCTGAGGATTGAGTGCCAACGAGATACTATGAGCTTCATATGGCCAGGTTGTGTTACTAGCTCGAGCATCATATGGCCAGGTTGCGGCACTAGCTCAGGAAGAGGAGGGAGCATCATAGTTCTAGGTGTGAGGGATTGAGCAGTATTTAGTGGGTAGGTGGTGTGGGGTACCCATACTTTGATAATATTACTATACTACTCTATTGACTCGCGATATTTCGTGAGTGTGTCTTGTAAGTTTGGGTGGATAGATTCATTACTAGGCTTTGGTTCCTTCTATTTTCTCACAGGGAATAATGATGTCTCCAAAACTGTGCACGAGAGATTTAGGTTTTCCTATTGAGTATAATTGTATTCTCACCCTACGTTTACTTTCAGGTTTTCAGGAGGACTTCAGGGACCGTGTGGGATCGTTCTTGTTGGGTGTTGGAGTTTTTCTGGTTGCAGTTTTTGCTTTCTTTTTTTGGTATCGTACTTTGTAGCTCTTCTTGTACTTGAACTTTTGTTTCAGTATTGTATAAAACATGCATATGAGTTTGGTTTTGGGTTTATTTTCATTTAGTTGATCCTTTTTCTTTTGGGGTTTGATTAATCCTATTTCCCGATATTAAATAATAAAAAGGGTAATGCCTCCCATATTTGTGAAAATTCAAACCCTTGGTGTTAGTCGCCACCCCGGGGACTACTGGAGGCGGGACTCAGGGGTCATTATCTCCCTTTCACCATTTCCAGCTCAAGAGGGGATTCTTTGGTGAGAGGGGGTCGTGACAGAATGGTATCAGAGGTTGATGGTTGACAGATAGGATGGAGTCTGGAGTTAGGCACATTGAGGATAGCATGGAATGGTAGGGCAACAGTGTTGGCTAATCTTGTTGTGTGACATAGGCCAGGGAAGGCCGGCTAGGACAAGAGATTTTAGGGGCCCCTGTGATCCGATGCAAGGACTCTGAGATTACTGAACGACTGAGTAAGACTAAAATGATTGAAGTGTACAGACCCTAGGAAAGGTACATGCATCATCCTGATATGTGTTTTACTTTATTTGGGTGTTCTGGGAAAGAAATCAAAATAAAATGATAAAATGAAACCTTGATAAAATTTCCTTGCTACTTGGGATTAGGCGTTCTTTGTTTATCATACAACTATGGAACTTGGATGTCATTCCCAAGTGACTCAGGCAGTCGAGGCCCAGCAGATTCAGACGGCTGATCAGATGAGGATTGACCGAGAGGTGGAAGACGACTTGTGGCAGTGGACATTTCGTTCTTTCCAGCAACAGATCTTGAAGACGTATGAAGGCATAACATCGGATACGGAATCAAAGAGTTGGTTGGAGGAAGACGATATCACCTTTGGGCTGATCAGGGCTCCATCAATGTACTGGTTTCCTATAGAAGTAAGCCAACTGCAAGGAGTGGCGCATTAGTGGTGGATGCTTTACGTTGGGGAGGGGAACGAGACATAAGTTCTATGAGCTAACTTCGAGAAGGAGTTCCATGAGAAATTTATTTCCTCGATGAGGAAGGCCAAGAAGAGGCATGAGTTGTTGTCTCTCCAACAAGGAAGCATGTCAGTGCGGGAACTACTGGTCAAGTTCAAGGATCTCCTCTGTTTTTTGCCGAATCTCTTTCCAGATGAGGATTCCCGAGCCAATCATTTTGAAGAGGAACTTCGCCACACTATTCGGTGCACGGTGACCCCTTCCACCTTACCAACGTTCATGGATGTATAGAAGAAGGCAGAGAGAATCGAGAGGATGTGTTCACAAGTAGGTCCACTGTGAGAGAGGAGTCACCCATGTTCGTCCAAGAAGGAGGCGGTCAGCAGTGGATCCCCATCAACATGACCTTCCATGTTTCGACTAGCAGGGGGCACACTTCAGCCGGTCCCATAACAATCTCAAGATTTCCACCCATTTTCTATAGGCCAGGGAATAAGGTATTTGCATGTGGGAATCATGGGAATCCTGGCAGACATATTCCTTTTCAGACTCAGAATGGAGGGACTGGCCAGGTTGAGCCCCATCCCCAATAGCAGTTCCCAGCCTGACCCTTCCAGCAGCAATAGGCTCTAGTCCCTCCAAGGGGAGTTGGAGCAGGTGGTGGCCATCCACAAGGAGTTCCTCAAGGACCCCAACCGGGACATGGTCAAGGAGGTGGACCTCAATAGAATGACTGAGGAGTGGGACATGGATAGTTGCACACAACATAAGAGGAAACCCTAGTAAGGCCATAGATCAAGAGAGATGTTTTCTATTTTACCATAAATGTACTCATTTATGTTTTGTTCAAATTCAGGATCATCACAATCCTTTGTTGAAACTCATTCTTGCCCATGATTTTGGACTGGACCTTATTTTCCATGAGTCTATAATGCTAAGTTGTTTCCCTCGTTCCTTTAAATGTGTGCGGAGAGTCCTAACATGTGGTAAGTGGAGGACCTAATCCCCAATCAAGAGGACCTGATCCCTAATCAAGACACATTAATGTGGATGTGACTAAACCTGTGCGGGCAAGTCAGTGCTTCCCAAAGTGGATAGTATCATGACATGGGATAAATAATTCCCCAATCTATGTGTTAGTGCAGCATGTTACTTTTTTTGTGTGGTTTTGGGGGCAGTGTGTGTATGATAAATCCTAAATTATGGGGTGGGAGGACCTAATCCCTAATCGAGACTCATTAATGAAGATGTGATTAAACCCGAGCATGTAATTCATTGCCGCCTAAAGTAGATAATATCTCGACATGGGGGAAGGAATTCCCTAAATCATATAATTAAGATAGTGGTTGGATTCTCGTTATGACGAGAGCCCTGAGAGGTATCTTGCGGGGTGGTTGTTTAGACCTTTCCCATTTTTATGGGTTGGTTTTTAATTCTCAAGGATGATAATGTTTTGATAGGTATCTAATGTAATAGACCGGACCTCTCTGGTCCATTACTTTGTAAAAATTTGATGTGGTCAAACACGACATGTGAGTGTCGTGGGAGAGAGGGAATAATTATAAGATAATAACTGGCGTCAATAATAATAATAATTATTAATGATAATTATGGAGACCCGTTGATGAAATTGAAAGAGGATTTATTACTATTGTATTAAATAATAATGATAATGGTGGCAAAAATATGTGTGTTATTGGTAAATGAAATTAAATGGGTTTAATTTTTTTTGGAGTTGTGATATTATTATTATTTTCATATTATAATTATAATTATTTCATAATGATACTAACATTTGAAAAAAAGTTCAACTAACAAAATTAAATGGTTTTAATTTTGGATAGTAAATTAAATTATTTGAATTGAATTAAATGGAATGGTTTTAATTTAACATGATAATAACCATTGTAAACTAATTTAATGGGATTAAATTAGAACATTAATGATGAGTGTTATTATTATTAGTTTTAATAATAACATTGAATTGAGAATGAAAAGATTGGGAATGATGGGCATGGAGTATAGGCAAGGTGCCACTTTTGGTGGTGTGAGGGAATTGTGGAAGAGAATAAATGAGATTGGAGAGAGGGAAGAATTACAGGGTAATAGTGGGAATAAAATTAAATGAGAAATAGATGATAAATGGGAGATTTGGTGAAGAATTATAGCGGGAAAGGGATTCCAAATCGTGATTGATTTTGGAGTTAGAAAAATAAGTAAATAAGTAATTAATAATAATAATATATTGTTAATATTAATTTTAATGATAAAACACTGTTTTCCCTATAACTTCTTCGTGTGGCCTCGGTTTTACGAACCGTTAGTGGAACTGTAACCCTGAAATTATGAGGGTCATTTTAAGACCAATGATGAATACCTTTTTATGACTCATGCCTCAGGTCAATAAAACACCTATTACTAAATGAAGTTATTATTATCATTAAATGCATGGAAACTATGGGACGTGTCGTGTGTTGACCATTCAAACAACGTAACAGTTGTACGGTCACATCGTTTATTCATTCATACACGCTACATACCGTTATACCTTTTCATTTCCTATATAAGATAGGGTCACATGTTATTTACGGACCCCTCTTCTTCTCCACACGGTGACGCTCTCAGATGACCCATAAGCCTTCCTTCTATCTTGTTCATCCAGACTCCGATCTTTGATCTATCAGTGGCTACAGGATCATGTCGATGAGGCGAACATCGTGCACCTCATTCCTTTTCCTATTATTCGAATTTATCTTCGTAGTTTCCTTCTGAGGTGATTGCTGAAATTTGACGGGAACGACGCTCTTCGATGAACGTCATGTTAATGGTATGTTCTACCCTGTTCTTATACCTTCCTTGATCTCCTCTTTATGTTCCTCATTACTATGCTATGAAAAGTGACACCTTAAACCTTAATGGAGTCTCTCTTGGTTGTTAGTGCAGTTGTGCCGCAACGTCCACAGGAGGACGTAGTCATCGGGAGGAGTGATCGAAATCCTCGTGGTGGTTGTTCTCTAAGAAGGACATCAGAACCTATTCAAGTAGGGATCTTACCTTTGTCTCTCTTTCTTTTGTTCATCATGCAGGGTGGGTATCCTCTTGTTTTCGTGAGAAACAATTGAACCATTAAATAAAGATAATAACTAGTTAAATAATGGGTTTGGGGAATTTTTTTGATATTGTTGTTTTATTTCCATCAATGCTTATCCTTTGATTATTTTTTGAATTGAATAGGCTTATGCCTACTGAAAATCACGATCGTTGGGGGACTTTTCTTGCACAATTAAATATTGCACTGTTTTTCTGGATTGTTTTTTGGTTGTAATTTCAAAGAATTTTGAAATTGGTTAATCATGTAAAGTTGGATGATTGAATGAATACCTGGAACCCTTGTATGAACACCCCGGTTAAATTAAATGAAAGAATGAATTTTTGTGGGTGCTGGTTGGGGTTTAATTATGGGAAGGGGTGTTTCATGGGTTGTTGTGGAATGGGTGAGTAGTGGGGCTACGGTTGGCTTGTTTGTGGGTTGGAATGTATGATATGGTTGTGATGGGTAGGAGATCTTCGGTAAATGGTATCAAAGGGACGATGATGTGGTACGGGTATTGTTTATGATGTGCTTGTGGTTTTGGTGTTTGGAATCAGGGCTGCAGGGATGGTTTGTTCATATGAATAAAAGTGGAAGATTTAACTAATAAAATGTGGGGCATAGTAGTGGATTAAATAGGGAAAATCAATGGAATTGGTTGGATGATAAAAGAAAATGGTATTGTGTTTCTTGTGTTTTCGCTACCATTTTTTGTGGATGGCAGAGATATGTTTTACGAACGATTGATCTGGTTTGGTTTTTTTTAGTTGCTCGGTAGTTAAGTAACTGATAAACTAAAACTATTGAAACATGAAAATCATAATGGGGTTTGGGGCTGTTTATTGTGTGTATATTTTTGAGGTAGCAGTGCCAAGGAATGTGCTAAGATATTTTGTGTATAACCATTAGGATGGTCTGAGTGGTTGATAGAATTATATAAATATGTACATTTAATGCCTCATTACGCACCCCACCCATGTTGAGCACTATGTTCCGAACACCCGTGGGATGGGGGGGGGTGAGATTTTCAAACATCTAAAGGATGGCTGGTTACTGTTCTTCCCTATGCCCCCTCTTCCAGGTTCTATATCCCAAGATCCTTCAGGAAGGTTATGAAAGATGTTTTCCAAGAGTCTTCAGGATGATATGTGATGTGGTTCCCAGGTATCATTGGGTTGAGATGTGGTTATGGCTGAGGATTGAGTGCCAGTGGGATACTATGAGATTCGTATAGCCAGGTTGTGGCACTAGCTCGAGCTTCGTATGGCCAGGTTGCAGCACTAACTCAGGAAGAGGGGGGAACATCAGAGTGTTAGGCATGAGGGCTTGAGCAGTATTCAGTGGGAAGATGGTGCGGGGTACACATACTTTGATAATATTACTATACTACTCTATTGACTTGCAATATTTGGTGAGTGTGTCTTGTATGGTTGGGTGGATAAATTCTTTGCTAGGATTTGGTTACTTCTGTTTTCTCATGAGGAAATTGGATGTCTCCCCACCTGTGCAAGAGAGCTTTAGGTTTTCCTACAGAGTATTCTTGTATGCTCACCCTACGTTTACTTTCAGGTTTTCGGGAGGACTTCAGGGACCATGTGGGACCTTCCTAGTTGGCCGTTGGAGTTTTTCTGGTTGCAATTTTCTCTTTCTTTTATTGGTATCATACTTTGGATCATTTCTTGTACTTTTACATTTGTATTAGTATTGGCTAAAACATGCATATGGGTTTGGTTTTGGGTTTATTTTAATTTACTTGTTCCATTTTCTTTTGGTGTTGGATTCATCCTATTTCTCAATCTTAAATAATAAAAAGGGTAATGCCACCAATATTTGTGAAAAATCATACCCTTGGTGCTAGTCTCCACTATGGGGACTACTGGAGGCGGGACTCAGGGGGTCATTATCTCCCTTTTTCCATTGCCAGCTCAGGAGGGGCATATTTGGGGGAGGGGGTCATGAAATTTCACCATAAGAATACATTGATATAACAATTTCTAAAATTATTTTAATTTTATATAATATAATTTCAATATTCTTAATAATTTATTTATATTATATTCTCATTGAATGTAATAAAAATCATTTTTATAGAGAAGAAAGAAAATGTTGTTTCTAATAAATGATAATTTTTCCTAAAAAATAATTAAACAATGTATTATTTAATCTCTTTTTGTAAAATTCATAGAATTGATACTTCTTCAAATATAATTCAATTTAACGACATGGATATAATGATCATGTTAGAATAATATTTATTTTAATAATGAAACATTGTTTTCTTAACATCCGTATTACATATTGTATAAGAAAGAAAACATAGTGTTCATATAAAATTACCGATAGTTCAATTCCAAAAGTAATTATTTAATAAAAAAATAATTTATTATGTACAAAATTAATTATGTTTTTTAAAATTAATAAATCCCAGTGACATTTTACTTACAACATTACATGTGGTATAATTAATTATTTTCATCATGTATTCCTCTTTATGGTGTTTTTTCATTTATCTACAATAACAATGAATTTATGATCACATAACGGTAGTCCTTGAGTCATTAATGTAGTGATTCCATTATTCATAATTTAAATTTCATGTTATTTATTACTCTATCAAAATCCAATAATAACAATATATATCATTGGGATAATAAAAGGATACTCATACATAATTTATTAAAAATATGTATTACCATTTTTCAAAAGAATGGTCATGAGTATGGTTAAGAAGTAATTAAAAAATTTCGAATTTCTATTTAATAAACATAGATATAACAATGAATATTATTTAATGTCACATGAAAAATCCCCAATAAAATAAAATATTATAAAAAAATTAATACATCAACCATTAATTTCAAAAATAAAAATTTAAAACCTATAATTTTATCAATAATTTATAAAATTATTTTAAATATTTTTTTTCATTTTATAAAATATATTTTATATTATATCTAAATTTACGAATTTCATTAAGAAAAAATAATCACACATGCATAATAAATAAACGTATAGTATAATGTAGACCCTTGTAGTATATTTTAAATAATACTGTTCTATATTCAATAAAAATAATCATTTTATATTGTTTCTTAAAATTCACCCTTTGAAACATTTTATATGGTTAAATTTAAAATTAAGACAATTTTATAAATTTTATATCTACATTTAAAAATTTAGAATAAAATTTAAAATTAATAAAATAAGATAGTAATTATACTTGAGAAGTAGGATATATTGGATGATTGAGAGGGGCCAATGACTAATCAATTGGGAAAGAAAATATCCTAGGTTGCTGTTCATTTTTTGGATGATGTTTGTGTGAAATTTGATATCATTCAATTAGTGGTGGAATGTTTTTAGGATGTCTTTTAGGAAGATTACTTAGAGCTTCCACCTAAGAGATATGTTTGATTCACCCTTGATCTCATGTCGGGGACTAATCCAGTATTTATATCATCGTACAGATTGCTACGGATAATGACTCACAAGTTGAAGACTCAACTAGAAGAATTTGAGGATAAAGAGTTTATTTATTTGGGTACATCACCTCAGGGATCACCTGTGATGTTTTTAAAGTATTCAAATGGGTGTTTACTATAGGTTTTTTACTACTATATGATGAACAAGGATACTATAATGAACTACTACCCTCTTCACCATATTGACAATGTTTTTTACCAATTGAGAAGATATTATGTGTTCTTTAAGATTGAAATGAGATCAAGGTTTCATTAAATGATATATTAGACTTCTCATATAACTAGGACAATGATTAAAAGTTTTAATGTAATATTTTTCTTCGTATTAATGTTGTATGAATTAGACACCAGACTAGAATGTTTATGTCCATGCATAATAGATTCATTCATCCATACATTGATCGCTTTGTGGAGGCGTTTATAGATGACATATTGATATTCCCCAAGTTTCATGATGATAATTAAAAACACTTTAACATCATCCTGGCTAAAATTAGAGACAATTAGTTTTATTCCATGTTATCTATGTGTCATTTTTTGATTTATTAGATACATTTCTGGGAAATCAAAATCTTTGTGAAAGGATGTATTAGTGGGCCCTGAGAAGTTTCATAATTTGTTTTCATAGGATAATCCTAATAATGTTTTCAATATATATAGATATATAGTATTAGCTATATATTTTAGGAGGTTCATCTATTAATTATCCATTTTGGATTTATCATATTCATGCCTGGCCAAAAAGGGGAAAATTTTTGAAGCATATGAAACATGTAATTATGATTTTAATTAGATTATGATGAACTTGACCTCATTACAAATAATGATCATAATGATCCTAGTGAGGAGTATACAATGTATTTTGATTCTTTTGAGATTAATAATCTCAGTTAATGTAGGGAAATTAAGTTGTGGTGTATTGTTCTCAGAATCTTGAGCCACATGAATAAAACTACTCTACACCCAACTTCAAACTGGCAACTTTTGATTATGATTTATTGTGTTGGTGGAATTATATATTGGAAGATATTTTTACACACCATGCCAATCAAAATATATTAATATATATCTTTATCCATAGAGAATAAAATCTCCCACAATAGATATTATTAGAGGATATACAATCATTCGATTTTGAGATAGTATATAAATATGGCAATGGAAATTGCATGGATGATTCCTTGAGGGGGAATATTCATACTCAGGCTGTTCAAAAGTCTAAGGTTTAGTGGAAGATGAGGACCATTCTGGCTAAGATGTTTTTAGGGGTTGAGTAGATTTATGAGATGATGACCCTTTTATCAATTTTATTATATTCAATGCTTTTTATATTTATTACATACAATATTAATGAGTGTCTTGAGTGTTGGAACTTGTGGAATATCCTTGAGGGTGGTGAGGCACCTTCCGATTGGACTATAGATGCGTATGTGATTATCAATGGTAGAAATTGGTTTTTGAGCATGTGTGCATATATGATGTGTTGATGTAGTAATTTTCTACATCATAGTGGGATATGCATCCAAGGGTGACAAAAATGTTCTATTACCCAAAAAATTGTTTTGGAGATTTTTTATGATAAAAGAGATAGGATGTTTTGGGACACTATGTGATAATTGTGAGTAGGTTAATCCAGAGATTCAATGATATGGAAGATTTACTTAGCCATTATTCATTACAGAATGGTTGCAGTATGAGGTTAAAATAAACATTTTGGTATTTCTTTTGTATACACATCAGATGAATGATGCTTTCTGGGATTTTTGGGATCAACAATGAATGTTATGTATTTCTTTAATATATGGGAAACTTTCTGAGTGGAGTATCTCAGATTTTTGTATTTTTAAGAGATATTCCATCAACATATATTCTTATAGAGAATAGTTTCAGACCTAGGATCATGTTTCACCGCATGCTTCTGGTTGGTCTTGCACAACGAACTTGGTACATATGTTTCATTGATTTTAGCCTTCAATCCACAGACATATGGGTAGTCAGAGAATATCATACATGTTTCGGTGATATTTTTGGGGCATATGTTCCTAAAATTTGTTGGTCTTAGGGTAATCCCTTGACATTAGAGGAGTTTTACTATAACATTATTTATAAGGAAATTATAAAGATGGAACTGTATGATGTTGTTTTCTATTTACTAATAATATCATTTCAATGTTGGATGGAGGGTGGTGAGTCATAATTGTTGGTTCAATGTCTTGTTTATGAGACATTATAATAGGTGAATCTAATTAAAAATAAATGGAAATGGATCATTGTAGATAGAGTATGTATGATAACAGATGTAGATGACCAGTAGAGTTTAAAGAGTGTGATTGTGTATTCCTTTGGGTGTCTAATACTTTGGAAAATTGTAGTATATATAAATATGGATGGTTGGTACTCATCTTTGATAGAACATTTGAGATAGTGTAGAGAATCAGGATAGTGTCATACTAAATGGTAGTTCCATATAAATATAGAACAATGAATGATTTTTTCCAAGTATCACAACACCATATGTATCGCCTAGACCCCTATCGCGTGATCATGGTAGATGATGTTTATCCTGAGTTAGATGCATTTTTTTGAGGAAAATACTATGATTTTTTTGGATGATAATGATAAATAGAAATGGGGTAATATAGTCTTTATATTTAATATTTTTGGATAACATGGTAATATATATAATAATATTTGGGAAATCAATGAATACATGATGGTTCAGTGGAATAAAAATTTTTACACAAGAATCTTATTGACTATTGGATGTGTTTCTCGAGGATGATCTATTATAAGGTATGAATATTGTATGGTCTCATATTTTTGAGGTACATTTCCTTTTACGTCAATTATCTTTTGAGATATGTTGGAAAAATTTATGAATGTTATGATATTAAGTATTTTTTTAATTAATGTTTTCTGGTCATAAACGGGACAATGTGTAAATATGGATTGATAATTATTTGAGAGGATTTACGTAAAAATTGGATGAGAAATAAAATTCTTAACATTTACACCTCGTATAAAGGGATAAAACACTATGTAATTTTTTTTGGGTTTAATAAAATAAATTTTAGGTAAAATATTATTCAGTGAAAATTTAATAAAAATTACGTGACATGTAACCTAGTTAATCACCATTCAATCTCTTGACACGCATTATTAAATTCGATCTGTGGATGAGTTATTTTTTATACTAGTTCAACTTCTCTCCTCTCAATCTAGGGAGACTCTCCATGTGATTTTGGTGTTCCAAACCCTTTTCTGGGCACTCCATTCATGCTGTTTATCCCCGGTAAGTCATTCCGGTTGAATTTTTACTTTCACATCCTTCTTCTCCAACTCGTAGCAATGAAATCCATTGTACAATTTTGGTTTTGTTTTTGACCAGGATCAATCTTGATATAGTAACCTCTATTAAATCATCTACACATCTTCCTAATGAGTTTTTACCATTGTAAACATTGTTGGATATTTGGATAAAGTATGGTGGTCAATGATTCAATCCCAATATTTTTTATTTTTCTTTACTTATATATAATACTATATTTGGTAGTTTTTCATTATAACTTTATTTCCAAATTTGAATTTATTAATTTGGTCAATTAATTTATTGGATTTTGGGGGGATTTTATTGAATTAAAAATTTTAGGGTATAGGGATAATTTTTTGTGATATTAATTATTTTAATTTTTTATATTTATTTAGATAATTAAGTATGAATGTAACTATGTGCCTTTTATTTCATGAATTTAAATAACTATTTATAGATTTGATTATAATATATTGTGTTTATTGAGTAGATATATTTAATTGTAGAATTAATTATGTCATATTGAAGTTGTTTCTATGATATAATTAATTGGATAATTAATTATTTGATATTGAAATTTTTTCCTTGAGATAATTATTTGTAGAATTAATTTTGTTATATTGAAATTTATACCTTCACATAAGTAATTAATTAATTAATTAATGCATTAGACATACATAATTAATGTGCGAATTAATTAATTGTATTTGTGTGATAATATTGTTGTTAATTTGTAATGAAATTCCTGTTGAATAATTTATTGATGAAATAATTATTTGTGAAAGAATGGTAACATGGTCATTCAGTTGAGAAGTATATATTTTAATATTAGTATTATAAATTTGAGTAAATTAATGGTAACATGGTTTTTTTATTGAGATGTAATTATTGTAAAATGGTCATCATACGTATTAATTAAATCATGGTATCATGGGAAACCATTTATATAATTAAATGTTAGAAAAAAAGTCCTCCAAGTCATGATCTCATTTTATTATACATTGGTCATAGAAATTAGACGAAACATGTATTGCGAAATGATATTTCTTTATAACACAATATCCTCTGACATGATAGAATGTTGGTATTAATATATGATATTACTAGAAATAACTTTATGCTCTATCATGATCTGATTCTAGTTTTGTAGTATGAGTTTTCATGGGAAACATGGTGTTATATGGTAAATTAATGATTAAATTCATAATGTGATAACTGTTTAATTATGTGTTGTTATTTATTTATTTATACAATAATGTACACTATAATTTAAATGGATTTGTATTATACACTGTTGGGGGTGGTCTGTAGAGTTTTACTCACAAACAAATTAGTTTAAATGATCAGTAAATGAACAGACTCTTCATTTTATGTATATGATATTAGAAAAGGTCCTGATATAGTTTTCACATTGGGGATAAATCATGGATGAGGGAACTAGTCATTTTTTGGGAACCTTTTGGGAATAGTTTGTGTCTTTATTTAATGGTTTATTTATACAAATAATTTTACATGGAATGTTTCTATATCAGTTTGATAGAGAGATTCCTTCTTTGATTGACTTGGGATATTGCAATTGTCATTGATTTTATATTCATCCTCAATTATTTATTATAATTATAAAATAGTGTCTAGTCTCTATATAACTGAATCAGTAGAACATTGTTTCTAGTCAGTAGCTTCTAGAGTATTGGGAGGTGCACTTATAGTCACATAGTGGACTAGATCAAGGAATAGGTGCATGGAAAATTTATTTGGATGTTACAATAGTTGAGGGGAAAACTATTAGGGAGTATGGTTGGTCTAATGGTGTTGTCCATCCCAAGTAATAGTGTGAGAATGCCATTTTAATTCTAAAAATTATTTAAAAGATCAACAAACCCTCATTTAAACCCCCAAATGAATCTAACCCAACCTATTTAAATTTCCACAGTTTGGGAGTCACTTTAAAACCCTTTTTTGTTCCCCAAACCCATACTATAGTGGGTGGAATTGTCGATTATCTCATCTTATCCCTCACCCATTTAGTGGGTTTCCTCTCATGTATCTTATACCAATCACTCATTATAACATCCATATATTTTTATATATTATTATGTTATTTATGAACCATTACATTGTTTTTTGGAATCATTAAATTTGGTTTGATTACTTGATATAAATTTCCACGTCTTAATTGGAAAAATTATTTGCGGGTGTTATGTGACATGATATTTTGTGATTAAATGAAATTATTTATATTTGTGTTATTCCATATTATAAAACCACGATTTATTTGATTTGATTGATAAATAAATTAATGATGAATTAATAATATGATTTGAATTGGAATCTAATTTGGGTTAAACTTCCCAAATTAATGGAATGGGAATTTCATGAATATTTTGAAAAGTAAAAAAAATTTTAAATTTAATTTAGTATTAATTTTCGAAAAAAATTCTCCAATTGAGATGAAAAAAAATTATAATTGTTTTTTATTTAAGAAGAATGAATTTATAAGAAAACATTCTTTGGTTTCGAATAGTGATTGTAATTTTGAAAATGAATATTAGGAAATTGATATATGAATAATGATTGATTGATATATCATTATTTTCCCTTATTATATTCATTGATTTATAACATTTGATGATATGTGTTTAGTTGGATAATTTGGATAAACACATTAATATTGAAATATGGTAGCATTGGATATATTATGAAATCTATAACAAAAACCTAGTGAGGATGATCTTATCCCTGATGAGATATTGATGAGAAATATTTTTCATAATCATTTTAGACTTGTTTGCACATATTTAAATGAAATTTTATATGAGAGTGTGATAATCTATAATGGGGGACTATCATATTGTAGGGATGATGGACATTGTTCTTATTGTGATTATATTCAAAAATATATTTTATTAATTATGAAACTTATTTGTCCATGTGATTTGGTTTATATAAAATATTTTATATAAAATGTTTATATAAACCAAGTTTGAAGTGTTATCCATCATTATGAAATGAAACATTGTTTGTATTTAATCATGAAACCCTATTTCAATGTTCTGTTTTATTGATGATTTAATTAGTAATTTGGTTTTATATTAGGGATCATTATCATGGAGGCATGGGGAGGAGTTAATGGGGGGTTTTAGATAACACGTAACATTTGAATCTGCTCATTCATCGATTTCCACATACTATGTATGATTAAAGGGAATGTTCCTCTTATAGGAGGGAGATGTTCTTGGTCTCTTTGGCATTGAATTTTGTGTTATATTTAGGTTGTCTCATTTCTTTGGTGTACTTTGATGGTGTTCAATTATTTATTTTTAAAATAACTGTTTTGTTTTCGAACATTCATCATATTTGATTCTGATTAAAAATATATATATCTTTATCATCTACTGTTTTTGGAAAAACTATTCCTTTTTTTATCATGTAAGGTCCTAGATGCTTATCACCAAACCATGTGATTTCATTTTCCCTTCAATATCTGTTAGTTCAGGCACGAGTAAAAGGGTAATAGTTTATCCTAGAAGGTTTGTGAGTAATATTTTATGGGTATTTCCACACATCAATTCCAAAAAAAAACCATGTGGTTAACTATTATATAGTGGGGATATTTGTTAATGATAGTATCCTCATTCTTTCTCTGGATGGAATGATATTTGTCCAAATAGATTATTTTGGAACAAATTACTTTTTTATGGATTATCCATAAATAAATGAGATTATTATGAGAATAATTATTTTTTCACAAGGTATCCATAATTCATAGATATTTTTATAGAACTCATTAATTTTACATGGGTAAACCATGTTTCAAGGAGATTTAATTAAAATCCATTTCTTTTCAATGGTTTAATCAAATCATGTAAGGGAATATAATTGATTATATCTATTTATGATGAAATTAATTCCTTATGTACATTATTGATATTTTGGTTCATTTAAATAATATGTGATGTATGTTTCCAGATAGCACTGGGTGATCCCATAATTGCTTTTCTGAAGGTTACCCTCATGTAGTGCTATAATGTGTTTGGTAATGATTTTCTTAAAAATGAATTATTTTATATTTTTTCATTTGGGTATTAAAATTTTAATGGTTCTTTAATAATTTTTATGTGTTTTATAATTATTATATTTCAATATGAATACAAGTTTCATCTATGATATTAATTACTTTATAATGTTTTCATTAATCAAAATTGATATCACTTGGGTCATGATTATTAATTCTTATGAATCATGACATTATAAAATACTTACTCTAAGATTCACAATCGACGATTCAAGTCTTTGTGGTAATGTGTTATGTTATGAATCACACATTCAATCTAATTTTTTCAATATATAATTTTTCACATCAAATTCACATTGATAACATTATATTATTAATTCTTATGTATAAAATTATTGCAAATTTTTTCTCACACATCATATGTTACCTTATCCAAAAATTATAAATAAGGTTGTCGAATGTATTATATCAAGAATAGATATCTCATTGATGATGATGATGATGACCTAATGGATAGTATGACAATTTTATTTATGTGGGAGATGTGCTCATTCATAAACATGCGTATTGTTTTAATAGGAGTGTTTCTTAAAGTTTCAAAACACTAAAACTAATGTTTTTGTGATATTGTAAGTGACCTTTTTTCTTTATGATATTGTATGATCTATATGGAAAACATTGTTTCTCAATAATCAATATAATTAGAGGGAATGTAATGTATATAATTTACATAGAGCTTCCATGAGTGGGGGTTGGTGTCTACTATATTTGGTATCCAATGAATAGTTTAGATACCATTTTATATTATTTTTTTCATTTTAGTTTATCTTATTAGTTATGGAAACCATCATAGGCCTATAAGATTAATGATAAATGTATTTTAAAGGTCCTAGAGAACTAATTGTGGTTATATTCAATGAGATTATAATGTGATTAATTTCCATTTATGAGATGTTTTATTAGGCTCAAGTATATTTAAATATTTTTCCTAATGAGATGTTGGAATTTTTATATCATTGAAATAATATTTAATATACGCTAATCATTGTGGTGTATTTTATTTTTGATAATTTTTAAATTATGGAAAAAATTATATTCTCATTTGGATAACAAAGAGTGTTAAATGTCATTTTGTGACTAAGTGATTAATTTTATTACAACAAATATTTTAAATATTTTAGTGGATTGATGTTATATAGTACGAGATAAAATATTATGTTAAAACAAAAATTTATTTTGATGTTATATAAGTCTTAATTAGTTATAAAATTGGGTGTTATAATTTTATTTTGAATATTATTTTATCTTATGATGGTTTAATAATTTTGTGAATCATCTTACAATGTTTTAACCATTTTAGTTTTGGTTAATGTGAAAAGATATTTGGAGCATATTTTTATAATTTATATGGGTATATGATTTTTATATGATGGTTTATAGTTCACCTAGAATGAGAAACTAATCTTTAATAGTCACTTTATAGAAATAAAGATGCGGTTCTGTTAAAAAATTTGGATCAAGTATGAAAATCTATTAGGTATGTAAATATATTCCACAATTTCATTAGTCATGATGGTGAAGGAATCCCTCAAATCATGGAAAAGTGTCCTGAAAGAAAAAAATGTTACCCGCTACCTTAATTTATACCAACCCATTGAATTTTTTTAATATCACAAGGTTATGGTTTTAAAACCCATAACAATCATTAGATTATTAAAATACTAGTGATCAACAACATTTATCACTCAAAATAATTATTAATGTTTTTCTTCTATTCCAACCCATGTTATCATATTTGGAAACTTATTTATGTGTTATATTATATGAAATTTATTATTCCATTTTATCTATTAAAAAAAGGAATATTTATTTACCATTTCTATAAAATTGTTTTTTAAGATATTATTTTAAAATTCACATCCTTCAAATACTAGTATAATGTTAAAATTAATAGGGCATCGTTTATTAAGGGGTGCGATAATGTGACACAATGAGATTTTAAAAGAATAAAATTAATTTTTATAACATAAAATACATTAATCGATAAACATATATGATAATGTAAAACCCAAAAAAATATGATATATTTCTTTTTAAATAAATTTAAACACTTTAATATATTTTTGCACACAAAACAAAATGTTTTTTATTTTTGGTAGCATATTCACCATGTAATACTAAAATTAAATGACTGAAGATATATATTATTGTTATTACATAGTCGTAATATTATTGTCTATGAATAATATTTAAAATTTAATATATATATATATATATATATATAATAATATTAATTATTGTTTAATTAATATTATAAAAGTAAGCAATTTTTATTAAAGTGAATTTATTCTTCAAAAATTTATTTTTTTCCAAAATACTTTTATGGATTTTCATGATAAACATCATTATAGAAAATTATTTGTTCTATTGTAAAATTTATTTGAAAATTTTATGATGATTTTTTAATAGGAATGTTATAATTTATCATGGGTGATTTTTTTGGACTTTTTAGAAAATAATCATTTTTCATGAATGCTTTAACACACTGATTTCGATAAAAAAATATTTTCTTCATAAATAATTATTTTAAATAAAAACTATTATTTTAATATCATTAACAAATATATATATATATATATATATATTTATTTATATTTAATCTCTATAATTACATCATAATAAAATTTTAATTGTTTTTTTCGTATGATAATTTTTGTGTTTTAAAAATGGCAATTTCGGAAAACAATTTTATAGTGCATAATGATTTTCCATTTTAATAAACGAAAAAATTAACAAAAAATGAATGTTCTTAATTATATTTTTAGTTGATATTTTAATAGTTTTGAATTTATATTCATACAATGATTATTATTATACATAGTTTTAATATTAAATCATACTATTCTTGAAAATTACCCTTCTCAAAAACATTTTTTATCATCGAATTTATTGGTTTTGTTATAATATTTATTTGAAAAATAATATAAACGTTTTTTGTAATATAAATTTTTTTTTTCTGAAATAACAATTTAAATATCATATTATGGTCAATTTTGGGAACTTTATTGAAAAGTTTTTTATGTTGAATTTTTAAAATCATGTAATTTGAATTGATAACAGGATAATCACTAAAGTTATTAATAAAGATAATTAATATTTTTTAATATTTTATTGAAAATTTATTTCAAATTTATATGACCTAAAACTTTATTTTTTAATTTATTGAATTTCATATTGATCTTATATATGAAATCATTGTATATATTTCATATTTTTGTTATAAAAATTATGCATTCTCATCAGGATTATGGGAATGAATAATGATTCAATTTTTCCATTTTAATGAAAGGTATTCAAAATAATGTATTCCATATATTATATCATACTAATTTAAATTATTTAATAATTTTATAATAAATTTTTACCATAATTAATAGGTAATATAGTAAAAAATAATTATTTATTGTTTTGGTAAAATTAGATATATCATGGATTAATCTAGAAGAATAAAAGAAAAAATAACCTATATAATTGCCTAGAAACAAGTTTATAAAAAAATTTCATCTTTTAAAATTATATGGTTCTATAATGGGACTTTTTACCGTTTGAGAAACAAATATCAATGGATCATGAATTTATATTAAAAATATTATGTTTTTCTCACATTTCCTTATGAAAGGATACCCATTATCTTATCTTCTTCACATAGCCAATATTTAAGGGTATTCCTAAGACCTACTGAAATAACATTAAAAAATTTCTCCCGGTAATATAATCATTATTTCAAAATAATGAAAACCTAAGAATCCCTTTCGTGGAATCCTATTGAGGATACCTATAGAAGAGGTAACATTCATGAATCATTGTTTCTATTTTATTTCAGTCTTAACATCATTATAATATTCATAAATGAAGATTTTATAATAACCTTAATATACTATGTATACTAAAATGTTATTATGTTATTGGAAGAATGTAAATATTTTCCCTCTTCTATAATTTTTTTTATAGAATCATAATTCATGCATACAAATGACTGCCACCATACTAACTAATGTTTTATGTATTTCCATTACCACCACTGTGAGTTGGGTAAGATTTTAGAAATAAAGTTTATTTATGATATTAATAGCATAATTAAACATATTGGGTCATTAGCTCAAATATACCTTATTAAATTATATTCCATAGGGTATACAATAACGTTAATCAAAAGTGTGGAGGACTACTGCCTCATAAAATGATGTGATTCATTATTCACTAACCCATAAAATTGAATAAAATACAGAAAATTATAATTAATATATATGATATAAATGAAGTTATAATTATATTTATGACATATATATCAATTTTTAATGGTAAATTAGCATTTTTATTTTTTTCAATAAAAAGTTGATAGCATCGCTCATGTATGTGTGGAGTTCCACATTTTCAAAGCGATGTGAGAATTTTTTCATCATCACACCAAATTAAAGATATATAAATATCCATTTAAAGGGATAATTTTTTATATATTATAATTTGACCAATTTTTTATGATTTAATATTACTCAGGTAATTTCTATAATGAATATTAAATGATGAAAATATAAGGTATGTGTATGTACGACTAATCCTCTCTATTAATATAAAATACACTATATCAAAAACCCATCATTCATTATTAGACATAAAAGTGTAATTCATGTATAAATATGACACATATTTTCATGATTATATATTTAGAAATTTTTAATCAATATAATATATAGAAGAAATATAACCATCATAAAAAATCCATATAGAGAATACAAGTCAATAAACCACAAAAATGTTGAAAATAATTAATGATTATAAAGGTGTTAGTGAGAGATTTTATCAAAGTATCATATATAAAATTATCAAAATTATTTTCATTCCTTGTTATTTTATTAACATATTTAAAGCCACTATAGTGGAGGTTAAAGGGTTATCAACCAAAAGGAAGAGTACGATAAGGGTTTTTTAATCTCAATTTAATTTTTTAAAATATATAATATATTTGTGGTTTTTTATGCTGTGATTTATATAATTCTAGTGAATTTATGTAGTGATTATTATAATTTAAATTATTATAATTTTCATATTGATTTTTGGATCTCTACTTCAAGTGGTTCATGGTTTCAATTTTAAGAATATGGTTATAAACTTTTGTAACAATTTGATTTCATTATGACTCATATTATGTTATAAACCAATATTAAATTATGTGATGTATATACTACACATATAATATGTTATACCATGAATCAATTAATTTTCATTATAATATACGTTTAATTTTATAATATTATTTCATTTGTAATATTATTTAGAGTTACAAAAGGGGATATTTTTAATTTTATATTACCATAATTTATCAAGATTTTTTTGTGATTATACTATTAATGATGACACCATATGATACATATATAAAAAAACACATAAACATTATTTTCTATTATTTATTCATTATATTTTCATGTAATAAAACCAATTTTTGAAAACATTGGTACATATAATAATTTATTATTTTTTTAATAATATATGGCATGATTTATCTATTTGGTGAAAAATTTATTTTCATATAATACAACAATTTCATGAAATAATTAAAAAAATTAATTATAATTTAAAAAAAATTAATAATGATGTTTAGAAGAAATTTGTTCTTCTTTAAAATAACCTTCCATAGAATTAATATTTCGTTTTCAAAAATAATTTCAATTTGGCATTACAAAAAAATATAGAAGAAATCATTATTTCAATAGGTACGTAATTTTCAAATAAAATTATTTTCTTGAAAACTGTATAGTTTTAAAATTAAATTATAATTGTAATAAATAGTTTTATAAGAAAGGGATTATAAATATTTTTTTAAAATATTTTTTTAAATGTAAATTATATTTTCCCCCAATAAATGATTGAAATTATTTTTAGAAGCGTCTATTTTATGCCTATAACATTTCATTCAATGAAACTATGTTTCCCAATGTGTTTTGAATTTTTTGAATCTTAATAAATAATTTTATATATTTTAAGGTTATCTCCCTAAAAATTTTAATAATATTTTAATAGAATTTATTATCATTAACATCAAAAAATATTTTTTTACCTATTCTATATGAGGTATATTTTTTAATGATACCGACATCCTTCTCTTTGTAGATGGATTTTTATTGTTAAAAAGTGGTTTTTATAGAACCCTTTTATTTTACATGGGTTAAAAATGTTTCAAATTGAATTTTATTAGACCCATATCGATTAAAAAATTAATCAATGTTTTAAAGATTCTATTATGGGACCCATTTATTTTTCATGTTTCAATCATGATTTAGTGAGATTGAAATGCATCCCATCTAATTTCTATGTGATAATAAAGTAATTAAGGGAAAAATTATTATTTCTAGGAGTGTGATGATTAAATGAAGTCTATATACACATTAATCATTTTTTGGTTATAAGTTATTACATAAGTTGGAATGTCCCACATAATATTTGTTTTTCCTATCTTTGTATAAAATTTTGGTGCACCCATATATTTCAACCAAAAGGGTATTTATTTTGTTATCCAAAAAATTATAATAGAGGGAAGATGAATGGGTAATCCAATTGTATGGTTTATATAAGTGCTCTTTATGTGTTTTTATATGATGATGCTCCACGATACCAAGATTTTTGATCTTTTATTTCAATGAGTTTATAATGTTTCATTTGATCATCAATGAAATCACAAGGTCGACGATTATTGATTCTTATTTCTATTTACTTTTTTAATTCATTATTCAGTTTTTCAATATTTATGATTTTAGGTCATAAAGATTATGAGTTATTTTTTGATTCATTCATGGTCTCTCATTATGTCATCATAACCTTACAAAATTCTTATGCACATTGATGAAATAAATTTTTATTTCTCATATTTAGCAATACTGAGCATTTGAGTTCACCATTTGAATGTTTCCCACAACTAGGTTATAATGAATGAGTTTTAATGAATAATGTATATAAGTTATTTCATGTTGATGATGATTATGTAATAATGTGAAATAATATAATATGTACTAGTGGTTTAATATTCTATTTAACAGCATGTATATTGTTTAGGTTGGTTTTTTTTCTTAATTCAAAAAAAATGTATTCCAAAAATTTCCATACTAATTTAATTCATCTATTTATTGATTTATAGACTGTATTTCCTATATGTTTAACTATATTTTCTATCACAATATTTTTTAACCAAAATGTAAATGTAAAATTTATGATTTTATCATTATATCTTGGTGTGCAAGATTAGGTATATTGTTATTATAATTAATATTTGGATCATTTAGAAAAAATATTTCATAAAATTAACACAATTTTTTATTATTCATGTTACAATTATTGCTGGTTTTTTTGGGATTTCTGTATAAAATTTTGAATTCAAAATGAATAAGTAAGATTATTGACTTTTTTGAAAAATTATTTTCATTTCAATTATTTTATAAGCAATGATTTATCATAAATTACTATTAAAAAAAATTATTGTATATCTAGTTATATTAATAAAATAATTAATTTTAAAACTAAAATTATCCTTTAACTTAGTATAAATATAATTTATTATTAATAACGTAAATTTTTATGAAAACCAATTTTAATGTTTTTCAATTTTTATTTTAAAATAAATTTACACACATCAATGATTTTGAATTTTTAAAATTTGATTACATATTTGGAATCAATGTTTTAATATTTATTATATAGTTTTCTTCTATTTTTGGTCAATATAAATGGTAATATTTGTAATTATCATGACCACATTTACTGATGAATCCATGAATTGATTTCACCAATTAAAAACAATATCTAAGTAATTTCCATTCTATTTGAATAAATTTTGTTCAATGAGTATATTTAGTTGATAATCAACAAAATTATTAACATATTTCCTTTTAATTACATTTAAGTGTTATTATAATAATTATCATATTTCAAATAAAAAAGTAAAAGGCAACACACATTTTTTTAATATATATAATTATATATGACAAGGATCAGTAGAGGATATTTTCAGTTACTAAAGTTGTTTTCTATATCATTTATATATATTCATCAATGCAATTATTTAAAAAACGTGAAGAAATAAAAAATACTTTAAATTGTTATGGAAAACAGCCTTAATAATTATTCATTTAATGTAATGGTAAAATATTTGATATTAATAATTTAGAAAATATTATATTTTTAAATAATAACAATTTAAAAATAATTTTATTTATAAAAAAATGGTAAGGATATATGAAAAAATTTATTTCAATTTATTTTGTTATCTTTTTTATATAAAATTCAATGGAAATGAACAGTTCTAAAGTTAACACTATTATCATTTTAAGAAAATAATACTTTATTAAAAGATATAAAATTTTAAAAATATTATATTCATTATAAATATTAGGACAAGGTCTAAATTATTATTAATGGTTCATGTAAGGGATTCATGACCATTTATAGAAACTATAAAGATTAGTGAATATTAAATTATCATGTTTTAAATGTATATATGGAAAGGGATGATACAAGTAAGATCCAAATTATAAGGGTACCAATGTGATATAAAACATTCAAAACATAATTGGGTGAAATTAATTTTATTCAAAATCTTTATAGATTATAATATTATCAATTTGGATCCTTTTTAAAATAAATATTAATATGTATTATATTAATAATACAGGAAATCCCAAAATTTTCTCATCCCCTACACAATAAAATTGAAACACATATTCTTTATTCATAAAATATTAAACACATATTTTTGGAATATTTATTTGATAATACCATCCTATAAAACCCTCGCATATTCTATGGGAACTATATATAGACTAATAAAAACCTAGTGTTAATTAAATTTTATTCAAAGAAGATTTTTGAAGAAGTGGTATTTATTTAACCACATATTTTATTTATATTTATTCTTAAATCTCATTAAAAATAAATTTAAAATATTATAAGAAATGAATAAATAACTATGAATATAATTAAAATTTATGTGTTGATTTATTTAGATACATCCATCTAAGACATCCAACTAATAGGAGATGAATTCATCATTCATGTGTATGGAGGACTACTCCCTAAAAAATTTAAAAAAATTACTTTTTTCATCATCATATCACAATAAATGATATAATTATAAATTTAAGATATAGATATATTTAAATTTATTATTTACACGAACAATTTTTCATACGTAAAATTTAATATATCTTTTTCTTTTAGTCCATTGTAATTATTGAAAAATTATAACATAATTATTGTTAATAGGTGGAGTACCACCTCCATTATTCGATGTGATTCAATTTTCATTGCCACAACACATATAGGATTCATATAAGTTTTATAAAATAAATAATATTAAATTTATTATATTATGATCATCTTAGAAATATAAAATGATACCTACATTTTTTCCATAACGATCATTAAAAAATGAAATTTTTAGTTGAGAATATATAATTTATACCATCTCCATGATTGTTAAATATATAATTTTTTATAATAATCATTCAGGATTGGATTAAAAATTATAATTAATTTGATAATTAATATTTATATCATTACTATTACTGTGGATATAATTTAACAATGACCGCATTGACCATTGTCTACCTTCCTATTTAATTTTAGACTTTGGTATAGGATACTATAATATAACATAAAATAATCATAATGGATTTTAAATAGTATATAAAATATTAATATTTGATATCAAATGAACAATAAACATGATTAATAATACAATTAATATATATATTTATCATATTTGTTTATTTTGGAATATAATGATTGTACATGGTGAGTTAGACTCAATGTATGTTAAATTTATTAAGAAATAAAATTTTATTTTCTCATTTGAAATAATTTTTCGATAATATGCATATTCATAATTTTAGTAGGAATTTATATGTAAATAATATATTTATAAAAGAAATATTTTTCCCTTTAAAAAATTATTAAATGGAATCCAAAAAAAATATTTCACGAAATTTTTTAACCTTATTTGTAATTGAAAAAAATAATTATATATATATGGTGTTAAAAATGTTGAGTGCCATAAAATCCATTATTTAATGATTAGATTAATTATAATTAATATTTTTTTATTCAAAGAAAACCATGATTTCCTTTTATTCTAGAAATATTACATTGAATGTTTTGGGATTAAAGTTAATGTATATATAAATATATAAAAATGATATGATCTTGGTGGAATGTATGATATAATGATTATTGAATTTATGTGTAATGATAAAGTTATTTTTATTATAATTCATCAAGATAAATGTTTTTGATATAAATAATGTGTGGTTTATCTAATTAAATATTACTTGTGCATTTAATATAGGGATGGAATTAAGAAATTAGGGTTCTTCTAGTTGATTATGTGAATATAATGTGATAGTTATTCTAAGTATAATTGTGATTGTTATTTCAAGTGTAACAATCCTTGTTATAAAAAAATAAATTTTGAGTGTATATTCATCGGTAATAGTGAATGTTAATCCATTGGCAAGAGATATATATAAATAATGTCCCACGATTACTACATTTATTATTAATGATTTCAGTGAGATTAAAATTCATAATATGATAGAAAAGTGTGATTTTTTCATGTGAAAATTATTTTCATCATAAGGTAAAAAATAATGTTATAAATGTATGTAATTTATAGGATGTTTTCTAAAAAATAGACTAAAGTATTTAATTCTATCTTTGTCCCTTGCTGAACCCTTTTGTCTCATCCCTTTTTTAAAATGTATTCGTTGGGATAATAGGGACATGGAGGAGGTCCTGGTGAATATGGTTATGATGTTTCATGAAAATAATAAAACTATATTTTTTAATGTATTATTTTATGTGATAAATTGGTATTGAATAAAAGTGATATGTTTCTAATATATAGTTTTTTATTTAATATTCATTAACTATCTTATTGAATTAATAAGCTTAAAATATAATTGTGATTGTATGAAAGTTAATTTTAATTTAAATTATCTTATATATATTAAGATTTTGTGTATATTTAATTACATATCCAATCAATTACATATCATTAATCATGTTTGATTTAACATGTAATTCTTGTAAAAAAATAAAAATTCAAAATTGTAGAATATTTAATAATAAAATAATGAAATGGTAGTAATACTATAGAAACATTAATGTGGTAAACAAAATAATGTAAATAAATTATTCCCATGTAAAAATATTATTAGTATCAATAATTAAGATAATGAAATGATATTAGGTCCTAGGATGAACAAATTTATCTAAAACCAAGTATCCAAAATATCCTATATACATGAAACCATGTTAATTCTTTTACTTATGGGCATAAAATTAGGACTATAAATAATGTTTTCCACATGACAACCATTTCACATATAATATAGTTATATCATTAACTATCCATCTTATCCAAATGTATGGGAGGTTTATATATATTTGGCCTACCTATTGTATTGTGATATTAAAACACATGTGTTACACATGATCAAAAAACATTCATCATACCATTATATCAGAATCTATGGAAAAGAATTGGGATTTATAAGAATTTTTTAATTTCTACATATCATAACATGTTGGAATGAATTTTTTTTGAAATGATTCTTCGTATTGTAATTAAACAATAAAAATATAAAATTCAAATACTATTTCATAAATTAGTATCTTATAAAAATTTAAATGAAAAAAATGCATTTGTTTTCATACGATATAATCCTCTTTTAATAATAAAAATTTATTATCGTTTTTAAGATCTATAAAAAATATCCTTAATAGAATATGAAAACGATTCATGGAAAACATTATAAAAATCATGTTCTCTTTTAATTATTTTTCTAGAAGATACCATAAAATTGAGGAAATCATTTAATTTAAAAATTAAAAAATTTTCATATAATATTTAATGATAATAATAGTCATACTATAAGAAATATAAACATATACATTAAAAATTGAAGTAAATAATTACATTCATCCATTATAATAATAATATCAAATGATTTTTCAGAAAAAATATAGAATGATTATATTTAAAATAGTGTTTATAGAATCAATTAAATAGAAAATTTTCATTTTAAAAAATTTCATTTCTTTTTATGGTCATTCATAATAAAATTTTTATTACTATAATCATTGAATAAAAATTTTATCGACCAAAGTTAAACATTGGCGATCATTACTTTGTGAACATTTTTTAGATATTTTAATGTTCGATGGAGAGAAAATTGGTCAAAATAAAAAATGAAATCCTTAAATACAATGTGGCTATGAATATATATATTAAATGGGAAATTTTTATATACATTCCATCCATTGAAATTTGGAATGTACAAAGGATGGAGTTAATTAAAATAAATATTATATTATATTGGAATTATTATATAACTATTTTTCATTCTGTTTGTATTCCATTAATAATAAAATTTAAATGAATGTAGTGTTTAAGCGTACGTTCGGCTTACCGTCTCCTAGAACAGTGCATTTCATTTCTTATCTTCAAATGTTATGTACTATTATAATTACATATATATAGTTGATATATATGATATATATGATATCGAAATCATGAATATAATTATGTATATAATGTAATTTCTACCATATGGAAAATTTATAATTACAACTATTTTATTTTTAACAAAAGTTCCAAACATCGACTAAATGTCTCATATAAACTCAAATAATTAACAAATTTTTTATAGAAAGGTAATAAATTATATAAAATAAATAATAAAAATTAAAAATGTTTTTTATAAAGTATAAATTAACTTTAGTTTATTATTTAGGAGATTAATGAATGATCGAGTCCGGTAGGACACGAGGTTAGGGGTTTCTTATCTCTGTTATAATTTTGTGAGATTTCTATTGTTCGCCACTTATTTTTTGAATGTGATGTATTGTGAACTACCATTTGATAAATATGACCATGACTATTTTTATATTTTTGGTATTCTGCAATTAATTTGGTGGTTATTAACATGTGGTCTTACGTCCCGATTGATTACAATGTGGTAAGGGGTTTTCATCTCACTTCTTATTCTCGTGATATTCATGCTATTTGGCCACTATTTTCTTCTGTATGGTGTATGTACTACCCATGATTGTATTATATGTGTAATATATTTTAATTTATGGGTATTTAAAACTTCATTTAATGAAATTTCTTTCGTGGGGTGTATGTTTCCTATGTTACCAAATCGGTAAGGGAATTTCTAATTTCGATTTCCACTTATTGGGTTTCACTAAACATCATTGATTATTTTACTCCTTGATTATGCGTGCAGACACTATTTATTTATTTATGTATTAATTTCAACTATCCTTTATGTGGATATACATTTGAAAAAAATAATCACTCCATTGATAATTTCTCAAGTCCTCGATAGGAACATGATAAGAGTAATAATAAATAAATTTCCATTCATTCAGCTAAACATCCATGTAATTGGTGTTGTTGTTACAAGAACATGTATGAATGTACTCTGATTTATTTAAAACGAATGTCAAATAATATTGAGTGTGTTTATATTTTTCACACATAATTATGTCATTGATTTATCTTTAACCTATGGATACAGTCTTTATAAGGAATTTCATCTCAATTTACATTCCTTTGAGACATATTCATTGATATGCTCCAATTCACTTTAATATGGTATATATACAGTAATTTGACACAGTATATCATGAATCCCTTGATTCTCATTTTATTATAATTTTTTTATTACCTCAATTACTTTTATTTAATAATCTATCATTTGGTTAGGAACTCTTACTAAAATTTTACATTAAATGTTTTTTAGATTTATTCTTCAAATCATTTTCATTATTTTCCATGTTTTAAAAATGATTTTTAGAATTTATTTATATACATATTAATGATTTATAATTTTTATTCCTTTAAAATATTCAATGTAGTATGAGACACTTTGATTCCAAAAATCTCTTTTTTAAATGATTAAAATGGTTTTCAAAATGGTTTGAAAAAGAATTGTTTATTTAAATATCTTGAATTGATATATTTTGAATAGAATGTGGATATTTTCAGTTTCCTTTATGCTTGTGTTATTTGTCATAATTATGTCGTTTTTATTGTTCATGGCTTATGTATATGGGTTGATCCTTGATAAACCTACGACGAGTGATCCCAATATAGCTCTCAAATGCATTTGGTAACATGATGTAGGTAAAAATGAATGTTTCGCCAAAGAGATTCAGGGAATATACAATGATGGGTATTCAAAATGTAAATCCCAAAATAGATTTGGAATATACAATATATGTTCGATAAGTATTCCACAATTTACCTTTAGGATTTATAATTTATGTGAGTTATTCATAAATCTTATGATTTCATTTGGTATGTTATAATTGAAAAGTATGGTTTCATCGAATAGTATTTATTGATGGGATAATGTATTTATTACTTATTTATAACCATTAAGGATATTTTTATGATCATCCTATGTTTTTTAAATTCCTTCCACATGATTTAAAGATGAATTGGTCCAGGGATGGGATCAATGAAAAAGTCATTTTGTCTAAAACATGAAACTAGACTTGTTTCTTTTTAAGATTATCAATATTATGAAAAATAGATACTTAGTAGAAGTGTCTACGTATAATTTTATAGTTGATATGTAATAGTTATGGAATAATTATCTAAATCTCTAAACCTAAAAAGATATTAAATGTAAATTATTCATTTAATTCAATATTATCTATTGTTTTAAGGTTGGGTCCTTATAGTTAGTATGAATAGTCTGTTTTGACAACTTTAGGGATTATGAGTTTTCGTTAAACACATGGTTAGTCCCTAAGTCTAACATTTCAGTTAAATCATTCTATTATAAAATTTTTAGATCCAGGAATGTCAGTTACAAATGGAAGGTGGAGGATCTCAAAAGACATTCTTATCTCTTCCTGATAGCATGCCTTCAATGATTATTGAAAATTCATGTTCAGATGATTGTGAAATGTTTTCTAGTATACAACTGATTTTCAAGAAGTTGTTTTAGATATAAAAAACCTCCACTTTACCTTGATATCATTTTGGATCGTGGGATGTAAATAATAAAATCGTATTTTCTTAATATTATCATATTTTTAAGAAAGGTAATACTTATCATGGAATTTTCAAATATTGTACCATATCACTAGATTTGGAAGAATATTATGATATTGAAAAAGTTGGTGATGAAGGAGACCCTTGTGAAACCTATTTATATTTACTTTTATAATATAGTCTCTCAAAACATACTTATTGTATTTTAAAAGTAACATTGACTGAATGTTTCAACTCTGACTTGGTCTGGCTATTTTATAAAAATAAGTTTTTATAAGATGTTTTGAAATTATATGTCATACATGATTATTTTCCAAAACAATTTTTCGGCAAACACCCATATGAACCATGTTGTACAAGGTGTATTTGGATGAATGAATAAAATTATTTTTATAGGATCTCTAAATCACGGTTGCGATGAAAGTACCTTCTACCTTTGTGAATAAGATGATGATGAAACTATATAGACACCACCATCAATGTATTTTGTTATTTTTATTTGGAACAATTATATTTTATCATATAGAGGTGAAACAAATGAAAATATATAATATGTAGTGGTATTAATGTATTGGTATGAAAATGAAAGGTACAAAAACCATTGAGGATAAAACATGTTATGGTTATTTTTGTGTTTTATAAAAAGGATAACCCGTAAGATAGGTGAAAACTCGTCACGTCTATAAAGGCCACCAGAATCATTCCCACAACCGAATGTTGACATGGGTGAATCACCTACCATAGTCTTATATAAATTCCCTAGTTAGTATGACTTATTATTATAAGTTATATGATGTTATGGATCAATAATAAGTTTATTATGGGAAATTATGTTTTATCAAATAGATATCCTTAATATAGGAAAATTATTTGGTGATTAAATAATGATGGCTATTTTAGAAGACGTTTTCTATTTTAGAAACATTATATGCTTAAAAGAAATTAAATACCATGGGATCATATTTATGGGGTAATGGTTGAAATTTTATTTTTGAAAAATCATTTTTTTTATTGTAGACATATGATAATTTGGTTTATTTATGGAAATGATTATCTATCATGGAGAATATGTGACAAGGTTAATTACTTTTCTGTATGAGACTTTAAGAGTAACTGATGTTCAATGGAGATAAATTTTAAGATTTATCATTGAAGGAAATGTGATTAAAACTTTTTTATATTTGGGTTTCAATATTTGTTTGGATTACTTTGATGAATTCTAAAGACAATTGTTTATTGAATGGTCATTGTTGAACTTTGGGTACTGTTTGTCAAATTTTGGAGATTAATAGTTGATTTTCTTTTTGTAAAAGATTATCATTTTTGGGGGATTATCTGGTCTTGTACTAGTCATTTTGGTTTTGGATGATGTATAAATATAGGGGAACTAAATATGTCATCTATTGTGGATTATTTGATAAACTAGAATTTGATTCTAGCACTATTATTATGACCAAGTCTGTTTTAATACTCATCGTTCGGAGAAACGATGAGTTTGTGGTTGAAACTTAATATAGGATTAAAGTATAAATGAAAAGTAAGGATATTTATTTATGATACTAGTCTGGTTAATAAATAAATTTTTCAAATCTATAAAAATTATTTTGAAGAAAAATTTTTATCAGCTCTCTTTTATCATCAGACTTTTACCCAACCACAAATTTATGGTATTGTGGTGGTTTACATTCCGTGATCAAGTTCACTATCACTCTCTATTAATGTATGCAAGTTAGTTTCCCTTCCAAATCCATGATTTCATGAAATAATAGTATTTTATGTCTCAAGGGATATTTTTATTTATCTTTCATTCTTTTTAAGTGATATTTATATTAACAATTTTTCAGATGTGGGACTTTCAATGACGTTTCCAAGCCCAATTTTAAAATTGAGAGGACACAATTTTTAAAAAGGGGGGAAGGATGTAACATCCCAGGTAAATAAAGAATATATTATTATTATATTTATAATAATTTCAAAAATAAACATTAATTTTACATTAAAGGGGATGCTATTTTTGATGCCATACCTGATATGCAACAACATGTTTCTTTCAAAACTTATGTTTCCAATAACATTGAGTAATACTGAAAAAAATTATATAATAATATTATTTTCCATTTTATTTAACGCATAACCATCATATTGGAAAGAATGAAAAAAACTATCCATTTTATGATTAAATCAGTTTATTAAATATTTTTACATTTATTAAATAAATGTTTTAGGCCTAAAATAAGAAAGAATCTAATTTTAGGCATAAATACTCTAATATTCATTACAATGTCGATTTACCACCTTTTGATAGAGAACCCACTATAAATATAGTTTTAGTCACTTTTATATGTTCTATTTGACAAAATAAAATTATTCATTAGAATCAAGACATCAATATTTACTTTGGGTAATGTTTTGGTATTTTTCTGATATAATTCATTTTTTTATGAATAGTTAAAAATACTATATTTTAATTCCAAACATCGTGTTAATCTAATAAATTTATAAGTTTAGATTATATTTTTAATTGGGTTTAAATTGTAACTATATTATGTTTTTACTATTTAATCCAATTTTGGTTATTGGAAGTAATTTCACTTTGAAATTGTACATAAATAAGTGTCAATCTTTTGATTGTTATTATTTCATAAAAACATGTTTTTTGTTTTGAAAACGGGAATTAATTTTAAATTAATTTCTTCCACTTTTATGGTTTTAATTTAGAAAAAGGATTCCATATTTGGTATTAGGGTTACCAACTTGTGTAAATATGCCACTTTTATTTTTAGACCTTTTTAATATTTAATTAAGCAAAAACTTTATTTATTATGGTTATAGGGTAAATATGAAAAATAAGGGTAAAAAAATAATATTTTAATAATATTTAATTACCTTAACATGTGTCTTAATACTATTATTTGATACATTTTCATCCATGGGCATATTTGGGTCTATTTTGGGACCCCATGGATCCACATGGGAGTGATAATGACACATTATATTAATTAATTTAAAGTAAAGACAAAAATGACATAAACATATATATTTTAGTAAATAATTTTTATATAGAGATATATAAGTTATATCTTCGACAATAAATATACATTTGAAATAAAAATAAATTTTTACATTATGATACTTTTTTTATAATTTTTAGAGATCAAATAAATAATAATATTTAAGTAACAAAAATGATGCAATGTTAACCTCATTAATGAATGATTTAAATAAATACGATAATAATGATTACAAAAATATCCAAAACCTATCCAATTCTGATTGGATTATTTTATTTGAAACATTAGTCAAAATATATTCAACTTTAATGAGTTATAAATCTTTAGAAACCAAAAATCATTATATAATAATATAATGTTATCTAGCATTCTTAATGAGACCCTCTTCCCCCTTATAAAAATCCCTCACTTCTAAACCATTCCTCACACTTCTCAAGCCCCTTGTCTCATCATAACTATAAAAAATTAAGCTCCCTACATCCATCTCCTCCTCATAGATTCCTTCCACTAGGAAAACAACAAATTAATTAAACCTTTTGGTTCAAACGAAAGGGAGATAACCGATTTAAATTTATCATCTTCTCTAAAGTTCTTTTCTTTTATTTTACTTCTCCTACCCCATAAATTTTTTTATTACTTTATTTTTAAACTTTACTTGTATCCCCAATATACTAGTTTTATGTTATGATATGTATTTTAACTACATGTACACACACCTCCATCTAATTTGTAAAGAACATAATGTTTCTGTGGATGGAAAACTAACGCCTCACGAAACGATGATTGTTCAATATTCCAATACCACCTGTTATGGTGAACATTAAGATATAGAATTATTTATAAGGGATATATATTATATTTATATTTTTTCTATACTAATTTATTTTTTCATTTATAGAATATATTTATGTTTTCCTTATTCGGTAAATACGGTAATTTCATTTGAGGAAGTACGGACTACCGCCCCCACGAAGTGATATAACTCGTTAATTCATAGGTAGAATTTATAAAGGATGGGGTTAATAAGATTATATATGATATTATACTGGAATTATAATATACCTATTTATCATTATGTTTTTATATCATTAAATAAGATATAGAAATGAAAGTAGCATTAATGCGTATGTACGATTTACCGTCTCATTGAACGGAGAATTTCATTTCTTATCTCCAAATGTTATGAAATATTATAAATAAATAAATATAATATATATATATATGATATCTATATCATGAATATAATTCTATAGATAATGGAATTTCTACCACATGGGCAATTTATAATTATAACAAATTCATTTTTAAATGATGTTCCGAACATCGACTAAATCTCTGATATGAATTCAAATAATTAACTAATTGTTATAACCAACTAAAAATGTATATACAATGAAAAATAAAATTTTAAAAAATTTCTGAGAATGTAAATATAATATTTATTTAGATATTCAGGAAACTAATGGATTATAGAGTCAAGTAGGACACAAGGTAAGGGGTTTCTTATCTCACTTTTAATTATAAGAGAATTCCATTGGTCACATCTTATTTATTGCATGTGGTGTATTGTATACTATCATTGGATATATATTATCATGATTATATTTATATTTATTATATTCAGTGATTCATTTGGTGGTTATTAACTTTTGGTCTTACGTCTCGATTGATTACATCATGGTAAGGGGTTTTCGTCTCACTTCTTATTCCGATGAGATTCAGTCTATGTTTCCACAATTTCCATTTGTGTGTTGTATGTAATGACCATGATTGTATTCCTTGTGAAATATATAGAAATTTGTGGGTATTTAAATCTTCATTGTATCATGCTTATTTCTTGGGGTGTATGTTTCTTATTTATCCAAAACGGTAAGGTAATTTCTAATTTTGATTTCCACTCATTGGGTTTCATGAAAACATCATTGATTATTTTACTCCACGATTATGCGTGAAATAACAATTTATTAATTTATGTATTAATTTCCACTCCCCTTTCAGTATATATACTTTTGATACACCTAATCACTCCATTGATAAATTCTCAAGACATCGATATGATCTTGATTAGATTAATCACTAGTCACCTTCCATTCATTGAATTAAACATCCAAGTCATTGGTGTTGTTTTTGTAAGAATATGTGTGAATTACATATATTTGATTTAAAATTAATATCCAATCATATTGAGTATATTTATATTTTTTATACATAATTATTTCAACTATTTATACTTAACCCAAGGATGTGGTCTTTATAAGGTATTTTATCTCAATTTACATTCCATTAAGACTTCATTGTTGATATACACCAATTCACTTTTATATAGTTTATATATATTACTTTGACAAGTTTTATCACGTATCCCTTTATTCTCATGATATTATGAATTTTTTATTAACTCAATTATTTGTATTCAAGTGTCTTTGATTTGGTTAGTAACTCTAACTAAAATATCATTTTAAATGTTTTAATGATTTATTATTTTAAATATTACAATTAATGTCCATGTTTTAAAAATTAATTTTAGAATTTATTTAAATGGATATTATTGTTTTAAAATTTTAATTACTTTAAAATTTTCAATGTGGTATGGAACACATTGATTCTATAAATCTCTTTATTATATGTTATAAATGATTTTGAATATGTATTGATAAAGAATTGTTTATTTCATTATCATGAATTGATATATTGTGATTGGAATGTGGAACTGTTATCTTTCCATTATGCTTGTCTTATGTGTTATAATTATGTTATGGTTATTGTGAATTGTTTACGTATACTTGTTCTTCAATGATAAACCTAGGTTGGGTGAGCCCGACATAACTCTCTAATGCTTTGGGTTTTGTGATAGAGGTAAACATGAATGTTTCTCTTAAGAGATTTTGGGAATATACTGTGATGGGTATTCTAAATGTATCTCCATATGTAGGTGTGAAAGATTAAATATATGTTTGATATGGATTCCACAATTCACCTTTATGATTTATGATTTTTGTGTTTTATCCATAAATCTTATGATTTTATGTGGTATGTTATGATTGAAAAGCATGGATTCCGGGAATTGAATTTATTGATGGGATAATGTTTTCTTTCATTATTTTATAACCCTTTTTGTGCTTTTTATTCTCATCCCATGTATTTGAAATGTTTTCCACAAGAAATAAATATTAATAGGGTCATGAAAGGGATCAGGGAAAATTCATGCTCTCTAAAACATGGAACTATACATGTTTCTTTTTAATAGTTCTTATTTTATTAAAAAATGGATACTGAGTAATAGTTTCTACATGTAATTTTGGAGTTGATATATAATAGTTATGACCTAATTCTCTAAAACTATAAACCTGAAAAGATACTCAATGTGAATTATTCATTTAATTCAAGATTATGTATGGTTTCATGGACATATCCTTATATCACCCTTTATATAATCTCTATCAAGCTCACCTACCAGATAATTTGTTTTTAGCTCACAGATCATATAAGTTATTTAGGCCCACCCATCATAATATATAATTATCATGTAGAATATCATGAATATAAAAAGATACACATACATATTTCTATCACTTAACCATTTAAAATAATATTTAAATCTAATTGAATAACATATTCAAATATCAAAATACTCATTCAATATTAAAAAATATAAAAGCAGTGAATATCATAAAAAGGGGAGAATATTTTTCATAAAGAAAAAAGTGATAATTGTAAAGGAATACATATACTAAATAACATTTACACTGGTGAGAACTTTTTTGATGATGTATAAAGTAAAATAAAAGATTTCTTTTTTTACTTTTTAAAATAAATTGAAATTATTCCACTTAAAATACATAAAAAAACTCTTTTCGAAACATGATAAATATTTTCAAAGAGACGAAACTTTTAAATAATAATTAATTTATTCCTATATAAATACATCTTAAAAATATTTTTACAAATATATACATTGAAGAAATATTTTTAAAAAATAAATCTAACGAACATTTAATTTATTGTTTTATTGGATTGTTTCCCTTACGTCTTGATAAATATTGACAAAATTAATTATTGAATGTAATAAAATATATTGGATGTCAACAAAAAATAATTATTCTAAATAATGGAAAAATATTTATATATGTTAATATTATAAACCATATAAATGAATACACAATGGTAAAATAACATATGCCACATTAGAATTAATTGTTACTAGAAATATATTACATGTTATACAAAAAAACCATACATGTTATTTACCCCCTATATAAATAAGATAGTTTTCTAGGTTGAATATACTAGTATTAAATTATTTATTTCTATTTTTTAAATGAATAATGCACTGACATAGTCAGTTGGGCCCATGAAGGATCTTTTGAGAAAAATCAATTTATAATAGCAAAATGACATCAACAATATAGTATATTTTCAAAGTAAAAATAAATCATAAAACACATGAAATATAGTTTTTTTCCTTTTTATATATCATTTATATTTTTTTTGAATTAAATTTTGTCAGACTGTTGTGAAAATGGATTTAGTTTACAATAAAAAACATAGATGGCCTGATAATATCATGGGTGACTTTATTATTTTTCAAAAAAAAAATGATTTAATGATGGTTTTTACAATTTTAGAATTAAATAATAAAAATATGAATTTCATAAATATGGTATTAATTATTTAAATACACTTATATATACTATACAGGAGAATTGGTGATGAAAAATGTGTTTATCACTCAATGGAGGTGGAAATAAAAACATACGTACAAAAGACACTATCAATTTTTAATATATAAAAAAATAGATGATATTTTTATTTAATGATATATATTCATTTTTTTAATATAATATAAATAATTAAATAATTCATCTTATCGTGTTTTGAAAGTCGATGATGGAAAATGAAGAATATAATTATATTAGGTAGTAGTTTGTCATTAGAAAGAATGATTTTCTCAAATATCATTTTATATAAAATAAGATGGAAGAATTTTGGGACATAGATAAAATAATATAGATAAAGGATATAGTTATTTTTTATTATAATGGTTAAATTTTTTTAACATTATAAAATAAAGACATAAAATAAAAAAATAGTTTATTGATTTCCCACTTCATTGGACATCCAACTAAGGTATACACCTTTATCCTCCGAATGAATTGTTCATGATCAAGAAAGGCCATGTAAATTGTGGGAAGGGATGATTGGATGGTGTCTTTATAGGTTTTTTTATCTATAGTTTTCAAAATATGTGATTTGGAGAGAATATGAGGTTCCCTTTTATTTGTGAGGGAAACAAAACACATCCAATTAATTGAATTATTAAATAAATAATTATCATAAACTATCCATTTTGAACAATGGAACTCTATGGTGTGATACTATCCATGTATAATATATTTATAAAATTTATTTTATCTTTGGATACATTTTAATATTTTTCTCATTTTTATTACACATAAAATACATTTTATCCTTAGCTGTGATAAATTAATAATTTTCAATGACTAATTAACAATATTGACATCAATAATTGGAAAATTGTCAACAAAACATGAAAGGTAGAATAAAAATATTCATTCCATTTTATCTATTTTAATTTTTAAAGATAGGGAAATTTATTTATAATATATTAACACAAAACATATCAAATTCCATTTATAGGAAAATACTCCATTTAATTGTATAAATTAGTTTTTATATATTAAATAATAAATTATTTGTGATTATTTTTTTGACAAATCATCCAATTGTAATGGTTATTAGGCTTTTTCATCAATTATAAACAAAATAGAATCCTACATCCATACCATTTAAATTAATAAGCCAAAAATAGTTGTTAATTTGAATAAAATTAATATTTCCATCAAAATATTAATGCATAGTTTAAAAAAATCAAAATAATGGCGTTACATATAGTAATAAACTCTATTTAAGCATATTTTATCTAAAATCACATATAAGAAATGGTAAATATTATTGTTATTGATATTACAATGATTTTCTCCATTAATCATACCATGTTTATCCACTTTTACCAATGTGGAAAATATATACTATGGTTAAATTTAATAATGACCACAAATTATTTTTAATATGATAATTTAAATTAATTACAAAAATTAAAAAAAAAATATTTTAAAAAATAATTTTAAAAAAATAAAAATCAAATATTTTTAAAATAAACATTATAATTTTGATTAAAATATATTTTAGATAATAAATAACATAATATTTAAATACATTTTTAACATCAAAATCATCAATAGAATTGATTTCAATTAACATAATTATAATCTTAATCATAATATTTTATTAATTATACATTAAAATTTTTATATTGATATATAACTCTATAAATTCATGAAACAAAAACATAGTTTTCAATTTAAATTAATATAATTCAGTATGGGTTTAAAATATAATCATTCACAAAAAATGACCAAAAAAACTAATGTATTTTTGACATGAATAACAGGTAATAATAAATATTTTTAAATTTTATTTAAAAAAATTGTAAATTATAATTTTTAATAATACTATATAATAAATTAGAATAATGATATAATAAAAATGATGTTATTTACAGTTTATCAAAAAATTACATATTATTATTTTAATGATTATAACTATAAAAATAAGACACTAAAAAATTAACGAGACATTAAAATGAATTATTTTTACATTAACTTGGTTTTACGTTCATACCCCAAGTGAAAGTTGTTTACTTATAAAATTTATTACTATTTAAATTAGGGTTGTGATCATTCCCTCATCTCAATTTCATATTCATGTTTTTAGTCTTCAGTCATATGGATTTTTACAAAATCATAACCTTGAAAATCAAATTATTCTAAAATAAAATTTCTATGTTGTCAATAATGTGTACCTTTATTCTTCATAAAAATAGTTTCAAACGAAATACATTACCATCTTGATAAAAACATGAGAAGAAATCATGAAAAAATTCCATAAGAAAAAAACATGAAATACATCACATACATGATATAAACATAGAAGCAAGAATAATTAAAATAATAATAATATATATTTATATAGAATTTTATATGTTCTAATAAAAAATTGTTTTAACACTACATTTCAACAAAAAATCATATCACTTTTACATGAGGATACAGTTATAAAATTATAATTTATTACCTCAAATGAATGATTATTCAATATGTTATCTATATAACACTTTAATCTACTCTGACCTACTCTTATGTCATGTAATTTCCAATCCTGAGTTCCATTTAATGGGGCCATAAGGTGGTCGTTCACATGCCCCCAAGTGCACCTCTCTGTATGCTAGAGGGTGCCAACTAGTAGCTAGGGTCTGGTATGCCATTCATGGGGAGACTATACCCTCTATTATTAGAGTGATGTTCTAGTGTAATAAAACAATAAAAAACATTTTTTGAAGCATATATATAATTAGAAAAATACTAATTTCAAATGATTATCAAAATATGAATTATATTATTCAATAGAAAGGGAAATAATTCTATGAAAATGAAAGTGTCACGTGTATAAAATAGAACTGAAAATAAAGGAACAATGATACACAAGTGGGTCTCAAACCATGTCCAGTTCCATCACCAATGCTTCATCCCTATTCATCAATCTATCCCAAGTCCATTCTCTTACCACATAATACAACAACAAGGCCTACTTAGGTTCCAATCAATTTTCCCAAATATGTTATGAGTACAACTCAATAGTTAATCAACAACATTGTATAATACAAGTCCAATAAAATTATAATGCATTCAATTCTAATATGTAATAAATACAATGCATAATTAAACATTTATTACACTACATCATATTCTTTGATAATCACGTTGGACACAAGTTTGATTCATGTGTATAGCTAAAACTACAAATTCCTCATTATCATTAGTTTAGTTTAGAACACCTTGTTTAACATCCAATATCACAATCTATGTAGATTGACATGACTCACACACTAACTTTCTCAATCGGTGTAGATCACCATGTCTACCACCTCACTTCAAAATAACTTTTATCAACTATTTGGGTGGAACTCCACGTGTAACACCCAAACATCTCAATTGGTCTATAACTCCACATATAACACCCACTTTCTCAATCATTTACATCATTTTTTAATTCATATATAATTAACCACGTTATTCCCATTCTAATCTAACGATTATTTAAATATATAAAAAATCCATTAGATAACCCAAAAAATAAATATGTTAACAAACCATTAATTAAATAATAAATAATTAATCAAAAAACAACAATCTCATTCCATAATTTATTCTGTAAAATTAATTATGCAAATCAGACATCAGACACATAACTAATCCACCATTAACTATCTCATAATTTCCAAATCATTATTACTTAATTAATTATCTAAAATAAATATCTTGAATACAACCAATTCAATATATTAAATAAAATATCTCATATCATAAAAAATTTACCCAAATAAATTATCATTTTGAGCAACCCCATAGACCCCTGATTAAATAGTTTATTGATCATCAATATATACAAAACATCAACATGTCCATTTCACATTAGTAATTATCCCAATTTAGTAAAAAATTTATAAGGGATGCTTGGAAATCTTTTATCTCACATAAAAATATCAAATTTATGGCTAATGGAGTTCTATTTATACCAGAATCCTTTATTTGTAGAAGGATTATAGACCAATGAAAATTCTTAAAATTTGAGAGGCAAAACGATCTCAATCAAGATCTGGATCTAAATCCATAAATGAAAAGTTAATATCAAAGGGATCAAGATCAGGAAAATGTAGATGTTGATTTGTAATCCAAGATCTACATCTCAAAACATATTTTTAGATCCATGGAAATAGTGGAGATATTCCAAGAAAATATCAAGGAAAGATAGATGAAATAACGGGAGAAGCATCAAGATGAAATCAACATATTAGAAAGAGGGAAAATCAACAATCTGGGATTTCAATCTTGATAAAAATTGTTTCAATCACCTTGTAATCCTTCCAGAATGATCTAGGATCACAAATAATTCTTCAAGAATGAGCCAAGGTATAAATTGATGGGTTGTTGGGTATCATTCTGTTTAAAAGCTACTTTTCATAGAAAACTATTTTCTGCCCACAGTTTCACCAGGAAGGGGTGAAAATTTAATGAAATTTTGCACAAACTAGGTGGACCTCAATGTATAGGTTTTCAGGTTTGTAATATTTACCTAGGTTTAGGTGCATGAATTTTAAAACCATGCAAAAACCATGCACAACCATCATTTTAAATATTCGTCTTAAAACCTCACCCAAACACAACTCAAACAACAATTATAATGAAAAGGTACTAAATATCGAAAAAAAATTACATGAAAAAGAACCAAAGATAACTCCAGGAAATTTCAAGATAATTAAATCCACCTACCTTATAATAACTCATCCTTGAGATGCATTTTTGAGCATATTTATGATTCCGAGAAAAAAATATTGTGTCATTGATCCCTCTTATCTTCTTCTCATTCCCATGTTTACTCTTGCATATGTCTAGGTTTCCATAACACATGAACTATCTACACAGTCATTGCCCAAAACACATCATTACTATAACCTATCACCTGTATCAGATGATCTTTGAAGGACACATCTATATCAAGGTCAAACTCATTAAAATTTATCCCAAGATAAGGTTCGGGTTGATACCACCATTGTTGTAACACATGTAAAACATAATGCATAAATCAGTATATTTGTTAAAAATCCAATCAGTATGCCACCTATCCAATTCACTTATCAACTTAAAAATGGTCACATAATCTTGTGTTCGATCTTCTCCTACCACTTTATCCAATGTTGTCCAAACATATGTGACACTTGACGGAATACTCGATCAATCTCTATAAACTCCAGGGGTGGTCTATGTCTATTAGAATACAACTTCAGCCTAATCGGAGTTAGAGACATATGTTTTCAAATCAGTTTTATCTACTCAGATGTATCCAACATGAGACTCTATCCAAACAACTATGACTCACCATCCACCATCTAGAATAGTGGTGATCTATATGGCCTACCATAAATTTCCTTTTATGGTACCATCTTTATAGTTTTTTGATAACTATTTTTATAGGCGATATCTACTAAAGACAAGTGATTCTATCAAGAAACACTAAAGTCTTTCACACATGCATGTATCACGTCTTCTAAATCATGTATGGAATTCTCTAATTTTCCATCTATCTATTGGTGGAATTTACTATTAAACAAAACTTATTTTACAAGAACCTTCATAAAACCCTTATAGATGATTGATGTAAAGAGAAAATCATGATCTTAAACTGTAGTTTGTGGAACCTCTGGAAACTGAACTATCTATTGAACAAACAGTTCACTTAACTATTATACTATAAGGGTTTCCCTGATATGCATGAAATTTTCTACATTTTACATTTGATCCCCAATTACCCATATAGAATCATTCTACCAATGAATAATTGAACGACTAAAAAAATCTATAGTCATGTCATCCCGAATCCATTTCAGATCAGGCAATGACTACAATATACCTCCAGTTCATTTATGCTCTTCCTTCACTAGCAGACAAGTGAATCATCTTATCAAAAAACTTATTATTTCCTTTTTATACTCATCAATAAATATTTTAATCATAGATTACTATATATTAGGGTAACGCCTGGATGTACCGCCGAAATCAATGCATGAAATGTTCGCATGTGCTCCTCTCTCAAGATCATATGCACAACAACCAGATTTTTCACATAGATGATCTCATAATCTTCTATCATATAGTATAAAGGTGTATCCTCACATTTAAGGTTTTCCATTAGGACTAAACACTTCGTAACATCATTCATACTATCCCTTATATGTCACAGTTGTAGAATCCACAACTATTGACACTAGAGTCATCTGCTCTTGAGTCTTCTAAACCACTACATGCATTTATACAAGAAAATTAATCATCTTCAACTCATCACTCTAATCATTCACCGAATGAGTTTACGATTTACTACTCAAGGAATCATCCACAATATTCCCCTTTATAGGTATATTTTCTTGTTCAAAATAAATGGACATCATATACTCTGTGTTGGAACCTATAATTTTATTTTCTATTAATTGAGTATAATTTATGTTTTTGTCAACGCTTTAATGTATTATCAAGGAGATATTATAGAAATATTTCATACAGATCATGTATTAAGATGTATTGAAGGGGGAATAGTTTCACAGTGTTTTCATAATATTTAGGCCTCCAAATCAAGAGTTTGATGTAGGAAAATGATTGTTTTTCACATAGGAGTGAATGGTATGAGAAATGAAAAAGAAAACTGGTAAAGTAATGGAACCTCATACATCGGAACATGGACCAAATAACATGTAATAGGAGTTGTTACTGGCTGTGTACCTGGTAACAGGAATGGTACGCAGAGCAGTGCACGAAACCAAAAAGGGATTGCAGTGATGGTTCACAATGAGGGCATGTAGTACGAGGAATACTAAACGATCAAAGGATTGATGAGGTTCATGAAATATGAGAGGTATGTGGTGGAAGGATAAAATATTCTGATGAATTTACATGATTATAGGATGATATATCGAGAGGACCATATCTATAAGGAAAACAATCTGCAGAAGAAAGTTCAGTTCGCAGAGGAATCTCTCACATTACGTGACAGATCAAGGAATCACGAGGGGCATGGCGGTACACAGAGAAGCTAAGAAGTATGTAGATTAAGGTCTTACATTGTGTAGGGATGTTTATAGAGATGTTGTATGGTACAAAAAATAGAAGTGGTATTCATAGTAGGTGTTCCATGCACTATTCCCAGAAAAAAGTATGCATAACACCTAAAGTAGCTTGAAAAATGACCAAATTGGTTTTCAAAATTAATTTCCATAACATTTCATTGTACAAGAAAAAATTAAATCTTTCTGTCATTACAAGACTTCAATAGAGCATCCATTTACTGTTTATGATGCCCAATTTATTGCTACAACATTGAGGCGACCTTCAGGTCAGTAAACTGAGTGAATATTTTTCCAAGGTACTGAGCAAGGGGGAGTCATCAAAAGTGATCTGAGGGATGATGTGTGCCATTACATAATCATTTTAAAGGTATTGAACCTAGAATAGTGTGAATGTGATAATCTCTTGTAATCCACAACTTGTAAAAATTAGTTGTTTCTGGTATGACCGACACACTGTCGGCATATGCTCGTTGGACGTAGCCCATAGTGGCTAACTAACTAATTTTTTTTATCATTTTCTTTCATGTGATTTCTTATTTTTTTCACTTCCTCTTCATATAGGGTTAACATGATATTAACTACATGGGAACATGATCCATTAGTTTAAGAGAAAAGGAAGACACATTGGTTCACACCTCCCCTCTCAGGGTGTTCTGGGGTCCTTCACTCTACCCATATTTTCTACTGAAGATTCAATTGATGTTGTAATAATATTTACATATACATTTTGTGGTCTATGAAAACTACAAATGTTACACCCAAAAGATAGTTTTCCAACACTTAAGCACAAAAACCACAAATTCTAACTAATGATGTTTGTAGCGTAATTCCATTCATGTGGCCTCAACTGTGGAGACCCATAAGCAATGATTTTATTCCTTTTCATCAACACAGCTCTGAGTTCGATCCCAAAAGCATAAAAAGACACCGTGTACTCCTCAGTTGACTCATTCAAGATCAATATTGATGCTGATGTCAAGAAGTTTATCTATTCCTTTAAATAATTCTCATAAGCTTCTATAGACTCAAATTTTATCCCTTTCATGGTCCTTCCTGAATGTGGGGATTGTAATTCGGAAAAGTCCTAGATGAAACTCATGTAATATACAGATAATCAGAAAAATCATTGGGTATCAAAATAAATCATGGGTTTCTCCCTGGAAACCCCATCATGAACCTTCTCTATGTCCACTTCCAAACCTTCTTTCATGATGATGTGTGCCAAAAAATGTAATTGGTTTACACAAAACGTCCACTTAGATATATAAGAATATAAACAATGATATCCCAATGTATTCACAATGATTTCATGACATTGGTGGAGATCATCATGAATCTTATAGTACACAAGGATTTCAACCACGAACCCACCAAAATATAATCCACGTACATATGAAAGATCCTATTCTTCAAGGACATAAACATTGTTTAAATATTTTTCAAACCAAATGGAATTACAATAAACTCATAAAGACCATCAATTCTTCTGAAGATAATCCTTGGTATATCAAATGTCCAAACTCTATCCTAATGATTTTGTGATCTCAAATCGACCATTGAGAACACACAATCCCCCTTTAGTTAGTGAAACATGCCATTAATACACGAAAGAAGATAACAATTATTAACAATCATTTTTTAGCTTCCTTTAATTGACAGACAATATTAAAATTTCACAAACCTTCTATGAAAACAACAAAGGTAACACCCAAGGAAACATACTTAGACATATACAGGTCTTATCCAACCATTCATAAAACTGAGTCATGAGCTCTCGAAGCTAATTTGGTGGCATTCAATAAGGTGAAATATATACTGGCTCAACAATTTTCATGAACTCAATAGTTAAATCCATGTATCATACTAGTGGAATCCCAGAAAAGGCTTCTGGAAAAATATCCTGAAACAGTTCTACTTCTGGGGGAAGGGTGTCATGCCTACCACTCCTCTCACAGTGCAGAACAATATAAACTTGGGTGGCATATTCTACATGTGGCTGAGTAATTGGACCTTCTTACATGAAATGGATATCCCACCCTCCATTATTTAAATATTGGTCAACCTTAGGAGAGAAAAAGGCCAATCTCCCCGGATATCAATCAATATGGGATTGGTATGGGACTAACTTGTCCAAACCTATAATAATGTCAAATCCCTCCATATCAAGGACATATAAGTCCCAAAAAAATTTATACTATCTGGTCTCCATAGAGCATAATTTGCATAAATTGATGTATCTAGAAAATGTCCATAATGGCGCATCGTTATTCATTACTCCTCCTATAAACTCCACCTCTAATCTCAAATACATAACAATATTTTCATATATTAAAGAATTAGCATCATCAGTATCAAAAAAAAAAGATATAGTAGATGATACTATAATAATTTCTTTCAATGAAAATGGAACATCCTCACTCTCAACACATGTTGGTTGCACTGCAGGTAACTGTCATGCCCTTCTTCCCTATGGTGACATCTGACTCCTATGAGTCGCACTAATCTACTAATATAAATGATCTTTCCCTGAAGCACCACATCTACTACCAATAACTCCTATTCTAGTATAAGTTCAACTGATAGACCAATAAATTGTAGAAGACCCCCTTTCCACACTGGGACTCTGAACGGCTTCTCCCTCATTACTAGCTTGTCACAGCAATCTGCATAACCTCTATAGGTGCCCAATCTTGCTATTACATCAGCATTACACTAGTGGTAATGGAAAATGATTATGATAGTGTCCCAGGTTACCACACTAGTGGAAAAGTACATGGGTATTGTCAGGTTCAGTTGTCCCTCTTGACATTCCACCTTGTTTCCCACTCTCCTAACTGAGGTTCACATAATGACTCCTCCTACACTTAGAATGCACACTATTTGATCATCGAATAATAGCTACATTTATGTTACTGGAAACATCCTTAAGATTCTACTCCCTAATGATATAATGATTCACCTCTTTTAATGATTATAAATCATGAATATATTCACATGGGACATAATTTTACTCCTATGTATATCCTGAAATAATTTTTCTGAATAATTACCATATTTTTCCAATGATGGAAATAAACCCTATGTATTCATGAAACGTTCAACATAATATATTATGGGAATGCCAACCTAGGTCAGATGAATAAACACTGAATCCTTATCCTGTCTATGTGTCTCATCATGGATGTTTTCAAAGAGAATTTCTTGAAGGTCTTTCTATAACACATGATTAGTCAGTGAAAATCGTATCGTACTGTCCCACAAGTGCTTCACCGACCCCCATAGAATATAAGTATCCAACATAAACCTCCTCTCATATAGAGTATCCAAATGGTCATGTATCATCATAGTAGATTCATTCCAAAGTTCATCCCCCATAGGTCCTACCACTTACATAAAAGTCAGAGGGTGTTGCAGATGAATCACCCTTGTCAACTATGAAATGCGTTTCAAAACATTACCTATGTGTCTCCCCATGAATTGAATTATACAATCAATGTTCAATTGGAAATTCTCTCTTTCCTATTCACCTAGCACTAACAATGGCTCAAGTTCCCTGTCTGGATGTTCATTCCAGGCCATACCCCTTAGTCTCCCTCTTAACTAGCATCATGGAGGGATATTATCAACAATTAAAAACACACATATTAGGTCTCGTAATGCAGCCTTATAACATTTATGTAATAGGAAAAAGAAACAAAACAAGTTTCAACATTTCGTTTCCACATTTTTTCTATCATCACTATCAGTACCGACGCACTATCCCTATACATCATCTTCTTAAAATTATTTCATGGGAATCAAGGGTAAGCATATTCTTGTTAATAAATTCTCATAATAAATCAATTAAATCAGTTAGATATAATTCATTCATCAATTAATTAATCAAAAAAAATTTATTGTTGATGTTTCTCATTGAACACTGATTTATTATAATTTTCCTCATTTTAAAACACCACACAATTCATGTTAGGCACCTTTTCATTTAAATCTAAGCAAATGTAAAAATGTTCATGTTCAACAACATACCCATAACTTGTTTTCCTGTGAGTTCCAAAAATGATGCAAGTGACAATTACCTAGTGTACCTAAAGTAATTCACATAGACTCAACTCTCATTCATCTTTTTGACACAAATAAATAATAAAACATTCTGAAAAAATCACATCACACCATAAGTGCATCACCCAATGTGAAATAATACCCAACTATAACAACAAACAACAATCACAACTATCCCACACATATTACCCAAATTTTCACCCATAAATTTCTTTGCAACTCCCATTCACGGTCTCTATACCAAGCCCTGAAATTTCATAATCTCATGTATACATTTTAAAAATTAGAAAGGAAAAATAAGAAGAATGAAATAAAAATCCTATGACACCACAAGGTAATGTACCTACATTAGTTCCATGCAATGGGACACCGATCCAGCCGATCACATTCCCTTAAGCACACCTCCACATATAGAAGAGGGTGATGACTAGCATCGTGTGTTTGGTAAGTCATTTATAGGGAGACTATTACCTATTTTATCAGAGTATAGTACCAGTAGATACAAACAACTAAAACCTTGTGAGTAAGAATATAAATAATCATAACAATACCAATATCACATAATAGTCAAAATATGAATTATAATACTCAATAAAAATATTAATAATGCTATGATAATGAATGTGTCAATTTTCTGAAATGGAACAGAAAAAATTAGATTGTGTGTTAAATTATATGAAATAATACATAAAATGTGTACCTAAAAAATTATTACATTTTCCTTTATTCATTATAATAACAGTAGACATGTTTCTGATTCATGTGTTTATTTCAACACAAAAATTCATCATTGTAATTAGTTTGGTGTAGAACACAATTTATAGAACCCAAAATCCAAATTGATGTGTGTCTCCATTCTCATACCCCTCATTAACTATCGGTTTAGATAACCATGTCTACCACCTCACTTCACAAGTACTTTTATCAACTATTTGGGTATAATCCCAGGTCTAACGCCCCAACATATATATTGTTCTAGAAAAAAATGTCTATCACCCACTTTCTAAATCATTTATACCATATATTAATTAATAAATAATTAACAACTTCATTACCACATTAAAATAATTATTAGTCAAATACATAAAAAATCCATTATTTAATCCCACAATTATCTTAATACACAAACCATTAATTAACTGATCAATTAATTAATCAATCATCACAAATATCATTCTTTTATTTATTCCCTATAATTAATTATCTAAATGAAACCTCAAGGGAGATAATTAAATCACTATTAACTATCTCGATGTATCCAAATAATTATCTCACAATTAGTTCCCCCAATTATTTATCTCAAACACAACAAATTCAATATCTCAAATACAATATCACAACTCATAAACAATTTAGCCAAATCAATTATCTATTTCGGTTGCCAATATACACAAGATTAAATCATCAATTAATCTTTTATATCTCCAAAACATAAACTTGTCAATTTCACATTCCTATATATCTAAATTTAGGAAAATAATTTACAAAAGGACTATATTAAATCATTAATCTCACAAACACATATCAAATACATGAATATCAGAGGTCAATTTACACCACATACCTTGGATTGATGATGAATGATAGTCCAATGGAAATGACCAAAATTCGAGCAGCAAAACGATATCTATTAAGTGGAGTATCTAAATCCCTTATCATAAAATTACGATAAAAGGTATCATGATCTTGAAAATATAGATCAACATCCACAATCCTATATCTAGATCTGAACAAATAGGTTTATATAAATAGAATCATTGGATATATTAGATTAAATAACATGGAATGATATATGATAGAACATGAGAAGAATCAGGATATAAATGACTTACTAGAAAGTGATCGATCTTCAATCCAGGCTTTTGATCCTGATAAACGGTGGTTGAATTGCCATTGAAACCAACTTTAATGATCTTGGATATCATGGAATTATAAAATTCCAATACAAGGTTGAAATAAATGTGTTTAGGGGGTTTTAGATGTTTTAAAACGAATTTTTGATGAATGATGCTCTACGTGCACTATTTCACCATGAAGGGGTGCACAGTTAGGGAACTGTGTACAATCTTTGTAGACCCCACAATCATGATTTGTATGGTTTGTATAATTACATGGGTTTGGGAACATGGTTTTTTAAACGTTTTACAAACTGTGCTCAACCCTCTACCCAGTTATTTTTCTTAAAACATCACTCAAATTAACCTCAAACCACAATTCCAAAGGAAAGGTACTTAAAAGAATTAAAAGTACTTGAGAAATCACATGAGATGAATCTATGAAAGGCTTAGAAATTACATATAATGTTGAATACTATTTATCTTCATAACCATTTCCTATAACAGTTGTTGTTCCATCAAAATTAATTCGACTACTTCATCTTTAATATTTGGATATTGATTATTCTCCCCATATATTAATTAAAAATGTTTAAATGGTATGCTAGAATAAAAATGTGTTTTGTCAAAAAATTCAACTATAACTGGGGAAGATCAAAAATTCATTAAAAATAATTTGAATAATAATTTAGAATATCATCAATTTTTTTCATTATACAAATATTGGGGATTAAAGGATGTAATGAAATTCAATTTACTACTCAATTTTATTTTAGGTTTATAAATTTATAGAATTTAAATATATCACTATCTTGAAAAACCAATTCATTAAATTGTGGAGACTACTAACCTATATAAATGTTTAACACAACATAAAATTTTTAAAAATTATGAATTATTATTATCATGAAAAAAATGAAAGACATTAAACATTCATTATTCTTTGTCAATTTTCATCATAAAAACCAAATAAAATTGTTTAAAAATAATGAATGGGAAAAAAGTCAAAAAGGAACATAAACAAATAAAAACATTGATAGTGAAAAAATATTAAACTATTAATTTTTTTACATTTATATTATTATTTGTTTATATAATAAAAAATATAATCCAAATAGAAACATATTTTTTATAGAAAAAACATATAAAAACAATATATTTCATGAAAATCCTTTCTAATATTATTTGAGAGTAATATTCATAACCTGTGTTCACATAGTACAAATGTACTAAAACATAATTCAATAAATTGGATTATTCATCTGAAATAACTCAATCATTCATTAAATTTTAGAAAAGTAACAAGAAGTAGTTAATTGAAGAGTTTTATTTATCACACAAGTCAAATAATCTGTATTAGGTTATCACATTGTATAATCTATATCGTGAGTACCCATAATATATGATATAATGGGATTAAAAATAATCACCTATGAGGATTATGTAATTATGAATATGAATTCTTAAGGTTTCACCATTTTATTATAGACTCCATAAACGATTTTCTAAACCCACATAAGAAACTATTTCTTATATATAAATTCTATGCCTTTTTAAAACCCCATTTTTAAATCTAAATAATCCTTAAAAAATTGGAAGATGGATTATTAATTGATGAAATAATATATTGATATGAACGAAAGAAATTTAAAACAATGAAATTAATGGATATAAATACTTTGAATTCAAATACCATAAAATAAAACATTACTTATTTACCTTTTGTATATAAATTTGAAATCATTTGTAAGAAATAAATAAAAATATTCATTATGAAAATAATAATAATAAATTAATAGATACAAAATTTATATTTTTTAATTCAAATAATAAAATATAAATTTAATAAGTATTTAATTTTATGAATATTTACATTAATGAAAAACAATTGGAAATTAAATCATCAAAAAAATAAAATATATCATCCGAGGTAAAATGCATCTTATGACATGATAAATTTTCTACTAAGGAAAAATTAATAGAATAGAAATTTTAATTATTTTTATTGAAATTATTTTTTATTGAAAAATGTTATCTCACAATAGACGGTATTATTATACACAAGAAATGATGTGGTGAAAATAAATTCTGTCTCAATCAGAGGGACTTGTTAATAGAAACATTGTACCATAATTCCCAACACACCATGTACATTATTTAACTAATGTATAATTGAATTGGAATAATTATATATATTGGATATTTTTTTTGGGTTTTAAAAATTTTTAATAATTAATTTATTCTACTCAATTCAAATAAATAACTACATAAGTAATCAGTTAGGTCTATAACCGGGATTTTAGGATAATAATTTCATAATTTTGAAATGATATCACTTGGTTGAATTTTTTTAATGATATAACTGCACAAAAATTAATAAAATATTAATAATTTAACTATAACAAATTTTTATACAAATATTATACTTTTAAAACAAACTATGTAAGACTGTTTAGAAAATGTAATTATGATACTATCATGAATATAGTAGGTTGTATATATGCATGAGTAACGTTTCCATTTATCAATGAACAACATGGAATGAAGAAACTGGTAATTTTATTATCATATAATGTTTATTATATCACAAATATCATATTATATTACTATATAGACACGAACACACATATATTCTATGTGAGTTGGTGATAAAGAACGAATCACATTCCATTGTCAATGTTGTTATCCACATGAATGCATGAACATTGTTATCATCCATCAATGGATGGAAAATATTAGAACTTGGCATATATATAATATTAAAATAATTATAATATTTTTTAATACTATCATATATACATATATACATACATACATATATATATATATATATATTAAATCTATCATTATAAATATTTATGAGATATTGTAATGGAAAATGGATTTCATCAATTCATCAGATAATATTATGTTGTACACATGAATAATGGATTCATTTCTAATTTAATGGATTGGTTAATGGATAGAGGTTTTTTAATAAGAAAAATCCCAGTAATGTATATGTTATATAATTATATATTTAATTTTTTATCAATATAGGATTTAATGAGACCATATTTTATATGAAAACATTTAGTTATGTACATTACCATCTCTTTATACAACAAACATTTGATTACAAATTTTTTTCTTAACCTTTGTATTTTGATCAATAGAAGGCCTCTAGTATGGGGGGGGAATGATTACATTTGTGTCTATAAATAAAAATATTGATTGGTCAAAATAGGTGATGTAGGGAGGGGAATATATAACCTTTCAAAAGTGAGGGAAATGAAACACAATGAATTACATAGAAGTAAAATAATATATATATATCACAATCTTACAATATTTAATGAAGGAACCCCAGATTTTAATAAAATTATTTATACAGGTGAGATAATGAAATATAATTACATTTATACATATTTTGGACTTATTTAGACTATATATCCAATTTAACATAACACCTTTTAACCTTAACCATGACAATAGAATCTTTTTCTAGGATTACAGAATAATATAATGAAAAATAAATGTTTTCATTTACAAAATTTTGAAATAATAGTTAAAAATATAGAATCCATTTTCCATGTTTTATTTATCTTGCTGGAATATATTATATATAATGTAATAACACTAATTCATTGAAAGTAGTTTTTAGAGAAATTAATGAATGAATCATGGAAATAATTTTAATAAGAAATAAAGTAATAAAATTATTTGAATGATTTTTATGTTCAATTATATAAAATTAATAGATATTATTATTTTATTTCAATCCAAACATTATTTTCTTCTTCCTACCAAACCATTGAATTAAATTACCCAAAAATATTGTTTCATGAATAATGTATAACTTATCGTTAAAAAAGTAACTCATGATATCTGAAATTAAAAATATTTATTAAAAATACATCATATAAATCCTTAAACATATATTTACACAAAAATGATATGATGATATGGAAACAAAATATGAAATTGGTATTTTATTACATTTCATATAAATATCATGAACTTATAATATTTTTGATGATGTGAAAAATATTTTTTGAGGTTACTATTTAAAATGAAAAAAATTAAGTTGAACATTATAAATAATATTGTAATGTTGAATTTAAATATTAAATAAATTAATTGAAATTATATTTGATCTATTATTTATTATTTATTTTAGAAATAATACAGTATAACATGATGAGAAATGGTTTTACACAAAAAATGGCTTCTAATATATACATTTTTATTAAAAAAATTCCTAATTAAAATTGATTCCAGTTACTATAATTAGAATATTGAAAATATAAATTATTAAATTTAAAATTAAATACACTATAATACTAAATTTAACATTATAATTCCATCAAACAAAATATTTTTTTAAAATAAAAATTAGTATTTTTAATTTTTTATTTGAATAATAAATTATGTTATAATATTTAAATAATATAACCCATGGATAATTTTAAATGTTAATTTAAAAACGACATCATATTTTTCAAATTTGAGTTCAAAACTATATAAATTATTTTTTTATAAAAAAATTGTATTCCTAAATATATACATTTATTTATAAATATTGTTTTTTCATTTTTACTAAAAAATTACATAATAGTAATATAATGATTGTAATTGTATAATATATTATTAATGAATATTAACAAGGCATGAAATATTTTTATGTTAACAATACATTGGTCATTATAGTATTTAGTTAATTTATAGTGATACGAGGAATACATCATGGACATGAGATTGATTCAGGGTAATCACCAAGTTGTAAACTACAATCAAGATATGAACAACAATAATAAGGTACAAGTACATATATAGCTCACCATTTACTTAATTAAAAAACTTATGACATTTGATCAAGTGAGATATTACCTATAACATTCTACTTCATCGAATATTATCAAGATAAATTTTCATTCAACTTTAAGATTCACTTATGTTCTTTTAAATATATTTAACAGTATATGACATATCCTTACCTATATCTGGCCCCATAATAATTTGTTATCTAAATTCGTCAATAAATTTTATATTTCCTCAAATAATTCAACATGGGGATTCGTACAGAGGCATCCTAACGTTTTTGTGAAAGTTATTATTTTACATAAATTCCACAACAAGAATGTATTGATCCCAAACACATTTAAAATCCATTTAGATATTTAGAATATTTATTTTATTGTTTTTATGGTCCATATAAATTTACCTTATTTCAAAGGATGATAAGATTTACTAAAATGTTCCTCTATATCCAAATCCTTCAGATTAATAATAAAAAACATCAAGATATTCCTCAGATCCTTATAGGATACTATAGAATGAGTTACTCCATGCAATCTCACCACTTCATTAATGTATATACGTTAGATCAAAACAATATATAACTATATTCTAATCATACAATAATGGATTTATTTTATATGGTACTCTACAATTAATCAAATATGATTATTTGCATTGGATGTTTTAGAGATTAAATTTATTATTTCCACACTTATGAATTCCTATTTAAACATCCGTCTGGGTAATTTTTGTAAAAACCCCATATAAATCTGTCTACAAGCATTAACTTCTTGACTTAGAAATACATGATCTAAAAACATTTAAATATAAATTTCCATGTTTTCCAACCACAATATTTTTTTTACACACACACACATCGATATATATATATATATATATATATATATAGGAGAACAATGAACATTGATAATCATATAACAGTACCTTCACCAATTCTTCTATTGATGTAAAATTAATCTATTCCTAAAACATATCACTTCATCAAAATCATAGTTGAACATGTGAGCATTTTACATGGTCTTTTGTAGCTCCATGTATTCTTTTCATTCCTATTTAATATGTGCACTTATGTGTTATAGAACATTCATATATGAAAGATAGAATTTTTCCCCATTCCTTTGGCATTCATGGTACATAATCTATAATTCACTAAGTATTGTATATTATTCAATACATTTCATGGAAATAAATAATTTTAATTTCGAGTCATATAATGTTCCATAATGTTCACATACCTTTATGGTAATATATTAATAATTCGTAATATTTAATGAAATACAAATATTATATTTTTCACATATAAATTTCTTTCTATGTTAGTATATATTTTATAGCTTATATGACATATATATATATATATATATATTTGTCAGAAATTTCACAATAGAAATAATTAATACATATGTTAAATTATTAATTTAACACTTCCATCTCCAAATCATGGATGCATATTTTTTCACGTTTATTTTTTATATTAAGGGGTTATATTCCATCACCATTTAATTCGTCATAAGGAAACTTCCATGAAACAAATTTTTTTCATTACAGAAGATATAAAATCCTTCAACATTACATTGTAATGTGAGATAAGTTTCACTAACCAACATTCTATTCAATCCCTTGAAATTATAAACAGTTTTTTATTTCTACTAGATCTTGGCTCCCAGTCACATCAACATTTTCAGTGGATATTTTAACTAGGATAAAACTCTCACAGTATGTTTTTAGTATTATTGAAATTCTATATTAATTAATATTTTTATCATATTGGTTGTTATATTCAATTAATCAATATCATAATTCTTTATAAGATCCACCAATATACCCCCACATGATAGTATAATACATGAAAAATATAATTAATAAAAGAAAAATTAACATATGGTAAATTTTACAAATGGAATCCCAATCATTACTATCTTCATCATATTTGTCCAGTGATATCAATTAACTTTACCTATATACAAATATATATAATAATTTAATCTATAAAATTTCTATTATCATATCAAGGTAATATGAATAGATATTATTCATTAAATCCATTAATATAGAAGAACAATTAGTAGGTCTAAATGGTACTACTATAACATCACAACGAATATTACATATATGATAGTATTTAATCGGTAAGGACTCCTTATGTAACTATAATTGATGATATCCAAATCAATGATAATTCATGAAAATTCATTTATCTATTAATGATCTATCAATATTGAATTTTGATAACGATTATAAGATGCTTTATTGTAATAGTGATGTATTGTTTCTCCAAAATTAGGGTGAAAAGAAGTTTTCACTCATCGTTATTCTTCACAATGATAGATGGAATCCCACATGAATAATCACCTGGATAAATGAATACCATTTTCGAATTCTATTCAATTTGATTCATTAAATATTGAAACTCAATTGGTTTCTTTCTATATGGACTGTTTGAAATAGGTGTTGTACTAGTTATGAGTAATAATGGAATCTAAGAATCATGGTTTGGGGGAATACTATTAATGTCCTTAAAAAATAATACATAATAATCTTAAAAAACATGAATATTATCACTTTTTTCTTCCCTCGAAACCATTTAAGATTAATATCCCTCATGGTTATGTACTAAAAAAATATTATTTAAGTAATTTCTCTTAGGAGTTCAAAATCATTCTTGAACAAAAATTAAATTTGAATTTTATTCTGAATGTTTAATCTAATATCCTGTCAAATATAATTGATTTTGGATCTATTGAATGAGACTGAATCCATTAAATAAATGATATAAAATTCATATGTGGGAATAATAAATATAATTATAGAATTAAAATTCCCATAAATATCAATTAGAGAGGATTTATTAACAATACAATCAACCATCATACCATCATGTTTATTAGATTCTATCTAAAAAATATATTTATTTATTCGGTAATGTGAAAAAAATATAAAACTACTCAAGATATAATTGATAATGAGTAAAATAAATTTAATAAAACATATAATATAATATAATAAATGGTTCCTATAAAATTCACCACTTATTTTGCATGAAATTATTCACTAATTGTGGTTTCATAAGAATTGAATTTGTCATTGAAATTTTACATTTATGGGGATTAGTGTCCACATTAAACCTTTTATTAGTTAATTTATTCACATAAATCCGAATCTCCATAAATCTAGGGTTCTAAGTTCATTGTGGATTATTTTTTGAGATTTATATCTATATATTTCATTTCCTCAGCTCTTCAAATAAAAAATCATTCTTTTACTTGATGTTTATTCCCCCAACAGGTAAAATATCACATATTTCCTTTTAGTCAGTAGCCTAATTTATCATTTATAAATTTTAGGACTGTTGGATGTTGAATCATATTATTACCTCATGAAATCTAACAAGATATTATATGGTAATAAATTATCATTTCTTATATTTAAAATGATTAAATTGTGGAGTTCCAACATTCATTTCTTCTTTTATTACAAATTGAATAATATATTTTTAAATTCTAATGTCTCATATTGGTTGTTCCTTTCAATAAAATGGTCTCAACAGACAAAATAATCAAACAATCGTTCATTCTATGACTATGATAAAACTATATGTATAATTATCATGTATTTTAATTCTTCTTCATTTGTTTTTATTAAATATTCATTCAATTCATCATCTCTAGAAAGTACATATACATTTTTGTATGAAAATATCATGAAAAATCCAAATTGAGATGTATAAATATTAACACTTCTTAATAGATTAAGTTTATTTAATATAAATTCCATTTTTTCTTTTAATATTATACCATTGATCATATTCACCATATATTTGAAGTAACATTGAAAAATAATTCAATGGGGATGAGAAAATATAGAATAAAATCTATAAATTCCACCACATTTATCCCTTGACCAAAAACAAGTGTATTAAAATAACCACATAAAAAAGGTGTGTGTTATAATATAAATGATTTAATAGTATTATTATTTACCATTAATAGAACAAAAATATCAACGTGGTGGGTATTTCCACTCATAGTTGGATAAATTTCGGTGAGAGTAATCATAGGGTAATTCACTCAAAACGCACACAATTTGGTTCTTCACAAGTGTGGAAGAATCATTTACAATAAAATCTATTTTTCTGGAAATTATTTCTGATTCCAAAAATTTAATAAAACAAAAAAATAGTGTATGCGTCAAAATACAATAACCAGAGTGAAAATATTCAATTTCATAGAAAACAGTACCTAAATTTCATTAGTTTAAAAAATTCCATTCAATCAAGAAAATTTTAGTTCGACCTAGATCATCCCTCATAGTAATATATTAAAATAATTTTTTATTTTTCATAATGAAAATAAAAATTAAATAATCATATCGCCTGTTTGTTTCTATCAAGATTTCTTTCTTAGTCACAGTCATTATGCCTCAAAGATGATAGAGCTGGTATCTAATATTCCCCTTTTAGAGTTTTTACCACCTGTTTCATCACTAGAAATAATGTTTCCTCATTATAGCTTCCATACAATGATAAATTTTATGGAAAATAGACAATCATTAATTTTACTAAAATATATGAAATTTTACAATAAATAGTCTTTTTCTATTGATTTTCACCAATAAATTCTTATCTGATTATCCAATAATTTTTAAAAGCATCTATGATTCAAAGAAAAAAAACAAAAGTAATTTTTTTTATTTACGAGTAATATTAAATAAAAAAACTATTGAATCCTTATTAATTAAAAGGATTTGTGTCATTAGATAAAAAATGCCATTTTAATTATAAGATCATAAATACCAACAACCATTTTACATTTCACATGAATACCATTATTATAATTGTTCATCATCGCCCCCCAAAAAAATATTTATCATAGATGATCACTAAGTTTACACACAAGAGATATCCATCATTTATCAAAATTAAACATAATGGTATGAGTTCCTGATCACTCTATACTAATTTCATAATAAAAAAATTAAATATCACTAACCATTACAATTAAATATGGACTTGTTACAATAAATGTAAATTTTCATAATGTTTTGGAATCATCAATAATAAAACACTTCCATTATATTGTGTCACAAACATACAAATGTGGAAATAACAAAGGATTTCAACATTAGAATATTTTATTAATAGTAATTGGCTCTCTCTAAATGTTGTGGTCAAAAAATAAGGATATATTATAAAATTATAGACCTGAAACTAGAAGATCAGATTATCATATTGTGATTATGTTTTCCCAGTCATTGACTTATAGACATGAAACCGGGACCAAAATTAATTATTTAACATGAAATATATTTTTTGCATAACATTGTCAACTCATGATTTTTTAATCGTAACCTTATGCATTCGATGGAAATATAATATTTTACCTATACATCACATAATGAAATCTCTATATATGTTCCATATCCTACTTAAAAATTTAATATATCTTTATAATATAAACCATGGAATGTAAATTAGTATCATGAAAATTTCATCATTTCATTGTAGGATCGAAATAACGATGTAGATGCTCAATATACAAGAGGGGGGTGAATTGTACGCTTTAAAAATTCCTTTGGAACCTTTAAAGTTGATTATGGATACCAATGTTTTCCTTAGACAAGGAAAATCTAGGTTTAACAAAGTTAAACTAAGCAAATTCACAACACCTCTGATCACCAACTGGAGAATTGGAACCAAAGTTTACAATATAAGATTCTACCTTAAAGCGTATAAAATCTTAAACTAATCAGAGTACAGGTGTAAGGAAATAAAAGAAGGTTAAACTTTCCTTACAATAAAATATACAGTAGAAACAAACAAGTTGAAAAACTACAAGTAACAAACAATAACTCCTTTAACCCAAAGAGAAGGGTATCCAACAACCTTGGATAAAGGTCTCTTGATTTATACTTTCAATCAAGTCTGTCTTACCCACAACAGGATAAGCCCTCAATACGAAGATCGGAATCTCTGTCTTGCTATCCCCGCAAGCCCTCAACTTCAAGGTAGTTGGAACCTCTGCCTTCCTTAGTAAGGAAGCCCTTGAACTTCAAGGTAGTCGGTACCTCTGTCTTCCTATCTCCGGAAGTCCTCGAATGTAATCACCAACATCCAGAGTCGCATGAAGCAATCTAAACGAGCAGTTCAGTATGCACAAGGCATTAAATGCTTCTCTCTCTAGAAATCACCTAACAGCATATGTTCTCTAGATCGATCAACTTGTTGTCGAGCTCTTTAAAAAGAGCTCCTATTTATAGGCAAATTTCTAACGGTTGGCTCCCTCTTCCAACGGTCATATTTTCCCTAAAATTCAGAGGGACCTGTACACGTGTAACATAAACAACGGTTAATTAGAAACAGAATAGACCACATCTTTTTATAACAAACTATGTATAACTGAATGCAAGACATCATTTTGAAACGAAACATATGTAGGTAAAATCTAATCAATATTTCAGAGTGTAAGAAAGGTAAAAGTTCGGAGTCTAACCAAAAAGAAAATCGGAGTCTATGTTAAGAAATATTCAGATTCTATTTTATAGGAATTCGGAGTCTGGTTTCACTAGAGATCGGATTCTGAACATGCAGAGTTCGGAGTTGAACTACTTAAGAGTTCAGAGTCGAATTGCTTAAGAGTTCGGAGTCGAACGACTTAAGAGTTCGGAGTCAAACTACTTGAGAGTTCGGAGTCAAACTTCTTCAGAGATCAGAGTCAAACTTCATTAGAGTTCGGAGTCAAACTTCTTCAAAGTTTTGAGTCGAACTACAAAAGAGCTCGGAGTCGAACTTCAATAGAGTTCAGAGTCGAACTACTTAAGAGTTCGGAGTCAAACTATTTGAGAGTTTGGAGTCGAACTTCTTCAGAGTTCGGAGTCTAACTACATAAGAGTTCGGAGTCGAACTACATAAGAGTTCGGAGTCGAAATCATGAAACATCGGAGTCCAGAATTTGGATTAGAACTACATTACAGATCACATCCAGAATTCGGATCCTAAAAAACAGAATGCTCCAAATCATTTCATTATATGGCTCTGGGATTTTGGGTATAAATCCTGTTGTTGAAATTAAGAATAATATTTCTATGTATAAGAAAATCTCGGTTAGGGTAAATCTCCTTAAAGAAGTAAATTTTCTTTATGGGGGTAAAAATAATATTTTCTTAAGTGTAAGTTGTTTGTGATTTTCAAAACAAGAAGGAATGGAAACGTCATAAGGAAAACCTTATTGACTCAACAATCTCCCCGTTTTTTGAAAGCAGAAACATCCTTTCGAAAAAGCATATAAAGATTTTGAAAATTTTCATTAGACTTTGAAATTTAAAACTTATCTCCCTTTTTTCATGGATACAAGTGAATACAACTAACTCCCCCTTAGGAATTGAAACTCTAAGAATTGTATTCTGAGTTTCCTGAGTTGAATTTTCATTATTTTATGAATGAATAACTTAGTTGTGGGAAACTCCCCCGTTATTTAAGGATATTTCTCTTAGAAATTTTTCCTTTCTCCTCCTTAGGAGTAGTTCGTTTTCCTTCTCCCCCTTTGGGATTTTCAAAAAGAATTGAATGGAATGGAAAACAAAGTATGGTAACTGAAACATTAGTATATAACAAGATACAACCAACCAGATAACCATTTCATTAGAGTTGGGGGAAAAAATTACATGGAAAGAAAACTACAACAAAATATCGGAGTGGGTTCATTTGTCTTATTTTCCTTCAGAATTAGCTGCTTTAACAAGGCTTTGTGTTTCTTCAAGTCTCTTTGATCTTCCTCTCGTTGCCTCTCCAAGTCTTTTACCTTTTCCTCTTGAGCTTTTAAAGACTCTTCCTGAGCCTCCATGCCTTCTTTCTGCAACTTTAACAACTCATCTTGCTGAATGACTTTTTCTCAAGCTCAATCCATATATTTCGGTCATTTACAAGATTTTGAGCAAGAGAATTTGCCTTGTCATTCAGTTCCTTCACTTGTTGACTCCGGGTACTCTGCTCAATAATCAACTCATCTTCAAGATTCTTAACCTTTTTATCTGATGTGTCAAATGCTTCTTTCACGTCATTCTGAAAATTATCAAACACATCCAAGCCTTCTTCAACTCTATTAGACCACTTTGTTACCATACTGCAAGACTTTCTATGTATATCGTAATCGATCAGAAAACTTTTCTGTTCAGCTTCCAACTTCACAAACTTATTCATGACCATGGATAAAGAATCCGAACTTTTAGAAACAAGAAAAATACCAGTAAGAAAAATTTGATTACAAAACTATAAGTACGAAAAAAATAGCTTACAGATTGACTTGAAATATTGTTCGTAATTGTTAATATTCTTCTTGAAGAAAAAAAAACAAAAGTTCCAGTACGAAAATATCGTTACGAAAACTTCAATATGAAACTCTCCATTTTGAAACCTATCAGTACGAAAATTCCATTCCGGAAGTTTTCAGCATGAAGATTTCCATTCCGGAAGTTCTCATTCCGAGAAATTTAGTCCTGAAAATTTCAGTTCCTGAAATTTCCATTCCGGAAATTTTGGTTTCAGAAATTTCCATTCCAGAAACTTCTGTTCTGAAAAGTTTGAAAAACATACCCAAAAAAATTAGTTACAATAACAATCCAATGTACTCCCCCTATAAATAGGAGTTTATTACTGTTTGGAGAATTGTTCAACAAGAAGTTAATGAAGAATGATTACCTTACAGTTATCATTCCTAACTTTTGTTTAATGTTTTCAAATCTATCGGAGGGTAATGATTTTGTGAAAATATCTGCAAGATGATCTTTCATTCCAATAAACTGAAGAATGATATCTCTTTTAAGTGTGTGATCCCTAAAAAATTGATGCCTAATATCTATGTGTTTTGCACGATAGTGATGTGCGGGGTTATTATATAGGGAAATGTAAATTGTGTTTTCACACAATATTTGAGTCTTAGAAAAACTCAGGCCATTGAATGTGAGTGTGTGTCGCATCCACAACACTTGAGCACAACAAATTCCAGCTACTACATATTCAGCATCAGTAGTGGAAAGTGCTACAGAATGTTGCCTTTTGCAGGACCAAGAAACTAATGAATCTCATAAGAAATGAAAAGTTTCGGATGTACTTTTTCTATCCATTATACATCCACCAAAGTCAACATCAGAAAATATTTTTAGAACAAAAGCATTTCCAGAAGTATAAAATAATCCTAGATCCATGGTTCCCTTTATGTAGCGAAATTTTTTTTTCACTGCCCTTAAGTGAGATTCCTTAGGATTGGATTGATATCATGCACATAATCACACCGAAAACATTAAGTCTGGTCGACTAGATGTTATGTAAAGTAGACTTCATATCATACCTCTAAAAGACGTTTGATCTACTGGTTTCCTAGCTTCATCAATATCTAAATAGTTTGAGGTACCAATGGGAGTACTTATACTCTTAGTGTTGTTATAACCATACTTTTTGATAATATCTTTAATATACCTATGTTGAGATATATAGGTTCCTTCTGGTTTTTAAGAAATTTAAAAACCAAGGAAAAAAGATAACTCACCAATCATACTCATTTTAAACTCAAACATCATTAGTCATGCAAAATAATCAGTTAAAGATTACTAAGTTGAACCAAATATGAGGTCATCAATATAAATTTGAACAATCAAAACATTTTTCATATCTTTCTTTATAAAAAGGGTTGGATCTGCATTTCCCTTAACATAGATATTTTGAAGCAAAAATCCTTTGATTTTATCATACCATGCTCGTGGGGCTTGATTAAGACCATACAAAGCATTGGTATGTCTAAAAACATGATCAGGATGTTTTGTATCTTCAAAAATAGGAGTTTTTTCAACAAAAACATCCTCTTTAACACAGACGTTAAGAAAAGAACATTTCACATCCATTTGAAAATGTTTAAAGTTGAGGAATGCTGCAAAGGAAAATAGATTACGAATAGATTCAAGTCTATCTACTGGAGCATAGGTTTCTTCATAGTATATTCCCTCTTGCTGATTATAGACTTTAGCAACGAGTCTAGCTTTATTTCTTACTATGACTCCATTTTCATCGCACTTGTTTCTGAAAACCCATTTTACTCTAATAACAGAAGTTTCCTCAGGTCTTTCAACCAAGGTCCAGACTTTATTCCTCTTAAATGCATTTAGTTCATCTTGCATGGCTTTGATCCAATCATCATCACCTAAAGCTTCATCAGTGCTTTTTGATTCTAATTGAGAATGAAATTCTTGATGTTCTATTTCATTTCTTAAGGAATTTCTAGTCCTTAAAGGTTGATTTACATCACCAATGATACTATCACTGGGATGATTCTTAAGAAACCCATGATTTGGGTTTTGTAAAACTTGTTCATCAACATATGGTAGAAAGTCTTCTGGGGTAAATATTTTAGAAGTATATTCTTGAAAATTTTCCTTATCAGAAGGATCTTCTATCAAGGGTTGACAATCAGTTTTTTAAAACACATCTGAGGATGTAGGTTGGGATAGTTTAAAAAAAAGGATCAGACTCATCAAATTTTACCTGCACTATTTCTTCAACAGTACAAGTATGTTTATTAAAAACTCTATAAGCCTTAGAAGTTGTGGAATATCCTAAGAAAATTCCTTCATCAGATTTTGGTGCGAATTTATGTAAGTTATCTTTAGTATTCATAATTAATACATTGCAAACAAAAACCATGAAGTAGGAACGTCTTGGTTTTCTACCATTCCATAACTCATAAAGGGTTTTATTAAGAAAAGGTCTAATCAAAACTTGATTTATAGTATAACATGAAGTACTTACAGCTTCAGCCCAGAAATGTCTAGCTATAGAATATTCACTCAACATGGTTCTAGTTGTCTATTGAAGAATTCTATTTCTTCTCTCAACAACACCATTTTGTTGAGGAGTTCTAGGTGCTGAAAAATTGTGAGTAATACATTTCATACTACAAAAAGTTTCAAAATCAGAATTTTGAAATTCTCCTCCATGATCACTATGAAAAGTTTTCAGTGGAATATTTTTCTCATTTTTAACTTGTTCTCTAAAAATTTTGAAATAAGAAAAATCTTCATACTTATTTGCTAGAAAATAGACCCATGTAAATCTAGTGTAATCATCAACTAGAACAATCACATAGTATTTGCCTCCAATACTTCTAGTTTGTGTTGGACCAAAAAGATCCATGTAAAATGTAACGCCCCGACCCCAGCTACCCAGAGTCGGTGCATTACTTCGTAACATTGGCATGATCACATGAAAGATCAAATCCCGAAAGACCGATTGGTTTAGTAGCCTTGGAAACACTAGATATAATCATAAAGTTTTACATTACATTTCAAAGTGAAAAACTACTACAACAACAAAGTCTTCATATCCACACTATTAACCCCTCATAATATCCCTGTAAGTCATTCATAATTTACTTCTTCACTACCTGGGAAAAATAAAACATAGAAAAGGGGTGAGCTCAAATGCCCAGTAAGGATAACAATATAGCGGAACATTCAAAATAATCATAAACATTTAAGGCAATGAATTACTAAAACAAAAGCCTTTTAAAATTGAACTTTCAACATGGTATGGCATAAATAAAATGAAATAATGCCATTTACTTATTCACATGGATATTCTACTAATCGAATAATCACATGCAAAAATCAATAACCACTTTCATAATGTTGGAATGCATAATGCCAGACTATCATAACCACATAGCCAAGGCCTCGTGCCAAGACTACAAATAAGATTTTGTCAAGGCCTTGTGCCAAGACACTAGTTTGTCCCATGAGACCTACCGATGCATCGAGGAGCTATAGCGGGCTCCACCCGTCACTTATTAAGTCCAATGCATTCCCATATGAAAATGTTTAAACATAACATAAACATTTGTATTAAAACTAGCATACGAAATGTCAATAATTTCACCATAAACTATGAATGGTATAAAAATAGCACATCCACAGTCAAACATATCACAAAACCTTCAATACAATATAGAAGTTTTGTATCATAATAAATCAACTTCTAATAATCTTAAAATCCATCAAAGGATGTTGACATAGATGAAATCAAAATTCTTTTTAAAGAAGTATCTCCTTTTATTTTGAAATCATTTAAGGTCCATATAAAATAAAACATTTTCTTTGAAAATATTCTTATAAGCTTGTATGGAAAGCTTCGACGATTTTATAACGGCGGAAAATAACCGCACCCGCCGTATAAGTTAAAAAAAACATTCTTACCTCAATTCTGTCGAAAAGGTTAAAAATGACCTTGTTTTGAATACGACCGAAAGATTCCTTTATAAACCACTTATAAAAGTCAAAAAGGGTATAAATGACTTTAACTCATATTCTAGTAAATTGTAAAAATGTTTTTAAATGCATTTTTAAGAAACATGGATGTGGATGATAAAGAGATCCCAGTAGATTATTACGTATAAACAACCTCGGATAATGAAGAGATTGTGAAATAACCCTTACCTTGTACTTTTCCTTGGTTGGGGTAGGTTAACCTCCTGTATAATAGTGAAATAATTGTTACTAAATTATACAAGAATCATATACATTAATATGATATCATATATGATCTTTTAATATTGATTTGATAATAATATCTTAGTATTATCGCCGTTTCGGGTGTTAACTTACTCATTTTCTTTATATGTTTTGTTACATAAGTCATGTTTGTTGTATCTTATTCATATCCAGAATGATATCAAGTCCTTAAACATCATTTTTAAATCATTAAATGATAATTATACTTGAATGGATACGATGGAGAATGAATCTCATCGCGTTCGTGGAGACGGTAGTCCGTACGTACGCACGAACGCTACTTCCATTTAATTTTTATTTTAAAAGAATCGAATCCAAATGATACATAGGTATATTACTATTACAGTATAATATAATATTTTATATATGTTACTTAAGTTCATTAACACCATCCTTTATACGTTCCATGTGTGGTATGAACGAGTCATATCATTTTAAGGGGGCGGTAGTCCGCACTTCCTCAAATGAAATTATCGTATGTATATACAACATGAAACAAATAATGGTATGAAATAAAATGGAATTACAGAAGCTTATATATAAAATATATATCATTAATATCATATTTAATTACAGTTCCATCATAATGGCCACCATGAGAGGCGGTAAGATGTATTTGAACAATCATCGTTTCGTGAGGCGTTAGTTTGCCATCCACAGAAACATTATGTTCATCATCCATTAGATGGAGTTGTGTGTATGTGTAGTTTGAATCCTTCTCATAACAACATCCTAGTATATTGAGGATACTGGTTTTGTTACAAAAGAAAGGAAATAAAAAGATTTTGGGGGTTGGAGAAGCAAAATAAAGGAAAATAATTTAAGAGAAATCGTTACCTTTAATTTAGGTAACTCACTTTGGTTGGAACCAAAGGACTTCTTGAAATGATTTCTGCCTAAGGAGAAGCTTCAAGGAGGAGGAGGGAGATGTGGGGAGATTAGTTGGGTAGAGTTTGGACGAGCCAAGTGGCTTGAGAGGTGTGAGGAATGAGTAGAAGTGGTCTCCTTTTATAAGGGAGAAGAGGGGCTCTTTAGGAAAGAGTGAAAGTATTACTTTATAATATAATTATATTAGGTTTATAATGGTCCAAAAATCATTGAGGTCGAAGATAAGATGACTAATATTCTAAATAACATCAACCAATAAGAATTGGACAGGTTTTAGATAATATTTTAATCATTATAATCTTATTTATTTAAATGATTTATTAATGAGGTAAACATTGCATCATTATTGTGTCATTAATAATTTAAATTATTTGATGTCTAAAAATTATAAATAAAATATCATTATGTAGGAAATCTTTTTATCTTTCTAATTAATATTTATAATCGAAAATCCAACATGTATAACCCTATGTAAAAATTGTTCTTCTAAAAGATGTAAGCTTATGCCATTTTTATTTTTATTTTAACTTTATTAATATAAAGTGTCCCTACCACATACAAGTGGCTCAAAGGGGTCCCCAAATTGACCCAAGGATGCTCATGGTCGGGTATGTGTCCACCAATAAGGTTAGGACACGTTTTAGGGTAATTTTGTATTATTATAATATTATTTTGTTAACCCTTATTTACCGGATTTACCCTTATCCATGGTAAATAAAATATTTACCACAGTAATTATTCAAAATGTATAAAAATAAAAGTTACCTATTTACACAATTTGGACATCCTGATTCCAAATATGGAATCCATTTTTCTAAATTCAAAACATAGAAGTGGCAGAAATTAATTTAAAATTAATTCCCGCTGTCAAAACAAAAAGCGTGTTTTTAAGAGGTAATAACTATCAAAAGATTGACACTTGTTTATGTTCGGTTTAATTGTAAAATTATGTCCAATGACCAACATTATATTAAATGGTAAAAATATATTATAAATATACTTTAAAACCACTCAAATTCACAATTTATCACTATTAATTATTTTGATTAAAAAAGTTGTTTTTAATTAAAATTTAGTAATTTTTACTATTCATCAAAATATGAAAGTTATCCGAAAAGTACCAAAATTTTACCTTAGGCTAAATTTGATATTCCGAATCCAAAAATGAAGACCATTTTAAAATATAAAATATATATAACTTCAAAAATTAGGTATTACTATTCATAACAGCTAGTTTTATTGGTTACGGTGTGTTAGAACTCGGTGTTGCGTACAACACACGCTAGCGTACCGTGGAAGCTTGGGATGTTTCATTTTAAATTTTTGATGTCCCCATTTAGTCAAAAAGTTTAAAATATATTATCTAAAAAGGGTTCACTATTAAAATTTGGTAAAAGTGCAATACTGAAAATGAATTTGTTCTGACATTATGTCTAAGAAACTCATAATATGAATTCTAAAATTATAAGGATTATATAAAGTTTAAAATTTAGTTAACACTATTCATAACCTCTTTTGAATGGATTTTTTTTAAGTCATGGTGTGATTGAACTCGGTGTTGCGTGTAGTGCAAGTTATTGAATTATTTTGAAGAAATAACACACTATGAAATCTTGGGGTGTTACATTCTCCCCTCCTTCAATAAATTGCGTCCTCGCAATTTGAAATTGTTCTTCGAAAATAAAAGGTTGAAAATAAAAAATTTCTTTATGGGAAAACCCACATCGGAAATTGGGTTACTAAAATTTATTCTTAATATGAGGAAAAGATAAATGAAAGGGTCACCACCAAATTATGTTCTCGATTAGGAGAACATTGGTGGCAATTAGAGACATATAATTGGAGGAAAAACGTAAATATTTATAGGTAGTGATTGAGGTCATCAATCACAAACAAGTATAAAATTGAGGTCCTTAAAATCATCAATCTATGATGATTTGAAATATCATCGGTTCAACAAAACATAGGGTATTGGGATAACACATTTTTGACGTTTCAAAATATCTTAGTTGAAATCCCACATCGAAAAATTAATTAATGAGGCCTCTATTTTAAATAAAGAGTGGAAAGTATGAAGATTACCGAAAATAACACATACTAGGGTTCCATGTAAGAAAATATGGATATGGAAGAAAAATCTAGCCATCAATTATCTGATGGAGAGTGGTAGAGAACATGGCTATGAAAAGGCCAACAATCCCAAAGCCATAAATTAGTGATGATTTAAGGTACCATCTAGGACAACATTTTTGTTCTAAGTTCCTTTTATTAATGATGAGGAATTTATTTATGAGATTGGCTAAGATCATAACGAGATATACTTAGTTTATAATTAGAGTTTTATCCATTAATAAATTTCTACCAAAAACTCATCATTCACTCGTAAAAAAAAGTCTATTTATACTATTCATAGAGGGTTCCAAAATAAACGAATTTATAATTCATCTACCAGATCTTTTAAAAAAACTACTTTATTTAATCCAGGACATCTCGTGGGATAGTGGTAGGTGATACACCCTTGTCTCCCTTCGGTTGCGGGTTTAAGTCTCACAGCCTTGCCGGACGCGACGGGTTGTCGTCCGACCTCCGGGTTGTCCTTTTATGGAAATCCAAAATAATACAAACTAGAACTGTCCAAAATACTTCTGTCCAAACTCACAGTCCAACATTCATAAGGAAGGTAAACATAATATAGATCCTTTTTACCCCGTAATAGCATATGAATACCTTCATCATGTATTACCATATTCCTTATTGATTACATTCATGCTCCCTTATTCCATATAGAATGCTGGATATACTTCATTAATCCAAAAATGTTTTAAACACCAACAATGATGGAATATACAAATCATTAATCAGTTCTAAGGTAGTCAAGAATATCCAATATAATTTATCCAAAACAATCACATATTATTCCAAAATCACTACCTCAGTATCAGAACTATATTATGATTTATCATTCTCTCAACCATATATTTTCCAAAAATTTATCCTGCTATTGAGTCACTTTTCTTTGTTCCACACAATCTCAAGTCCTTAATGAAATAGTACTGCAGTACAATCCTTATATACTCCATAATTATTATAACAAGTACATTGTTGATACAACACTCAATTGACATAATCAACATAAGAACTCTAATCATTCCTCTTCATTTGTGGTAGTATCATAACTTGATTATTATCCAGTAGCATCATTTGCGTCATAGACTGATGACTGGGACATAGGTTCGCGTAGTGTCCAAACTCCTTGAAAATGAAGCATTGTACATTTGAAACCATTTTCTTACCCTTGCAGTCACGTACTTTGTGCCCTTTTCCTCCACACTTATAACAAACTCTCATTCCTTTCAGGCAAGTTCCAGGGTGTTTCTTTCCACAGTTACCACATATGGGAAAATTCTTCTTTTCCCTCTTCCCTTTATCCATATTTCTCTCTTCCATCCTTTTCTTCTCTTGCTTCCCTTCAAAGCCATAGGACTCAGTAAACTCTTTACTTATCTTATCAATACATGATATTATTTCTTCATATGATGATAATACATGGGAGACTATTTCTCTTATAAATTCTAGCTTAAGACCATGAAAGATATGATCCTTCCTTCTCTTTGAATCATGTGTATTTCTGGAGTTCTCATTCCTTCTACTGGGCGCCATTTCTATACCATGTCATAAACTAGATCAGTTTATGAATCAAAACACATAATCCCATACTTATAAAACACTTAACATAAATTGTACTATTTATGGATATAATCCATAATCATAAGAATGTTTTCTTTGAGGAAGTATATACTCATAATCCCTTCAAAATGATTTGTAAAGAAAATGAGAGTTATCCTAAGCATATCCCCCGGGAGTGTCGTAACCAAGAGTGCAGCAAGGCCCGTTGTCGTGCACCAGTTCCCGTTCGAGTCTAGCTCAAAGCGGTGTTTTCGGGTTTTACCCCTAGGTACATCTGTGCCAGAGCCGCCTCTACCTGCTCGTATCCAGACAGGGATGTATTGCTCGGAAAACTCACAAAATCTCTACGATACCAAAATTATAGGAAGTTCTTCTATACTAATCCTCAAAGTTCATCTTAGGTCTACGTGCTCTAATCAGAGTTTATCTAAATCTAGTTTCCAAGGTTTGTACTAAACTTCCTCTGATACCAACTGTAATGCCCCGACCCCAGCTACCCAGAGTCGGTGCATTACTTCGTAACATTGGCATGATCACAATAAAGATCAAATCCCGAAAGACCGATTGGTTTAGTAGCCTTGGAAACACTAGATATAATCATAAAGTTTTACATTACATTTCAAAGTGAAAAACTACTACAACAACAAAGTCTTCATATCCACACTATTAACCCCTCATAATATCCCTGCAAGTCATTCATAATTTACTTCTTCACTACCTGGGAAAAATAAAACATAGAAAAGGGGTGAGCTCAAATGCCCAGTAAGGATAACAATATAGCGGAACATTCAAAATAATCATAAACATTTAAGGCAATGAATTACTAAAACAAAAGCCTTTTAAAATTGAACTTTCAACATGGTATGGCATAAATAAAATGAAATAATGCCATTTACTTATTCACATGGATATTCTACTAATCGAATAATCACATGCAAAAATCAATAACCACTTTCATAATGTTGGAATGCATAATGCCAGACTATCATAACCACATAGCCAAGGCCTCGTGCCAAGACTACAAATAAGATTTTGTCAAGGCCTTGTGCCAAGACACTAGTTTGTCCCATGAGACCTACCGATGCATCGAGGAGCTATAGCGGGCTCCACCCGTCACTTATTAAGTCCAATGCATTCCCATATGAAAAGGTTTAAACATAACATAAACATTTGTATTAAAACTAGCATACGAAATGTCAATAATTTCACCATAAACTATGAATGGTATAAAAATAGCACATCCACAGTCAAACATATCACAAAACCTTCAATACAATATAGAAGTTTTGTATCATAATAAATCAACTTCAAATAATCTTAAAATCCATCAAAGGATGTTGACATAGATGAAATCAAAATTCTTTTTAAAGAAGTATCTCCTTTTATTTTGAAATCATTTAAGGTCCATATAAAATAAAACATTTTCTTTGAAAATATTCTTATAAGCTTGTATGGAAAGCTTTGACGATTTTATAACGGCGGAAAATAACCGCACCCGCCGTATAAGTTAAAAAAAACATTCTTACCTCAATTCTGTCGAAAAGGTTAAAAATGACCTTGTTTTGAATACGACCGAAAGATTCCTTTATAAACCACTTATAAAAGTCAAAAAGGGTATAAATGACTTTAACTCATATTCTAGTAAATAGTAAAAATGTTTTTAAATGCATTTTTAAGAAACATGGATGTGGATGATAAAGAGATCCCAGTAGATTATTACGTATAAACAACCTCGGATAATGAAGAGATTGTGAAATAACCCTTACCTTGTACTTTTCCTTGGTTGGGGTAGGTTAACCTCCTGTATAATAGTGAAATAATTGTTACTAAATTATACAAGAATCATATACATTAATATGATATCATATATGATCTTTTAATATTGATTTGATAATAATATCTTAGTATTATCGCCGTTTCGGGTGTTAACTTACTCATTTTCTTTATATGTTTTGTTACATAAGTCATGTTTGTTGTATCTTATTCATATCCAGAATGATATCAAGTCCTTAAACATCATTTTTAAATCATTAAATGATAATTATACTTGAATGGATACGATGGAGAATGAATCTCATCGCGTTCGTGGAGACGGTAGTCCGTACGTACGCACGAACGCTACTTCCATTTAATTTTTATTTTAAAAGAATCGAATCCAAATGATACATAGGTATATTACTATTACAGTATAATATAATATTTTATATATGTTACTTAAGTTCATTAACACCATCCCTTATACGTTCCATGTGTGGTATGAACGAGTCATATCATTTTAAGGGGGCGGTAGTCCGCACTTCCTCAAATGAAATTATCGTATGTATATACAACATGAAACGAATAATGGTATGAAATAAAATGGAATTACAGAAGCTTATATATAAAATATATATCATTAATATCATATTTAATTACAGTTCCATCATAATGGCCACCATGAGAGGCGGTAAGATGTATTTGAACAATCATCGTTTCGTGAGGCGTTAGTTTGCCATCCACAGAAACATTATGTTCATCATCCATTAGATGGAGTTGTGTGTATGTGTAGTTTGAATCCTTCTCATAACAACATCCTAGTATATTGAGGATACTGGTGTTGTTACAAAAGAAAGGAAATAAAAAGATTTTGGGGGTTGGAGAAGCAAAATAAAGGAAAATAATTTAAGAGAAATCGTTACCTTTAATTTAGGTAACTCACTTTGGTTGGAACCAAAGGACTTCTTGAAATGATTTCTGCCTAAGGGGAAGCTTCAAGGAGGAGGAGAGAGATGTGGGGAGATTAGTTGGGTAGAGTTTGGACGAGCCAAGTGGCTTGAGAGGTGTGAGGAATGAGTAGAAGTGGTCTCCTTTTATAAGGGAGAAGAGGGGCTCTTTAGGAAAGAGTGAAAGTATTACTTTATAATATAATTATATTCGGTTTATAGTGGTCCAAAAATCATTGAGGTCGAAGATAAGATGACTAATATTCTAAATAACATCAACCAATAAGAATTGGACAGGTTTTAGATAATATTTTAATCATTATAAGCTTATTTATTTAAATGATTTATTAATGAGGTAAACATTTCATCATTATTGTGTAATTAATAATTTAAATTATTTGATGTCTAAAAATTATAAATAAAATATCATTATGTAGGAAATCTTTTTATCTTTCGAATTAATATTTATAATCGAAAATCCAACATGTATAACCCTATGTAAAAATTGTTCTTCTAAAAGATGTAAGCATATGCCATTTTTATTTTTATTTTAACTTTATTAATATAAAGTGTCCCTACCACATACAAGTGGCTCCAAGGGGTCCCCAAATTGACCCAAGGATGCTCATGGTCGGGTATGTGTCCACCAATAAGGTTAGGACACGTTTTAGGGTAATTTTGTATTATTATAATATTATTTTGTTAACCCTTATTTACCGGATTTACCCTTATCCATGGTAAATAAAATATTTACCACAGTAATTATTCAAAATGTCTAAAAATAAAAGTTACCTATTTACACAATTTGGACATCCTGATTCCAAATATGGAATCCATTTTTCTAAATTCAAAACATAGAAGTGGCAGAAATTAATTTAAAATTAATTCCCGCTGTCAAAACAAAAAGCGTGTTTTTAAGAGGTAATAACTATCAAAAGATTGACACTTGTTTATGTTCGGTTTAATTGTAAAATTATGTCCAATGACCAACATTATATTAAATGGTAAATATATATTATAAATATACTTTAAAACCACTCAAATTCACAATTTATCACTATTAATTATTTTGATTAAAAAAGTTGTTTTTAATTAAAATTTAGTAATTTTTACTATTCATCAAAATATGAAAGTTATCCGAAAAGTACCAAAATTTCACCTTAGGCTAAATTTGATATTCCGAATCCAAAAATGAAGTCCATTTTAAAATATAAAATATATATAACTTCAAAAATTAGGTATTACTATTCATAACAGCTAGTTTGATTGGTTACGGTGTGTTAGAACTCGGTGTTGCGTACAACACACGCTAGCGTACCGTGGAAGCTTGGGATGTTTCATTTTAAATTTTTGATGTCCCCATTTAGTCAAAAAGTTTAAAATATAGTATCTAAAAAGGGTTCACTATTAAAATTTGGTAAAAGTGCAATACTGAAAATGAATTTGTTCTGACATTATGTCTAAGAAACTCATAATATGAATTCTAAAATTATAAGGATTATATAAAGTTTAAAATTTAGTTAACACTATTCATAACCTCTTTTGAATGGATTTTTTTTAAGTCATGGTGTGATTGAACTCGGTGTTGCGTGTAGTGCAAGTTATTGAATTATTTTGAAGAAATAACACACTATGAAATCTTGGGGTGTTACATAAAATAACTGTAATACATCAGTCATTGAGACTTCACCAATTGATTTAAAACTAGATTTATGTTGCTTGCCATATTGAAAAGGATCACAATCATTAGAAGAATCAAATCTATGATCTGGTAGATCCTTAACTAGTTTCTTCTTAGAGAGTTTACATAATTTTCTAATGTTATAGTGTCCAAGTCTTCTATGCCATAGCCAGGAATGATCTTCCATTGCACTTAGGGAAGGTAAATCTTGGCTACTTTGGTTTTCTAAGTTCAAAGTGTAAACATTCTGTTGCATATTGTCTGAGAGAATAAATTCTTCCTTGGAATTGTGTACTAAGCACTTATCATTACTAAAATTCACAAGGTACCCTTCATCACATAACTGAATTTTGCTAATGAGGTTGTACTTAAGACCCTTAACAAATAAAACATTTAAAATCAATGTTTTACCTAGAAGAACAATATTACTAATACCAACAATTTCTCCCTGTGCATTATCTCCGAAAGATACATTTCCTCATTTCGTTTTGATAATCTTTTCAAAATATCTTTTGTTACCAGTCATGTTCCGGGAACATCCACTATCCATGTACCATGTATTGTAGTTGGTACTTCCTCTATGTTCCTGAAAACAAGAAATGAATTAGACTTTCGGAATCCAAACTTTATTGGATCCAGAATTTTCAGACAACAAAATTTTAGGAACCCACACTTTCTTAGAAAAATACGCTTTATGAAAACCTAGAGATTGGGTTTTATTTAATGAACAATTCATTGCCCAGTGACCACCACATTGACACTTGGGACAAAATGGGGAACTCTTTAGAACAAAGTAGTTGTTACTAAAAATTGGTTATGCATGGGTATAACCAAATCCGGATTTGTTTCTTAAAGGTCGTATTTGAGAATAAATTTTATCAAAATTTTCCTTACCATGGGTAATGTTTGATAAACTCTTATTTAAGGAAAATATTTCGTACTTCAGTTTTATAACAAAGTTTTTAACTTCAAAATCATTAGATTTAGAACTAGAGCTAGGCTCAAAAACACTTTTATTAGAAATTACTTTTTGTAACTCTTTAGAAAGGTTGTTCCTCTCAGAACTTACTTCCTCAAGATTATTTGAAATACTTATAAAATCAGAATTTTTCCAATCAAGATCTTTGGAAAGATCTAATATCTCTTTTGTAAGAATACAATTCCTAGAGTTTGCCTTATCAAGTTTTTTATTGAGTTTAGAGTTCTCAATCTCAAGAAGTTCAGGAAACATAGAAACTTCTTCATAGGTAGGTGAAGTATTTTCTTCATCAGAAGAGGAGTCTTCATCTGAGGAGTTATAATACTTACTATCATTAGAATTTAAAGATACATTGGTCAATGATTCAGCATTTCGTACCCTATCTATAAAGAAATAATTGTCAATAGGTAATCTGGCTATAAGACCAAGATTATTCTTTCCTGAAGATTCATAATCAGAAGATTCATCTGAAGAGTCACCACCACTGGCACTCTAGGTGTCATTTTATTTTAGAACTTTCTTAGCTTTGGTTTTGTAATACTTCTTCCTCCTCCTTTCAGAATGCCTTTCATTCCTTTCTTTCCTTTTTAATAGAGTGAAATTTGGTATAATAAGTCCATCTCTCTTGCATTTTTAACAAGTAACTTCTCCATATTTCCTTTATTTCCTTTACTTTTTCTTATACTTGGATTGGAAATTTCTCTGGACGGCTATCTTGTTCATCCTTCGAGCAAGATTTACAAACTCATTTTTTGAGATTTCACTTTCAATAGAATATGATTTAACAAACACCTTCTTAGACTTGGATCTGGTTACTCTCTCAGGAGTCTTAGCTATCATATGATTTCATGTTGTTGTAAAAGCAACAGTACCATTCCCATTCTTCTTTTTGATGTTGTAAGCATCTCACTTCATTCGGGTTTCATGTTGGAGAAGAGTTCCGAATAGCTCATCAAGAGAAATTTGAGTGACATTTTTATTCTCATCTGTAGCCGTTCTCTTTGATTCCCACTCATTGGTAATAATATCAATTATCATATCTACAAGGGCTTCATCATCTAACCCTTTTTCTCCCATAGACTGTAAGCTGTTGACTATAGTCATAACCTCTGTTGAACTTTGCAGATTGGTTCCCCATATGAAAAATTGAATCCATTGTATTTAGCTCTAAGTATAGATCTCCTAGTGTCAATAACTTTAGAAGTACCAAAGTGTGTAACTTCTAACCTCTTCCAGATACAACTAGCTGCTTCATAAGAAGAAATTTGGCTATATATATTTCTAGTCATTGAACAGAGTAAAGTATTGGGTACCTTATAATTGACTTGATACTCTTTTTTTTCCTAGTTAGTGAATGTTTTATCTTCCTTATCAGGAATTTTATAATCACCAGTAAGCATAATGAAATTTCCACTCCAGTGTTGATAACAAAAGTCTTCATTCGATCTCTCTAGTACTCATAGTCATTACCATCAATGATTGGTTGTCTTGTAGGATTTATATTGTCTATAAAACCGACATTGATTCATGCCATTCTAATAAAAAAACATGGGAAACCAAACTAGTTAGTAGACACAGTTCGTAACCACAATGTTCGGAATGACAATGTTCGGAATGAAAAAGTTCGGAATGACAATGTTCGGAATGACAAAGTTCAGAAAGAAAAATTTCGGGATGACACAGTTTAGAATAAAAAAGTTAGGAATCAAAAATGAGAAAGAAAAACTTATACGTGAGTACGAGTATTTCAGAGACCTCCTATGATACCAATTATAGGATCGAAATAATGATGTAGATGCTCAATATACAAGAGGGGGGTGAATTGTACATTTTAAAAATTCCTTTGGAACCTTTAAAGTTGATTATGGATAACTTTGTTTTCCTTAGACAAGGAAAATCTAGGTTTAACAATGTTAAACTAAGAAAATTCCCAACACCTCTGATCACCAACTGGAGAATTGGACCCAAAGATTACAATATAAGATTTTACCATAAAGCGTATAGAATCTTAAACTAATCAGAGTACAAGTGTAAGGAAATACAAGAAGGTTAAACGTTCCTTACAATACAATATGTTGCGGAAACAAACAAGTAGAAAAACTACAAGTAACAAACAGTAACTCTTTTAACCCAAAGAGAAGGGTATCCAACAACCTTGGATAAAGGTATCTTGATTTATACATTCAAGCAAGTCTGTCTTACCCACACCAGGATAATCCCTCGATACGAAGATCAGAATCTCTTCCTTGCTATCCCCCAAGCCCTAAATGTCAATGTAGTTGGAACCTATGTCTTCCTCAGCAAGGAATCCCTCGAACTTCAAGGTAGTCGGCACCTCTGTCTTCCTATCCTCGAAAGTCCTCGAATGTAATCACCAACATCTGTAGTCGCACGACGCAATCTGAACGATAAGTTCAGTATGCACAAGGCATGAAAATATTCTCTCTCTTGAAATTACCTAAACAGCGTATGTTCTCTAGATCGATCAACTCTTGGTCGAGCTCTTTCAAAAGAGCTACTATTTATAGGCAATTTTTCAATGGTCGGATCCCTCTTCCAACGGTCATATTTTCCATGAAATATGGAGGGACCAGTACATGTGTAACTTAACCAATAGTTAATTAGAAACAAAATAGAAGAAATCATTTTATAAAAAACTATGTATAACTGAATGCACAACATATTTTTTAAATGAAGCATATGTAGGTATAAGATAATCAATATTTCGGAGTGTAAGAAAGTCAAAAGTTCAGAGTCTAACCAAAAAGAAGATCGAAGTCTATGTTAAGAAATATTCAGATTCTGTTTTATAGGAATTCGGAGTCTGGTTTCACCAGAGATCGGATTCTGAACTTGCAGAGTTCGGAGTCGAACTACATAAGAGTTCTGAGTCGAACTGCTTAAGAGTCCGGAGTCGAACTACTTAAGAGTTCGGAGTCAAACTACTTGAGTGTTTGGAGTCGAACTTCTTCAGATTTCAGAGTCGAACTTCTTCATATTTCGGAGTCGAACTACATAAGAGTTCGGAGTCAAATTTTTACAGAGTTCGGAGTCGAACTATTTGAGAGTTTGGAGTCGAACTTCTTCAGAGTTCGGAGTCGAACTACATAAGAGTTCGGAGTCGAACTCATGAAAGTTCGGAGTCCAGAATTTGGATTAGAACTACATTACAGATCACATCCAGAATTCGGATCCTAAAAAAATAGAATTCTCCAAATCTTTTCATTATATGGCTCTGGGATTTTGGGTATGAATCCGGTTGATGAAATTAAGAATAATATTGCTATGTATAAGAAAATATTTGTTATGGTAAATTTCCATAAAGAAGTAAATTTTCCTTATGGGGTTAAAAATAATATTTTTTTATGTATAAGGTGTTTGTGATTTTCAAAACAAGAAGGAATGGAAAAGTCATAAGGAAAACCTTATTGACTCAACATTCATTATATCATAACCCATCCAAAATAAATGGGAGTAATAAATAGATCTCTATAACATAAAAATCCATGTGAAAAATGGGTTACATAGAATTAAACATAAATCATCCTCATTTTAATCCATTTAATGAATTAAATTGGATGGAATTAGAATATCATATCCCTATTTCATCATAGAAAATGGATGTTTACCAAGATGGAAAATACTTTTAAATGGATTATTCAATCCATTCATTGAAATAATTGTGAAATATATCATATTTTAATTATCACAATAATTTCTAGTATAATGGGAAAATATATTTATCTATAATAAAAAAAATGAAACACATACCGGAATAATAAAATTGTGAAATGATCATGATGGTAGAAAAATTAATTTATTGCCTAAAAATTAAATGAAATTATACCTTTCAAATTTGTTGTAAAAATAAAAAATTACAAGTAAAAAATATTTTTATAATAATACCATTTTTAATCCATTTTGAATAATTATATAGCCAGTGTAAATGAAAATTTAAATCCATCTCATGAATATGAATGGACTATTAGATGACAATGTTTAGGAGTATGGATATCAAAGGAAATGTTCATCTATAGGTTGGAAGTAGTCCACATGTATGGCAAAGAACTATTTTCATTCCCTATGTCATGAAAAGGAAATGGACAATGATTGTTCAATCATCATAAAAAAGTAGTACTTCTTTGGAATTAAATTTATTATTTAATAATGGATGACATATAGTTAAAGAGTGTATAAGATGAAATAAAATTGAATAAACATAGTTAAGTGTTCGACCGATTTATAGAGTATCCTCATTCAGATTAAAACATAATAAAATCATGTAATTCAATTAAAAACTATAAAATCATCCAATTTCAATGGTTAAAAACCATGAAAATAGGTACGAAAACCATAGATGTTGACTACGACCATGATTTTAAAAAATTGTGATAACAATAACCGTTAAAATTGGTTATTATATATTTCCATGTTTTAAACTATTGAAATAGGTCTCATAATTTTTCACCATGGTAGTTTACCTATATCAATGGTTTAAATCATGGTCAAAGGTGTTCTTGACATGATGGATAACTATGGATATAGCCCTGATAAACTATGTCTATGTCCCAAAAATAATACTTCTGTGGCATGATTCGTTATATGCACCTCACCTATTGGATTTAGATGCATAACCTCTACATCATGTAGATCATAATATATATATATATATATATATATATATTATGTTATATATATTATTAAAATAGTTTCCAAAGCATGAACATTGTGGGAATAAAGCTTCCCACTCTTTTTTCCGTGAGAACGTTTTTTCCCACGCATCAGTGGTATGCCTTTAAACACAATTTTCAAAACTGTGGTCATATTCATGGAATATAGCTGTAGTTTTTCTAAAATAGATTCTATTTCAATTGAATAAATTTTCTATATCCACTTTATTGAAAACCATGTCTAGAGACCACACCTAAAACCATAATTTTTGAAAAATCATGGTTATATCTATGTGGAAATATCCTAGTATTATACTTTTGTTTAGGAAAAAATATTTTCTATGTGTTATTGTTAACTAATGAAGGATTATATTTGGTCTAGGAATATCAATGATAGAAGGATTAAATAATGTCAATAATGGAGAAGATTGGGATCTGATTTATATGTTATGGGAGGGGCACCGATTAACATACATACAGAATAAAATTAATATAAGTTATTTATAGATTGATATGATTAAATATTTATATATCGTGAAGCTATAATTAAGATGAATATAAATTCTATCATTCAATAAAATTCGAACACATTTATGTGATTTTATAACTATTTTCACTTAGTTTAAACCACAAATTGTTCATTTTTAAAATTACCCTGATCTCACTTTATATTAATATTTAGTGATCATCAATGTAAACGTATATGAAACGTTTACCCATCATAGGCCCATGGTTGATATTATAAAAAATAATAATCAATATTTCCAAATAAAAGGAATATATTTGGTTTAATTCATTTATTAAATTATTATTCCATAAAAGATATCATTATAAAAAATATCAAGACTACTCTTAAAGTTTGAAATTAAATACATCATGATTGAAACAATATTTTAATATAAAATATTTAAACATAGATAATATATTTTATTTATCATTAAATTCCATGTAATAATGTAATTAATCCAAATTTTTCCACTTTTAATATTTGCAATATTATATTTTTTATTTTTTATTTATGGAAATAACATTGCTTTAGTGATCATAAGAATTTAACATATTATTCCAATAAATAATAGTTTCAAATTCAATAATATAAATAGTCATATTTATTTTTAAAAACCATATATAATCAATTGGAACATATTTTTATAACAACAAAACAGTATTATAGGTAATAAAAAATGATAGAGAAATTTTCTATTTATTTACATCATACAATTAAATTAAAGTCATTATAAAATAACCTGGTCACCAAGATTCCATGTACTACAATAATGTTAATTTTGGGTTAATAAGAAAGCATAAAATGGAAATATTTTATGTGTTATGTGTAATGTAATGTAAATTCTATTTAATACTTTTGAAAATTTTGTGGGATTATTATGATTCTCTGTGCTCAAACGAAATGTGATACTGTGGTCTAGTGAGATTGGAATAAATGTTTGAATTGTTTTTTAGTTTGTTTTAAACTGTAAGAGTGCATGATTTTAAAAACTTATGAACCGGTGCCCAGATTAAAAATCTTAGGGCACTGTTGCATCTAGAACAATAACATTACCCATGGTTGGACCTAACCTCTACTGGTGCCAGTCGAAAGAAAATGTTAATTATCAGGTGTTTTATAGAAAAATAAAATAAAATATTAAGAGTTAATTTTATTCAAAAAACAATTCTCTATTATGTAGAAATGAGGCAATTTATTATTTTCATAAGTGAAACTGTGTAACAACATTGCAATGCTGTGCAATTTAAATGACGATATCTGTTGTCTACATTTAATGGATTAATGTTGATGCGAGAAGCAGATGATGCTTGTGGAGGCTCTAGGAAGATAGTAATAGAGGATGATGAAAATGATGAACATACATCAATCCTACCTTCCTCTAAAAATGATTACCATCAATAATAACTAGTCAATGGATCAAATAATGACAGAATATGACTCTATTCTTCATAGAGAAAAGATGAAAATCTCCATGTATTGTGTTTTTTTCTCTGTGGCCTCCCTTCCCTAGTTAATCCTTTCGAAATGATGAACGTGTGTCAATTCATTATCAAATGGAACCGAATATCAGTCGTTCATACTGGAATGGATGTTCAATTTGTGGGGATTTAATATGGGATTATATAATTACAAATATATGAACATCTATCATTTATTTTCTAACACCATGAATGAAGGCCAAACGAACAAGGATGACATTCATTGCCTTTGATGTTAATGGTGATCTCTCTCCCACCTTGCATTACTCACCGATGGACCCCCATGGTCACGTCAAATTCGGTTCGGGATGTTCAGTACATGATCAGACCCCTGTAATGATGAAATGACGGCTTGGAGTACACAGAAGCGGAAGTAGAGCCCCTGAGGATCGCAGCAGGACTCACATATGAAAAAACGGAGCATCAGAGCGAGTCTGGTTCCCTACAGAAGCACCACCATCATGTCAACGATAACATGTGGTGGTGAGGTATGGCGGTACACTGTGGGGATGAAGGCAGCCCATTGAATCCTTTATTGGTGGCGATCAATGGAGGCCGATAGGCGGCCAGTGGTGGTTCAGAAAACGCTATTGTCAAGTCACATAATTTGGATGGAGAGTCGTGTCATGTGGTAGGAATGCAATGGTGACCCGTAGTGCTCGACCCATAATGGGATGAGAGGACTAGCCTTCTCTAATAGGATGATTTGTTCAGGTGGTCCAGCCTTGGTTTAGGCCCAGTGCCTCAATCATGTTCAGTGTAGCAGGCCGGGCCTCCGTAGGTGGATGGGTCGGTATGATCAAGTCAAACAGACCCAGATCAGACCAACCACTTTTTTCTAAAAAAATAATAACATCCAAAGAGCACATCTGATTGATGATCTGTTTATGGAATTAGTACCCACACAATGCGTCATCCCTTTTTATAGTCTAGGTGTGTTTTTTTCGATGTTGATATATGACAGATGGCTTGAGGAGTAGATTATCCTAGAATCATGTTTGTTATGTGTAGGAATCATGTGGGTTGATGTAATGACCTAGACCCCCAGGCCATTACTTAGCCAAAATATGGCTCCAACCAAAAAGTGGCACTGTGACGGTGGCACCGTAAGGGTGGCACTGTGACGGTGGAACCGTGTCCTCACCCAAACCTCCGTTTTCTTTTTCCAGTATTGCTCCAGCAACATATTTTTTTTGACTTAGATTAATTATTTTACCCTTTTTAAACCCCATAATTAATTCCTAGAAAAATCCTATGAAACCTCCCCGGTGGGGGTTATTCAATAACACCTTAATATCATCATGTGTAACTGCTCATCCGCGTAGGAAACCACGATCCGACATTACATGCATTCAAAATTCAATATCCTGTAACAGTAGGATCTTGTCTTTATATCTCACACTAGAGTTTCCTTCTTCTTCTTATCGGATAGTTTTCTTCTTTCTTCCTTTTGCACCTAGAGTCCATTCTTCCCGTGGCTTGTGGTGCACCTTTGCTGGAGCTTTCTTCACCTCTTGGAGTCCACATAATTCCACCCCTTCCAGCCATGCATCCCCTGTTCTTGGTGTGTGGAGAAAAACATCGATCCTTGATCAACCAGGTAGGGATTTTCCTTCATCTCTCCTTGTTGTGTATCATGCAGTGTGGGTACACTATTTTTTCTATGGGGATTGAAGGAACCAAACTTAATGAAGATAATTAAAGTACCTTAAATGAATGAAGGGGGTCTGATCAATGTTCTTCTGCTTTTCTTTACACTTGACTACTCATGTTGTGAATTTTGCGGGCCTATTCCCTCTGAAAATCATGGCCGTTGGTGGTCTTTCTTTGCGCACTAATGAACCATGTCTTATATGATGATTAAATGATAGTAACATGGAAATTGGTTAATCACCTAAACTCGGTAGGTTAAATGGATGCCCAGTGAACATAAACCATTGTGTGATCACCCCGGTTAACCAAGAGAAAGAAGAAACTAATGAATTACGTGCTTGAACCTAGAATTTTCCCTATTATTTTTTAGTAGTGGGTGTGTTTTCCATATAGATGATTATGAGGGAATGTGGGTGAGGAAGGGATCCTCCGTCGTGGTACGGTTGTTGGTTGTGAATCTGAGGCTTTCTGGTTGCTCTTCTTTGACATGAACTTGTGGTTGAATCCACTACTATTGTCATATCATTGGTTCATGGTTTTGGGGATGTGGGGCCTTATCTTGAAGCCTGATTTGGTTCATGTACTTTGAGGGATCTCACTTATCCCTTTGTTGTTGTGACATCACAAGAGAACCGGGTGTGAATGCTTAAATTGTTGTTTGGCTATTTCTCTTTTCCTGGATTGTGGTTATACCTGTTAGTTAACCAGCAGTGTAGGACATTACATAAATGGGATCACTTGAACATGAAGCTAATAATGGGTTAAATGGGGAATTGGTTTTGGGAATGAGTTGTGACTTGGTCGTGAGTGTTGTGGATTCTTTTATGTATTAATAGTAATAAAGCTGTTATGGTTGGGTTTGGTTTGGGAATCCTCAGTTGGGATGAGTGCTTGTGAACTATACATATATCTGTAGTTTTTATGTTTTCTTATTCGCGCCCCACCCAAGTTGAGAACTTAGTGTCGAACACCCCCATTCCATAGGGGAGGGTGTTTTTTGCAACACTCCTCTGAGTGGCTGGTTATTAGCTCCTTTTTCACTCCCTTTCCCGAATAGCCCATGATTCTTTGGGCTGGCTGTGATGCTCTGAAGTCCATTATTAGCCCAAGAATCTTCGGGAAGGTTAGTGTGGTGGTTGGCCCTGGTGTTTGTGGGAAGGGTGTTTCCCAAGTATCTTCGGGATGAGGCCCAGGTGTCTTCGGGCACGATTGTAGCTTTCTGGCTTAGGTGTCTTCGGGCATGACAATGTTTGTTCTAGCCTAGGTGTTTACGGGAACGGTAATGTGGGGTTCATGTGTCCCAGGTGTCTATGGGAAGGATAGTTGTTGTGGCCTAGGAGTGTGATGGCGGGTGTGGCAGTGGGACTATGGTAAGAATGGCTGGATTGGTTAGATGCGTAAGATGTCTTCAATAACTGGTGGGAAAGTGGCGTGGGTTACCCAAACATCGATGTGCTGTTACTATAACATACTTGATTTTTGTTATTTGGGGAGTTTTCCTTGGTGAGGCTTGGGTGGGTAGTTTTCCTTGCTAGGTGCTTTGGTTGTCTCTTTTCTCACAGGGAATTATAATGCATCCCCCCTTGTGCATGAGGGTCTTTGGTTTTCACTACTAAGTATACTTGTATGCTCACCCTACTTATATAAAACTGCTTTCAGGTTTCCAAGAGAACTTCAGGGATTGTGCTGGGCCATTCTAGCTCATGAGCTGGGACATTGCAGTTGCTGCTTTTTATTTTCTTTTGGGTACTTTACCTTTGTTGTTTCTTTGTACCTCTCTGGTTTTTACTTTTGTAACATGCATTTGGGAACGGTTTACTTTAGGATTTACCTTTACCTTCATCTTTTGGTGTTGTTTGGGATTTACTCTCTTATCTCCCGATCCTACTAAAATAAAAATGGTAAAGCCTTCCATCTTGTGTGTGATTATTTACCCTTGGCGCTAGTCAGCACTCCAGGACCAGTTGAAGGCGGGTCTCGGGGGTCATTATCTCTCCTTGAACTTAAAGAAGAAAGGGTCTGGAAATCCGCTATGCCTTCCCTTATTTTGGTGAAGGTGGGGCATGACATAATGGTATCAAAGGGGAGTTTGAGAGATAAGATGGAGTTTGGAGTTAGGCATAGGGAGGATTGCATGGGATAGTAGGGAAACCATGTTGTGTGATCTTGGTGCGTGAAATTGGCATGGGAAGACAAGCTAGGACATGGGATTTTAGGGCCCCCCGTGATCCGATGCAAGGACTCTAGACCTACCGAACGACAAAGTGAGTCTACACTGATTGTAGGGTAGAGACCCTAGGAAAGGTATATTCATCATAATGACTTGTGTTCTCATGTTTCTCGGATGTTTTAGGGATTTAAATAAGTCTAGTAAAAGTTTAAGAATAATAATCTGCGCTACTCGGGATTAGGAATTCATTGTTTACCTTGAAGCTATGGCACCTGGGAGAAGACCACGAGTAGTGCAGGAGATTGAGGTACAATAGGCTCACTTGGCTGATCGGCAGAGGACATGCCTAGAAGAGGGGGATGATTAGTGGGAGAAGACTCATCGTGCCTTTCAGCAGCAGAACCTCGAGAAGTATGAGGGAAGAATCTCTGACGTGGAGATAGAGAGATATCTAGAGGAGTTGGTGATAGCTTTCAGCTTGATCTGGGATCCAGAAGAGTATTGGGTTCCTTTGGCTATGAGCCAGATGTGGGGAGTGGCGTGTCAGTGGTGGACACTTTACCTTGGGGAGAAGAGGGAGGCTGAGGTGACGTGGACTGATTTCAAGAAGGAGTTCTGGGTGGAAGTCCTCTCTTCCATGATGATGGATAAGAAGAGGATGGAGCTAATCTCCCTATTACATGGGAGCATGTCAGTAAGAGAGTTGGGGATCATGTTCAAGGATCTCCTCCGCTTTGCTCAGGACCTCTTTCTGGATGAGGAGTATTGGGCGAGATGTTTGGAGGAGGCACTTCGACCTTCTCTCCAATATGCTATTAGTCCCTTCACCCAATTGATGTACATGGAGTTCCAGAAGAAGGATGAAGTGGTGGAGATGATGCACATCCTGGGAGGTGTATCACGAGATGGAATCTAGATGGTTTTGTCGAAGGGGAAGGCCGTCAGCAGCAGGCCTCTAGAATCAGGGCCCTCTAGGTTCCGACCAGCCGGGAGTGGGCCTCAGCGGTTCCAATTCCAATTTTCTTGGCCCTCACCTTTTCCTTTTGGGCCCAGGGCCGAGATGCTTCATCTGTGGAAGCCATGGGCACCTTCGGAATCATTTATCGGGTAGAGTTCAATATGGAAGTGGTGGGCAGGCTCAGCGCCCACCTCAGTAGCATCAGTTTTTGGATAGGCCCTTTCAGCAGCAGTAGCATGGTCAGCGAGCCCCCGCTCCTCCGAGGGAAGACGTTGCAGGAGGAGGCCGACCTCAGGGCGCTCCTCAGGGACCCTTAACACGGCATGGTCGGAGAGGCGGCCGATAGCCGAGAGGCAGAGGAGCTGGGCGTGGGCAGTTTCACGCTGCGGAGGCAGTAGTTCCAGTAGGAACAGAGGTCGTTCGAGGTACGATCAGCTTTTTTATTACCCTTTATTATGACTTGTTCGATACCGGAGCTTCACACTCCTTTGTTGCAGCCAGTCTAGCCCATGCTCTGGGTTTAGACGCTAAGAGAATTCCAGTGCCCCTGGTGATGAACACACCAGTCAGAGGTCAGACTGACTTGTTTTTTGTTTACCGAGGATGTAGACTGATGATAGGGCCCCATCAGTCAGTTACGGATCTTTTACTGTTGCAGATACATTCATACGATGTAATACTAGGCATTGACTGGCTGTTATCTGTATGTTCCATCATTGACTGCATTCGAGGAAGGGTCGTGTTTTTAGACTTGGGCAATCGACGTGTAACTTTTATCCGTGTGCGGGGTGTCCAGAAGAGCAGCATGCGAGAGGCACCCCTCCTTTCCTTGTTAGATGAGCTATCAGTGGAGTCGGTGGGCGTAGAGATGGTGGATGTTTGAGGGGTCTTTAGTGAATTTATGGACGTCTTCTCTAAAGAGGTGAAAAATCTACCCCCCTCGATGTGATGTTGAGTTCAGGATAGACTTGCAACCTGGTGCCCGTCCAATTTCGATGGCCCCTTACCGGATGGCACCTCTTGAGCTATGGGAGTTGCGGATTCAGATTGACGATCTGATGAAGACCGGTTTTGTTCGACCATGTGCATCACCATGGGGTGCTGCAGTCTTGTTTGCAATGAAGGCGGATGGTGGTCTCAGGCTGTGCATAGACTACAGGAGACTGAATCAGGAAACAATCATGAATCTCTACCCTCTTCCGAGGATATACGATCTCTTTGACCACCTGAAGGGGGTAGTATGGTTCTCCAAGATAGACCTACAGTCAGGATATCACCAGTTGACAGTTAAGGAGGGAGACATTTCTAGGACTACCTTCAGGTGGAGATATGGGAACTTTGAGTTTGTAGTCATGTCGTTTGGCGTTATGAACACTCCAATTGTGTTCATGGGACTCAAGAACTCCATATTTCAGGAATACCTGGATCGGTTCATTGTCGTGTTCAATGACTTCATCCTGATCTACTCAAGATCAAAGGAGGATCACACTGAGCACCTGAGGATGGTTTCAGAAGTCCTTCGACAGCACCATCTCTATGGGAAGTTATTCAAGTGAAAGTTCTGGACACGACAGGTGCACTTCCTTGGGCACGTGGTGTCCGAGCAGGGTATAGCAGAGCACCCATTGAAGGTCTAGGTGGTTGTTTCTTGGGCAGCACCCAAGAACGTGGAAGAGGTTGGCAGTTTCCTCGGGCTATCAGGTTACTACTAGAGGTTCGTACCCAACTTCTCTCTAGATTCATCACATTTTACGACTTTTCCCAAGAAGGACCAGGTTTTTGTTTGGAACGAGCAGTGTGAGGAAGCTTTCATCTATCTGAAGCAGAATTCGGTTAGTTCCCCAGTGCTGAGATTTCCAGAAGATGGGGTGGCATATGATGTGTTCTGTGATGCTTCAGGACAAGGCCTCAAGTGTGTGCTGATTCAACGACAAGGGGTGATCTCTTAGGGGTCTAGTTAGTTACATCCCCATGAGGGTAATTATGTGACCCATGATCTGGAGCTTGCGGAGGTCGTTTTCACGCTAAAGTTGTGGCGTCATTTCCTTATCGGGGAGGACATTGTGGTCTTCACGGATCACAAAAGCTTGAAGTATATCTTCTCTCAACGGGACCTGAAATTATAGAAGTGAAGGTAGATGGAGATCCTTCAGGAATACGACTTCAATATTTCCTACACCTCAAGAAAAGGGAAGGTGGTGGCCGATGCCTTGAGAAGTAAGTCGCAGAAGGATGTGGTTCGAGAGTCGGCAGATGCTTGGAAGGCAATGGAGGAGTTGGCTGCCCGACAGCTGGATGTAATTATGGATAATGGTAGAGGTTTCCTGTATCATATAATAGTACAATATTCTATGTTGCGGTAGGTAGAGGAGTATCAATGGGGAGACTCAGATAGTGAAGTGATGCATGACCGGGTTAACCAAGGTGAAGCCTCAGAGGGGTGGATAGAGGATGGTCAAGATTAGATGCTTTTCCAAGGGAAGTTGTTTGTCCCATAGGCGGTGCAAAAAAGGTTTATTGGTAAGTTCCACAACTCACCCCTAGCAGTGAACCCGAGAGTATTCAATATGTACAGGTGTTGACACTCCTTTCGTCACAGTCTAAAACAAGGAAATTGGGGAAGAAAATTGGGAAAGATTTGAAGTCAAAATGATTCAAGCTTATGAAGTAATGGAAATGGAATTTGGCATTGGAAACTTGGTTACTTTGCTTTATACAAAGCCCTAAGATTTCCTTAGCAAAAATTTTAAGCAATCTAGGGAGGCCAGCCGAGGACAAGTACCTCGAGCTCATGCGGGACCCGAGGGTCAACCGTGCTCAAGGGATGTTCTCAAGGTGAAGGCGACACCCTGAGGCAGCGCGCCCCTGGAGGAGCGCGCATGGTGGGTGCATAGCGTGCCCGAGGAGGAGCATAGTGGGTGCTTGGAGCGCGCCCACAGAAGAACTTGGTGCGGGGCGGCACCGAGAGGAGAGAAGTTCAATCGAGATGTAGCCGGCAACGCTACTTTGATAAACCGCGGAAAAACTGGTATCTGCTTCGATGTGGGACGCGGGATTTTCAGCCGGGATCTAATCTCGGCCGTCCACTTCATCCCGCGTCAATCCAGGCCACACGATCCATCTCGCGCGAGATGATCTAATCGCAGCCGCCCGCCTTCATTAAATGGCCGATCCGATGGATCCCCGATCGTCTTCAACCTCAAGCTCGAGCCGAGGACACCCCATGCCACCCGTGGCCTCACCGTGTAACAGGCGCCTCCCAAAGCCGGTATTCGAGCATCTGGCCACTTCCGAACAAACTAAGACCTCCATTCGGTTCGTCTGGCCCTAAGGAATTCATCCGTGCATAAATATGGGTTTTCATGCAATGTTTGGATGATTTCGAAGTTGGCCGAGGCAAACGAAGTGCCGAGGCCATGAAGGTTCGCGTTTTGCATGGTTTGAACCAAAGGAAGGTCGTGCATGCGTTTTAAGTCGCATGCACGTGAAGGCGGAAAATAATAAAAGGAACCCGTGTTTAACAGAGGATATTTCAAAATTTGGATAAAACGGTTAAGATCCGAATATCTCAGCGGTTGAAGTATTTTTCTCTCACAACCACTTCTCCCTTGCCTATAAAAAGAGAGGCCATGGAAATGGAGAACGGGGCTGATGTTCTGATGAAGAACCGAAGTCCCGTGGGTGCTCCCAATCCTTGCGAAGAAAAAAAACCACCGTGCACACTTGCGCGACTGTTTGTCCTGGAGCCATCCGAGGCTTCAAAGGGATCCCTTGTGCGCTACCACTTGCGCGATAGGGAGAAGAAGGCTGCACCCCTTGCGCTCCCCCTCTGTGCACCGTGCTCCCTATACGGTAGCACCTTGCGCGCCCCATGGCCGAGGTGCCTTTCACCCTTGCGCGGCAGCGGCTGGTTGCACCCTGCGCGACCCGAGGAGCTTCCACTTGCACGCCGCCTTGTCTATTATGACATGCGCAGCTAAGGAAGTGAGGCCGGGGCTTGCACTCAAGCATACCTTAGGCACACCACTTGCGCGGCTGCCCCTTGCACAAAGCATTTGTGCGCCCTTGCGCCATTGTGGGTTGCGCGATCCGTGACTAAGCACTTGGCTTGTGCGGCAGTAGGCCATATTTCACCCTTTGAGGCCTGAGCAACACGCGACCCTTGCACAAAGAACATCCTATGGGCAGTAGGTGTGAAAAGGGTGAAGCCCGAGAGGCCCTTGTGTATACAAGAAGAAGTGAAGGCCGTATGCCCTTATGTGTGCAAAATGGTGAACCAAGTGTGTGCATAAGGAGTGCACACTTTGAAGGAGAACCCGAGGCCATATCTTGTGTGGGTGAAAAGTGAAGAGCACACTTTGAGTTTGTGTGTGCTAAGCAAGTGGAAGAGGCCAAGCTCACTTGTCTGCAAAAAGTAAAATAATTGTATGCAAGAAGAAGTAAAATGCCGAGGCCCAAGCTCACTTGTGCACCAAATGAAGAACATACCCATGGCTTGTGTGTGCACCAAGTGAATACTACACTCATTGTGTGTGTGCAATTTAAGAAGAGGTTGTAGCCTTAAGTTTGTGCAAGAATGAGGTCGTAGCCTTAAGAGACATGCGCACTGCCTAAGCACTTGCGCGCCACTTAAGGACTTGCGCGCCGCTTAAGGACTTGCGCGACGCCCTTGGTCGCACAAGTGACTTGCGCGACCTAAGTGGTAACCGACAAGTAACCGCCCGGGGTCTTCTTTTGCCTATAAATAGACCCTGTGGGCCCCCCATTCGAAGGGATCTTTTTTTCCAGAAACTCGGATTGAAGCTCCCGACGCCCAAGTCTCTTCTCAAAGCTTCTGGAACACTTCTAAGGTAATTTCTTACCTAGGACGGAAGATCTAAAGAGAAGAAGGAAGGCCTAAGTGTTGAAACATATCAAACACTTGCACGCCGACTTATTTCCTACAATATAACTTGCGCGTCCCTTTTCTGGAAGAGCCTCAAGAGGATTCTAAAGGGATTTATAAAGAGTCGCTCAAGTATTCTAATGATATTTGAGAATCGCGCAAGTACCCCTCATGTCGCGCAAGTATACTTGCGCGACCAATACTTGCGCGCCGCCGCAATACTTGCGCGCCTTTCAAGACTTGCGCCCCCTATCTTTTTGGGTGCCCGTCTTGCCCATTTTACCCCTCTTAAGCCATTTCACCTTTCCTTTTCAAGATTCAGTCTTCAAGACACTCTTCAAAGCCATTTATGGCATGATTTCTTGATTTGACTTCATTATCTAAAAGGAATTCTGTGGAATATCTCTCAAAATCTAGTGATTTAAATATCCTTATGTCACTAAATATGGAGAGTTCATTCAGTCAACCTCATCCTTTAAGATGAGAGAATCATAACCTGGGCCTCCTTTTAAGGAATAATCCCCAGTCATAACCTTGGGCATCCTTCTTAAAAGTAAGCCCCAACCTCAATTTGGGCATCCTTCTTAGGAGTAAGCCCCAACCTCAAATGCGGGCATCCTTCTTAGGAGTAAGCCCCAACCTCAAATATGGGCATCCTCCTCAGGAGTAAGCCCCAAACCTTAATACCTAACCTGGGTCTCCTTTTCAGGAATGAGACTCAGTCATAATCTTGGGCATCCTTCTTAGGAGTAAGCCCCAACCTCAAATATGGGCATCCTTCTTAGGAGTAAGCCCCAACCTCAAATATGGGAATCCTTCTTAGGAGTAAGCCCCAACCTCAAATATGGGCATCCTTCTTAGGAGTAAGCCCCAACCTCAAATATGGGCATCCTTATTAGGAGTAAGCCCCAACCTCAAATATGGGCATCCTCTTTAGGAGTAAGCCCCAAACCTTAATCCCTAACCTGGGTCTCCTTTTCAGGAATAAGACTCAGTCATAACCTTGGGCTTCCTTTTCAAGAGTAATCCCCAAGTCCCCTAACCTGGGTCTCCTTTTCAGGAATAAGACTCAGTCATAACCTTGGGCTTCCTTTTCAGGAGTAAGCCCCAAGTCCCCTAACCTGGGTCTCCTTTTCAGGAATAAGACTCAGTCATAACCTTGGGCTTCCTTTTCAGGAGTAAGGCCCAAGTCCCCTAACCTGGGCCTCCTTTTTAGGAGTAAGTCCCTTTTCAGGAGTAAATCCCATGCCCCCTTAAATTTCTTTTAACCAGTCATAATTTACCTTTGATTTGGGTTTCCTTTTCAGGAGTAAAACCCAATCATAAGTCCCCTCCTAACTTGGGCATCCTTCTTAGAAGTAAGCCCCAAGAATAGAGTATTCAAATCTCCATGAAGCACATATAACTTTATGGACCCTGTTCATGGATTTTCTCCCTAAAAGTAAATCCTAAACCTTCATCTATCTAGGCAGTCATACATACATAAGCCCCAAACAAATTCTTATGATTGCATCTTTCATGGCACAATTGTCTAATTTTTTACCAATACCTCTTGTTTCTCACACCGAGCATGACTCACGTGAGCTTAGAGTGTAAAAGTAATTATGACATTCATCTTTGAGCCATCAATCATAAACATCATACTCCATTACTCGAACTACGTGGGTTCTGATTCCTTTTCCAAAACAAAGGATACGTAGGTAGCCCATTTATGGGTTCGATCCCAACTTTGAAATAATCCCTATCCTTCTGAATGACGATAAACTTCAAGTGCCTCACTGAGTGGCTTTAAAACCAGCCCGGTCATCATAATGACCAAGATACTTTTATATAAATTTTTTGAAGGATACCATTGACCAAGAATCTCTAAACAGATATAGATGATTCTCTATTGATGAAGAACCTCGAATAAATATAAAATATTCTCTAAATTTCTTGCATATTTAATCATTGATTGTTAAAACTAAAGGATAGCACATTTTTTACTTGGTAATGTAATAAGGATTCACGAACATAACTTAAATCTATAAAGAGAGTCCCGGAGTAGACAATAATTCCCCTCAAAAAGGTGTGATGAGTCCGACCTCCCATCCTCTCGACCAATGCAAATTCCTAAGCCCCATTAGTCCACAAGCTAATGAGCGCCTACCTTTGGAAAGTAGGTCCAAACGGATGTGGAATCATTGGATGTTTCCGGTCCTACGAACAAACCCACTAGAAACCGATCAGAACGTTTGAACCTCCCGTCCAGGAGGTCATCCCCGAAATCCGTTGAGGAAACAAAAATGGTTAACCCGACTTGAATCCTTAACCAAGTTAAAGTGATGTTTTTCTTATTTGTTAGGCCCCTTGGGCCAAACAAATCAATCATTGACATGTGCTCATCCAAAAGATGTAGCGGCCAGATTCATCTTGATTACGTCTGTTATATGGAACATGCACCCTTTTTTCTCAAGATCTTCTGCAAATGGCTTTCCTTAAATTCACCCCTGTGAATACTGCTGCTGTGAACACCTCTACTGTGAGGTCTGCTGCTGTGAAAACCAATGCTGCTACTCCTGCTGGAATGTCATCCGCTCTGAGGATGACATCACCAACTCAGCGTCTTCAACACTGGGTTTCTAATGCACTGGTTAAGGAGTACCATCGCAACGGTACTATCCCAACTCTGGAGGCCGCTCGTCAAGCCCTCCAAGTTAACAACTCTACCTGGTCGTCTGGACAACGGCGACCAGCAATCAAGAAGCAGGCGGTGCTGACTACCGTCTCCAACCGTTTCGGGTCGTTATCCCTGGAACGCAATTTCCATTCACTCCCTTACTCTGAGGAAGTGAATGAGCAGGTCCCTCAGGGCTTTAGTTCAAAAAGACAGGAGTCCTTCCCGAGGGATCCCATCAACAATCGCTGCCAGACTCGTGCGGTAGTGCACCCTCAACATGATGAGGGTACCGACTCCAGGCATTCAGCTCAGGTTCCTCGAACCCGAGCAGGCAAGATGAACTGCCAGAGACGGAATCCGGTTAACAATAGGCAGGTTGTCATCCCTGCCATCTCCGGAGAAGTCCACCAACCTAACTTGGTGGAAAACAACGAGCAGGCATACACACCTGTCCGTTTTAATTCCACTGTCCAGCAGACTCGTCTGGTAGCATCACGCCAATCCCGCCAGGAAATTCCGGCGGAGTACCATAGGCAGGAACATACACCTGCTTATAAATCACCAGTTAGTCAGCAGGCTCGTCTGACTACATATGATGGATCTCATCAACCGCGTTTGGCGAAGTGTAATCTGCAGGCACATACACCTGCTAATACTAATCAAGCCTACCAACAATCTTGCTTGGTAGCGCACGAAGAAGTCATTCGGAAAGTCCCGATGACAAACAGGAGGCAGACTCAACTCTCTGCCTCCACACTTGAGTACTGTCAGGATTCACTGACAGGAAAAGGAGGACAGGAGCAGGCACATACACCTACTCCAAGCCCGAAATGGACGTATATCCCCGTTCCGGCGGCTGAAGTCACCAAACATATTTTGTCAATGGTGAAATAGCAGAAGCAAATTCCTTCTCATATTCTGGATGCTTTCCAGGATATCATAACAGCTTCAGCATCATCACAGGGACAGACACATAAATCTATCCCTAGCAATGGAGTGACACATCAACGATTCACTCCGGAACAGACACACACATCTGTTCCAGTCCAAGAGGGTTATGGGGCATACTCCCCCATATCATACGGACAACCATGTCAGGCTCATACACCTGATTTGAGTGGAGATCGTCAGCCTAACCTAACCATCTTTCCTGACCAGGCACATACACCTGCTCAGAGCAATCACTTTCGTCATCAAGTTGTTTCTAAAGCGAGTAAGAAGGCATCTAAGAAAAATATCCGCCCAGCACAGTCAGGAGATCAAAGGCCAATCTGTAACCAAGACTTGCTCGATGCTGGAGTTCTTGAAGCCCTCTGACATTTATCTGTCGGAATTCAAGATTCTACTCCCTCAGTTCCCAATAACGGGAACATTAATTCTGAAGTTCTTCAACAGACACTTCCTCATGAAGACATGCTTCATGAAAGTTCGGTCAATCTCGAAGTTTCTTCTTCAGATGACAGCCACAGGAACCCTCTGTGTGGTCAGAAGACCAAGGAGTAAGAGATTTCATCTTTTGCTGTAACCCATAATGACGGTGCTCCTCATGATGATGAACTTTGCTGCGAAAGTCCTCTCCGCAGTAGTGATTCACGTTGTCTCGAAGATTCTTCAGAAGGCAATGTAGTGACGAGAAAGCCCTCCTATCTCGAGGCACTTGCAAACGTAAAACCAGTCATGTCTGATGCTTTACTATCGGAAGGTGAAACTCTTTCTCCATCAGAAGATAGCCTGGGGTTCAGGTTATTCTCCAAACCATCCCTGGGTCATTCATCTTCTAGCATGAATAGTGATTTCTCTACCAATCTTGTTGAATCCGATGAAGCAACAAGGAAACACCAACTCTAGTCCAAACAGGTAGAAGAATCTTCATTTAATGATAAAGAGGAAATGCTGAACATGAGGAAAAAACTGGCAAAAGGTGAAGTACCAGTCATGTTTTGGCCTTTGGATGACTCCCAGTACGACATTCCAAAGATGTTGACGGATGATGGAATCCATGATATTCGTATCAACATATGGAAAACTCTTTGTCAATTAAAGAAGAAGGTATTATATTACGATGAATATGAAAATCATCTTAAGATAATAGAAGGGATACAACGTCAGATTGATTTGGCATCTCTATCAGTCTCTCGGTATCCGAAGGCTGAAAAGCAACAGAGAACCCTTCAACGTTCATGCCTTGGCGTACTAAGAAAATTGCGTCAGTTAATTGCCAATGCTCCATCTGATGTTCATATCAGAGGATGGGGTATTCACAGAGCACTACATTTCACAGTGCTTTCCAGTCAGCAAAGCCCGCCGAAAATGGTCTCATGCAATGTTATTGCCCATGGACGGCCACAGTCAATGGGCTTTGTTCATAATCAAAAGCTTTCTCAAGAACAGGCTTCAACTAGTTCCTCTCAAAATCAAGTATATAGAGAACAAGTTGTTGAATTGCTCCTACATCAAGAAGGCGAGAATATTGCACAAGCCTCTCGTCTGGAGCAAACACGTCATCAAATGACAGAAGTTTCGGAAATCATCCAATGATCTGTTGAACCAGGTGATAAAAGTGGATACAGGTTAATGCATCCAGCTAATTTCCGAACTAAGATTCGCAAGATCAAGAGAGATTTTAAGAAGATCTCAGACATAGCATGTCAAGAGACACCCCAGCTTTCCAGACTGGGGACTTCTCTAACCCAACCCTCAGAGTCAACAAATGGGATTTGAGGAGTTGAGCGGAAGCAGCATGAACATCCCCAATCCACCGGACTGGGGACTTTTTCAAATCCTCAATCCCTCCCTCAGAGAAATTCAGTATTCTCTCGATTAGGTAATAGGCCTCAAGAGGAACGAAGAGCCAAGCTATCAGGAGATTCTCTCCAAGTGACGGTTCTCCAAGAAGTTCCTGAGGGATCATGTCAACGGAATTCCATGTCTCATCATGGAAATAAAAGAAGACAATATCACAGAAATGCTGATAGAATGGATTCCATGCAATATGAATCCATTAATGCCATCAATGCCGATGCTGCTGATTCACCAGATGAGGCTCAATCAGAGGGTTCAGATGAAGAGGTTCCTCCTCAAGAAGTTGCGCACACAGACCTAAATGAAGAAGGTGTGCGCACACGTAATCAAAGGCTTACCCAAAATCTGGGTATTCCTTCAAGTAACCCACTTCCCCCTCTCCGAAAAGGATCCAATAAGGGGAAAGGAAAGAATCAGGTTACTTCTCACCCTTCCTCTGAAGGAGGTCAATCGCTCTCATTAGAGCAAAGGTTTGCACAACAGGAGGAAGAGATGAAAGAATTAAGAAGGTTGAATGCAGAACTACTTCAGAGTAGTCTTCTTCTTAAGAACGCTGAAGTCCGACAACCGAAGGAATTTGTTGTAACTACTGAGATGGATCAAGAATATCCTCCTTTATCAGTACACCCACAGAGGTCTAATCCTACGGGTCAAACGCAACAACGGTTGGAAGCAGTACCATCAGATGCAGCACCAACCACCACGTCTTTCCAAGCTCCATTCATTGCACCTACCCAAAACCAAGCTCAACCTGACGTTTCTCAAAAGTTAATAACTACTATTGAGTCATCAACAGCTCGGTTAGAAACTATGGAAGGGAAACGGGCGCAAGTTCAACCTGAAAAATTTTTACCCTAAATGGGTAGATTCAATTTCTCCTCCATCCAGTTTTGGAAACCCTGTTTTCCCTACTTTCAATGGATCAGGCGACCCCGAACAACATTTGACGCATTACGTGTCTTGTTGTGATCCTATGATGGGAACTCCAGAGCAGCAAGAAGCAGTGAAACTCAGATGCTTCGTGCGAACCTTGCAAGGACCAGCTTTTGTCTGGTATAAAAGCTTGCAATCCCGGTCAGTAATCGGATGGGAGGATCTTCTTCAAAAATTCCTTTTTCAGTTTAGATTAACTTTGCCAAAAACGATAGTTTTCGATCTTACAAACTGCAAGCAAAGGGAGAATGAAAGAGTCTCTGATTTCATTACTCGTTGGAGGGGATTAACGTATTCATTGAGTTTAGCACTCCCTCAAGAGGAATTGTTGCCAATCTGTGTGGAAAATTTGCGTGACGAATTACGCACGCCATTGATCCCTGTGAAATACACAGGAGGGTTTCGAGACCTTACTTCAATCGCTCAGCAGATTGAAGATTCCCTTATATAGGCTAAGGTTAAATCTCGTGTAATTCCATCAGCTCTAGGAAGAAGAATGGGTAAAGCAGGAACTGCTACAGTTATGCTTAAACAAGCACATGTACCTATATCTACTTCAAAACCTTCATCTTATCGAAGGACTCCACCTCCTGAACGCCAACAACAAAGGCCGTTTCGTCCAAATGATCAAAGAGATCAATGATGAAAACAATTTGAGGACATGAAGAGTAAAACATACTCTTTCCGAAATGAGCAAGTTCCTGGTTACTTCATTGCAGCTCTAGAAAATAATTTGGTTCAATTACCAGTGCCCAAGAGGCCAAACAAGGAAAGAGATGAAGACCGTCCCAATTATTGTCCCTTTCATCAAATGTTGGGGCATCCCATCCAGGAGTGTTTTGTCTTTAAAGACCTCCTGCAAAAGATGGTCGACTTGGGACAAGTCAAATTGAAGGGTTTTTCAGCTCATGTAGCGTGTATTACCGCTACAGATCCAGAGGAAGGAGGCGAGTGGCAGGAAGTCAAAAGCAAAACCGCGAAAAAATATGATGATTGGATGGTCAGAAAGACAATCAATCGGACCCATTCCATTTTTCGAACACAATTGAAGAAGCCAATTGTGTCTCCTATAAAAGCTGCAGTAAAGCCTCCATCAAAAGACAAATCCTCAAAAGGGCACCGCAATTCAAAGAAGAAAGAGGAATCAGGAGAATATGAGTATGTAGCAAAGCCTAAATTGTCTTTGACTCTGGCAGATTTCATGCCATCTACTTCGAAGCCACGTGCACCGCCCCATCAAACGGCACAGCCTAAACAAGCTAACCAGGCAGAGTCTTTATCAGACGAAGAGTTAATCTTTGGTTCTGTTAATATGATTCAATTAATAGATTCATATTCTAGTCTTGATGAGCCTGAATTCCCTATATCAAATAAGGGAATCCGAAGAGGTTCTAGAGGTTCAGGATATAGGGGAAGACGTGGATCTTTCCAAAGCCACTACTCTAATTTTACCCCTGCTAGCACTGTATATGCAGCAGAAACTCGTGGTAGAGCCCTTCAGCGAGCTCAAAAAGAACAAGCAAGTTTTTCTGCCAATGACCAACTCATTTTTGGCACAGTTATTTTGGAAGACCGATTAAAGGTTCCATCTTCTTTATCTCAGCATGTAAATGGATCTAATCATTCTAATCTTCCAAAACCAAGGATGTTGCCAACTTCAATACAAGATGCATCAGCTTCCAAAGAATCTGCTTCCATGGTACCTTCTAAACCGCATATTCCTATTGGGAAACGCAGACCTCTAGATCAAAAGTATGATATATTGAAACACTTGGCCCAAGTACCATCCATGTTATCAATTTTGGATGCTTTGAATCTGTCAAAAGATCTTCGGGAAGCACTCATCGAAGCTTTGTCAAGTCCTCAGGAGTTTGAAGCTGAAATTGCTGCAGCTGAAATCTATCACATAGAGAATAATCCTGCAGAATGCCATGCAGTGATATCTTTTACTGATAAAGATGAAGATGATGTTGTGCATGGGCACATAAAACCTTTGTACTTATCTGGAAAAGTCAATGGTATAGATGTTTGAAGATCTTTCATTGACAATGGTTCATGAGCCAACCTCATGCCCATTCGTACACTTCGTCGATTGGGCCTCACGGAATCTGATTTATCTCCTTCTACCATGATGTTGCAAGGATATGATAAAAATGAACAAGAACCACTGGGATAAGTTACACTTAGAACTCAGTTTGGAGATCTTGTTTCCAATTCGGATTTCATGATTGTTGATCAAGACTCAGCTTTCAATATCTTGCTTGGAAGTCCCTGGCTACATCAGCATGCAGCTATTCCGTCATCATACCATCAATGTCTCAAATACTGTTTCGATGGTCAAGTTGGAACATTGTATGATTATAAGGACCCATTCAAGACATGTGAGTCTCAATACATTGAGGCGGAATTTTATCACATGAAGGGAAGAGAAAAATCTACAATGAAGGAAATTACCAAAGTTAATGCTCCATATGGTTTGGAAAAAATTCCAATAAATCCATTTTCACATATGAGTACAGATTATGTGTTACCTATCAGTCAAATTGACAAAATAGGCCCAAATAAAAATACTCTTATGGAAAGATCCATAATGTCAATTACGGCAATCGAGCCAGACAACATGGGAGAAATTGGTAACTTACCAAGCAGTGATGAAAGCATAAGTGGTGACGTTTTCATTTCGTCTGCTGAATTCCAACAAGTCTATACTTCGCTAATCAGGACAGAAGAAGTTATAGAAACACCATAGGTGAATAATGATGTCGATTCTCAATCCATCATCTCCTCTTTATTTCTCAAAGAAGACCCTTTATCATCAATAGGGTCGGAAATGGAAGCTTCTTCTTCAAAATATGAAAATTTTGACATCTCTTATGATCATGAGAATCTCGTTTTTTCATCTACTTTGCAAGTAGAAACAGAAGAAATAACACATGATGAAGAGGAAGAGGAAGATCTTAGAGATGCTCCTCCAGCATTTGAAGAGGGTATCTCTACCACTGTGGATGAACTCAGAGAAGTAAATCTGGGTACAGAGAAAGATCCACGCCCCACTTTAATTAGTGCGGCCATGACCCATGAAGAGCAAGAGATGTATATTTCTTTTCTAAAGAAAAATAAATATATTTTTGCTTGGAATTATACAGAGATGCCTGTCCTTGATCCTGATGTTTCTACTCATCATTTGGGTTTACCAAAAGAACATCGAGGATTCAAGCAAGCCGCGAGAAGAACACACCCAACCTATGCTTCCAAAATTGAGGCTGAAGTGGATAAGCTTATCAAATCTAACATCGTCATAGAAGTTCAATATCCCAAGTGGTTGCCTAATATTGTCCCTGTAAAGAAGAAGAACGGACAAATTAGGGTTTGCATCGATTTCAGAGATCTTAATCGGTATTGTCCTAAAGATGATTTCCCAGTTCCGATTACAGAACTCTTAATTGATGCGACGGCTGGCTATGAAGTACTTTCTTTCATGGATGGATATTATGGATATAATCAGATCCGAATGGCCCCAGAAGATGAGGAATATACAGCCTTCAGAACTCTTCAAGGTGTGTTTTTCTACCGGGTGATGCCCTTTGGTTTAAAGAATGCAGGTGAAACATATCAACGCGCCATGCATCGTATCTTCAAACCTCTTTTAGGGAAGTTTGTTGAATGCTATGTAGATGATTTGGTGGTTAAATCCAAACAACATTCTAATCACTTGGCTGATTTGGAAGTCATATTCCACAAGCTTCGACAACATAATTTGAAGATGAACCCCTTAAAATGTGCTTTTGGGGTAACCTTAGGAAAATTCCTCGGCTTTGTTGTACGCCATCGTGGTATTGAAGTCGATCCTGAGAAGACCAAATCAATCCTTGGTATGTCACCTCCTCAGAATTTGAAAGAATTAAGAGGACTTCAAGGACACTTAGCCTATATTCAGCGTTTCATCGCCAATTTGGCAGGCAAAAGTTTACCCTTTACCAAATTATTGAAGAAAGGAGTCACTTACCAGTGGAATGAAGAATGTCAAGAAGCATTTGATGTTCTCAAAAAATACCACTTGAGTCCACCAGTACTCATGCCACCTATTGTGGGTAGACCTCTTATCCTCTATGTGACATCTTTAGAGCGATCATTGGGTGCCTTTCTCGCTCAAAAGAATGATGATGGGAATGAAAATAGTCTCTACTATTTCAGTAGAACTATGCTTGAAGCAGAAACCCGGTATTCAAGTATTGAAAAGTGCTGCCTAGCATTAATCATTGCAGTTCAGAAACTGAGACACTACCTGCAACATCATGAGGTCCAATTGGTATCTCGTAATAATCCGCTCAAATTCATCCTTAGTCGTCCAATGCTTACAGGACGTCTGGCAAGGTGGGCGGTTATTCTACAGCAGTTCGACATTCAGTATGTGTCTCAAAAGGCAATTAAGGGCCATGCTCTGGCTGATTTCCTGGCTGAACATCCTTCAGTGGAAGTCACGTATTCAGATATCGAACTCCCTGATGAGGATGTTTTCTCTATTCAAGAGAGTCCTCAAACATGGGAAATGTATTTTGATGGTGCTTCTAGAAGTCCAACAGGGAAGAAAATGGAAAATCCTAAATTCAACAAAGTTGGTTTAGGAATTGTGCTCATTTCTCCAGATAAGGCAGTGTTACCTTATTCCTTTTTGTTGTGGGAAGGTGGTACCAATAATGAAGCTGAATACCAAGATCTAATTACAGGCTTCGAGTTAGCGCTTCAAGCACAAGTGAATCACTTAAAGGTGAAAGGTGATTCAGACCTGGTAATCAAACAAGTCAATGGGGATTATGCCATCAGAAAAGAAGAATTAATCCCTTTGTATGATTACGTCAGAGAGTTAATGTCAGAATTCCCTTCAGAACCGACATTTTCTTATGTCCCAAGATCACAAAATGCTCAAGCTGATGCACTGGCTAATATAGCCACAGCTTTAGCAGATCCAAATCGGGACGAGACAACCATCTGTATTTCCCACCGTCGTGCAATTTCACCTTATGTTCAAGTCAGAACAGAGGAAATTAATGAAATTAGTCTCATTCCTGAACCGTATGGTCATACTACAAGATGGATGTCACCTATCAGGGAATACCTTCAAAATGGAACACTTCCACCTAATAGAGTTGAGAAAGAAAAAATTCGACGACGTGTGGTCAATTTTACTCTTTATGATATCCCAAACCACCTCGAGAAAATTCTCTACAAACGTGGTTTTGATGGAGTTCTCTTCAGATGTATTGATGGTGAAGAGACAATGGCTGTCATAAAAGAAGTGCATGCAGGAGTCTGTGGTGCCCACCAGTCTGGACATAGACTATCTAATCAAATTCGAAGGCTTGGATACTTTTGGCCTTCAATGATACAAGATTATGTTAATTTCACAAAGAAGTGTCATTCATGCCATGTATATTCCAACTTCATTCATAAACCTCCAGAGTTTCTTCGTACAACTAAATACTCATGGCCATTTTCCACATGGGGAATGGATGTGGTGGGACCTTACCCTTTAGCTACGGCCAAGCAGTTTAAGTACATTCTTACTGCTACTGATTTCTTTTCCAAATGGGTATAGGCAGTACCTCTCAAAGAAGTCAGTTCTAAATGCATTGTTATCTTCATCAAGTCTAACATCATTACTAGATTTGGTGTCCTTCATACCATATTGACGGACAACGGAACCAACTTCTGTTCTTCTGAGGTAAAGAAATTGTATCAAGAATACAACATTAAGTCCAACCATTCATCTCGATATCATGCAGCGGCTAATGGCCAGATAGAGGCCTTTAACAAGACTCTTTCAAATATACTGCAAAAGATGGTGGATAAAGATAAGAGGTCATGGCCTGATAAAATCTTTCATGCTTTATGGGCTTATCGGACTACCACTCGCAATGCAACGCGGTCAACTCCATATTCATTGGTATATGGAACAGAAGCAGTCTTGCCAATTGAAGTTCAATTTCCCTCACTCAGAATAGCCATTTGTGATCAGTTATCTATAGATGAACAATCCCAAAAGCGGTTGAATGAATTGGAACAGTTAGATGAGAAAAGATTGTGCACTTTGCACCACTTGGAAATCTATCACAATAGAATAGCACGAGCTTTTAACAAAAAAGTTCATCTTCATTCATTCATTCAGGGAGAATTGGTATTGGTTCTCAGGGCACCAATGATACCAGGAAAGAAGCCTCATAAGCTTGAACCAAAATGGGAAGGACCTTATTGAATACATAAGGTCTACTCCAATGGAGCATATTCTCTAATCTCAATGGATGGAGAACACATCACGACTCCAACTAATGCCAGATTGCTGAAGAAGTATTTTGTATAAACACAAAATATTGTTCCCAGATCCAAAAACAATCACATTGGTTCATATTTTGTCCTACATGACACTAAACTGTATTATGTCCTATCTACATGACGTTAAACTATACAGAAGTTCCTATATTTTGTCCGAGATGACATTAAACTATATTTTGTCCGAGATGACATTAAACTATATTGTGTCCTAGCAACATGACATTAAACTGTGTGGCACTTCCAACGTCCAGCATGACGATAAACTATAAAAAGTCCCCAGAACTGATATCCTCGTATTGGTTCACCTTAGTCCTAGATACATGACTTTAAACTGTATAGCACCAGTTCGTCCTTTCTATATGACATTAAAACTATACAGCAATGGTCCAGTATGACTTTAAACTGCAACTTCGTCCCACATGACATTAAACTGTGAAAAAGTTCCATGAACCGTCCAGCATGACCATAAACTGCATCATCCCTGGTCCATGTATATGACCATAAACTATTTGCAAATCCCTTATGTCCAGCAGGATGTTAAACTGTGACGTCCTAAACTACATGATGCTAAACTGTATAAAAGTCCCTCACGTCCGAAAAGACGTTAAACTATATAATCATCAAAGGTCCAGCTTGACATTAAACTGCACCATCCACGGTTCATGAATATGACCTTAAACTATCCCCCTTTCGTCCAATATGACGTTAAACTGTATTGTCCCCATCGTCCTAACTACATGACGCTAAACTGTACAGATAGTCCTTGATATGTCCTACATGACATTAAACTGTTATTTTGTCCCTACTACATGACACTAAACTGTGCAGCACCAATAGTCTTAACTGCAAGGCTTTAAACTGCATAGTCCCTTTTTTATGTCCTACATGAAATTAAACTGTGCATCGTTAAGGTTGTTATTACCTCTTGTTTCTCACACCGAGTATGACTCACGTGAGATTAGAGCAAATATCAACCATAATACTCCCTTTGGGCCACTAACCATGTGTAAGTCCCAACAACATTTTAATTATATCGTTGTCCCCAAGAACAACTTGATCATTAATTCATTCTTTAATTGAACTACACGGACTTTGATCCTTTCCCTCCAGGCTGGGTATGTAGGCAACCTCCCAGGGTTCAAGCCCAAAAATAATCTCTTCAAATCGGTTCACCACCATCTCATATGATGTTGATTCGTGAAACTGCCCCTAGAATCAATATTTTTTTTACATTGATTCACTTTCGTCCTTGTTATATGACATTAAACTATACAACACTTTTGTCCGGTATGACCATAAACTAAAATATTCTTTGATTTCTTCATTTGAGAAGGAACCATTATTGACATTGATTTTTTTAAATCATGTTTCATTTTCAAAAGACTACGTGCATACATGGTAATGCCTGAACTTTTTATCTTAGGTTAAACCATCATTGCACTAAAGTCCCCTTTCACCCTTCACATGTACGAACCAAATTTGTACAAAGGGTAATTCTAGAACTACGTGGACTTGATTCCCATCCTTATGGGATACGTAGGAACATTCGAGTATCCCTCGAATCCAGTCCCAAGTCTTTTGGGCCTAACCCCAAATTTCACTTTCAGTCCCTTGGCTGAAAAGTCCTTATGAAAACACACACTGTGTATTCATTATTATGGTCCGAATTCTATGACCCTAAACTAAGATCACTCATACTTTCGTCCTGTACGACGTTAAACTGCATTTCAAGAACTACGTATGGCTTGATTATCATTCTTATGAGATACGTAGTGAAGTCCATGTTTCAATTCAGGACCCGGCCACAACATGATCATGGTTTTCATTGACCTATGTATCTCTATATACATTGTAAAATACCCATCATTATGTGTTATAATCCTAACCTTAAATATTTTCAGATCTTCATAACCCTTTTCCTGACTTCTAGTCACAAAAATGTCAAACTTCTGAGAAATCTTTTGCCTGACTATGCAGCACGTGCCCATAGGTGGCCTTGCATAAACAGTCCACATAACAGACTTGTCAGCCGAAAGATGCTATTTATTTGACCATGCAGCCAATGCCCATAGGTGGCCCTGCATATTTCAACCCCCTAACGGGTTTTGTTAAATAATAGTAACTTCATTCTTGGGAAGAATGCCTCTTTTTCCCTTATTTGTCCTAAACGACAGTATGTAGGGATCCGCAAAAAATAGCCATCCTTAACATATTTGTCCCATATCCTTTTTTCATGATCTGAAAGTATTCAAGTATATGGTTTATTCTTCTTCCCTACGTTTGGGTCAGACCTTCGTAGGAGTGATATTTATCCAGTTCTTCGATATTCTTGTTCGGAAATATCTTCTCCATATTCAAGTACCTCTTTCCATACAACAAACTCTATACTTTAGAAAATTTGAATCTCCATAAACATTCACTGGCTTTTAGCACTAGGAAAGTAAATTTCTAAGAGTTCTTTCGCCTGACTATGCAGCACGTGCCCATAGGTGGCCTTGCATAAACAGTCCACATAATAGACTTGTCAGTCGAAAAATGCTATTTATTTGACCATGCAGCCAATTCCCATAGGTGGCCCTGCATATTTCAACCCCCTAACGGGTGTTGTTAAATAATAGTAACTTCATTCTTGGAAACTACTTCTTCTAATGCCTTCTAGCTCTTTTTCATATCATTCCTCAGATTCAAATATTCTTAAGCCATAGTTTACATTTTTTCTCTCATACTTGAGTATGGTAATATGTTTTCAGATAAATTGTAAAGGAATTGAATCAATTTTAATCCATTTTTGTCAAAGCTATTTCGACCTTAAACATTAGCCCCTTTATGTCCGGCATGCATGACTTTAAACTGCCCACAAAAGACAAAGGAACTCTGAATAAAAGTCAAGTTCCAGCACACTTGCGCGCTGCCCTCTGTGCCCTGAAGACTTGCGCGCCCCTTTTCCTTTGAATGTATTCAATTTCCTCAGAGTCAAATCCTCATTTATTTCTGGATCCAACTCTGAGGGGGGACTTTTGTTGACACTCCTTTCATCACAGTCTAAAACAAGGAAATTGGGGAAGAAAATTGGGAAAGATTTGAAGTCAAAATGATTCAATCTTATGAAGTAATGGAAAGGGAATTTGGCATTGGAAACTTGGTTACTTTGTTTTATACAAAACCCTAAGATTTCCGTAGAAAAAATTTTAATCCATCTAGGGAGGCCAGCCGAGGACAAGTACCTCGAGCTCATGCGGGGCCCGAGGGTCAACCGCGCTCAAGGGATGTTCTCAAGGCGAAGGAGACACCCTGAGGCAGCGCGCCCCCGGAGGAGCACGCATGGTGGGTGCATAGCGCACCCGAGGAGGAGCATAGTGGGCACTTGGAGAGCACCCGCAGAAGAACTCGGTGCGGGGCGGCACCGAGAGGAGAGAAGTTCAATCGAGATGTAGCTGGCAGCGCTACATTGATAAACCACAAAAAAACTAGTATCCACTTCGATTTGGGACGTGGCATTTTCAGCCGGGATCTAATCTCGGCCGTCCGCTTCATCCCACGTCGATCCAGGCCGCACGATCCATCTCGCGCGAGATGATCTAATCGCAGCCGTCCGCCTTCATTAAATGGCCGATCCGATGGCTCCCTGATCGTCTTCAACCTCAAGCTCGAGCCAAGGACACCCCATGCCACCCGCGACCTCGCCGTGTACCAGGCGCCTCCCGAAGCCGGTATTCGAGCATCCGACCACTTCCGAACAAACTAAGACCTCCATCCGGTTCGTCTGGCCCTAATGAATTCATCCGTGCATAAATATGGGTTTGCATGCAATGTTTGGATGATTTCGAAGTTGGTCGAGGCAAACGAAGTGCCGAGGCCATGAAGGGTCGCGTTTTGCATGGTTTGAACCAAAGGAAGGTCGTGCATGCGTTTTAAGTCGCATGCACGTGAAGGAGGAAAATAATAAAAGGAACCCGTGTTTAACAGAGGATATTTCAAAATTTGGATAAAACGGTTAAGATCCGAATATCTCAGCGGTTGAAGTATTTTTCTCTCACAACTGCTTCTCCCTTGTCTATAAAAAGAGAGGCCATGGAAATGGAGAAGGGGGCTGAAGTTCTAATGAAGAACCGAAGTCCCGTGGGTGCTCCCAATCCTTGCGAAGAAAATAAACCACCGCGCACACTTGCGCGACTGTTTGTCCCGGATCCATCCGAGGCTTCGAAGGGATACCTTGTGCGCTACCACTTGCGCGATAGGGAGAAGAAGGCCGCACCCCTTGCTCTCCCCCTCTGTGCACCGTGCTCCCTATACAGTAGCACCTTGCGTGCCCCGTGGCTGAGGTGCCTTGCACCCTTGCGCGGCAGCGGCTGGTTGCACCCTGCGCGGCCCGAGGAGCTTCCACTTGCACGCCGCCTTGTCTATTATGACATGCGCGGCTAAGGCAGTGAGGTCGGGGCTTGCACTCAAGCATACCTTGGGCACACCACTTGTGCGGCTGCCCCTTGCACCAAGCATTTGTGCACCCTTGCGCCCTTGTGGGTTGCGCGATCCGTGACTAAGCACTTGTCTTGTGCGGCAGTAGGCCATATTGCACCCTTTGAGGCTTGAGAAACACGCGACCCTTGCACAAAGAACATCCTATGGGCAGTAGGTGTGCAAAGGGTGAAGGCCGAGAGGCCCTTGTGTATACAAGAAGAAGTGAAGGCTGTATGCCCTTATGTGTGCAAAATGGTGAACCAAGTGTGTGCATAAGGAGTGCACACTTTGAAGGAGAACCCGAGGCCATATCTTGTGTGGGTGAAAAGTGAAGAGCACACTTTGAGTTTGTGTGTGCTAAGCAAGTGGAAGAGGCCAAGCTCACTTGTGTGCAAAAAGTAAAAGAATTGTATGCAAGAAGAAGTAAAATGCCGAGGCCCAAGATCACTTGTGCACCAAATGAAGAACATACCCACGGCTTGTGTGTGAACCAAGTGAATACTACACTCATTGTGTGTGTGCAATTTAAGAAGAGGTCGTATCCTTAAGTTTGTGCAAGAATGAGGTCGTAGCCTTAAGAGACCTGCGCACTGCCTAAGCACTTGCGCGCCACTTAAGGACTTGCGCGCCGCTTAAGGACTTGCGCGACGCCCTTGGTCGCACAAGTGACTTGCGCGACCTAAGTGGTAACCGCCCAGTAACCGCCCGGGGTCTTCTTTTGCCTATAAATAGACCCTGTGGGCCCCCCATTCGAAGGGATCTTTTTTTTCCAGAAACTCGGATTGAAGCTCCCGACGCCCAAGTCTCTTCTCAAAGCTTCCGGAACACTTCTAAGGTAATTTCTTACCTGGAACAGACGATCTAAAGAGAATAAGGAAGGCCTAAGTGTTGAAACTTATCAAGCACTTGCGCGCCGACTTATTTCCTTCAATATAACTTGCGCGTCCCTTTTCTGGAAGAGCCTCAAGAGGATTCTAAAAGGATTTATAAAGAGTCGCTCAAGTATTCTAATGATATTTGAGAATCGCGCAAGTACCCCTCATGTCGCGCAAGTATACTTGCGCGACCAATACTTGCGCATCGCCGCAATACTTGCACGCCTTTGAAGACTTGCGCGCCCCTATCTTTTTGGGTGCCCGTCTTGCCCATTTTACCCCTCTTAATCCATTTCACCTTTCCTTTTCAAGATTCAGTCTTCAAGACACTCTTCAAAGCCATTTATGGCATGATTTCTTGATTTGACTTCCTTATCTAAAAGGAATTCTGTGGAATATCTCTCAAAATATAGTGATTTAAATATCCTTATGTCACTAAATATGGAGAGTTCATTCAGTCAAACTCATCCTTTACGATGAGAGAATCATAACCTGGGCCTCCATTTAAGGAATAATCCCCAGTCATAACCTTGGGCATCCTTCTTAGGAGTAAGCCCCAACCTCAATTTGGGTATCCTTCTTAGGAGTAAGCCCCAACCTCAAATACGGGCATCCTTCTTAGGAGTAAGCCCCAACCACAAATATGGGCATCCTCCTTAGGAGTAAGCCCCAAACCTTAATCTCTAACCTGGGTCTCCTTTTCAGGAATGAGACTTAGTCATAATCTTGGGCATCCTTCTTAGGAGTAAGCCCCAACCTCAAATATGGGCATCCTTCTTAGGAGTAAGCCCCAACCTCAAATATGGGCATCCTTCTTAGGAGTAAGCCCCAACCTCAAATATGGGCATCCTTCTTAGGAGTAAGCCCCAACCTCAAATATGGGAATCCTTCTTAGAAGTAAGCCCCAACCTGAAATATGGGCATCCTCCTCAGGAGTAAGCCCCAAACCATAATCCCTAACCTGGGTCTCCTTTTCAGGAATAAGACTCAGTCATAACCTTGGGCTTCCTTTTCAGGAGTAAGCCCCAAGTCCCCTAACCTGGGTCTCCTTTTCATGAATAAGACTCAGTCATAACCTTGGGCTTCCTTTTCAGGAGTAAGCCCCAAGTCCATTAACCTGGGTCTCCTTTTCAGGAATAAGACTCAGTCATAACCTTGGGCTTCCTTTTCAGGAGTAAGCCCCAAGTCCCCTTACCTGGGCCTCCTTTTTAGGAGTAAGTCCCTTTTCAGGAGTAAATCCCAAGCCCCCTTAAATTTCTCTTAACCAGTCATAATTTACCTTTGATTTGGGTTTACTTTTCAGGAGTAAAACCCAATCATAAGTCCCCTCCTAACATGGTCATCCTTCTTAGAAGTAATCCCCAATATTAGAGTATTCAAATCTCCATGAAGCCCATATAACTTTATGGACACTGTTCATGGATTCTCTCCCTAAAAGTAAATCCTAAACCTTCATCTATCTGGGCAGTCATACATACATAAGCCCCAAACAAATTCTTATGATTGCATCTTTCATGGCACAATTGTCTAATTTTTTACCAATACCTCTTGTTTCTCAAACCGAGCATGACTCACGTGAGCTTAGAGTGTAAAAGTAATTATGACATTCTTCTTTGAGCCATCAATCATAAACATCATACTCCATTACTGGAACTTCGTGGGTTCTGATTCCTTTTCCAAAACAAAGGATACGTAGGTAGCCCATTTATGGGTTCGATCCCAACTTTGAAATAATCCATATCCTTATGAATGACGATAAACTTCAAGTGCCCCACTGAGTGGCTTTAAAACCAGCCCGGTCATCATAATGACCAAGAGAATTTTATATAAATGTTTTGAAGGATACCATTGACCAAGAATCTCTAAACAGATATAGATGATTCTCTATTGATGAAGAACCACGAATACATATAAAAGATTCTCTAAATTTCTTGCATATTTAATCATTGATTGTTAAAACTAAAGGATAGCACATTTTTTACTTGGTAATGTAATAAGGATTCACGAACATAACTTAAATCTATAAAGAGAGTCCCGGAGTAGACAATAAATCCCCTCAAAAGGTGTGATGAGTCCGACCTCCCATCCTCTCGACCAATGCAAATTCCTAAGCCTCATTAGTCCACAAGCTAATGAGCGCCTACCTTTGGAAAGTAGGTCCAAACGGATGTGGAATCATTGGATGCTTCCGATTCTACGAACAAACCCGCTAGAAACCAATCGGAACGTTTGAACCTCCCGTCCAAGAGGTCATCCCCGAAATCCGTCGAGGAAACAACAGGGGTCTTAGGAGACAGTTTAGGTGGCCCGGGGTAAAGCAGGCGGTGGCAGAGTTCGTGGTGAAGTGCCTAGTGTGTCAACAGGGGATGGATGAACACCATGTTCCAGGAAGTTTGGTGCAACCTTTAGACGTTCCCGAGTCGAAATGGGATGACATCTCGATGGATTTCTTCATAGGGCATCCCAAGGTTCAAGGAGGCTGTGATTCCATCCGGGTGGTGGTGGACCAGTTGACGAAATATGCTCACCTCCTGGAGATCAAGGAGTCAGGTGTAGTGGATTCCTTAGCACAGATGTATGAGGATGAGGTGGTGCAGTTACATGGAGTTCCAAGGTCCATAGTCTCAGATAGGGATGCACGGATCACCTCATGATTTTGGAAAGGATTGTAGTAAGCTTTTGGATCCCAGCAATGCCTAAGCACTACTTTCCATCCCCACACAGACGTATAGATGGAGCGCACCATCCCGATGATGGAGGATATGATGCGGGCATGTGTCCTAGATTTTGGGGGATCATGGGGACAACACTTGACTCTGCTGGAGTTTGCCTATAACAATAGATATCACTCTACCATTGGAATGTCTCCATTCTAAGCTCTGTGCGGGTGGTCTTGTCGCTCACCAGTATGTTGGAAAGAGGTCGGGGAGGGAGGTTTTCTTGGCTCGTAGGTGGTGCAAAGCACGACGGAGAAGGTGCAACTTATACGAGAGAGGATGATGGCGGCCCAGGACCGGCAAAAGTCATGTGCTGATAATAGGAGGAGACACGTGGAGTTAGAGGCCGGGGACCACGTGTTTTTGAAGGTATCCCCCCGACGTGGGTAGAAGAGGTTTGACAGAGGGAGTAAGCTTTCCCCTAGGTTTTTTGGACTGTTCGAAGTGCTATAGTGGGTCGGCGAGGCGGCTTATCCGCTGGAGTTTCCACAAAAGCTACAAATGGTGCACGATGTCTTCCATGTGTCCTATCTCCATCGATATCTGCACAATGATTCACACGTCCTTGAATGGAAAGGGCTAGATATCGGAGATGATGCAACATTCATGGGGAGACCAGTGATAATCGAAGGTAGTGAAGAGAATGTGATTCGTGGATGAACCATTCTTTTGGTTTGGGTGTTGTGGAGACACGGTGGGCTTGAGAAAAGTACCTGGTAATGATAGATGCAGATGCACGACTAGTACCAAGAGTTGTTTTAAGTGTTGTTCTGTTTTGTTTTTACTTGGTTGATGGGACCCCTTACCTTGTTAACTATGGAATGTGCGGTTTTCATTTTCTCTGGATGAGTGTGAAATTTCTTGATATGTGGGGAGGGGAGGACATTCTCCCTTGTTAAGATGCATTAAAGTGGATGCGCCTAATCCCATGCGGGCGAGTCGGTGCCACCCAAAGCGGATAATATCTTAACAAGGAGGAAGGGAAACCCCTCACCCACATGACCGGACAGTTTAGTCTTTTTTTCTTGGTTTCATGGGGGAGAGGAGCGGTACGATTGTGATTGTTCTAGAGATAGATGAGGAAGGGGAAGTTCCTTGTTAAGAAGGAGTTTTACTCTTGAGAGGTATCATTTTAGGTGGTTGTTTGGACCATATCCTTTCTTCAAGTCTGATTTTAATTATTGAGGGGAGAATAGTTTCAGAGGTATCTAATGTAATGGCCCGGACCCCCTGGCCATTACATTTCTAAAATATGGCTCCAACAAAATTTTTGCACCATGACGGTGGCACCATAAGGGTGACACTGTGATGGTGGCACTGTGTCCTCACCTAGCCCTCCATTTTTTATCCAGTCCTGCTCCCGTAACATATTTTTTTACATAAATTTACTCTTTTACCCATTTTGAAGCCTATAATTAATTCCTAAAAAATCCCAAGAAACCTCATCGATGGGGGGCATTCAATAACTCCTTAATATCGTCATGTGTAACTGCTCACCCACGTAGCAAACCACGATCTGACTTTCCAGGCATTCAAAATTCCATATCCCGTAATAGTAGGATCTTATCTTTATATCTCACACTAGAGTTTCCTTATTATTCTTCTTGGATGGTTTTCTTCTTTCTTCATTGTGCCCATGGAGTCCCTTCTTCACGTGGCTTGTGGTGCGCCTCTGCTGGAGCTTTCTTCACCTCTTGGAGTCCACGAAATTCCTCCCATATAAGCTGCACATCCCCTGTTCTTGGTACATGGAGAAAAACATCGATCCTTGATCAACCATGTAGGGATTTTCCTTCATCTCTCTTTATTGTGTATCATGTGGGGTGGGTACAGTATTGTTTCTGTGGGGATTGAAGGAACCAAACATAAGGAAGATAATTAATGGACCTGAAAATAATGAAGGGGGTGTGATTGAGGTTCTGCAGCTTTTCTTTACCCTTGATTAATTATGTTTTTAATTGTGTGGGCCTATGCCCACTGAAAATCATGGTCGTTGGTGGTCTTTCCTTGCACACTAATGAACCATGTCTTTTGTGATGATTAAATTACTGTAACATGGATATTGGTTAATCACCCAAACTTGGTTGGTTAAATGGATTCCCAGTGAACAAAAACCCTTGTGTGATCACCCAGGTTAACCAACAGAAAGAATAAACTAATGAATTACATGCTTGAACCATGAATTTTCCCTATTCTATTTTGGTAGTGGGTGTTTTTTCATGCTAGATGCTAATTAGGGAATGTGGGTTAGGAAGGGATCCTCTGTTGTGGTACGGTTGTTGGTTGTGAATCTGAAGCTGTGTGGTTGCTCGGCTGTGACACGAACTTGTGGTGGAATCCTCTACTGTTGGAATATTTTTGGTTCATGTTTTTGGGGATGTGGGGCCGTATCATGAAGCCTGCTTTGGTTCTAGTACTTTGAGGGATCTCACTTAACCCTTTGTTGTTGTGACTTCACAAGAGAACTGGGTGTGAATGCTTAAATTGCTTTTTGGTTGTTTCTATTTTCCTGGATTGTGGTTATGCCTGTTAGTTTCCCAGTAGTGCAGGGCTTTACTTAAATGGGATCAATTGAACATGAAGCTATGAATGGGTAAAACAGGGAATTGGTTTTGGGAATGAGTTGTGACTTGGCCGTAAGTGTCGTGGATTCTTTTATGAATGAATAGTAACAAGGGTGTTATGCGTCGGTTGGATTTGGTGACCCTAGGTTGGGATGAGTGCTTGTTAACTATACATATATCTATAGTTTTTATGTTTTCTTATTTGCACCCAACCGAAGTTTAGCACTTAGTGTTGAACACCCTCATTCCATGGGGGAGGGTGTTTTTCCCAACACTCCCCTGAGTGGCTGGTTATTAGCTCCTTTTCTTCTGCCTTTCACGAATAGCCCAAGACTCTTCAGGAAAGATGTGATGGCCTAAAGTCCATTATTAGCCCATGATTCTTCGTATATGGTAGTGTAGTGGTTGTAATTGTTGTTTGCGGGTAGGTTGTTTCCCAAGTATCTTTAGGATAAGGCCAAGGTGTCTTCGGGCATGAGAGTAGCTTTCTAGCCCATGTGTCTTCAGGCGTGGCAGTGGTTGTTCTAGCCTAGGTGTTTGCAGGCACGGTTATGTGTGGTTCTTGTGGCCCAGGTGTCTATGGACATGATAGTTTTTGTGGCCCAGGTGTGTGCGGGCGGGTGTGGCAGTGAGACTGCGGTAAGAATGGCGGGATTGGTTCGTTGCATAGGATGTCTTCAATAACTGGTGGTAAAGTGGCATGGGGTTCCCAAACATTGATGTGTTATTACTATACCTTACTTGATTTTCTTTATTTGGGGAGTGTGCCTTGGTGACGATTGGGTGGGTAGTTTTCCTTGCTAGGTGCTTTGGTTGCCTATTTTCTAAGATGGCATTATAATTCCTCCCCACTTGTGCACGAGGGTCTTTGGTTTTTCCAACTTAATAACTTGTATGCTCACCCTATGTATATAAAACTGCATTTAGGTTTCTAGGAGAAATTCAGGGGTCGTGCTGGGCCATTCTAGCTCAGGCGTTGGGACATTGCAGTTGCTGCTTTTTCTTTTCTTTTGGGTACATTACCTTTGCAGTTTCCTTGTACCTTTTTGGCTTTTAATTTTGTAACATGCATTTGGGAATGGTTTTCTTTGGGATTTACCTTTACCTTTAGATTTTGGTGTTGTTTGGGATTTACTATCTTATCTACTGATCCTACTAAAATAAAAAGGGTAATGCCTTCCATATTTTGTGTGATTCTTTACCCTTGGCACTAGTCGCCACTCTGAGACCTATTGAAGGCGGGTCTCAGGGGTCATTATCTCTCCTTCAAATTAAATAATGAAGGGTCTAGAAATCCTCTATCCCTTCCCTCCATTTGGTGAAGGCGGGTCGTGACACTAGCAGTTTTGAGAAGACTGCGAAGAGAAGGTCTACGTTCCCCAGACGACCAATGTTTTGATAATTTCTAGGTTCCCCAATATACATATGTGATGAGGGGGTCGAGGTTCCCAAGCAGGTCTATGTGATGAGAGGAGTCATGTTTCCCCAGAATGCCTAAGTTAATAATTGGGGATGAGACAAAGACTTTAATAGAGACCATTTTATTCTAGTACAAGGTGATGCCCAGTGGAATCGAACAAATGAGGTGTACTTCCATAGATGAAGGTGGAACCCCATTCTCCTACCCTTCAGTTAGGGTTTACTATAAACAAAAATCAATAGTATGTATTTTCCTTTGTTGGGATTTTATTATGGAACCTTTACATTTAGTTTTTTATTTTTACTCTCAGTTTGTGTCTTAGTGGCATGTATTTTTTCATTTTGGCACTATGGGATAAGGATTTGTGCGTATGTCTGTACATTTAATCGATAAAATGGCTCCCAAATTCGGGGTTATGGCTTTGGTTCTTATATTCATCCACTGAACTTTGGGATGTGGGATTGCAGTAGTCATGGAATGGGCCCCGGGTGACGGTTCGTGTGTGAGTGTTATCAGGGGCAGTCGGTTATTCCTTAAGGAATGATGGTCAATGAATTTGTTTTTGGAAAAAATGATAAATGTGTTGAGTTTGAATTTCATATTAGGGGATTCCAATGTTTTAGTGGAGGCTGAAGAATCCTTATTCTAGGACCATGAATTATGGTTTTCAACTATTTATGTGAAATCACTGGTTGCATGCTTCATATATGAATTGAGATTATTCCGATGTCCTTCTTGAGTTAGAGTTAACTCACTAGGTATATTCTATTGATGGTTGTTCATCTTGATCTGTTTTAAGATCCCTCCACGTAGACATCAAACCATGATTCTGGTGTATGACCACAAGGATGGTGCACCTATCAATGAGGCATTATGGCAGGGACTAGTACTGTAGATGGCCCCACCGTGTCATGCACTAGTGCTACCACCACCCATCGATCAACAGTTCTTACTTTCATTACCTATAGATGATGAATACAATATTATTTTCTTATCCAAGTTCCATATGTAGAAACCTATTAGGATCAGGGGTTATATTAACCCCCATAATGCCGAGGATTTTATATAGTGGTCACCCTCATCTTCTATCTTGTAAAGACACAACCTGACCATATGGTGATATCAATTGCATTTATTTTAGAGGGATCAGTGGGGAGATGGTGTAGCTTGATGATCGAGAAAAATGTTGAGGTGACCCCACCCCCAATTGGACTGATTTTTAGCACCTCTTCTGTAAGGAAATATTTAAGGCAACTCTACACATAATACAATTCATGGTGTTTTTCCACATATAACAGTGTAGCATGATATAAGTAGAGTACATATTGATATTAACTAAGCTATTTCACTACTCTATAGAAATGGTGTAAGACCCATTTTTCATGGATAAAGAAATTGAGCATGGACATATCATGGAGATCAGGGATTCCATGGATTCACATTGCATCCCTACCCTAGATGGTGTGCTTGAGTGATATCTTCATGGAAGAGTGGGTTCCATTAGTAGGAGTTACCGGTAGATATCCGGTGATAGAAACTTCTGCGGTGGGTAGTAGGTAGAAGACCCAATGACCTAATAGGTCCATCCTTGTTGTGGGAAAACCCCATCAAACATGTTCCCTAGTACGAGTCTACCATTCTAGAGGTAGTCGACAAAGTATCAGGGTTTACTATGCATGCGGTGGGTAGGGACACATAGCTCGTGGCTACCTGAATCTCTATATAAAAGATAAATATATTTTTTCAGGACAACTAAGGTTGAGGAAGAGTGTCAAGAAGGGAAGTCCAATGAGAGGTGGATGTGGTAGGGGAGGAGACAGATTGGATGGCGGTGGGCTGAGGACTGAGTTACTACCACCAATAGCCCCATGTGGTCCACCATAGGCTCCGAGAGCAGGTGGACATGGGTAGGCCCAAAATCATATGATAGAGTCATGTGATCCTGATGTTGTAGAGATGATTAGAGGTACAATATGTTTCTTCTAAAACTTAGATTTAGTTCTTATAGACACAGGTTCAAGTCACTCATTCCTTTCCATGGACCTCGTTCCAAGAACAAAGATTTTGGTCGAGATTTTGTCTCAATACTTACAATTACAGACACCCAATGGAGGGGATTCAATGAAAAAACATTGGTTCCATCTATATGATCAACTCTTAGAGGTGGACGCCTCAGCAGGAATCTCCTAGTAGCAGCGTTGAGGACTTACGAAGTCATTCTCAGTGTGGATTGTTTATCCATAGTCTATACACATATTGACTATTTTAGGAAACGTGTGCAGTGTGTTCATGGAGATGGAACATGTTTATCATTTTCCAAAGAAAATGGAATACTTTCTACTCATGAATGAATTACTTTGAAGTGGGTGATGTCGATCGCTCACCAGTTTCCTATACATTCCCTCATAGTAGTGGATGGGAGGATACCACTATTTCATAATGTGATGGGCGAGTGTGAGGACATCATTACTAATGATGTTATGGAATTACCTCTACATAGGGAGGTTGACATCTACATTGGTATGTACCCTGATACTGAACCGATATCCATTCCAACATATAATATGGCACCTAGGGATCTTTGTGAGTTGAGGGTACATCTCAAGGACATATAGATAAAGTGCTTCATATGTCCTAGTGTTTCACCTTTGGTGGACCAAGATCTATTTTTCAAGATGGTAGATTGGATATTGAGACTATGTGAGGACAATCGTTGCCTAATTAATCTAATAGTGAAGAATAAATACCACTACTGAGAATCGATGACCTCTTCAACTAGCTAAATGGAGTGAGGTGGTTCTTAAAGAGAGTCCCTAGGTCAGGCTATAATCATCTTCATGTACATGATGATTATATACCTAGGACAACTTGTAGATGATGGTGTGTACACTATGACTCATTGGTAATTCTATTCGGCATTAGAAATTCCCCAGCAGGGTTCGAGAGACTTAGGAATAGGATTATCCTTCCATACATTGACCGTTTCATCGTGGTCATAAATAATGACATACTGATGTGCTTGGTGTTTGAGTAGGAGCAGACAACACACATGAGGATGGTCCGAGGTATTCTATGAAAGAACCAGCTTTATGGGAAGTTTGTGAATTTTCAATTTTGGATTCAGAAGGTCATATTTCTAAGAAACATCTTTTCGAAGGCTTCAGTTTTAGTGGAATCACTAATGATAGAATAATTTCATCCTTAGGAGACACTAAGGAGCATGACTGAGGGGTATAATTTCTTGGTATTGGCTAGATAATATTTAAGGATTGGGCCTAACTTTTCCATGGTATTAGCACCATTATCAAATTTTACATGGAATGTACAACCCTTCATGTGGGTAGAGAAGTGAAAGCAGAGTTTTAAGGATTTGAGGTGAAGACTGACAAGCACCCCTATCTTGAGACAAAAAGAAGAGGGAATATGGTGTGTACTATTCAGCGATGCATCCAGGACTGGACATGGTTGGGTTTTGATGTAAGATTAGGTGATTATTTCCTATATTTTATGATAATAGAGGAATCATGGGCACAAATACATGAACCATGACCTTGAGATAATAGTAGTGGTCTTTTCGTTGATTTTGTGGGAAAACTACTTGATGTGTGAGTGGAATACCATCTACTCCAACCAAAAATGCCTTAGATATATCCTCTCAAAGATGTAAATGGTCATTAAAACGTTCTTGTGGCTATAGTTCCTCCATGATTATAACAATGATATTTTTTATACACTGGGAAGAGAGAATATGATGGAGGACGTGGTCAGCAAGAAAACCAAGTTGCAGTTGCTGTGTGAGACATCATAGATGTTAGTTGCAATGTATATTTCCTTAATAAAATGGCGAGAGATTACCTTAACATCATTCAATTATTTTCACTAACACACTCTTATAGTGATTTAAGGAGGCACAATTTGGGGATGTCAACTTTGAGGCCCAACATGCTCTGTTATACAGAGTGTATGCCATTGATGGTTATTCGGTAGGTGGGGAGAACATCATATTTTTCAATGGAATCATCGTCTTACCAGTGATTTTGAATGAGGAGTTCTGTGGGACATCCAAACCTCCACATTGGTGGTGCATCTTGGAGAGGAAAAGATCTACTAGGATCTCTGACATCAGTCCAGTTGGCTGGGGATGAAGAAGATATTCGCGGTGGGGTGTTCTCGATGCATCAGATATCAGCAAGTGAATCCAGAGCAACAGGTTCCAGCTGGTTTGGATCATCCACTTCAGCTACCATGGTGGAAATGTGTTGGAATATAAATGGACTTCACAAATACTTTACAACACATATCCAAGGGACACACTATCTTCTTGGTAGTCATTAACTGACTCACAGAGATATCCAACCTTCTACCCGTTTAGGAAAAGTGTTGTGTATATATTATGGGATGCCTCGACATTCAGAAGATAGTTAGGCTTGATAGGTTTCCTTATAAGATCATTTCAGACCATGATAATCACATCATGTCCTAGATATGGAAGGGAATATAGGAGTAATTTGGGACATAGCTATGTTTGAGTGTTGAATATCATCCCAATATAGATGGAAAACAAGAGAGGATTTTCTAGGTTTTAGAAGAAAATATTCGTGATTGAATACTAGACTTTGGTCACAGTTGGTAAGGCCATCTACAACTCGTGGGGTTCACTTAAAATAGCAACGACAACCCCATAGTTAGTATGGAACCATTCAAGGCACTGTTTGGGTGACAATGAAGATCATTTTTAACCTGGACAGACCTAGAAGATTCATCACTCATGGGTCTAGAGTTTGTATGGGTCACCTTCGAGAAGGTTAACATCATCCATCAACCAATTTTGGCAATACAATTTAAAGATTAAATGTTATTCTAATATGAGACAGGGTCCCTTGGAGTTTGACTAAGGATACAGTGTGTTCCTTCGGGTCTCATCTCGATAGGGATTGTAGATATTTTATTGGGGCAACAAGTTGTCTCTGAGATTCATCAACCTAATCTTGTTTCCTAGGAGAGTTGTCAACATGGCGTAAAACCTATATCATCCTGCACAGATGACTCAAATTCATATTTTCTTTCATTTTTGGTTTTTGAGATGTTATGTTCATGACCCATAACACATCATCGAATACGGAGAGCAGGGCATTGACGATGGGGTGACATTTGTAGTGTTCCCAGTGAAGATTGAGGATTTAAAGTATGAGGTCCCTAATGGGTGGTTGATTACTATGTTTCACATTTTGTGGAAGTATGGGAATTTTAGGTAGAGAAATTTGGAGTGGGAGGCTCATATTTTCTCTTAGTATCCCCATTTGTTTATTTTTCCCTAGTTTATGATTTTGATGACGAAAATCCCTATGTTGGGTATATGTAATGTCTCAAAAATTCCATGTATTTTTTTAAAATATTATAGGATTAATTCAAGACACGGACCCATGAAAACATGTGATTCTGAGGCCTAGTGAGGCCAAAATATGTGTTAAAAAATTTATTAATTTTTTAAAATAATTCGAGTGTGTGGTTTTAGATAAATATGAATGGGTGACCGGAATAAAAATCTAAGGGAACTATTTCATCAATAATGGCCTCATTATGGATAGATGGACCTAAACATGAATGGTGTGGGTTGAAGGAAATTTTTTAATATTCATTCATTTAAAAGAAAAATATAAAAACATAAAATAGATTATTTTATTCAAAACAAATCCGCTGCGACGCAGCGATAAGGAAACTATTTAATTTCATAAAGGAAATTGTATAATGAATTTACGACCAACTTTATATGGAATTCGGAAATGAATTATCTACATTTAATATTTTATCATTGATTTGCTAATTAGAGGGTAGTGTGGGAGGCTCTGGGTAGTTTTCATTTGTGAGTGACGACGACAACGAAGAAATTTTTTTTTCATCCCTTCCTCTCCAAAGGATCACCATCTATAACGACAGATCAGTGGATTGATGAATGATGGCGTACTACTTTGTTAATCATTGAAAAATGATCCGAAAGTCTAGTTTTGAGTTTTTTTCTTTGTGGCCCACATTTCCCCATTCTTCCTTTCTAAATGAAGAATGTGGGTCTATTCCATAACAAATTTACCTATGAATCAATTCTCACTGCATGAATTGGATTTCTACAGGCAGGTGAGTTAAGAGAGGATTATATCGTAGAAATTATTTGAACGTATGTCCATCATTATAAAAGAAAACAAATTTTGAAGATCTAACAAGGATGACATTTGTTTCCTTGGGTGTTTATTGTGATCTATCGCCCTCTGCACGTTCCTCACTGACATACCCCTATGGTAGCGTTAGATTCTTGTATAGTGGTTGCGAATGTGGTCAGACCCCTAGATCTATTGAAAGATTACATGGATCACAAGGTAGTGGAGGTAGTGACCCAAGGATTGTAGTGGGAATCACATATTATAAAATGGACCACTAGGTTGAGTTTGGTGGCCCATGGAAGCACCTGCTGGTGCCGAAAATGGTTGGCGGTGGCACGTGGCAGTGCGCCACGATGGGCATGGCAGCCAGCAGAATCCACTACATGAAATGAATATATGCCACCAATAAGAAGACTATGGAGGTTCAGTGGATGTGTCTAGAGACCATGGTCTAGCTAGAACGTAGTGGTGACCCATGGGTGTGATCGTGGTTGGGCGCAATGCACGCCGTATCTCGAGTGGAGGTTTATGGCCTGCCACAGTAGGTCCAGTCAGACCAAGCCAGTTTAGGTGGGGCCCAATGGTCTAGGTAAACTCATTTTGTCATGTTGGTAGACACCAAGCTGGGTCTATGAGGGTCGGTACAATAGATTCATGTCGTACCAAGACCCAACAAGCCCCTTTTTACTAACATGCTTATAACATCCCAAATGCACATTTGATTGAGAATATGTTTACAGCGTTGGGACCCTCATGATGAAGAGGTCCATTTGATATACCCTATGTGGGTTTTTTTTGATGTTGAGATATAGACTATTGCTTGAGGAATATAATTTCTTGTAATCAAGGGTTCGATGAGTTGGAATCCTATGGCTCACTGTGACGAGAAGACGATGATGAGAAAGTCTAGGTTGCCTAGTAGGCCTAAGTGACCTATGGGTCTAGGTTCTCCAACATGCTTATGTCACTCATTGGGAATGAATGTATCCATAGACCACAATGTTCATTTTTATTATTGATATTCTTTCTTTTCATACTTATTTTTATTCCTTTGTGAGTTTACTATAGTGACTCTCTCATAACTGTACTTTTTAGGGGCCTGCAGTTTGTGTACTTAATTCATAGTCTACTTCATCAATACATTCTTTTATGTTTCATCATTTTTTTTAGGTCATTAATGAATATTGTGTTACTCTCCCTTACACGGGCTCCTCCCACATGTGTCATGTCTTGTGCATACAAAAAACACTTCAACAATGACCTTGATGGTCTGGGTCCAGGTAGAGAATAGAGATATCTAACAGATGAGGCATACTTCTATGTCTTTAGGCGGAACACCTTCACATAGCCTTCAGGTATAGTTTACAAAAGAAGGACATCAAGATCTACTACTTTCCTTTTGAGGGGCTTGCATCTTGGCCCCTTTATTTTAAATTTGGTATAGTTACCCTTAGTGTTTGTGTGGGAGGCATGCATGTTTACTTTTTGGAATTTTGGGTTGGGGATGTGTGTGTGCAGGCATTCAGGTACATGGGAAAATATCCCCCACTTGTGAGATAATTATTTTGGTGCTAGTCACTAGCCCTTATCTATGGGGAGGCAGGATTGGGGTTGTCATGGAACGAGCCTGGGGGGATGGGTCCTAACATTGTATATATTTCTATTTCCTATTACAATCATTTTTATTTTTATTTAACATATTAATTTACCATTACCGATGTGATAAATATTTGAAGAAGATTCTATTCATTGTGTCAAAATACTATATTGAATATATTACAAAATATTAATTTTTGATGATTAAAAATAAAGAATAAATTTATAAATATTTAATTTCTATAATTTATAAAAAATTAAATTTCAATATATTAATAAATAAAAATAACTATATTTAGAAAAATGTACATTTATGGATGAAACTGAGAATTCCTCAATTGTTTTAAGGATATAAACTAAACAATTAGTGTTAAAATATTTATTTAATTTTATGTTGTAAAATTATATTTATAATAGATCATTATAATTGATTAATTTTATTTTTTATCATTAAAAATTAGTGTGTTCATAAAATCATGTTTTTTGAAAAACACTGACACTGACATTCATATGTATTTATTTTAATTTCAAAACAACTGAAAATAATTGTACTATGTTTATAAATGTTTCAGATAAAAATATATAATTTAGTTAGTATTATTCAAACCCATCAATCATGTGGCTAGGAAATAATTATCTCATTCTATATTCATAATTCAATTGTATATCATAGTGAATTCAATCCTAATGTTTCATTTAAATATTTCATTAACCAAACATGATGGAATACAAATAGATCCAACATATGAGATAATAATTAATTATCTATAAGGGTTTTATTGATTTAAAAATTCTAATAATAAGTTCATTAGCATAAAAAATAACTCAATGTGATTAATTTTTTTTTAAAAAAAATAACATGATGAGTTAAACAAATGAAATAAATTCCCAAAAGGTTTAAATATAAATATCCAAAGAAAAATGAGAAATGTAAGTATAATAGATTTGATAACTAGGATGATATCAAAAAATAAAAATAGTAATTAAATATGACATTATCCTCCAACATAATTAGGTTTGTTTGAAGAAAGGTAGCATAATCCTCTTCTAAACCCCAAACCCAAATATACATCAATATCCATTATATAAAACACCCCTTTACATATAATATATATATCCATGATATATTAAACAATTTTCTAGATATATTTAAGGAAAATCATCAAACATTGAAATATGATCTATTTTTATTGTTTGAAAATATGTTTTTTTAAAATAGGTTTTAATGTTCACTATTTTTTGAAAAAATAATCAAATATTTTTTTTATGAAATGCTAATTTTAGTAAGATTGAAACATATCCTAAAAAATAGATTTTATTTATTTAATTGAAAATATTCATAATTATAATTTTATTTAATATATAATGGTATATTTTTTTATGAAACACATATTTTAATATGTTTGAAATGTATCCATAAAAATATAATTAGTCTTTTTAAATGAAAATATTCATAATATTCATTTTATTTAATATATAAATTTTTAATAAAGGAAAAATAGGATATCATTTCATAGATTTTTAAAATAGTCACAACATTCAAGATTTTCACAAATAACCATCCTTGGAACCAAAGGAATGAAAGAGAAACTATAAAAAAATAATTATGTTACCCAATGAAATATATTTTCATGATATAAAATGAATAAAACCACCAATGAACTACTAATAAACACTCATTATAAAAATATACTATCCTAAATAAATGTAAATCCCTTAGGATCACATGTTTCTATCCTAAGGAAACTATCTATTGAATGATTCTAAAATAGTTTGAATTTTTACCTATACCTCCCACCTAGAATCCCATATCATCCCGAAACATTAAAATGGTGTAATTATTTTAAATGAAAATGTCATACTATGATTCACATCATACCATAACATTGTTAAACCCATCATTAAACTGATAAACAACTATAAAAACCCAAATTGGAATAATTCCCTTCATCAATAGTGAAAATATAATTAAATTCAATTAATTACCCTCAAATGGGACACACCATTACATTCTCTAAAGAATCTATAATTTTTATCACACCAAAAGAGATATATTCAATGTAATTTTTAATTAATAATAAATCACATAATTTTCCAATCATACCTTTTATCAATACAATAATATTATTGAGTAATTTTAAATAAATGAAGGAAATAAAAAAATAATATGCAAATAATTGTAATATAATAAAATACTATATTAAAAACACCCTCTTAAAAGGGTGGATTGCACCTATGATTTTAGACCAAAAGTTTATTTCTAAATTATTAGATCATTATAATAAAAATTGAAAACATGTTTATAAATATTAATTCAGTCATTTAATCATCCAAAAATGAGTATATAGCATAAATTTGATATTTACATCATATCATTACAAACTCTTTGTTTCGACATTTATCAATATATCTGGAATTCAACAATAATTGATTTAGATTGTATGTAAAAGAGAAACTTTATTTAGATATAATATATCTATATAAAATGACAAAAAGTCAAAGGCTAAATTTTAAAGAGGTATTTTCAAGACATCTACCTCAAACAATTGGAAACGTTAAAAATTTCATTATATCTACCCAGTAACGATTATTAGGGATTTGGGAAATAATATAAGAGACAAAAGGAATCCTATATTAAAAAATCATTAATTAATTACCCTATTCCAAATGTATAAGTGAGATAGTACACATATAAAAATGATTGTAAATACTCACATGATGATCGAAGAAGATCTAAATAATTCCACATTTTCAAACAAATGAGATGGGTAAAAAATTGATAGATCATTACAGACACATTAGATTCAGAAGAAACATAAATTATCATTGATTTAGTTCATGTAAAATATTATTGATCTTGATTATTGATAATAAAATACAACTAACATGTATTTACATTATAATTCCAATTTTATTGAGAGTACAATGAGTCATTATTTGTCCTTATGAAACATCCCCAATATGCCAGGAAAAATTGTTCCAAAGAAGAAGAAAAACATATCAATGTAAATAGTGTAAGGACAATTATGGACTCCCAAAAGTCCACAAGACATCATTATCAAAATGACCCACACTCTAAAATCACAGAACAACCCATGTATCACGAGGTTGTGCAAATAACATGTGATAAATTAATGTTTCCCATCTCCGAAATGATAGAATATAAATAATCACCAATGTTCCAAAGTAGGGATGATTTTAACACTCAATAAATTTTACATAGTTACTTCCCTACTCACACCACTATGATATATGTGTTTTAAAAATTTAAGTAAAATAGTTCAAATAAAACTTTTTATAAAAAAATTATACCAAAATATAATCATGTTTACCAAAACAATTTATAACCAAGCAAAAACATGTGAAAATGAAGATTTTTTTTTTTAATTTTATAAAAAAAAATTCATTAAAACATTTTCTCAATGTTCCTTTAGCAAAGCTAGTAAATTACACACATCCACAGAACCAATAATACATTCAACATGATGACAATTCATTACTCATGATTGGTTTCTAGTCAATAAACCATTTATTCATAGGGAAATTATATCACATGTTCTAGTTGAGAATTAGCACCGAGAAAAATATAATATTTTATCCAATACCCTTAAATAAAACATGAACAAACACATCATTTATTCCGAAGGATCATACAAAAAAACTGTAAAATAAAACATTTTTTAATTGAAAACCATTTTCATCAAAACCATTTCAGTGCCAATAAATTTAAAAAAACTATTTATATATAAAATCCATTTTCCATCAAACCATTTTTCTATTCCATAAAAGATATTTTTTAATTTCACCATTTTAAATTCTATAAACTGAACCACTTTGAACCACAATTCACCAAGATCACACATTTTCACCAAAAACCATATATCATAACTAGGGAATATTTATTCCATTATTTTTAGAATCAATTACATACAAATAAAACAATTTATAACATATAAAATCAATTATAATAGGAGGACTTGAGAGAGAATCCACCTACCTCGATGGTTTTGAAGAAAACTGATGAGGGATGAAAACTTCTCATGAAACTGTGTTGAAACTCGTCAAAAATTGGCTCAGATATCACATCATACCATCATCAAACCCAAAACTAGTCATATTTGTATTTCCCCAACATAGATCTACCCATATCAGGATTTTATAGTAAATAGAAAGTGGAGAGGGGAATTATATGTATGTAGATACATGAAAGAAAACAATAATGGTGATCAACATCAGAAATCGCAAGAATAAGACTTGGAAGGCCAAGGGAGGGCTCTTGATTGGTTAAAAAATGATTAGAAGAGGATCCCTAACAATAAGTGGAGATAAAATCCAAATTAAATCTTTTTAGGACAAAAATGAGCCTGTAGGATAAGAAAAATAGATGGATCTTAAAAATAGGATCTTACTTTTGAGATACACATGATTAGACCTCATGATTAGATAAACCATGCACTAACCCTGATTTTGAAACTATCTTAAGGTAACCCCTCCATAGGATCCTTGCATAATCTCCATAACCATTCTTATACCGTACCGATGCTACTAACTCAAAATAGTAACTTCACACAGTTTATCCAAGGATATCAGCAATATTTAGACCAACCGTGTACAACCCATGCACATCTACATTATCCCTAAAATGTATTTAGAGTTCTCCCAAATCACCCATAAATCAACCTAACACATTACAAACATGAAAAAAATCATATACATGTTACATTCCAGAAATAGGGGGTACTACATTCTCTCTACCATTGGTATTTACATCCTCCAAATCTACAAAACCCTCAATGTCTTGATAGAGTTCATACAATTTCTCTTTCATTTATTTCTTGTGCCCTATGTCTCTTCTTGAATCTGACCATGATTCCATATAACCCACAGTAGACCAATGTGTTTTACTTGATAGAAATTATCATTACTATTCACATTCTGCACTGTGATATATATCAACAATGAATCTAGATCAAGGTCAACGTGATCCCATTTGATCACATGGTCGGGGTTAGACTCATACTTGTTCATATGAGACACGTGGAACAAATTATCCACCGTACTAAACTATGGTGTAAATTCCAACTAATAAGCCACCTCAACAAATCAATACAGTATCTTGATATGACCAATGTATCGCGAAAATAAATTTCCCATCTTATATAAATGATAATGTCCACGTCTTAGATATATCTTCCAGAACACATGACCACTCACGAAAAATGACAACCATTGTCGATGATTATCTGATTAAGATATATGATGACTCTGATTCATCTCCATACTCTTTCAGATCAACAAAAATTTCTCAATATTTTCTTTTACAAGACTTGGATAAAATATTGATGTCTCCATAGTTTCCACCGAATACAGTGGGAAACGATATGGATTCCCATACAATGAATAAAATTGTTCACTAAATGATGCATGAACAAAAGAAAGACTACACAACTACATTTTTCATATCAAACCCTTCAAATGTGTGAAAAATCATAAGAAACAATAATCATCAAATTAAACTTTGGAATAACATCTAAAGACTCCCAAATGACCATAAGAGTCCATGATCCACAATTTTCAAGCTCCAAAATCACAGAAAACCCATGTATCTTGAGGTTGTTCCAAAAATATGTGATATACTACCTTTTCCCATGTCCTGGAAGAAATAATATTCAAAATAACCAATTTTGAAAATTTGTGAGTACTACGATAATTAGATTTTACCCAATGACTTACCAAATAAGTATACTATGATAAAAAAGATAGGAAAATTTACATAAAATAGTTTATATAAAACAATTTCTCAAACCACATTATATACAAATGTAAATATGCTTCTATAAATGATTATAACCAAACAAATTAAAGTAAAATTGAATCCAATATTTCATCAAGTTATTTTTCCATAAAAATAACTAATCAAAACCTTAAATCCATTTTTCAATATTCTTTTGGCATACCCAAACCATTGCACACATCTGCCAAACCATCCATACATGCCACGTGATGATAGTTTCATACTTCTGAGCAGTTTCTCACCAATATACCAAGAAATCAACATGTATTTATATCCCTTGTGGCATTTTACCTTTGGAAAAGAGAAAATGTTCATATTCAATAAATCCCCCATAAATACTGCATGAAAACACACACATGAGGTATCCCCAAGGATCATGAAAAATAATCCATATCAATAAAAACACATTTTTTTATTGAAAACCGTTTTCATCAAAACAATTTCAATGCCATAATATCATAATAAAACACAATTTTTAATGAAAACTATAACGCCCCGACCCCAGCTACCCAGAGTCGGTGCCTTACTTCGTAACATTGGCATGATCACAAAAGATCAAGTCTCGAAAGACCGATTAGTTTAGTAGCATGGGAAACACTAGATACATTCGTAAACATTACATTACATCATAAAGTGAAAAACTACAATAACAAAGTCTCCATAGTCCACACTCATATACTCTTCTGACAATCCCTGCAGGTCATTCATAAAATACTTCTTCACATCCTGGAAAATATTAAAACATTGAAAGGGGTGAGCTCAGATGCTCAGTAAGGATATCAATATTGCGGAAGCTTTCATAAATAATCATTAACATTTAAGGCAATGTATGACTAAAACAAAAGCCTTTTAAACTTGAACTTAAACATAATATGGCAAAAGTAAAATGAGATAATGCCATTTACTTCTTCACATGGATATTTTACTAGTCGAATAATCACATGCAATATCAATAACCACTTTCATAATGATGGAATGCATAATGCCAGACTATCATAACAACGTAGCCAAGGCCTCGTGCCAAGACCACAAATAAAATTTTGCCAAGGCCTCGTGCCAAGACACTAGTTTGTCTCATGAGACCTGCCGATGCACCGAGGAGCTATAGCAGGATCCACCCGTCACTTATTAAGTCCAATGCATTCCTCATTTGAATAGGTTTAAACAAATCAAAAACCATAACATAATCGTATAAAACATGCATAAAAGAAACATAACATTTCCACATTTCAATCACAAGATATAAATACAACACATTGATATAATAAAAATGATTTCAAAACTATTTTCAATACCAAAATAAAAGAAAGTTAAAACTTTGTATTTATTTTTCATTAAAAAAAAGTGATGGCTTGTAGAGGAAGCTGAAACTCAAATAATGGTCATGGCGGCGGAGAAGTCGTTGTCGCCGCATAAGTGCGGAAAGAAAAACATTCCCTTTTGTCGTTTAGTAAAACGCTTCGTATAAAAAAGATTCCTTTTGAATAAACTTAAAAGTCAAAGGGGTTTATACATCGTATAAAAGAAAGTTGTGTATAAAATCAAATATGCCTCAATGAAAGGATATTGAGACGAAGTCCCTTAAAAAGATCATTTTTTTTAAATAAAGTACATCTATAATGTGTATTCACTATAAGTAAACATAAATAATGTACAAATACAATATAGGACATAATAATATCATGACATAATTTGAAAGTAGGAGATTAACCCAAAGAATGGAAGTTGGGTTAAGAAATTCCCTTACCTTGTGTCCGACTTGATTCGACCGTTCTTTAACCTCCTGAATAATAAACTAGAGTTAATATCTACTTTATTAAGAACCTTTTTCATGTTCATTATCCCTTTTATATCACTTATTACAATGTTATGAACATTATGTAATTATTTAAGTTAATAACGATCGTTTTGTCGATCTTTGGTACTTGAGTCAAAAATAGACTTCTTATAATTACGAGTTGTTCATGTGGTGAAATATCCGTTATATCCAGAATTATATTCATGATATAGATATCATATATCTCATATATATCCATTATATCCATTCATTCATAATATTACATGACATTTAGAGGTAAGAAATGAAATGCACCGTTCATGGAGGCGGTAAGCCGTACGTACGCATGAACGCTACTTTCATTTCAATTTCATATTTAATGGAACGAAATCATAATGATATAAATGTATAATATAATTCCAGTATAATATAGTGTATAATACCATTTACTCCATACTTTATACATCCCACACATGGCATTAACGATTCAAATCACTTTGAGGGGGCGGTAGTCCGCACTTCCAAAAATGAAATTATCGCATTTTACCCATAATGGAAATCATAAAGTATGCCATAAATGAGAAATAAAGAAGCATAAGTAAAACATAAACATATTATATATCATATATAAAAATAGTGACATCTTAATGGCCACCTTTTAAGGTGTTATATGAGTGTTGAACAATCATCGTTTCGTGAGGCAGAAATTCGCCATCCACAGAAACCGTATGTTCTTTAACCATTAGATGTAGGTGTGTGTAAGTTTAGCTCTAATAATTCTTATAACAACATCCTAGTATATTTATGATACTGGTGTTGTTACAAAAGAAATGAATAAAAAGAGTTTAGGGGGTTGGAGAAGAAAAATAATACAAAACAACATTAGAGAAGACATTACCTCAAAATCGGGTAACTCTTTTTGATTTGAGCAAAAGGATTCTTTGAGAAGAGTTCTGCCCAAAGTGAGGGTTCTATGAGTAATAGGGGGAAGTTGGGAGAGTATTTGGGCAGAGGTTGGCCGAGAAAAATGGCTTGAAAGTGTGAATAAGGTGGTAGAGGTGGGGGCCTTTTATAAGAGGAGAGGAGGGGCTCTTTTGGAATGATTGAAATGTTACATTATTATACAATGATTTTCGGATTCTAAAGGTCCCAAACTTATATTATTCGTGTATAAGGTGATAAGGGTTCGAGATCTACCCATCCAATAGTCTTTGGACAAGTTTAAGCCTCGAATTTTACATTATCTTTTCATTTTATTAAAATCGTTAAATAATGAGGTCATCGCTGCATCATAATGATGTCATAAATAATTTAATTTATTTAATGTCTAAAAATTATAAGAAAAATACTATGATGTATTAAATCTTTTTATCTTTCTAATGAATATTTATAGTCAAAAATTGGACTTGTGTAACCCCATTTAAAAACTGTTTTAGTAAAATAACTCATGTTTGTGTCAATTTAATTTTAACATTAAATAAATATATATTAATGTCATTTTCCAACTAAAGTGGCTCCATGGGGTCCCCAAGTTGTCCCATGGGTTTTCTTGGTCGGCCATGACTCATCCAATAGGATTAGGACAAGTGTCATGCTCATCTTATATTATTAAAACATTATTTGTACCTTAAACTACACTAATTACCTCTAATCGCGATTAAGAACTTAAAAGTTACTATTCACCAAAAAATTATTTTAATCTCATTGAACCACATTTTACTTCTTAATGACAACCTTGTATGTCGGATTTTTGAAAATCAAATCACAGAAGTGGTAATATTTCATTTAAACGAAAAATCAGTTATTTAACTACCACTTAGTGGTTTCACTATTCACCAAAAAATTGAAGTTTTTCAGAACAATGCCAAAATTTCACCCTAAGCTATAATTGATATTCCGAATTCAAAAATGATGTGTATTTTAAAAAATTCCAAACATATATGTTGCATTAATTAATTTTATAATTAATTCCCACTGTCACAACAAATAGCGTGTTTTTAAGAAACAATTTATATCAAAAGATTGGCAATTGTTTATGTCCATTTTCAATGTTAAATTAATTATAATGACCACCATTGGATAAAATGGTAAAAATATATTATAATTATTCTTTAAAACCACTAAATAGTATAATTTATCACTATAAATTATTTTGATTAAAAAAGTTGTTTTTAAGTATTTTTCACTATTCATAAAAAATTAGAAGTTCTCAGAAAAATACCAAAAATTCAAAATAGGCTAATTTCGATATTCCGAATCCAAAAATGAAATCCATTTTGAAATATAAAATTTCTATAAATTTAAAAAGTGGTTATTACTATTCATAACGACTACTTTGATTAGTTGTGGTGTGTTAGAACTTGAAGTTGCGTACAATGCAAGCTATCACATTATTGAATGAGAAGCGTATCATGGAAGCTCGGGGTGTTACATTCTCCCCTCCTTCAATAAATTGCGTCCTCGCAATTTGAAATTTTTCTTGGAAAATAAAAGGTTGAAAATAGAAAATACCTTTGTGGAAAACCCACATCGGAAATAAGATTAATAAAATTTAGCCTTAATAAGAGGGAAAGGGAAATGAAAAAGTCACCACCAAATTATGATCTCGATAAGGAGAACATTGGTGGCAATTAGAGACATATACTTGGAGGAAAAACGTATATATTTGTAGGGGTGATTGAGGTCATCAATCACAATCAACTGTCAAATTGAGGGCCTCAAAACCTTCAATCTATGTTGATTTAAAAAAATCATTAGTTCAACAAGACATAAGGTATTAGGATAACACATTTTTTTGTTTTAATATCCCTTTACTAAAGTTTAAGAATTAATTTATTCATTGAATAAGAGATAGGTATATATATATTTATGCTTGACAATTAGAGTTTCAACCTTCAACTCATCTTTCACTCAAAAAGATAATAGAACTCAAAAATATTATACTTATCCTAATTGTATAAGGTTCCAAATGCTAACACATACCATTTAGATTAGTAAAATTATTTTGTAATAACCAGGGACTTCCTGTAGGCTAGTGGTAGGAAATAAAGGCCTGTCGCACTATAGTTTTGGGTTCGATTCCTGCAGCTTTGTCCGACACGACGGGTTATGCCCCACCTTGCAGGTTGTCCTTTTCCTAAAACTATAGTATTAAAATATTCCAAAAATAATCTTCATAATTTTTTTTAACCTTAAACAATACTATCCAAAGATCAACTTAATCCACTCCAACCTCTATAGTTATCCAAAATACCTCTGTCCAGACTTTCTCTAAAAGGTCTCTTAATTCCAAAATCAATTTATCAGATTCCCCAAACAAAGTAAAGTTTCTCTTATTGTCACATACTAAAAAATATGATTACCTTCATCATATTAAAACCTTACTGAAACAACATGTACTGCAGTACAATCCTTATATATATATCACATTATTATAATAACCAGAATATAATCCATGAGTCCAAAAGCACCAATACATTAATTATTCAGCATCAACTGTAGTAACAGCATAAGATTGTCCTTGATCCCTTGTCCTTTTCTGAGGTAAGTTTCCCTGACGCTTAGGACATTCATTTGCATAATGACCCATTTCTCTACAATTGTAGCATTCAACTTTGATAGCCTCTTTATTTCCGTTGAAATCACGAGCCTGGTGACCCTTTTCTCCACATTTATAACAAACTCCCATTCCTTTTAGGCAAGTAACAGGGTGATTCTTCCCACAATTATCACATAATGGAAAATAATTCTTTCCCTTTTTCCCTTTATCTGTCTCTTGTTCCACCGTTCTCTTCTTCTCTTGCTTTACTTTGTTGTCATAAGACTTAGATAATTCCTTTTCTGTCTTGATAGCACACGAGACAATATCTTTGTATGATGAGAAGGATTGTGATACTAATGATCGACGGAGAAATGGTTTTAACCCATCAAAGAAACGACCAGTCTTACTTCTTGGGTTACGTATGTAATCTGCAGCATACCTTGCTAACCTTGTAAAGTTAGCCTCATACTTTGCGACATTCTCATCCTCCTTCTGCCTCAGACTCAGAAATTGCCTTTCCATATCCGCTCGATGGTCTCGAGGAAAGTATTTTTCTAAGAAAAGATCTTTGAACTCCCTCCATTCCATATTCGATACGTCATAATCTTCCTATATGTTTTGAATCAGCGACCACCACTGATCGACATCTCCAGTGAGGCAGTAAACTTCCATGACAACCTTCTCCCTTTTGCTACTCCCCAAGGCATGGAATATTTTCTCTAAGGAGTTTATCCATTGCTCAGCTACTAACGGATTTGTACCCCCATTAAATGTTGGTGGTTGTTGCCTCATGAAGCGGTCTAACATTGATCCTCCACGTTGCGGATCAGGGTGCTCCATACGAGTAAGGTTATTATTCATAACCTGAGTGAGTTGTCCCAGTATGGTAATAAGTTGATCAGCACCAGTTGTATCTCCAGATCCACAATAATTATATTGAGCAGGAGGGCAATCCCTACACGGAGTGCGTGCATTGATACGGTTTCCATTCCTTCCACTAGTTTCCATTTCTAAACAATGGAATAAACTATATTAGTTTATGAATCAAAATACATAATTCCATACTTGTAAGATACTTAACATAAATTGAACTATTTATGGATATAATCCATAAAAATGTTTTCTTTGAGGAATTATATACTCATAACCCTTCATAGTGGTTTATAAAGAAAATGAGAATTATCCAAAGCATATCCCCCGGGAGTGTCGTAACCAAGAGTGCAGCAAGGCCCATTGTCGTGCACCAGTTCCCGTTCCAGTCTAGCTCAAAGCGGTGTTTTCGGGTTTTACCCCTAGGTACATCTGTGCCAGAGCCGCCTCTACCTGCTCGTATCCAGACAGGGATGTATTGCTTGGAAAACTCACAACATCTCTACAATACCAAAATTCTAGGAAGTTCTTCTATACTAATCCTCAATGTCTATCTTTGGGATATGTGCTCTAATCCGAGTTTATCTAAATCTAGCTTCCAAGGTTAGTACTAAATTGCCTCTGATACCAACTGTAACGCCCCGACCCCAGCTACCCAGAGTCGGTGCATTACTTCGTAACATTGGCATGATCACAAAAGATCAAGTCTCGAAAGACTGATTAGTTTAGTAGCCTTGGAAACACTAGATACATTCGTAAACATTACATTACATAATAAAGTGAAAAACTACAATAACAAAGTCTCCATAGTCCACACTCATATCCTCTTCTGACAATCCCTGCAGGTCATTCATAAAATACTTCTTCACATCCTGGAAAATATTAAAACATTGAAAGGGGTGAGCTCAGATTCTCAGTAAGGATAACAATATTGCGGAAGCTTTCATAAATAATCATTAACATTTAAGGCAATGTATAACTAAAACAAAAGCCTTTTAAACATGAACTTCAACATAATATGGCAACAGTAAAATGAGATAATTCCATTTACTTCTTCACATGGATATTCTACTGGTCGAATAATCACATGCAATATCAATAACCACTTTCATAATGGTGGAATGCATAATGCCAGACTATCATAACAACATAGCCAAGGCCTCGTGCCAAGACCACAAATAAAATTTTTCCAAGGCCTCGTGCCAAGACACTAGTTTGTCTCATGAGACCTGCCGATGCATCGAGGAGCTATAGCGGGCTCCACCCGTCACTTATTAAATCCAATGCATTCCTCATTTGAATAGGTTTAAACATATCATAAACCATATCATAATTGTATAAAACATACATAAAAGAAACATAACATTTCCACATTTCAATCACAAGATATAAATACAACACATTGATATAATAAAAATGCTTTCAAAACTATTTTCAATACCAAAATAAAAGAAAGTTAAAACTTTGTATTTATTTTTCATTAAAAAAAAGTGATGGCTTGTAGAGGAAGCCGAAACTCAAATAATGGTCATGGCAGCGGAGAAGTCGTTGTCGCCGCATAAGTGCGGAAAGAAAAAAATTCCCTTTTTTCGTTTAGTAAAACGCTTCGTATAAAAAAGATTCCTTTTGAATAAACGTAAAAGTCAAAGGGGTTTATACATCGTATAAAAGAAAGTTGTGTATAAAATCAAATATGCCTCAATGAAAGGATATTGAGACGAAGTCCCTTAAAAAGATCATTTTTTTTTAAATAAAGTACATCTATAATGTGTATTCTCTATAAGTAAACATAAATAATGTACAAATACAATATAGGACATAATAATATCATGACATAATTTGAAAGTAGGAGATTAACCCAAAGAATGGAAGTTGGGTTAAGAAATTCCCTTACCTTGTGTCTGACTTGATTCGACCGTTCTTTAACCTCCTGAATAATAAACTAGAGTTAATATATACTTTATTAAGAACCTTTTTCAAGTTAATTATCCCTCTTATATCACTTATTACAATGTTATGAACATTACGTAATTATTTAAGTTAATAACGGTCGTTTTGTCGATCTTTGGTACTTGAGTCAAAAATAGACTTCTTATAATTACGAGTTGTTCATGTGGTGAAATATCCGTTATATCCATAATTATATTCATGATATAGATATCATATATCTCATATATATCTAGTATATACATTCATTCATAATATTACATGACATTTAGAGGTAAGAAATGAAATGCACCGTTCATGGAGACGGTAAGCCGTACGTACGCATGAACGCTACTTTCATTTCAATTTCATATTTAATGGAACGAAATCATAATGATATAAATGTATAATATAATTCCAGTATAATATAATGTATAATACCATTTACTCCATCCTTTATACATCCCACACATGGCATTAACGATTCAAATCACTTTGAGGGGGCGGTAGTCCGCACTTCCTAAAATGAAATTATCGCATTTTACCCATAATGGAAATCATAAAGTATGCCATAAATGAGAAATACAGAAGCATAAGTAAAACATAAACATATTATATATCATATATAAAAATAGTGACATCTTAATGGCCACCTTTGAAGGTGTTATATGAGTGTTGAACAATCATCGTTTCGTGAGGCAGAAATTCGCCATCCACAGAAACCGTATGTTCTTTAACCATTAGACGTAGGTGTGTGTAATTGTAGCTCTAATAATTCTTATAAAAACATCCTAGTATATTTAGGATACTGGTGTTGTTACAAAATAAATGAATAAAAAGAGTTTAGGGGGTTGGAGAAGAAAAATAAAACAAAACAACATTAGAGAAGACATTACCTCAAAATCGGGTAACTCTTTTTGATTTGAGTCAATGGATTCATTGAGAAGAGTTCTGCCCAAAGTGAGGCTTCTAGGAGTAAGAGGGGGAAGTTGGGAGAGTATTTGGGTAGAGGTTGGCCGAGCCAAATGGCTTGAAAGTGTGAATAAGGTGGTAGAGGTGGGGGCCTTTTATAAGAGGAGAGGAGGGGCTCTTTTGGAAAGATTGAAATGTTACATTATTATACAATGCTTTTCGGATTCTAAAGGTCCCACACATATATAATTAGTGGATAAGGTGATAAGGGTTCGAGATATACCCATCCAATAGTCTTTGGACAAGTTTAAGCCTTGGATTTTACATTATCTTTTCATTTTATTAAAATCGTTAAATAATGAGGTCATCGCTGCATCATAATGATGTCATAAATAATTTATTTATTTAATGTCTAAAAATTATAAACAAAATACTATGATGTAGGAAATCTTTCTAGCTTTATAATTAATATTTATAGTCAAAATTTGGACTTGTGTAACCCCATTTAAAAACTGTTTTAGTAAAATAACTCATGTTTGTGTCAATTTAATTTTAACATTAAATAAATATATATTAATGTCATTTTCCAACTAATGTGGCTCCATGGGGTCCCCAAGTTGACCCATGGGTTTTCTTGGTCGGCCATGACTCATCCAATAGGAGTAGTACAAGTGTCATGCTCATCTCATTTTATTAAAACATTATTTGTACCTTAAACTACACTAATTACCTCTAATCGCGATTAAGAACTTAAAAGTTACTATTCACCAAAAAATTATTTTAATCTCATTGAACCACATTTTACTTCTTAATGACAACGATGTATGTTGGATTTTTGAAAATCAAATCACAGAAATGGTAATATTTCATTTAAACGAAAAATCAGTTATTTAACCACCACTTAGTGGTTTCACTATTCACAAAAAATTGATGTTTTTCAGAACAATGCCAAAATTTCACCCTAAGCTATAATTGATATTCCGAATTCAAAAATGATGACTATTTTAAAAAATTCCAAACATATAAGTTTCATTAATTAATTTTATAATTAATTCCCGCCATCACAACAAATAGCGTGTTTTTAAGAAACAATTTATATCAAAAGATTGGCAATTATTTATGTCCATTTTCAATGTTAAATTAATTATAATGACCACCATTGGATAAAATGGTAAAAATATATTCTAATTATACTTTAAAACCACTAAATAGTATAATTTATCACTATAAATTATTTTGACTAAAAAAGTTTTTTTTAAGTATTTTTCACTATTCATAAAAAATTAGAAGTTCTCAGAAAAATACCAAAAATTCAAAATAGGCTAATTTCGATATTCCGAATCCAAAAATGAATTTCATTTTGAAATATAAAATTTCTATAAATTTAAAAAGTGGTTATTACTATTCATAACGGCTACTTTGATTAGTTGCGGTGTGTTAGAACTCAAAGTTGCGTACAATGCAAGCTATCACATTATTGAATGAGAAGCGTATCATGGAAGCTCGGGGTGTTAAAAAAACCCCATTTCCAACAAAACAATTAAAAAATACAGCCAATCTATAATTTAAAATCACCGTTTTAAATTCTATAGTAGTTGGAGTTTGGATTAATGGTAAGCACCCTTTAATTCGACATGAAAAATGGGGTTCAAAACCCATTGGGCGCAGGGTACTGTAGCAGTACTGTAACTTACTATAGAAGTAGCGGGCACTGTAGTGGTAGTAGGAAATATATCGGTGGTAGGCATTATAGCAGCTGTGGGAACTGTGCAGTACTGTTACAGTGCGGGTACTGTAGCAGTACTATTCACAGAATGGGATTTGGGGAAAAAATGGTCCTACGAGCCATGTAATGGGATAAATTCCATTTGGGCCTTCAAGAAATTTTATGGGTCTCCCTCTACCCAGTTAAAGAGTTCTTTGCATTGATTTAATAAAAAATGAGGCTTCGGCCCCAACATTTTTTACCATTTTAAATTCTATTAATTTAGTCACATTTCACCACAATTCACCAAGATCCCCCAATTTCTTCCAAAATTATAAGTCTACACAAGAGAAGATTTATTCCATTATTTTCATAATCAATTTCATTCAAGTAAACCAATTTGAAACTAATAAAATCAACTATACGAAGATGAATTGAGAGAGAAGCAACCTACCTCGAGGGTTTTGAAGAAAACTGACAAGGGACAAATAACACTCACATAACCAAGTTGCAACTCCCCCAAAATGGACTTAAGTTTCTTATCCCACCAATAATGAACCCAAAAATCATCATATATATAGTATTTAAACATATATCTACACATTACAAGTGTAGATCTCTGAAAGAAGGTGGATAGGTGAAATAGATCTAGGAAACAAGAAAAGTATGGTGAAGAACGTCACTTACCAAGATATTCATGCTTGAAAATTCCAATAGAGTGATCTAGATAGGTTCTTAAATGCATGGGACTAGATCCAAAACCTTTAATAGTGATAAATCGCGAATTAGAGGAATTTAGAGGAAAAAACAATCAGGAATGAGAAAAAACAAGAAAGATTTTAAAAAATAGTATATTACTTTTTTTGATGTGCATGGTTAGACCAAATGGATAGAAAATTGTGGACAGAATGTGTGATAGATACTATCTTAAAGAAACACCAACATTGAATCCTCGCATAATAAACATAACTGTGCTCAAACCTTGCTGAAGCTATGGCCTCAAAACTACCTCTGCCCACAGTTTCACCTTGGATATCCAGATGGGATAGACAAATCATGAGAAACCCATGGACATGTACATTTTCTAAAAATCTTATTTATAGTTCACCCAACTATCCCATCTCTCCCCCTTAAAAATTATAACAATGAAAACTATAAAGTAAGGGTTACATACCATAAAATTTGTGTAACAAATAACTTATCTATGCCTTTTTTTCCAAAGATCCAACACAACATGATTCATGAGATTAAATATCCAAAAAGGGACAAACCAATAAAATTTACAAAATCTATATAGTTCATGAGAATAAACTAAAGGTGAATAAATTCATTAAAAACTATATTTTTATATTTATTCTTTAATCATCAGATTAATTATTTTTCATCTCATGATTTTTTGACCCAATTGTGAAATTCAAGGGAAAATTGTGTGCCCAGTATGGTATATTGTATAAGATGGAAGTTTTTTTTTCATAGATAGACTAACCACATTATAAATATAAGATATTCCAGGGATAAAATATCCATAGTATCTAGGAGAGGTTTCATTGTTTGGATTAACTATGCACTGACTTGTGGGAAAAAAAATCAAGACACCAAGTATCTAGGAGATGGTTCAAAATTGCACCTATCCATGAACCAACCAAGCAAAAAAATAATTTATATTGACAAACCAAATTGGATATAAAAATAGGAATCAACCATATAAAAAACAGTAGATTTTTCCATGGTCGGGATGTGAATGATAAACCCCAACATAAGGTTTTATGCTCCTAGAATCCATATTGGATTATTTTTTAACATGAAATGTGTAACAAATGCACATGATGATAATTGAAACTCTTGTAAAAAAGCAACACCGAAATACATACTCAATTATAAAGAGACAAAGATATCAAGACAACTAACTAATTGATATATTATCAATCCCAAACATTAAGTGATAATAAAATAGCTACATTTGGAAAGGATGAAAATCTCTATAAATAATATTCTGCATAAATTATTACTTTATTACTAAAATAGTAGATATTTTACCTACTAAACAATGAGATAAAAAAATGAATGACATCCAAAATACTTAAGGATATCAATGAGAACAAATTCATAAAAAGACCTCCATTTTAGGTAACTACTACCTTAATTTCTTGTAAACTAACAACAATAGAATGGTCAAAATGTACCCAAAAAATATTCTATATTTGTTTCTACATATTCATTATTTTTTTCACCTGATTGTAACCTCATACAACACACATATGTCACTAGATTATAAAAAATACAATAAAAAAGAAATAATGAAAACCATACCCTTATCTCTCCAAAATTTACCCATGTATTCATATATAAAATAATTGGTAGTATTCAGTATTCCAATAAATATTATGCTTTGTAATGAACAATGAGAGGAATGAGAATCAACTAGGAACAATAATTCCTAAAATAAAATCAATCTAACAAATGATTATGAAACGTTTATGCATTAAAATGATCATACATGGATTATATCAAATGAACCAAAGTTATACTAAATGATTTTACATACAAGGATCACTCATAGATTTGATCATGCATCATTCCCCCTAGTGATTATTGAAGTGTACTCTAAAAACCATGCTATATAAAAACACAGCTTCCATACTCTTCCAAAGATGAACCAAAGGGATGCTACCAGAAATTGAAAACCCAATCATGTAATATCATGTAATAAAATTCCCACTAATTAAAGAAAAATTTAAAATAAAAAAATACAATTATTATAGTATCCCAATAATATTATAAGTTTCCTCATAAAAAAATCAGTCAAAACAAATTGTCAAAAACAAGGTCATTAAATTACCATAATAAAGTAGTAAATTCCATAAAAAGATCATATATCATAGTGTTGAATTCTTAAACTAAGTATGGGATAGAATAAAAAATTAGTATAGATACAATATGATAACCATGAGGGGAACAAAAAATCAAAATGTTCAACAAGAAGAATAAAATAAACAAAGAAAACTAAAACAATATTTAACCTATCATCAAGATCTACATGCTATACAAAACATTAGCATCCGTTGGTAGCTAGTGAACAATATTAAAGGCCACACTCCATATACTTGTTCTAGATTCAAAATTCTAAGAATCAGCTATTTGAGTTTCTCTACCCTTAGAAGTTGATGATCTAGTGAGGTTCTACATGAAAAAAGAACATTATAGATCCTTTATACATTCCAATAATGGGAGCAAGTTATAAAATTATTTCTAGGATTCTTACACATGTGATTTAATATTTCTTTAGACCAAACTCATTTAAAAACATGAATCTTCCTATATGAAGCTATGAAGAACAATCTTGATGGTAAATTAATACCACTAAACACATTTTCTAACCTAGAAAAGATCATTTTTCCCTGAGTAGGGATTCCACTTCTAAGAAATTAAAATAATAAATCTATAAATCATAAAATTTTATTTTATGGCATATATCATCCAAGATATATCACAACAAAATATTTTCATAGGAGTTGTGGATAGGTTGAAATATATTTTCTAAATATATGATAAATTTTATTCTATTAAACTCGAATCCATAGGGGATTTCTCCATAATAGATGGTGGATATATATTTGTATCTCAAAAAATCGATCAACATTCTCCAAAACAATTTCAACTTCTTATAGAAGAGAACTAAATTCGATATAATTTTTTTATCCACCGAATTGGGAATTAATTCTTAAATAAATTCCATCAGGCATTTTACGTATAAATAGTAATTATGTAGATTTTCCATGGTAACAAAATTCCTTGGATTCCATCCCAAAAAATGATATCAAATGTGTAAATACAACCATGACAAGTGATATATCATTATACTAGATATATAACCCCTGAATCTTATTTAGGCACATCACTACTTCCAAAACATTATATTTATTAATGAAATTAGGTGGATATATGCTTTGTAATCATCAAATTTACTACTCATTAATTGGAATGAGGGAATAAAAATACCAAAATTATCCTAGATTCAATTGATCAGTTATTTGATGATAATATTTATCAAACATTGTGTCTATCAATTAAAAATGGTGTCTACACTAGAAATAAGTATTCCTTCCCATAAAATAAAATTTCAGATATCAAATCTAATAATTGAATACATAGAACATTAAATTTCCTTATAACACCATTTTAAAAAATATTCATTACAAATAATATTTATAAAAAAGTAAAAATTATGTATTAAATATGTAATTGTTGATTTTAATCTCCTAAACCAATGTTGGAATTCCTAAAAATTATTTTCAAAAATAATTTACCATTTTCTAAAGAAACTTTACACCAATTTGAAGCCAATTAATTAATATGATCTTACCATTGAGTTTTTTATTGACTAAATTTTAAAACTTTTTTCAAATTACACAATAATTGTTTTCACTTTCATTTTTTAAAAAATTGAAAATATAATATTGACAATAATTATCAATGTAAGACATCCAAAAAAGGGTTAATAAGATTTTCATAAAAACCATCTTCATTTTAAATATATATATATTTTTAAAAAAACCACATTCTATGTAATTTTTTGAACCCCAATAAATTTCCACAATATTTTCAAAATAACATAAAATTGTTATATTTAAAAATCATTAGAAAGAAATGAAAACAATAATCTATTATTCATGAATAAATACCCAAATTGTGGATGGACAAAACTAAAGTTACTGGAAATGAATCCAAACACTATAGCTATTAAAACCTCAAAAATTCTATTGAAATTTTTTTTGTTGAATATTTTGGCCTAATTGATTAGAAAAAAGAGTTCCAATTATGAACTTTTTCAATAATGTTTATTAGAAAATAATATATGATAAATATGTAACATTAAATGTAATGGATAAATATTTTTTAGTATATGAATTAAAACCAAAACCAAAGAATATAAAAATAATCATGAAGTCATAATCAAAAAATTAAATATACACTAAAATAAAAATTGTCCCAAAAAGGTACAAGGACCCATCAAAATATCAAGACAAACATATCTCAGATAACCCTTTAACTAAAACACCATATTATTTTTGTGGTGTTAAATCATACTTATATTTAAAACTACCTAAATCTAGAAATTCATACCTCATTATAATGAGGCATCACATAATGACTGGGAAAATAATTTCCTTAATAACAAATATGTTGAACCGACCATAAATTCCACCATAACTAGCATTCATTCTGATATTATACAAGATTAAAGGGAATTTAATGATCTCATTGTATGGTGATAATAATGTGAGAATCATAACAAAATCATCTAGATTGTTTTCACAAAACCAAAAACACAATGGTATGATAATATAAAATAGTCTCCAAATGAATTATTAAATTGAAAAATTTTATTGTAAAAGAATATATTAATGTAAAAAAAAAGTAGACAACAATGACTATGTATAATAAATCAACCAATGGGGAAACAAATACAATACAAACCATATATCATTTTGAAATTGTGTAAATTCCACATGAACCTTCTTAAAATTTCTAAAAAATGGTATTGGAATATCCACTATGTCGAACAACCTGGTAACCATATAATATATATTATTGCGAGATTAAATCCATATAGGTTTCCATCCACTAAACCAAATCACACTAAACATAACATTATTTTATTTGATATATATTTTTAAAGTAATAAGATCAAAATTGAGTTTTTGGTTCACTTTTCAATAATAACTATAAATATCATTTCTTACGGAACAAAAAATTTCATAATCCTGTATCATATGAAATAAAAATAAAAATTTCTTTTGAAAAAAATAAAACAGTCATAATTTTATTTTTGAATTATTTTTGAATGTATCATAAATGAAAAACGGTATATAATTTTATTGTATTCTAAAATAGGCATTCCTTAGAAAATATTCAAATTCATTGTAATGGAAGACAAAGGTTCTAGAGGGATGTAGTCTAGAAGAGAATAATCATAGAAATTGAAGAAATGAGCCCACAAAATAGAAAATCATTTATCATATCAATATTTATCAACCACAAACCCCATCATACACTAAAATGTCCAAACCAGAGAGAAATAACATGCATTGATCTAAGTCACACCTAAGACCACTATAAATAACATTGTTATAAACTTTTCCACATGTGTACCAAGTCCTCACCAATACTATCATGGTTCCACCACTGAAATTAAAATTTAGAATTTTATTTCAATGAATTTATCATAAAACTTATGAAATCATATCATCATATTTTTAAATGAGTCCAAAATATTTTTTATACCCTTGAACACCCTCAAATAAAAAAACCCATTCACCATGAATAGTGATTAAATTAACTTCAATTCATCACCCTCAGAATTTATATCTTGTAATATTAATAAAAAATACAATATTTCAATCATACACAATCAATCATATCCCTTGGCTATTCAATTCACCAAAAAGTTAATTTATTGTTTCAATCGGGCCTTTCTGAAAGACCCCTCGTATTGTGCTGACATTGAAAATAAATCATGTCACTTTATAAGATCAATTAAAAGTAATTTCAGAATAATAAAATCTAATTTCAACAACATTATATCAATAAGAGGCATATTAAACAGGTAATTAAAAATTACTTTTTTATTCATTTTAGCAATCAGAACTATAAAAATATCAATATCTTTTATGAAGAAAAGAAGATAGAATTTTACATTCCAAAAATTTAATATATAATAATGAAAAAATATTAACATCATATCATATAATATCCTAAATTATACATTTAACAAATAGTAATAATTCATCATTCTTTTATGTAGATACTACTTGTGTGGAGAAAATAATAATGGTATTAAAATCAAAAATTAAAATCATAAGAAATAAAATGTTCATTTTTCAAGGGGGATGATGGACACACATACATGAAAAACTATATCCTCGGGAAATCCCATGATATTCACACATGAAAAAAAGATGATGGATCTTTTAAATTCATAAATAATAAATAATAATAATAATATTTAATAAGGAACATATTTATTGATCCTAAAATAAATAGTGAAGTTAGAGATACCACTTAACACATATATGAGAATGATTTTTATAATGATCAACTAAAATCTAAATAAATATACCTATCCAAATATAAATAAGAGAAAAATTCGTAGAAAATAAAAATATCTAAAGATCTAGTGAAAATATCTCGAATTAATTATTCATTTCAATCTAAAGAAGTGAGATATAGAGGAATGACGAATAATAGAAAGTAGAATATAAATTCATTATGATTTCCATTAGATAATGCCAATTTTTTCATTACAGTTAATATATGAAGAGGTGGTAACCCCAATAATTACATAGTGATTACCTATAATTTGAGATCCTAAAGTGAGGGATAATGAATATGTAGATCATGATTCATTTTAGGATATTGAAATAAATCTTAGTGTAATTATTTATCAAAACATGGTTTGGATTTAGAAGTTATAAAAATGTGTTCTAAATATATTCATATATTTGGGATATTGGATAGGATGCATGGTTTTCATACATGGAATGAAAAACCACTAACTAACCTTTTAAGTTTCTTTTATTCAAATTTATAGGACTACTTTATATGGCCACTAAATTTATATTAATTTTTTTTCCAACTTTGTGACATACTATGTGTCCCAAAATATAGCTCTTCATTTTCGTACATATAGAACATTTTTTCACATAAAAATACAGAAATAATATTCCCTACATCAGTCTCTAAAATTCTGGGTATAGATTACCAAATAGATAAGGAAATCATAAATATTCAGAAGTAATAAAAAAATATTCATCCATGGTAATGTTTTGATATATCTCCCCACCATACGTCTTTCTTCCATAATAAATCATTTTAGATAATATAAAATTAATAAAATAATGAATAATACACCAGAATACAAGTGATATACCACCAAGAAAAAAACTCCACGAAGACAATAAAACCATATATCATAATGATGTTTACTTTGATCAACGGATATCTAACCAAAATATAATATTAAAAAACTACAACATCCATATAAAAAATAGAGTTGTGGTTTAAAAATATATATTAAAATCTATAAGGATGAATCTAGAAGTGTTATTTCACTATTGAACAATAGATGAGGAACAAAATTATCAATCACTGTAACATCATAAAGAGAACCACTCATGAAATCCACATCAAGAATATGAAAATAAAATCCATTAAAATTAAAATAATTTTTTTATTAATCCAAGAATAAGTTCATGCAAGTGAACATGATTTAAAAATTTGGAATGAATCAAAAAAACACAACAAATTAATAATAATATATTTTACACATTATTCAAGATAGGTTAACGTAAGACTACACTCTTATAACATTATATTCGGCTAATTACAATCAAAACATCATACCATCATCATAATTTTCTCTAATTTATCCCTTATATTACTCATTATCTATTACATACCAAGAGTTATTCAAACCACTCTTCCAAATCATATCAAACAGTGTTCTGTGTAATGTTGATATATATAACCACTAAATAATATATATTTTAAAAACCTGAATGACACATGGATTTTTCAAATGTTTATTACAAAAAATAATATTCTATTTATTATCTCTAATAAATCCAATCCCAAGATATGTATAAGTTACACTATGGTCATTCAGAGATATGAACCAATGTAAATCGACTGAATTGTTTTCTTGAATAATAAATAAACGTCAACGAAACCCCTACATTCCCAATTCTACAAAACATGAACCAAAGTGACACTAAAACAATGTCGAATGTTATTTAAGTAATGACATGAAAATTATACCCCATTTATTGAAATAGAAAAATATGAAATTCACTAATGGAGGCCTTCTAATCATAATAAGAATTCACTCAGAATAACGCTTGGTTTAATAATATAATAAGAAAACATTGTACAATTTATTCAAAGAGGGGATTACAATCTATAAACCATGTTCCTCGATCACCATGTTATCATCAAATAAAGAAACTCAAAAAACTAAAAAAACCCAAAAAAAGAGAATCTGATAACTATAATGAAAACATTTGTTTTCTTATAAATAATGGGATTAATATAATTCATCAAATAAACCTCAAAAAATCTTAACTCATACCTTAGGATCATAAATACTGACAACCATTAGTATCCACTAGTATCAAAAACACTAGTTTAAAGGATACTTTAGGTATGTAGCTAGATAACCATTTTATTAAATCTCCTTATAGTACAATAGTTCCATTAAAAGTTAATAATACTAATTCTTTTTGTTATATAAAATATACCTGATATAACCTTAACATTTGAATAAGATGACCAAAATCTCTATAAACATTTTTAAACCTCTTCAATGTATGAATTTTAGAAAAAAACACTTCTCAGTCATATTTAAAAAAAAATTATTCCTCAAATAGGATACATTGATAAATAAATCAAATGTAATTAAATTCCACTAAACATTGGTTATCGATTAATTTTTTCCCTTTTTGGAGGTTCATCCATCATGAACTAGATTATCATAACACTAAAATTTTTATGCTTATATTTCCAAATATATTTGATCATTCAAATAATGAATTGAAAATATAAAAAATTATTTTATATAGAGATGAAATATGGGGTGCTCCATAATTATTCAAACACTTATAATTAAAATTATATTCTAAAATAATCATTAATGAATAGTAAATGTGAAATAATTACAAATCAATAAAATGAGGAACATACGACAAAACTATTTCATATCATTGTTATATATCATGATATTGACAATATTGTTTTCCTTCAGTAAATTTAGAAACAATACTAGGTCAAATTGTACCATGAAATCAATACATAAATATTCATTCTATTGATATTCATGGTTGAAAAAAATCCACCCTATCCAAATGTTACTATTTATCTTGATGTTTTCAAAAAAATTATATAAATAATTCATATCATCATACTAGGTGATGATATAATCAATATTATTTTTTTCAGTTACTGAAATATAATAACTATATTACTTGATGAAATGATTTTTATTTTGGCATTAAATCCCATTATCCCAATTCCCACTAATGTGAATGAGAGAAAGAACATTGGTCCCTAATACTAGAGTCTACTATACGATTGTTTGAAGATAATATTTATCATCAAATGATTATATTAATATTTTAGAGATTATTATATAAAAATAGAGATAATTCATCATATTAGATGTTGAAACTCAAATCTCTTATGTCAAAATATATAGAAACAATTGGCTAGAGAACACATTTATAGAAAAATAAATAGTACAATAGGAAAATATATCTAAACCAAACATATAAAAACTATGCTCCATAATTAATGAAATTAACCTCTTTTCCCCAAATGGGTTTTTATTGACCGTCCTTTTGGAAAATATTTTTTCAATATTTTATCCAACCACTTCAATAATTTGAAATATTTTTATGTAAATTTCCATATCGTAATTATATACTAATAACCGTGTATTTTGAAATATAACACATGAATATTTAAAATTATTAAAATTCAATTATATTTAAACCACAAGAAATTATTAGGAATAAGTTTTTATATAACACTTCCCAAAATGTATCACCAAGATTTTTCCAAATCCCAATTTTATTTTTAGTTATAAATGCTTTAGAAAAAACAATTCCAAAATAATTTTAATTTTAAAAATATTTATAATTCCGTGAAATTAAAAACTCATTTTACATACTAAAAAATCTCAGGAGTTTAATGATAAATTCAACCAATTCAAAATACTATTCAATTCATCTTGAATAAACAACTAAAATATTTTTGAACAAAAATCATGATAATGGAAGAGAAAATAAAAACTACAAGGAATAAAAAATATTAAATTAAAATGAAATAAATATTGATCTTGATTTCATTATATATTTTGGAATATTGTTCACCAATCATGTAATGTCCATTGGAGGTCAACTAAATCATGAATTATAATATAAAAATAGTTCTCCCTTCCATGTGTAAAATGATTATTCCCTATGAATTCCATAAAAAAACAAATCATATCAATTGAAATTATTGGCCTCACAAAACATTCAATAAATACTTTAAAAAAAGATAATTGGTATGAAAAATGATCACTTTTGGATCTCCAAATCGATACATAATCATCATAGGGAACCCCTGTAACACAAGGGTAATCTTAGATATGTCGGGATTATGAACTCCATGACCGACTACATGAATTTTGATTTTTATGAATATAAATAAATATAAAAACTAGAATGACTATTATATACCTTAAATCGATACAAAATTATAAAAAACAACCCTAGAATAAAACATAAACAAGTATCAGAGCTAATTCATCAGTCAACCAAAGGGTGTTCTTGATCACAAAAGGCTACCAAATCTTGTATGGGAATCAACATGGATTCATATGGAATTATTTAAAAAAAACAAAAAGTTAACTAAAAAATATATTGGAATGTAATCCCAAAAAAATCATAAAATGTGATAAAAAAATTGTAATAATAATTATAGAAGTAAAATATATATGATAACAATGTATACAGATGATAAAACATAAAAAAGGAAAAATATTCCCACTCATAAACATATCCATTTGCGAATTCTAGAACGCCACCTGGAAATCAAAAAAATATCAATCCCAAATATATTATAATATCATCATCCTCAGAATAACTAATAAAATATAATATATATAGGCCTGGGCTAAAATCATTGTAGCTCACCACCCACAAACCCAATGATAATACTTTTACAAAGAAGTCACATCATGTGGGTTTGAAAATAATGATAGGTATATATTGTTTTAGTTTTATTTTCTAAAATAATTTATAAAATTCTTATCTTGAGAAACATCCATTTTCATGAATATGATAATTATCCTAGTTAGACCATAGCATATTTTTCCAATTAAGAAAATTAATAATGTATATTTCAAATCGGTTTTATATGAACCTTAATGTGTAAAATATGATATCATATCTAGATTTTGAATATAGACATAAATTTGAAAATATTCATAAATCATGTATATGGAAAATAATTGTTCCAAAGGGTAATTATCTTGAACAAACTCAATATAGTCATTTATGAATGAATTATAAAAATTGTAAAATAAATAAACATGTTAATAAACCTAGATCAAAATCTATGTCTATCATTTTCCTAGTATATCTGAGGATAAATCCAAATTTTCATACTATGTCCCACCTATTTATACATTCAAACCTATTATATTAAACTGGTGTGTCTGTTTATCATGAATACCCACCTATAAACCTTGTTCTTTTAGTTACATCCAATTGTTTTTTTGAATTTGTTGACCTCACCTATTTTGATAATCCTAACTGTCTTTTAACATACTTTGATAATCCCAATTTATGTTTATCTATATATTAATTCTTTCAATCCATGATATTCTATTATAAATATAATAATAATATTAAAATAATCCTTGAAATATGTTAATCAATGTTTATCTTTGTTTATATATGTTTTGAAGTAATTCTAACCCAATCAGATAAGTTTTGCATAAAACAGATAAGTGTTAGTCGCTGATCTACGTATAGCTACTGATATAGAGCTACGAATACTTAGTCCACCGATAGACTTAGTCTACCAATAGACAGAGTCACTGATAAGCTAAGGTCACCGATACACAAAGCTACTGATATGTACAAGTCCACCAGTAAGCATAGAACAAGGTCACCGATACAGATAGCTACCAATAGAACAAGGCTTCTGCTAGTACAGAATGGAGCTACAAATATGCATAAGTCTACCGATACAGATAATCACTGGAACTAAGAGAGATACCGATACAGACAGTCACTGCTACATAAATCTGCCGATAGACCAAGAGCTACTGATAGAACAAGAGCTACCAATATATAGAGTCCCCGATACATAATGAAGCTACCGATACAAAGTAGAGCTACCGATAGATCAATAATTACTGATATAATGATGTCACTGGTATATAAAGATACCGATACCAAAAGTTACCAATACACAGAGAAAGAGATACTGATATCAGGAGCTACCGATACAAGTTCAAAGAGCTACTGATGGAAGGTCACTGTTACACAAAGTCCACAATACACATCTACCAACAGGAGATACTAATTATTGACCAACTAGTCAAACTCTATACTCTCAATATTTTTTATTTATTAAGCTAATTTTTACATTTGATTATTTTAATGTAATTAATTTTATTTAATGATATCTATTGGAATGTTAGGGAACCATACCTAATACCCATGGAAAAGGTAATCATTATTTTTTCTGGAGCTAAAAGCTATAAAAGGTTATATAAAGACCTAGCTAAATGGGGGTGAATACAGTAATATCATACTAAAGGAACTAAGAAGGCCCACGAAGAGTGAAAAAGACAAGGGCTCAACATCATTGAAACATGGTGCATTCACACAAGGCTACATCCATACCTGGAGAGAACTAGACATACACGAAGCCACTCATTTTAGAGGAGAGCACAAGCTGCATCTTTAGTGAATAACTACAACAAACAATTCATGCACTCAGGCAGATAAGATGAACCAGAAAACCAAGGAAGAAAATAACACTCTATTTTTCAGACAAAAACCAGAGAAGGACTCAGAAGATTTTCTGACCAATCAAACGAGTCCAGAGTTGCACTGACAATCACTAAATATTTTATAAACTCATTCATTGTTACTCTAGTGATTATTTTATTTACATTTTGAGCAGTGTGTGTACCCTATTTATTTTACAAACACACTGTCTCTGGAGCTATGCTGGAGGATTCTTAAATCCTCATTCAAATTCTATAACTCCTTGTATCCCACTGTGGATAGTGGTAGAGTTCGAGTAAGACCTGGATAGTTGTGAGCTATTGTTTGTTTTCCCACGTATAATTGTGGCAGAGGTCTTTGAACCTAGACAGTCATTGCACTGTTGTTTACCCCAATCCAGGGTGTGGATCAATTTATATAAATTTTTTGAGAGGACTAAGTCTCAAATTGAGACTGAACCTCTTGGTTACATCTTCTGTTCATTTTAGTTTAAGTCATAAGTATACTATATATTTCATATTCCGCTGATAACTACTTTGAAATACAATTTTTTTAAAGTTACATTGATTGTTAAATTATAAAGTTTTTATACTTATTGTAAACTTGTAAGTTAGTTTCAAAAGTCAATTTAAGTTTCAGATTAAATTCACTGAGACCTAATCAATCTTTGAGAAACTAATTGAACATTTACAGTCTGTATAAATTTACTACAGTTTAACATTGTTTTTAAATAGGAGGATTTTAAGAGAAATTTTTTAAACAAAAATTTTAATTGGAACTCAATTCTCCCCCTCTTGAGTATCTACTCCAACCAACATTTTGTATCAGAGGTTTTTATTAATACAAGTTTTCAAAACATTCTGTTTTTCAACTGTGATTTTAGTTTCATTTTTAAAGATCTTAAATTTCTGTTAGTTCTAAATTTTATCTCTTTAATATATTTTCTAAAATCTATTTGTGGAAAATAGACTAGAAGGTGCTGCTACTAACGTTCCACCTTTCCTTAATGGTACAAATTATGTCCAGTGGAAACTTAAAATGAAAATTCATTTAGAAAGTATGAGTTTTGATATTTGGACTGCTATAGAGTCTCAATATAAAAATCTAGAAACTGATAGAACTTCTTGGGATGAAGCTACTAAGACAGAATACAATAATAATTGTAAATCTATGAATGCCCTATATTGTGCTCTAGGAGATTAAGAGTTTAATATAATCTTTTCTTGTAATACTACTTATGAAATATGGGAAATTTGGGATATTTTCCCTGAAAGAACAACCAATGTTAAAGAAATGAGATTCAATACATATATTATTAAATATGATAATTTTAAAATGAAATATGATGAACCAATTTCTGACATGTATCTCTGGTTCAATGAGATTGTCAATACTATGAGCTCTCTTGGAAAGGTTGTTCCATCAAAGGAACAAATTATGAGGATATTAAGATATCTTCCAGAAATATGGAGAGGCACATATGTTTCCATTAAATAATCATGCGACATCAGCAAACTTCCTATTAAAGAAATAATAGGTAAGCTTATGATGTATGAGGAAGAACTTAAAGTGAACAAAGAAGAAGATGATGAACCTAAAAGGAAGTCAGTGGCTTTTAAGACTACTGCCACAAAGATAAAAGTCATGGAGAAAATGAATGTACCTACTGAAAGTTCAAAAAGTGAAAGTTCAGACTCTGACACTGATGAGGAAATGGATAAAATAGCCAGGATATTCAAGAAGTTCTACAAGAAGAAGAAATTCTTCCTAAAATCCAACTACAAAGGTAAGTATGATAATAAAGGAAAGTGGAAAAAGGATTGGAAGAAATCTGAAAAGGAAGATGATATAGTCTGTTATGAATGCAAGAGCAAAGGACACATCAAGGCTGACTGTCTGAAATTAAAATTTATAAAGAAATATGACTACAAGGAAAAGAAGTACAAGAAATATATAAAAGTTACTTGGAGTGCTTTGGAAGAAATCAAAAGTAAATATGAAGTTTTTGATTCTAAAAAGAATCATGCCAACATGTGCTTCGTGACTAACATATCCGAGGAGACCTTCTTAAAGAGTTATCACAAGAAAGTATGGTACTTGCACAATGGATGCTGATGGAACATGTCTGGAGATTACTCATGCTTTTAAAGCATAATAATGGTTGAGAGAGGCTATGTCACCTTTGGTGATTATTCTAAAGGAAAAATCATCGGGCTATGACAAATTGGTAACACTAACTCAGTTTTAATTTCCAAAGTACTATTTGTCAATGGATTGAAATACAACATGCTACGTATTTATTAGTTATATGATTATGGCTTTAATTTTATGTTTGAAAATGATTCTTTTCATGTTTTTAATTATAAGAATGTTTTAGTATTTTATGCCTTGAGAAATAAAAATTTTGATGCTGTTGACCTGAATTATTTAGCTAAGAAAAATGATACTTGTTAAAATGATTTTCATAAAGAGTCTTGGGTTTGGCACAGAAGATTAGGACACTGCAACATTCATTCACTTAGAAACTGACTATGAAGAACATTGTTAGAGACCTACCTAAGCTTGAATTCCCAAATGACAAAGTTTGTAATCCCTATCAAAAGGGAAAGCAACATAAAGAATATTTTAAATAAAAAAAGAAGTTTCAACTTCTCAACCTCTCATGTTGGTTCACATGGACTTGTTTGGACCATCTAGAGTTTCTAGTTTAAATGGGAAGCACTATGTCTATGTCTTAGTAGATGACTTTTCTAGATATACGTGGGTATACTTCTTAGATCACAAAAGTGAATCTTTTTCTTACTTTGTTAAATACTCCAAGTCTGTAGAAAACCTTAGTGTACTTAAGATTAAGACCCTGAGATGTGATCATGGTCATGAGTTTGAAAATCAAGAGTTTTAATCTTATTTCTCACACAATGGCTATAGTCATAACTTTTTTCCCCTAGGAAACCTCAACAGAATGGTGTAGTAGAAATAAGAAATAGAACCCTTCAAGAAATTGCAAGAACTATGCTTAATGAGTTTGATCTGCCTATTTATTTTTGATCTGAGGCTGTGAATACAACTTGTTATATTATTAATAGAGTCTTGAATAGACATGTTCTCAATAAGTCCCCATATTAACTATGGAATAATAGAAAACCCGAAGTTAGTTTCTTTAGAGTCTTTGGATGCAAAGTATTTATCCTCAATAGAAAGTATAATATAGACAAGTTTGCTTCTAAGAGTGATGAAGGAATTTTTCTTGGTTATTATTTAACTAGAAAAGCCTATAGAGTCTTTAACAAAAGAACCAAATGTGTTGAAGAATTTTTTCACATCAAGTTTGATAAAACTGATCCACATGAGCCTAAAACCTCTCTCAAAAATAATGAAGAAGATTTTAATGTTCTAGACTTTAATTATAAAACTAAAGAACCTGCTATAAAAATATCCAGTTCTGGACATACTCCAAAATATGCTTTTATAGAACCCGAACTTAGAGATGAACCAGAAATTTCTAGTCCTACCTTTACTAGATCAACTAGGATTATAAAGAATCATCCTTTGGATACTATTGTTGGTAATCTTGATAGAGGGACACAGACTAGAGCTTCTCTAAAAAACCAGGTTGAACATCAATCCATTCATTCACAGCTAGAAAATAAAAATGTCAATGATACAATCAATGATGAATTTTGGGTAATTTATATGCAAGAAGAGTTAAATCAATTTGAATGAAACAAAGTCTATGAATTAGTGGACAGACCTAATGATACTTTGACAATAGGCACTAAATGGGTTTTTAGAAACAAAGTTGATGAATCTGGAAATATAGTTAGAAATAAAGCTAGGTTAGTTGCGCAAGGATATAGTCAAGCGGAAGGTATGGACTATGAGGAAACCTTTTCCCCTATAGCATGATTAGAATCCATTAGGATCTCACTTACCTATACTTCTCATCTGAATTTCATGTTATATCAAATTGATGTCAAAAGTGCTTTTTTAAATGGTTTTATAATTGAAGATGTTTTTGTTGAACATCCACCTGGATTTACTAATCCTCATTTTCTAAATCGAGTGTTTAAACATTATAAAGGTTTATATGGTTTCAAACAAGCTCCAAGAGCATGGTATGATAGACTTAGTAATTTTATTATTTCAAAAAGTTTTACTAAAGGGATTTCTGATCCAACTCTTTTTATTAAAAGAATTTCTGAAGATGTTTTGATAGTACAAATCTATGTTGATGATATTATTTTTGGATCTACTAAAAATGATTTATGTACTGATTTTTCAAAAAGTATGCAAAATGAATTTGAAATAAGTTTAATTGGAGAACTTAAATATTTTCTTTGATTTAAAGTTTTTCAAAATGAAAATGGTATTAACTTGAATCAATGTAAATATACAAAGGATGTTTTAAAATGTTATGGTTTGGATAGTATTAAGGAAAGTGATACTCCTATGTGTACAGTCTGTAAATTGGATGCAGATGAAACTGGGAAATCAGTGGATCAAACCAATTACAGAGGTATGATTGGAAGCTTACTTTACCTTACTTATAGTCAACCAGATATTATGTTTAGTGTGTGTATGTGTGAAATATTTCAAGCTAATCCAAAATAATCACATTTAATTGTGGTTTAAAGAATTTTCAAATAAATAAAACATACTTTAAACTTAGGTTTGTTTTACCCAAAAGTATAATCCCTTGAGTTAATGAGTTATTCAGATGTTGACTTTACTGGTTGAAAGTTGGATAGAAAAATCACATCTAGAACATGTCATTTATTGGGAACATACTTAGTATCTTTGTGTAGTAAAAAGAAGAATTTTGTAGCTTTGTCCACTGTCGAAGCAGAGTATATAGCTACTGGTAGTCGTTGTACACAAATTCTATGGATGAAACACACTCTTTTGGATTATGGATATGATTTTAGGCATGTTTCTATCAACTGTGATAACACTAGTGCAATAAACATTTCAAAGAACCCTGTATCTCACTCTAAGACCAAACACATTGATGTAAGTCACCATTTCTTGAGATATCATTACCAAAAGGGTGATATTACTCTGGAATTTATAGGTATTGAACATCAATTAGCTGACAGTTTCACCAAACCTTTACGCTCGGATAGGTTATGTTACATTAGGAATGAGTTGGGAATGATTAACCTTGATCGGTAGGTACCTCACCGATGTAACCTCACCGATGTAACATCACCGATGTAACCTCACTGATGTAACATCATCGATGTAACCTCACCGATGTGATACCTCACCGATGAAACCTCACTGAGGGACCTCAATGATAGGAATTCTCACTGATAAACCCTAACATTGAGTGCGCTGTTTTAATCTACAGTTTGCTTCCAGAATTAGAATTTTTTTTACTTTATTTCATTTTATATATTTATTTTATGATTCCAAAATGATAAAAACAAAGTCCTAGTTACTTCTCAATCCACCGAGTCTCAAACCTTTTACCCTTAAACCTTAGATCCCGAATCTCTCGAAAACCCTAAATCCCTCGAACCAGAGATGGAAAAAACCAAACTCCCTGCCATAAGATATGAAAATGATGAGCCGAATTCAATGAAGCAGAAGTATGAGCTAGAAACAAGTGGTAGTGTTGGTAGAACTAGTTCCGGTAGGTGACCAGTGAACCCTCATTTGCAGAATAGAGTTATTGTGATTGAAAAGGATATGTTCATGGAATGGATGTTTCCAATAAAATCATTAGTGCTCGAAGTGATGGAAGATAAAAAGTGGGTAGATTTATTTTTGAAAAACAATGGACCCTAATATCCAAAGCTAGTGAAACAATTTTATGAGTTTGTAAGCTTTGAGAAATCTGAAGATGAGAACTGAGTGATTTATTTTGTGAATGGAAAGGAGATATCTTTTTCCTTTGTTAAGTGGGATGAATTCCTGAAGGTTCCACATGAATGTGTATCTGGATATGTCTTGAAAGCTATACCACCTAAAAGTGATATATTCGATTATGAGACTACCTTGGAGGAGCGCACTAATGATGGAAATCAAAGATAAGTAGTGGCTGCTGAAATGGATGGAGAGAACAAATTTTTGTTCAAGTTTGTTCAGTATGTCTTAATTCCAAGGAGAGGGGACTTTGCGAATTTAAGATATCAGGATATCTATCCCCTGAATCTCTTGAGAAATTGTGTAAAAGTGAATATGTGCAGATTGCTGATGATCCAAATGGAAGACATGACAAGGCCAAAATCAAAGACTAATGCCCTATTCTCTGCCAAGTTGATCTCAGTGATGATCAAAGTGAAAGGATAAGATGAGTCTCAAGATGAGACAATAGTAGTAACGAAATTTTTTTTATCACAAGAATAGTTTGAAAATAAATGAAGATAAATTGGAACCCATGGAGAGGACATTGGGTTAATGATGAAAAGAAGGTATATGATAAATTCAATCCTGTGGATCATCCTTCAAGACCTAAGGATGTGAGGGATCCAGGTCTAGGACCTGATGAAGAAGAATCTGAGTACAATGACGAGACTGAAGTAGAAGAGACTTCTATGGATGATGGTAGAGATCCGGACTTACCCCCATGTCTAGTTTCTGAAATTGTATATTCTAGAAAGGAAGCCTTAGTAGAAGAAGAGACACCTGATGATGAGGAAGACCAGCTATCTCCTGTGCATGATGAAGAAAAGGAGAATGAATATGAAGCCTCTGATTATGTCTACTTAAGTCTAAGTCCATTAATTGGAAGCTAAGTTGTGCCTACTAAGGATGTAGTAGGAGAAATGGAAGAAGTTGTACCTAATCCAGAGGAACCTCTTACTGTTGCAGAGATAGAATTGATAGTAGAAGATTATTCTGAGGAAGAAAGACCTGCTGAGAATGCTGTTGATGTACATGGGAATTAAACTATTGAGGGGGAGCATCAAACCACGTTTGTAAGTGTTTCAGTGGCTTTTGAGATTGAGGACTGGGAAGAAGACCCAGGTTTTTTGGTTTGTGGTTTAGACTATCAGGATTCTGATAATGATCCATCTCTAAATAGACCAAAGATCATTTATGATGTTGAGAATGAGTTGTAACCAAATGATGTGGTCAGAATGCATGACCTGGATAATTTGAAGAAGAATATTAAGGTCAGTTTTGTGAAAGAGACAAGGAAGATGGAAGTTTCACTGGTGTCATCAATTCAATTGATTAAAAATGACTCAGTGGCCAGCATATCATCTGAAAGAGCACCTTTTGTAATTTCTCCTGCTGATATGATCACCAGGGATCACCCAGAATACTTAAAGGATGAGGTAAAAGAGACCTTTAGTGCTTATGTTTCTGAGTTGAATCCCTGCTTTGTTGAAGAGATGAGCAATTTGGAAAAAAAATTTTAACTCTCTCTCGTTTGTAATATTTCAACCATTATGGTCGAGATAGTTGATGAAGTTATATCTTTCTAGACTCAATTATCTCAATTAGAAGTAGATGTTGAAGCTCTAAAGAAATCTGTTATCTCTGTAGAATCTTACATGAGTTCAAAATCTCAAGCAGACAAGGAATTAGCCTATATCAAAAGTGTTGTGCGCCAGATGGTATATGTCTTTGAAGGTTTTGAAACCTATTTGAAAGAACATGTCAACTCCCAGGATTCCCAAGTGGAAAACCATATTAGTGGATTGACCAAAAACATCAAGGAAAAAGTAACCTTTTCTATTGGTTCTGTTGCTTCTAGACCTTCAGTAGATTTGAATTAAATTTGAGCTGTAATGAAGGATGATCTTGGTTCAGCATCAACCAGTGGCTCTGTGTACTCATCCGACCTGAGAAATGATGTGATTTCTACTAGAGATTTAGATAGAGAAATAATGAAGATAGTCAATGACTATATGAGAGAAGCTTCTGCCTCTCAGACAGAAGTGAAAGACAAGGTATACTCCTATTTCCAAAAAGATTACACCAAGCATCAACTCAACAATAACATAAAACTTTTGTTGGAAAATCTAATGTTACCTCCTGTCAATCAATCCTTCAAAGAGAAATTCAGAAAACTAAGGGAATTTAATCCATCCTTGTAAAAATTCATGGAGAACAAGGATGATTTCATATCTGTTATGGAGAGAGGAGGAGGAATAATTATGGATTTTAGAAATCTTTTGTTGCCTTTCCTGCATTTCGATGCTAGGCCTGTGATTGTACCTCCATCTTTACCTGCCTCTACCTCTACTGCTTCTCCGATTCAGATGACTCTCACCAAATCCATTCGAAGCCTTACACCTATGATCACTCAACGAACTCCTCAGTATAGGCCAGACACAGTTTCTATGGCTCAGCCCCCGGTGATCATTTCCGGAATTCCTAATCCTTCACCAGCAACCACACAGTCTGAATCCTCTTCTGATCCCAAGGGAAAATCACAAATTTATGGTGTGGATTGAATAGATGGATAAGATGTTTGATAGGAATCCCTTGTATTTTTTTTCTTTCTATGTACCTTTTTGCAACATATAATACAATTCACATTATTTTCATTCTCATTTTGTTCCTCTTGTCTTTGTTGTTTCCCACATTTTTATTATCACAAAGGGGGAGAAATATTATCAAAGTATCAAAGGGGGAGAAATATTCTCAAAGGAGGAGAAATATTATCTAAGGAAGAGCTACCATTCTTTTCCCCTCTGATATCATTGCATTTAATTCTACCTCTGATACATTATGTTCTATAATATACTGTTTTCTCTGAGCTAATTGAATTTAATGATATATCCTATGATACAATTACTCACTTTTTTAAAACTCAAATATCAGAAGTTGTGATTATCTAAAAGGGGGAGATTGTTGACCTCACCTGTTTTGATAATCCTTACAATGTTTTCACATACTTTGATAATCCCAATTTATGTTTATCTATATATTAATTCTTTCAATCCATGATATTATGTTATCAATATAATAATAATATTAAAATAATCCTTGAAATATGTTAATCAGTGTTTATATTTTTTTCTATATGTTTTGAAGTAATTCTAACCCAATAGGATATGTTTTTCATAAAACAGATAAGTGTTAGTCACTGATATGCATATAGCTATGGATACAGAGCTACCGATAATTAGTCTAACGATAGACTTAGTCTACCGATAGGCAGAGTCACCAATAAGCTAAGGTCACCGATATGTAGAGCCACTGATATCTACAAGTCCACTAGTAAGCATAGAACAAGGTCACCAATACAGATAACTACCTATAGAACAAGACTTCTGCTAGTACAGAATGGAGCTACTGATATTCATAAGTCTACTGATACACATAATCACTGGAACTAAGTGAGATATCGATACAGACAGTCATCTCTACATAAAGCTACTGATAGAACAGGAGCTACCGATAGACCAAGAGCTACCGATATACAGAGTCACCGATATAGAATGAAGCTACCGATACAAAGCAGAGCTACCGATATATCAAGAGAAACCGGTAGAATGAAGTCACTGGTATATAAAGCTACGGAAACCAAAAGTTACTGATACATAGAGCAAGAGCCACCGATATAAGGAGCTACCAATACAAGTTCAAAGAGCTACCGATGGAAGGTCACTATTACACAAAGTCCACTGTACACATCTACCAACAAGAGCTACTAATGATTGACCAACCAGTCAAACTCTATACTATCAATATTATTTATTTATTAAGCTAATGGTTACATTTGATGTTTTTAATGCAGTAAATGATATTTAATTATATCTATTGGAATGTCAGGGAATCGTTCATAGTACCCAAGTAAAAGGTAATCATTATTTTTTGTCGGAGCTCAAGGCTATAAAAGGGACGATAAAGACCTAGATGAAAGGGGGTGAATACAAGAAGATCATAGTAATGGAACTGAGAAGGCACACGAAGGGTGAAAAAGACAAGGGCTCAACAGCATTGAAACATGGTGCATTCACACAAGGCTACATCCATACCTGGAGAGCACTGGACATACACGAAGCCACTCATTCTAGAGGAGAAGACAAGCTACATATTGATTGAATAACTACAACAAAAACATCATGCACTTAGGCTGATAAGATGAACCTAAAAACCCAGGAAGAAAACGACAGTCTATTTTTTAGACAAAAACCAGAGAAGGACTCATATGCTTTTCTGACCAATCAAACGAGTCCAGAGATACACTGACAATCACTAATGATTTTCTAAACACATTCATACTTACTGTAGAGATTCTTTTATTTACATTTCGAGCAGTGTTTGTACCCTATTTATTTTACACACACACTATCTCCTGAGCTAAGCTGGAGGATTCTAAATCCTCATTCAAATTCTATAACTGCTTGTATCCCACTATGGATTGTGGTAGAGGTCGATTAAGACCTGGACAGTTGTGAGCTATTTTTTCTTTTCCCACGTAGAACTGTGGTAGAGGTCTTTGAACCTGGACAGTGTTTGCACTGTTGTTTACCCCGATCCAGGTTGTGGATCAAGTTATATAAATAGTTTTACAGGAGTATGTCTCGTCTTGATACTGAACCTCTTGGTTACATCTACTGTGCATTTTATTTTAAGTCATAAGTATACTATATATTTCATATTTCGCTTCTGACTACATTGAGATATAATTTGTTTTAAAGATAATTTGATAGTTAAATTAGCAAGTGTTTATACTTATTGTAAACCAGTAAGTCAGTTTTAAAAGTCAATTTATGCTTTAGATTAAATTAACTGAGAACTAATCAATCATTGAGAAACTAATTGAACATCTACAATATTTATAAATTCACTACAGTTTAACATTGTTTTTTAAATAGAGGGATTTTAGGAGAAATATTTTTAACATAAATTTTAATTGGAACTCAATTCACCCCCCTCTTGGGTATCCACTCCGACCAACAGAATTTGAATGATAAAATAATACCACATTTCACATCTTATAATCATATATTTAATATAATCATAAATCATTATCACACCACCAAACAGAATAATAGAAGCACTCCCTTTCATTAATAAAAACAACTAAACTCAATTAAATTCATCACTCTCCAAAGGTTTATGTCAATATAATGAATTAATACATTGTTTTTATTATACAAAAAGTTCAATTTCATGTGTTTGTTCCAATTTTAACTAATTATATTATTGTGTAAATTAGGGTTTTTATAATCCATTTGAAATATGAATATATTCAAAATAGATCAATTCTAAATATAAAATAATATATAGATCATTGATCTAAAATAAAATCATGTTTTATAACGTACATATATAAATAGTAGGAACACACCCATTGATTTGAAATCATATATTATTTATAATTTTGGGAATAATTATCACAACAACCTCAAATAAAATTATCATAAACCTAATGGTATGTTTACTTTAATAAACATAAGAATATACATTTAATTTTTTTATCATATCCTATAATATCAAAATACCATATTTTCCTCCTTTTTAAAAAGATCATAAATTCATCAATCATTGATATTGATACTATTTATAATAAGAAGAAAACTAAGGAACTGAAATATCATGGTGAGAGAACTATAAAACATGTGTTTTTTAATGTGAGATGATTTGGACTGTAAACTGAAACAATTAAAAACATTATAAATTATATGAGATAATCTCACCAAAGAATAGGTAGCATTTATGAAATATAAGTAAATCCAAAACCATGATTACAATAAAATATTTTAAATATTAAATGATAATAATATAAAATAATAATAGATAATGATTAGTCACGAATCATATTTTAAATGTTCAAAACAATTTTGATATGTATCTAAAGGATTTCACCTCTTCTAATAACTAATTAATGAGAATAATTGTTAAATAAAAACATGAAATATTTTTCATCTCTCAATATCGCCAAAATATGTAAAATCCAATGAAATGTGAAATGGTATGGGGATGTGATGATGAAATGTGAAATGGTCTTGGATGTGATGATGAAATATGATGAAATGACCAATAATAAGATATTTCCTTGATCTAAGACGTCTCTATTCATTAAAATAAATATACTGAAGTTTGGGACCCCTATGATACCCAAGAAAATACCTATTGTTGGATACAAAAAATTTATGGTTATAGAAATATGTTAAGGGGAAATATTTTTGTTTTTAAATTTAACATTCCCTATAATAATTTTCTAAATATATTTTTTCCATTAGGTTTATCAAAAAATGAATCAAATGAACCATTAGATATCAGATTTTGGGGAGGCTACAATGAATCATCAAATTGTTTGACTATATTTTTGACAACTATGTGAAATTTTTATCACAAAATGTTTACAATTTATAGATGACCTAAAAAATCTATATAATAGTGTGAAATCCATTATTCCTCCCCTTGGGCCCCAAATCCAACCACTATGTTTCTTATAGATAGTGAACTATTTTCTCTAAACTATTCAAAAAATGTTTGATAAAATACTCAAACTAAAATTCCTAGTAATTATATATAAAATTATAGCGAAACAATATAGAATAAAAAATAAAAAAAAGTGTTATTAAGTTTTAGGATGTGACACCTTGTGATTATAGAAAAAACTATGTTAAATGTCATATTTAGCACACAATACCAAGTTTAAAACACCAAAAAAATAATTATTATAACCTTGATAAAAAATATAAGGAATTTAATGATAATAAAAAATTTCTGTTATATATATATATATATACTACAATGTATATTGTATTTATAAATTTTTAGTACATAATCAATCAATTTTTTTTTATTTAAACTAATTCTCTAAAATATTATTTTATTGAAAAATGATTTTCAAAATTTTCATGAATAAAATATTATTTTATTATATATAACATTTAAGAAAATAATTTATTAAAAATTATTTCATTTTTAAAATATGAATATAAAAAACAGGTTGCAGTTTTTTATTTTTTGTAAAATATTTATTATTCATTGAATATTGCAAAAAAAAACAATTTTCTAAAAATATATTATATTTTCTTTAACTAAAGACATTTTAAAGGATAATTGTGTTTCAAATATTTTTTAATGAATCTTAATATTTGTTTAATTATATTAAACCCATTAATTTTCATTTAAATCAATATTATTTTGGATTACAGTATATGTTTTCTCTTAGGTTTAATTAGAGGATGTTTCTTAAAATATTTTTAAAGTGCGTATTGTTTACTGTAAAAGTTTATTAAAAATAAGAAATGAAGAATGATTTAAAGTTAATATAAATATCATATGTCAATAAATATTAAACATTATTCATTCAATGTTAATTTTTATATATATATATAGTTAATATAAAATAATTTTTTTCGTGTAATAAGTCATATTGAAAACATGTTTTTTATTAGTGTATATGAGATTATTTGTAAATTAGTTTTTTTTCAATTATATGAATTTGAGTTTATAAAATGGATTATAAATTTAGAATCATAATATGATATATTATATTGTAATTAGAAATAATTTTTTTTCATGAAGGAATTGCTAAAAACAATAAAAATCAATTAGTGCATTTAAGGTGGAATCTTTTTGTTGGCGGCTACCCTAAAAATATGAGGATCAAAATGAAAATAAATCCAATGAGATATTTTTGATGAAAAATTTAGAACCTAAAATTTATATTTCACTATAATGTTACATTTTTATAAATTTATTCATATCCAAAACATGGTTAATTATTTTTCTTTCCAAAAATTAAAATTGTTCCACACAACGTACATAAAAAGGCCACCCCTCTCCTCTCACCATCACACCATTATTGAATTTTGGTTTGCCCAATACCTACACCAATCCATTCCAAAAATTCATCCCTTGTAATTGAATATTTTTTTTATAAATCCCTTCAAATAATACTTTAGGTATTATACTAAACATGATGTATGAGAATAAGTAAAATTCACAACTTTTTGGTTTTTATTTATTCTAATGGATCATTAAAAAATTATTTAAATAATATCATATTATTAAAAATGTTTAAAATATATACTTATAATATATTAAATTAACTAAGTAACACATACCATCACCTTTTAAATCAAATGGGATAAAAACTAAACATTCATCTATATAGAGAACTACAACCTTCTGAACTGATGTCATTCTTTTTCTATAATCACTACTCATTAATTGTTATAATGATTTATTTAATGTATATATATATATGATATTTTTAAAATATTTAATCTCATAAATTTATTATATAACATAAAACATAATAAATTTCATTTTATATGGGATATGATTGTGTATCTAATGTGTACATTGAACTACATCATCACATTTATATGTGATCTTTTTTCACCAATAGTTTTCATATATATTCATAATAAAATTAATTATATATATGTGTGATAGAAATATTATAATTATGACTCTCCTAAAATATTTTTTATTCTGAGAAAATAATATAATATATTCATTATTACATAGACAAATTATATTGTTGTTTCTGTACGTTTGGACTATATCCTCCACAAAATTATTTTATTTGTTTTTCATAACCATATAAAATGAATGATATGTAAAAAAATATTTTAATAAATAATGTGGTATTTATTATTTTATTCTCATCAGTGGATGGTTATGTAATACATTTCTTTTCACTATAATGATCATTGAAAAATGGAAACATTACGCTGGTGTATGCACAATTTACCATCTCCTCGATTTTAACATAGTTCATTTACCATTATGATATTTCATTATTGGTTTTAAATATATTTTTTATTTATAAATATGAATAATATGTAATGATAAATTATTCTGGGGTTGTTGACATAATGACATCTTTGAACATATTCAACACAACTGAACATATTGAAATAATGGAATGAACATCCACAATACAACCGACATGGACGTAAATGATTATATAAATATATAAATGTAAATATTTCATTAGTAATAAATAAAATAAACTATATATGTATGGTTTCATTACCATGAATATTTTTATTAATATATAAAATAATTTATATTACATTATTATACATGAGTTATGGGAAATGCATGGAATGACTAGACATGATGACAGGGTTTTTCATATCTCATGTTTACTTCTATGTTCCATTTGTGATATTCACCACTTATTTATATATGGTGGGTTATATAATTCCCCATATTCATCTAATATAACTAATTGACAACACATAATGGAATGTTATTTTCTAATATTAATTATTTCACCTAAATGTATTTTTTTATTAAAGTTACCTAGTGGTTGTGAATTTCATATCCAAATTTTTTTCATTGGATTTTGATAATTTGACATTGTATTTTATATTTTATGATTATTTTTTAAAGAAGTTGTGATTATATTATGTTTTCATCCCTATTTATTTATTCATATTTAAATTTGTTTTACATTTTCAATTCAATTAATAATTCTCACATTCAATTGTATGATTATTTAAATGGTTATTCATATCAAATTTTCATTCATTGAGACATATATTTATGATATATGCCTATATTACATTTTTAGGTGTATATAAAGATATTTTAATAGTTATAAAATGAAAATTCATATATTTATGATTTTAAATACATCATTTACAATTTTTTTTTCACAGGGTTTATGATTGAAGTGTTACCAAAGTGGAAAAGGATTTATATAATAATCTATTTTTTAGGATTGTTTATTCCAATTTTTTAGGAGGAAAATATTTTATATTATTTTATTGACCCAAATAATTCTTATTTCCAACTAGTTATGAATTTTTTTCAGATGTCCAATTTTTATTTCCTCAATTATTGATGGATAAAATATCAACAGTCTTTCGTAACTCATTATATTAATGTATTTCACTTTTAGATCGAGTATAATTATATTACATATCCATGATATCTAAAATGTATTAAAATATAAAAATAAATTATTTCTTTTTTATGATTTTGATGATATTAAATCTTACATAAATGTTTTTTGAAATTAAATTTTGTAAAAAAATTAAATGGGTAACTTTTCACACATTCAATGAAAATATTTTTATAAGAATTTTTATTATTAACCCATTTATCATAAATATATGTTCCATAAAATTTTTCCAATACATTCCAATACTATTAATTTATATTCTTTCATGTCTATCTTATTTAAATTTATATTAGAAAAATAATATTATATTTTATGTTTTAAATGTAATTTTTAATATGAAAATATTAATTTCAACAAAAATATTTTTATTGATAATTTAATGGTATTTTTATTAACAAATTTCATTTGAATTTTTGTTACATAAAACGGTAAGATATTTAAAGGATACCATCCAAATTTGATAAAATGTTGATATATTTAAAGGATACCATCCAAATTTGATAAAATGGTGATATATTTAAAGGATACCAACCAACTGTTTTCTCTTTAGGTTTTATGATTGTTTGTGAGGAATTTCAATTTTACCCATTTCATTCCCAAGGGTTAATCATGATTTAATAATATTGTTTTATTACCCATTTCATTTCATCTAGATGATGATATTTCAAATATATTGTTATGGGGCCCATTTCATTTCCATGAGTTAATAATGTTTGATATATTATTTTTATGTAATATTTTTATATTACAAATTTAAATTATGTATCAATTATATTATTAAAGAACATTTGTATTCTTTACTAGTTAATCATGTTTCAATGATATTTGTATGGAACCCATCTCTTGTTTATATAATAGCCATGTTCTGAAAAGAATAAAGTTGTTTTCTATGATTTTATAATGAAATTAATTATCTATGTAATGTATTTCCCTAATGGTACTTGGACATTGTTGATGATCATGGGTATTCCTAGATAACATCGAGTGATAACATTATAGAATATATGATGGGTTTTCTTCTAAAGTGATATCTATGTTAATTATTTTATATATAATGGGTGCACCTAGATATCACCTACCGAGTTATTTATACAATATTGTTTCTATTCCTTGAGAGTGTCAAGTGATCCCATTATATATTAAATGATTGGAATTAATATATAGTTATTTAATTCATTAGGCCATTTTCATTTTCATAATAGAAATATGGAGGGATTTACAAATGGGTTTCTACTATGTATTCAATGAGAATCCAATTTTCTAGGACAAGGGATTAAAATGATATATGAATATAATGATTCCAAAATAGTAATTCATGTTATCTCAACTGATATTAAATTATTATATTTATTTCTATCAATATTGAAATTTTATCTATCATTATTATATATTCTGTTGATTGTTGCTTTTTTCAAATCGACACTCTATATTTTCATGCATGATAATCTTGGTTTTTATGGTTATTAATATTCATATGGTATACTCATGAATATTTATTATGTCATCAACCCCTTATTAGGTTCTTATGCTACCTCATAGCATTCTAATAATAATTATTACAATTTCATTTATTATTGATTTGAACTCACCATTAATATTTTATCATATCATTGTATTATAATGGATCAATTTTAATGAAATATTAAACAAATTTATTTGATAAGGATTATAATGATTTCATAATGTGAAATAAGAAAATATGTTTTTGGTGGGATATAATTATATTTTTAAAAATGTTTTTTTATGTTTTTAATTTTCCTAATTATTTAAAATAATAAAACTAAATGTCCCTTAACAATATATGCGATCCAATTATTAATAAGGTATTTTTATTATTTGTATGGAAAAAACTGGGTCATCTTCATCAGTATGATAGCATGTAATGTATTATTAAGGTATTAATCACCAAATAAGGGATTGCAGGTTTGATGTTGTTATAGTTAGTATGAGTTGAAATTTTTAATTAATGCAATATCCCAAGGTATTATAGAATAATAAATTCAAATATCTATTAATAATTTTGAATGAAATAGTTTTTTAACATAATGGGGATGCTATCTCTTATGCAATACATGACACACAATAATGGTTTTCTTCGAAATATTATGTTGCACACAACTTTGAGTTATTCTACAAAATAATATAATATTATTATTATTTTAAATGGTAGTTAACAATAGGATGTTTTATTGGAGGAAATTTAAAATACTAACAAAAATACAATTATAAATTTTTTGAAAATATTTTTTCATTTATCCAATATATTTTAGAGGCTTAAAATGAGGGTAACTCATATTTTAAGCATAAAATACTCAAATATTTTCAAATTGTAGTTTTACTGCCATTTTAGGGAGAAACCATTTTAAATATAGTTTTTGACACCATTATAATTTATATTAGACAAAATAAACTTCTTATTTATAATAGAAACATAAAAATTTACATTGGGTAATCTTTTAGTGTTTTTCTGATAATGTTCATTTTTAATGAATAGTAAAAATACTACATTAAAATAAAAACTATCTTTTCATCTAATATATTTAAATATTTAGATTATATTTTAATATTATTTAAAGTTTAATTAAACTAATTTTTTATCATTAAATATATTGTTGGTCATTGGAATTAATTTCACTGTTAAATTGTACATAATCAAATGGAAATCTTTTGATAATTTTTACTTCCTTAAAACCCACTTTCTCATTTTGAAAACTAGAATTAATTTTAATTTGATTTATACAAATTATGTGCTTCTAAATTTGATAAATGTATTTTAAATAAGTGTGTCCAAATTATGATCATAGGATACTTTAATTTTTGGACATTATAAATAGTATGTTAAGTATTTATTTTTATTTACCAAGGTTAAAATGTATATTTGGTAAAAAAGGGTAAAAATATTCATATAATAATTCTAATTTATAGTTACACATGTCATAAAATCATTGGATGAGTCATTGTCGACCATATCAACCCTCAATCCGAGAATATGACATTTGGGAGCCACATCTGTGTGAAAATGAAAATTAATTACTTTTAATTTAAAGATAAGGTAAATATTACATAAACATGTATCTTCCTAAAAAAACAATTTCAATATGTGGTTATAAATAAGATAAATTATACTTTAAATATTCATTATAAATATAACTATATTTCATACATCATGTTATTTTATTAATAAATTTTATATACCAAATAAATAAATGTTTTTATTTCAAAACGATGATGTCGTGATTACCCTATTAATGAAATATTTAAATAAATGATTATATATATATATTAAAATAAATATATTTTAAAACATTTTATTCCCTACATGAATTTTATTTATAGGGATGACATGTAATATTTTAAATAAATTTTTTTAAAATAATCGTTTTTTATAGATTTTTATAATGTTATGAAATGAATAGAATAAAAATTGACATAAATGTGTTTTTAAAAACAATTATATTTATTTAAAACATATAATAGTCCTAAAAATATATGATTCATCCAAATAACATATATAATGCTTAAAATGTTATAAATAAACCACATGAGGTTCTATTGGAATTTTATTTTAATTATATTAACCATATTTTATGAATATACAAGAATACATGGTAAGAGTTAAATTAGATAACTAAGGGCTACAGAAAATTTATAAGGTCCAATTTGAGACTCAAACTTGTATAAAACTTATTTATTGAGATTATTTCAAAAAATTATTATCATATCACTGATTTAAATGTGTTTTGGTATTTTTTAAATAAAAATTATGATTATAATAAAATAAGCATTCAAGACAGTCATAAAAAATCCTCCTCATCCTTATAAATGGCCACCACCTCTAAAACAAAATCACACATCTAATTCCCCTTGGATCTTACAAAATCCACTCCAATAAGCTCAAAATTTACATCCATACCTTATATAATCCTTACCATGCTATAAAGAAAATTCAAGAAAACCTTTTAGCTTTATTCAAAAAGAGTTACCGGATTTGACGTAATGTCTTATCTCTTGATTCTTTCATTTATTTTCCACTCTCCCACCCCCTAAACTAACTTTATTAAATAAATTTATAAAAAACCCAGTATAATTAATATTCTATGATGTTTTCATTCTATTTATTTTTCTTAAAATCCCACACACCTCTATATAATGGATTTAGAACATATTTTTTATATGGATAACGAACTACTGCCTCACGAAATGATGATTGTTCAATTATCTCCAACTACCTTTTATGTTAGCCATTATGATTGAACATTATTTATATATGATACATATTATATTTATAATTATTCCATTCATCAATATTTTTCATTTATTCATTACCTTTATTCTTTCCATAGTGTGTAAATATGATAATTTCATTTGAGGATGTGTGGACTACCACCCACTCAAAGTTATACGACGCTTTCATTCAATATATGGAACATATAAAGGATATTTCTAACGAAAATATTTAATATATATATAATATTAAATTATACAGTAATTATTGTATACTTATGTATATTTTGTTTTTAATTCCATTAAATATGAAAAATAAATGAAACCAGCGTTCATTTGTACGTACGACCGTCCATCTCCATGAATGTTGAATTTCATTTTATATATCTAAATGTTATGAAATATTATAAATACCTATATAATGGATATAAATATATATAATATAAATATATATATTATATTTAATTCATTAATATGATTATGGAGATAATTGACTTTAGACCACTTGGACAATTTATAATTATAACAATATCATTTTTGACTCAGGTACCGAAAATCGACAAAATCTCCAACATGAAAATAAGTAACTATGTAATTTTTATAACATGGTAATAAGTTATAAATAATAAATAATAAAATTTAAAATGTCCTGAAGCAAGTATAAATTAACAAAAAGCATAGTATTCCAGAAAAATAAGTAACATACATGATGAGTCAGATTCATGGTAAGGGAATTCATCTCAATATCCTTTCTTTGAGAATTATTATGAAAATATACGCCTCCACATTTAACATGATGTTTAATAAAACTCTAAATTTTACTTTCATTCAGAGTGAATCATTTTTATATAAAGCATTTTAAGCACGACTAAAGGAATTTTTTTACATATGCGGGAACAAGGACCTCTCTACCGCTATAATATTTTTTGATATTCAGATTCCACATTAAACAATTATGTTTTCAAAAAGAAAATAAATGACATATTTACATTTTTGTTGTTTTTTTATTAAAAATGGATTTATAAATGGATTGAGTATTTCAATATATTGGAATTATTTCTTTTTATTTCTAATGAAATATTATTAGAGAAATGTTGACATTTGAAATATTTTGTTGTTGTTGTGATTATATAATGGTATATTGGAATTTCATTGGTGGTTACGTGATAAAACAATGAAAAGAAGTTATGTGATCCACCAAATAATGGGTGGTTCCATAATAAACCAAGGATGGGTGGTTATGTTATAACTTCCAATTAATTGGGTATAGAAGTTGGTATTATGTCTATTACATTTTGTGATATGTGTGGAAGTTGAACATATGGTTATTGTATTAGTATGATTATGTCCAATGCTACCATTATATTCTATATGTTTCATTCTATGGGATTTATTGTATCATTTTGTTTACAAAAAAAGGTATGAAATGAGGTTATATTTATTGAAGTTTTATTTGATAATTCTTAAATGTGAAAAGTATTACATTATGATAAAGTATTCATGGTTTAAATGATGTTTTAAAAAACTAATAGTTTTCCTTCTTTATGTATCCCTTACTGAGATTTTAATGCTCATCGAATGTTTTGAAATATTTTTTACATGACTTAAAGATGAATATGTCCATGGATGGAATTAAGGAAGAGTCATGGATCTAAATATGTTCCTTTTTAAAGTGTTTTTTGTATTATGAAAAAATTGATATTGATTATAATTTTATATTTGTAATATTTAAGTTGTTATGTATAAGTTATTACCTAATTCTCAAAATATCATAACAAGAAAAGATCATCAATGATAAATATTACCTTAATTAAATATTATGTAATGATTAAGGATGGGTCTTTATAGTTGGTATCAATGGTCAGTTTAGTTAACATTAGAGGTTAGGGTGTTATTTAAGCATATTTTACATAACCATAATTTTAAGAATATTTTAAATATTCATAGTTATTTTAGTCAAATTGAATAGGTTTAATATAACATGAGTAAGTCTGTCTTAGTTGTTACGATCCACATTATATATTATATAATGATTTTACTCATATACTCACACCGACCTTTTTGGTTTTAGTAAATGAATTTTTCTAGGAGGAAACAATGTAAAAATGGATATGGAGGATACTGTGGTGGTTTTCTAAATAATAAACTGAATCAAATGGTATCTCAAATGAGAAGTATTGTGATTATTTTTAACCAAATAACGTGATTTATGATTGACAACTTCATCTTTAGTGATTTTTCTAAGGTATCGTAGATGCGATAAACGAATACCTATGGATGTTAAAGTAATAATCATAAAGGTAATTATTTTAAAAAACCAATTTTTCAATGATTTGGAATGAAACGCCATGGAAAATGCTTCAATGGGATGAGAATATGTTATAAATATGGTAATGAAGGTCATAATGTAATAACCTCTTAGGGAAAAAGGAATAGTTCTGTTGACTCGTTGTAAGGGAAATATATTATTTTTAAGGGATACATTGAATGTTTTAAATGTGGGGTGCATATTAATTATGAAAATATATGTCTTATAATGAATTTTCATTAATGGTATTAGTAGGATCATAAAAATATATGTTTACCAATATGTAATGTCATTCCAATTTAGGATTTGGAAAATGAAAATTGCCTATGAAGGGTATGTATTATTTCATAGCCGATGTTTTGAAATTATTTAATCTTAGGATAAGATTCATTATTATTCTAGGATTGAAGTATTATTGGACTAGTGGGAAAAAATGATTAAGGTATCATGAGAACTCCGGATGATTATGATGTATACATTTTAGAAATTCGAGAGTTATGTTACATATTTGGGTGATGAAATGTTTAATAATATTAATTCTCTTTTGTTAATGGTATTATATTGGATGAATTTTTAATTTTATGTTTAACCCCAAAGATTGATATGTCAAAATTCTATTTGAGGATGAATTATCTTCTCTTTTTTTTGATATATTTATAAAGAATGGTTTTTGTTTATATGATCCTTGAATTTGAGGCTATTACGAGTTATTACTTTTTGAGATGCAAATTCGAGGTATGTGATATCATTTGAGGTAAAACAATATGTTATGGTTATTTTTATGAAATATATATCATTTTTGATATTCTTATAAACTTATATAGTTTTAGATAAGGGACAATTCATAGTATGGGTGAATACACATTGCGTCCGGAAAGGCAGCATGAATCGAACCCACAACTGAAGGGTGATAAAGAGGATCACCTTCCACTATCCTATGAGAAGTCCCTAGATAGTATGAATTTTTCTTTTTAGATATGTTATTTTATGTATCAATAATGTCTTTATTTAGGGAACATATAAATATCCTTTTTATTGGAAATTTATTTTGTGATTATGTGATAAGGATAATTTTGAAATACATTTTTTTATTTTAGAATACAATTTTCTTAATGTAAATAGAATACGATGGGATTTCAGTTTAGGAGTAATGGTTGAATTTTATTTTGGAATAATATATCTAATTATTGTAGAAATATGGTGATTTTTATTTTTTATTGAAATTATTAACCTATCGTATAAAATATGTGACTTGGTTAATTATTTTCCATTGTGAGATTTTATGTATAGTCGATATTATTTTGGGGATAAATGTTAAGAATTATTGAAGAAGACTATGTGATCAAATACTTCTGAATTTCGAGTTTCTACCTTTTATTTAGATTATTTGGAATAATTTTATGGATAATTTTAATTGAATGGTATTTTATGAACTTTCGGTATTTTTTGATGAATTTTAGAGATTAATAGTAATATTTCATTCTATAAAAGATTATCTTTTTTGTGATTATCTGATCCTGTACTAAACATTTTGCATTTGGATAATATATAAAGACATGGGAAATAAATAGTACATCTTTTTGGAATTATGTGATCATATTGAAGTTTACTTTATCACTTCAGGTGTGATAATATTTTCTTATAACACACATCATTTGGAGAAAATAATAGTTTGTTGTTAAAATTTATTAAAGGGTGAAATACTACTTGAAAATTAAGTATATATCTTTATGTTCTTAGTAAATAATATAGATAAATTCAATAACATTATGAAATAGAACTAAAAAAAAATTCTCTGTTCACTTTTCCTATTGGGATATCATTGACCGTTAACCCATCACATGTTTATGGTTTTCTGGTATTTAACATTCTCCTGGTCATGTTTTCTGTCACTCTCCATCAGAACATGATTGCTTGTTCTCCTTTTCATATTAATGTTTTCTAACATGGAATCATAGTATGTGTTATCTAGAGTGACCCTTTTTACATCCCATTAATTATTTTAAACTAGAGGTTTTATTTAATGTTTTTCTTATGTGGTATTTCATTGAAATTACTGAGCCAAATATAAAATTAGGAGGAAGTAATTTCATAATGTTAGAAGGGATGTAACATCAGACGTAATTAAAGAATAATAAATTTTCATATCTATTAATAATTATTAATTTCATAGTTGTTTTACTATAATGGGGATGTTATCTTCGATGGCGTACCTGAAATACAACAATCGGTTTCTCCAAAATCTTCTCTTGCAGACAACATTGAGTTATACTGAAAAATAATATAATAATATTATTAATTTAAATGGTATTTAATGCCTAGTAGTTTTATAGGAAAAAATGAACAAAAGTAAGTAAAATATTATTATACATGTTTTTTAAATATTTTTATATTTATCCAATAAATTTAAGAGGCTTAAAATGAGAATAAATACAATTTCAAGTAGAAAATACTCAAATATTTTTATAAGGTTGTTTTACCATCTTTTGTTGGAGTAAAAATTTTAAATATTTTTTTACAAAATTATATCTTTTATTAGTCTAAATAAAATTCTTATTTAAAAGAGAAACCTTATGATTTACTTTGGGTAAATTTTTTCTATTTTTCTGATAAAGTTCATTTAGTAATGAATAGTGAAAAATACTGAATTTTATTTTATAAATGTCTTTTAATATAATTTATTTATATTGTTATAATACCTTTCTAATTGGATTTAATGTGAATTTAAATATTTTTTTCTCATTAATTACCATGTTTTTCATAAAATGGTATTTCACTTTTTTATTGTATGTAAATAAATGTCAATCTTTTGATGGTTTTTATTTCTTCAAACCTGATTTCTCATTTTGACAACAAGAATTAATTTTATATTATTTTATTTCAATTATATGTTTTGAATTTTGAAAAATGGATTCTATATTTCGAATCAGTGGGACCAAATTATTTTCATAGGTTGCTTATATTATTGTTCATTATGAATAGTAACATCAGTGATTATTTTACATTTGTAAAATGGTATATTAGTTAAATAAGTGTAAAAAAGTGATTCTAATAAAATAAATTAACCCTAACACATGTCATAACATCATTTTATGAGTCATGGAAGACTATATAAACCCATAAGTAGAACTTTTGGCATTTGGGAAAAACATGTTATTGAAAATGACATTTAAATACTTTTAAATTTATGTTTTGGGAAATAAAACATAAACATGTATCTTCCTAATAAAAAAATTTAAATACAGGCATATACATAAGGTAAACTAGAATATAAATATTCATTAGGAAAAAAAATTCCTATATCCTGGATTATTATTTATACTTTTTATAAACCAAATAAATAAAATTTATTTATTACACAATGATGATGTAGTGATTACGTTATTAATATAATATTTAAATAAATGAGATTATAAATATGTAAAAAATTTATTTTGAAACTATTAATTCTATCTAGAAATTTTATAAAGGATAATAACTTCATATAATTTAATTAATTATGATTTTAGATTCAATCATGTTTTATGGGTTTTAAAAAATTAAAGTTATGAATAGTATAAAAAATAACATAAATGAGTTTTTAAAATAAATATTGTTTTATTAAATGATATAATAGTTCATAACATATAACCAACATCCAAATGAATTAAATAATGTTTAAAATGTAATTAATTAACCATTTTATGTTTTATTGTAATTTTTTATTAAATATATTAACCATATAGTATTAATAGAGTATGAATATATAAGATTTCATGGTAAGACGTAAATTAGTTAAATAAGGGTTAAATCTAAAAGATAAGGTTAAATAGAACACCAAAATTTGTCTAAAACCTTTTTTTCAGAGTATTTATAAAATTACTCATCATATATTTGAATTAAATTAGTTTTGGTCCTTTTGAAATCGAAATTCATTTTATATTAAAATAATCATCCAAGTCATTCCTAATGTACCACTCCTCGCTCTTATAAAAGGCCACCATCTCTATCCCTTAATCACACATATGAAAACCATTTAATCATCCAAAAACTACATGAATAAGCTCCCAACATACCTACATTCCTCCTACAATCCTTAACTTGGGCATAAGGCAATTCAGGAATACCTTTAAGCATAAAAAAAAGAGATACATGATTTTACGTTATGACTTCTCTCAAGGTTCTTTCATTTATTTTCAATTATCCAACCCCTTAAAATATATATATATTCAATTATTTTAAGAAAAATATTATATTGAATATACTATGTTTTTTCATTCCTATTATTTGATATAAATTTACACACACCTACATCTAATGTGTTTAGAACCTATTGTTTCTATGGACGTTGAACTACAAACTCACGAAACCATGATTATTCAATTATATCATATAACCTCTCATAGTGGAAAATATGATAGAACTATATTTATATATGATATATATTATATTTATATATTATTTATTCTTATGTATTTTTCATTTATATCATTCATTTATTCTTTCCATAATGTGTAAATATAGTAATTTCATTTGAGGAAATGCGGACTATTACACCGCCAAAGTGATATGATTCATTCATTCTATACATGGAACGTATAAATGATAGAATTATTGAAAATATGTTTGGTATAAAAAATATTATATTATAATTAAATTATAGTATTCTTATGTATCATTTAGTCTTAATTCTTTACAATATGAAAAAGAAATTAATGTAGCATTCATGTGTTTGTATGGCTTACCATCTACATGAACTATACATTTCATTTCATATCACCAGATGTTAGGGACTATTCTAAATAAACATATACTGGATCTACTTACATATATACTAGATATATATGATATTTAAATCCTAAATAAAATTCTAAAGATAATGGCCTTTTGACCCCATGGACTATTTGTAATAATAAACACTTCATTTTTGACTCAAGTACCAAATATTGACAAAAAACAAATATGAACATAAATAATTATGTAATTTTTATAACATGATAAAAAGTGATTTCAAAGGAAAAATAAACTTGAAAATGTTCGAAAAAAATTAGAAGTTTACTTATTTTTTTATTTAGGATAAACAAGGAACAAACGTGATGAGTTAGACACAAGGTAAGGGACTTCATCTCAATATTTTTTTGTAGAGAGATATTTTGAAAATTATCACCACATTCTTTTATATGGGGTATATTAAAACCCAATTATATTTAATTTCATTCAAAGTATATATTTTTTTCATAGCATTTTACTAAATTTCAAAAAACTGTTTCTTTATTTATGCGGCGACAACAACCTCTCTACTACTATAATCGTTATTTGATATTTGGATTCCACTATAAGCCATGATGTTTTCAAAAGAAAAAAAATCATGCAATTTCATTTTTGTAGTTTCTTTAATGAAAATGGTTTTTTAAATGGATTTGGTATTTCAATATATTGACATGATTTCCTGTTATTAAAAATGAAATTTTATTAAGTAATTTTTCATATTTGCAATATTTTATGTGTTATGATTATATATTGGTACTTGGAAATTTTATGGGTGGTTACATGATAAACAAATGATGAGTGGTCACATTATAAGTGCCAATGCATTGGTTATGGAGTTCGACCGTATGGATATTCCATTTAGTAATATATATGGAAGTCAACCATATGGTTATTCTATTTAAGTATGTTTATATCCCAATATACCTTTTTATGCAATATGTTTCTTTATGTGGGATTTAAGGTAAAATTTTGGTCACTAAATGGGTATGAAATTAGCATATATTCATGTAATTTCTACTTCTTAAAGGTGAAAAGTACTACATTAAGATAATGTATTCATGGCTTACATGTTGTTTTTAAAGGATAAGAGTTTTCTTCCTTATGAATCCCTTACTATGATTTTCATGCATATCCAATGATATTAATTTTTTCACACATGTCTTACAAGTTAATAGGGTCAAGATGGGATCATGAAAAATTCCTGGAAATAAACATATTCCTTTTAAAAGAGATTTTGTTTTATGCAAAAAATGGACAGTGAGTAGAAGTGAATAATTATAATAATCAAGTTTTTATGTATATATTATGACCTAAATCTCTAAAACTGTATACCAGAAAGGATCCTCTTTGTGAATTATTAACATAATTCAAGATTATGCAATGATTATGGCTAGGGTGTTGTAGTTAACCTTTGATATTATGAATTTTTCATCTCATTTTGTCTTATGATTTATCGACGGAACTAAATTTTAACAAATTTAGGAATGATAATAAATTCATATTTCTAGAAACACATTTTCGGTTCATTGTGATGAAATAAAAAACTTTTAAATTTAATTTTTTATCTTGTGTTATTAAGTTGATGTATTTATTATTGTTTGTTTTATTTTTATCTTTTAATTAATTTTTTAATAAAATAAATCTATGTTGTTGATAACCATTACAGTTTAAATTATCTAGGATATTGATTTAATTTTCATAACACATGTTTTATCATTTTGATAACCACTATAACGAAATTAAATTTTGTGGCTATGTGATTAATGCTATTTCAAATAAAATATAACCATAATTTTTAGGATGGAAATCTTAAAGGAAATATAAAATATTTTAGGTTAATACATTCTATAATTTCTTTGTTATTACATTATGATTTAGTTTTATCTTTTAGAATTACTTTTAAAATTCTTGATATCTAAGTTTTATTTTGTCAAACGATGGTTTACTCATTTTTATATGCAGCAAACAATGTCATGATCTTTTGGTGATTTCAGGAATTCCTAATTCCACGTGGAATAGCTCAATTAATCATTTTATGGTCAAGTGGTCCATTAAATGTTTATTTCAGTTATTAATGTATGAAATAAAATAATTTTAACATTAAAAATCATCAATTAAAGAAAAATACATTAATATGATTGAAATTTATGAAAGGATTATATTATAAAAATTAGTTTAGAATATTTCATTATTTTATTTTTCTATTTTGTAATGAATTTCATAAAAACATATAAAAGGATCATGAAAATTAAATTTTTCTAGTACCATTATTTCTGAAAAAATAAATGACCTTTTTTACACCTCATTGGATTATTGATTTTTTGTCTATATCATTCTGTTAGTCATTCAATTTCATTTTATCAATTATCTTTATCACTCCGTAACATTATATGTGATTTTTCACATTATTTCAACTCTAAACAATCACTTCATATAAGGCCCCACAAATAAATTTTTCAAAATATTGTCTTAAATCATGTTTTTACATTAAGATTATTTTTTAGTTTGGGGTTATTGAGAAATATTCCATATCTATTACATAACAATTATAATATTATAAAGTTGAAATATCTACTCAAAATCCATTTTTTCACAAAATGAAACTCTTTAAAATAGAACATGATGTCATTTTCCTGGTAAAAATCACCACACCAATCTTAATTACTTCTTTTTTCCTATTACAATCCTAATATCATATGAAAATATTTTCAAAAACTATGAATGACAAAATAAAATATCAGTAAGGGATTGTAAAATAAGAAATAAATGATATTCAATAAATAATTATAAACCCATTAAATAATGATTTTCACCCATAAAACATAAGATCTCTACCATCCATCATTAAATAATAGGATTACTAAATAACTCATACATATTTAAATTCATAAAGTTAACATGTGGCATCCATATCATACAAAAATTGTATCTTTCACTGTTACATAGGGAGTAACCATTAATGTTATGTTTGGAATACCCATTATTGTATATTCCATAAATCAATTACGAAATACTTTATAGTTTAAATCTATAACATTACTCAATTAAATGGAGATTTATCACAGGTCCACCAACACTTATTTTATCACTAAGCCACCCATATACATAAGCAATTCCCATGAACGATTACATAATCATAACACAATAAATAGCCATAACGGGAACAAAATTCAACATTTTAATCACTAGATATCATTTAATTAAATTAAAATAATCAATACCTTATCAAAAGAATTTTTAATATAAAAATAAATAAAATGGGAATATGGTATTTATTTTTATATTTAGAAACATTATGGTTTTTATAAGAATACAAATATCAAATAATAGTCATGAAAGTCAAAATTTCATTGTTGACCCAAAAGATAGAAAAAATATTAATTTTTTTATTTGGTAAGAATATTCATTAAAAAAATTTATTTTCAGATCCTTTGAATGAAATTAATATTCAATGGGTTTAATTATATATTTTATATATGAAACGGTTTTACATTATTGATATATGCATTAATGAACGGTGATTGTGACGGAGTCCCTCACCTAGAGTCAGTATCGTCACAAATAGTCATTATATTGGTGATCAATAATATTTGGTTATTTTTTACATGCTTAAGATCCTATTACAATTTTATTATTCCTCCTATATCACTTATTACCACGTTATAAAAATTACATAATTATTTAAGTTCATGTCGGACATGTATCAATATTTGGTACTTGAGTCAAAAATTGACTTGTTATGATGCAATTTTTCCATGTGTTCATAATTGCATAATCTCCAAAATATTTTTCGTGAAATAATAAATACATTTATATATTATTAATAAATTTTTAATCAAACCAGTAATGTTCTCATTTTTCATTGATCATTATGAAAATATGGTAATTATTATTTTATCATTAAAAATGATTATAATATTATTAATAACATAATAATCAACTAAATATAATTATAAGTTTTACAAGTGATCTGGTGAAGAAAAACATATTCTAATTTCAATGAAAATGTTATAGTTCATAGATGCACATGAACAATGTTATCCTCTATATGTGAATGGTAAGTAAGAACATAATTGAAATATTATTTTTTTTAAATTAAAAATAGTTCATTAATATTGTATATAAATATTGAATCAATCATTGTATGTATTCTTGTTAGATGATAATGAAAAGAAAACTATATCAGTTTGCATGGCAGTATTATGCCGTACACAAGAATGAAATGTTAATTTTCGATCTAATGAAATTGGTGACGAATATAGGTGATGATATGAAAAAATAAAATAATAATATTTTGCGGATTCCAGATACATTAATTAATTTTTATTGAATGATCATTAAAGGAAGTAGAAGAAAAAATACATTAAAACACTTAAAAATTATACCTATTCATCAGTTTCTCACTATTGAAGAATACTGTGACACTTATAAGAAGGGACTTATGACTACAACATGTCCTAAAACAATTGGTGAGGGATTCCTAGAAGACTATTGGCAAGATATTAGACTATGAAAATGGTTCTTTATGTGTTATTATAATATAAGGGTGTACACCTTTTTATCGGATAGGGAATGGGCACCCTTGTAAGCTCTTAATAATAAAATTAATATAAATTAATTTTAGAAAATGACTAAAATGTGATATATGAATAAGATATGATTATTATAGTTAATAATACTCTAATACTATAATTTTTTGAATTTTTTGATTTTATATTAAACATTACCTTTTTGGTTTACCATTAATCATTCTCATTTTATTTTAATTGATGTAAAATCCTTTTCTATATTAAAAAGATGTAATGTTTACTTATATGGGTTGAATATCACATAATAAGATAATAAATGAAATTTTAGACCTTATAAATTCCAATTTATAATTTGAAATTATTTTTATGTTTTTAAATAATTTAATAAATTATTATTTATTTAAAATATCAATTAAATCAATTTTTACACTATTCATTTCATTCAATTCAAATAAAATCAAAACAGAGAGGCAAGTTCCAAAAAAACAATATGATATACTTATAAAATTTTTTTATCATATAAATTTTTTTATGAAATAATTTATGTCAAATTATATTTAGTTTTATATTAACAATTTCACTTATTTGATTCATTCAATATTAAAGCAATCAATACATCACCGTTCTGTCATAATTAAATTTAATTCATTAAATTTTAATTTTTATAAATAATGTACCATGATGTAGTTAATATTTATATTTTTTTATTAGTAGATATAGTGTAAGATATCCCAGCTATAACCCCATATTAAAAATGATTTAGAAATAAGAGACTTTTGCTTTGATATTTTTTTCTTTTAAATAATTGAAATGGTATTAATGTATTAATAATACAAAAGTGGATTAAAAAGCACAAAATTTCTTCCAAATTATTTTCATGGTAATATATGACTCCTAAAATAAGGTTATGATAGGTGTTGTGGTAGTTCTGTGTTTTTATAATATTATTTTAACCCATATTTTCATTATTTACCCTTTAACTATATAAAATAAAATAACAACATTACAATTAACCAAAAACTAATATGATCCTTTTATATAGAATTTTCCATCTTATTACAACCCTGATTGTTTATTTTATAAAATTCAGCTAAAAAAAGTGAGTAAAATTAATTTAATGTTAATATTGTTGACAGATTAAGCAAACATGTTTTTAAAAAGAAACATCCATCAAAAGATTGACATGTGTTTATATCCAATTAAAATGTGAAATTAATACCAATGTAAAAAATTGGATTAAATTATAAAAACATAATCTAATTTCAATTTAAAAAAAATTTAAAGGACTATCTAAATAAATTAAAAAAATAAGACAAAAAACCACTTTAGAATTAAAATGTAGTGTTTTTCACAGTTCATTAAAAAAATGTATTTTTTCATTAAAATAATAAAATTCCTGAAATGTAAATTAATTTATCCCACATAAAAATAATATTATTGTTTTATCACATATAACCTATAAAAGTGTCAAATCCTAGAGTGAAAAAGGGTCCATCATCAAAACATGGTAAAACTGCATTTTATGAAAACAACCAATATCATCAATAAAATTTTATTTATTCTTATATAATGCCTAGAAAACACATAAAATTAATTTAAAATATTAAATTTAATTAGTATTTCATTAACATAATCCAAAAAGACTGATTGGATTATTTTATAAAGACAATTTTTCATACATAAATTTTTATTCATAAAGACACATCCATTATATTCAATTGGTTTTTATATAGATTTCATGTTTGATTTATAATTAATGAATCATTATATAAACATGTGTAAACCCTGTTTTAATAATTTAGTTATTATCATTCATTCCCTCCATTCTAATGGATATGTAATAACTATAAAATGATAAAATTATCAATAAATTATTATCCGATGACACTCAGTCTTCTATGAAACATAATATTTTGGAGAAACCCATTATTGTGTGCCGAGTAAGAATTCAGACATAACATCCCATTTAAAGTTAAATTACTATATAATTAAATAATATTAATAAATTTGAAATTTTATTATTATATAATTACCTGGGTTGTTTCATCCTTTCCATATTGGAGATTGTTTCTCTGCATTTTTAAAATTTGCGATCAGTAACTATAGTTTCACATTTCAAAATTACGTCATTGAAATCCCACATTAGAAAAAGAGTAAATAAAACATACACATTAAAAGAAAGAAAATGTTGTACAAAGGTCTCCCAATATAACAAATACTAGTATTCCATGTAGAAATACATGGATATGGAAGAAAAAGAAACCATCATGTTCTGATGGATAATGATAGAATACATGATCAGAAGAGAGTTAACAATCTCAAAACCAAAATCCTGTGATGGGTTAAATAGTCATTGATTTCGTAGTATGAAAAGAAAATAGAAAATGATTTTTATAGATCATTTTCATTGATTTGTGGAATAAGTTAACTACATATACTAAGATCATAAGGAAATATACTTAGATGAAAAGTTGAGTTTATTAAAAAAATCCTATTCCTCCACAAACTCATCTTTGTCTCTAAATGATGAGAATTAAAGATAAATTATTCAGCACTAAATCACTAGAGTCAACTTTTAGAGAATCATAGAATCCATATAAGATTAAATATCAATTCATATAATATTTAGATATTAACCAAAACCAAAAATTTATTATAAATTAATATCATTTCTCAAATATAATAAACATTAAAATAAGAAATACTACATTTATTCTGCTAATTTTAATTATAATACCCATAGTTCAACAAAGACCATTAAAAAAATAATTATCCTTGTAATTCCTTAAAAAAATGAAATCATTGATTGAAACCCAAAATTCAAAAGGATTGGATCACATAGTCTTCTATGATTAATGTTATCATTTATCACTAAATATAATTAACCTTTATTATTGTCTTATACCTAAAAGTAATTAACCGAATCACATATTATCTAAGATAGATTAAACAATTGCATAAATAAACAAAAATCTGCATAAGACCATAATAAAAATCATAGATTCTACAAAAAATATAAGTAAACCATTACTCCTCAATTAAAATAATATAGTATTAAATTTACCTTAATCATATAAAGTTCCCCAAATAATGAATGTATTCCAAAATAACATTTATCACATAATTCAAAAAACATTTCCAATACCAAGGATAAACTACTTCCAAAATTCATCTAATTATTATTCCACAAAATATTTTAACAAAAAAGAAAATTTATACAAACTAGGGACATCATGTAGGCTGATGGTAGGTGATAAAGCCCTGTCACAGTTCAGTTGTGTGTTAAATTTTCATATCCTTGTCCAATTAAATGGGTTACCACCCTTTCTACATGATTTCTTTTTCCTAAAATATTATAATTTTTTATCATTCCCAAAATAAGATAAAATTCCCAAAAATATTCTAATCTTGTTTGTCCAAAACATTTATCTCATACATTCATTTTGAAACCCAACATTTAATTGCACACAATTATCCCAAAATCAAAGATCCAATAAACCATAGTGGTTATTCATACCAATATAATTAGGTCCAGTAAGAAATTATAATCGTTCATTAAATAACATTTTTACATAACAATCATTACGACTAAACATACTATAAAAAATGTCTTCCTAAGTAATCTTATCTTCAAAATATCATTATAACTATTTAATATTTCATCATGATATACTCAATCGTAACTATTGAATCATTTATATGTAGACTTCATAATAAATTTGGATTTTTTTATTACCATTTTAAAATTTTCTCCATATTATTCCTGAATACATATTTTCTAAAAACAAAAACATGAATCGTGTGCAATGATTAAAAAATATAATAACACGAGATAACTAATAATCTATAAAATTCATATGTCATTCTCAGTTTCCTCTTCATCATTTAAAATGAAATTATGTATTTCAAAAATAATATTTGTATGATCCTCCAGATCCAATTTCAAACCTTCCATATAAGAAATTTATTTTCATAATTACCATACTCTCAATATTTAAAAGATTAAATTGAAAATTTAAAAAAAAATTACATTTCATAGAGTCAGCTGAACACTTTGTTTTTCCTTCATATGATATTGCTTTATGAACTTCATTATCAAATATAAAACTCCTTTCAATACCATTAAATCATTTTCATAGGTTTTTATTTCAACATAATTGAAAAATATCTTGATTAATATGGTTACCTTTATGATCATTATTTCTATAACATCCATAGAGATTCATTTATCTGATACATGATGCACCAGGAAAGCCACCAAGGATCTAGTTGTTAATCATTTCTCCTAATAGATGGTTTATAATAACCAATAGATTTCTCATAGTATCTTCCAAGAAATTTTATTTCAATTCCTTATGGCCACAACAGTCTCCTTTACATCAATTGTACTTTGGATCATACTTGATTGATCCATTTACTAAAACCAAATTTGTTAGTGTGATTATATCAATAAAATCATCATATTTTATCATATATGGAAGACAAAAACTACAATATACTTATCAATGCTATCTCAAACACATCCAATTTATTTAAAATAACTATGAATCATTATAATATTATACACACAATAGTTATATAAAATTTTTTTCCAGCTTAAATAACACTCTAACTTCTAATGTTATCTAATCCTACCACTGATACTAACTAATATGACACAACCATATACATTACACAGTCATTAGATCAATAAAGCATTAAAATTAGGTATCTTCTCCGGTTTATATTTTTATATGATTATTCAACATCTATTAGATAACAACTCAACTATTACAAAGTAGTCACTTCTACCTACTACACATTATTTCACAAATTGAAAATCTTAAAAATAATACACGATTTATTTTTTCTATATAAATGAAGTCATAAAATTCATCTTGACCTCTTAATTTATTTTAACCATCCTAATACCCTGTGATTAAAATATCATATACTATGGATGAGATCAAAAATCTCAGCAATGGAAAATAAATACGAAAATAAATCACTATTACATGAATACTCATAAACCCATAAAATCATATGTTTTATCCAATAAAAAATCATCTATTTTACATACCTTATTAAATCATAATATTCCTAGAAAAATCATTGAAATCCTATATCATAAAAATCTATTGTGGCATTCATATCATACTTATATAGTTTCATTCATTAATACATTGGTGGTATCCTTCGTGGCTATGTTTGGAATACCCATCATAGTATATCACCAAAATATATTAGGATAAACTATATAGATTTACAGTGTATAATTACAAAATAGGTTGGAGAGGTGTAAGAGGCTCACCTGCTATCAATTTATCACATAACCACCCACATACATATGCAATTTTCATGATATATAACTTACAGATAATATATAAAACAAGCATAATGGAAAAATAACCTTTTCACATTTAAATCACATGATATCAGTTCATGATATTGACATAATCAATAACTTCTCAAAATAATTTTATTTGAAAAAAATATAGGAAAAATGAATATCGTATTTAATTTTATTTTTAATAAAAAAATTTAACTTTTAGAAGAAGAATAATAACAAATAATGGTCACAACAATTAAAAATTCATTGTCACTACACACATTATAAAAACATTAATTTTTGTCAATTAGTAGAAAACATCATAGAAAATGGTTTCCTTTTTTTTATAGTTTTATGAAATTAAATTTCAATGTTGTTAATTATAAAATATATAAAATAATGTGGTGTTTATTATCAAAATATTCCTCAATGACAAGTGATTGAGATGAAGTCCCTTATCTCGAATTTGACATGTCACATACAATCGTTATATTCATTATTAATAATATTTGGATAATTTAAAAATTATTGATAAACTTTTAGATGAGTATTATTCCATTTATATCACTTAATACAAAGCTATTAAAGCTAAATAATTATTTAATTTCATATATGACTTTTAATCAATATTCGTCACCTTAGTCGAAAATGAACTTGTTATGATGTAAATAGTCAATGAAGTCAGAAGCACATTATCTCCAAAATAGTATTAATGACATAATCATAACTCTGATAATTTAATCAAACATTTTAAATTAAAACATTGTTAACAAATATGAAATATGAGCAATGTTATATTTAGGGAGATGGTAGGTCGTACGGAAATATGAGTAATGTTTTCTTTTTTCATTGATCATTACGAAAATAAGGTAATTATTATTTTATCTTTAAATAATGATCATAATATTATTGATATAATAATAATCATTTAAATATAGTTATATAAATGTATCATTAATCTTGTATATCATTCTATATAATATAAAAAAATCATTATTCAGATACTTTTACAAAATAAAGTAAAAAATGACATTGTTTGGAAAATGAATTAAATATTCCTTCCAAAACATTAAAGAACAAAATGGTTAAAAATAAAATTAAAAATACATAAGAGATAATAAAAAAAATTATGATTAATTTTAAAAAAAGATGAAAATGGATGAGAATTATTAACCAAAAAATCATAAAATGAAATATTCTAAAATATGGAAGAGTTTGTGAAATCAACATTTAAGAATTTATAATCAATAAAATTTTATCCCCATGTAAAAAAATAAATAAATATCATAAAATTATGGATAATACACATAAAATAAATTTAGTGTTAGTTTATAAACTATGTATAAGAAACATGTAGTGTATAAGGCACATGTCTCACAGAAATAATGTTGTGACAAAAAATAACCTTACACTATGTCCAGAATCTCTTCGTACTCAAATAAGGTTACTCTTTTTCTTGAATCACCAATTTATTTCAACAAAAGGACTCCATAGGATGGATTTCAACTCAATGTGCTGCCCCAAGGATGTTGTGAGGGAAGTTGGTAGAGATATTTTCAGGTTTTGGTTGATCCAATGTTCTTTGGAGGTGAAAATTAAAGAAAAGACGATGATCTCTTTTATTAGAGGGAGGAGGGGTTGATTTTGAAACACCAAAACTATTAATTTATTATAAAATATAATTCAATTTAAAATATCTTTAATGTGAGTTATTTCCATGTTAATATTAATATGGGTTTAAATCCTCATAGCCAATGAATATTGGATATGTTTATGTCAGAAATTGAACCTTATATTTTGGCTATAACCCATAGTTAATGAATTTAACTCTTACTCTGACTACTGTATTTTTACCATATATGGCTAATATAGTTAAAAAAATAGAAAAAAAAAACTAATTGGATCATTTATGACATATTGGATAGTTTTAATGTTATTTTTATGATCCTTATATTTTTATTATTTTTTTAAATTTTAATAAAATATTTTTCATTTTAATGTATCATTTATGTCCATTTTGATACTATTAAATATTTTAATTTTTAAAAATATCAAACAAACATTATATCCATGAAAAAAACTTCAAAAATATCTATTGCAAGTGTATCTTATCTATATATTTTGTTGATATAATTACTTTGGTAGATTTATATATATTTTAATATTTTTAATATCATTTATTTGATATCCCAATTAATTAACCAATTAGTTTAACATTACTATATAAGTCATTAATTAATTTATTTCATCTCATAAAATTAAAAATATAATATAAATATGATTAAAATTTATTTAGTTTTTAAATGAATTATTATAGTAATATTTATCTTATTTATATCAGCATGTTAAAAATGATATAGATATTAAATTTTGAATATGACACTCTTAACTCTCCTTTATATAAAATATAATAAAAGAATTAATATAATACTAGTGGCTTAAAATGGGTCATATTTTTATCCTATGGTTTTTATGGGTTGAAGAAAACATATATATTGAAATTAGGACAAATGTTAGATTATTATTATATTATTATATTATTATATTCACCTTTAATTACACTCCTTTCGTTTTACTGTTTTAAATAAAATTCAAAAATTTACTCTTAAAAAAATATTATATTGGTCATAATATATCACATTTTTCATAATTATTACAACCATTTATATTCATTTTTCAAAATTTAATTCACAAAAGCAATAAAATTACGTTTCTTGCTAATCACACAAATGCGGCAAGAATGCATGTAAAAGAGACTTTCAAAAGATCAATAATTTTTTATAACTAATTGTATTATAAAAATGATTACAATTATGTACATTTGATAAATATATATAATATTTATCTATTTCGGTATTAAATTGAATTAAAATTTAAAAAATTTTGAAAATAAAAAAGACGGGTTTTAACTATTATTTAGTATATTCCACTATTCATAAAAACATAAAACACCTATTACAAATACAAAAATTTTACCATAATATATATTTTTTGTTTTCAAATTAAAAATTAATTTTTAATTTTTCAAAATTATTTTCAATGATTTTCATAATTTTTTTTTATTTTTCATAAAATGACATTACAATCTGTTCTTTTTAGAAAATAAATATTTTAAACATATTATGATTTTAATTAGAAATATATTTTTCATTATCAATACCATTATAACTCATATTTAAAAATTCATTTTTACTTTTCATATTACACTTTTTACACCTGGTTTATAATAATATTTTTAAATTAATTATAGTAGTAAAGTTATGTTTTGAAAATTCTCGATGATGATTATAATGCAAACCAAGTCAATGTTCTGTGTAGATCTATATTTTCATGGGTTTTCGTATAACATAATTGAATACATTTCTCTGTTATGTAATAAAAAAAATATTTTATGTTTCATCAAGCGAAAATATCAGAAGATTAAATTAAAAAAATCAAAAAATCTAGTGTTGTTACATATTCTGCCTAAACTAAGGCCTCAAGAATGAGGGTAGGGATTCATAGATGAGGTTTGGATTGATCTTGGATGAATTTAATGTTTCATTAAATGTTTTTATTAGATGACAGGGGTATATTTTTATAGGATATGGGAGAGGAACCATTAGAAACTCTTAAAATATAAAATCAATATAAACTACTTTTTTAATCAAATGACACCAAAATGAGATATGATGAAGATAAGAGGATTTTATTTTTATATCATCTCATTGAATAATATTTATACCTTTAAATATTTTATTTTAAAACTTCTCATTTTATTTTCCCTTAATTATTATCTTTTAATTTTTATCGTGATATCAACATTTTAAATATTCAGAGGAAATAAATTTAATTTATATGGTGTCAATTTCACATAATTGGACATTTAATTATATTTTTTACCTTATCATTGATATTTTATAATTTTAAAATTGATTTAGTATTTTTATATAATTTGGTAAATTATTATTTTTATAAAATATCAATTATATCATTTTTAAACTATTCATTTTATTGAATTTAAATAACATACAAACAATGATATAACAACAAAAAAACCATTTAATAGACATATAAAAATTATTAGTCACCTAAAAAATTAATGTAATACATAAATTATAATTAATCGTATTTATTTTAATATTTACCATAACACTAATTCAATTCATTCTATAATAAATAAATCACTACATCATCATTGTGTCATAAATAAATGTAATTGTTTAATGTCAAAATTTATAAATAAATTACCATGATGTAAGAAATAATTTTTGATTATTAATGAATATTTATAGTCAAAGTGATCACTTATATAATCCCATATTATAATCGTTTTAGTAATAATAGTCATGTTTATTATATTTTTTCATTTCCTCTAAATTAAATGTTATAAATGTCATAAATACTGCCTAGTGGATTCAAAATCACCAAATTTCTTCTCATTGGTTTTCAAGGTTAGGAATTACTAATAAAACAAGGGTATGATATTTTTCCAGGTAGTTTTGTATTATTGTAATATTGTTTTATCACTTAATTAAAATAATTTCACTTTAACTAAGGTAAATCAAATAATAAAGTTTCTATTCACAAAAATTTAATATGATCCTGTACTATCAAATTCATTATATTTCGTACAACTGTTTATATATATATTTGAAATTTGAATTCGAAATTAGTAACTAAAATAAATATATTGTTTATCCTTTTGATAGATTGAGGAAATATGTTTTTAAAAAGTAAAAACAATCAAATGGTTGATAGGTGTTTATATCCAAATTAAATGTCAAATTACATCCAACATATAAAATTGGATTAATTAGAAAAAATAATCTAATTGAAATTTTAACAAATTTAATGGACACTGTAACTATATAAATACGTTATATGAAAATTAAAATTTTAATTAAAATGAATTTTTATCACTATTCATAAAAAATGAATTTTAACATAAAAATAAAAAGTCTATCTAAGTAAATATTGATGTCCTACTTCCAATGATTATGTTTATTTTTTCATACGTAACATATAATTTTGTCAAAAATAGATTTCAAATTGGTTTTCCATCAAAACGTTTTTAATCATCCTTTTTATAAAAACACTCATTTTATATGTAAAATTTAATTTGTTATTATATAATGTCTAGAAAAAGAATAAAAAGAATTATTAATATTATATTGATTTAATATTTCATTTATATAATCCAAAAATAAGGATTTTAGTTTTTTAAACATAATTATTGGCCCATAAATAGTTTTTCATAAAAAATCATTTATATTCAAATTTTTAGGTAAATTTCTTAATAGTTTTCTAACAAATGTATCAATATGTAGACATGTATAAACCGTATATTTATAATGTAGTACATATCATTCATTCAATTAATTATAACAACTATGTGATAACTAAATAATTAAAATAATAATATTACTTATATATTATTTTTCATTATAACTCAGTCTTGTATGCATCAGAAGATTTTAGAGAAGCCCACTGTGGCATTTCGGGTACGATATCTAACATAGCATTAATTTAAATGTGAAATTAGTTTATATGTATTACATATAAATAAATATGAAAAGTAATTATTCTATAATTAAATGTAATCTTTCACTACCCATCCATGTTCTCCTATTAGTAGGCCTAGTGTGTGTTATTTCTAATGACCACCATACTTCCGATTTTATATAACCAAAATGTTATTTTATTTTCCCAATTTACAGTGTGGGGTTATAAAAAAAGATTTTCCAAACATATTACCATTTATTTCAATGATTATTTTCAAATTTAGATGAACCCATTTTTTATAGGGGGTTTGACGTAACCAACATATATTTTAGAAAATAAAACAATGTTTTCTTCTGTGTTTCTCATGAAACACAATGCGTAAATGACATGTAAACTATATAACCATTATATCTACTCATTTAATTGGTGGGATTGAATAGTATAATCTAATTTATCATATATATATTTGTTTCATTCAATATATAAATTATTGAAAAACGTTTTTTAAATAATTTATCAATTTTTAATAATGATATTATGTTGTTCAGAAATATGTATTATTCAAAAATAATATTTAGTGGTTTCATGGAAAAATTAATTCAATTAATATTGTATAAATTTTGAAAATTTATATGATAAAATAATAAAACATTTTTTAAATTTCAATATAATAATTTACCTTATGGGAAATTGTAGTACTTTTTTGAAAATATTTAGTTTTTGGTGAATAATGACATACATTGAAATTTTAAAAATATCACTAACTCTAAATAAATTCTGAAGTTTCAATATATCTTCGAGCTCGTAATATTGTTTAATTTTAAATAATTATTTTTTGTTATATTTATTTAAATATATTTTGAATAATCATCAATTTTGAATTTAGTATAAGTTTGACATTATGTTGGGATAATTATTCAAGCACTCTATTATCCCCTCTGTGATTCCCTCGGTGGAAAGGTTCATTGATAGTAACACCATATGCATTAGGGGGATTTCATAAAATATGATCCATTCACCACTATTTTTTTCTCTTTGACCTGTTTCCTCATACGATTGTCAGCAATCTCGATCTACCTAAATGTTCATGATCTATTTGACGGCTCACCTAATATTTCAATTTTGAATGATTTTTTCACATATGAATTAATTTTTCATAATATAACCATAATATATTTCCATAGATATGATTTCATTTTACTGAATCATTCAATATATAAATTAACATTTCATGTAGTTTACAGGACTGATCGACTATTGGCCAACTTTAAAAACTAAACATTAAGATTATTTTCTTTATGTCGATGATTTTATCCTTGATTGGAATTGTAATGTCCCAGTTATGGGTGCCACCTTGTGGTTCCCCAAAATCGGTTGTTCACATGGCTTCAAACACATTCCCTCATACTCCGAAGGTTTCCGAATTGCAGAAAGGTCCATGGGTGTGATAGTGGGGAAACCATGCCCTCATTGGAAAAGTAATGCGATAGAATGAAATATATAACAATATAGGAAACAGTGATAATACCCTACAATAGTAAAAATCATAATACTAAAAAATAACAAACTATATGGAAAATATATATGATTCTTGAGATGTATGTCTAGGAAAGAATCCAAAAAACTCACAATTCTAGAATACAATACCAAACCAAAGTATATAGAGAAAAATAAACTCCAACAAAATATCAAGCCTCAGCATGGTCCCATTCTCTCCAAATACACATTAATCAAGTACTATATGTAGAAGGGCTCTTTCTCTAATCAAGACATGCAATAATATAATATGTTTGTTCCCAAAAGAATGAACAAAACATGGTGTCAGATGAATCCCTTTAGGAAACCACTTAAAGATCTGTGCCAAACAGGCATTGAATATATATGGTAGGTAATATGAAAAATGAATAAATAATGAAGGAAGTGATCAAAATTAAACAATCCTATAGTTCCGATTACATTCATTTTAATTTAATAGTTATGAAACTGATAATCATAAGTAACCCTCAATGAAGTACTCACATCCTAACCAACATGGTTCAACTAAGAAAACACAAGCTACCCTTTGGGAAGTACTCACAGTCTAACCCAACTAGTTCATCATTAGAATAGACTATCTCAAGAAGCACACACCATTAATTCCACATGTGGTATCACATATGAACCTATATACACTTTGAGGAATCACTCAATGTCTAATTTCCACCATAGTGTTGTAACGAGGAAGTACATAAACTTTGAAGGAGAACAATGTCCATCCCCCCTATGGCCTCACAACATAAAAGTAAACATACACTTTGGGGAAGCCCTTAACATCCATTCCGTATATGGTCTACTACCCTAGGCTCCCACACCATTGAGTAAGTCAATCGTGCACAAACAGTATATGGGAGCCAAATTAAACATCTATAACTACTTGGATTAATAGTCTATAGTATCCCACAACATGTTAGATAATATTCACTCCATCCTAACAATACTAGGCATGGAAAACAAGTAATCCTAATAGAAAATCTAGACCAAATGGTCAGTATCAAGAAAACATGGGCAACACATCCCTAGAAAGGTAAATGACCCTATTTACAATCATAAATTCTCTACTCAAGCACACATGTAATAGCTGGGAAAATAGGTCTAAAACCATAAACATGTTATACACCAAAAAGGGTATTGGTCACTTTTTTAGATATACATTAAAGAATAACTATGGAAAGACACAAACCAACTACATCGGTGAATTATGATTGATATACCTGAGCCTTATGCCTTGAATCGCCCTAAAATATCGTAGATCTACAAAAACGTCTAAATTTTTCAACCGGGGATATCTCACAGGAGAGGAGAAATCAAGGAACAAGGCTCTTGAAGAAGGAGGAACTCCCTGATGCATTTCCAACGCTACTGAAGGAGTTTGATTCAGAGAATGGAAGGCAAGTCATAGGATCAATGAAGAATCCCACCGGATGATCGCTTCTAGACAAGAAGAACAATGAAGAAGGTATTTCTATGAACGATATGCGACCTCGATTCCATAAATGAAATAAAAACAATGTAAATTGAGTGATTTTCAAGTGTAAACACCAAATATTTTCTTTATTTGGCCTCCACTATAGGGGGTTTATAGGTCACCACACATGGCCATGTACTCGACTGTTACACGGTCAATACACGGTCACCCGTGGCAACCGCGTACACAACATGTATTCAATAAATATCCATATTCACTTCATTTCCTCAAAACACCATAAATGAAAAACTCATACCTGAAATGAATATTCAGGTTCTTATAAACTTCCCCCAATAATAAAAATTTTCCTTAAATTTCAATAGCATGGTAATGTAGAAGAATAATCCTCAAACAGATTCAGCAACTGTGATCGTACATCAGCCTCCCTCTCCCATGTCTCATCTTGGACTAGCATGTACTGATATAGCACTCGTACCAGAGGTATAGGCCAACCACTTAGAACCTTCACACTGCAATCAGATATCCTGACTGAATTCCCCTCAAATAATGCATCCAACTCTAGATCAACCTACACAGGTTTAAAAACATAATACAGGTCTGAGAAGTAAAACCATAGTTGAGAAACGTGGAAGATGTCGTGAACAGCCCAGTACCTCTGAGGTAACTGCAACAGATAGGTAACCGATCAGACTCTCTCCAAAACCTCAAACGGTCCAACCTATCTCAGTGAAAGCTAGCTATGTCTCCTAATCCACTTGTGTCCCAACCATGGGGTGAGATTTTGGAAAACATGATCTTCGACCTAAAAATCTAACGGTCATCTCCATTGATCTGCAATAGACATTTGTCATGACTGTACACTAGCCATACTCTTTCGAATCAACACTATCTGCTCCTTCGTCTCTTAAACAGGATGATTCCCTTACCTAACTGCCTCCTCTACTTCCCTCTAAAATAGTGGTGATCAACATGGCCTTGCATACAAAGCCTTATTAGGATCCATCTTAGTTGATTCATGAAAACTATTATTATAGGAAAACACAACAAGAGAAATGTGCTTCTCCCTAGATCCTCCAAAATCATGAATGCAGGCTCCAAACAAGTCAACCAGAACAAAAATAGTATGGTAATTTTAGCCATCTATCTGGGGGTGGTATGTTGTACTACGATGTAGTTGTGTACCCAAATCCCTCTATCGTTCCTGCCAGACTCGAGAAATAAAATATTCATTCCAATCTGAAACAATGGATTGTGGAATACCTTGTAGACATATAATATTTTGGATGTAAAACATTACCAGCACATCTACAATTAAGATTTCCATTATCAGAAATTTGTGAGAGTCCTTCGTAAGTCTATTAATGAAAACCCAAAATTCATCATTCCCTCAAGGCGACCTCAGTAAACCTCTCATGAAGTCCATTATGACATCCTTCCACTTCCACTCGAAAATGGGTAACTACTAAAAAATCCATGGTAGTCGCAGATGCTCTATCTTCACCTGATGAAAGGTGGAACACCTCATAACAAAACTAGTAACATTTCTCTTCATACTTGGCCACCAATACTAATGGTGCAGATCTCAGTACATCTTGGTGACCCCAGGATGAACTACCCAAACTAATGAATGAATTTTCCTCATCAACTACCCACGTACATCTTCTGACACCCATACATTCCATTAAAAACACAATATCTCATCCTCACCTTTGGTCCATCCAAGGATAGGGTCCTTTTTTTACACATATTCTAATATGACTAGGCCTTCTGAATTTGATAGCTTCCACATTTTCACCTGATCAATTATAGTAGAGGTAATAGCTACAGATGAAAGGAATGTCTACCCCTGTATATCTTGCACCTCTAAATGCATCTCAATGAATAGAGCCATAAGCTGCCACTCACTACTAGCCTCCTAAACTGCTTGTATCTGAGTCCTTCTGCTCAACACAATAGCTATGGTGCAACTTTTACCTGGCATGTATGAAACCTCAATGTCAATGGATTAAAGGTACACAACCCACCTTTACTGTCTCAAATTCAGATCACATCAAAAAATATGTACTTGATAATTTTTTGGTCGTTGAAAATCTCAAAATGATCTCCCAACTGATAATTTATCGAACAACGAAGAGCATCAACCACTACAACCAACTCAAGATCATGTGTCATGTATTTCCACTCATGTAACCTCAATTATAGATATGCTTATGAAATGACTCTTTCCCATGCATAATCACATGTCCTAGACTGATACCTGGTGCATCACAGTAAACAATATAGATTTTTCCCAGAGCTGGAAATACTAGTATCAACGCTTATGTTAACCCCCCCAACACTTAAATGGCTGACTCTCATGAATCTATCCACAAAAACATCTCACCCTTCTTATTCAGGCTTTTTAGTGACACTGTTATGCCTGAAAATTCATGTATGAAATTTTTGTAGTATCCAGATATCCCTAGTAAACTTCATACCTTAATGAAGATCTTCGGTTGCACCAAGGAAACTACTTATCTCTCTATCTCTAGTTTTACTGACACTTTTTTCTTTGAGATTACACGAAACAAAAATTGAATTGGGTCCATCCAAAAGTGGAATTTTGAGAGATTATCATATATCTAATTCTCTTTCAATGTACAAAAAATGATATCAAGATGTGTGCAATGGTCACGTCGAGTGTGAGTGTACATAAAGATATTATCCACGAAGACTGCTACGAAAGAATCTAGTTATGGATGGAAGACACGGTTCATCAGTGCCATTAAAATCGCAGGCGCATTCATGGGAAGAAAAGTCATAACCACATATTCGTATAGACCATACCTGCTCGGAAAGAATGTAAGAGTTATATTGTTTGGTCTAACGTACAACTACTGATAATTAGCTCTCAAGTCAATCTTCGATAACACCCGGGCTCCTTGAAATAGACAAGGAGATCATCAATCCTCAGAAAGGGGTATCGGTTCAAGACCGTCAACTGGTCCAACATTCAATAATATAGACAATGTATGAGGGTACCATCTTCCATATTTGTAAATAGGACAGTCGAACCCTAAGGATTTGTATAGGGTCGGATGAATCCCTTTTCTTGTAACTTCTCTAACTGCTTCTTGAGCTCCTATAACTCTGGTGTCACTAGTGCAAAAAACGTTTTTTATGTCACCATTTTTTACGTCGGTTATATATAACCGATGTAAAAAAGCGGTGAGTAGATTTTAAACGTCGGTTATTTTAATAACTGACGTAACAAATCGCGCATGTTCGGTTTTTACGTCAGTTATTTGGAAACCGACGTAAAAAACTTGATATCTACGCATTTTTTACGTCGGTTATCAAATAACCGAAGTAAAAAACGACATATCTACGGGGTTTTTACTTCGTTTATTTTATAACCGACGTAAAAAACCCCCCGCGCATTGGTTTTTAGGTCGGTTATAAAATAACCGACGTAAAAAACCCGTAGATATCTCGTTTTTTACGTCGGTTATAAAATAACTGGCGTAAAAAACCAAAGAGCGGGAGCATTTTTATGTCGGTTTTAAAATAACTAACGTTATAAATTTAAAAAATAGTTTATAACGTCGGTTATATAATAACCGACGTTATAAAACTTATAAAGAAATTAAAGCCCTGTGGTCTGTCATTTATGATTTTTTGATTGACAGTCCGCCGGCTCGTCTCTCTCGCGCGGTAAACCCTAATCGGCTTGTCGATCGACCTGCATTAAACTCATTTTGGCTTCATTGTTTATCTTCTTCACTCCTCTCAGATCTATCATCTCAACTCGCAACATTCAACTAAGCCTTCCACGAATTTATTTCATTCGTTTTTTTCACGGATATTCTATAATTATTTTTTGTGATTTTTGTACATTTATTGTAAACAAGATGTAGTGGTTTCCAAGTATGTACCTCATTACTATTTTGATAAGATGGTGATGAAATAATCTAAGATACATATGATTCATTTATGGAAGTGATACAATTTCACATGGTGTAGGATGATTTATGGGCGGGGTGAGACCATGACATTAGCATTGGGGTGTGAGAGGAAAACTAGTGGAGAAGTGGTATCCGAGAACCTTAATTTTAATATATATATATATAAAATTTTTTATACGAAATGGTTTATTTATATGAATTATTTTGTGAGTGATCCATAGTGAGTATATGAAACTATCTTTCCTTGTTTAGGTGATGATTTAGATTCCTTTTTTCATAGGGCTTCAGTGTGCTTCCTCAACATTTTCATGAGATGTTTTAGGGAGGATCTTACTATGTATACATGTTATGCCCTCCATACATAAATATAAATTATTTTTTTTGTTTTTAAAAGAAATTTGTAGTTTTTTATAGATGTTAGTAGCATAGAAGTGTTGTGGAGTAGCGCATTGGGGTGTGAGAGGAAAACTAGTGGAGAAGTGGTATCCGAGAACCTTAATTTTAATATATATATATATATATACTTTTTTATACGAAAAGGTTTATTTATATGAATTATTTTGTGAGTGATCTATAGTGAGTATATGAAACTATTTTTCCTTGTTTAGGTGATGATTTAGATTCCTTTTTTCATAGGGCTTTAGTGTGCTTCCTCAACATTTTCATGAGATGTTTTATGGAGGATCTTACTATGTATACATGTTATGCCCACCATACATAAATATAAACAATTTTTTTTTGGTTTTTAAAAGCAATTTGTAGTTTTTTATAGATGTTATTAGCATGGAAGTGTTGTTGAATAGCTTTCATGAGTATATAGAGATTATTGTTTCTTCCTAGTTTTACTTTTAGTACTAATAATATTCTTTTTAGTTTATGTACAACAATACATGTATGAATTCATGCATAATTTTCTAAATTTATTCATTTCGAACTGAGGAGGGTAACTTTTGGTGGGAGCAGATCCTAAATGATATGGTATGAATTCATTCTATCATAACCATAAATAAAATATAGATGTATTTTATTTATCATATATGTCATCTTATACTCTTCTTTTTCATCACAAACCCTTTGAGAATAAAAAACCAAACTAAGGGCTTTGGTATCCACATTGCATTTTGTTATAGAATATGGGACATCAAAATAAAATGATTGAACATATTCCTCCCAAAAACACTTCCATTGATTTTTATAATTGTGTGAAAATATTTACCAAATGGATTTAGGGTCTACAGAAACCATTAATAACATGTTAAATAGTTAGTTTATCTAATATATTAAAACATCAAAACTGCAATCAATATTAAACTATGTAGGCGTCATTGTTTTCTTTGATTCAATGAAATTTAAAAATGTTATATCTAACTGTATTTTGTATTAAAAATAATATTCAAGCATATTTTTTTAAATACCTATAGATTTGTTTTATATTTTAAATTGTTTTACATTCAATTTATGATTTTTTTCATATAAACATATATTTTTCTTATCTTAAAAATATATATTTTTTGTTGATATTTGTTATAGGTAATAATGCGTCGAAGTTGGATTACGGCATATCGAATGAGCAATGAATTTGAGGAAGGTGTTGATGCCTTTTTGGAATTTGAAAAACGAAATGTTCCAAGTAGTGAAAAATTTTTCTGTCCATGCCTGAAATGTTTGAATATGAAGAAGTTGAAAAGTAGAGAGATAAAAGATCATCTGATTTGTCATGGTTTTAATCCGAGTTACAGCCCTTGGATTTGGCATGGTGAAACTGGACGGGATGTCACTGATGATGATGATTCGCAAGATGGTAACTCCGATGGAATTGAAGAAATGATTCTCGATATTATAGCAGAACAAATTGAGATAGAAATGACAATTGCGCGCATATATGGTGATGCTGAAAACCCATTATATCCTGGTTGTACAGATTTTACGGTATTGTCGGTGGTGTTAATATTGATTAACCTGAAGGCGAAGCATGGATGGAGTGACAGATGTTTTACAGAGCTGCTACAATATATGAATGACATTCTTCCAAAAGATAACGATCTTCCAGATTCACATTACAAAGCCAAGAAAATATTATGTCCGATGGGATTGAGATACAAGAAAATACATGCCTGTCCGAATGACTGCATTATATATAGGAAGGAATATGAATTTCTGTCAGAGTGTCCTAAATGTGGGACATCACGGTATAAGGTGAAAGAAAAATCTCAGGCTGATGTAGAGATTACAGAGCTCTCTTCAAAGGTATTTTGGTATCTTCCTATAATCAATCGTTTCAAACGTTTATTTGCTAATTCACATGATGCAAAAAGGTTAAGATGACATGCTGAAGAGCGGGTATGTGATGGAAAAATACATCATCCAACTGATTGTCCACAATGGAAGAAAATTGATGCGCAATATTCTACATTTGGAAATGAAATTAGAAATCTCATACTAGGGTTGTGCACAGATGGAATGAATCCATACCGAACACTCAGTAGCACACATAGTTCATGGCCTATATTATTGGTAATTTACAACCTCTCTCCTGAAGTTTGTATGAAGCGCAAATATGTCATGTTGAGTACAATGATCTCTTGTCCAAAGCAACCCGGTAATGATATTGATGTTTACTTGTCACCGTTGATTGATGATTTGAAACTGTTATGGGCTGATGATATTAGGGTGTATGATTCTTATAAAATGGAATATTTTCAACTGCATGCAGTGCTTCTATTTACTATAAATGACTTCCCAGCGTATGGAAATTTGTCTGGATATAGTGTTAAAGGGCATAAAGCATGTCCAATTTGCGAACAACAGATGTCATATTGTCAATTGCATCATGGGAGGAAAACAATGTACATGGGACAACGAATGTTTTTGCCTATGGAACACCCTTATAGAAGACTAAAAAAGGCATTCAATGGCTCATAAGAATTTGATACTGCTCCAAAACCTTTATCCCCTGATCTGTATTTTGAGAGGGTGAAAAACCTTGACGTGACATTGGGAAAGACACAGAAATCCGGTAATGATAGACATATTTGGAAGAAAAGGTCAATTTTTTGAGCTACCATATTGGAGGTATCATGAAGTTAAACATAATATTGATGTCATGCACGTGGAGAAGAATATCTGTGATTCTTTGATTGTAACATTGTTAGATATTAAATGAAAGACTAAAGATGGGTTGAATGCAAGATTAGACTTACTATCAATGGGAATACGTTTGGAGTTAGCTCCCACCCCTAAAGGAAGACGGACATTTCTTCCCCCGGCTTGTCATACATTATCGAAGAGGGAGAAAATTAGCTTCTGTCAGTGTCTTCATGATACCAAAGTGCCTCAAGGTTATTCTTCTAATGTAAAAAAAATTTTCACATTGAAGGAATTGAAGTGGATAGGTATGAAATCACATGATTGTCACATCATGATGCAACAAATTCTATCGGTTGCATTGCGTGGAATATTGCCCATTTGTGTCAGAAAGACTATAATGAAGTTGTGTTATTTTTTCAATTCAATTTGTAACAAGGTGATTAATTTGAATGCTTTTAACATTTTGGAAAAGGTTGCAATTTTTATACTTTGTCAATTGGAAATGTATTTTACTCCCACTTTTTTTGATATAATGGTGCATTTAATGATTCATCTGGTTCGAGAAATAAAGCTTCGTGGACCTGTATATCTTTGTTGGATGTATCCTTTTGAAAGGTATATGAAAATATTAAAGGGGTATGTTAAAAAACTATATCGAACTGAAGCCTCCATTATTGAAAAGTATATTTCTGAGGAGGTAGCAGAGTTTTGTACGAGCTACTTGGCTGCGGCGCAACACATAGGTTTACCTCCATCTCACCATGAACGAGTTAATAATGAGGGAAATGGGATTCATGGCTTGAAAGTCAAATCATTGTCAGCTGAACAGATGAAGAAGTTAGAATCATATATCTTGAATAACATAGTTGATGCTCAACTGTATATCACATTGCATATTAATGAGTTGAAACAATGTCATCCAAAGAAGAATGAAATGTGGATTTTGAATGAGCACAACAAATTTTTTTTGTCATGGATTAAAATGACTTTTCTTGGTAGATCAGATGTATCAGAGACATTAAAATGGATAGTGGGTGGTCTATGTTTAAATGTGATAACATGGTCCAGTTATGACATTAATGGTTATACATTTCATACAAAAGCTCAGGACAACAGAAGTGCAGTTCAGAATAGTGGTGTATTGGTGTTTGCAGAAGCAATGCATTTTTCGAGTGCTAAGGACAAAAACCCAATTTATGCATCAAGTTCATATTATGGAGTGATTGAAGACATATGGGAGGTTGATTACTTTAAAATTAAAGTTCCCGTTTATAACTGTAAATGGTTTAACGGTAACAACAGTGTCAGACACGATGAATTTGGAATGACACTTGTTAATCTTAATAGATTGGAAGACACAGCTGATTCTTTTATAATGGCAACACATGAAAAACAAATTTTTTATATAGTAGATCAATCAGATATATAGTGGGCTGTTGTTTTACAAGGGAAAAAACAATATGTTGGTGAGGATGAACTCGATGAATATGCTGATTTATGTGAGATCGCTACTTCCATGGAAATATTAACAGAACATAATGATGATCATGTTGAAGGCATAGTTTGTGCCACAAGGAACGATCACGACGAAGGAATTTGGGAAAACAATCCATTTGTACATTCCTAAAATTACAGGTAACATATGTTTATTTCTTGTTTACATTTATTTTTTCCATAAATGTTAGATATTTTATGTTTTTTATTTATTAAAACATGTTTTAAAATAAAATAAGTATATGTTTTTATTTGTTTTATGTTTGTTTAGTTTACTTTATCATGTTTATAACCATTACATGAATTTTAAAATGCTTATTTTTGTTCACTAACAATTACTTTACCATGTTTACATTGTTTACCAGGTTTACCATTTTTACCATTTTTACCATCTTGACTATCTTGACCATCTTTGTCGTCTTTCCCATTGTTTAACATGATTAACATATTACCAATGTTTACTATTATGTAACATAGTACACTTTTCTATTTTCTGATTACAGTAGTATTAAAATATTTGAATTTGTATATTTGTGAACTGAGATTTGTTTTTTTTTTATTTGAAAGATAATGACAGATCATTCAGATGATCAACCACATGATTCTGGAGAGGAGCATATTGCTGGTCATACCCCTGGGGATGAACATTCAAATGCTCCTATTATGACAAAGAGTTCAAAGGTCGGTAAACGTGGGTGCACACGTTTACAAAAATTATCACTTGCCCGTACGCAGGATCAGAGGATAGTCGTTGAGTTTGATGATGATGATATTCCAAGAGGTCCGAATGCCAAAGATTTTAAGAGTTTTGTTGCAACTCAGGCTAAGGCCAAAGTAAGCATTCTGTATGATGATTGGAGAGGTGTGGATAAAGCGATTATCTCTCAGTTGTGGGAGACGATTTTGGTAAGATCTTTTTTCATTGTTTGACCATTGTTTTAATTCTTCTAGTATATATAATATGTTTAACCTCTTCTTTATCTGATGAAATTTGATATTCCTGACACTGGAGGAGTCAAGAAGAAATGCTTATCATTGGCTGCCAGGAGATGGAGGGATTTCAAATCAACCCTTTCATCTGATTTCATTTATGGTCATAGGAGTCATGACAATCCATGTCGTATATATCCTTTTATAGATGAAGACACATGGAGACAGTTTTTTGAAATTAGAAAAAAAGAGTCATTTATGGTAAGGGCAATGTAAACTTTTATAAACATTCTTATATAAATGATTTTATTAATGTTTTGTTAATTATTTCTTATTCTTAAATAACAGAAAACAAGGAAAGCTTATCAGGAGATCCAATCTAAAAATGTATACCCTCATAGTTTATCTTGGGGAGGGTATGCATTATTGGAAGAAAAAATGATGGCGGGAAAATTTCAACAACTAAGAGCTGAGTCTTCAAGCTCTGGAGAGGTGGCCCCTCCATCCCCTCCATCTAGACATGAAAAATGGAAGAGAGCTCGGAAGGGAAAAAAGGGAAATATCTTTCAGAAGAATCGAGAATCGTAGCTGAGAGGATTATAAGATATCTATTTAATTTATTTAGGTTAACTTTTTTCTTCATATAAGTTTCAATCATTATAGAAATGTTCTATTAATTAATACAGGACTCTCTAGAGGAGAAGAGTTTAGAGGGGACAATTAGAGCTACTGGGAGGGAAGATATTTTATTTGCAGCATTGGGAAGGCCCGAACATCCTGGTCGTGTAAGAGGATATCCGGCAGGTGTATCGGTAAGAAAAGTGGTTCCCCGTTATTCAACTTCTAACATTGAGGGGGTTTATAAAAAAAATGGAATCCTTGGAGGCTCAAGTTCAAAATATTAATGCGACGATGGAGGACATGATTAGAGAGTCGGTCCAGTCTATGTTTGCAAAAATGAAAAGACAATTTCAGACTGCAGCTCCTACTCCTCCACCTCCCCCTGCAGACCCCATTATTTATCCTCCACCTCCGCCAGTAGCTCCAACTCCCCCACCTCAGCCTCTGGACCCCATTTTTTATCCTACGCCTCCACCGCAGCTTCCTATGTATTTCGAGTTGTATGTTGATGATTCTCAACATCATATAGTAGCATACGGGTTGGTATATAGTATAGAAGATACATTTCATCATCAACAATTAGAGGTAGAGAATCAGAGGGTCACTGTACAGGATATTATAGATAGATCAACTAGGGTACCAATACGTACATATGAGGTGGCATCAGTTGGACAGAGTATCGGCCATTTTTTAGTTTGGCCATCCCGACTTCTTCGACTCATTACCATAGAGGTATGAATGTTATATATTTTATTTTATTTGTTTATTAAAGTTGTTTTATCATTTGAAAAATACTATATTTTTCAAAAAAAAAATTCACAGGAATAATTCAAAGGTAAAGAAATATTGTATAGACAACAACAAAGACAACATGCTATGACATCAGATACAGATTCCAATGGTCTTGACAGATTGTCAAGATATTCACATTTGTTGTTGGGTTTTTATGAGTTTCCAATGGAATCTCATGTTTGTGGATGTGAAATAAGTGTGGGGATTACAAAAACTGATATCATGGAGCTTGTTACTGGAGATAAGTTGGGCATCAACGTGGTGCAAAATTTTTCCAGGTAAGTCATAACACCTTTTCCCTGCATTATATTTATTAAAAATGTATACTTATGTATGTTTTGTATTAGGTGTCTTTATAAAATTTGTGAGAGGAATGAGCTGAAAGAAGTATATGGATTCATGGACCCGCAATTGATTTCCCCTGAAGCATGTGCATTGAATGAGGAATAAAGAATGGTTTATATTGCTGAAAGATTTGAAAAGAATATAATCACACAATGTTGGATGATGCATTTTTGTGAGAGGTATGAAACACATTTCTCTAAAAGAGTTAATTATCTTTTAAAATAAGAAAACACTAACATTAAATTTTCTTTTATCAGTGATCATTGGATGTTAGGGATTTTTTACCCAAGGGAGAAAGCTCTTTATTGGATATGCTCTGTTCATAGTGATGTGCGGGAATGTTTTAAGAATATATTGGAAAAGTAAGTTTCAATTTCTCAATAGTTTTATATATTATAATGAAATTTAAATTTACCCCATTTGTATTATTTTCTAACAGTGCATGGGTCTACTTTCAAAAAAACACAAAGAAATGAAATGCAAAGATCAAATATGTAAATGCGAAGGTAAATTTCCATTTATAATTTTTACATTTTGATTTTATTCATAAAATTATTATATTGAATTTACACTCATTCAAACAGAATTGTCATGAACAACAAGGTGTCATCGAATGCGGATATTATATGTTAAGATTTATGTATGAAATAAAAACAACTAGGACAGTTGTGAATTTTGACTTGGTACGATTTCCTCTTAAACTTTTCCATAATATTTCAATTTGATTTATTCATTATACACGTTAACTATCTTATTTTTCATTTTTTTCTTTTTGATGACCCTCAACCCTATACTGCTGAAGACATCAAACACGTACAAGTAGAGTGGTCAAATTATTTTACAGGTTTGATTGAATTTTAGTTGTTTGCAATGTAAAATGTAATTTTGAATATTGTCATTTTAATTGTGTATTTGGTAGTTGTTTAGGTTGGATTTAGTTTTTTTTTTGATGTTGACAGTGTATGTTTTGAATGTTATATAAGTGAATGTTTAATTTTTCTCTACTTCTTCTTTTGGTCTACATTTGATGGTTTTTCTGGTATGGATTTGGGTCTATGGGGGAGGGGTTCCAAGGGTGTGGGGGTGTGTTCAGTGGGGTTGGGGGGTGTCCAGCGGTCTGGGAGGGCTATCCGGTGGGGTGGGGGACAGTCTTGGGGGGTGGCAGGGATGTCCCAGGGTGTGGGAAGGCGGTCCAGGGGTGTGGGAGTGTTGTCCAGGGGTTGGGGGGGGGGGGGGGGGTTGTCCAGGGGTGTTTGGGGCTGTCCAGGGGTGTGGTGGGGGCTGTCAAGTGGGGTGAGGGGGTGCTGTTCAGGCGGGTGGGAGGTTGTCGAGGGGTGTTTGGGGGTGTCTTGGGGTCGGGGGGTAGTCTAGGAGTGTGGTGGGGGCTCCAATGGGGTGGGGGACGGTTTTCCAAGGGGTATACATGAGGGTGGGAGCTCCAATGGGGTGGGGGAGGGCTTTCCAGGGGGTATACATGAGGGTGAGGGCTCCAACGGGGTGGGGAGGGTTGTCCATGGGGTATAAATGAGGGTGGGGGCTGTCTAAGGGGTATGTTTTATATGTTATATTTGTACATGCTTAATTTTTATCTACTTCAGTTATTTTGGTACGATTTCTTGATTTGTTTTCTGGTTGATTCTTGTGGAGAGAAGATGACTGCATTCTGTTTTAAAAAAATTGGGTTTATCACGTCAGTTATTAAATAACCAACGTGATAAAATGCCTGGAAAATAGTTTATCACATCGGTTATTTAATAACCGACGTGATAAAAGGCCTGGAGAATGGTTTATCACATCATTTATTTAATAACCGACGTGATAAAAGGCCTGGAAAATGGTTTATCACGTCGGTTATTGAATAACCGATGTGATAAAAGGCCTGGACAATGGTTTATCACGTCGGTTATTGAATAACCGACATGATAAACCGCCTTCTGCCGGTTTATCACGACGGTTATATAATAACCGACGTGATAAACCCCCCTCCCCCGGTTTTTCACATCAGTTTTATAAGAACCGACGTGATAAACCACGCTCACCCCGGTTTATCACGTTGGTTCTTATAGAACCGACGTGATAAACCCCCCTCGCCCCTGTTTATCACGTCGGTTTTTTAATAACCGACGTGATAAACCCTTCCCATTTTCTTTATCACATCGGTTCAAAAATAACCGACATGATAAACCTCACGATTTTATGTTTTTGACGTCGGTTTTTAAATAACCGATGTCAAAAACCTTATTTATAACGTCGCACGTATTAACGTAGGCTAGAAACTGACGTAAAAAATGAAAAATAACCGACATAAAAAACATTTTCTACACTAGTGTGTAGCCATCCGATATGGAGGAATGGACACTAGTGCCACCCCTAGCACAAGATCAATAGTAAATTATAACTATAGCTCTGTAGGAACACCTAAATTTTCATCTAAAAATACATCCTAAAACGATTCACCACTTGAGGAAAGACCAATTTTAATGTCAACTAGTCATCTAGATATTGACTGGAAATCTCGGTTGTAACTCCTCCCAACCCAAGATGCTCGGGTCTTACTCTGATCTCCTGGACATCCCATTCACCATTGTGTAAAAACAGACGACTATATAGTGATGTCAAACTCACCCGAAAACTATAAAAATTGATGACTGCCTAGAAGGGAAGTAACCAGTCCATCCCGAGAGTGACATCATAGTCTGTCATCTCTAGGACACTTAGGTCCCATAATATGTGAAACCCACTAACATCAAGAGGTAAATCCATACCCATATGTACAGTAGTCATCCTTTTCCACAAGTATGTGTCTAGAATAAAGATATCAGATGAATAGAAGATACAGAGCCCAAGGCTCTCCAAAATAGCAAAATATTTGGAAACTATAAGAAGACCCTAAATCAAAAAGTTCTGAAGCTAAAACTGAGGCAACTATGATCGTACCTAGAACAATAAAGGGTCCGAGATCCCGCTCCAGCGGGATCTGCTCCACTAAAAAAGACCAGATGTCATGGTCGTGACCTCCACCTCATCCTCAACAGTCAGATGTACTAATGTTTCTAGACTTCTGATAAAGTGGTGGTGCTTATCTTGAACAAGGAGTCATAGAAGAACCACTGTCACTTTCTATTAGTGAGAAAAAAATGAATTATCCACTAAATATGGTCCATCTTCCCAAAATATAAACACTCAAATAGGACTATATGGGAATGGTTAAATGTAGGTCATCCCATCCCACACTGGTAGCACACAACCAAGCTATGAGATGAAGTATCCCGTCTATTGTGATATCTACAAGTAGACTCCCTTTAATGATTCTTTCTATTAGTATGACGGGTACCAACTCCATATGTCAAACCTCCCTCACTCAAAGCTCTATAATCCCTCTAATTGTGTATCGTGATCTGCACCTAGTTGACTATAGAGGTGATGGAAGTCTACCTGATGATGTTCACCTGAGATCGGATGTCATTCCTAAGACCACCCTCAATCTTCCATGCTAGGCATAACTCACCCCCTACAATGGTTGTGAAGCATTGCAGCTCTGTGAAGCGAGATGATTACTACATGATGGAATGAGTACCTTTTTCCAGACTCATGGACACTTAGGCCTGATCATACCTCCAAGTCTCTGGGTAGAAATAATTATAGAAGGTACGCTGACACTCCTCCAATTCCATTCTTTGTTGCTGTCCCGCCTATGATATCACATCCCACCATCTCATAGTATAATCCTGAAGTATATACGCAGTGAGCTTCACTCTCATATCTGGAGGCATCATCATATTCTCAAATATAGAAAGCATGGCTTCCTACGATCACTCTACAGCCCGAGGTCGTCCATCCAATATAAATGTAGAGGGATGCTCCTACTGAAAAACCCGCAATAAATCGGCCATACATGGGGTATGATGATTTAATCCTCAGAAGGTCTGCATGGACCTACGGAAGTCCTCACGGAACTGTGCAGCATAACCTACATTAGGGATAATGGCTGGTGCCAAGACCGGAACTATAGGAGTATCCGCTAGAAGTTCTTTGTCAACCATGTCTAGTGTCTGATAACTGGCCTGTAACTGTCGTATAACCGGAGGATATCTTAGTGGCATGACTTTTCACGATCAAGCCCACACATAGTTCAATACTATTATGGGTAAAAACATACAAATTTTGGGAGGAAAAAAGAGAAATAATTCATTATTTTTTTAAATAGGGATGTGCGGCATGTATAACCTCTAAATGAAATGTTCCGTTAAACCATCCCAAGGTTGTGTACTCCTGCCAATTCTGGGCGTGTAAAACCCCATACACACGACATGTTCTCCAAAGACACATCGTGTTCTTAAATCCTCTTTATCGGCCAATTTATTCTACACATCTTGACCCACATGGTTCTCCTAGTGTTAGACTACACATCGTGTTTCTGCCAGACAAGGCATGTACTAGATGAACTTCACCAACCCGTGATGTTAGTCACACGACCAGTTACACTACTGACTCTACATGGGGTGTTTCTGCCACACACAATTTTTACTATAAATAACTTCATCGACCCATGTTTATAATTATACGGCTGACTCTACACTTTGGGTTTTTTCCAAACCCCACATATAGTAACTACCCACAATCCACCCTTATCGTTGGTCACACGACTGCACACATGGTCTATAACACACGATGTGTACATTCAGTACATATCATGTGCTATCAATGATTTCCCAATCCCATGCATCTTCCCACACATCTAGTCCCATAGTTATGGATTACACGGTGTGTACATAAAGTACCCGGCGTGTACGTAAGAAAATATTCTCCTTCATAAAAATAAGGACACATGGGATGTATTAATCATTACATTCTATGTATTCTAGGTTTTTCCAGAGAGTAATCCATAGAAACTACTCTAGAATATGTAAAAGCACTAATAAAACAATGAAGTGCCAAATTATGATCCCTAAGGGCCCATACATCCTGAAAATCAATGATTAGAATCTTTTACATATCATATAAAAACATAATAATGAAATGTTCCACAAAATTATGTTCCATGGGGGCCAATAACACCTTAAGGACCAAAATATGGAATTCCTTAAAGTTAACATTAATTATTAGAAATACCCTATCAAACAACATGTATCTTATCAAGGAATCTATCACAATATCATGTATATCTAGAGAAACATCTATCACAACAACATGATATCTGTAATTTAATGTAAATGGCATGGAAATAATGAAAGACATTTTACCACTAGAAAGCACCATTATGATACATGAGATTGAATACCTTCATCTCGTCTTGTTGAAATTGAAATATAACCACAATAATATCTACAATAATAGCACAAAACATGTGAATCACCCAATGGTGAAATAAAATCAACATTAATAATTTTAAAATCAGTAAAATTGAAACATATGAGGAAAATTGGATTTTCACTATACCTGGGTTAGCTACTCCCATGAACAACTTATTAACTATTATATATTCCTTCATATCCATGGTTATAGACTAAAAACAGTAGGTCATGAATAAATTAATTCATCTGATACCACTTTTTAACATCTCAGTTTCGGGTGCCACAAAGAGGTGCCCCGTAACTAGTTGGTCACATGGCCTCAAACACATTTCTCAAAATGCCAGATGTTGCTGACTAGTAGTGAGGACATTGGGTGTGATAGTGGGGAATCTATGCCCTCATTGGTAGAGTAATGAAGCATTTGGAAAAAGATAATAATAGCGAAAGTAATGATAATACCATACAACAGTAAACAAAAGAAGACTGAAGAAACAATCAACTAGATCACAAATATAAATGATCCATGACACATATGTCTAGGAAAGTTTCCAAATAAGTTTTAATAATGGAATATAGTAATAAATAAAAGTAAAAAAGAAAACAAACAATCTCTAATAGCATAGCAAGCCTCAACTTGGTCCCATGCTCTCCATTTTCAAAGTAATTAAGTACCTGAAGTAGAAGGGTGTTTTCCCTTATGTAGACCAGCAAAAATATAATCCAATTGGGCCCAATAGCATGACCCAAATAGGGTGAGATAAGAATCCAAGTAAGAAACTACCTAATGATCTATGCCTTACAGTCAGTGAATATATATGGCAGGCTGTATGCGTAATTAAGAAATAAATAAGGAATTACTCAAATGTAAACATTCCTATAGTTCTAATTACACCCATTTTCATTTATAATTTGTGTAACCAAAAATCATATATAACCCTCTTGGAGATACTCATAGACTAACCCCTCTTGTTTAGCGAATCAAACATAACCAACCGTCTGGGATGTACTCATAGTAAATCCCCCTGGTTTAGCATTAGCACATACTCTCTAAGGAAGAATTCAACATCAATTCCCCATGTCGTATCATAACGGTAACTATAGAAACTCTGAAGAAGAAATCAATGTCAAATTTCCCCCTTTTCCTCGCAAAGAGGAACTACAGACACTCTGAGGGATCACAAAGTCCATCCTCCCTTTGGTCTCACGATGTTAATGTAAACAAATAATATAGGGAGGCACTCATAATCTATTCCACATACGGTCGACTATACTAAGTTCCCACAACCCTTTGTAAGTAAGTCGTGCACAAACGATATATGGAAGCCAATGAAGACCTGAGAAGCTACTTAGATAAATAGTCTTTAGTATCCCACAACATTTTAGATAAATATCAATCCATACTTACAAAAATAGGCATGGAAATCAAAGCTGCCGAATAGGAAATGCTAAACAGAATGGTCAATATAAAGAAAACATGGGAATGAAATCCATAGAAATGTAAATAACCTAATTTAAAATAATTAATCCTATAATCAGACAAATAAGGCATTGAAGTACAAACATAGTTATAAACCATAAACATGAAATACCCCGAACAAGGATATTGAGTTCTTTTTCACATATAACATGCTGAATAACTATAGAAAGGCACAAACCACCTACCTCTATGTTGTACGATTGATATACGTGATCCTCAGGCCATGAATTTACATATAACGCCATAGATATAAAAAACATCTTAAAGGGTTAATTGAAGATATCTCACGAGAGAGGATAAATCAAGGAACACAGCTCTAGAAGAAGGATGAACTCATAAATGTGATTCCAATGAAACTGACATAGTTCTATCCAGAGAACAGACGTCGAGTCGGAGGCTTGGAGAATAATCACATTGTACAGTAACTCACAGACCAGACGAACATGGAAGATGGTATTTCTGTTAATAGGACATAACCCTGGTCTGATTAATGAAATTAAAATTAAGTACACAACACGTTCTTCAAGGGTACATGATGAGTACTTTCATTAACAGGCCTCTAATTTAGGCGGTATCTAGGTCACCCCACATGACTACGTACTCGGTCGTTACATGGTCAGTACACGATCAACCGTGGCAACCAGATACATGATGTGTTATTTCAATGTACACAACATGTACTCCTTAAATTTATGAATTCTCCTCTTTTCCTCAAAACCCCATAAAAGAAAAACTCATCCCTAAAATAAATATATGTGTTCTTAAAAGTATAGTTCTTTAAGATACTATAATGGGGGTCATATTTATAAATTTCAACTGATCTATGATTTTCACATGAAAAGATACGTACATTCTATTGTGATTTGGGTAATCATTCTAGACCATTTCCCCCACCTAAAAACCCATATATTATTCACATGATTTAAAATTTTGTAGGTTGATATTTTTGATATGATATATGAAATTTTTTCATTTTTAACCCTAGAACCCATAGTTTCATCTTGGAATTTGTTATTTAAAATCGAGTGATAGATTGTTTTTTTATTGTTGTGGGGGATGATTGTTTTTGAAAATGTGGTTGTCTTAGAGAGATGGAATGATTAATGTTTGACTTGTAAACATCTAAGACATATGTTCACAACATTTCATCGTAGTCACATGGATAAAAATGGGGAGATTGAACAGATAAAGTGATATTTTTCAATAATATTGTATTTTTATCGCCTTGTTGTGGATTGGATAGTACAATAGGATATAATACCTTTTGGTTCCATCTAGATATTGTCAGGACACATGAATTCTAAAATAATGGTAGTATATAGATTCAGTCGTTTGTGACATGAATTAGTTGACTAAAGGATGATAGTTTAATCCCCATCTAGTTAATGAGGATTTAGGGTGTGAGTGTATCTAATTATTTTAAATATAGAATCAATAAAAAATTCCCATCCATCACATAGGGAGGGAAACAAGGATACTGACATAATCATGAGGTGGTGATACGTGAGACAAGTGGAGGACGTTTATCTTTAGAATGGTATATGATAATTTATATAGGTCACCCCAGTTGTACATGTGGGTCTGATGAATGTAATGAGTAATTCATGTTCTAGAATAATATGAAAAATTATTAATCTATCAAAAATATTTGAGGGTTTAGAAAATGATGTCCACATTTGGGATCAATGTGATTCAATAAGGGAAAAAAATCTAATAAATAAAAATGATTATAAGCGAGTAATTAAATTGCTTATATCTCTATATAATTAAAAACAAAAACTAAATATGGAAATCAAGATTTAGGACTTCATTGGACTTGGTGGAATAATTTGTATAAGGGAAACATGTTTCTAGAGTGTTTCACTGCACTAATGGGGACTAAATCTAAATGGATATTTATTACTCACACTTACCTACATATTTAGAGACATGTTTTGTCAAAAATAATTCATTCATGGGCATGGATTGGGAACCTACAGAAAATTAACAAGATTGGATGAAGTGTATAGACCATCAATGAAAAAAGAAGATAGTTTAATGTTGTGTTTCTATAGAAGAAGATCGGAGCACTAATTTGATGGAATCTATTTCTCAGATGTCGGTATGATATATGGTGATGGATCATACTAATAGTGATGTGTTCACTACTCCGTATGTCCAATATATGGATGGTCATGCTGTTAAAAAGTGTTTATTAGTTATGTATGCCTCAAAAAAGCATTCAAAATTACCATTCTCTCTATGGTCGAAATCATGGATAATAGTTTTTATATTAATTCTTCTCAATAAAATTATGGCAGGATGATCGAGGGAATGATTCTAGTGGATATCAGCAATGAGTAGTGTTATTGGATCAACATGGAATATCAAATTTTTATAGGAGTATTCATCAATAAAATGATAAATATGCTAGATTATATTCAAATAAAGGACAATAAGACATATAAATTTGAAAACCTCATCAATGATGATTTAGATAAAAATTTAATAAATATAAAATTTTATTATTCTATAATTACCTGGGATTTTTAATCCTCTCCATATTGGAAATTGTGTCTTTCCAATTTTAAATTTGGGATTAGTAACTATGGTGTCACATTTCAAAATTACATCATTGAAATCCCACATTGGAAAAAGAGTAAATAAAACATCCATGTTAAAAGAAATAAAAGATAGTAAAATGGACTTCTAATATAAAAAATACTAGGATTCCATGTAGAAATACATGGATATGGAAGAAAAAGTAACCATCATGTTATAATGGAGAGTGAAATAATACATGATCAGGAGAGAGTTAACAATCTCAAAACCACAATCCTGTGATGGGATAAATAGACATTGATTTCGTAATATGAAAAGAAAATAGAAAATGTTTTTTATAGTTCTTTTTCATTGATTTGTGGAATTAGTTAACTAAATATTCTATGATCATAAGGATATATACATTGATGAATAGTTGAGTTTATTCAAAAAATCAAAAATCTACAAACTCATATTTTTCTCTAAATGATTATAATTAAAGATAAATTATTCACAACTAAATCACTAGAATCAACTTTTAGAGAATCATAGAATCCAAATAAGATTAAATATCAACTCATACAATAATTAGAAATTAACCAAAACCAAAAATTTATTATAAATAAATATGATTTCTAAAATATAATAAATATTAAAAGAATAAATATTACATTTAATCACCTAATTTTAACTATAATACCCATAGTTCAACAAAGACCATTAAAAAAATAATTATACTTGTATTTACTTAAAAAAATGAAATCATTGATTGAAACCCAAAATTAAAAAGTATTGGATCACATAGTCTTCTAAGATAATTGTTATCATTTATCAGTAAATATCATTATCCTTTATTACTGTCTTATACCTAAATGTAATTAACCTAATCACATATTATCTAAGATAATTTAATAAATTGCATAAATAAACAAAAATCTATATAATACCATAATAAAAAACATAGATTCTCCAAAAGATATAAATAAACCATTACTCCTCAATCAAAATAACATAGTATTAAATTTACCTTAAACATATAAAGTTCCCAAAATAATGAACGTATTCCAAAAAAACATTTATCACATAATTCACAAAACATTCCCAATACCAAGGATAAACTACTTCCCAAAGTCATCTTATTATTATTCCATAATATATTTTAACAAAAAATAAAATTTATACTAACCGGGTACTTCAAATAGGCCGATGGTAGGTTATAAATCCTTGTTGCAGTTCAGTTGTGTGTTCAATTTCCACAGCGATGTCCAATAAAATGGGTTACCACCCTTTCTACAAGATTTATTTTCCCTACAATTTTATAATTTTTTACATTCCCAAAATAAGATAAAATTCTCAAAAATATTCTTATCTTGTTTGTCCAAAAAATTTATCTCATGTATTCATTTTGAAATCCAAAATTTAATTACACACAATTATCCCAAAATAAAAGATCCTATAAACCATATTGGTTATTCATACCAATATAATTAAGTCAATTAAGAAATTATAATCCTTCATTAAATAAAATTTTTACATAATAATCATTAGGACTAAACATAATATAAAAAAAGACATCCAAAGTAATATCATCATCAAAATATCAGTATAACTATTTAATATTTCATCACGATATAATCAATTATAACTCTTGAATCATTTATATGTATACTTCATGATAAATTATAATTATTTTTACCAATTTATAATTCTCTACATATTATTTTTTGAATACATATTTTCTAAAAACAAAAACATGAATCATGTTAAATGATTAAAAAATATAAAAACATGAGATTACTAATAATCTAAACAATTCATTTTTCATTCTCAGCTTCTTATTTATCATTTAAAATGAAATTAGGTATTTCAAAACGTATATTTGTATGATCCCCCATATCCAATTTTCAAACCTACTGCATAAGTAATTTTTTTTCATAATTACCATTCTCCCAATATTTAAGACATATAATAGATAATTTATAAAAAAATTCCCTTTCATTGAGTCAGCTGAACGCTTCATTTTTCATAGGTTTGATATTGCTTTATAAACATTATTTTAAAATATAAAAATCCTTTCAATACCATTAAAACATTTTCCTATGTTTTTATTTCAACATAATTGACAAATATGTTGATGTATATGCTTACCTTTATGATAATTATTTCTATAACAACCATAGGGATTCATTTATCTGATACATGATGCATCAGAAAAGTCACAAAGGATCTAGTGGTTATCATTTTGCCTAATAAGATGTTTAGAATAACAAATATATTTCTCATAGTAGCTCCCATTTAATTTTATTTCAATTCTCTATGGCCAAAAAATTTTCTTTCACATCAATTGTTGCTTTGGATCCTATTGGATTGATCCATTTACTAAAACCAAATATGTTAGTGTGAGTATATCAATAAAATCATCACATATTATTATATAAGGAAGATAAACACTAAAATATACGTATCCATGTTATCTCAAACACATCAAATTTATTTAAAATGACTATGAATCATTATAATATTCTACCCACAATAGTTATATAACATTTATCATAGGCTTAAATATCACTATAATTTCTAAATTTATCTAATCCTACTACTGATACTAACTAATATGACACAACCATATACATTACAAAATCATTAGTTTAATAATGTATTAAAATTAGATATCTTTTCAAGTTTATATTTTTATATGATTATTCAACAACTATTAGACAACAACTCATCTATTACAAATTTGTCACTTCTACCTACAAACCATTTTATCACAAAATGAAACTCTTTGAAATAAAACATGATTTATTTTTCTAGATAAATAAATTCATAAAATTCATCTTGACTTATTTATTTCTTTTAACCATCATAATACCCTATGATTAAAATTTCATACACTATGGATGAGCTCAAAAATATTCACAAAGGAAAATAAATACGGAAATAAATAACTATTACATGAATACTTATAAACCCATAAAATCATATGTTTTATCTGAAAAAACATCATCTATTTTACAAACCACATTAAATCATAATATTCTTAGAAAAATAATTGAAATCATAAATCATAAAAATCTATTGTGGCATTCATATCATACTTATATAGTATCATTCATTATTACATTGGTGGTATCCTTTGTCGCTATGTTTTGAATACCCATCATAGTATATTACCAAAATATAATAGGAAAAACCATATAGATTTACAGTGTATCATCACAAAATAGGTTGGTGAGATGTAACATGCTCACCTGCTTTCAATTTATCATATTACCACCCATATACATATGCAATTTTCATGATATATAACATACAAACAATTTATAAAACAATTATAATAGAAAAATGATCTTTTCACATTTAAATCACAAGATATCAGTTCATGATATTGACATAATCAATAAATTTTCAAAATAATTTTTTTTGAAATAATACGGGAAAAATGAATATCGTATATAATTTTCTTTGTAATAATAATTTTTACTTATAGAAGAATAATAATATCAAATAATGGCTACAACAATTAAAAATTCATTATCATTGCATACATTAAAAAACATTACTTTTTTCAATTAGTATAAAAATTCATAGAAAAAGGTTTCATTTCAATTAATGTTTTATGAAACTAAATTTCAGTGTTTTTAATTATAAAATATATAAAATAAGGTGGTGTTTATTATCGAAATATTCCTCAATGAAAGGTTATTGAGATGAATTCCATTATCTCAAATTTGACATGTCATGTACAATCATTTTATTCATTATTAATAAAATTTGGATAATTTAAAAATTCTGGATATAATTTTACATGTGTATTATTCCTTTTATATCACATTATAACAAACTATTAAAATTAAATAATATTCTAATTTCATATAGGACTTTTAGTCAATATTCAGTACTTGAGTCGAAAAAGAACTTGTTATGATGTAAATAGTCAATGAGGTCATAATTCCATTATATCCAAAATAGTATTAATGACATAATCATCACTATAATAAATTAATCTTACACTTTAAATCAAAACATTGTTAATGGATAGGGAATATTAACAATTATATATTTAGGGTGATGGTTGGTCATACGTAAATATGAGTAATGTTTTCATTTTTCATTGATCATTATGAAAATAAGGTAATTATTATTTTATCATTACAAAATGTTAAAAATATTATTGAAATAATGATAATCATTTAAATATAGTTATAGGAATGTATCATTATTATTGTAAATCATTCCTTATCATATAAAATAAATCATTATTCTCATACTTTTACAAAAAAAGTAAAAAATTACATCGTTTGGAAGTTGAATGAATTATTCCTATCAAAATGTTAAAAAATAAAAATTGTTAAAAATAAAATTAAACATCCATAAGAGAATAATAAAAAAATTATGATTACATCTAAAAAATGATGGAAATGGATGATAATTATTAACCAAAAAATCATAAAATTAAATAATCCCAAATATGGAAGAGATTGTGAAATCAATATCTATCTATTCATATTCAATAAGATTGTATCCCCATGTAAAATAATTAAATAAATATCTTGAAATTACGGATAATACACATAGAAGACATTTGTGGTTAGTTTATACACCATGTATAAGAAACATTTAGTATATAAGGCACTTGTATCACAAAAATAATGTTGTGAAAAAAATCCCCTTACATTTTGTCCAAAATCCATTTGTACTCAAATAAGGTTCCTCTTTTTCTTGTCTCACCTTTTGATTTCAACAAAAGGACTCCATAGGATGGATTTTATCTCAATTTTCAGCCTCAAGGATGTTGTGAGGGAAGTTGGTAGAGAAATTTTTAGCTTTTTGTTGATCCATAGGGCTTTGGTGGTGTAAATTAAAGAGAAGATGATGTTCTCTTTTATTAGAGGGAGGAGGGGTAGTTTTTGAAACACCAAAACTATTAATTTATTATAAAATATATTTCATTTTAAAATAGCTATAATTTGAGTTATTTCGATTTTAATATTAATATGGGATTAAATCTTCACAACCGATGAATATGGGACTTGTTTATGTCACAAACTGAACCTTATCATTTGGCTATAACCCATAGTTAATCAATTTAACTCTTACTGTGACTACTAGATTTTCACCCTATATGGTTAATATAGTTGAAATAAAATAGAAAAAGAACACCAATTGGATCATTTATGACATATGGGACACTTTTAATGTTATTTTTATGATGCTTATATTTCTATTATTTTTTTAAATGTCAATAAAATATTTTTTAATGTATCATTTATGTCCATTTTGATACTATTAAATATTTGAATTTTTAAAAATATAAAACCAACATTATATCCTCGAACAAAAACCTCAACTATTTCACTAACAAGTATATCTTATCTATATATTTTATTGATATAATTATTTTGGTAAATTTATATATTTTTTAATATTTCTAATGTCATTTATTTAATGTCCCAATTAATTAACCAATTAGTTTATCATTACTGTATAAGCCATTAATTAAATTATTTCATATCATAAAATTAAAAATATAATATAAATATTATTAAATTTTTATTATTCTTTAAATTAATTTTTATAGTAAAATTCATCTTATGTATATCACCATATTAAAAATGATATAGATATTAAATTTTGAATATAACACCTTTAACTCTTCTATATATAAAATATAATAAATGAATTAATATAATACAAGTGGCTTAAAATGGATTATATTTTTATCCTAAGGTTTTTATGGGTTGAATAAGACTTATATATTGAAATTTGGACAAGTGTTAGTGTATTTTTATATTATTATATTATTATTTTCACCATTAATTACACTCTTTTATTTTAACTGTTTAACTAAAATTCAAAATTCTACTCTTCATAAAATATTATATTGGTCATACTATATCACATTTTTAATAATTATTACAATCATTTATTTCCATTTTTTGAAATTCAAGTCACAGAAGCAATAAAATGACGTTTATTGACAATCACACAAATGCGGCTAGAATGCGGGTAAAAGAGACTTTCAAAAGATCAATAAACTTTTTATAAATAATTATATTATAAAAATGATTAAAATGATGTACATTTGATTAATATATGTAATACTTATCTATTGCATCATTAAATTCAATTAACATTTAGAAAATTTTGTAAATTAAAAAGATGGGTTTTAACTATTATTTAGTATTTTCCACTATTCATAAAAACATAATACATCTCATACAAATAACAAAAATTCACCCCAATATATAATTTTTTTTTCAAATTAATAAATAATTTTCATTTTATCAAAATTATTTTCAATGATTTTCATAAATTAATTTTATTATTTTTTATAAAATTACATTACTGTCTGTTCATTTTAGAAAATAATTATTTTAAACATATTATAATTTTAATAGAAAATATATTTTTCATTATAAAAACCATTATAACTCATATTTAAATTTTTTTTATTACTTTTCATAATACACTTTTTTCACCTGGTTTATAATGAAATTATTTAAATAATTATAGAAGTAAAGTTATGTTTCGAAAATCCTCGGTGATGATTGTAATGAAAACCAAGTCGATGTTCTGTGTAGAGCTAGATTTTCATGGGTTTTCATATATCCTAATTGAATATATAGTTATATTATAAAATAAAAAATATATATATTATGTTTCATGAAAGGAAAATATCATAAGATTAAATTAATCCTAAATCAGAAAAATCTAGTGTTGTAAGATTTTATGCCTAAACTAAGGCCTTTAAAATCTGGGTTGGGATTCGTAGATGAGGTTTGGGTTGAGCTTGGATGAATTTATGGTTTCATTCAAGGTGTTTATTAGATTATAGTGGGTATATATTTATAGGATATGGGAGAGGGACCATTGGAAACTCTTAAAGTATAAAATCAATATAAACTATTTTTTTTAATAAAATGACTCCAAAATGAGATATGTTGAAGATAAGAGGATAGTACTTTTATATCCTCTCATTAAATAATTTTTGGACATGTATTTATTTTATTTTAAAACATATCATTTTATTTTCCATTAATTATTCTCATTTAATTTTTATCGTGATATCAACATTTTTAGTATTAAGAGGTAATAAATTTAATTTATATGGTGAAAATTTCACATAATTGGACATTTAATTAATTTTTTTACCTTATCATAGATATTTTTGAATTTTAAATTTGATTTAGTATTTTTATATAATTTGATAAATTATTATTTTTATAAAATATCAATTATGTCATTTTTAAACTATTCATTTTATTGAATTTAAATAAGATACAAACAACGAGATAAAAAAAAAACCATTTAATAGAAGTATAAAATTTATTAGTCACCTAAACAATTCATGTAATATATAAATTATGAAAAATAGTATTTATTTTAATATTTATAATAACACTTATTTGATTCATTCTATAAAAATGAAATCACTACATCATCATTGTGTCAAAAATAAATTTAATTATTTATTGTCAATTTTTTTTAAATAAAATACCATGATGTAAGAAATTATTTTTTATTATTAATGAATATTTATAATCAAAGTGATCACTTATAGAATCCCATATTAAAATTGTTTTAGTAATAATAGTCATTTTAATGATATTTTTTCATTTCCTCTAAATTAAATGTTATAAATGTCAAAAATACAGCCCAGTGGATTCCAAAACCCCAAATTTCTTCTCATAGATTTTTATTATTATGAATAACTAATAAAATAAGGGTACGATATTTGTCTAGGTAGATTTGTATTATTGTAATATTGTTTTATCACTTAATTACAATAATTTCTCTTTAACTAAAGTAAATCAAATAATAAAGTTACTATTCAACAAAATTTATTTTCCTCCTATAATATCAAATTCTTCATATTTTGTAAAACTGTTTATATCTATTTTTGAAAATTCAATTCAAAATTAGTAACTAAAATAAATATATTGTTATTCCAGTTGATAGATTGAGGAAATAGGTTTTTAAAAAGTAAAAATCATCAAAATTTTGCCAGGTGTTTATATCCAAATTAAATGTGAAATTACATCCAACATATAACATTTGATTAATTAATAAATATAATATAATTACAATTTTAACAAAATCAATGGACATTGTAACTATATAAATAAGTTATAAGAAAATTAAAATTTGAATTAAAATTCATTTTTATCACTATTCAAAAAAATGAATTTTATCATAAAAATAAAAATTCTAAAAAAGTAAATATTGTTGTCCTGCTTCCAGTGATTATGATTATTTTTTCATACATAACATATAATTTTTTCAAAAATAGATTTCAAATTCGTTTTCCATCAGAACGTTTTAAATCATCCTTTTTATAAAAAAACTCATTTTATATGTAAAATTTAATTTGTTATTATATAATATCTAGAAAAAGCATATGAAAAACTATTAATATTATATTTATTTAATATTTCATTAATATAATACAAAAATAGGGATTTTATTTTTTTTAAACATAATTATTGGCACAAAAGTAGTTTTTCATAAAAAACAAATCATTTTTATTCAATTTGTTTTTAGGTAAATGTCTTAATAGTTTTCAAACCAATGTATCAATATGTAAACATGTATAAACCGTATATTCATAATGTAGTACAAATCATTCATTCACTTAATTCTAACGACTTTTTGATAATGAAATAATTAAAATAATTATATTACTCATATATTATTTTTCATTATAACTCAGTCTGGAATGCATCATATGATTTTAGAGAAGCCCATTGTGGCATGTCAGGTATGATATCTGACATAGTATCCATTTAAATGAAAAATTAATTTATATTTATTTCATATAAATAAATATGAAAAGTAACTATTCTATAATTACATGGAATGTTGCACTACCAATCCATGTTATAATATTCGTAGGCCTAGTGTGTGTTATTCCCAATGACCATCATACTTCCCATTCTATATAACCAAACAAATATTATATTTTCCCAATTTATGGTGTGGGGATATCAAAACTAATTTTCCAAACATATTACCATTTATTTCATGATAATGTTCAAATTTAGATGAACCAATTTATTATAGGGGGTTTTACGTAACAAACATATATTTTAGAAAATAAAATAGTGTTTTCTTGTGTGTTTGTCATGAAACACCATGCGTAAATGACATGTGTACTATATAACCATTATATCTAGTCATTTAATTGGTTGGATTGAATAGTATAATCTAATTTATCATATATATATGTGCCATTTTATATATAAATTATTGAAAAAATTTTTGTAAATAATTTATCAATTTTTAATAATGACATTATGTTGTTCAAGAACATGTATTATTCAAAAATAATATTTATTGGTTTCATGGAAAAATTAATTCAATTAATATTTTAAAAATTTTGAAAATATATATGATAAAATAATAGGACATTTATGAAATGTAAATATAATTATTTACATAATGTGAAATTTTAGTATTTTTTGGAAAATATTTAGTTTATGGTTAATACTAACATGAATTGAAATTTTAAAAAATATCACTAACATTCAATAAATTCTGATGTTTCAATATATCAACATGTTATTAATATTATATAATGTTAAATAAGTATTTTTTGTTAAATTTATTTAAATATATTTTGAACAATCATCAATTTTTAATTTCGTATAAGTTTGAAATTATGTTGGGCTAATTATTTAAGCACTCTATTATCCTCTATGTGATTCCCTCAGTGGAAAAGGTCATGGATAGCAACACCATATGCATTAGATGGGATTTAATAATATATCTTATTTAAAATATCATCAATTCACCACTATTTTGTTCTCTTACACCTATTTCTTCATACCATTCTCAGAAATCTCGATCTAGATAAATGCTCATGATCTATTTGATGAATCAGCTATTATTTTACTTTTGAATGAATTTTTCACATATCAATTAATTATTCATAATATAAAAATTTTAGATTTCTATATATATGATTTTAATTTACAAAAATAATTCTATATATTCATTAACATTTCAAGGAGTTTACATGGCTGATCGACTATTACAAAACTGTAAAAACTAAAAATTAAGATTATATTCATTCAGTCGATGATTTTATCCAAGATTGATATTGTAATGTCCCAGTTCTGGGTGCCACATTGTGGTGCCCCATACTCGGTTGTTCACATGGCTTTAAGAACATTCCCTCAAATTCCGGAGGTTGCCAAATTGTATTAAGGGCCATGGGTGTGATAGTTGGGAAACCATGCCCTCATTGGAAAAGTAATGTGATGGAATGAAATATATAGCAGTAGAGGAAACAATGATAATACCTTACAATAGTAAACATCAGAGTACTAAATAAATAACAAAATATATCACAAATGTAAACAATTCTTGACACATATGTCTTGGAATGAATCTAAACAAGTCACAATACTGGAATACAATACCAAACCAATGTACATAGAAAACAAATAAACTCCAACAACATCTCAAGCCTTAGCATGGTCCCATTATCTCCCAATCCACATTAATTAAATACCATATGTATGGGGGATATTTCTCTAATCCTGACATGAAACAATATAATATGTTTGTTCCCAAACGCATAACCCAAACATGGTGTGAGACGAAGCCCAATAGGCAACCACCTAAAGATCATTTCCAAAAAGTCATTGAATATATATGGCAGGTAATATGCAAAATGAATATATAATCAAGGAAGTTCTCAAAATTAGACAATCCTATAGGTCCCATTACATTCATTTTAATTTAATAGTTAAGCAACTGATAATCATAAGTAATCCTCAAAGAAGTACTCACATCCTAACCTATATGGTTCAACTAAGAAAAGACATGATACCCTCTAGGATGTACTCACAGTCTAAACCCAATAGTTTATCATTAGAGTAGACTATCTCAAGAAGCACACACCATCAATTCCCCATGTGTTATCATATCAGAACCTACAGACACGTTGAAGAAGCACTCAACATCTAATTTCCCTCGTAGTGTTGTAACGAGGAACTACATAAACATTGAGGGAGAACAATGTCCATCCCCCCTATGGTCTGATAACATAAAAGTAAACAGACACTCTAGGGAAGCCCTCAACATCCATTCCTTCTATGGTCTTCTACACCATGTTCCCACACCAATGAGTTAGTCAATCGTGCACAAACGGTATATAGAAGATGATGTAAACCTCTAGAACTACTTGGATTAATAGTCTATAGTATACCTCAACATGTTAGATAATATTCAGTTCATCCTAACAATACTAGGAATGGAAAACAAATAATCCTAACAAAAAACCTAGAACAAATGGTCAATATGAAGAAAACATGGGTAGAAAATCCCTAGAAAGGTAAATGACCTTATTTACAATCATAAATTATCTACTCAGGAACACATGTCATAGCATGGAAAATAGGTCTAAAAACCATAAACTTGTTATAGACCATAAAGGGTATTGGGAACTTTTTCACATATACATCAAAGTATAACTATATAAAGGCACAAACCACCTTCATTTGTGTCATATTATTGATCTTCATGAGCCTTAGGCCATGAATCTTCCAAGAAAATTGTAGACCCACAAAAACTTATAAATTGTACAACCGGGGATATCTCATGAGAGAGGATAAATCGAGGAACAAGGCTCTTAAAGAAGGAGGAACATCCTGATTAATTTATAATGCAACTGACGAAGTTAGATATAGAGAACAGAAGGTGAGTCGGAGGATCAAAGAAGAATCCCACTGCATGATCACTTCTAGACAAGAAGAACAGAGAAGAAGGTATTTCTGTGAATGAGATGAGACCTCGATTCAATAAATGATATAAAAACAAAGTAAATGGAATGATTTTCAATGGTAAACAACAAATATTTGTTTTATTTGGACTCCACATTAGGGGGTTTCTAGGTCACCACACACGACCATATACCCGGCTGTTACACGATCAGTACATGGTCACCCGCTACAACCGGGTAGACGACATGTACTCCATAAATTTCCATATTCACATCATTTCCTCAAAAAACCATAAAAGAAAAACCCATACCTGAATTGAATATTTAGTATCTTACAATATTCGCCCAATAATGAAATTTTTCCTTAAATTTCCATAGCAAGGTAACATAGAGGAAGAATCCTCAAACAGTTTCGGCCACTGTGATCGTACATCGGCCTCCCTCTCCCAAGTCTTGTCCTGGACTAGCATGTACTACCATAGCACTCATACCAGATGTATATACCGACCACTAGAACCTTTAAACTATAATCATATACCCACATAGAATGGCCCTCAAATAATGCATCCACCTCTAGATCAACCTACTCAGTTTTAAAACATGATACAAGTTTGATATGTAAAACCATAGTTGAGAAATGTGGAATATGTCATGAATAGCCACGTACCTCTAAGGTAACTGCAACTGATAGGTAACCGGTATGACTCTCTCCAAAACCTCAAATGTTCCAAAATATCTCGGTGAATTCAAGCCCTATCTCCTAATCCTTTTGGGTCCCAACCATGAGGTGAGATATAGGAAAACCAGATCTTCGACATCAAAATCTAAAGATCATCTCCATCGATCCGTAATAGACATCTTTCGTGACTGTGCAGTATCCATAATCTATCGAATCTTCACTATCTTCTCCTTGGTCTCCTAAACAAGATGACGCCCTTGCCTGGCTGCCTCCTCTACTTCCCTGAAAAATTGGGGTGATCGACATGGCCTAGCATACAAAGCCTCATTAGGTGCCATCTTATTAGTTTCATGAAAACTATTATTATAGGAAAACACCGCAAGAGAAATGTACTTCTCCCTAGATCCTCAAAAATCATGAATGTAGTCTCCAAAAAAGTCCACCAAAACCTAAATAGTATGGTCATATTGGCCATCTATCTGGGGGTGGTATACTATACTACGATGTACTTGTGTACCCAAATCCCTTTGTAGTTCCTGCCATACACAAGAAATAAAATTTTCATCCCAATATGAAACAATGGATTATGGAATACAATGTAGAATTATTATCTTATGGATGTACAACCTTACCAGGACATCAAAAATTAAGGATTCCATTATCAGAAATATGTGAGAATCCTTCGTGAGTCTGTTAATGAAAACCCAAACATCATCATTCCACTACAACAAAACGTTGAGTTCATAAGGGGTTATTTTTGACGTTAGAAGGGGTTATAACCCCTTCTAAAGACATTAGCGGCGGTTGTGGGGAACCACTACTAATGTGGCCACCTATTATTATTAAGGGCGGTGTTGAGAAACTGCTTGTAAAATCATGGTGACTATAGCAGCGGTTACATTAGAGGGGGGTTTAAACCCCCTCTAATGTTAACATAAATTCACTACAAAACCTAGCATTAGTGGCAGTTCTAATGGAATCAAGACTGGTTCAGGGCTTTAAGGGCGGTTTAAACCGCCCCTAATGTGGTTAATTTAGAGGCGGTTTTGGAAACTACCCCTAAGGCCTCTCTTTTTTTAATTGGACCCAGCGTGCCTCTTATCCTCGTGTCTACCAGGCGTGCCCCATCTCCCTATCCACATATGTGTCTCTTGTGCCCCTAGACACCCACCACCACCACCTCTATATCCCCCCGTCTCTCCTCCCTGTCCCCTTGTGCCCCCGACACCCGGTTCCCCTGTTCCCCTGTTCCCTTATGCCCCAGACACTCAGTTTTCCAGTTTCCTTATTCCCATGTGCCCTAGACACTCAGTTCCCCATCACCCTCCCCCGCCACCCCCTATTCTCCCCGTCACCTGCCCCCTGTGTCTTCGCGTCGCCTCCCGAAGTGCCCATGTCACTGGTAATTTTTATAAAAAAATGTGCTATCGAGATTCGATCCACGGACTTCATTACATCATAATGAACCTACCACCAATTTTACCACTACAACATTTCATTTTTAATGTATATTAATTCATATTATCTTCTATTTATATATATTATCTTCATTATTTTAATAAATTTTATTTATATCATATATTTTAACACATTTAAACATATAAACTATATATACATTTATATAAACTATATATTTTTATGTATATATACATATGTTTATATATATATAAATATATTCATTTAAATCATTTATATACTTAAATACATATTTATATTATATATATATACATGTATATTTGTATAATTTATATAAATAATTATATTTACATATATATATATATTGAGTGAGATATATATATATATATATTTAAGTATATAAATAATTTAAATGATTATATTTATAAACACATTTATATGTTTGCGTGTTTGTGTATTTACATAATATTTATATAATCGATGCACAATTTTGTGGACTTCATTTTTCTATCTTTGTAATTTGAATCAATACTTTTTTCTGTAATTTCCATTGTATTTTCCAAGATTATTTACATTTTAAAAATAAAATAATTGCATGTAGATATAATATGATTATAATATATATTTTTTAATTATTTTTATATACTTATGTGTGTGTGTGTGATAATAATAATAATATTTTTATTGTTATTGTTAGTACACTTATTTTTTAAACTATAAAATTTATCTATCGTTTTTATAAATACCATACATTTATTTTATGATTTATATCATTCATATATTATATTAAATAAATTTATATTATATATTTATGTAAATTATTTATATATTTAAATACATATTTATATATTATGTACATGTTTATTTAAATAATATATATATAAATAATTACTTAATATATTTATAAAATGTTTCTAAAAAATATTTATATAATATATTTCAATACATATATTTATTATTATGTACATTATTATATATTTATTTGTAGATATTGTATAATATTGTATATAGTTAATATATAATTAATATAATTTGAAATACATATACATGAAATACAATTTATACAAATATTTATGTTGTATATAATTAATATTAAATGAAATTCAAATTATACAAAAATTATATATGAAATAAAATTTATAAAATAATTTATATAATGTTATATGAAATAAAATTTATAAAAATGTTTATATAATGTATTTCAATACATATATTTTTTATTATACGCATTAATATATATGTATTTCAATAAATATAATTATATAATATTATGTACACTAATATATATGTATTTCCACAAATATCACTGTTTAATATTGTGTACATTAATATACTTTTATTTGTATAAATTGTATATCATATAATATTGATTATATATAATATTAAAGCATGAACATATTATTTAAAAATATATTTATTATTATTATATTTTAAATTATAAAAACTACAAGCTTGGTTTTTTATATGATATAATTTTTAAATAAATTATATTTATGTATATATTTATATAATATGTTTATACTTTTATAATATATATAACTAATATTATATGAAATATGATTTATAAAAATAAATTTATATTAATGTAAATAAAATTATAAAATTATATTTATGTATACATATAAATACAATTAAATACAATCATATAAATATTCTATATGATATTCATATATATAATTCATTTAAATACATTTATATATTGTTTTTTAATAATATATATAGTATGGAAGTTTCTTTTAAAAAAATCGTGGGGGTTCACAACCCCCTTTAATTTATAGACATTAGATGGGGTTTTGAACCCCTTCTAATTTAAAGACATTAGAGGGGGTTTTGTACCCCCTCTAATTTAAAGACATTAAAGGGGTTTTAAGACCCCTCTAATTTAATGACACCAGAGTGGGGTTTTGAACCCCTCTAGTTTAATACATTAGAGGGGGATTTCAACCCCTTCTGATTTAAAGGCATTGGAGGGGGTTTTGAACCCCCTCTAGAATCCAACTCGAAATTAAAAAAATTGTAAATTTTTTTGAGGGGGGTTCAAAATCCACTCTAAATTCGATGATTAGTAAGGGTTCTACATAATATCTCACTAATTTTTATAGAAAATGAATTTAGAGGGGGTTGTGAAGAACACCTCTAATTATACAAAAAATGAATTTAGAGGGGGTTGTGAATAACCCCCTCTAAATAACCCCCTCTAATGTACTGTTTTTTGTAGTGTTCCCTCGCGGAGACCTCAGTAAACCTATCACGAAGTCCATGATGACATCGTTCCACTTCCACTCAGTAATGGGTAACTAATAAAAAATACTGGGTAGTCGCGGATGCTCTATCTTCACCTGATGAAATGTGGAACACCTCATAACAAAACCAGTAACAATTCCCTTCATACTTGGCCACCAATACTAATGGTGCAGATCTATGTACATCTTGGCGACCCTAGGATGAACTACCTATTCTAATGAATGAATGTCCCTCATCAACTGTTCATGTACGTCTGCTGACACCCATACATTCCATTAAAAACACAATATCTCATCCTCACCTATGGTCCATCCAAGTATAGGGTCCTCTTTTGACACATATTATCATAGGACTAGGCCTTCTAAATTTGATAGATTCCACATTTAACTCGATCATGTAGAGTAGAGGTAACAACTATAGAAGAAAGGAATGTCTACCCCCGTATATCTTGCACCTCCAAATGTATCTCAATGAATAGAGCCATAAGTTTCCATTCACTGCTAGGCTCCTAAACAGCTTGTATCTGAGTCCTCCTTCTCAATGCAATAGCTACGGTGTAGCCTTTCCCTGGCATGTATGAAACCTCAATGTCAAAGGATTGAAGGTACTCAACCCACCTTTACTCTCTCAAATTCCGAACACACTGACAAAATATGTACTTGAGAATTTTTTCATCGTTGAAAATCAGAAAATTATCTCCCAACAAGAAATTTTTACAACAACGAACAACATCAACCACTACAGCCAACTCAAGATCATGTGTCCTTTAATTCCTCTCATGTAACCTCAACTGCATATACCCATACTAAATGACTGCTTCCCCTACATAATCACTTCTCCTAGACAGATACCTGGTGCATCATAGTAAACATTATAGATTTTTCTCAATGCTGTAAATACTAGTATCGGCGCAGATGTTAACCCCCCCTAGCATTTAAATGGCTGACTCTCAAGAATCTATCCACAAAAACATCTCACCCTTCTTATTAAGGCCTTTTAGTGATGCTTCTATGCCTGAAAAGTCATGTATGAAATTTTTTACAGTATCCAAATATCCCTAGAAAACTTCTTACCTTAATGAAGTTCTTCGGCTGCACCTAGGAAACTACTTCTCTCTCTATCTTTAGGTCAGCTGAAACTCTTTTCTTTGAGGTTACGTTACACAAAAATTGAATTTGGTCCATCGAATAGTGGCATTTTTAGAGCTTATCATATATCTAATCCTCTTTCAATGTACTCAAAATGATCTCAATATGTGTTTAATGGTCAGTTCGAGTGTGAGTGTACATACAGATATCTTTCATGAAGACTACCATGAAAGAATCCAACTATGGATGGAAGACACGGTTCATCAGTGCCATTAAAATCGCTGGTGAATTCATGAGAAATAAATTCATAACCACATATTTGTATAGACCATACCTGCTCGGAAAGGATGTAAGAGTTATTTTGGATGGTCTAATTCACAACTGATGATAATCCGATCTCAAGATAATCTTTGAGAACACCAGGGCTCCTTGAAATAGGACAAGGATATCATCAATCCTTAGAAAGGGGCATCAGTTCATGACCGTCAATAGGTTCAACATTCAATAATCCACACAATGTATGAGGGTACCATATGCCAACTTCGTAAATAGGATAGGAAAACCTACAGATAAGTCTAGGGTTAGATGAATCCCTTTTCTTATAACTCCTCTAACTGCTTCTTGATCTCCTATAACTTTGGTTTAGCCATATGATATGGAGGAATGGACACTAGTTCCCCCCTAGGACTAGATCAACAGTAAATTATACCTATAGATCTAATTGAAAACCTAAATTTCATCTGGAAATACATCCCTAAAATAAAGCCCCACTTGAAGAATGACCAATTAAGATATCAACTAGTCATCCAGATATTGACTGGAAATCTAGGCTGTAACTCCTCCCAACCCATGATGCTCGGGTCCTGCTCTGCTCTCCTGGACATCCCATTCACCATTGTGTAAAAACAAACAACCCTATAGTGATGTCAAACTCACCCTAAAACTATATAAATCAATGACTACCTAGAAGGGAAGTAACTGGTCCCTCTCAAGAGAGACATCATAGTCTATCATATCTAGGACATAGAGGTCCCATAATATGTGAAACCCACTAACATCAAGAGGTAAATCCGTACCCGGATGTACAATAGTCATCCTTTTCCCCAACTATGTGTCTACCATCAAGACATCAGAAGTATAAAAGATACAGATCCCAAGGCTCTCCACAATAGAAAAATACTATGAAACTATAATAAGGCATTGTATCGAAAAGTGAAGAAGCTAAAAATTAGGCAACTATGATCGTACCTAGAATTGTAGAGGGTCCGAGATCCCGCTCTTGTTGGATCTACTCCACTGAAAAAGGCTATCTTTTATGGCCGCGACCTCCACCTCAGCCTGAATGGCCAAATATACTCATGTTTCCTGACATGGGAGAATACGATGGTTCTTCTAATGAACAAGGAGTCATAGACGAACCTATGTCACTGTCTGAGGGTGAGAAAAAATGAATGATCCACTAAAGATGGTCCATCTTTCGACAATATCAGAACTCCAATAGGTCTCTAGGGGAATGTGGAAATATAGGTCAGCCCTTCCCGCACTGGTATCACACAACCAAACTATCAGATGACGTATCATGTCTACTACAATCTCCACGTGTAGACTCCCTTCAATGCTTCTTACTATCAGTATGAGGGGTACCAACTCCATATGTCAAACCTCCCTTGCTCAATGCTCCAGAATCCCTCTAATTGTGCTTCGTGATCTGCACATGGTGGACTATAGAGGTGATGAATGTCTACTTGATTATTTTCACCTGAGATTGGATGTCGTTCCTAAGACCACCCTCATACTTCCTTGGTAGGAATAACTCGCCCCCCTGGAATGGCTGTGAAGCATTTCAGCTCTGTGAAGAGAGAAGAGTACTCCATGATGGAATGAGTACCTTTTTCCAGACTCCTCGACACTCAGGCCTGATCATCCCTCCAAGTCTCTGGGTAGAAATAATTATAGAAGGTACGCTGAAACTCCTAAAATTTCATTCCTTGATGGTGTCCCGCCTGTGATATCACATCCCACCATCTCATGGTAGAATCCCGAAGTATATACGTAGTGAACTTCCCTTTGATCTCTGGAGGCATCATCACATGGTCAAATATAGATATCATGGATTCCTACCATCACTCTACAGATTGAGGTCATCCATCCAATATAAAGGTAGTGGGATGTTGCTATTGAAAAACCAGCGTTAAATCTTCCATAGATGGGGCAGGAGGTTTTAATCCTCATAAGGTCTACATGGACCTCCGGAAGTCCTCTCGGAACTGTACAGCATAACCTACATCAGGGATAACAGCTGGTGCCAAGACTGACACTATAGGAGTATCCGCTGGAAGTTCTTTATCAACCATGTCTGGTGTCTGATCACTGCCCTGCAACTGTCGTACAACCGGAGGATTTCTCAATGGCATGACTCTATACGGTCAAGCACACACATAGTTCAAGACTATAAAGGATAGAAAATTACAAATGTAGGGAGGAAAAATTGAAATAATTCATTAATGTTTCTTAAAATAGGGATAAGCGGCGTGTATAACCTCTACACAACATGTTCCTTTAAACCATCCCAAGGTTCTGTACTCCTACCAACTCTGGTCATGTTACACCCCATACACACGGCAGGTTCTCCCAAGACACACCGTGTCCTTGAACCCTATTTATCTTCCCAATTTCTTCTACACATCATGACCCACGTGGTTCTACTAGTGTTAGACTAAACATCATGTTTGTGCCATACACGGCGTGTACTAGATGAACTTCACTGACCCGTGATGTTAGTCACACGACCGGTTACACTGTAGACTCTACATGGGGTGTTTGTGCCACACACGATGTGTACTATAAATAACTTCATAAACCCATGGTTATAATTATACACTGACTCTACACTATAGGTTTGTGCCAGACCTGACATGTAGTAACTACCCACGATCCACCCACTTCGTTGGTCACACAGCTGCACACATGGTCTATAAAACACGACATGTACATTCAGTACACATCATGTGCTACAAATGATTTTTCAACCCCATGCCTCTTCACACACAGCTAGTTACACAGTTATGGATTACACGGTGTGTACATAAAGTACACAGTTTATGTAAAAAAATTTGTTCCTTCATAAAAAGAAGGACACATGGGATGTATTAATCATTACATGCTATGTATTCTGGGTTTTTCCAGAGATTAATCTATAGAAACTACTATGGAATCCATAAAAACACTAAAAAAACAATAAAGTGCCAAATTATGATCCCTAAGGGCCTATAATCCCCAAAAAATCAATGATTGAAAGCTTTAACATGTCAAATAATAAAATAATAATGCAATGGTCCACAAAATTATGTTCCATGAGGGCCAATAACACCTTAAAGACCAAAATATGGAATTCATTAAAGAGACATTAATCATTAGAAATACCCTATCAAACAAAATGTATCATATCAATGCATATATCACAATAACATGCATATCTAGAACAACATCTACCACAACATCATGATATCTGTAATTTACTATATATGGCATGGCAATAATGAAAGACATTTGACCTCTAGAAAGTTCCATTATGATACATGAGATGTAATAACTTCATATCATCTGGTTGAAATATAAATAGAACCTCAAAAATATCAACATTAATAGCACAAATCATGTGAATCACCCAATGGGGAAAAAATCAACTTTAATAATTTTAAATTCAGAAAAATTGAAATATATGAGGCAAATTGGATTTTCACTATACACGGGTTTACTACTCCTAAGAACAACTTATTAACTATGACATGTTCCTTTATATCCCAGGTTATTAGCTACAAATAGTAAGTCACAAAGAATGGAATTAATCTGATACCACTTTTAACGTCCCGGTTTCAGGTGCCACAAAGAGGTGCCCCATACCTAGTTGGTCACATGGACTCAAACGTATTTCCCCAAATTCCAGATGTTACTGACTAGTAGCAAGGCCCTTGGGTGTGATAGTGGGGAATATATGCCTTAATTGGTGGAGTAATGAAGTAGATGGAAACAAATAATAATCGCGGAAGAAATGATAATTCCATACAGTTTTAAACAAAAGAAGACTGAAGAAATAATCAATTGTATCACTAATATAAATGATACATGATACATATTTCTTAGAAAGTAACCAATTAAGTTTTAATAATGGAATATAGGAATAAATAAAAGTTCAAAGAAAAGAAATAAACTCTAATAGCATCACAAACCTCAAATTTGTCCCATGCTCTCCATCTTCATTGTAATTATGTACCGGAAGTAGAAGGGTGTTTGCCCTTATCTTGTCTAGAAACAATATTATCCAATTGGGCCTAATAGCATGACCCAAATAGGGTGAGATAAGAATCCAAATAGGAAACCGCCCAATGATATATGACTAACAGTTAGTGAATATATATGGTAGGAAATATGCATAATGAATAAATAACCAAGGAATTACTCAAAAGTAAACAATTTTACAGTTCCAATTACACCCATTTTCATTTATAATTTATGTAACCAAAAATCATATATAACCCTCTTGGAGGTACTAATAGCATAACCCCTCTTGTTCAGCGATTCAAACATAACCAACCCTCTGGGATGTACTCATTGTCAATACCCCCTGGTTCGGCATTAGCACAGACTCTCTGAGGAATAATTCACCATCAATTCCCCATGTAGTATCATATCAGAAACTATATACACTCTAATAGAGCACTCAATGTCAAATTTCCCCCATGGCCTTGCAACGAGGAACTACAGACACTCTAAGGGAGCATGGATTCCATCACCCTTTGGTCTCATAACGTTAAAGTAAACAGACAATCTAGGGAAGCCCTCGTCATCTATTCCACATATGGTCTACTATACTTGTTTCCCACAGCCCTGTGTAAGTCAATCGTGCACAAAAGGTATATGGATGCCAATGTAAACCTGAGGAACTACTTCACTAAATAGTCTACAGTATCCCACAACATGTTAGATAAATTTCAGTCCATACTACCAAAAATAGGAATGGAAAACAAAGTTGCCTAACAGGAAATGCTAAACAGAATGGTCAATGTAAAGAAAACATGGGAAAGATATCCATAAGAATGTAAATAACCTTATTTACAATAATTAATCCTATAATCAAACAAATTTGGCATAGAAGACCAAATTGGGCTATAAACCATAAACATGCACTACCCTGAACAAGGATATTGAGTTTTTTTTACATATAACATAGTGACTAACTATTGAATGTAAAAAACCACCTACCTTCGCGTTGTACGATTGATATACGTGATCCTCATGCCATGAATTTCCCAATAACACCATAGATATAAAAAACGTTTTAAATGGTCAACCGAGAATATCTCATGAGAGATGATAAATTATTGAACGAGGCTCTAGAAGATGGATGAACTCACAAATGTGATTCCAATTCAACCGACAAAGTTCTATTCTGACAACAAACATCGAGTCGGAGGCTTGGAGAATAATCTCATTATAAAGTAACTCACAGACTAGAAGAATAAGGAAGAAGGTATTTCTATGAATGGGACATGACACCGATCTGATTAATGAAATAAAAATAAGTTACATAGCATGTTCTTCAAGGGTACATGATGAGTACTTTCATTAACCAGCCTCTACTTTATGTGGTATCTAGGTCATCACATGCAACTATGTACTCAGTCGTTACATGTTCAGTACATGATCAACCATGGAAACAAGATACACGATGTGTACATTCAATGTACACAGCGTGTACTCCTTAAATTTTTGGATTCTCTACTTTTACTGAAAACCCCATAAAAGAAAAACCCATTCCAAAAATGAATATATGTGTTCGTAAAATTATAGTTCTTTTAGATACTATAATGGGGGTCATATCTATAAATTTCAACCAATCTACGATTTTCACATGAAAAGATATGCACATACTATGGTGATTTAGTTAATAATTCTAGACCATTTTCCCCCACCTAAAAACCCATCTATAATTCACATGCTTTGAAATTTGGTAGGCTGATATTTTTGATATGATATAAGAAATTATTTCTTTTTTAACCCGAGAACCCATAGTTTCATCTTGGAATTTGTTATTTAAAATCAATTGATAGAGTGATTTTTAATTGTTGTGGGAGATGCTTTTTTTAAAAAAATGGTTGTCTTTGAGAGATGGAATGATTAATGTTTGACTTGTAAACATCTAGGGCATATGTTCACAACATTTCATCGTATTCACATGGATAAAAGTGGGGATATTTACTTGATAAAGTGATATTTTTCAATAATATTGTATTTTGATCCCCTTGTTGTTGATTGGTAAGTACAATAGGATATAATACATTTTGGTTCCATCTAGATATAGTCAGGACACATGAATTATGAAATAATGGTGGTATATAAATTCAGTCATTTCTTGACTTGAATTAGTTGACTATAGGATGATAGTTTAAGCCCCATCTAGTTAACGAGGATTTAGGGTTTGAGTGTGTCTAATTATTTTAAAAATATAATCAATAAAAAAACTTCATCCTTCACATAGGGAGGGAAACTTGGAGACTGACCAAATCATGAGGTGGTGAAACGTGAGACAGATGGAGGAGGTTTATCTTTAGCATGGTATATGATAATTTATATAGGTCACCCCAGTTGTACATGTGGGTCTGATGAATGTAATGAGTAAGTCAGGTTATAGAATAATCTGAGAAATTATTAATATATCAAAAATATTTGAGGGTTTAGAAAATGTTGTCCACATTTTGGATCAAAGTGATTCAATAAGGTAAGAAAAATCTAATAAATAAAAAGGATTCTAGGCGAGGAATGAAATTGACTATATCTTAATATAATTAAAAATAGAAACTGAAGATGGAATTCAAGATAGAGGACTTCATTGGCCTTGGTGGAATAATGTGTATAATAGAAACATGTTTCTAGAGTGTTTCACTGCACTAATGGGGACTAAATATAAATGAATATTTTTTAATCACACTTACCTACATATTTGGAGACATGTTTTGTCAAAAATATTTCATTCATGGGCATGGACTATGAACCTACTGATAATTGACAAGATTTGATGAAGTGTATAGACCATCAATGTAAAAAAAAGATAGTTCAATGTTGTGATTCTATAGAACTAGATCAGAACATTGATATGGTGGAATTTCTGTCTCAGATGTCGGTATGATATATGGTGATGGATCATACTAATAGTGATGTCTTCACTACTCTGTCTTACCAATCTATGGATGTTCATGCTGTTAAAAAGTATTTATTAGTTATGGATTCCTCAAAAAATAATTCTAAACAAACATTCTATCTATGGTCAAAATCATAGAGAATGGTTTTTAGATTAATTATTCTCAAGAAATTTTTGATAGGATGATCGAGGGAATGATACTAGTGGATATCAGCAATGAGTAATGTTATAGGATCAACATGGAAGATCATATTTTGATTGGAGGATTCAGAAATAAAATGATAAATATGATAGATTGTATTCAAACAAAGGACTAGATGACATATAAATTTGAAAACCTCATCAACGATGATCTAGGTAAAAAGTTAATACCCATTTAAATGGAAATTATATAGGGAGTATGTCTCTAATTACCTTAAACTTGAAGGACCCCCTAACACCCAAGGAGGGGATGGGTGAATCTAGGTGTCAACTATTTATATTTAAAGTTATGGGTCTTATCCTAATGTTGGTAGAACCTCATTAAATCTATAAAAAAATGAACTCAAAAAGAAGACACACCACTTTTACATGGTTCACCACAAAGGGCTATGTCCAAGGGGCATATACAGATCATGTCTTGGTCATACCTAAATCCACTAATCATCACATGTTTTAGAGTACAAGAGTTTTGTTACAGTCACTCTGTTCAAGGAACATTTTCCTTTCAAATGATAAATAATAGCTTACCCTTTCCCTCAGAACACTTCTGTAAACTACCACTAGCTTACTTATTTAAGAGAGGTTAAACTCAGTCTATCGACATGAAGGTCACTTCAATGGATTGGTATTGAAGACATTGTTTCTATACCGTAGGAGACACTTCATGTATCCAAGACCCGAGTATATTCTCACTGGAATCACTATCAACTAAACACTGATACTCAAGGAACCTTCGCAAAGCCCCTTCACAATGGTCAGCCCTTCACAGATCTCTCTTCATCACAGAGCATAATCCTACTTGGAGATCACATTCAAATGAGAAACCTACTTCATGAATCTTATTGAGCCAATGTGAATCCCACTGTCTTCATGAATCTCACCTGACATAGAATCATTAGCATAATTCAAGACTTTGAAAGTCTATTTAGGAAGCAAAAGCTCAAATAGAACAATTGTGTCACAGAGCTCTCCATGCTTCACAATGTCTAAGCGATCCCAAATGTTATCTGCTAAAAATCATCCAAATTGAATAGGGGTGGCCTCCTATTTATAGGCACAATCAAACACGGAGCTCCACTTCTCAAGGCGGGAAATATGGATCGACAAAAATAATCTTCACGGTGCTCCCTCCATCTCAAAAAGCTCTGCTGAAATTTCCATTTCGCAGATCTCATCTTAACCGCATAACTCTCTATCATAAGCCTTCACAATGCCACAAAGTAACACTGCAATGCTCTATTCCTTTCGTATTTGTGATTCTCATCATAACCGCAATGGAACACTACCTCATATCACGTAGCATGATTTATTATAAATCCTCATTCCAGTCTTTGTGAAAACCCTACATTTTCCATAAAGAAGAAAGTTGGATTCTTGAAGAATACCATTTGTGAAGTTTATAGATCAAACACTAATAATGGTAGAGAACACTGTCTCAGTTATTCCAATCTCTGTGAAATCCACTTATGGAAGCTTATCTTCACAAAAAACTTGGTGTTTCTATATTTTCATAAGGAATTCAAGAATAACCACATTTGTATTGCATTCCATTATCTAAATTTTGGACCTAAAAAAGGGGGAAAACACCGGGAAACAATTTCACCTTCACAACAACGTACATCATGACCTGTAAGATCTCTTTACTTGAAATATCCCTGATCATCCATTAATGGATTCACTACAAACACAAACCATTCTCTCTTTCTATAATTGAACCTCCTTGGATCCAACAATACCCCCATTTGGTTTTGTTGGAAATCATTAGATAAATTTACTGATGTGACAACACTGATCAAAGAAGAACCTTCAATAAAAAACTCATCCATCAACCTACGTCTACGTGGGTAGTGCTCTGTGTAGAAATCATTATATAGGATAGGAATTGAGTTCTCCATATTATTGAATTTTTATTCACCCCCATTAGAAATAAAGCCGATGAACTGAATTTTGATATGAAGAGATCAAAAACATGTTCTCCTGGATTGTATCTCCCACATAAATGTGAATCACTTACACAAACAGATTAATATAGTTAATGAAATTGATGATATGGGATTATCATAACCTCCTTGTGGACTGGGAGGTGGCTGAACACCATGGTAAATCCAATGTTTTTCCAACATAGCTACTGACAGTGGTTGGGTCATTTTTTCAACCACTATCCCATCAGTTCCTATATGGTCTATTTTGATCATGCCTTATTCAACATTTTCCTTGATGAAGTGATATCTCATATCAATATGCTTTATACATGAATGTTGAACAATATTCTTTGTATGATAACTTGAACTCTTTTAAAAATATTAAATCACCATTATTTATTTCACCTCATCACCATGGTCTATCAGTTTCAACTTCAACTAAGGTAATTGATTTCATGCCTTGGTAGCAGATATATATTTAGCTTGAGATGTACTAAGAGAATTAATTTTTTGTTTTTTTCTTAACCAGCCCACACATTTCATCCTAATATAGAATGCTCCACCACTAGTAGACTTTCTATCTACAACATATCCATCCCAGTCAACATCAAAATTTTATGATAGTTCACTCTCTATTACTAAAACAAAATATAATAAGTAATTATGAGTATATTGAATGTATCTTTTAATTCCATTCACTAACCCCCATATGTTCTTCTTTCAGATTACTCTAAAAGTGGGCAGCAAGAAATGTTGCAAAGAAAATATCTTGTCATGTCACCATCAGGTACATGAGGATTCCAATGATTCTTCTATACATAGTGGAATCCACATAAGTCCCTTCTTCATGCTTCCCAATATTTGTTCCCCCCAAAATCAGAGTTGGAATTGGTTTGGAATCATGCATATTGGAATTTTCAATGGCTCTCTTTCATACTTGTCCTAAGGGATGAAAGTGTAATCCTTCTTCTGAATCACCAGAAACCTAAAGATATATGTTATTTCACCAAATATGGACATTTAAAATTCTGATTTCAGGTGATAGGAAAATTCATTGACTGATCCATGCCTACATCCACCAAAAATAATATCATACACGTATACTAATACCATGAACTCATATTTTTGAGACTTAATCACATATTGATTGTGATCCACACCTCCTCTTTTAAACTCATGATTTCTCATATAAGAGTGCAACCTAGATTACCACACATGTGGTGCCTATTTCCAGCTATATAGAGAAATCATTAATTTGAAAACCTTCAGTTCATCATTTTCATGCATGTAACCTATGGTCTATTCAATAGAGACTTATTCTTAAAAACTCCAATTAAGAATATTGTCCTGACATTCATTTGCTAAAAATTACAGGCACTCTGTATTTACCTAGAAAGAAATAACCTGACTGACATCAGTCTTTATAATATAGACAATGTCTCATATACATCAATGAATAAAATATTTGAGTATCCCATGCACACCAAGCATGCCTTGTTTCTGACAACATTTCTCTGCCCATGAAACATGTTTTTGAAGATCCACTTCGTACCAATCACATTGTGACCTCTAGGACTCTAGACTAGGACCCATGTTTTATTCTTTCCAATCAGATATATCTCTTCATTCATGAAATTCTACCATGAATCAACCATTGTAGCTTCTTAAAATTAGTTTAGTTCCAAATTTGACAGAAATGCAGATTTTGTATTTTTCGTCATTCTTCTCATCTATGTGGGTGAATTCCAATCCCCAATAATGTTGTATTAGTCAATTTTGTTCAACAATTCCTCCTTTGAGATTCAAAAGAATTCCCCCATCAATGGTTTCCTCATCATATTCTTCTTCTGAGTGAATATCATGATGTGTATTCTGAGTGTTTTGAAAACCTTTCACTATTTCTATTTTTGTATTTTATACATATTCAATGCCCTCCTCATCTTCTTTCACAGGAGCCTATGAATTCCTTTAAGCATTTGCAGTTTTTTCTCTAATGAACATAACATCGCTGATATCCACAATCCTTCCAAATTCCTTATTGAACACTGGTAGGATTTTCTGTTAATTGAGTATCCATGAAAATTTACATTTCCTATATCTTCACCAAACATCCCTTGATTTCCATATTTTTTTCTGATGAAACATTTACATCCAAAAACACGAAACTATTTCACGGAGGGATTCCTTCCATGAAACAATTCATATGGTTTCATCGTCTCACCCATATAAAGACCTATTGTATTATTAATATATGTTGCATCTTGAATAACCTCATTCTAGTAATGTCAATGAATACAACTCTCAATCAGCATAGTTTTTTCCATATTGTTCACATGTCGATTTCGGTGGTCAATAGCTCCATTTTTCTGTGGAGTTCTCACAACATCTTCCTCATGTTGTATACCCTGCTTCTCTAGGTAATTTTTAAATTTAATGGATGTGAATTCCCCTCAATTTTCATATCATAGAAAATTTATTCTTCGTCCAGTATTATTCCCGATGATTCGATGATATGTTTTCATATAGACAAGCAGTTTTCATTTCCTATGTATAACCATTACACATGCCATTCTACTTGAATCATCTATGAATTGGATGATGAATATTTCAACATGTGTTCCGACAACATTGATCAGATCACATACATTTGTATAAATGAGGTCATGAAAATGAGATGCTCTTTTCTTCTTTGGATGATAGGAATTGCAGACATGATTCCCCCGAATGCAAGAATCACATGACAATTTACATTTTCGATTCCAAGAGTGGATATCCCTGGAAATATTCAGTTTTTATATCTAATCCATGACTTACTCGTTCATGTTCCCCAGTCTCCAATTCCAAAGAATATTTTATTCTTCAAAAGTCATGTAGAAATTTTTTCATCACTATCAACCTGATACATGTTTCCTTCTATTCTATATCCTTTCATTAGAGAATATCATGTCACTCCTTTAAAAGTGAATCCTTTCTTATCTAAAGTATTTATAATACACGAGTCATATAATGGACTCATGCTATTGGGATTATGACATAGGCCATCCATATTAAGGACAATGGGTTTTTAGCTCTCCATTATCTAGTTTAGTACTTCCACTGCCTTAGATTTTCAGAGCTCCATCATATCCAAACGGTACTGTTCCATAAACCCTCTTATTGATATTCGTTAACAAAACTAGATTACCTATCATATGGTATGAACAAGAACTATCAAAAATCCATGTTTCTTTTTTGTAGTTTCGAGGGCTACCATTGCAAGGTTATATTTCTCAATCTTCTTCTTTTATATCAATTATATATTCGATTGAGTGACGAAAACTGACAACCATTACATTCTCTATTCAATGGATATGGGTTTGTAAAAGTCCAACTTTCTTCATGAGGAGAAAACATATTGGAAATAGTAACATTGTATTTTTGAGGATCATTATCTTGCCTCAGAATTCAGTCTGAGGTGTCCATGTTGCCATTCTCGCTATAATAAATGTCTTTCTGGAAATTGTTAGAAAAATGAAAAAAATATCCATGGAAATTATTTCTTTTATATATAGTATATTATAAAATTTTCATCCTCTTTTTAACTCCATGCTCTCCCCCATTTAGATAGATTCTTTCCTCTTTTCAATATGACATAATATGACCCATATATCTATATAACTGCCTCTTCAAGGGAAGAAATGTCTTATCTATTCTATTTATCCTCATTCGTTCATCCTTGGGAAAAAAATTGACTGCTTCTCTTTTCCAGAAGCTGGAGGATAGACTAATGTTATTCATTCATTTTGATTTATCGGTCTATTTTTTAATGCTTCTGGTTATTTTACAACATGATCAACTTTTATATTGCCTTTATTCTAGTCCACTATATTTTCATCATTTGATGATTCATCCTCACAACTAATTACACTAATTTCTATGCATTTGAGTCATTATTCACTAAAAATATTTTTAAATCCATCATACCCTGGTTTTTCTCTCTCTATCAACTTAGCATCTGAGAACCTCTACAATTGTATTTTCTTCTTTGCTTCTTCTGAACATGATTCACTTTTTTCCATACTCCTAAGAGTAACAACTTATTCCTTGATACCCAACAGTTTTAGACATCTCCTCAAGTCTCAATATCAAATCATTGGTGACCTTTTCATGTTATTTGATTCGGATCTATAGTTCCACTAAATCATCTATCCTTTTATGGATTGATGATTATACTTTATCTAGTTACTTCATTCGTTCAATTTCAGCTTCAAGGTGATCAACAAATTCTAATAATTCGTCCACAATTTCTATCCACATATTCCATTTCTAACATTTGTTCTCTAGATTAAAAAATGCTTTCATATGTTATATCTTGTGATAAGAATTTTTCGAAAAATGTTTATCTGTAGATTTTTTTTGTTGATGGTCTTGACTATTAAATTTTCACCATCATGGAATAATGGTTTTCAATTTTAAATTCTGGTTCTTCTTCCTTACAGATTTCATTATCAATATCTTCCTCTTCGCAGACAAAACCCTTCTTCAATACATTCTCTCTAGATTTTATGTATCCATTTTTTAATTACCTTTTCTGAGACTTCTCAATGTGTTCACCATCACATTATTCATTTTTGATATTTCTTGAGCATTGATAGGTCATGTGCACAACTTTACCACAAAGAAAGCAATTAATAGGTAACATCACTTTAAATCTACCTTTTCCATTTTGGAATATTGTGGCATTGAGAAAAATAATCTGTTTTCCTCATTGTATTCACCACTACTATCAATTGAAATTTTCATGTTGTCCATAACTTTTAACTCCATTTCCTTTCTCACAGAAGTCATAGAATCTTATTGCTTGACTCTCATTTAATTTTATATCAAGCTACTCAATAGATAATCCATATAATGATTAGAATGATCGCTTCCCTCAAGATATGAAACCATTACATTATATAGGTGTTAAATTTTTCTCAATATATTCTTTACAATATCAATGTCTTTGATTTCTTCACCTAGATCTCAAATTTCTCCAACCACTTGAGTGATTTGATTGAATAAGGAGTCTGCATTCTCATCAGGATACATCTTCATATCATTAAACATATTGTGCATGTCATGAAGTTTTGCCTCTTTCAGTTTGATATCTCCTTCATAATTTTTTTAATGTTTATCCCGTATTGAAATTGCTGATGTGCAACTCATCTCCTTTAGAATGATCTGATTAGATATGGCTACGGTGAGAGCATTCTGTTCTTTAGCATCTCCATCAAGAATTTTCCGGTCAGCATCTTCCATGGCCAGAGCTATTGTATCAATAACTGTTATTCCTTGCATAATAGTAAATATTTATTCAATTTCATGTGATCATAGATGAGATATCATTCTCGACTTCATGATCTGAAAATTAATTCCTTTGAATAGTAGGATGCCCCTAACATTTCTTGATTTCTTCATGATGATAAATGACAAATAAAACACTAGTAACTTGACTCTGATACAACTTGAGGGACCCTGAAACACCCTCAAGTGGGAGTGGTGAATTAGGGTGAGATATTTTTCTTTTTAATGTTTTTGATCTTATCCCCACATTGGTAGGAAATTGTTTAATCTTTCAGTCAAATATACACAAAATGAAGACACATCACTTTTACTTAGTTCACCACAAAGCGATACATCCACGGAGCATATGCCGACTGTTTGATTGGTTGTACCTAAATCCAATGATTTTTAAAATATTTGGATTACAAGAATTTGGTCAAAGTGACACTTATCTAGAAATAGTACTTTTAAAAAAGTTCAGGAATATCTCAACACTTCCCATAGAACACTTTTGTAAACATCCACTAAATCACTACTATGTGAGAGGTCAAACTCAGTTTATAGACTTGAAGGTCACTTCAATAGATTGGAATTGAAGACTTCAACTTTGTCCAGCACAAGACACTGCCTGCATCAAATTACAAAGAAGATACTCACTAAAATCCCCGACCACTCAACTTTGATACTCAATGAAACCCTTCACAAATCCCCTTCTCAAATCTCAACCCTTCGTATATATATCAGCCTCGCAGAGAACAACCCTCCATGGAGCTCACATTATCTCATAAAAACCTAATCCGCGAAGCTGAATGATTCAATGAGGATACCCCTATATTCTTAAATTTCACCTAACTTAGTATAATTTCTATCATTCAAGACTTTGAAAGTCTCTTCACGAAGCTCATGACCACATAGAAAAACCTGTTTCACAGAGGTCCCCTTGATTCGTGAAGTCAAAGTGATCCCATGTAATCTATCATAAAAAATGTTTGAAATAAAGTTAGTGGCCTCTTATTTAAAAGCATAATCAAACTCAAGGCTCATATTCTCATGGCGCGAAATCCAGATATGCCAATATGGTCTTGTCGGTGCTCCTTCCATCTCGCAAAGCACTACTGAAATTTCTGGTTCCCAGATCTCATCATAACTGCAGAGAACTCCAACAAAATCCTTCACACTACTGCAAATCAACATTGAAAAGTTATGTTACTTTACTATTCGTGATGCTCATCATAACTGCAAATAAACACCATTTAAAAACGAAAATATTCATTTAATTGATATCATCATGAAAGTATTTTTAAAAACCATTCCTTTCCCATAATGAAAAAATGTTGATTCTATAAGAATAAATTTTTTAAAGCTTAGAGATATAACTCTCATAATAGCAGAATAAATGATCTCAATTCTTCTAGTATCTGCAAAATCCACTTCACGAATCCCATCTTCTTGTAACTCTTTCCTTTTCCATATTTTAATAAGGCCTTCAAGAGGAAAAGTCTTAGTTCAAAAATGATTACTACATGACATGTATGATATCTTTCCATGAAATATCACTAATCATCCATTACAGGATTGAAAAAACACAAACCCTTCATCTTTTCTAGTAAAGAAGAACCTTTGATCAAAATAAAAAAACTCACATTCAATGAAATTTTGATTTCTTATGTTGAATATGGTTTTTTATTTTTGAACCTATAATGATTCACAATACCTCCATTAATATGATCGTTGAAAAAAAAAATTTAGTTAGTTATCCCATGGCTTTAAATATGTGATATTATTTTAGGGTAATTTGAGGTGATTAATGCTTATAGATTTTAAGTAATAAAAACAATACACATTAAGGAATTATTTGAATTTAATTTATATAATAGATACCAATAATTATTTATTTATATTTAGATAATGATTCTCATTAATCATAGTGTTGTTATAAAATCAATTTTTTTTAAAAAATACACTTCTTGAGACACCACTTATTCATTCAATATGTGGGTTAGATTTATAATATAAATTTTCTAATATAGTTATTGTAATTAGGAGAAACAACTTAATTATTTGGATTCATTATAATTAATTTTATTAAATATGTATAAGTTAATTTTATAAAATAATTATCTAATTTAAAAATTAAATATTAATTATCATTTTTAAAATGAAATTGAGTTTACTAAGAGTTTACTTAGATTATAAGTGTTAAAATTTTATAATTTTTTTCTAAAATCTATTTTATATAAATATTTAGACCTTATAATGTCTATGCATTGAGAATAGACCACTTTGGGGATTTTTGGTGTAACACCCCATCATTTTAAAATATGGATATCATATTCGATTAACTATTTGATACACAAAACGAATAACATAAATGAATATTACAACTGGTGATGTTAATATATATATATATATATATTTAAATAAATTCAATCCCTTCGATTTCACCCAATGTATTTTACACCGTGTATGAGAAAAACACCTTACATTATTAAAATGTAAATTTTAATATATTAAGATTATAACATAGCCATTTAATTTTTTGGGTACAAATAATACAATCGATGTTATAAAAAATTTATATATTACACGTCATAAAAAAAGAAAACTATTTATATATTAATTAGAGATAAATTTATAAACAATTAATGAAAATAAATTGTTTTTTATGAAATGGTATTTTTCATCAAGGAATTGTTGTCTCACATTGAAAACATAATTATTTAAAAAATATTTAATACATAGAGAAAATTAATATTACTATAAAATGTTAATTTTTAATCTCATATTATTAAAATTATCATTTGTTGATTTTTTTGAATTTTTTGAATAGATTAGGTTTTAAGGAATAATGAAAAATAATTAATTTTAAATTAAAACACAATTTTTTAAAAAAAATATATATAATGATAAATTTCTTTATAGTTTTTATTAAAATAATATAGTTTAATTATATAGAAATTATTCTAATTAAGTTCATTTGAAAAAAATTTATATTAAGTTTTTCTATAAAAACATTGGAATTGTTTGTAAATTTTTTCATTGAAACCCAACATTCTCATATGTTATATAAGATTAATTTTAAATTAAAATTTTCTAATTCTGTTAATGTAATTTGGAAAAATGGGTTCTATATTTAGAATCATAATAATTTATAATATCCATTGACGTTAACATCATGTTTAAAAAAATGAAGAGTGATAACTATAAAAAGTAATTATCGCGGTTATAATGAAAATGGAATTACCTGAGGGTTAATGTTTAATGTTATGTGTTAAAATAAGTAATATAGATATCTAATATATATTTCATTATCTTGGATAGAAATTATTAATTCAATAATTGTTAATATTACATTATATGAATCTTTTAACATATTTTTTGAATTGGTTCTTTTTAATAATTTACTACTCTTCCACACACAATTCTAATAAACTCCATTATCTTCCAATTACCCTGAACCCCTTTTATATCACACAATACCAACATAAATATAATCCAAAAATATATTCTCACATCATCCATCCAATGTTAACTTTTTTATTTGGTACACTTTTATGGAAAAAGTGTGAAGCCATCAAGTAAAACAATAGCATCAAATATTATAGTAGGTGGCATAATCATTAAAGACCAACTTCAACATACTAGATGAATCATCCTTATAAAATTTATAGAAACATTCAGTAACCTTTTTCATGATTATCACTTATAATATCCTCAAATGGGTAGGCCAATTTTTCCCATGTCTTCACGTACTCTTCCACAGTTATCTTCTCAGCGTTGAAACCTCTAGATATGATTAACTCTCACTCGATGATCTAGTCACTGTGCTCCCTATTAGTGTCCACTTGAATTGATTCTCTACTCAACATTATTTCATCCTCTTTAGAAGAATTAAAGATCAAAGCCATTTCTAGAATCTTCTTCTCAAAGTGCATAAGAAGGTCACATGGTTTTTCCATGACCTCTGTGTCAGCATCTCGGGGCAAGCAATTTGTTAAAACCAATGCTACACCTGATTCAGCCTCCTTACCTGATATCCCATGGGGAGAAGTTATAGGGGCATAAAAATCCCCATGTCTTTCTGAGTCTGAGACCATTCTTCGAAACATATGAGCCTTCTTCTCTAAACTCTGATCCTTAGGTGTTGGACCTTCCGTCATTCCACTAACACTCATAGAGTTCAAGAAAACCTCCTTCACATATGCCTTTTTAGATGACTCACCCTCAAATACCTTGTTCCCGCAGTTTTTAGCCGATCTTGTCTCCATAGGTCTTGGTAGGTATGAGTAGTCCTTGCGGCCTTTGTAATTTCTCTTCTTTCTCACAATAAATCTGCATGGGTCCCTATTTTCTTTTTTTCCCATCTTCTTCCATGGTCTATGAATCCCTCTAATGTACCCTCCCTTTGAATTGTACTCTGAGGAAGGGTTGTCACTATCCCAACCCCCAGACTCCGCTCTTGAGGGATAGTCTGCCCCAGTTGACAACAGATTAATAGTTTTAGATCCCAAACCATCAAAAAAATAACTTTTATTAATTGAGGGCATGTTCAAACTCTAATTTTCTCTTCCCACACCCTTCTCCAACTTCCCCAATTCACCTGGTATTTCCAGAATCTACAAGTTATGCCCCTATTGTCCACTGCCTCTAGTCCCTTATTAAATAGGAAACATCTATATAAGAAGGAATCCTATGAGACTCTATTGCATTAGTACCCCTAACACTATAGCAACAGCAGGTCCTCCAAATCTGTTTTTCATGTGATCCATCGTCTGCACAGTCATATCTTTACTCACATTCACCTGGTTTTCCCCTCGATCTGCCTCATGTTGTACCAAACACCCCTTCATCACATTATCATAATGAAGCAGTGCATTGTAGGAGGAAGGTCCAGCTAGATCCTACCTCAACCTGTTAAAAACATTGGAAACCTATGGGATCTCTGGAGGCAGAAATGCATTCTTCACAGGAGACCGAATAGTAGGATATTTCTCCATCAACTCTACCTCAGCTAATGCCTTAGACTCTTTGCTGCCACCATAACCCCTCCTCCCTACGGTCAACTGATACCCACTATGATAGTTGACCATCAAGTGACAAAGGTTCATACATCAAGGGAAGAATTCAGTATAGGATTCATATACCACCCATTGTTTGCAATGATACTCATCACCGACAGTTATCCACACATACTCAAATAGATTATTGGACACATTCATTTCCATGAAATCAAGTGGATTGACATGGTGGAAAAGTGCCTCAGTGCAACCATTCGATCACATGTATCTACAAATTAGATTCCCTAGAATACACCAAACAAAAGTGTTTTGAAATGGTAGGGTAGAATTGGGAATTATTACACATATCTCTATAGTAGGAGGATCACACTTCATATGAAAATCGAAGGACCACCAGAATAGGTGATATCTGAATCCATTGAAGCTGTGAGCTGCAAATGAACAGGCCGTGAGAAGATCTTCCTCCGAGCCAAAATGAACCATCATATGCATTTTATCCATAAGCCCATGGTATCCCTATCCTTCAAATCCCATGATCCAAATATGTGCATATCGAATGCTTCAACAAAAGTACACCGTTGTATAAACCTAGAAACCAAGGTATGAATCATTAGATTCGAATATTCCGAGAAAACCAAATTCTATAACGGAAGATTACGACACCCTTCAATTCCATATGGAATCATCGTATAGAGTGTAACATGAGGGAAAGGATGAAGAAAATTGGGATTCATGAGAGGGGTGATGCAGGAAGCGTCTCCTTTTGTGGGTGGTAGGGGTCCCTTCCCCGTCGAAGGGGGAGGGTCCGTCATTGTGGCCACCACTGTCATGGATAGGATAGAATCGCAAGGGTTCCCCAAAAATCTATCCCTCCCAACCTACCTCTATATCCTCCCATAATATAATTCATATTTTTGTCTCAAATCCATCCATGTATGTCATTTTTGAGACTTTGGAAGACACCTAAATAATATGTAAAATCCTTTAACGAGCAATTTTAATTTATATACACCTTCACATACTAATTTTTTTTAAAAGAATAGGGACATAATTTTTTTATTACATATAATTATAAATGATTTATTTTACATTAATTACCCAAAACTAAATACACTTTCATCAAATGGGTAATGAAATCATCAGGTATGTCTATAGAAAAATCCCACCTCCTGAACCAATTTAATTTATTTTTACACTACCACCTACCAAAGTTGGGTATGGTGATGGATTCAACCAATATATTGAATATCATTGTAATAATTATACATTTATATTTATTTTATCATATATACATTTTTATATTACATTTGGTTGAAGATATGATAATGTCTCCCATTTGTACGGTGGACTACCACCTCACAACGAGATGTGTTTTTACTTCCCCAACTCATTAAAAGGACTGTGATTAGGATAATTTAATTATTTTATGTGACATTAATGGAATAATTATTATATTAATTATATAATTATTAATCATTATATTTAATATTATTTTCTTTTCTCTCAACAAAAAATGATTCCATTTATTCTTGTATGTCTGGACTACCGCTTTATGATGAATTGTGACTATCTTTTCATCAAAACACCACACAGATGATATAGATAAGTATATTTAAAAATAATAAAAACATATAGTTAAATTTTTAACAATAATTATTTATAAAATATACCAACCTTCTCTCTAAAAAAATCATTTAAATGTTGAAATGTAACTCATGCATGCACACATCATACCCTCTACATGATAGTAATGTACATAATTTCTAAAAATCATCATGCCATGACACTTCCCAGGGCCCTTTGTTAGGAATACACCAAACCCACCTCTGGTAGATCAGGGGCTAGGGACTAGCTCCGAAGGCATCAACCTACATGTGGGAGGCATTTTTATGACTAACGGCACACACACAGACACCCAAACATATCCCAACACAATGTAAAATAAAAAACAAGTACACTAAAACATAAATAAGCACAAATTAAAACAGAAATCAAGTGATCTAGAATACAAACAACAACAAATTACAAAAAAGAGATTTGATGGCCATCTGCGGAAAACCCCACATGATCATGAGAGTTGTGAAGAAGATTCAAGATGAAGTAGTATGTCATGTATGCCCTGTCGTTCTAGGATCTTCATAGTCTGGTGACACCAAGTCCACTATCTCAACATCTGTCAGTCCCATCCACATGAGTTCTTTTGTCAAAACATCGATCAACTACACTACACACAACACGTGCGAGAGAAACCAATGCAGGTGTGAGTATAACAATACCCAGAAGGAACCCTAAGACTCCCGAAGGTCTCTTAGTAATCCTTGAATGAAAATACCACAATGGAAAATACCGTATAGGTAAAACCAACATGAAATATCTAAAACACATAACATAGAGTAGAAGACACTGCTCACACCATGTATATACTAGGGTATTGACACTAGCATCATTAGTCATATCCTCAAACTCCTCATCTACTGGAGAAATACTCCTCTATCATGTAAAGTGGGCATCCTATGTCACAAAGAGCTGGTTCCCACAAACCATATACTATAGTGGTACTCATCCCAGATAAACACCATGGGTATGCTGGGTCACATCGTGATTCTCTCCACTGAGGGCCTTATGGGTCACATAGTGGCACTTCCCACTTGGGATGAACTGAAGTACTTCTCCAATTGAGTGTCATTGGTCTTTCGGGTCACATAGAGTTGTTCCCCACTATGTTAATTCTAGGTCACACTGTGACACTTCCCCCTAGTCTGTCACCGAGAAGTCATCATGTCTCAGCAAACTACAAGGTTCTGTTTGGAGCGTTCTTGGGATATCCATTTACAAATCCATTATTCAAATCTCAATATCCTTGAAAGTAAAATTAATTCCTTATAAAATATTTTCCTCATCAAGAGGGTACCAACACTATAAACGATAATTAAATCAGACACGTGGTTTGTTATATATGATCATTTTAGTAAAAAAGGGTCCAGTTACGATGTGTCCTAGCATGACCCAACCAACCCAGCTAGGGGGTCCCATATACCCTTGATTAACTAGAAAGACTATACATTACTTGGTTCAGGTCAGGGTCGGTCTTTTTTTTATCCAGTGGATCATGCCAAATATCCCTCAATGGACTCGACCTAGTTTGGTTGAGTGTTCAGCCTGCCGGGTCTCCCGGTGACGGAGTCTAGCCGAACCTAGTCCGAATGGTGAGGGTGCATCCCACCATCCATAGCCCAGTACTACAGGGCAGTAGACCGGTGGTGCACTGGCTAGTCGGGACATGGTATTCGAGCTTCGATCGGCTCCAACTGGCCTCGCGAACATGGGGTGCCTATAGTCGTGGTGGACAGTCCATAACACATCACCACCTGGGTGGCCCGAAAATGGGTCACACCTAGCAATGTGTTTCCCGGAACCTTTTCAACAAGATTCCATGGAACACCGTCACATGAGCCACTTGTGCCGCCCGCAGCCACCACCTCGAGCTACCATAATTTCTCTAGTGGTTGGTTCTCTGACCCATATCTGCCAACAAATCCCTATGGTCACCTCTATCCATTCTCAAGCCCCAAAATTGAAATGTTGCAACTTCCAAAATGAGACCACCAAGAATTCAAGATCGAATGTGATCGTGGATCGTTCGTGTCAAACTTAGCCCTTTGGGTTAGAGGATAAAATCTACGGGGAGGTTCGAGGATTGTAGTTCAATAATTTCATTCCATGTTCAAATACAGGATAATAAATTCCCAAAAATGTCAACTTCCATCATTACTGCACCATTCTCAAATCATCTAATCCATGGATTGATCTATGTTAATCATATCTAGAAAAAAGAAGAATATATAAGAACATTGAAATATAACTCAGACCCCTACTCCATTGACATTTGATTCTGAAGCGTTTGTCCTCGAGATTTCATGATGTTTGATATCGCTTCTTTGCTCCAATAAACGAGATGCGTCGAATATGTTGGAATATGTCAGCATTCGTTCTTAGTTGGAGAGAAAGAACAAATGCAGGTGTGTTAGAGGATTCATGTCCATTATTCCTTCATCATCTCCAATTCCAAACAATTAAAGAAAATATGTCACATCATTTCAATTAAGATGTGACATCTTATTGTTACATTGTTTCATTATGAAATAGTGTCGTTGTTATGGTTCATTTATTGCATCGTTACAATGAATGATATGGGCCATTAATGAGGCTCATTAATTCACCCCATTGTTGCCACATCACGGTACTGTAGCATCGTTGTGTTTCCACTAGTCAGATGGGAAAGGATTATAAAATAACTTTTTAATGTTAATTTTTTATATTTTGAATCGTTTGAAAATAAGCAATTCTGTCAAGTTCTTTTTGGATGATGTGAAGGTCATTCTAGGCGAATTCTAATGTCATGAGTTCAATGGTGTCCTTTGATTTTTTATCTGAGCACTGGTTCAAAATCTATAAAAACACACTCATTCGTTGACTAAATGTACAAAAAAGTTCAAAATTCTGTTTCGGGAAATCTATGCCTCGAACTCATGTTTCCATAGAGCATGTGGTCTCTAAAAAATTCCATAAAATTAATAAAAATTATGGAATTTCATAGCTATTACATTTTCCCCAACATAGAGATTTACGTCCTCTAAATCCAAAAACAAATCTAATAAAACTGATGGGGGTATTTTGCATGAATATAAGCCTCTTGATCCCATGTTCTCTACTAGAGACTCTCATGCTACCACTAAACATGCACCAGAGGGATCAACCGTCCATGTAGAAACCACTTATGTCAATCCTCTATCTCCATTGGGGACTCCTCAAATGTCACACAATCATCAATTTCCAACTCGTCCCAATCGATGAAGGGCAATGGATCATGTACGTAGCTCCTTCACTATAAAAAATGGAATGAATCATGCAATCGGTGTATCAATGGGAGATTATTTAAGTGGTACGCAACATCTGCAACACTATTTTGGATCAAAAAATGTTTGATGAACATCAGAGATTTCTTTCTACCCTACCCAAATATTTGTAATCTTTGTTTGGGTGAGACTCGAAGGAAAACATGACCACCCTCCTAAAAATATAATTGTCACTATCCCTTATCAGCATAAGATTTATTCGTACTCTATGTAGTCCGCATCCTCTCTCAAATCATTAGCCTATTTATGGTGGTAGCCCGTACTAACACTGGACCCATGGGGGCGGACTCCCCAGGGTATGTCATGCATATGGGTGATCTGCAATGCCCCATATACAAAGCCCCAAATAGTTCCATGATGATGTTGGAGTGCTATTTTTTATTATATGTGAACACCACCAAAGGTAGGTGGTCCTCCCAACTATGACTAAAATCAAGTACACTAGCATGAAGCATGTCTTATAGGGTTTGTAAAGTCCTCTTTGACTTCCCATCCGTCTTCAGATGAAAAGTTGTGCTCAAGAATAGATTAGTGCAAAATGAATCTTATAATTCCTTCCATAGCTGGTATAATAAGCATGCATCATTGTCGGAAAAGACAATCTATGGCACTCTATCGATACACACTATCTCTTAGACATAGAGGAATCAAATTCCCCCTACTGGTACCTGCTCACAGATTGGTAGGAATTGAGCCAACATGGTGATCCAGTCAATGATCAACTAGATAGAGTCTTGGACCCTAGATATATGTTGTAACCCTTTCAGGAAGTCCATTGAGATACCATCTCATTTTCACTCTGGTACCTTGATTGCTTGGGCCATGCCTACTGAAACTTGATGTTTGGCCTTCACTTGTTGATAAGTGAGGCATATAGAACCGAAGTCGGCCACCTTTTTCTTCATCCCTATCCACTAGTACATATATAGGAGGTCCTTTTACATATATTCCACACTAGTATGTGTCGCCAATGGGGGTGTATGGAACTCCTTCAAAATCACATCATGAAACATCACTGGTACTATGGTACATCATCTGAAATGGATGGTGTGCTCCCCACCTATCAAAATCTATTAGGAGACCGTCCTAAAGACAAATTAGCACATCATGCATCATAGTCTAAATCCAATAGTTGTGCCTCCATGGCCTAATATAATATTGGGGGATTAAACGTCATAAAAAGATGGCCATCTTCTCCATCATCATCCATAAAGGATATCTATGTCACAGCTAACTGCTAGGTCACCTCACTCAGCAACTGCAAACCGGTCCCCCTGCTGAGTGTGACAACGAACATGTTCCCCTTCCCAAGAGTATAGAATATCTCAAATTCATTGGCTTGGATTAAATCTATCAATTGTTTATGTATCAGGTTTAGGTCCATTTTAGATAGGATATACCTGAGAATATTGTGGCCATAGTAAACTATAACCCACTCAACCATCAAGTAGTGTTGCCACATTATCAGGGAAAATACCAGATCTGCTAACTCTATGTCGTGGTTGTGTAGTTATTCTTATATTTCCTTAACTATTGTGATCCATAGGTGATCCCCTTTCTCTCTTTCCACATGACATAACCTAGTCTAGTCCCTGTAGTGTCGTAGTATACTACATACCCCATAAATTACTCTGGTAGTCTCAAGATGGTGGCACTAGTCAGTCTCCACCGCAGCTCTTGAAAACATTCTTGGCATTTTTCCATTCACACAAAAGTTTGTACCATCTGTGTTAATGAAGATACAGGTGCTAATACTCTACAAAAGTTACGCATGAGCCATCAATATTAACCAGCCAACACTAAGAATATTTTCACCTTAGTCGCAATCTTGGTTGGCTCCCAATCAAGAATTGCCAATATCATCACTAGAACTACAACAAATCCATCCTCTGAGATGATGTGTCCGAGAATGTGGTCCTCCCGAATCTAGATTTTTAACATTGAGATCTTACAATAGAGCTGGATCTCTTAGAGGGAATCCAAGACTAACCACAGGTGTGTATCATTCCCCACCTATGACCCTGAGTAATCCAAGATGTCATAAATGAAGAACATGATTAATCAATCACGGTAAGGATGGTATATCCTATTAATGAGGCCCATGAAGACTACTAGGGTGTTGGTAATGCTGAAAGGAATCACTATGAACTCAGAGTGGTTGTACCAGCAGCTGAATGTTGTGTTCAGTACATCCACCTCCCATACTAGAAGCTAGTGATTTCCTGATCTATGGTTTATCTTCGAGAACTTATTCTATCTCTTCAACTATTCAAATAGGTAATAAATTCCTAGGATTTGATACTTTTTCTTCATGGTCACCAGGTTCAGGTGTCAAATGTCCATGCACAACAACAAACTCCCATATGCATTCATTAAAAAAGCCCTGGTGCTTCACATAGTGATATGTGGGTCCTTAAGAACCCCTTCTTCAGAAATTCCTCTAGTTATACCCATAGATCATGATGATCCACTACATATATTTGATATGATAGTGCATAAATCTATGTCCTCCAAGGGTATATGTCGGTGAAAAATTCTACCTCCCAATAAAGAGGTAGTTCCAGATCATCCTCACGATAAAATATTCTCCTACTCTTCAACCACTTCATGGATCTTTGGGCACAACACATCAATTGCATTGAGGGTGAGTCTAGAAAACAAGTAAGTGATCTTCATTAACATTCTTTGAAAGAGTTTGTCCTGCGCTGCAAGGGATTCTTTCTCGCTAGTGAAAGGACTCATGGTCCCATCTCTGTAGACACTCTGCATTGTACACCAAAAATAGTCTATCTGAGCAAGGACTTGGGATATCCAGTCCACAACCATTATGGAGTCATAAGGCCTCGTCACCTCTAATAGGTGATCCCATATGAATCTCTCACCTCCTAGAGTATGCTACAACTCTAGGCACCCATGGGTAATTATCGAATCCCCTAGTATAAAATTATAATGTTGTAAGGATAGAGACGATGACTCAACTAAAACCTATGAGCTTTGAAATACATTTTTGGAATGTAAGGAATGAATAGAAGATGTTTCTTTGAGAATTACAACTAGGGTGGAGAATAAATAGATCATACCTCAGATCATCATCATAGCACCATGGACTTATGCCTACGATTTCTAGAGCTAATATCACCCCTTCCTTCCTACTCCCTGAGGTTGGGGTGGACCACTGTGGGGGTGGTGGTGGAAACACCTCTAATAGTCTTCCACCGTCTGCCACTTGAATATCTCACATGGAACGTCTACTACCCTTTGTTCCTTCTCTCTCGAACCACTACCACTGCCCCAGATACCCCTTCGACCATCTACTGGTCATCTGTATGGCGGGTCGAGCTATCACATGCCATGTGTCTGTGCCCGCCATTTGTGAAGCACTAGATATCTCACTACTATATCCCCCTAGGCTTGGATCCCCGCACTACCGACCCTAACTCCTGGGGTCATCATCAGAAAGACCAAGCCAACTTGGGACCACTTATTTATTTTCTACTGCTTGTCGAAGACGATTTCACCCGGGGTCTGCTGTCGGCTCTAAATTTTGACACCTGTACCACCAATACGCTCTCCACAAGATGGGTCACACAAGTACCACAACCTAGGTAGGATTTCTAAGAGTTAAAAGTGGTTCCATGATTCACCACCTATGTCCGTTCTCAAAGGATTGGTCCCTGATAAATGGGTCTTCCACCATGTCTATGGAGTAGTGATATTGTTTTGTGAAACTCATTATGTACATAGCCGTCATCATGATGCCATGATATTGGGGAAGCAGCTCCTGAATTTGTAAAGGGCACAGGATCACATAGAAAAACTCCTCTCAAAAAATCCGCTTAACGTCTTCCTAGGTAAGGGTGACCTTTTCGTGTGTCTGGTAACTCATGCCCCACCATCTCCCTACCAATCCATGCATAAGGCACAATTCCAAGATCTCTATCTGAGCATGAGGTGTCCTCACTACGTGGATGACTCTCATCACAACCTCCTTCCAAAACCCAGTGACATGAAAATCTATCTCTCCTCTGAACCTGGGAGGTCTTTGTCTCCGAAACACATGTAGGGAACTGATTCTACAAACTTCCTCTAACGGAACCGCTGATAGAAGATTCTTACCATCAGATGGTGGTAGCACAAATTCACCACCTAATGGGGTCATCTCTAGAACTCATCCTTGTATGAATGCCTCATTGCAAGGCTGGCTATCCTCATGACCACGTATCAGGATCCGGACTGGTCGTCCAGTTAGAGGCATCCAGAAATAGATCAAGATTTACCACAGTCAGAAGGTTATACCTAATGAGTTGAATATTATTCAAAAGAAAATTAAAATACACTTATGAAACAAATATTTTCATGTATTGAGCCATAAAAAAATTCATGGTCCTAGTGTATGGATACCTCGGTAGCCGCACCATCCCTATACTTTCTGAACCTGAAATTCGGACTCACAACACTTAACATTGATTCCCCAAAAAAGAACACAGAATCCCTGTATTTGTGGATGGATAGACCGCACTGTAACACCAGTTTTTCATGACCTTTCCCTCATGGAATGTTCCATGACTACTCCAAGCCCACCTCCGGAAGCCCAGGGGCCGACAAACAGCTTTGAAGGCGTCAACCTGTAAGTGGAAGGAATTTTATTCAGTACATGTACCCACACAAACACCCAACAACGTCTCGGTACACTGAAATGGAAGAAAAAGTGCATTAAAAAAGGCAATGTTAAATATATGGCTGAATGCAAGTGGGCCATAATACAAACACAACAAAAAGAACTGGAACAAAAAAGTACAAAAAACTGCTCTAATTTCCATCTACGGAAAACCTCACATGATCATGAGAGTAGTTATGCAATTGGAATCCGAAGTAGTATGTCATGTTTTTATTGGCCTATTGGGCCCCACATGGTCCTATTCCACCATGTCCACCATTTTAGCATCAGTCAGTCTCGTCCCAATGTGTTCTTCTATCAAAACATCGATCTTCTACACCTGAAAAAACATGTGTGGGTGAATCCCGTGAAAGGGTGAGTATAAAAATACCCAGTACGGACCCTGAGAACCACAAAGATATAGATGTAATCCAAGAAGGAATACAACAAAAAAATAACTCAGATGTAATACCATAAACCATGATCTCAAACAAATATCACAGTGTAAAAGATACCACTAACACTAGGTATATTCTAGTGTACTGAAAATAGAATCTTCATTTATATCACCAAACTCCTCAGCTACCGGATAAATCCTCCTCTGTCGAGTAATGTGGACCTACTGTGTCACAGATATCCACTTCTTTATAACCTTGGAATAATGTAAGACTCATCCGTGATGATCACTATGGGCATGTCCGATCACACAGAGACGCTCCCCACCGTGGGAATGGCGGGTCACATAGGGTTGTTTCCCACCTTGGATGAACCGATGTACTCCTCTTGTCAAGTACAATGGGTCTATTAGGTCACACCGAGTCACTCCCCACCAGGCCACACATTGCTGCTTCCCACTGGGCAACCGTCGAGTAGTAATTGGATCTCATTCAACCATAGGGTTTTGTACGTAGTGCGCTTGGGAGAACTACTCATCAAGTCATTAATCACGTGTCTATGTCCATGAAAGCCCCCAAATATCATGCCAAAAGATCCGCCCCACCAAGGGGGTCCCAACACAGAAAATGGATCACCTATTGGATCCATGATTTTCATTATATAGGAATTTTAGTAAATAGGGGGCCAGATGGGACCCAGTCCAACCCGATCAGACTGACCCGACCAACCCGGCTTGGGCGTCCCACATGCCCCAGTTTAATTAGACGAACTTGACCTGACCAGGTATGGATTAAGTTTGGAATCGTCTGACTGGGCTACTAGTCTAGGCCTAATAGGTCTCCCCGGACCTGACCTGACACGAAGACGCGAGTCCAGCCTGCCTGTGCGAGTCTAGCCTGATAGCACGCTTGGATGTGGGTGTGGCCCGCAGGGTTGGGGTGATGGCCCACCAGCATTATCCTGGCCCATCGGGGGGAGTGAGGGGGAGGGTACTAGTGGTGGGCCACATAGATGGGAAGCAGAAGTTGAGCCACACCAGGCTCTCGCTAGCCCTGCCAACACAGGGCCTCTCTAGCCGCGGTCGATGGACTGCGGCACATCGCCTCCCAGGTGGCTTGGATGTGGACCACCCCCCACTATGTGGCACTTGGTTACATTTCACCCAACTGCTATGGCGCACCAGCATTGGTGGACCAGTTTCCCCATCTACGGGCCACTAGAGATGCTCTGGTGGTCTGTTCTGAGACCCATCTTCGCCAAAGGGTCACTCAGGTCATCACTATCCATGCTCATGCCCCAAAATCAAACTATCACTACTTGACAATTGCGTTCAACATGAACGCACAAGAAGAGGTGCTCGAGCCTCATTCATGTTTTCTCGGGCCCTCTTCATTATAGTTTCAGATCATGGATGGGTTTCATGGATTGGAGTTCAATCATGTCATTCGAAGTTCAAATCCCAAATAATAAAACCCAAAATGAAGTCACCCTCCCTCATAAAAACATGAATCACAAATCAACTTGTTCGTGGGTTGATCCACCTTCTCCAATTTAAGAAAATGAAAATGGGGAATAACATTAAAATAAAAATAATTCCCATACATCTTTGATTTTTTATGTTGATGCATTCATCCTTGAGGTTTCATGATGGTAAACGTCACTTCTCGGCTCCGATCATCAAGAGCCATTGAATATGATGAAGTTCTTATATGTTTGTTCTTCATTGGATAGAAATAAATGATGGAGGTGCGTTAGAATATTACAACTGATTAATCCTCCATCATCTCCAATGCCAAAAAATTAATGGAAACATGTCGCATCATTCAACTTATATTGCCATGTCACATCATTATTATTTTTAATTTATGATACATTATTACTGTTATGCTTCCTATATTTCATCATTATGATATGTGATACTGGCCATTAATGAGCCCAAATAATGCATCACATCGCAACCTCATCACATCACCTCAGTATTTTCACATTGCTGATCGTTAGATGACAGAAGAAAAGAAAATAACATTTTAATTTTATTCTATTATTTTACAAAAAATGTAGCAGAACAAAAAATTCTATCCGGCCCCTATTGGCTGAAGTTAAGTCCATCCTAGGCGAATCCTAGTGTTCTAATATCTAGAATGTCCTCAGATTTTCGAATGGAGTACTGGTTCAAAAGTTATAAAACCCCCTCACACATTTACTAAAAGTACATAAAAAAGTTCAATATTCTGTTTTAGGCTCTCGGAGCCTTGAAATCATGTGTCGTCAGACCGCATTGTCTCACAACCATTCCATATAATTTACTGACATTTACACGTCATTTCCATGATATTAGTAATAAAAAATTATTGCACATAAAATTTTAATTATTATGATACATATTTATTGATTTTTATTATGGATGTATTTAAATAATAACCTCTAAAACCAATAGTCTCATTCCTATATTGTTATTGAGATTTAAGTAAAATATCATTAAAATCCCAAAAATAGACATAAATTGGTTTTGAAATTTTATATAACACATTACTGAATGAAATAAAATGTCAAATAAACATTATAATGTTTCTTAAGAAAATAAATAATTAAGATAATTTTATTGTTCTAGAAGAAATTGGTCGAACATGATGATTAGGACATAGGGTGAGGGACATTTTCAAAATTTCACTTTATTGAGGTGTAATATAATTTTAGGATCTTAATTTATGTTTTTATGTTGAACCTACAACCATATGACATTAAATATCATGAATCATTTCAAATTAATTTTATTTTATTTTTCGGGTTGAAGTATTTCATCCTATTGGTTTTGACATGAATATTAAAAAGTGGTAAAATTTATGGTGCAATGTCACTTTCTATAGTGATGTTTACATTCTCCTAAAACAATGATATACTTTCGATATTTTTTTAATTGATAATTACATATCTAATAAATACACAAATTCTTATTTGATGCTTATTACTATCTTGTAAATAATATAACATTTTTATAAAAGTTATTTACATTGAATGTTAATTTATTATCTATAGAAATACTGATAAATCAATATTCATTACTCAATATGACAACTTTATGATAATGAAATTTTTTTATGAATTAGATTGATTATTTTATATATGAGGAATGATTTGGAAAAAGATTAAATGATTGTGGCATGGCTTTAGATATACCCTTGATGAATCAGCAAGTTCATAATATAAATATTTTGGCATGAATTACTTAAATATGTTTCTACTTATTAGTTTTATACTATCGTGAGGAAGTTCTTGACGATAGGGGTATCTTGTTCCTAGAAAAACATGAATTTTAACTATTTAAAATCCCCTATATTATGAATACATTTAATATTATTATCCCTAAGATTCTATCAATGAAATTTTATATGGATTCATTTCATTATAATTATATTGATTAAATGTAAATTTCTTTGTCACTTATCCTTCCATAATGATTCATCCCTTACATTAGTAAGAATGACTAAATTATATTTTTTTTATTTTATTTATCAATCCATGTCTATTATGCTTATTAATCATCTTATCATCCATTATACAAAACCATTAGTTAGACATTTATAAATCCACTAATTTTTTCCTTTTTCACACAATATAAAGGGTCATTTTAATGAGATTCAAGTATAATTCAATCTTTATTATTTTATGATTTATTTTATATTTCCAATGTATAATCAGTATCATTTATGTCTGTTATTTTAAATGGTAATATATGACTCAGTCATTCCAGATATGATTTCATTTATCTTATGCCTCTATATTAATGTAGCCATTATCTTCTGGCTACTAGGGCCAGTGTTTATACATTTATTACCAGTGAATGTTTATTATAAACCATGGAAACTAGTTTGAGAATAAATGGATTTGGGAACATAACTTGATCAAATTTTTTAATGATTAGTGAATAAGCCCATTATAATTTTTTAAAAGGATGATATTAGGTGTATTTCAGTATAATTGAATATATGTATGGATATTATATGTGGATGTGGGCCTTTTCCAGTTGTAACATTAGGAGATAACAATGAATATTGAACATTTGGATTAAAATTTTCATTACTTAGTGTAAAAAAATAATCCTTACTAAACAACTAGTTTGACACTCTCAATGGATATTCTTAGGATAATTCATTTTTTCATTAGAAACATTATTAATGGTTTGAAAATAATTATATACCAAAGGAATAATTTTTTATATTTATAATATTATCAATCGATAATTTTTATATTATGTAATTTATTTCACTAGTGTAGGGAATATAAATTATGTTCAATAATCATATAATATAATTGAGGGTATGAAATAATTTATAAATAGATCCAAGAAAAATAAATTCATGATGCCTAGATTCAAAAAATCCAAAGAGTAATAATGATAATATCGAGAATAAGAATAAGCCACAATTTCTGTCAGTTTATTATTTAAGTATCGATGTCCTTGTTAAAATAATTCTGAAATGTTTAGGGATTGTACGATAATATATTTTCATGAAAGATGTCAATGTGTAAGTTGAATGGTACAAATTACCAAGAAACATAATTCAATGGAATGTTGAACTTCTCTGAAAAAACATCATTGATGGAATGATAACCATTAATATGTTCCTAAGGTTTAGATAATGATTTGGGATGAATAAATGGTTGATATGGATAATGTAAATTAGATTACACTATCTTTATTTTATTTGTTTAATGATTAATTTAAAAAGAGGTTTAATACATCATTGATGGAGAGGAGATCAATTTTTTATTTAATGAATATATTCATTAATATGAATTTTTTAAAATAAATTATGATCCATGCTTGTTGTCAATGAGGTTTTATGTTAATTTAGCTTATTACAACGCCATAAAATAATACATTATTAAGGAATTAATTTTTTTGTTATTTTATGATTTAGAGGTACATCACTTTGTTGAACGAGTAAAGATATTTTCATTTTTTAAATTTAGAAACATTTTTTATAATGTTTCAGATCATAATCAATTAGACACATCAAAAGTTTAACCATTTATGATATAGTCTAAATTGACCATTTGATATGAATTCATATATTAATATTTTAATTCATAGTTTGGTGATTTATATATATTGGATAACTTATATTAATTTTTTTAATATTAAAAACTTTCGATCAAAATAATTACTTATCATTAAATTATTGATATTATGATCCATTAAAATATAATTTTTGTGCATTATACATAAAAATTTGTTATTTGATACTAATTTATAATTATATAAAATGAAGTATCAAATGTTCTAAGAGCGAAAAAATATGAAAACCTTGTTATTATATATATATATATATATGATGTCTATACATTTTCATTTGTTCTCAAACTAGATGGAACAAATTCCTAAACTTTTTGAAGAAAATCTTAAATAAAATGATATCATGTCATTGTTTTTTTATTATATGAATGAAATTTTTTGATCATCATTAGATAATATATAGATGTTCATTAACCTTATATAGATCCCCAACATTCTTATGATTAATATTCTCTTTCAAACTCCATTAATATTTTAGTGTTTTTTTATCTATATCAGTGTTTTTATTTCCCACATATGTACTACTACATGGAAACCTATTTCTATGATTAATGTAGATGAAAATAAAAAATCCATATATCTATTATAAAAAAGATTATTTATTTACCCTTTTTGATTTCCCTTTGCTACATTGGTACTTTTAAATGACATATATTTGTTTAGGATGATAATGAATAAATTAATAGGACACCTTTAATTTATGAGGGGATGAAAAAAATACCCCAATATTATAATTTTGAATATAATATTCCATAAATGTAGAAAAAATAATATAATGGATTAAAAAAACAACATTTATTTAAAAAAACAAAAAAACTTAAAAAAATTATATCTCATCAACAACATATATTGCTTGTGAAAATAAGATTCAACGAAACACTTTACATTATAAAAATGTTATTATTTAAACATTACTATTATAATATATCCACTATTTAGTGGGGAATAAATAGTAACAAATAAATAATTAATATTATATTGTTTACACATTATAAAAATAAATGAGACTCATATCTATAGTTTAGAGAAAAAATTGAATCAATTTGAAAGAATAAGAAATGATCAATAAAAAATAGTATTTTTATATAAGAAGTATTAGATGCACATTTACAAAATAGTTTATAATTACATTTTCCAAAATTTAATAAACATTAATTATAAAATTATGTATAATTTATAAATAATAATTCAAAAATAACTATAAAGTGAGTTTCAATAATTTTTAAAATTAGTACAATTTTCTGCTAAATTGTGAGAAATATTGAATTTTAAATGAAGAAATCTTTTTTATTAAAATTGTATAGTTTTTAATTATATATTGGTTATATTTTAGGGAATATTAGTTCACTTATATATCAATTATTATTATTTATTAAATTAAAATAATTTTTAAATTGAATAAGGACATACAACAAATGAAAACTTTTAAATAATTTCCCCTTGAAAACCTATTTTCTCACCACATATGAGTGATTAATATGAAAATAAAATTTCATATTCAAGGAATAGAATTTTGAAAAAATTATTCCATATTTTTTGTCATAAATATTAATAACTTCATATATGTTAAACATATTTATGACTATAATTAACAATGAAAACATTAAAAATAAATTATCATAGTTATGGTAAAAATTGATTTTCTAGGAAATTAAAATAAATATTTAGGGTTAAAATAACCCATAAATATTTATAAAATATTTTTTTTACAAATTTCTACCTTATACCATTATTTCGAGATAATGGTTCATTATTGGTGCCTTTGGGGAATAAAAAATATGGGCAGAATTCAATCTTAAAAAAATTAAGGTCTGTCAATTACCTCACATTTAAATTTCCACCACTTATCCTCTCTTCCTCATGTGATAAAAACCTTTTTTATAAAAATTCCCTAACCATATCACTTTCAAATATTCCACCTACAATCATTGTAGAATTATTGTGGTTATAAAACCATCATAGGATGGATTTGGAGAAATCCTAATGAAGATACCCTCAAAAGTTTTATTGTCATACCAAAAGTGTTTTTTTAATTTCTTCCTCCACATACAACAATTTTTTTATACAATTATAAATAATAAAACACGTATATGAAAAAAATACATTATTTTATATGTTTTTATGACCTCCTACCATTTATAACTCTATCGAACATCTTATGAAATCATAATTTATCTGTATAGTGTACTATCACCGCACGAAAAGATTTCATTTATTTTTCCAATACAACCACTCCTGGTGGCATATGAGAATGGATCTGAAGTATATATATTATATTTATATAATAAAAATAATTTTAGATTAAAAATATCATAAATATACCTATTTTAAAATCAATTCCATAGATAATATGGCAACATCACTCATGTGTATGACATATTATTGCCTTACAACGTGATGTGATTCATCATTCACTAACGCTTTACATGGAAAGTGATTAGTGTAAATTGAATCATAATATTTGAAATATGTGACATTGGTAAAATTTAAATCAATAGAAAAATAATATTTTATAAATAATTTGGGTGATGTTGAACACATTCTATAATATAATAGAATACATGGATATATAAGATAAAATATTCTATTCTAAAGAGAGAATAATGTAATTTTTTACAGAAATGTTATAATTATTTTTTAGTACCAAAGAGGGTAAAAAGTTTTTATTTTAATAATAATTAATTTAGAAATATATAATATGAAATTATTGTTTTTATATATATATTATATTCAATTTTTCTAAGTTATACTTACATATAATCTATCCCAAATAGTGATGTGATAGTGAAATACACTACTCTCTGAAGGTTGATTCCATCAATTAATGTCCAAATCAAAATTATAATAAATATAGTTTATTTTTAAATATATTATATAAACATAACCATATATATTATAACATAATATATATAATATACATTCATCAATTTCTTCCTTATTTTCTTCCATATTAATATGAAATGAAAAATGAGTCACATCATTTAGTGGATGCGGTTGTCTGCATGTATACAAGATAGATGTCATTGATTTGCAATAAATTATAAGGTAAATATGTATATATGATATTATTGTTAAATAATAACTCAAATTCAATAAATAACATATGCAATCCATAATTACATTTTTAAAACAATCCATTTAATGTGTTATTGAAAAGAAGATACACCATTGTATGGAGACAAAAAGTCATTCATATGCAAGAGTGATATTTTCTCTTTTAAAAGGATGTATAATAGATTTGATATGGTTTTAATATAATCATAATAAAATATAATTAAAATAATGATAATGAATTTATTATTTGTATTGGTGACCACACATTATGAGTATATAGAAAAAGAAATATTCTATAAAATTTAGCACAAAAGGAATACATCTATAAGGACCCGACCTTATAACATTAAATAATATTGAATGAAATGAATAATTCACATTGAATATATTTTCAAGTTTAGAGTTTTAGATAATTAGGCCATAAATATTACATAACAAATTGAATATTACAAGTAGACACTACTACTCAGAATCCATTTTTTTCATAAAACAAAAACTCTTAAAATGAAACATGTCTAGTTCAATATTTTAGATAGCATGACTTTTCCATGATACCATCCTTGACCCTATTCATCTTTAAATCACGTGGAGAAAATTTCAAAAACATTGGATGAGCATAAAAAGCCATGTAAGGGTTATAATATAAGGAAGGAAAACATTATCCCATCAATAAATACAAATCAATGAAACTATATTTTTCAATCATAACATACTTTATGGAATCATAAGATTTATGAATAACAAACACAAATCATAAATCATAAAGGAAACTTATGGAATCCATATCAAATTTACATTTTAACTATCACAACTACATAGGGAGTTACACTTGGAATACCTATAACAGTATATTCCCAAAATCTATTAGGAGAAACGTCACGTTTACCTCCACCACATTACCCAATGCATTGGAGAGCTAACTCGGGCTCACTCGCCCAAGGTTTATCACAAAACTACCCATATTGGTAAACAATTACCAATAAACATAACATATACATAACACATAAAACAAGCATAAAGGAAAGATAACATTTAAACATTGTAATAACAATATATCGTTTCAATATATTGAAATAATCAAGGCTTTATCAACCCCTATTCAAAACCATTTAAAACATTTAATAAAGAGATTTTTGAATCAAAGTGTCACATACCACATTGATGATTTTAAAGGAATTAAAATTTTAAAATATTAATTTCCATATAAATAAATCCTAAAAACCATTTTGAAAACAAGGACATTAATGAGAATGATTTAGAAGAATAAATCTTTAAAACAATTAAACTGATATTTTTGTTAAATAGTTTTTAACAAAATGAGAGACGCTTGAATACAAATATTTGAGGAATAAAATTTAATCATAACTTTATAATATCATCATAATAAATGTATTCAAGATATAATGTTCCAAAGGATAGTATAAAAACCATATAATAGTGAATTGGGGCATAACAACAATGAAGTCTCAATGGAATGTAAATTGAAATGAAATCCCTTATAAAGAGGGTATCATTAGATTAAGGATAAATCAATTACATAATTTTGTGTGACAAATATAAATACAATAAATATGATTGGATTTTCAGTGTAAATCAATCAGAGGACATTCCCACATGTTCTTTTTATGTCAAAACCAACGAATTCAATGTTTAACTCAACGAATAGAAATTGAGTTAAAATTACTCATATCATGTACATATCGATGACTTGAGAATTTATGAATGGAGTGATTATGTGTATAAAACGTATGTCCACACAAAGGTTACTAGAAATTACAAAATAAATAAACAAACCGTTATTCCACACATAATCATAGAATGACATAATTTTGAATTAGAATATTAGCTTAAGGAATGAAATTTGGGTTAAAAAGTTCAGTTACAGATTTGGTAACATACGAAACATACACCAAATGAATGAAGGGTAATTCAAGGAAGATTAAAATACCAATAAATGAAATTATATTTCACAAAGAGTCCAAATCATGGGTAGTACGTAAACCACACAAATAGAAATAGTTACAATTATAGCATGAATCTCACAGGAATAAAAGGTGAGATGAAAATCCCTTACCACATTGAAATCAATTGAGTCGTAAGACCAAAAGTTAATAACCACAAAATGATTCATATAATAACTTGAATATAAAGAGAATAATTATAATATATATCAAATGGAAGTACACAATACACCACATGCAATGAATAAGTGGCGAATAATGGAAATCTCACGGGATTAGAAGTGAGATAAGAAATCCCTTACCTCGTGTCCAACTTGACTTATTTGTTCCTTGTTCTTCCTGAATAATATTCCATAGTTAATTTATACTTTCTTAAGAAAATATTTCAAGTTTATCATTCTTTTTAAATAACTTATTACAATGTTATTGATATTATTCAATTCATTTAAGTTAATAATGGTCGTTTTGTCGATATTTGGTACTTGAGTCAAAATAGACTTCTTATAATTACAAATTGTTCACATAGTTAGAATTTCATTATATTCAGAATGTTAATAATTATTTATATATTATATTTATCATATTAATCCACTATATACACGTATTTATAATAGTAAATAAGATTTGAAGGTATGAAATGAAATGCACCGTTCATGGAGACAGTAAGCCGTATGTATGCATGAATGCTACTTTCATTTAAATTTATTATTTTAATGGAATTAAAACATAATTATTCATTGGTATTTCATAATTACAGTATAATATCATTAATAATATCATTAACTCCAGCCTTTATACATCCCATATATGGCATTAACGAGTTACATCACTTTGTGGGGGCGGTAGTCCTCACTTCCTCAAATGAAATTCTTGTGTTTACCCATAATTGAAACCATAATGTTAGACTATAAATGTAAAATACAGAAGCATAATGAAAATATAAACATAATATATATCATATATAAATACAGTTCCATCTTAATTTATTCCATGATAGACGGTAGGAGATAATCGAACAATCATCGTTTCGTGAGGCATTAGTTTTCCATCAATAGAAACAATATGCTATTCACCCATTAAATAGAGGTGTTCGAAAGTGAAGTTAAAAGAAATATACTAAAAACATCCTAGTTTATTGAGGATACTGGAGTTGTTATAAAATGAAGAAATAAAAAGATTTTAGGGGTTGTATAAGTAAAATAAAAGAAAATAAGTTAAGAGGAACTGTAACCTTTAATTTTGATAACTTCCTTTAGTATGAACCAAAATGACTTCATGATGTGCCTTATGACTATGTTAAGGCTTCTAGGAGGAGGATAGGGAGGAATGGAGATTAATTGGTATTATTTGGGATGATCCTATTGGTTTTATAAGTGTTTGGAATTGGATAGAAGTGAGGGATTTTATAAGGGGGGGGAGGGGCTCTTTAGGAAAGTGTGATAATATTATTTTATTATATAAAGATATTCGGTTTCTAAAAGAAAAAAAATGATTGGAGTCGAATATATGATGACTAATGTTCGATATAAAATCATACAATAAGAATTGGACATGTTTTGGATGTTATTGTAATATTTGTAATCTTATTTATTTAAATGATTTATTAATGAGGTAAACACTGCATCATTATTATGTCAGAAATAAATTAATTTATTTAATATCTAAAAATTATAAAACAAATACCATTATAAAGGAAATATTTTTATCCTTCAAATTAATATTTATAGTCTACAGGTTTACCTATATAACTCTATATAAAATTTAATTTACTAAAATAGTTTTGTTTATGTCATTTTTTCATTTCATTAAATTAAATAACATAAAGTGTCATTATCATTCATAAGTTGCTCAATGGGGTCCCAAAATAGACCCAAAGATGCCCATTATCAGCCATTACTAATCCAATAAGGTTAGGACAAGTTTTAAGTCAATTTTGAATTATTACAGTATTCTTTTTACCTTGAATTACATTATTTACCTTTAATCGCGATAAATAAATGTCAGAAGTTACTATTCACCAAAAATTATTTTCATCTTATTGAACCACATTTTACTTACTAATGACAACCATGCATGTATTATTTTTGAAATTCAATTCACAGAAGTTGTAAAATTTAATTTAACTGAAAAAGTCAGTTTTTTAAACTACTACAAAGTGGTTACACTATTCATCAAAAATAGATGTTTTTTAGAAAAATACCAAAAATTTAACCTAAGCTATATATGATATTTTGAATTAAAAAATGATTTATATTTTAAAAAATTAAAAACATATAAGTTGTAGTAATTAATTTAAAATTAATTCTTACTGTCAGAACAAATACCGTGTTTTTAAGAAACAATAACTTTCAAAAGATTGACACTTGTTCATGTGCAATTTCAAAATGAAATTATTTCCAATGACCAACAATATACTAAGTGGTAAAAGAATATATCTAATTAAAATTTAAAACAAATTAAAAAGATAATCTATATATATAGATACATTATATTAAAAAGCACTTTTGATTTAAAAAACTAGTATTTTTCACTATTCATTAAAAATAAACTTTATCAGAAAAATACCAAAAATTTACACGAAGTAAATTTTGATGTCCTGAATCTACAGAAAAATTTTATTTTGTCAAATAGAACATATAAAAATGACCAAAACTATATTTAAAGAGTTTTCTCCATCAAAAGGCGGTAAATTGACCATTTACTGAATATTAGAATATTCATGCTTAAAATTAGATTCATTCATATTTTACGCCCCAAACATTTATTGGATAATTTTAAAAACATTTAACAAACATATATAATCATATTTTAGTATGTTCTATTAATTATCTCCAATTCAACGGCTAGGCATTAACTACCATTTAAAATAATAATATTATATTATTAGTGTACAACGTAAGATTTCAAAGAAACCCTTAGGTTGCGTATCAGGTATGCCATTAAACATAGAGTCCCCTTTAATGTAAAAGTATTATTTAATTCAAAAATATTAATAAACATGAAAAGTGTCTTATTCCTTTTTTATCTGGGATGTTACATCCTTCCCCCCTTTCAGAAATTGTGTCCTAGCCACTTTAAAAATGGGCTTGGAAAATTCATTAAAAGTCCCATATCAGAAAAGAGTTAGAAAAAATATCACTTTAAAAGAATGAATGAAATGTACAATGGTCACCTGAGATATCCCATACTAGGATTCCATGTAGAAAAACATGGATATTGAAAAGAGTACAAATAGTCATGTTTTGATGGAGAGTGATAGATAACATGATTAAGAGAAAGTTAACCACCAGAAAATCACAAACATATGATGTGTTAAACTGTCTATGATTACCCAGTAGGAAACGTAAACAAACAAAATTTTTGTAATAAATTCCTTTTCATAATTTAGAGTAATTCATTTACTACATAGAATAAGAACATAAGGAAATATACTAACCTTCAAGTAGAGTTTCATCCTTTGATATGTTTCTACCAAAAACTAATCATTTCCCCAAACAAAGATAATTAAAAAACACTTAGTCACATCAAAAGCACAATAATCATCTTGTTGAGAATCAAATAATCCAAAAATTAAGAACTATATATTTCCATTGTCTATAGAAATAAACTAATACCAAAATAATTAGTCTGCGATCACATATCACCCAAACAGGATAATATTGTACAAAAATAAAAACTACTCATCATCTCCAAAAATTTTAAGACGATCCCCAAAGTTCAACCAATACCATTCAATAAACCACTGTCCATAAAATTCTTCAAAAGTAATCCAAACTATGATTGAAACCCAAATCTCATAGGGATTTAATAACATAGTCTTCCAAGATAAATCTTATCATTTATCACTAAATAAATCCAGTTAATCCTAAAATCTAATATTGAAATGTAATTAACCTAATTAAATATTATCCATGATAGGTTAATAAATTTCATAAAATACCAAATAATCATATGTCCACAATAAAAACATAGATTCATCCAAACAAAAATTTCAACCAATATTCCAAAATTTAAATCCGTAGTATTCTATATTCCTTAGGCATATAGTGTTTCCTCAAAATAGAGAACGTCTTCCACAACAACCTTTATCAATTAATCACAAAATCATTTTTCTATACTATGTATATCCATTTTATAAAAAATATCTTCCAAAAATCAACTTATTCCTATTCCTTAAATACATTTTACTAATATAATAAGTCATATTGACCAGGGACATCAAGTAGGCTAGTGGTAGGTGACGCGCCCTTGTCGCCCTTTAGTTGTGGTTTCGATTCCTATAGATTTACCAGATGCGGTGGGTTGTCACCCATCCTACGGGTTGTCCTTTTTATAAAACTCAAAAAATAACTCTAACATGTTTTAACCTCAATGGTTTAATTATACCTCTCATTTTCATCCAAATACATTATGATCTCAAAATATTAATTCTTGAAGTCTTATTTTACCATCATATGATAAAATAAAACGACCCCCTAAATGAAGAACATCATACCTTGATCACGGTGTCAATTTGGTTTCATCGTCATCTTGTTCACGTATGTAGAAGGTTCACCCATCACAACAATGATTTATAGATCCTTAAAAATCATTTTATTCATCCATCAAAATACACCTTGTACAACATGGGTCATATGGATGTTCACAGAAAAACAGTTTTGGAAAATAATCATGTATGACATATAATTTCAAAAAATCTGATAAAACATGATTTCTATAAAATATTCGGACTGAAATTGAGTTGAAACATTCAATTAATGGTCATTTTAAAATACCATAGGTATGTCTAGAGAGACTATATTGTAAAAGAAAATATAAATAGGTTGTGAAAGGGTCTCCTTCTTCAACACCTTTTTTAAAATCATAATATTTTTTAAAATCTTTTAATAAGGTAAAATAATTGAGAATGCCTTGAAAATATTTACCTTTTCTTGAAAATATGAGAATATTGTGAAAATATGATTTGTCTAAACAAATCCCATGATCCATGATGATAACTAGTTATAGTGGAGGTGTCTGATATCTCAAAAATCTGTTTGCATGTGTGTTGTATGCTATAAAAAGTTTCACAATCATCCGAACATGACTTTGTAATAATTATTGCAATCATGTAATCTGGAAGAGATGGGAATGTCGTTTGAGATCCTCCTCCTTACATTTGTAACTGAATTTCCATGATTTTAAAAAGTTATGAAACAAGGATTTAACTGAAATAATAGGCACATGGACTTACCATGTGTCTAACGAATACTCCTAATCCCTAAAGTTGTTTAAACCGACCTCTGATACCAACTATAAGTACCCAACCATGTAACATTACATAATATTGAATTAAAAGAATAATTCACATTGAGGATATTTTCAGGTTTCGAATTTTAGAGAATTAGGCCATAACTATTACATAACAACATGAATTTTATAAGTACACACTACTACTCAGTATACATTTTTTTCATAAAATAAAAACTCTTAAAAAGAAACATGTCTACTTCAATATTTTAGACAGAATGACTTTTCCATGATCCCATTCTTGACCATATTCATCATTATGTCCTATGGAAAACATTTCAAAAACATGGGATGAGAATAAAAAGCTCAGTAAGGGTTATAAAATAAAAAATGAAAATATTATCCCATCAATGAATAAATATCAATGAAACTATATTTTTCAATCATAACATTCCTTACAAAATCATAAGATTTATGAATAACACACAAAAATCATAAATCATAAAGGTTACTTATGTAATCCATCTCAAACTTCCATAGTAGCTATCACAACTACATAAGAAGTTACACTTCGAATACCCATCATAGTATATTCCCGATATATCTTAGGTGAAACATTCAGTTTACCTCTGTCACGTTACCCAATGCATTGGAGAGCTAGCTCGGGCTCACTTGCCCTAGGTTTATCACAAAACCACCCATATTCTTAAATAATTCCCATTAAACATAACATATCCATAACTAATAAAACATGAATAAAGGAAATATAACATTTCCACATTGCAATCACAATATATCATTTCACGATATTGACAGAATCAAGGCTTTATCAAACCATTTTCAAAACCATTTAAAACATCTAATAAAGAGATTTTTTAGTCAATGTGTCTCAAACCACATTAAATATTTTAAAGTAATTAAAATTTTAAACCATTAATTTCCATATAAATTATTCTTGAAAACTATTTGGAAACATGGATATTAATGAGAAAGATTTAGAAGAATAAATCTTTAAAACATTTAAAATGATATTCTAGTTAAATAGTTTTTAACAAAATGTGAGTTGGTTTAATACAAATAATTGAGGAATAAAAATTAATCATAACTTTATAATATCATGATAATAAATTTATTCATGATATAATATGCCAAAGTACAGTATATAAACCCTATAAGAGTGAATTGGGGCATAACAACAACGGAGTCTCAATGGAATGTAAATTGGGATGAAATCCCTAATAAAGAGGGTATCCTTAGATTAGAGATAAATCAATTACATAATTATGTGTGACAAATATAAATACACTCAATATGATTGAATATTCTGTTTAAATAAATCAGAGGACATTCAAACATGTTCTTTTTAAGAAAAAACCAATAAATTGGATGTTTAACTCAATGAATAGATATTGAGTTAAAATTAATCTTATCATGTTCATATGGATGACTTGAAAATTTATCAATGGAGTTATTATGTGTATAAAATGTATATCCACACAAAGGGGAGTTGAAATTACTCCATATATAAAAAAATTATGATTCCACACATAATCATAGAATGGCATAATTATAAATTAGAATATTAACCCAAGGAATGAAACTTGGGTTAAAAAGTTCCCTTACCGATTTGGTAACATACAAAACATACACCAAATGAAAGAATGGTAATTCTAAGAAGACTTAAATACCCATAAATAAATTTATATTACACAAAGAGTTCAAATCATGTGTATTACGTAAATCACACATAAGGAAATAGTTGCAAATATAGCAAGAATCTCACGAGAATAAAAGGTGAGATGAAAATCCATTACCACATTGAAATCAATTGAGTCGTATGACCAATAGTTATTAACAACCAAATTATTCATAGAATAACATAAATATAAAGAGAATAATGATAATATATATAAAATGGAAGTATCCAATACACCACATGCAATGAATAAGTGTCGAACAATGGAAATCACACGGAATTAGAAGTGAGATAAGAAATACCTTACCTCATGTCTGTCTTGACTTGTTTGTTCCTTATTCTTCCTGAATAATAAAATAAAGTTAATTTATATGTGCTTAATAACCTTTTAAAAGTTTATTATTATTTTTATATCACTTATTACTATGTTATTGATATTATGAAAATTATTTATGTTAATAATGGTCGTTTTGTCGATATTTGGTACTTGAGTCAGAAATAGACTTCTTATAAGTACATGTTCTTCACATAGTCAGAAGTTCATTATATCTAGAATTTTATTCATGATTTAGATATCATATATATCATATTAATTCATTATATACATGTATTTAGATTAGTTCATAACATTTGGAGGTAAGATATGAAATGCACCGTTCATAGAGACAGTAAGTCATACATACGCATGAACGCTAAATTCATTTCTATTTCTTATTTTAATGGAATTAAAACATAATTATTCATATGTGTATTATACTTACAGTATAATATCATAAATAATATCATTAACTCCATCCTTTATCCATCCCACAAATGGAATTAACGAGTGATATCACTTTGAGGGGGTGGTAATCCGCACTTCCTCAAATAAAAATTATCGTGTTTACCCATAATGGAAACCATAAAGGTAGGATATAAATGTAAAATACAGAAGCATAAAAAATATATAAACATAATATATATCATATGTAAATAGAGTGTCATCTTAATGTCCACCACGAGATGCAATATGAGATAATCGAACAATCATCGTTTCGTGAGGTATTCTTTTTCCATCCACTAAAACAGTATGTTCTTCACCAATTAGATGGAGGTGTGTGTAAGTGTAGTTAAAATACATATAATAACAACATAATAAAATATTGAGGATACTTTTTTTGTCATAAAATAAATGAATAAAATGATTTTAGGGGTTGGAGAAGTAAAATAAAATAAAAGAAGTTAAGAGGAACTGTTACCTTTAACTTGGGTAACTTTCTTTGGTTTGAACCTAAAGAACTTCTTTAAGTGCCTTCGTCCAATGTTAAGTCTTCTAGGATAAGGAAAGGGATCTAGGGAGATTAATAGGGTAGAGTCTGGACATGCCTAATGGATTCGTAGTTTTGAGGAATTGGTTAGAAGTGAGGGCTTTTTTAAGGGGGGGAGGTGCTCTTTATAAAAGTGTGACAATATTATTTTATTATATAAATATATTAACATTATAAAGGTCCAAAAATAATTAGAGTAGAATATAAGATGAGTCATGGTCCATAAAAAATAATAAAATAAGAATTGGACAAGTTTTGGATGTTATTTTATTATTTATAATCTTATTTATTTAAATGATTTATTAATGAGGTAAACATTGCATCATTATTGTGTCATAAATAATTTAATTTATTCGATATCTAAAAATTATAAACCAAATACTGTGATGTATTAAATCGTTTTATCATTTAATGAATATTTATAGTCCAAAATATTACCTATATAACACCATATAAAATTTAATTTACTAAAAGAGTTTTGTTTATGTCATTTTTTCCTTTCATTAAATTAATTAATCTGATGTGTCATTATCATTCATAAGTGGCTCCATGGGGTCCGAAAATAGACCCAAGGATTCTCATGGTCGTCCATTACTCATAAAATTAGGTTAGTACATGTGTTAAGGTAATTTTGAATTATTATAATATTCTTTTTACCTTGAATTACCTTATTTACCTTTAACCGCGATAAATAAATGTAAAAAGTTACTATTCACTAAAAATTATTTTCATCTTATTAAAACATATATGACTTTCTAATAAAATCATGCATGTCAGATTTTTTAAATTCAATTCAATGAAGTTGTAAAAATTCATTTAAATGAAAAAGTCAGTTTTTTTAACTACTACAAAATGGTTTCACTATTCATCAAAAATTAAAGTTTTTTCGAAAAAATACCAAAAATTCAGCCTAAAATATATTTGATATTATGAAGTCAAAAATTAAGTATATTTTACAAAATTTAAAACATAGAAGTTGCCTTAATTAATTTAAAATTAATTCTCATTGTCAAAACAAATACCGTGTTTTTAAGAAATAATAACTCTCAAAGGATTGACACTTTTTTATGTTCGATTTCAAAATGAAATTATTTCCAATGACCAAAATTATATTAAATGGTAAAAATAAATTGAAATTAAAATTTAATCCCAATTAAAATGATAATATAACCATATAAATAAATTATATTAAAATCACTTTTGAATTAAAATACAGTATTTTTCATTATTCATTAAAAATGATCTTTATCAGAAAAATACAAAAAATTTACCCAAAGTAAATTTTGATGTCCCGAATCTAAAGAATAATTTTATTTTTTCAAAGAGAACATATAAAAATGACCAAAACAAGATTTAAAGAGTGTTCTCCATCAAAAGGTGGTAAATCGACCTTTTACTGAATATTAGAGTTTTCATGCTTAAAATTAGATTCATTCATATTTTATGCCCCTAAATTTTATTGGATAATTGTAAAAACATTTAAAAAACATATATAATCATATTTTAGTTAGTTATATTGATTCTCGCCAATTCAACGGCTAGGCTTTCACTACCATTTAAAAAAATAATATTATATTATTAGTGTGCAACGTAAGATTTCAACGAAACCCGTGGTTGTGTATCGGGAACGCCATCGAATATAGAGTCCCCTTTAATGTGAAATTAATATTTAATTTACAAATATTAACAAACACAAAAAGTGTCTTATTCCTTTTTTATGTGGGATGTTACATCATCTTAATTGGTAAACATCCATTAGGTATATATTAAGGGGTCTAGGATTTATATATTAAAATTAAAACATCTATAAAATACATATTGATGTTATAAGTGCAATTTATAGGATTTTATATAATGACATAGCTTAATGTGGGGTAAATGAGATAATGTATATGTTTACATTTATTATTTTGGTGATGGATATTTTTTGAATATTTAACAAATTATATTAATTTAAATTATTCACAAAACCCAAATGAATCAAATTTGATATTATTGTATTACGAAAATATTTTTTGTATAAAAAATATATAATATTATTTAAACAGGGTTTCAGTATGTTATAAGCCATATCATTCAATTTTAAGCCACTTTTTACACCTTTGATATTTGTTTTAGTATTAATGATTTCAACACGTAATGAGTTAAAAATTTTAATGTAAAATTAATAATGACAAATATATTTAAAATGATAAAAATTTAAAACCATTTGAAACTAATTTGTATGAAATTGTTTTTCTAATAAAATATGTATCATGTAATTAAAAATATTGTATTATCAAATATCATTAATTTCATTTCTAACACAATTCAATTAAATTGTAATTAAATACATAATGAAGAAAAGTTACGTAAAATATAAGGAATTAACACATCCTTTATGTTTTATGAGGAACTATAAAGTAATTGGGTCAACATAAATCATTAAATTTATATCAAATTTATTTTTTAATAATAATTTTTTTATTTGTCTCTTAACTCAATAAATATTGTATTAGGATTTCCCATAAAAATTATGTAATTATTTTTTTTAAAAAAGTATACAAAAAATATAAAGAATATAATTAAAAAAAACTAAAAATTTTACGTTAATATTTTATCAATAGATGACTTTTTCTTACATGAACAGATGTGGTATATTTTAATCTAAGGGTGTGACGTTTTATATCTTTTTTTAGATTTAATCATTATATTTCTAATTCCCATGGAGGTATTTCCATTAAAAACACAAATGTCAACCCTGTGGTTATAATGCTACATTTAAATTAATCAAATTACATTTTATATAATATTTCATGACTGTATCACTATTTTTTATCATCAATTAACATAATTTATCCTTTACTCTTCTGATAATTTTACCATGATTACTAGTCATAATGACTAAAAATAACAGAGATATATTTCTATAATTATCACATAATATATTATAATAATTATTATATTTTATTAAATTTATAACCTATAATTTGATGAAATTGAATTTTTTTTACGAATAACACTAAAAAATTTTGTTATAAAAATATAGTTTATGTACAAACCAACAACTATTCTAATGCCATGCACAATAAAAATATTATATTTATTTTAAAAATTATATTTTTATATATATAAATAAAATTAATGTAAAAAATTCACAAACACTTATCAATTTTCGTTATTAAAATAGAAACACATATTGCGCATAATTTTTTAAATTCCTTTTTATGTATAATAAGTTTTAATTATAAAATAAAAAATAAAATATATTAAAATAAATTTAATTGGATTATTCATTTGATTATTTTACTAATTATAGTAAAAATTAAATAATAATGAAAATGGATTTTTTTTAAAAGCATGAAAAATGGCATTTGTAAATAAAAAATGATATTTTTTTACTATTCATTAGAAAGATGAAATTTTTGGAAGAAAGAATAAACATCGCTATAAAATAATTTTGATATGATTTTTTCCAAAATTAAATCATTTTAATCATATATTTTTTTTAAAATTTATTAAATTTTTTATTAATATTGAATATTGAAATGAAATAAATCTCATTTTTAAGAATACACATTTTGTAAGAATAATATGACATTACTAAAAAATTAGTAATTATTCATTGAGAACATACTTTTTTAGTTGTACATATTAAAAAAATTTTAAATTATTCTTATTATTGGCATCAAATTCAAACCGACCAATTTAACGGCTAGGTTATAATTTCCACACATAAAAAACAATTTTTCATTTTTAAGAATGTAGTTTCATGTTGTATTCACTAACAAATATAATATCTATATTTAAAATATACTAAAAATGTGTCTTAAGGGAATCAAGAGAATAATCAGTTATACTGTTGCGCTAATAACCCGTGTACCTACATTGGGCATGTGATAACGTCACATGTACCCTCTTATTTCTTAATTAGGATGACCTCACATGTAACCTATTGTTGTTGTCATGGTGTTCCATCATTTTTACCATGTTTTTGCAGGACATTGATCATATATTGTTAACCCATTGGTAACATTGATTATTTATCATTACCCAATACATTAGAGGTATTTATTGGTACCTACCAAATGATAATTAAACCATAAAAATGTGTACAATAATATGATTAACATTCATGATATCATAAATAATTAAATGGATTAGACATCATAAAATTATCATCATACCATAACATGTGGAAAATATATAGGTTTCATTATCATTTTATCATATAATAAACTGCAAAATTAAGCAGGTTTTATGAGAGTTTTATAATTTAATTAAAATTGGAAGAGAAATGAGTTTTATAATCAAATTTTCATCATAAAAATAAACTTTATGAAGAAATAATATTAATAATTTTCTTTTAAAATATTCCTAGTAATGCATTAGTTACACTAGCTAATTTAATCTTATATGGAAAATAATTTTCAAATACAATTTAAATCATTTTTTAGGAAAATATCTTCTAAACTTTGATGAATGATATTTAAAATATAAAACTATTCTAAAAAAATATGCTTTCAATATCACATTAAAAGCATAATTATGAAAATAATATAATATAAAATATATTTAAAAAAAATTATAAACTTTTAAAGGATGATTTAATTTAATATTAACCATAATAGTGGATAAATCTACACATGAAAATCATTCTTTATAGACCGTCAGAATATTCGAATGTGAAATTATTAGAAAATAAAAACAATATTACATTAAAAAATTGTTTCTAAGAATGTAAATTAAGGGTAAAAGATATATTTAAAAATCATGGTGGTATATTTTATTAAAATATTTTTTGAAAACAATGTTTTTAGAGAAACAAAATTATCCAATGAAGAGACAAATAAAGAAGAATTTTTATAATAATTATTTTAATTTATTATTTAACAAAAATTGGAATAACGAGATAATTAAATAGATATATATTGAATAAATAGCGGATATTAATGTTATTTCATGAATGGTAAATTATTAGATCCTGATATTTTGTACTGAATCAAAAATAATCTGAGAAAATGAAGATATTGTAACAAAAATAAATTTGAATGTTTTAAGATTTAATCCAAACCTTAAAAGGGTTTAAAACATTGAGGCTACAATATCACAATAATTGATTAAGATATTAAATTTAAAAGGGTTTGTATATAAGCCTCCTTGAATAATATAGTTTCGTATCATAATATACTTCTCAAATCATTTAATGTGTGATGAAAAAATATTACAACTTTGGTAAAAATTGAACCATAAACCCCACAAAAATGAGATAATAAAATGTATATGGAAATATAAATTATTTTTTTATAAAATTCCTAAAATTAATTCATGAAATTTATATAGTCCTCATAAAAGTAAGATGTTGTAATTATAGGGTGTTTCACCAAAGTAAAAAAATTTGTGATAAAAATCTCCTACAGTATGAGTAAAATTTTAAAGATGGTATAAATGAAAGATAAATATCAATTGGAATATTTAATATTATTATATAAATTAAATTCATGATATAACATTTTTAAGTCCATTACATACACCAAAAAAAATAATGAGAGGTGAATATGGAAAAAATTTCATAGAAATAAAAGTGAGACTAGATATCCACTGAACTTATTAATTTTTTTACTACAAACATGTTAAAACCGCCTATATTATAAATATAATATTATTATACCGATATGAAAGGTAATTTTAATATATATAATACCATATTTAATTTAATATTATATTTATAAAAAAAACTTTATTAACACTCTTATTAATGTTTTTTTTCAAAAGGTTGGGGTCGAAACCTCAATTTATTATTAAAGTAAAGACATCTTAGAGGGTAGAGGGAGACCCAATACATAGCCCGAAGGCCCAAGGCCAAGTGGCCTGAATACAAGGCATGAAAGCCCATTTTTTGGCCCAAAAGGACCCTCTGTGAATAGTACTGTTACAGTACCCTGCGCTGCTACAGTACCTGCTACAATACCCACTACCGCTACAGTATCCTGCAACAGTTCCTCCGCCGCTACAGTGCTGCCGCAATTATAGTTCCTCCGCTGCTACAGTGTCTGCTACAGTACCCTGCAACAGTACTCATAAATTCATCCCTGCTCGGATTTGAACCCAGTTCTTTTTGGATGCCAAGCAGGAGCCTGTACCACTTGGGTACAGGCTCGTTGGCACACTATTATTAATGTTTTGTTTCTGGTAATAATTACCTCATTTTTACATGTTATGAATTTTTATTATCAGTAATTCTATATAGATAATAATTTAATAATTTAAATAATAGAAACCATTATATAAATATCATATATATTAATTTTTTTTATTTAAATAAATTAATAAAATACTAAAATAGGATATTAAATAAACCCTTCATGGAGACGTTACTTTGTATGTATGAATGAACATTATTTCAATTACGTGGTCATGTTGAATAAAAAAAGATTATATAAATATAGAAATATAATCATTATAATTTAATTTTTTTAATATATATATATATATAATATCTCTATGAAATATATCCTTAACACATTCCATTTAAATCACTAATTAATTAAATCACTTAACAATGCAGTAGTTAGCTGCAATCACGAACATTGTTTTTATATTACAAAAAAATTGAATTCAGAATTTTATGTGCTCTATAATTGTTATATAAACATATATAAAACATTAATATCATATATATAACATATAAAAATCAGAATCATCATTATGTTCTACCATTAAAAGATATAAAATAGAAAATAATGAATATCAAATCTTGAGGCAGTAGTCCACCACAGACATGAACGATAATTATAAATCTCATTAGATGGTTGTCAATGTTATTTTAGGACATAAATATAAATTGAAATCATCTCAAGGTTTTTATGATATTATTGTTTATATAATCATGAAATAATAATTATTATAAGTGATGGATAATGACACAAAACCAAAAATTAATTGAATAATGTTACCGCTTCTTCGAGTAACTCATTTTGTGTATCTACAAAAGTAATTACATGGATAAATTTACTCAAAATATTTCGAATTAAGTTTGTGATTTGGGAATTTTAGAAGTTATTTATATTGTTCTTTGATAATCCAAAGGGATTGAAATGTCTGATGTAGTTGGGAGAGTGAATTCCATCTAATAATGTATGAGTGGAATTCGTGTGAAAAAAGGTAATAACCTTTAAGAGGTATTAATTCTATCATGTTCATCAATAAAAATAAAATTTATAAACCAATATGGGAAATTGATTAAATATTATCATATATTATGATTTTTAAAACAAATTGTGTCATTTTTACTTTATGTTTAATGTTTAGTCCCTTAGTAAACTATTTTTCCCTCAATAACAATGATTAAATTTAGCAATTTTTACTATTTTTTTTTGAAATTATATATTGTAATTATTATAAATAATATTATATTATTAATAAAATTATGGAATTAATTTCTATAAATCGAAATCCCATACAATGAAGTATTATATTTAAAACTAATCCTCAAAATGTAATGCTAAAGTAGGTTTTTAATATCAAAATATCCAAAATTATACTACGTTTTATTCCCAAAATCATTATAAAAAATAATAAAATTAATTAAAATGGATAAATAAGAATATATTTGAGCTGAATTATCATTTTAACCAATTAAAAATGTAATATAACCTGATAAATTTTTTAGATGATTGTTATGTATTCAATTATCCTTCAGTATTTTTCAATAATAATTATAAAATTTTACTTCTCATAAACAAAATCCTTATTAGTTAATTTTGATTATATTGTATCAAAAAATATGTCTATTATGTCCAATATTATTTATAATAGTGTAAAATTTAATTTTAATACATAACATCCATTAATATTTTATATATTAATTTCTTTAGAAATATTCATCTTTCCATGGTCAAAATTAGATTCATTGCTTTATATACTTTTAATAATTATTAGATGAATAGAAAATTTACTGAATATATGACATTTATATTTTACTAATATTATTCACTAAATGTTAATGGTTTAATTTATTAGGCTAATATTCTTTATCATTAAATGAAAAAATATATTTCGAAAAAGCACATCCTTTGTATTCAAAAGAATTTAATTTTCATTTGTAGTTAATTTATCACAACTGGATTAATTATATAAACATGGATAAAAAATATTTTAAAATATTTTTATTTATATTCCTTCCATCCATTCCATTGGATAAGTGATTATTATAATATTATATTAATAATAATATTAATTGTATATAATAGTATTGTAAAACTCATTCATGGGTGTAACACAATATATCGAAGGATGATTTTTTTACAATACCCACAATCTAAAATCAATGTTTAAAATACCCCAAGATAACAATAAAGTAGGATGAAAATCATGAAACAACATAATATTAATTTATTCAGAAAAATAATAAATAAAAACTGAGATTGAAATATTCTATCCCTAATAATATTTATATCAACATGAAATTCTTCTTATTCATCAATATTTTATCATGTGAAACTATTTTTCATATAAAACCACATTTTAGAAAAATAATTCTAAAATTTCATTTATAAATGGATTGTTTGGATCAAAATTGATACCAAAAGTAACACATTCCTAGGTTTCCAATTTGGAGAACATAATTGGGATGTGCTGATTTAGACATGAATGAAGATAAAAAGTATATATCGATAGTGATAAGGAAAACATGGAACAATAATGTCATTTATGAAGAGATGGATAAATATTATAACACCATTGGCTGTGTAAATGTCAAAAAAGTCTTTTGTATGGTAAAAAATAATGATAAAAGAAAAAAAATTAATACCCATTTCCTACAGTTGAGAACCATTTTCAATAAAATGTACATATATGATTTTATTCTATTTCACATTAAAATATCACAATATGGATATGCTTTATTCATTTTCAACTTCATATCTTATTCCAGTATGGGATGTTGAGTTGGTTATATCGAAAGTACTAATGGATCATAATTTCCATATATAGACTGATTAATCTATTCATAAAAAAAGTATAATAAAAAATAAATAGTTTACGTAGGTAATAAAATGTTAATAAATAATCATAAAGATAAATAATACATTAATATATTAAATTATATTATATTTTCATCAAATACCATTACATAAAATTCTATCCTTATGTTCCCTTTCATATGATTATAATCTAAAATATGAAAGAGAATGTGACAAAATTTCTTAAAACATGCTTATCATTAATCACCCGACAATAATAATATATATATTGATGATATAATATCCTTATTTGGAATACCTTTATAATTTATTCACTTAAAACATTGTAAAAGACTGATTTAACATCACAAATTATTGAAAACATATATTATTCTATATTTCTTAAATAATCTCCTACCCTACAGAAAAAATCATTCGGTAATAGGGAATTTTAGTGTACTGATGGGTTATGTGTTTTAATTATTCTTCAATCCATGTCGAAAATCCTTTAATATTTCAATAATGGATTAACTATTATATTTTAATTGGGAAGATTTATAAAAAATTAAATTGGAGCATCCCTACTATGGGGGGGAGGATATGTAATCACTATTTTTCATGCTTCACTTCATCAATTATGATAAAACATGATTTCCCATAATATTTTTCATCAAATTTTATTATGGGTTATCAACCATATCAGTCCCTGGATTAGGGAACTTGGGAGAATAATTCTTAAACTCCTTGTAATTAAATCGCTAAAGATGGGGTGTGTAGGATTTTTTTTTGAAAAGTTCACATTTTTTCATCTTTAGCTAACATATTTTCACCGCTTCAAAAATTTTATTCTTCTTAACAATCCCTTACATACATAAAACACATTTATTATCCCCTTTACAAGAATTCCATCCTTGTTTCTTTATTGAAAATATGGAATGTGGAAGATTTGTCATCTTCAATCCATGTTTATTAGGATTTACATTAATAAAAATCATTATTTTTTATCAAAACCATTAGATTGATACGTTACTCCATCCTCCATTTTGACCAAGATATTATATTGAATAACATATCAATTACTACTATTTTCTATTATAATCATATTATATATAAGACTCAGTTTCAATACACTAAAAAACAAAAATATTTTTCATTAAAGTCTAATGATTAAACCAAAATCAATCCCTACAAATCCAATAAAATTAGAACCATATGATCTAATTGATTAGTTATATCTTTCATTATGATTAAATATGTAATGACCCGACCCTAGTTACCCAGATTCGGTGCATTATTACATAACATTGGCATGATCACAAAAGATCATGTCTCTAAATACAGATTTGTTTAGTAGCCTTGGAAATACTATATATATTCATAAATATTACATTACATCATAAAGTGATAAAAACTACAACAACATCTTGTATTCATTCCCCCAAAAGAATTACCTATAGTTCATTAATAATATACTTTTTCACATCTTGGGAAAAATTAAAACATTAAAAGGGGTGAGCTCAGATGCTCTGTAAGGATAACAATATAGTGGAACCTTTCATAAAGAAACATAAACATTTAAGACAATATATAAATGAAACAAAGTCCTTTTAAATTTAAACATCAGCATAATATGGCAACGATAAAATTAAATAATTCCATTTACTTATTCACATGGATATTATACTAGTCGAATAATCACATGCAATATTAATATCCACTTTCATAATGATGGAATGCATATTGCCAGACTATCATAACAACATAGTCAAGGCCTTGTGACAAGACTACAAATAAGATTTTCTAAAGGCCTTGTTCCAAGACACTAGTTTTTCTCATGAGACCCACCGATGAATCGAGGAGCTATAGCGGGCTCCACCCATCACTTATTATGTCCAATGTATTCCTCATACGAAAAGGTTTAAACATAACATAAACATTCGTATTAAAACTAGCAAACGAAATGTCAATACATTCTCTATAAAATATGAATGGTATAAAAATAACACATCCACAGTAAAAAATATCAAAAACCTTCAAAACAAATTCGATGTTAATTATCATAATAAATCAACTTAAAATAAGCTTAAAATCCATCAATGGATGTTGACATAGATGAAATCAAAACTATTTGGGAGAAATATCTCCTTTTTTTAATCATTTAAATGTCACATAATTATAAAATAAAACATTTAATATGAAAATATTCTTATAATCTTTTAAGGTAAGATTCGACAATTTTATAATGGCCGAAAATATATGCACCCATCGTTTCAGTCAAAAAACACATTCTTAACAGAATTTTGTCGAAAAGGTTAAAAAAGACCGTGTTTGGAAAACGACAGAAAGATTCTTTTATAAAATTATTATAAAAATTAAAACAAGGGTATACATGACTTTGACACATAGTCTAAAAAATATTAAGAATGATTTGAAATACATTTTTAAGAAACATGGATGTGGATGATAAAGAGGTCGTAGTAGATAATTCCGTATAAACAACCTCAGATAATGAAGAGATTGTCAAATTAACCCTTACCTTGTACATTTTCGTGGTCAAGGGTATTTTAAACTCCTGTATAATGGTGAAAAAATTGTTATTAAATTATAGAAGAATCATATATATTAATATTATATCATATATGATCTTTTAACATTGCTTTGTTAATAATATCTTAGTATTATCGTCGTTTCAGGTATAAACTTTCTCATTTTCTTTTATATGATTAGTTACATAAGCAACTTTTTTATGGATAGGTTGTATCTTATTCATATCCAAAATGATATCACATCCTTAAACATTATTTTTAATCATCATATGAGAATTAGACTTGAATGGATACGATGTGGAATGAATCTCGTCGCGTGTGTGGAGACGGTAGTGCGTACGTACGCACGAGCGACAATATCATTATTTTGATATTAAAATAATATATAATTGATGGTATATCATATATATAGAATCATTATCATTTTATATTTATTATTTACATCAATTAAACATCATTATCATACCCATCCATATAATAATGTTTTGAATAACAATTACACCACGACGTGGAGACGGTAAGCCGTACATACGCACGTATGGTGACATGTCAATCAAAAGGATGGATAGAATACTGAATATGGTTGTACCATATTTATAATAACATCATAGTATAAAGAAGATACTGGAGTTATTATATTAGAAAGGAAATAAAAAAGAAAGAAGAAGTTGTAGAAGAAAGGATCTTGAAAGAGGTTGGTGAAAACGTTACCTCTTCTTCGGGTTATTTCTTTTGATTTTATCAAAAGGGCTCCATCATTTGTCTTTATGATCAAACTAAGGCCTCTAGGTTGAATTTAGGGAATTTGAGAGAATATTTGGGCAGGGGTTGGCCAAACCAAAAGGATTTGATGGTATGAATTTGAGAGAATGGGGAGTGCTCTTTTATAAGAGGGGGAGGGGCACATTCAGAAAATCTATAAATATTATTTTATAATAAATTCATATTCGGTTTATAATGGATAAAATGTATATTATTTATAGGTTAAGGCGAGGATAGGTCGAAAAACACTCAACCAATAGGTTTTAGACAGGTTTGGTTCGCTATATTAACTTTATCTTTTTTATTTAACACTTAGTTAAATAGTTTGACATTTATCATGTCTCTTTGTATTTTTATATTATATAGTTAATAAACCTTATATAAACTTAAAAGAGACCCCAAGGGGTCCATTAATAATTCAAATATCATTATATAAGTCCTTTGTCTTATCCTTAGATTTTTAGGTATGGAATATCAATTAATAATATAATATTTGTTTTAAAAACTCATTTATGTCAATTTTGACAATATTTAATAATTTATTTTTGTTAAAGTCATAAAAACTTTATTTATTCGAAAAAAATTCATTTAATCAATCCTAAAATGTCATATTAACCAATAAAAATTCGTGGATGGATCAAAACATTCAAATTATATTTATTTTTACATTTATAATATTAATTGTTTGATTCATTCATTAATATTGAAAATATTGCATCATTATTGTGTCATAAATAAATTTAATTATTCAATGTCTAAAAATTATAAATAAAATACCATTATGTTGGAAATATTTTTATCTTTCTAATGAATATTTATTTTCTAAAATATAATATATATAACCCTTTGTAAATTTTTTTTTCAAAAAGATATATGCCTAAGTCATTTTTGTATTTACTTTAACATTAATTAATATAATGTGTCATTATCACTTACAAGTGGATCCATGAGGTCCCAAAATCGACCCAAATAATCCCATGGTCGGAAATGTATCAAATAATAGGGTTACGGAACATTTTAGGGTAATTTATTACTAATATAACATTATTTTGTTACCCTTATTTTCTGGATTTACCCTTCAACCATGGTAATTAACATATTTACCGAAGTAATTATTCAAAATGTTTAAAAATAAATGTTACCTATTAAAAAAATTTGGACCTCCTGATTCTAAAAATGGAATCCATTTTTCTAAATTCAAAACAATAAAGTGGTGGAAATTTATTTAAAATTAATTCCCGCTGTTAAAATAAGAAGCGTGTTTTTAAGAAACAATAACTATCAAAAGAGTGGCACTTGCTTATGTCCAGTTTAAATGTGAAATTATGTCCAATGAACAACATTGGATGAAATGGTAAAAATATAATCTAATTATACTCTAAAATCACTTAAATTCATAATTTATCACTATTAATTATTTCAATTAAAAATGTTGTTTTTAATTAAAATTTAGTAATTTTCACTATTCATCAAAATATGAAAGATATCTGAAAAGTTCCAAAAATTCACCATAAGCTAATTTTGATATTCTAAATACAAAATTGAAGTCCATTTGGAAAGATAAAATGTATAAAATTTAAAAAATTGGTTACTACTATTCATAACGCCTAGTTTGATTGGTTGTGGTGTGTGTTAGAACTCGAAGTTGCGTACAACACATGCAACTGTATTATTCAAAGAGAAGTGTACCAAGGAAGCTTGGGGTGTTACATTATCCCCTCCATCAAATAATTTCATCCTTGAAAATTCTAGAATATTACTACATAAAAAGACTCGGGTGGTTTTTCATCATATGTTTCACGGGCTCCCACTTTGTCTCTTCCATCTAATGGATTTTCCATAGATCTTTTACCAGACGAGTCCTACGGTTTCTCCACAGTTGTTCTCTCATATCAAGAATCTTACGGTCTCTTTGAAATAAGACATATCGGGTTCCAGTTTTAATTCCTCATAGATGATTAAATGCTTTGGGTCAGGCATGTATTTTCTCAATAGTGATACGTGGAACACTTCGTGAACATTAGAGAGATTTGGCGGCATTGCCAAATGGTAAGATACATCCCGAATTCTTTGTAGAATTTCAAAATTTCTGATTTACCTGGGACTCAATTTACCTATCTTACCTAATGTTATAACTCCCTTCCATGGAGGTACCTTAAAGAAAACATGATCTCCTACCTGAAATTCCAAATCCTTCTTTAGGTTATCGACAAAGCTCTTCTACCACCTTTGAGTTGCTTTGATGTGGTTTTGGATTACCATAACCTTTTCCATCCCTTCCTCCACAATTTCTGGGCCTACTAGTTTTCTTTCACCAACATCATCCAAACAGGTTGGTGTGTGACATCTCTTTCTGTATAATGCTTCATATGCTGCCATCCGAATACTTGAATGGAAGCTATTGTTATAGTAAAATTCTACCAGTGGTAAATATTGACCCACATACCCAGAAAGTCAAGTGAGCAAGATCTCAACATGTATTATATGGTTTGAATATTCCATTATGATTGTCCATTAGTTTTGGGGTGGTAATCAGTGCTCAAATGAAGTTCAGTATCCATGGATTTCTGAAGACTTTTCCAAAATCATGATGTAAAACAGGGATCACGATCCGAAACAATTGATAATTTTACTCTATGAAGTCTCACAAATTCATTAATATATAGTCTTGCTAGATGTTCAAGTGGTATATCATCCCTTATAGCATGAAAATGTGCTAAATTGGTAAGACGATCAACAATGACCCATATTGCATGATTCATTCTAGGAGTCTTTGGTAGTCCCATGACAAAGTCAATTGTGATATTATCCCATTTCCACTCAGGTATGAAAAGAGGTTACAATACTCCACCAGGTTGGTGCCTTCAAGCATTCACTTGTTGACAAACCATACATCTTGACATGAAATCAGCAATCTCCCTCTTCATGTTGTCCCACCAAAAATGTTCCTTCAAATCTCTATACATTTTGGTGCTCTCAGGGAGTATAGAGAATTGAAACTCTTAGCATCCTCCAACATTTCCCTTTTTAGATCAGGTATATCGGGAACATAATGTCTCCTCCCAAATTTCAAAATTCCATCTTCATACACAATGTAACTCGATCTCATATCATTCACAACATTAATTTTCTTTTCAAACACTTCATCATCGGTCTAAGAACTCTTTATTCTTTCTAGTAAAGATGGTTTGGTAACCATTTGAAAACAGTATCGGTGTTTCACCTTCCATGGTGATTCCCATATCCATCTATAATAGATCCATGAAAATAGTATCCCTCTCAACTCTCATCTTGTTCAAAAATCTATGATCATTTCTACTCAAATTATCTGCAACCTTATTTTCATTCCTCGGGTGGTAGTGTATCGTGCAACCATAATCCTTGAGTAGTTCAAGGCATCTCCTTTGCCTCATGTTGAGTTCTTTCTATGATAAAATATACTTCAAACCCTTGTGATCAGTATAAATCTCACATTTCTCATAATAGATCTAGTGTCTATAAATATTCAAAGAAAAGATTACAGATGCTAACTCAAGAGCATGAGTAGGATAGTTTTTCTCATGAATTTTCATCTATCGTGATGCATAGGCAATAACCCTATCATTCTGCATAAGGACACAACCAAGTCCTTCCTTTGAATCATCGCTATAAATAACAAAACCATCATTCCCCGATGGTAGTGTCAATATAGGAGAATCAAATAATCTTTTATTAAGTTATTCAAAACATTATTTACACTCTTTATTCCAAAAAAATTTAACCCCTTTACGTGTGACCTTTGTTAATGGGTAAGGAAAACAGGCAAAATTCTGGACGAAACATCTATAATAACCTACTAAACCAAAAATACTGTGTACCTCGGTTATACTCGTTGGTGCTAGACATTCTTGGATTGATCTTGTCTTAGAAGGATAAACATAGATTCCATATTTAGAGACAATATCTCCAAGAAAAGAAATCTCTTAAAGCCAGAATTCACACTTTATAAACTTCCCATATAATTCATGTCGTCTAAGAGTATTTAGAATAATGCACAAGTGATTTTACTGATCTTCGGAGATTTTGGATTATACCAAGATATCATCAATAATTACCACTAAATATTCATCAATATATTCCTTGAAAACTCTTTTCATTAGATCCATGAAAACATAGGGTGCATTATTCAGCCCAAAAGGCATTAATGTAAACTCGTAATGCCCATACCTGGTTCGAAATGTTGTCTTCAAAATGTCTTCCTTCTTCACACACTATATCATCCCGCCTTTTTTCACATAAACTTTCATTACATTATACAAAACTGAGGATCTTTAAGGACTAGTGTCTTGTAAACCAGGAACTTAATACATGAAACAAAAAACATTCTTCTTAAACACTTGAATGGATTATCCTTATGTTCATCCTTGGTTCATTACTGCATCTCATAACCTGTGGACATACATAAAAAGAAAGGGTGAGAAGAAGGCCCAGTAAGGGAAACAAGAGGAAACATTTAACATGTGAAATTGAGATACATCAACAATGTCATGAAAAAGAACTTTAAGGCATGAGAAAGAAATCATGAGGCATATCATAATAAAACTAACGTTTTTCATAACTTGAAGATATGACTACAAAATTTAACAAAGACAATCATTTCCGTTTCACCATGGTCTATCCCCAAGGTGTCAATAAAAATTACCAAGGTTATTCACCAATGTATAAGTCTAAAAGGTCATCTCTAAAGATTATGTCTTTACCCAACGCATTGGAGCACTATCAGGGCGCACCCTTAAATTTTCCTTTATTATCATGTGATACACATATATCAACATAAATAATTTCATAAACAACCCATATAGCATAAAATAAATGGGTTTTGTTTCATAATCATAACGTTTTAAAAACTTCTTTAAAGACATGATCTTTATGTCATTTTAAACCCACGAAAAAGGAAAGCGGGTCTTATGTATGTAAATCCCAGAATTTAAAATAGAAAATTTTGGTATATATGTGAATACCCTTATAGAAGAGAGGTATTTGAGTATTCTATTAATAAAATAAAATAACTTTAGAAAAATAGAGAGACATTTTCAGACAGAAATTCTACAGCATAACGACTATGTTTCGGGGTTTTAGAAAACATTGACGAAAGAGAGTACATGTGTCAAACATTCATAAATGGCCCATAAAATTGTAGAGGGACAGAATATGAAGGATATATTAACATGGTAATTAAAATTTAAGGACATACCATTTGAAATGAAAAACATGGAAGGATGACAAAAATAAGATTTCTCTTATGAAAATTCAGCAGCCTAACGGTGTCTCATAAACTTCAACCAAAAATGAATTGATGAGATCAAATAAGGTCTCTCATCATATGAACATAAAATATCAGTATGATAGATATAGAGATCATACCCCAACATAATAAAAAGCAACTTTCAAGACTTGACATGGAATTAGAACATTGAAAAAGGAGAAAGGTGAAAGAACCACATAAAAATTCGCCAGCCTAACGACGCCACTTAAAACTTCAAAATACTGAATTGAAGAGATAAAATGGGGTCTCTCATCATATGATCATAAAAGATCAGTATGATAAATATAGATATCATACCCCAACATAATAAAAATAATCTTGAAAGACTTGATAGGAAAGTAGAACTTGCAAATGAGAAGGGTGAAAGAACCACTTAAAAATGCGACAGCCTAACGACGCCACATAAAATTTCAAAATACTGAATTGAAGAGATAAAATGGGGTCTCTCATAATATTATCATAAAATATCACTATGATAGATATAGATATCATACCCCAACATAATAAAATGAAACTTTAATGGAGTGACATGAAATTAGATCTTGAAAACGAGAAGGGTGAAAGAACCACTTAAAAATTCGGCAGCCTAACGACGCCACTTAAAACATCAAAATACTGAGTTGAAGAGATAAAATGGGTTCTCTCATCATATGATCATAAAATATCAGTATTATAGATATAGAGATCATACCCCAACATAATAACAAGGAACTTGAAAGACTTTACTAGAAAATATAACTTGAAAATGAGAAGGGTGAAAGAATCCGTTACAAATATTTTGGCAGCCTAATGGCGCAACTTAAACATTCATAAAATGAAATGATGAGAGTAAGAGGGGGTATCTCATCATATGAAAATAAAATGGAAATTATAATTAATATAAAATAACATCCTCCAACATATGAACATGGATCATAAAAGAAATGACATAAGAGAGATCACTTGAAAAGAAAGAGATGGGGTCAGATCCCTTACCTTAAAACGTAACTCTTAAAACTCAAAGGTTGTGAGCTTGAGGGCTTGGGGGAACCTTGAGAGGACTCATTGGGTGGTAATGAGACCAGAAATTTGTTGGGGGAGACTGGGGAGTCGAATGGATGAGAGGATTGCTTGGTATTTATGGGGAAAGTGAGGGGACAAGGCATTAATGGCCAAGGGACACCTCATTGGTTGTTTTGAAAAAACCATGGGCTTTCCCATGGTATTTGCCCATGGTATTGTCCACTTGGGACACATCGTACCTTATCTTACTATTCAACAGTCGACCATAATGATTACATACTTAATACATCATTTAATGATGTCATTAAACACCCGTAACTTAAAAACTGTATTTTCACTATTCATCAAAAAATTCGGATTTCTCAGCAAATTCCCAAAATATCACATTTACCATATATAAATGCTCTGATTTCAAAAATAAACACCATTTTATAAAAATAATTTTTTTAAAATTTTATAATTTAATTTTTAAATAAATACACTATTCACCGAAAATTCATTTTTTTCAGAAAAAACCCCAAAAATTACCTTAACATAATATCGATGCTCTGAGTTCAAAAATGAAATCCATTTTATAAAAATAATTTTCTAAATATTTTTATTTTAATTTTTAATTAAAAAAACATTATTCACCTGAAAAAACTAATACTTGAATAATAATTTATGAAACCGTTATTTAACCATTTTATTGAATCACATTACTTAATCAAGGTGCCTAGATTATTTTAATACTTTCATTAAGTGAGATTACTAATCCATATGGACACATTACTAATCCTAATCATAAATTCACAATTCATAATTTATTATTCATCAAAAATCAAGGTGATCTTATTAGACGCAAAATTTCGTACTGGACATAATTTAGAAGACCTTTTTTTGAATATCATTACACGTTTTTTATTATTTAAGGTTTACATAAACATTTCTAAAATATCTTTTTCTAAAATTCATCAAAAATATGCATATTCTATTTATCTGGTCATTTGAAAATTCATAAACATCATCATAAGAAGAAATCCCAATTTTTTATTTAAAACTAAGGATTACACAAGGCATTTACAGTCTCCTTGCATAGTACCTTATCACACCAGCATAGGAAATAAGTGTAAGGTGTGTTAAGGTGAGAGAATCCGAGGGAGGCTCGGCCAACATCGCACGAGTAGTAATTTCTACTAGTTTGAACTTCTCGCAAAGGCGATTCCGTTCTAGCTTCACACGATGAAGTTTGGCTTGGGTTCGGTCCAGAGCAAAGCCCAGTGGTGCTACCTCCTTCCCAAGTTCTGTTAGATGGGAATCGATCGGTCCAAGACTACTGGGTGAGGCCATCAAATATTCTTTCTATATTAATTAACCAAGATTACTTGTATTTTGAGACAATAATCGAAACATTTAGTTTATAGTGGTCATATTGACCAATGGTCATATAACAGTCAAAACCCAACTGTCTCATTTTAATTATACTCATGTTATCAAATGAAACATTTTTGTGGAGTATAAAAATAAAATAATATAAAATAACACAAAAAATTAGGAAACAAGATTTATTCAAAATTTCGGGTCGTTACACACACAACTGATGGTATCCAAATTGAAGGTCAATCTTTGAAAAGTATTGAGCTCCATGCAGTTGGTCAAATAAATCTTCAATGCGAGGTATGGGATACTTGTTATTTATTATTATTGCAGTGATCTCCCTATAGCCGATACATAACATCATAGATCCATATTTCTTCTTAACAAAAAGGATATGGGCTCCCCATGGAGAAACACTAGGGTGAATAAATCCCTTATTACTAAATTTCCTCTAGTTATTTCTTTAGTTACACTAATTCCACAATGTCCATTCTATAATGGGTCTTCGATATGGGCCTTGATCTATGAATTAAATGAATGGAAAAATCAATTTCTCATTCTGGAGTATGTCTAGGTAAATATTTTGGAAACATATCAACATATTCTCTCACAATAGGTACATCCTCTATTTGAACATTCCTTTCCTCACCAATAGCCATTTCATTATATTACTCCCCAATAATTGAATTTAGTTGAGTTCTGGGGGTAGATCAAGATAAGAAATACATGGTGGTGATTCTACTTTAAAGATAAGGTGTTCCTTATCATCATCATCAAAAATTATAAGCTCTCTCTTATTATAATCAATCTTCACATCGTGGTCTGAAAGCCAATACATAATGAGGATTATATCAAACTTAATCATAGGTATGACGATGAGATCATCAGATAAAGAACATTTATATACTCTAATGGGAACTGATTCACAAAACCTTTTTGTGATGATACTTCCCTTAAGAGTTTTGTCAGACAACTGCCTTGTTAAATCAAATTGGAAATATCTAATTTTCTTAGTAAACTGGGAAGATATGAAACAATGCAATGATCCAGAATCAAATAAAGCATTTTCTATGCTTGTGGAAACCATTAAATTACCTATCACCACGTCTTTCGGAACTTTTACCTCAAAAATAGTGATATCATAAGCTTGTCCATGATCCCTTGTCCTTTTCTAAGGTAAGTTCCCCTGAATCTTAGGAAATTAATTTGCATAATGTCCCATATCTATTAAATTGTAGCACTGAACATTGGTAGCTTATTTCTTCCCCTTGAAATCACGGTATTGGTGGCATTTTTCACCACACATGTAACAGACTCCCATTCGCTTTAGGAATGTACTAGGGTGTTTCTTCCCACATTTACTGCAAGATGGATATTGAAATACTCCATTGTTCCCCTTATTTCCATTCCTAGACTGATTAACATATCTCTTCTTCTCTTTCTTTTCTTTAAAGTCATAAGACTTAAAGAATTCCTTTTCTGTATTGATAACACATGAGACAATATCTTTGTACGGCAAGAAGGACTTTGAGACTAATGCTCAACGGAGAAATGGTTTTAACCCATCAAAGAAATTATCAATCTTATTCCTTGGTTTACTTATATAATATGATGTATGCCTCACTAACCATGTAAAGTTAGCCTCATACATTGTGACATTCTCATCCTTTCATACTCAAAAATTGTCATTCCTTATCTTCTCAATGGTCATGAGGAAAGTATTTTTCTAAAAAAAGCTCTATTAGCTCCCTCTATTCCATATTTGATACTTCATCATCATCCTTTGTGTTATGAATCAATGACCAGTATTGGTCAACACCTTTAGTGAGGCGGTAAAATGCCATTATAACTTTTTCCCTTTCACTACACCCCAAGGCATGGAATATTTTTTCTAAGGAATTTATCCATTGCTCGGCTACTAATAGATTTTTACTCTAATTGAATGTGCGTGGTTGTTGCCTCATGAAGTGATCTAACATTGATCCGCCACGATGTGGATGTGGATGCTCCAAACGGGTAAGGTTATTATTCATAACCTGTGTGAGTTGTCCTAGTATGGCGATTAGCTAATCAGCACCGGTTGCATCACCATCCCCACTATAATTATCTTGAGTAGGAGGGAAATCCCTACATGAAGTGCGTGCATTGATAAAGTTTCCATTTCATCAACTAGGAGCCATTTCTAAACAATGGAATACACTACATTAGTTTATAAATCACAATATATAAATCCAAACTTGTAAAACACTTAATATAAATTTAACAGTTTATGGATATAATCAATAATCATAAAAAAATATTTTCTTTGTGAATTTATATACTCATAAACCCTTTATAATGGGTTGTAATGAAAATGATATTTATCCTAAGCATATCCCCCAGGAGTGTCGTAACCAAGAGTGAAACAAGGCCCATGGTCGTGCACCAGTTCCCGTTTGATTCTAGCTCAAAGCAGTGTTTTCGGGTTTTACCCCTAGGTACATCTATGCCAGAGCCACCTCTACCTGCTCATATCTAGACATGGAAGTATTTATCGGAAAACTCACAAAATCTCTACAAAACCAATATTCTAGGATGTTATTATATACTAATCCTCAAAGTCTATCTTAGGGATATGTGCTCTAATCAGAGTTTATCTAAATCTAGTTTCCATGATTTGTACTAAACCTCCTCTGATACCAACTATAACACCCTGAAAATAGTTACCCAGAGTCATTGAATTATTATATAACATTGGAATGATCACAAAAGATCAAGTCTCGAAAGACCGATTAGTTTAGTAGCCTTGGAAACTGTACGTATATTCATAAGTCTTACATTATATCATAATGTAAAAAATACTAAAAAAAATATTGTCTTCATATACCCCCATACATTCCATACAGGTCATTCATAAAATACTTCTTCACATCCTGGGAAAAATTAAAACATTGAAGGGGTGAGCTCAGATGCTCAGTAAGGATAACAATCTAGCAGAAACATTCATAAATAAACATAAAAATTTAAGGCAATGTATATCTAAAACAAAATCCTTTTAAATTTTAACTTCAGTATAATATGGAAAAGATAAAATGAAATAATTCCATTTAATTATTCACATAGATATTCTACTATTCAAATAATCACATGCATTATTAACAACCACTTTCATAATGATGGAATGCATAATGCCAGACTATCGTAACCACAAAGTCAAGGCCTTGTGCCAAGACTACAAATAAGGTTTTTTCAAGGCTTTGTGCCAAGACACTAGTTTTTGTCATGATACCTACTGATTCATCGAGGAGCTATAGAGGGCTCCACCCTTCACTTATTAAGTCCAATGAATTCCTCATACGAAAAGGTCTAAACATAACATAATCATTCGAAATAAAACTAGCATACAAAATATCATTAAATTCTCCATAAAACATGAATTGTATAAAAATAACACATCCACATTCAAACAGATCACAAAACCTTCAATACAATGTGTAAGTTTTTTATCATAACAAATCTACTTCAAATAAGCTTAAAATCCAACAAAGGATGTTGACATAGATGAAATCAAAACTATTTGAGAGAACTATCTCCTTTTTTTGAAATAATTTAAAAGTCACATAATTATAAAATAAAACATTTACTTTGAAAATATTCTTATATGATTTTATGGGATGCTTCGACAATTTAATAACAAGGGAAAATATCTGCACCCACTGTATAAGTTAAAAAAGACATTCTTATCTTAATTTTGTCAAAAAGGATAAAAAGGACCTTGTTTGGAAAACGACTAAAAGATTCCTTTATAAACTTCTTATAAAATGTAAAAAAATGGTATAAATGAAATTAAACCATAGTATGTAAAATAGTAAGAATGATTTGAAATACATTTTTATGAAAAATGGATGTGGATGATAAAGAGGTCCCAGTAGATAATTACGTATAAACAACCTCGGATAATGAAGAGATTGTGAAATTAACACTTAACTTGTACTTTTCCTTAGTAGAGGGTAGTTTAAAATCATGTAAAATGGTTAAATAACTGTTATTAAATTATAAAATAATCATATACATTTATATGATATCATATACGATCTTTTAACATTGCTTTGTTAATCATATCTTAGTATTATCGTCGTTTCAGGTGTTAACTTTCTCATTTAATTTTATATGTTTTGTTACATAAGTCGTTTTTGTTATATATAGGTTGTATCAAATTTATATCTAGAATGATAACATGTCCATAAACATTATTTTTAATCATCAAATTAAAATTAGACTTGAATGGATACGATGGGGAATTAATCTCATCGCGTTCGTAGAGACGGTAGTTCGTACGTACGCACGAGCGACAATATCATGCTTTTCATATTAAAATAATATAAAATTGGATAGTATCTTATATATAGAGAATCATTATCATGTTATATTTATTATTTACATCAATTACACATCATTAACATACCCATCAAAATAATAATGTTTTGAATAACAATTACACCAAGACGTGGAGACGGTAAGCCGTACATATGCACGTATGGTGACATGTCATTAAAAGGATAGATAGAATACTGAATATGGTTGTACCATATTTATAATAGAATCACAGTGTATTGAATATACTGGAGTTATTATTTTACAATGGAAATAACAAAGAAAGAAGAAGTTTAAGAAGAAAGGAACTTGAAAGAGGGTGGTGAAAACATTAACTCTTCTTCGGGTTCTTTCTTTTGATTTGATCAAAATGTCTCCTTAGGGTGGAATTCTGACCAAACTAAGGCCTATAGGTTGAAGTGATGGAAGTTGATAGAATATTTAGCCATGTTTTGTCTGAACCAAAAGGCTTTGAAGGTTTGAATTTGAGAGAAGGCGGAGTTCCCTTTTATAAGAGGGGGAGGGGCACCTTTGGAAAATCTAGAAATATTATTTTATAATAAATTCATATTCGTTTTCTAATGGCTCCAAAGTGGATTATTTGATAGTTAAAGTGGGGATAGGTCAAAAACCACTCAACCATAATATTTTAGACAGGTTTGGTTCACTATATTAACTTTATCATTTTCATTTATGTCTTAGTTAAATAGTTTGACATTTACCATGTATTTTTGTAGTTTTATATTATATAGTTAATAAACATACTATAAACATCCAAGTGACCCCCAAAGGTCCATTAATAATAAATCTATCATTATATAAGTCCTTTTTCCTAGATTTAGATTTTTAGGAATAGAATATCAATTAATAATATAATATTTTTTTTAAAAAAACTCATTTATGTCAATTTTGACAATATTTAATAATTTATTTTTGTTAAAGTCAAAAAAACTTTATTAATTCTAACCAAATTCATTTAAGAAATCCTATCATTTCATATTAACCAATAAAAGTTTTGGATGACATCAAAACTTTCAAATTATATTTATTTTTACATTTGTAATACTAATAATTTGATTCTTTCATTAATTAGAAAAATATTGCAACATTATTGTGTCATAAATAAATTTAATTATTCATTGCCTAAAAATTATAAATAAAAAAATTTTGTATTAAATACTTTTAGATTTCTAATGAATTTTTATAGTCTAAAATATAACATATATATTCCCATGTAAAAATTGTTTTGCTAAAAGATATATGCTTAAGTCGTTTTTGTATTTACTTTAACTTTAATTAATATAAAGTGTAATTATCACATACAATTGGATCCATGGGGTCACCAAATCGACCCAATGATTCCCATGGTAGGACATGTATCAACCAATAGTGTTAGGATATGTTTTTGGGTAATTTATTATTATTATAACATTATTTTTTTACCCTTATTTACCGGATTTACCCTTTAACCATTGTAAATAAAATATTTACGGAAGTAATTATTCAAAATGTCTAAAAAAAGTTAACTATTTACAAAATTTGGACATCTAAATTCTAAATATGGAATCCATTTTTCTAAATTCAAAACTCATAAGTGGCAGAAATTAATTTAAAATTAAATCCCACTGACAAAAAAAGAGTGTATTTAAGAAATAATAACTATCAAAAGATTGTAACTTGCTTATGTCCAGTTTAATGTGAAATTATGTCCAATGAACCAAATTGGATTAAATGGTAAAAATATAATATAATTATACTCTAAAATCACTCAAATTCATAATTTATCACTATTAATTATTTCGATTAAAAATGTTTTTTTAAATTAAAATTTAGTAATTTTCACTATTCATCAATATATGAAATTTATGATAAAAATACCAAAAATTCACCCTAAGATAATTCTGATATTCCAAATCATAAAATAAATTCCATTTTGAAATATAAAATGTATAAAATTTCAAAAACTGGTTATTAATATTCATAATGGATAGTTTGATTGGTTGTGGTGTGTGTTAGAACTCGAAGTTGCATACAACACACACTAATGTATTATTCAAAGAGAAGCGTACCATGGAAGTTTGGGGTGTTACAAAATAATTACTTATTTCTTTCTCTGTATATTAACAGTGAATAAATTACTAAAAAATATCCTTTGAATCATTTCTGATTATATAGATTGAATTTCATTTTGTTCTCTCTGGTTCATAATAATAGTCCATCCATGATGTGCATTGCATTATAAATGATAATTAGTTAAAATTATATTTTCATGTTCAGAACACTAGCGAATGGATAATATCTTCTTAGTGGTACTGATCCATTGATTTTTAACTATAGTAATAGAATACAAACTAAAATATATATGTGATTCCATGTGGGAGAATCAAAAGAAGGTGGTTCTCTCCAATTCCCATTTGGATTTTCATTATGACTCATAAAATGCTAATTGTGTTGGAGAATAGAAATGATGGTTTCGTTCCATCTCCCAGAATATTTGGATTCTCACGAGGGCAAAAATTTCATTATATTACTCTCATATAATTAATGTGGTTCTATTAGGTTTTATCCAATCCCCAAAAAAATAAATCATACTGTAAAAAACAACAATCATAACAGGGAACAAAATAATAATTGAAATCACTTATAGGATGTCTAATGTATGATATATTATTTAACCACTGACACCATAGTTTTATCCTAGGTTATTCAAAGTGATAATTTATTTAAATATGTCATGATGGTTCGTAGTTTGTTTTTAAATTTACAAATCATATACACTATAAGTGTCAAAAGAAGTGTGATTCTAGGCCCTCTTTCATGATCCCATGACCGATCAAGTGTAGCTATATTCAGGGTTATAATTATTTTCAGCCCTATGTACATTTGGGTGAGAGTTAAAAAAATGTGGCATGTCCAATCATGGATGCAATTACATGGAATCATCTTTGTCATTACTTTACCCAAATTCTAGGAATTGTTTCTAAAAAATGACTCATATTTATACTTATTCTTATAGACATACATTGATATAATTTTATAAATATACATAGGGATCTCACTTATGTTTTTAAAGCCTAGTTTTTTAAGGATGATTAAAAAATTCATTTGATACCCATTATAATGACTCATGATTGTCAAACATGTATATTACATCATTTTGGATGAACATTACCCCCTTTACAAATTTTCGTTCTATAGTACCATAATAGATTGGTGACTTTGGAATCACGGAACACAAACTTCGAACATTGTGGTAGATCTTCAATGGTTAAAAAAGATCATCCAATTTAGTGATGTTGTATTAGGACATTATTCATAACATGGGGAAAGAAAATAGAATAATGGGTGAGCTCAGATTCTCTCTATGGTTAAAAAAGAAGATACATAATAATAACAGGAACCTAAGTGTATGATAACATGATAATAACATTTTATGATCATACCCTTCATACTATATATCATACACATGATTTATGAAATAAAAATGTGTACATTATATGAAATTAATCATAATGTTATTAATAGAATAATCCTTAAGAGAATAGAATCATAATAAAACATGGAATTTTCAGATACACATAATAATAGAAAATCTTATTTCATGTATACCTAACACGACTATCATAACTTCTTAGGCGTTGACAAATGAATCATGAAATTACTTATCGATTCTGATAAACTCTTTTATAACATATTGTTTCATTTTTTGGATGATCTCTTATAAAACCTCTTTTTCCAAGCATCATATTCCTTCCTTCTTACACCATTTTTGGTATTTTTATTACATCCTTTATACCACAAGATCTTAGATAACATTTTTCATTACCAAATGAATTATAAAGAGAATCATGTATTACATGTAACATAATGAAATCATACATATATGCTCCACAAGATCGTAAATATTCATCATATATTAAACAATGAAATGAAATTGGTGTAATAAATATGTCAACCTACACCATCATTAGAAAAAGAGAAAATTTTTCTAATCATAATATCTTATAATTATGAATGAAAAGAAATGGGGTTCCTTAGAATTTTATCATGGTGTATAATGTGGATGAGAAACAAGTTTCATAAAAATACGTGTCATCATAAACATAAGAAATTAAAATAAATAATAATTATTATTTATTTTGAACATTTTCCCATGAAGTTATAATTAATAAAAACAGATGTAAAAGTATATTTAAAATAATTGTGAAGGATAATTTAAAAAAATTATTTTGTAAAATATACTTTCCTCATTGAATTTTTTTTCACGAAACATTGAACATTTTTGAAAAACATTATTCATTGAGAAACACATTATAGACAATGAATTTCATTATTATTATTGAAACAATATTCCTTAGAAAATATTATCAGCATGTAAACGATGTTTTAATGAAATGAATGTCATGATGGAGGTTGAATCCATACATAGGTAACATGACATTTTCACGGTAATAATTTTATAAAATTATCATTACTGGAAATAAATAAGAAGATTACTTTAAATAATATATTTTAATAATATAAGACATGAAAATAAATAGATTTAAAAAATCATGGGTGTGAAAATGTTATTATACTTTTATAAAACCTGATTTAGGAGAAAATAGATTTCATCCTAAAGTAAAAATAATTTGAAATTTTTTTTAATTTTTTTTGTAATTATATTTGGTTACCAAATAGTGTGAAAATAGTACCCTTTTGTGAATATATCATTTTTACTAGTGTATAGTGAAATTCATTTGAGTTATTGATAGTTTGATCATTGTATTTCAAAATTTGAGACATAATAATAAACAATTCGTATAATTGAAGATATTTTAACATAACCGATTATGACTTTTGAATCATTTACTCACTAGAACCATAAAAAGAATAAAAAATAATCAATATCATGATTATATATACTACAATTACATGTCAAAGTGGTTTTATATACAATACATTAGAGATTATAACTCCATATATTACTATATGTCTCAATTAATCCACACTGAGACAGAAAATTGTCTTAGCAATTTATTTACAGTTAAACCATAAACCTCATACAAGTGATACTAATAAATTAATATTTAAATAAATATAAATATTACTATTATAATCCTAAAAACATTAATGGGATTTATATAGAACTCATAGACTAAATAGGTTATCAAAATAACATCTATGTAAAAATAAAAAATTGTGAGATAAAAATTCATTAATACATGAGTGAATTGGGAATCAAGAGATACATGAATAAATAATTATAATTTAAAAAATTTCAGTCATGATATAAGAAGTTTTATATATGTATATAAATATTAAAAAATTTAAAATTGACGAATATAGAATAAGTCATATAGAAATAAATGTGACAGAAGAAATCCCATTACCTTAAGTCCTGACACTCAACATACCTTTTCAAGCCTCCTGTATAATAAACATAATTTTTTAATACATAAATCATTAAAAAAATATTATAATATATAATACCATTTATGAATTACATATGATTTCATACAACTCATTTATTAACAATTCATTAATAAATTTATGTTTCTGGTAATACCTGATTATGATTTCATACAAGTTTTGATTTCGTATTAATGGTCCTCTTAATTAGATCATTATATAATAAATCACAAAATATATAAAAATATATAAATATCATATATATTGTGTATATATTTAATTATATTATTCTATTATTGAATTAAATAGGAAATGAAATTCATTGTTCATGGAGAAGAAATTTCGTACGTACGCATGTTCACTATTTTCATTTTCAGGTCATATCGAATGATATATATATATATATATATTATCATGATGAAATATTATTATGTCATTTAAATCAAATATTTTTTGTTAATCCCATCTTTAATATAATCCGTATAAAGCACGAACAAATCACATCACTTCACAAGGTGTTGGTCCTCTATACACACGAATGATATTATAATAATCTCAAAAGGTAATAATTTTGAGGGTACGATTCATATAATATTGAAATACCCCTAAATAAATCTTAAATATCATATATATAATATATTAAAATCATTTCCATCATTATTATCAACCTCTAGATGTGATAATGAAATAATGAACAACATTAGTTTGCGAGGCAGTAGTCGATTGTATAGACGAATGATGATTGTGTATCCCATTTGATGGAAGTTTGTGAAAATATATTTCATAAAAATAATATATAAAATACTAGTAGATTTATTAATTTTTTTATCATGATATATGAATAAATTTATGTGGTGGAAAAGTAGACTCAAAATAACACATTGATAAGTGGAAACTCTTTTACAGGTAACTCCTTTTAGTTTTCCCAAAATGGCTTATATTTTTTCTTCAAAAAAATCTTAATGAGTCTAGGTTGATGTGATGGTTGTTTGTATGAGATTTTAAAAGTTCATGTCCATGGAAAATGGATTGAGAGTTGTGAGGATGTGGGGAAATTGATGTCTCTTTTATAATGGCTATGTAGTGGCATTATTTCAAATACAAAAAGGTAAACAATATTCTGTGTTCTCCCTTACATATTGATCAACCAAAAATGAAAAATTTATATAAAACATGCGGTTATAGAGTAATTTTTACCTGAATATGGGGTTATGAATATTTTATAGGTTGTAATTCTATAATGATTACTATTTAGTCAATTAATAAACTAAATTTTAACATGTCGTTGATTAATTTTTTATTTTCTTACTAACACATAGGTAAAATATTTTTTTTGTACTTATTATTCATTATATATTATTCAAATTAAAAATATTTTTTTTTTCAAATTAAAATATCAGATATATATATTTTTAATTAAAAAACAATCTCGTATATTCGATCAGAAATCAGGTGTTTAAACTAAAAGTGTTCATAATATTATTATGTTTTTATAACCAAATTCATTATAAAAATTATTTAAATAAAAATAATTGTCCAAAATTATGTATAATTGATCTAATTTTACTTTAAAAAAAATAAAAAATAATATTTAACATTATAAATAATTTATACTAATGTTCAGTTTTCAATTTAAATTCAATATTTCACAAAATTTATAAATAAAATTTAAGTTATCATTAATGTAATGAAAAATAACATAATGATAATTATGATTTGTTTACATCAAAAATAATATTTATATTTTAAATTACTAAATTTTAATTTTTTATTATTTATTAATGTTAACAAATATAACATTAAATTACGGAAAAAATTTCCTTTAGGAATAGTACAAATATTTAATGCTAAAAATTGGATTTTTTCTTATTTATTTTCTTATAACAAATATTTTATTAATTATAAAACAAATTATTGAATATATAAACTATAAATTTGATTAATATTTTTCAATAATAGTGATTTATATAATTTATTAAGATAAACACATCAGTTGGAACAAAATTTCCATAAAACATGCCATATATATTCAAATTGTTTCTAATTTCATTTATAAGTAATTAGACTCCAATGGATTAATTATATAAATATATTAAAAATAAATTTGTATTTTTAATTTATATTATTCATTCATACCATTATAAATGATAGGTTATTAATATAAGAATATTAATAGTATAGTTTAGTTCTATAAAATCCCGACTTGGGTGAAATGAAAGATATCAAAGAAATGCAGTTTTTTTAATGACAAGATACACTAAATGTGGAATGTATTAAATTTAAAATCTGTAATATTATTTACTCAATTAAATAATATAATTTTAATGCATTTGAAAAATTTAAATACAATATTCTATATTTTCCCCTCATATCATTTATGAATGATATAGATAACCATTAGAGATACTACAATTAGTAATGTTCAATAATTTTCATTAAATTCATAAAATTATATATCATATTATTTAGGAAAAAATATTATTAAGGATAATTATAATTATGTATTCCATGTTATTTTTTTGTTAAATAACAATTTAGTATTATTTTGGAAGAAAAAAATAATTTATTATGTAATTTTACTTATTCATTTTATTTTTGGAAAATTTAATAATATTTTTATAAATATTTGAATTGGTAAAATATATTATTATATGAGATTAAGAGTAAATAATATTATATGATAATTTTTTTTATAAATTAATATATCATAAAATATATAAATTCATTGTTATTAATATTTTCTCTAGCATATTGGGAATAATTTTTGGGAAAGTTATTTATGGAATGAATTTTGTTGAAAATTGGTGGTTATTATTATGATTTTGAAGAAAAATATATTATCCAATCATAGAATTGTTTATTTATATATGTGATAAAAGATTTATTTATGTAAATGGATTATAATTGAATAAATAAATTTTCATCATTTTGTAAAAATTATTAGACCATAAAATTTTTTTATAGTGATTAATGAATGAAAAATGCATTCTTTATCTTATTAAATATGAAAAGTATTAGAGGAGTAAAGTTTATCAGAACCCAACCAAAAAATTAAATTTAACATTGATTTATTATATATATATAATATCTTATTCCCAATATTTTTTATAATTTATTTCCATGGGAAAAATAATGATAAATCGTTCGAGAAATATTTTGAAAATATCTCATATTTATATTGAAATAATTTTGAAGAAATCTAACGAATATAAGTATAGTTATTTTAAATACATGGTATAAAATAATTCAAGAAATGGTATGTTATTTTTGGAATAAATCTATAACAAAATTCTTTGTAAAAAAATATAAACAATATTTTATTTCTATGTCTCTATATCTCTCTTCTACTCCATTGAAATAAAATTGAATAAAAATTATTTCATTTTTTCTTTAATGAATATATAAAATTATCAGTATTTAACTTACTCAATATAATTGTAATAGGAAAACACAATATATTAGATTATATTACTTCAAATAAAAATATGTTTGATTTCATGCACCACATTCAATGATGATAAAAAATAAATAGAATCATTATTATTTAAATATGATTTTTAAAGCATGAATATTGTATTAGAATGTATGAATAGGCATAAAAAATTATGATACCTATGTATGACAGTTATCATAAAAATAATCTTAATATTCTATAGAATTTGAACCCAATTTTGAATAATTGTAATTTCCTATTATTTTTTATAATATTTTATTGAACAAATGGAATATTTTTTTTATTAATACTTGTTTAAGTTATTATTTATATGATTAATGTATGATACTAATAAAAAAAATTAGAGTGTTATCATTATTATAATTTTATTTCAATGTAATTAATATTCATTCATACATTTATTATTATTTTTAAAAATAAAATTGAGAAAATAATTTATTTATAAACATATTTATATATATAAATTTTTTCTAGGGTGAAATGGTGTTTTATAAAAAGGATGTTAATTTATTAATTTTGATTTATTATTATTAAAAAATTTAGTGATTATAAATTTTATCTAGTATGTAAATAATCCTTTATATATTATTTATATGAATATATTGGTTATAAATTCATGTTTTTCAATGAAAATATATATTATCATAATTTTTTTAAATTATTTGTGTGATGATATTAAAATAATTTTATATCATATTAAAAAATATAACTCAAAAAATTTGTTTCATATGGCACATAATCATGTCAATATCATAGTAGTGTATATTTATTTTTGTTTTTTAAATGGTTGGTTGTTTTGAATATAATGAAAAATAGCATTTTCATAAATACCATAACTTTTATAATTTCATTATGAAAAAATTTTGATTTCAAAATCACGAAATTTTTTTCTTTTACAAATATCATTTTTAATGAATTGGAATGTATATAATTTTTTTTATTTTTATATTGTATTTAATGATTTTTTGGAAATTGAGTAGTAATTTGACCAAATAAAATAGTATTATCGAATGATTTCATATTATCCCATGGTTTAAATGTATGATTTAGTTCTGCAAATTTGTTAATGTAAAATAACATTATTTAGTCTAATAATATTGATCCAAATTCATGGGAAGGACAAAAAATTGTTATTCTTCAATATATTTAATAAGGATTTCATTTTTGAACTACAAATATATTTTATTAAAAAACTATTTTTTTGAATTTATTTTCATATATTATAAATTTATATTCAATTACAAGAATTTATAAATAAAAAATTAAATCAATATAGAAAAATTATATGTTAAATTATTGTACTGATTTATATATTATTTTTTCTGATAATGAGTATATACCATGGTAATGGGTTTTCACTATGGATAAGGCCAAAATATTTACCGAAAGAGTAAAAAAAAGTAAAAAGTATTTATATATCTATAAAACATGTGTAAATATGATTTTTAGTTTATTGAAGTCATATAATATCTATTACAATAATTATGGCTTCCCTGGTTCCACATTCCCATGTAATGGTATTATAATATGGTAAAGATCATAATTTGTACAAGAGTTCAATTCCCCTATATTATAAAAGGAACATTCTTAACCTCAATAATACAAACAATGTGAGATTTTTATCTCAACATAAATTAACCCAATTACCATTTCAACCCTCAAACCCTGACTTATAGAACATGATTTCACAAAAAGATGGATCATATGAGACATAATACGATATTTAAAGGATTATATCCAAGGTGGATGTATAAGTCTAAACTGAATACTATCATGTCCATATATTTTTATAACTCTATAAGGATTATTAAAACAAAATATAAAAATATAAAAATTTAATAAATATAAAAAAATTTAATTATAAATATTAAAAAACCTTTTCCCACCCTTTTCCTACACTACTGCAAATTAAAAGATCACTATTGGATACCTATGAAAAACTACATCCATGATTCTATATGTTTTGATTTTTAACGGCACCTCACATGGATATAGGTAAATATAGTAATAATAGATATATAATAAATTTATGAAATTATTATGATAGTGTAATGTCATTATTTTATCTACCTCATTACAAAAATATATGTTTGAAAATCATAATGTTTCTCATCGATATGTGGGGGGTGCCACCAAAACAAAGTGATATGATTTTTTCAATATTTTTATCTCTTATAGATTGTCATAGAGAATTATTTAATCAGTAGTTATAATATATATGATTTGATTATTTTTGATAAATTTTAAATATTTATCAAATTTTTTAGTTTTCATCTAAATGAAAAATTAAAATGTTATTTATGTGTACCTATAAAAAACCATCTTCTTTAAACAATGTGAATTATTTTTTATTTCTCACATAAATTTATGGTTCTAGAGTTATAATGGTATTAAAAAATTATAATGGATACATGTTTAGTATTATAGATTCAAATAAATCATGAAACATTTGACTATAGAAAATTGAATGATGTCAATTTAATAGCTTCAAAACTAAATGAATTAAATTTTTTTGAAATAATCATAAATATGTAAATAAAAAAATAATGAAAAGTAAAAAATAAAATTAATAAATAAAAAATAAAAAATAAAACAATTCACAAACAGAAGATAATTATTTAAAATTTATTTTTTGTGAATGTAAATGTGTTATGCATGGATTCATGACACATGATGAGGAAAATATATACTCTATATTCATTCATTGATACATACAAATTTTCCCAAAATTTATTCTATTTTTGTTGTGTATATACTATCATGGTGATTTTTACTTTCATCGAATATCATAATATAAATGGTAATTAAAAATATTTATCATTTCATATAATATATCTATATTTTCAATTAATTATAAAGGTTTTAGCCCGGATTGATTAAAATGTTTTCATTCACAATTTTATTTATAACCTATTAAAAAAACAATGACTATTATTTTTTTAACATTAATTAAACTAACATAAATTCACATGATCATAGTTTTTATTTTAATAATTAATAATATAATTTTTTGTAGTTATTTAAAGATTTTTATTTTAACATTTTTTTAGAATTATTTATTTAAGAATATATATGATATTTTTGATAATTTTATTAGAAAATTGAATGTGTATTTTTATGTTCTAAAATGTACCTTTATATTAATAATTTAAAAAAATTCAATATATTATGTGTTTTATTAATTTTATGTTTTATTGGTCATGTTATATGATTATATGTGAGAATGATATTTATCTAATGATAGGAGGGCCTACTGTAGTTCTCTAATTCATTGGTTGTTATGATTGATTTGACTAGAAACAAATTACTCCTAAGTGATATATTAGAAATAATTAATATAATTATTCAATTATAACAGATTTAGAATGATTGATGGTATGTAAATTATTTCCATGAATCCTGAAGGTTTTTATATATTTCTCTTTGTTTTTAATGGAAATTACTTGAGTTCACACCTATGTAATTCAATATTTAAAATAAAAAATTATTGTTTTCATTTGAAAATTAATTTCCTTATATTATCATGACTTCTATAACATTATCACATTGTTACTAAATGGTTTATATATATTTTAATCATTTTCTTTGATAAATGGTTTGTTTTTTAGTTTTAATATTAATTATTTTTTATCTTGATGTTTATTTTAATAAAGGTAATCATTATTTGGGTATTCCTTCTTTTCAATGAACTAATGGATTTAAATTTTATTTTTACACTACATGTAGATAAATGTTCTCATCATGAATTTTAAAATAATTTACATATAGATAAGGATAAAATGAAATATTTATCATTTCATTATCTAAATATTGGAAATTTTCCCTGAATTAATAAAAAATATATTTATAAACATTTTTTCAAAATTTGGAATAAATGTTAAATAAGAAAAAAGAATTCATTTTTTGGGTTTTACTAGTTCTAAAAAACACTAAACATAAATTTTTTAGGAAATTTATTATTGTGTAAACATATTTTAATATTATAATAGTTGGTTCATTATATATTAGTTTTCAATGTTTCCATCAAATATAATATATAAAGGTTTTGTTTTTTACCATGAATTTGGTTGTATGGAATCACAATTTAATTTATTTACATGTATAATATCATTGTTTTAAATTCACATATTCTACGGTTTAATGGTATATGAGTGGTAAAAATGTTCTTACAACAACCATTCTAATTAAATATATTTTCTATCCTTAAAAAATAAGGTTTTCTATAAAATTTCTATAACCATACATGAATCTAACATATTATATTAATGTAATCACCTTTATTATATTTTTTTTGTTACAATTGTAGTTTTTTTGTGTGGCCTATGTGTGGTTAGGACATACTTTTGAATTCTTGTATAATTCCTAGAGTGAGTTATAAGGACTGTGTATGAGAATTTTAACATTTCTCAATGGTGAATGTGAGTTTCCAAAAAAAATATAAAAAGATATATATAATAATATAAGTTTCGTATCCTTCATCAGTTAAATTTGGATTAGAATGATATAAACACTATAGAATGTGATGTTTATTATGTCATGTACTGTGTATGTGTATCAGAAAAATTACATAATTAATTTAATGGACATGGAAAATATTATTGAGTTGCCTAAGGGACCTTGGATATTTTTTATGATCAGGTAAGGTTCCTCCTATAGATGTTCTAGTGTCCTTTGTGTTTTCCGAACACCACATAAGGTAAACTACCTATATATGTGTAAAAACATATTTACCTTATACAATGTATTCTTAATCCCTTTTGGGTATCCATTTTTATATATAGAACTATCCTATTCCAATCCATTTTACACTTAATGTGTCATAAAATGAAATAATTGAAATACTATTGGAATTTAGTGGTTTCTCATCATATAATGATATTAAATGAATTTGTTAAGAACAATTGTAAGAACTCGGTTCTTATTTTAGAGGTACGAGCTTCTTCTATTCCTTTTCCTTAAGTGTTTTTGAGAAAATATTGAAAATGGGGAAAAATCGTGAATTTTGGAACTACACGCTATGTACTTTATTCACACGACGTGTACTTTTGGCCATGTTGGGATGAGTACACGGGGCGTGTGTCCATTCCGGTGACGATGGGTGTAGGAACCGACTACACACCGTGTAGTGGTACCTTACACGCCGTGTAGTCAGTCGACAAGCTTAAACATTAAGGCGGTGGTGTCACCGCCAGCTGGGGGACAGTACACGCCGTGTACTCGAGAGTACATGTCGTGTACTCATGTCGACGGATGAATAGTGTGTCGGTGCCACCAAATGAACAGTTATATGAAAGAAGCACACGTCGTGTACTCATAAGTACACGCTGTGTAATTTGTTTTTCTAGTCTTAAAACAGGCAGTAGCCTCCTCATTTTGCAAAGGATGCGTTTGAGCCATTTTAGAGCCAAAGGAGGAGGCCGGATCTTTGAAGATCCACTGAGCGTTCGTCTGGAATCCGATTCGGCTTCAGAAAATCTTGTTGGAACCACACGGGTAAGCCCTCTCCTCTCCTGGTACCGTTCTTGGAAATTCTTCTCCTAACGTAATTTATTTACGTTTGAATAAGTGTTGTTCTTCGTCAGATCTATGCCGTTCTTGGGTGTTTCTGGAGTCGGCGTTCGGGTATAGAGTTCGTTGGCATATAAGGTAGGTGAATTTGTGTTTAGTTTTCCAAGTACTGTGTGTTTTGTGCATTTTTGTGCCACGAACCCATGTTGGGGTGTCGTGTGGCTAAGGCCGTTCCTATGTTTAATGCCTAGAATAGCATAGGTGATTAAACTATGATATTAAAATGTTGTGTGGGATCGATGCTTGGATCTAGAACCACCCCCGGGGTGTGTTTCACTGTTTAGCCGTTTGACCGGATACGCAAGGGTATGCCTTTAAAGTAGTAATTGTAGAATTTCCTTGCGAGGAATTGCTTGTTACTGCTTGTTTACCTGTTGGGCATGGCCCGGTTACCCGTTTAGCTTGAGGGCGTTGTTGTGATTAGCCTATGGGAACTGTACTGTTTTAGCCTGAGGGTGTGACTATTTTAGCCTTAGGGCGTGACTGTTATAGCCTGAGGGCTGTCGTTATTTCTCCTGAGGGAAACATTTCATTCCTAAGGGCTTGACTTCTGTGCCTGAGGGCGACACTTCCTATGCTTGAGGGCAATTTCTGTTATGCCTGAGGGAAATACATGTGGGTTGGATTCTGTGTGGCCTGAGGGAAAGCCTGAGGGCGTGGTTACTATTTTAGCCTGAGGGCACGGTTCTGATTGGCCTGAGGGATTGGTGCTATTGAGCACAAGAATTTTATTATGTAGAATGAAGTAAATGGATAATAAAATGGATATATAACTGGTAATTAGATAATTTTTCATATTGCTTACTTTATTGCATTTTACTACTACACACTGTTGTTGCATGATTACACGTAGTTGGGCGCATGCCTTTGGTGGGTGCCTACTGAGATATATTTCTTACACCCTGTTTGGGTCACGTTTTTTGGCCTAAATAGATTACATTGCTACAGGTGTAGATAGGGGCAAGAGTCCCTATACAGGTACTTGACTGTTTCTGAGGAGTATCAGGGCATGGGACCGAGCCTAGGCTCGCGATGCCGCTGCCAGCTATTTTGCTTGTTTTGTTGTACTCTGTTTCCTATTGTACTGTATTGATGTATAACATGTTCTAGCTATTTTCTTAGAACTCGAAACATGTAGCATCATCACTTGTATACTGTTGGTTATATCCACTCCTGTAGTGTATTTCAGTTGTGTATGGTTTACTACTTCCACTGTTTTTTGTATGTTTTATTGTTTATTCCACTGCGCTACACTTTGACAAATGAGGGCATAGTTTCCCCACTATCAGACCTAGGCCATTGGTGCTAGTCGGCAACCTCTGGCATTTGGGGAAATGCGCTTGAGGTCTTGTGGCGAACCGGGCTCGGGGCACCCTTTGCGTGGCACCCGGGTCCGGGACGTTACAAAGTTGTATCAGAGGGGTTTCTTTTCCTTGACATACTATTTAGAGCCACAGTCAGGGATAGGACGGAACGGTAGTTGGTAATAAGTTGTGACCGGGCATAGATAACTCGTGTACAGGGAAAATCCAGTCTACCTCGTACATGCATTCTTTCGATCTTGCAATTTTCCGGTTGATATGATTTCACCGTTGGGTGACACACTTGGATTGTGCTTATTATATTTTATCTGTGGGTTCTATTTAGTTGCAACCCAATGAGATAGGGGTATGTCGTCTCATGCATCATATATGCACATGCTAGATATCAGATGTCATGCATAGTTTCCATGCTATGTAGGTGCATTAGAATTTTCATGTTGTTGTGAAAGTTGATGTGCTAAGAAAACATGTTGTTGTGATAGCTACTTGATAAATACCTCACTGTTTGGTTGATCTTGTTTATAGGATGGAAGCCAAACATTGTTTTTTGGGGAGTATTGGCCCCCATTGACCAGAATTTGGTGGATCATTTACTGTCTATTGGTTATAACACAGATATGATGTCAAATTCATGGGGTTTATGAAACCCCATGGGTCGGAATTTGAAACTTAGTTGTTGTTTTTTAGTATTTTTTGGGTTCCGGAGCTGTTTCTGAGGCATACTGTCCGGAAAACCTAGAATACACGCCGTGTAGGACCTCATACACGTCGTGTGTGTTCTTCTGTTCGGGAAGAAAAATGATCTTTTTGAGTACACGCCGTGTACCCTGAGTACACGCCGTGTAGTCTCTTCCCGTGTCACAAACCATGTGGGCGACGACACGGGGTAGGGAAGGGCTTGGGTAAAAAACGTCATGTAGTTTTTGTGCATGTCGTGTAGTGTGACCCGGAGTCTGGCCGCCTAACTAACAACATGGGTCGGTGAAATCCTTGACAGAGCATGCCGTGTCAATTATAGACACGCCGTGTAATGTGACATGGGGACTCGACCGTGTAACTAAAAACACGGGTCGGTGTCACATCTCCCCGAACACGTCGTGTACCTTTGGGACACGCTGTGTAGTCTTGTCCAAGGACATACCGTGTGGAGTTAGCCATGTGGCTGGGAAACAGGGCGGTGTACACGCCGTGTGCATGTGTAACACGCCGTGTAGGGTCTAGACGAGTAGTCTGCCATGTCACATACGACACGAGCAGTTGGAAAATAACACCGTACACGCCATGTAGATATTATACACACCGTGTAGTTTTTTTTCAACGGAAGTCGTGTGGGTTAGCCGTGTAGAAGGACCCGGGCAGGGGAAGGAAAGTCAAGTACACGCCGTGTAGTCAGTGTACACGCCGTGTAGTCTTATTTTGAAAATTTTGAATTCCTCCTTCCTCTTGATTCCCTTGTGGTTCCTTCACTTTTCGGTCATAATAATCTTGAATCTGAGGCATGATTTTGACCTTGTAGTGGCATGCCGCCTAGGCGACCGTGAGTTGTTCGCCAGGAGGGCAGCGATAATTATACTCCGGAGATGGTGGGCCATGGGCTACCAGTTGATCCACTAGTAGAGCCAGATGAGGCACCAGCTATTCTACCGGACACAGGCGCCGAGGCGTAGTTCCGTGAAGGCTTATTACGGTTCATGCAGACCTTTCAGGGAGCACCGCAGGCTGCCACATCTATGGCCGAGCTGACCGTATCTTTTAGTAGTAGCATCTACCTACATTTTCTAGGGATGGTGAACCACATGCTGCAGAGTCTTGTCTATGATCGATGCAAACTAATTTCGAGCACTTAGAGACGCCTCCTGGGTGGATGGTCATGCTCGCGACTTACATGCGGCGTGATTCCGCCAAGAGGTGGTGGGATGTTACCACCCAGTCAGAGCATCACAAGGACATGGAGTGGGATGATTTTCAGGCAGTCTTCTATGACTACTTCTTTCCTGATATGCTCAGGATAGATAGAGCTTGAGAGTTCATAAATCTGCAGCTGGGCGCTATGACGGTGATGGACTACTCTGCTCGTTTTACAGAGCTTCAGCGTTTTGCACCCGTGCTGGTGGGTGATGAGACGTTGAGAGCCAGACGTTTTGATGATGGTCTTCGGTATGACATCCGAGCACTGGTGAATGTTTTCAGGTTGCCTACTGTACACACGATTGTGAACCAATCGTTGATTACAGAGAGGAACCTACGGGAATCGATTGGTGTGGGCTAGGGCGGTTCAGCACCAGTTACTGGTACTATTTCTTCTAGCAAGAGGAAAAGACAGATGGAATTCTCTCAGGGTGGCAGTACCAGCCATGCAGTCTCTTCGGGTGTTCCGATCAAGTGTTACCGGTGTGGCGGAGAGGGGCACAAGAGACCGCAGTGTCCACGATACCCTGTGGAGTTCCGAGATTGCGGCAAGATGAGTCATCTGCAATGATTTTGCAGGGCATTTCTACCAGTGGCTAGTGTGAGGGGTTCTGTGCAGAATCCGCGTGCGGGAGTAGGACCCGTGGCTTCTTACCAGTCAGGGAACTGGAATACGTTAGGGCGTGCAGGCAGAGATGGTGGTCGTGGCTGTGGTAGCCAGACACCAGGATCTCTGAGGCAACAGGGCAGGATAGCTCAGGGTAGCCAGACTGTGTCGCAGGGCCGCGGCACTGGACAGGCATTTGTAGTGCAACATACCCAGCAGTAGCAGGATTCCGTACCTTTGACATTCAGAGGTCCTATTCTAGTAGCTTATGTCTTCTCTTCAGTACTTTTTGATACGGGTGCTATGCAAAGTTTCATATCTGTACCCGTAGTGGAGAGCCTTGGGCTCGGTGTTTCTACTTCTTCCAATATCTTGACACTAGACACTCCGTTGGGGACTAGGACAGTTGGTGTGCATTAGTGCAAGGAGTTCCCCCTTGATTTTGGTGGGTGTCACTTCCTTTGGGACCTCTATGTCCTAGAGATGACGAGTTATGACATCATTCTCAGGATGGACTGGTTGGTTCCCTTTCAAGCCTTTGTAGACTGCTATCTTCGTACGATGTGTTTCATGTCACCAGAGGATGGGGAGAGTCTATACAAGGGCAAGTGGGATGTTCAGGTGAGTCGAGCTGAACCAGAGCATCATGGGCGAGGTGGAGTCATAGCCCAAATTGCAAGTTTATATTTGGATGACCAGGGGACTTGTCAGACGGATTTCCATCCAGTTGTTGATCGTTTCATGGATGTCTTCCTAGACGACTTTTCAGGTCTACCTCTGGTGCGCGAGGTGGATATCTATATCGAGCCAGTGCCAGGAGCAGCACCGGTGTCCATTCCTCCTTATAGGATGGCCACGCCTGAGTTGCAGGAGCTCAAGAGACAGTTGGAGGAGCTACATGCAAAGGGTTTTATCCGACCCAGTACATCTCCTTGGGGTTCTCCGGTCCTTTTTGCGAAGAAGGAAGATGGTACCCTCAAACTTTGTGTGGATTATTGGAAGTTGAACCAGTTGACGGTTAAGAACCGATATCCCTTGCCGAGGATAGATGATTTGTTTGATCAGCTTCGTGGAGCACGAGTGTTCTCGAAGATTGACGTGAGATTCGGGTTTCATCAGCTGCACGTTAAACCATCAGATATACCACTTACAGCCTTTTGGAGTAGGTATGGTCTATATGAGTATACGGTTATGCCGTTCGGACTCACGAACGTGCCAGTAGTTTTCATAGCTTTGATGAATCGTGTGTTCCATCGGTATCTTGATTCATTTGTGGTAGTATTCGTGGATGACATCTTGGTGTACTCTCACACTCGACATGACCATGACACCCATCTTGAGATAGTATTGAGTACACTGAGAGAGCATCGCCTATATGCTGATCTCTCGAAGTGCCACTTTTGGAAGGACCAGATTCACTTCCTGGGTCATATCGTCTCAGAGGCAGGAGTTGTAGTGGACCCAGAGAAGGTGAGACTAGTAGTTTCCTGGGAGAATCCTAAGAACGTGTTTGAGATACAGAGTTTCTTAGGGCTGGCTAGTTAAAACAGACGCTTCATACAGGACTTATCCCGCTTAGAAGCACCGTTGAAAGGTCTGACTAAGAAGGGTGTGAATTTCGTTTGGTCAGAAGCTTGCGAGAGAGCTTTTCAGGACCTGAACAGAAGGCTAACATCAGCATCGATCCTGATACTCCTAGAGCATGGTAAGAGCTATACAGTTTATTGTGATGCATCAGGGATTGGGCTGGGAGCAGTTGTGATGCAGGGTGACCAAGTTGTGGCATACGGGTCTCGGAAGTTGAGGCCATATGAGAGGAATTACCCGACGCATGATCTCGATTTGGTTGTAGTTGTTCATGCATTGCGCTGTTGGAGATACTATCTATTGGGAGCTAATTTCATGGTTTTCACCGACCACAAAAGCCTCATGTATATCATTACTCAGCGTGACCTGAATCTAAGGCAGAGAAGGTGGGTCGAGTACCTACAGTCCTTTGATTTTGAGCTTGCCTATACACATGGTAAAGGTAATGCAGTAGCCAATGCACTGAGCAGGAAGACCCAGATACATGCAGTGCAGGAGGCCAGTGGTGAGTGGCAGCTTATAGATTTGTTCACTAAGATTCATCTGGAGGTGCATGATAGTCAGGGGCAGAATTATATTTCAACATTAGCTATTACTTCTACCCTCCTGAACAGATTGAGGATGAGGCATCTATCAGATTCAAAAGGCCTAGTTCTATGGGAGTCGGTGGCAAGTGAGGACCCTCCTCCCGGTTGGACGATAGGTGATGATGAGGTTTTTCGTTTCCATGGACGAGTATGGGTTCCAGGGGATATAAAAAGGGATCTGATGCGGGAGTTTCATGCTTCAACATGGGTAGTTTATCTCGGGGTTACCAATATGTACTGAGACTTGAGACGTCAGTACTGGTGGCCGGGTATGAAGAGGGAGATAACTGTTTTTGTTACGAGGAGTTCCACCTGTCTGCAAGTGAAGGCAGAGCACCAGAGGCTAGCTAGGTTGTTATGGCAGTTGCCCATTCCAGAGTGGAAATGGGATGATGTCGCGATGGATTTCTTGATGGGATTGTCGAGGTCACCTCGAGGCAATGATGCCGTGTGGGTTCTTGTGGACAGACTCACGAACGCAGCTCACTTCTTGCCGATCAAGGAGACCTTCAGTTTGGATGATCTCAGAAGGCTGTATATCTGAGAGATCGTACATCTTCAGGGGGTCCCTCATTATATCATTTAAGATAGGGATGCCCTATTTACATCTCGTTTCTGGTAGAGTTTTCATAGGGATCTGGGTACACAGGTGCTTCTAAGCACAACATACCACCCTCAGACAGATGGCCAGTCAGAGCGGACGATACAGGTGCTAGACGACATGCTGCGCGCATGCATCCTAGACTTTGGGGGATATTGGGAGAAGCATATACCCTTAGTCGAGTTTGACTATAACAATAGTTTTCAAGAAAATATTTAGATGGCACCATACGAGGCTTTATATGGTAGGCCATGCCGATCACCTTTGTGCTGGTTAGAGGCAGGTGAGGTTGCTTTACTGGGGCCACAGCTTGTGCAGGATTCATCTGAGTAGGTCCAGTTGATTCGGACGCGGATGGATACCGCACAGTCTCGTCAGAAGTCTTATGCTGATCGATGTAGACGACCTTTGGAGTTCGTGGTCAGGGATCAGGTTTTCTTGCATGTTTCGCCGAGGCTGGGACAAAAACGGATCAAGAGACAGGGTAAGCTTTCACCGAGGTATGTGGGACCATTTGAGATTCTGGAGAGAGTTGGGCTGGTTGCCTATTGGTTGCAGTTGCCGCAGCGGTACCGAGCCATGCATGACGACTTCCACGTGTCTCAGTTGCATCATTTCCACTCAGACCCATCTCACTTCTTTCAGACAGAGGATGTTGAGCTTCATAATGATGCATCCTTTGAGGAACATCCAATCCGTATCGTTGACAGGAGCATGAAGGTTCTCAGAGGCCGGTCAGTTCCTCTCGTACGGGTGCTATGGCCGCATGGCCGAGTACAGGACGAGACCTGGTAGCGGGAGGCCGACGTACGTGCTCAGTGGCCTGTGCTGTTCTGAGATTTCTCTTTGCCACCCTTGGAAGGGAAATTCAGGGACGAATTTCTATAAGGGGGGAAGTTTGTAAGAACCCAGTTCTTATTTTAGAGGTACGAGCTTCTTCATTTCCTTTTCCTTAAGTGTTTTTGAGAAATATGGAAAATGGGGAAAATTGTGAATTTTGGAACTACATGTCGTGTACTTTATTCACACTCCATGTACTTTTGGCCGTGTTGGGATGAGTACACGGGGCGTGTAGCCATGCCGGCGACGACGGGTGTAGGAACCAACTACAAACCATGTAGTGGTACCTTACACGCCATGTAGTCAGTCGACAGGCTTAAACAGTAAGGCTGCGGCGTCACTACCAGCTGGGTGACAGTACACGGCGTGTACTCGAGAGTACACGCCGTGTACTCATGTCGACGAATGAACAGTGTGCCAGTGCCTCTAAATGAATAGTTAAATGAAAGAAGTAGACGTTGTGTACTTTTTTTTCTGCTTAAAACAGGCAGTAGCCTCCTCATTTTGAAGAGGAGGTGTTTGAGCCATTTTAGAGCCAAAGGAGGAGGCCAGATCATTGAAGATGCACCGGGAATTTGTCTGGAATCTGATTCGGCTTCGGACAATCTCGTTGGAACCGCACGGGTAAGCCCTCTCCTCTCCTGGTACTGTTCTTTCCAATTATTCTCCTAACGTATGTTATTTATGTTTGAATGAGTTTTGTTCTTCTTCAGATCTACACCGTTCTTGGGTGTTTCTAGAGTCAGTGTTTGGGTGTACCATTCGTTGGCATATAAGGTAGGTGGCTTTGTGTTTAGTTTTCCAACTACTGTGTGTTTTGTGCATTTTTATGCCACGAACCCCTGTTGGGGTGTTGTGTGGATGAGGACGTTTCTATGTTTAATGCCTAGAATTTCATAGGTGATTAAACTATGATATTAATATGCTGGTTGGGATCGTTTCATCGATCCAAAACCACCCCCGGGGTGTGTTTCACTGTTTAGCTGTTTGGCCAGGATACCCGAGGGTATGCCTTTAAAGTACTATTTGTAGAATTGCTTTGAGAGGGATTGTTTTTTACTACTTGTTTACAAGTTGGGCATGGCCCGGTTACCTGTTTAGCCTGAGGGCATTGTTGTGATTAGCCTGTGGGCACTGTACTGTTTTAGCCTAACGGCGTGACTGTTTTAGCCTGAGGGCGTGACTCTTTTAGCCTATGGGCTGTCATTATTACACCTGAGGGCAACGTTTCATGCCTGAGGGCTTGACTTCTGTGCCTGATGGCGACACTTCCAACACCTGAGGGCAATTTATGTTACGCCTGAGGGCAATACCTGCGGGTTGGATTCTCTATGTCCTGAGGGAAAGCCTGAGGGCGTGGTTACTATTTTAGTGTGAGGGAACGGTTCTGATTTTCCTGAGGTCTTGGTGGTGTTGAGCACAAGAATTTTACTAAGTTGAATGAATTAAATGGATAATAAAATTGCAATATAACTGGTAATTAGTTACTTTTGAGTACTTCTTACTTTATTGCATTTTACTACTGTACACTATTGTTGCATGATTACATGCAGTTGGGCACATGCCTTTGGTGGGTGCCTACTGAGATATATTTTTTCTCACACCCTGTTTCGGTCACGCTTTTCTACCCAAATAGATTACATTGATGCAGGTGTAGATAGGGGAAAGAGTCCCTATACAGGTACTTGACTGTTGCTGAGGAGTAGGAGGGCCTGGGACCGAGCCTAGGCTCGCTATGCCGCTGCCAGCTGTTTTTCTTGTTTTGTTGTACTCTGTTTTCTGCTATACTGTATTGATGTATAACATGTTCATGCTGTTTTGTTATAACATGAAACATGTAGCATCATCACTTATATACTATTGGTTATATCCACTGTTGTAGTCTATTTCCGTTGTGTATGGTTTACTGCTTCCACTATTTGTTGTTTGTTTTATTTTGTATTCCACTGCACTACACTTTGACAAATGAGGGCATAGATTCCCCACTATCAGACCTTCGCCCTCGCTTCTAGTCGACAACCTCTAGCAATTGGGGAAATGTGCTTGAGGTCTTGTGGCAAACCGGGCTCGGGGAACCCGTTACATGGGAACCGAGTCCAGGACGTTACAACAATAATTGTAGTTTTTTATTTTATAATGTGAAAATTGATATATAATTGAAAATTATTCATTCATTAAATGATGGTTTTTGTAGATTCTTTTTTAATTCAACCTACTGTTAATTAATATTTTTCAAAAATACTGTTTTCAATTGGATATTTTCCCATTTATTCCACAAATATATCTTGATCGATATACATTCCAATTAATTTTTCTTACATGATATACAAATTGTATGAGGCACCTTTTACTTCTGAAACAAATGTGAAAAAGCATTCCCTACCATAGTTTTAATTATTCATTCATAACGTTCATCATGAGAGCCATTATACCCCTTATCCTCTACTTATTTATATGTTCATTTGGAAATATAATAATTTTGTCTTTATTTGGGTAAATGATATATATTTAATTAATATAGATCAATTAATGTCATTTTTTATATAAATGGGGTCATTAAAAATATATAGTGTTTACTTATTCATGTGTTTCTTCTATACTGTTTATCACACATTGTTTTTGTTACTTTGATATATGTTATGGATATAGTGTTGTTGTTTCTGTTTAACAAAACTCATAACTTATGGAAATTGATATGTACATATCTTTGAAAAATATAATTTTCCCATAGAATCTCAAATTTCAGTGAATATAAAATTGATATTAATGAATTAATTGTGGTGGATTCCCATATTGTAAACTAAAAAATTATGTAAAGTGAGGTGAATAATTTTTCATTTGTATGATAACAAAAATTATTAATTTTTAGGTTTTGTAGTTTCCTAATAAATTTGGAAAGAACATGAAATAGTGAAAGGGGAATCACTAGGGATGGGAATTATGGTTTGTGGTAAAAATGTAAATCATTGTATAGATACTGAATTTAATGGGAGTCTTATTGAAATAAATGTGAATGATTATAGATTATTGTTGGATAAAAAAATGGAAATTCAATTTTTTGTAGGATGGATGAGACATGGATTCTTCTAAAAATTCTTATTTAGTGTGATGCATATGTAGTTTTAAATGATAATTTTAGAGGTATTGAAGAAATGTTGATATGTTTTTATATAATTTGGTGTATATTTTTTAACCCAATCTATTGGAATAGTGTTATATTTTCCTATTTTTTAATTTTAGGTCATTCATATACACATCTTAATAGAGTCATGTGTTTACACCCTTGCCCAATATGTTTTCATTCATGTTATTTTTCTTAAAATCATAAATTTTGTGGATATATGGATGGATAGAAACTCATACCATCTCTCTATTCCATGTGAGATTGATACATAGTGGCTATGATGGAAATAAGACAAAATTTCACATGTGGTGTAGTTTGGTATGAAGATGTGGTTGATCATGGTGGCAGTTTTTCATTATATGAGAAGTGGGAGAGGGTAAATTCATTTATGATCATGATAACATAATAATATTGTTATATGGCAGTGGTTTTGGGATAATTTGGGTGCCAGGTTGTTTCATTAGAGTCTTCAAAAGCTAATTGATGTTTTTACCATTTTTTCATCATTAAATACTATTATAGAAAGGCTTTGGGGAAAATTTTGAATAAAATTTGGGGATGTTAATGTGAAAATAAGGTGAAAATGATGCGTGTACCCTTTAATAATATTTTTGTTTTTATGTTTCTATATTGTAAGAATTTTTTATAAGCTATGGTATTGTGAGGATGGCATTAGTTACTTAACTTATTTATGAGTGTATGGGTTCAATGGTTAGTTCTCTCATACATTATTTTGATAATCTTATATGTGAAATAGATTACATGGATATGATCCCACTTGGTATTCATTTTATGCTCAACATAAAAATTTGAAAACTATTTTTTTATTCTTAATGGAAAGCAATAAATGAGGTAGTAATTCTTATACATGATGTTGGAGATAATATTGAGACACTACATAGGTATTTTAATTATTTATTTTGGGACTATATATACTAGTTTACATTATACATGATTCATGATATGTTCTATTTTTTATCATTTTTTTAGATGGAGTTAATTTTTGTGTTTCACTATATGCCACAATCCATATTAATTAATTGAGGTTAATGTCATCCATATGATTAATTATTATCCAATTAGATATAATCACCAACAAAAGACTTATAGAAGGTGGGTCATGTGGGTTATTATCAATAATTAATTATAGTCAGACTGTATATGGTACCTTTAGGGGGAGGGGTCTAGGACAGAGTTGTATCATATGGATTATCATGACCGTCCTTCGTCAGGATGATGAAAGGGATAGAAAAGCATCATGAACTTCCATATTTAATTTGATTAAAAGATAATGAACACCAATTTCATCCATTCAGGTTGACTTGGGATCATGAACAACACATAGGGTAAAAAATATCACAAAATTAGAGGTATTACCCACTTTATATTACCCATTATCATAAGATAAGATGGATAAAACCAAAACAACTCTAAGATATATATATATATATATATATATATAACAAATTGGAAACCAACCCCTATCTTGTGTATTTCCAAAAATTGTGAATACTAATAATAATAAAATACTCAACATGGTATGTACAAAAAAAGCTAATATGTGAAAGAACAAAAGTCCCCAAAGTCTGAGATGGTAATTCCCTACCGGGTCCATATACTCCTCCTTGAATCATGAAATCTATTTTATATACATAGGGTGAGAATACACATATACTCAATAGTAAAATCCAAATTCTCTCATGCCCAATAATGACTGACATACCAATTAGCATATAAAATAGGAGAAACTCAATCTCTTTTAACTAGGTATACTATCCACCCTAACCTCAACTAATAATTATCACCAAATATCCCAAATAAATTAAAGTTGAAAACACATCGATGATAGGGCATCCAAAAACAATTCCCACAGGTTGACTAGACCTCCCTTTCGGCATACGCCATGATGCCACCACGCTCTTCCACAAGCCTCACTATCACAACCATCCTGCACACATCGTGGCTACATACCACATGTCTTCTAAAACCACCCAGTACACAACCACATCACATATCACCCATATTCACTTGGGACATAAAACCACAACCTCGTCCTGAAGAGTATATTGAAAGTACACCATATCTAATCTTGAAGAAACCTGGGAAGAACACCTCAACTGTTGACACATGGGCCGCACAATCGCACCACAACCTTCCCAATGAATCTAGGGATATTAGTAACTATAATAGAGAGACAGGAAGATATAATAACTATCCATCCATCCTCTTATTTGGATGTTGGTAAAGGACATCATCCCTCCAAAAAATTGGGGGGTTTTTCACATATTTCCCAAAAATATGGGTTCATATAGAATAGAAATAATAAAAATTCTAGATATAGGTAACATGAACATAGAAAAACCTTTGGGTTCTCAAATAAACAACCTCCCCATCCAAAAATACCCTTATTGCCACATCTAATTCATAACCACAAAACCAACCACATAATTAATTCATAACCACATCTGATTCATTTAACAAATTATCACTCTACATTAAACAATTCGTTTAATTATTTATTCTATAAAAATTTGTGTAAAAAAACAGAACACACCATTAGTAATTTCATAACCCACATACTCACACTTTACAAAAGACTTTCGAATCACTTGAAAAAACACTAATGTAAGGTAACACAATACTTCATAAAAATTATCCTTCTCAAACCATCATCATCATCCCCATAACAAGAAAAGAAACATATCCATAAAAACAAAAAAAAACTCAAGTAGATTGCAGTCCCACTGTATAATAATACAATTCCCCACAAAAATAACCCAACCCATATGTATTCCCACAACTCAAAAACTTCATACATTCTGAAATCATCCAAAATCTCAAACTGAGATACCATTTCACCACTTGTAACACCCCATATCCATATCCACACCCCCATCAACAACACAATATAATAAAAAATAAATATGGATGAACAGAACCACACACAAAACATCTCCAATCAAAACACTCAAATTGTACTTAGATTTAGCATTACTAATAATTTAATTCCAATTTCATTATTAAGGGGAGTCCATATAAACTTTTTTGAATCCTCAGTTATTAATTTAGTTATCCAACTATACGTTATTCTTCTAGTTTTCAGGTTCTTAGTCATTTGATACTTTAATAACAATGAGAATTAATGAGTCTAGTGCTCAAATACACAGAAAAACAGCCATTATTTTCTCAATTATACAACCAATAAAATTCATAATATGGATCAATGATAAAATATAAAACAATGTTTTATCATCTTTTTCTTGCTATAAATACATTCATAACATCATTTTAACTTTATAAAACCATATTCAAAATAACACATCAGTATACACACCCTAAATGATACAAAATTGAATTAGAGACAAAGGAAGCCTTGGATGGTAAAACAGAAAATAAAAAATTAATCCATGAAACAAAAAATGGGGGTGCAAGAGTAGCAGGAAAGACTCATAGGATAATTGGTTCCATGGGTAAAAAATAGATGCGAGTCCTTGAGAAGAAATGTTCTCGAAACATGAAGATGAAACATATGGGTTCAAGGATTAGAAGATCATTGACTTATAAATGATAGATCTTATATCAATGGATAGGAAACGACTTCTACGGTCATTAATGTCAGATCAAGGTTAAGATTATGGGATTTTACTAATTCCAATACCTCAGAGCATTAGTATATTAATTATATAATTAATATCCTTAGAATTAAAATTTTAAAATCTCATATATAGTTTTAAAATCAATTTAAAAATAATTTAATGCAATAGGGTTGAAACATTTAGAATAGGAAAAAGCTGTAAATGACTCACAAACGGGTGAGTCATCGATTAGTATCATTGACAGTGATTCTCCAATGTCTGACTCACCAATGGGAGTTACCAATAAGAGTCACAGATGTGAGTCACTGACACAAGCCATTGACCTGACCTATTGACGGCGATTCACCGACACGACTCACCAATGCCGCTCACTGACACCTGATTGTCTGACACCCAAACCACTGGTGCCTTGAAATATTGCCACCCTAACGTATTGACTCCCTTACCAAACAATAACTAGCATACATATGACCAACTTAGTGACACTAATCCACTGACATTGATCCACTGATGTTTCTTTATTAACTCTAAGCCACCAAGGTAGAGTCGCCGACTTGTCCTACAGATGAAAAAACAATAATTCGGGAAAACTCATAAAATGAGATACCATTGCATACCAGAACACACCAAACAATGGAATTTGAAATTGTAATGGACAGAGGAGGTCTATTCCATTACATCCAATACCTCTCAAAATATTATCACCCTCGATAATTCAAAACAAAACTCTGATGAATGTGGGGTCCAAACAATGACCTCATAAGATACCTCTCAATGATGAACAACCTTGTGTTTTTATAAAGATGCAGTTAAACTTCAATATCCCAGAACCCCTCCTCCCAAATATTGATACCCATACATCAACGTGATACCATACCCAAGAAAGAACTTTCTAGACATATGAATTAGGTAATTCCTTCCTATATGTCAGCATAATATCCACTATAGGCTGCACTAACTCACTCACATTTGTTCAATCACATATTAATTAATGTATCTTTGTTAGGAATATAGTCTTTATCTTTTCACATGTTAGGACATCATTAAACATTATATAATAAGAAATCAAACCATATTATAGAAAACATGGATCAATTCCTACATCACAAAGCATAAAAAAAGAAAAAAATAAAAAAATCCACAGGTACTTGGAAAACTTTTCTATCTCACATTCCCAAGTACACTCTTCTAGGAAACCATACATCCACAAAACATGAACAAATGTAATCCACCATAAATGAAGAACCCTATCCAGATGATTAATCGTTGTAGATATTCATCCCTCCCTAGTCAATGACATGACAAAAATCATGAAGATATCGAGGAATCATAGAGACATGCAAAACGTCATGGATACTATCTAACTATGGCAGAAATATCGAATATTATTCCATGTTTCCATCTCTCCCTAAAACCTTAAAAGTTATAATGAACCTTGGATAATGTTTTCTCCATATACAAAACCTCTGCTACCCACAGTAAGGGAAAACCATCAACAACACATGGTCAACAACCTCATACCCCATGTTCATTCTCCCACGATCGGCATCTGACAACTTCCATTATTATGCTACCTTCATCATTTCATGTAAGAGATAGACCTTGACAGTCCTTCTATTCACTACAATGGGTCTATGAATATCAATCTCGTCGTTATCTATCCATCACAAAGTTGAACAACATAGACTCCCATATAAATCTATAATTGGAGTATTTCCAATTGAATAATGATAGTGGTTGTTGTAATAAAACCCTACCAAGGCCATGTGTTGCACCTTAGATCCTCATAAATCCCATACACATGACAACAAAATTTCATCCATTATCTGGATTTTATGTTCTGTCCTCCCATCTTTATAAATGAAGAAAGTCGTACTGAGGAATAACTGAGTGAAAAAAATGATGTAACCCCCTTCTGACTCATGATGAAAAATGAATATTGACATATGTGATAATGGACCTCAGAACTCCAAGAATCCATGAAATTTCATCCTTATACATTTATGATAATGAATTCATAATTCATGAAAACTTATTTTGTATGAAGTGAGCCGATTTTGTGAGTCGATATATTACTACATATCTTCTGTCACATCCTCCCTGATCCATAGGTAATATTGTGATGAAATCAACTGACATATATTCCCAAATCCACTTTGGGAAATCTATGGGGAGTAACATACTACCAATAACATTTTTAGTAGCATTAAATTTCTAGTACACATATCACTTCTCTACAAACTCTTCCATAACCTACTTCATTTGGGGCCACAAAAAATTCTCTCTCAAAATGTTGTACATCTTGGAATATCTTGGCTGTACCACTAAGGGAGACCTATGAAACTTATAGAGAAATCCCTCTGACATCGCCACTGGAACTAACATGTTCCAATAAAAAAACATCAACTTTTGGCCATCCTCCAAGAATCCATACAGATCATCACCCTATTAAATAAAATCACACATCCCCTCCTCCTCTGAGTCTTCCCATTGAAACTCTTCCACTTGATACTTTAGAGATGAATGCTGCTTCCTATGAAATATATTTCCTCTGTTACTATCCATTTTTACATGTATGTGCATGGAATACAATTCTTCCAATACACTCCAAGAATTTTTATATTCTAGAGATTACTCCAAATGTGACATCATTCTCCTAGAATCGCCCAAAACATTTCCCTTTCTTGAGGTGTTGGAGATCTCAAAATCATAGTCCAGAATAACCTCTATCCTCCTCCACTAATGCAATTTCAGATATCACAGGAAAGTGATATACCTCAAGCTCTTCTAATCATTGACTGCCTCAATGAACTCCTCAATAAGGTAATGTCACCATAGATTTAGTGAAAACATGACCCCTACTATATCTAGATTATGGGTGGAATAACTGCGTTCATTAGGACGTAACTTCCTAGACCCATACAAGATCACTAACTATTGAGGCATTAGCACACACCCGAATCATAGAGGAGATGCATAAAAAAACCCATAACATCACACCATCCTCTATAAACAAGTTCCTAGGAGAACTAACCAACTTCCCCTTTAGATAGTTGAATGATTCATGGAACTAATCACTCCACATAATAGGTTTACCTTTTCTAGTTATATTTGTAAACATAGGTACTACTCTATAAAAATTGGGTAAAAATATTTGGTATTAGTCTATCGAACATAAAAAACTCTGAAACTATTCCACATTCATTGTTGTTCACTAAAAACAACAACCTCAACTTTTGACGGGTCCATTGATGTCCTCTACTGAGACACAATATTCCCAATGAAGTGTACCTCTCTTGTAAAGAACATCCCACCTGAACAAATTCCTATAGATATTGTGGCATTGAAGAACATCTAAGATCATTCTATGATTCTTGGTATGCTCTTCCTTTGACTATTAGTATATTTTGATGTCATTGATGAACATAACCACAAAATAGTATAGGAACTCATGGAAGAAATAATTCATGATCCCCATAAACATGACTAGTGTGTCGGTAACACTAAATGGAATGACCATGAATTCTATGTTCCCATACCGTCATCTGAAAATATTTTGAATTCTTTCACCCTCCTTCAACATCAACTATTTATACCAAATAAATAGATCAATATTATAAAATGAAAATTATCTCCTCAGCTAGTCTATATGATTACATATCATCAAGAGTGGGTAATAGTTCATGACGTTCACGTGACTCAACCTCTAGTAGTCCTTGCACAACCATAGACCACTATCAAACATCATTTCAAACAAAAAAAAAGCAACCTACGGAGACACACTAGTCTGAATAATTCCCTTCTCCATCGATTCATCAATCTGAATCTTGAGCTCTGGAAACTCGGAAGGATCCGTATGAGAAAGATTTATCGAATTCGATGAATCTCCGAGCATCAAGTCTATTTTGAACTCATCATTACATCAAGGGGTCATAGCACAACCTCTTTTGGAAACACATATAAGAGTTAGCCAACAATTTTGGGAACCTCATCCATCACAGCATCCACCAATTCCACTAATAATTCTCCAAACAAGGAATGAAGAGCCTTCAAACGCCTCCTTCCCCTCAGACAAACCCACTCGCCAAAAAAATCAATATCTAGTCTATCCAGGTCAAAAAATCAAACTCTTCTCCAAATTAATTTGATGACATAAGAAATAGAAAAAAATACTGATTTCAGTTGTGAAATCATATGGATACATCTATATCAATACGATATCCATAGTGGATTGATGTTGACACAGGAAATCTCTACATCCCCAGAAAACATCATACAATCAATTCTAACGTCTGATAGGAATTCTTCACATCGAAGGCACAAAAAGCATCTATATGACTTGTCCAAAAACATGAACTAGACCAGGGACGCAATGGTTTTCAGAGATTCTAAATTATAAAAAGTACATGTAAGAGTACTAAACACACTGATCACAGCTTGATCATTATTGGGACCTTCTGGAACTTCTGCCTCTACAGCGTGTAACTGACCACACATAGCTCCTCGGCCTCATTGCTATCAGCCGCCCCCTTGACCACATATAATATCCATAAATTAAGGTAAAAAAAATTCTAGGTAGTAGTTGTATATAATTTTATGTAAAATTTATTTTAAATAATTTCTTATTTTATTTTCCGAATAATGGAATAAACAAAAAAACATAAGTCACCATTATGCATGTACCTTTCCTAAAGTCTTACACTACAAATGGCGTTGCATCACTTGGTAATTAGGTCAGCTCAAAGTCCATGTATCAGATCATCAAGACCCTAAAATCCTATTTTCTTTCAGCTATTCCATAGCCTATGTCATGCACCAAGATCACCTAAAACTAATTTTTTACCATCCCATGCAATTATCATTGTTTCAAGTTCCAAACTCTGTCCTATATAGTATCCATAACTCCTGATGCAATTCTATCACAAACCATATTCAACATGATAAGGGATGTGATGGAAAAGTGCACAGAACTTCATACTTCTAGAAGAAAAAGAAATACTGACCCACATGTCTAACCTCTAGTAGTCCCCGGGGTGGCGACCTGCTCCAAGGGTATAAAATTCACAAAAAATGGGAGGAATTACTCTTTTTATAATTACCAATATCAGGAGATAAGTTATATAAAGCCAAAAAATTCCACGATTGATATATATAATAATAGTAAAACCAAACAATAGCATATGAATGTCCAAAAGAAAATATACAACTGATATAAATAAAATAGTCTCCAGGGAATATTCCAAGAGTAAATTTATTTAGAGATACATAAAATGTCCCCAATTTCTAGGGTAGTAATTCCCAACAAAATCTACATAGTCCTCCTAGAAACTGAAAAATAGTTTTATAAAAATTGGTTGAGCATACAAGTATATTTATAAGTAAAATACAAGGTCTCACATGCACATGTGGTGGAAACATACTAATTCCCCTAAGAGAAAACAAACATAACTCAAAAAAACATATCATAGTATACTATCCACCCCAACCTCTCTTAGGAAAGTTCACCAAATTATGATTTTCATTTAAGGTAATGTAGCAATCACATTGATGATAGGGTACCCCACTCCACTTTCCAAATTTTAGCTACTAATACCTATCGGGGAACACCCATAAACTACTTTTCTATTTTATAGGCCCCACTATCACAACAAGACCACACACATCGGGGACACATACCACATCCTGCCCACAAACACATGGGCCAAAACCACATAAAATCCTACACACAGTCACATGCTCAAAAAAACCACTAAATCTTCCCGAATACAGCTAGAAAAGTATAACATATCTGATCCTGAATACCCATGGGAATCATAACTCATCCACATACACCAGGGCTTCCAAACCATATCACAAACTACATGACCTGTCTATGGATACCAATGCCTAGAAGATGGATATTAGAATGGCTAATAACCACCCATCCATTCTCCCACCTGGCAATTGGGAATGGACAGACACCCCCATAACAATGGGCATGTTCATCAAATATATCTCAACAAAGGTGGGGTGAATATAGAATTAAAAAGAACTAAAATTATATATATAGGTACAAAACATCCATACTAATCCATAGGTTAAAAAAAGCTAATTTACAACATAAAACAACCCTTTCTACCACCTATAATCCATAACCACTCTACCAGAAAAATAATTAATTTATAAACCCATCATATTCATTTAACAAATCATCACCCTTCATTATAAAATCATTTAATTAAAATTCAATCCATATCTATGAAACTACCAAACAAATCATGCCAAAAGTAACATAATAACACACAAACACACACTTCCTTAAAGTCTCCGGTTACTCAGTGTGAAACTCCTACACAAGGTAACACTATACTTCTACAAAATTATACCTTGAAAAACTTCCTCAGTAGTACTGATCCATGAAAATCACCATATCAAGAAAAAAAACAAAACCAAATTTCAGTCCTAATGAAAATGTAAACCATTCCCAACAACCAAAACATAACACAAATGCATACCCATTGTTAAAAAATTTAATCCATTCCAAAATTAATCATTATCTTAACATGAGATACCATTTGACCACTCGTACCACCCCATGCCAACAACCACATCCTATCCATAGCACCATATGATTATAATCAGACACAAGGATAAAATGAACCACACACATCAAATGACCACACCAGAAACTAAAAGTGTATTAAGATTTAGCAGCACTAATTCTTTAATTCCACTTTCATTATTCATGGTTGATCACATAATCAAGCTAAATGTTAGGGATTCAATTTCTTTAACTAAGAATACTATATTTTCCAAAAACAATTTCACAACCCTCTGAAATAAGATTAACAAAAAGTATTCATGAGTCAAGTGTGTGAACAAAGACTATAAATGGACATGATTTTAAAATAGATACAACCTATAAAATTCACAATAATGTTCAAAGATAACAATCAAACGAAATGATCATCGTCATATTACCAACCATTCATTTATTACTTTTTTTGAAATGGATCCTACCATATTCAAAGAAGTCATCAGTATACTAACCTACTTGATGCACAACTAGATGGGTGACAACGGAATCCTGACTCAGAACAATAGATGATCAACAATTCCTCCTTGCGATAAAAATATGGGGTTCATGAGTAGTAGGAAAAAATCCCAAAAAAACTGGATCCACACCTAAAGTACAGATGTCACTATTTGGGGAAGAAATATTGAGTCAAAATGTGTTTTGACTTTCCCAATCATATTTTTGTTTAGGAAATCACAAATTACTTCTACATTTCATTGTAAACACATATATTGTTTTTCATCACAACTACATATGTTGTTTTTTAACGTAACCATATATGTTGTTTTTTATCGTAACTGCATAAGTTGTTTTTCATTGAAACTGCATATGTTGTTTTTCATCATAACTGCATATGATTTATCCATCCAAACTACATATGTTATTTTTCATTGTAATCGTATATTTTGTTTTTCGTTATAAAATTATATATTTCTTTTCATCGTATCTATATGTTTTTTTATCGTGACTTGTGCAATGCATCATAAACATGTTATTCATCTTAATAATGTTAAACACTGTAATAATGTTATGCATTGTATTCAAGTTATTCATCGTACCCATGTTATTCATTGTAAACATGTAATGAATAATAACCATCTAATGTATCGTGACCATGTTATACATCGTAACCATGATTAGTATCATACTCCTGTATTGCATTGAACTCTTGTCTAACACTTATAACGAATACATGTTTCACATTTTCCATCACTCGTGCTTTATATATTCATCATACCCAAGTATTCATATTTTTTACTTAATATTTTCAAACAAAAAAAAACATCATTGAGTTAGATATATACTAATCAAAACGATTTCGTGTATTTTAAATTTTTTATAGTTATAGTGAATGGTGTCGTATTCCCACTATGTTTTCTTGAGAAATATGAACCTTGAAGTCAAATATGACTTTTGGATAGGATCCCTATAAATATGAGGTTAATTGTATTAGAGATGAAATAAAATTTCATTGATGATTGAACATAGAAGATTCACTTTATTAATGTTCATGAGAGAAATGATGTATCATATATCTTGAATCATGCGAAAAGGCATGAAGAAACATGATGTGAACAGATTGTTCCTAGTTCATGTATTTCAATAAGTTCATTGTATTTCATTGTGTGACTTATCATTTTGATAATAATCAAGAGCTTACTGGGATATGATGATAATGCTTATGATCATTTTTAAAGGGATAACATGTATTTTAATGATTGAGGTGTTGATTACCTTCATAATCAATGGCTTCTATATATTAGAAGATAGACATGATGATCATCGTATCAAGGGATTTCATGGGTGGTGTTAAGAAAACAATATTATCTGAGGTGAAAGGATGGCTTACTCTTTAGGATAAAATAATGTTGATACCCTTTTATTTTCGACATATATTTGTAATAGAAAGGGAATAACTTTATTTGCAATTTCAATTCATATTTTTTCTAATGTAATCATTTTAATTACAATAAATTTATTTATATTACATATTATATTTGAATATTCTATACACATTATGGTAAAATCATTTAAATTTTTTATTCTCTGATTATTGTATTCAATTCAAATACAATTGTTTTCAATAACGTGTGGTATGATATTTTATCCATATGATCTAGGACTAATACTATCATTTATATTGATTCATATGTGTCTTTTTTCATTGTGTTAGAATAAGATGTCCTAAACAATGCTTCATATCTATTTTTTAAATAAAAAACAATTAAACAAACAATTACACCCCTACCACTTGTATTATTCCATATCATATACGTTTACATCTATTTTTTCTTCCTACAATTGGTATCAGAGTAGGTTTGCACAAATTTATTTTATGTGGTTTATTTCCTTCTATAAAGAAGTTTTATTTTTAAATTATAAACACTTTGTTTATAATTACATACTACAGTAATGTGTTGAGTGGAGTACTGTGGTTTTATAAGATGAAAGGAATGAATATTGTATTAAATGATAATATAAACCAAACTAGACCACCTGTATTTGATGGAAATTATTATGAGTACTAGAGATATCAAATAAATACATTTTTAATGTATATAAGAGTGAATAATTTTCTGATGCTCACAAGAGATTACAAAATTCCAGACAAGGAAGTATGATCTTTCTCCAACGAATGGAAATAAAAATATCAACTAAATTACAAGGTAGAAAATACGTTGTTATGTTCTATGACAAGTAAAGTTTATAGTAAGATATCATTATGTGAAAAATCCATCTGTATAAGGAAGAAATGTTATGTCACACATTTTGGTACATATATTGTTATAGAAACAAGATGATCCAGGATCTGAGCAGAATATTAGGGTTTTCATTTTTCTATGGAGAACCGGTATTCATTATTCTACCAAGATTTCAGGAAATAATCAATATTATTCAATCTATGAATGAAAAACAACTTCATGATGAGATACATGTTAGAAACATTATATGGTATGACTCCCAATGAGTGGAAATCAAAAAGGACAACTATTAATGTGAACTTGAATGTAACTCATATCACTCTTGATGAATTATTTGGTACCAAAAAATACCACAAAACAGGAATGAAAAGTCATAGAGATTTTAATAATAAATAGTATAGTAATATAAGTTTCGATTTTACTACTATATCTATAGACAAACCGCCAAAATGGTAATAATATATAAATATTGTAAAGTTGTTTCTATATCCAAATCTTGAAAATGTTTTCATTTAGATAATTATATAGCTAGTATTTCATGAAGGATGAAAAAGATTGTTGGAATGAAATATTTAAAGTACAAAAAAAAAATTTATACAAAGAACTAGAAAGAATCAAAAGTATCTTGTTCTGGATAGAAAATATTAGGACATATTACACCATATTTCCATTTTCATAAAATAAAATATATAAAGGATAAAAATTCTTAAAAAATAGTAAAAATTATATCATGTTTAAGACTAAAAATTTCATTAAAGAAAATTATACTTGGTGTTTTAGTGGTGGTTTCTCTTTAGAAGAATATTCTGAATACGAAACTTCTATTTAAATAAATTTTTGACTCATATCCAGACTACCGATTGAAAATGATTGTATCATGTACAAGGTACACAATAAATAATATATTAAAAATTTATATTTAAACACCAATTATACAAATGAGAAATATTTATACTATTTAGATGAATAATATTCCTCAGTAGAGGATTATTTTTATTTTATTGAAGAAGTATCTAGATTTTCCAAACTACATGAGAATGATAATTTCAAACTCCAGAAAAATCATGATAAAGAAAAATTCAGGAATTTCTATCTATACAAATTATGTATTAGATAATTCAAAATATCTTGCTCAAAAAAACACTTGATTTTGGAAATATTTCAAAAAACAAAATCGAAGTTAATTCTGAGAAGGATAAACATTGTATCATCATTGAAAATTTTTTTTATATAAAACTATTTTTGAAACCAAAACAATTTCCAAAACAATTTCTTGTGAGAATGAAAATTTTTCCATAAGACTGAAGTATGCATTTTTTTCTCTTAAGAATCATTTATGAAACTTTACATCATGTAAAGAAAACATTGACAAGATATATTTTAAAAATTTCCCTCTATGAAATAATTATAGAAAAGTGTATTATTTCTCAAAACAAATTTTTAGTCATAACTATTTCATTTCTAAAAGTACCCCATTTTAAACTAATTGTCTGAGTGATAGACATTGGGAAAGAAATTTTTCACATAATAAAACCAAATATTTTGGATTTCATAAATCTAATATTGAAAAAATGTGTATTTCTAACATTTATTTATCTAACATTTCTCGATCCAAACAATTTTGGGTTCTGAAAAATATAAATTTTTACTTTTTAGGAAAACCAAAATATACAAAAAACAATTATATTTGGAAAATTTATAGTGTATGTTCTCGACATATGACTTGAAATTAATATTTCCTTCAAAGGATCATTGAAATAAAATGTGGTAGAGTGACCATCAAAGATAATGATCAAGGAAATATCATATGTATAGGTTTTATTTTTCTTTTAGGAAAAGTGAAAATTTCATATGTTTGGTTTGTTAAAGGTATTAAGAACATCATTATAAGAATAAGTCAATTATTTGATGATGTTTACCTTATGAATTTTAGGATTGAGAAATATTTATTTTAAAACTATAAGGATGAATTCATCCACTCTTCCCATAGGCATGAGTATGTTTACACACTTAACATATAATACATTTGTATTTAAGAATTTCTTTTCTTAAGTGTACTGGAAGGCCAATCAGGGCCATTGAATAGAAGGCCATAACATTGTAACCACAATAACCTTTACAAAATCTCAAACAATAGACTTGTTTTGGATCTATTGGATCTCAAGATTGATTTTTTCAAAGTCTGTGACCCTTGTCCCTATAGAGATAAATAAAAACTAGCTTTAAGTCTAGTAATAATGTTTCAAATAGCAATTAATTAGAATTAGTGTACATGGATCCTATTGGTCCTACAAAAATTAGATGTATTGGAGGAAAATACAATTTATTTGTTTTAGATGATGATTACAATAGATTTAATAGGGTCTACTTTCATGAAATGAAATCTAAATCCTTTTTCTGTTTAAAATATTTTGGACACATTGTTTAAAATGAGAAAAACCTACCGCTAATAACTATTTGATGTGATCATGGTATAGAATTTCAAAATTCATATTTTGATAATTTTTGTAGTAATAAAGGAATTACTCACAACTTTTATGCAACCAATGAACCTCAGCACAATAGTTTTGTTGAATAATGTAATTATATTATTAAATAAATGATAAGAAACATTTTGAGTGAATAATATATTTCTATGAATTTTTAAGATGAATCTATATGTATTTTATGTTATACTATGAATTGATTTTTCACTAGGACTTTTCATAATAAAACACCTTTTTAATTATTAACTGGTTTAAAATCTAATGTTTCATACTTTATATTTTTTGTATTCTATATATTCATATTTAATAGTAAAGATAAAATTCATATATTTGCACCCAAATCTGATGAAGGATTATTTTTTTGTTATTCCACTACTTTTAAGGCTTATAGTGATTTTAAAAAATACAAATGTTTTATTGGAAAAAATACTACATGTTAAATTTGAAAAAGCTGATCATTTTTTAACAACAATTAATATTTGGGCCACAAAAAAAGGAGACCGAGGGGTTAATGGAATTGTGGGCCATGTCTTTATAAATTCCAAATACTATATTAATAAAAGGGAAACTGTTTCTCCAGCCAATAATGTCAGATCTTTTTCTAGATTATATGGATTGACTTTTTCAATGTCCCTATATTGTATGTATATTTATGATATAATAAATTGCCTTCAAAACCCCTTATCAATTTCTCAAAAATGCATTTAAACTAGATTTATATCAAATGAAACATAATATGGTAGAAACTAGAAAAACATGAAAATGATGAAAATGGCTCACTAAGGGGAGTGCCACTGACAGTGAGACACTGATGCCTGACTCACCAATGTGAGTCACTGATGCAACTCACTGATGAGACTCAATGAAATTACCCATCGATAGTGAGTCACTGACATGACTCACCAACACCACTCACCAAAGCCCGACCTACCGATGTCCGACCTTCTAATGCCCTAACTTACCAACGTCATAACCTACCAATTCCCTAACCTATTGACACTCGACAGACTAATTTGTGACATGTAGATGTTAAGAAACTGAGTTTGATCCACTAATGATGAGCCATCGATGTCATGTCATTGATACCGAGTCACCAACACATCCTATATATGAAAAAATAAATTTTTAAAAACTCATGAAAATATATACCATTGCCTCCCAGAACACCCCAGACACTAAATTTTCCCAACATAATGGATTGGGGAGTTCTGTTCTACTACATGGATGTTGAGAGAAAAATACGTATATTAGAGTTAGGAATAATGATGATTAAATATGCATTATGGGAAATGGGTAGATTAATCAAAACATATGATATAGACCATGGATTTTGGCATTGAACTATGATATTTGAGTCCCCTTATGCTCTAATGTAATATCCTTTCACGTAGAATGAAAAAAATTATTGTATTTTCTACTTTTGGGGTAGATACCTATGAGAGGGACATGAATCATGATTGAAAATATTTATGTTTGAAATTTTTATTCATCTAAATTAAAATTATGTAAGAAAATTATAATTAATAAAAATATATACTAATGGGATTATGGTTTCAACATATATTTCATGGATGGAATATGGTTGTAATCTAGATGAAAATCAAACAGTCATGGGTTCGTAGTATGATCTGGATGTGTAACGACCCAAAATGTTATCAATAGAAATTCACTTCTATTAATTATTTTATATAATATAAACAACATAATATATCCTATATAAATATTATGATGAATTTATAGATGTTTGGGATCCAATAATTGTTAAAATAGTAACACGACCTTTTCTATAAAAAAACATTATGAATAGAAAAATTTACAAATCAAGAGTATCATCAACCTGGATTGTATAAATAAAATTTTTACATCTCATATATCAAATCATGTTATAATTATATCATAATATAATTAGTTAAATACTTTACAAATTATTAATTAAGTGTTGACATTTTAATATGTCAAAAGTATTTAAATAAAATATAATGAATAATTTATTATGATAAAAGAATGTGTATTGTCATAAAATTTATATATAAAATAGTATGTCATTTTCTTATGATTTGAAGATAATTTTATGATACCTTATGAAATTTATCAATGATTCAAAAAATTAGTTATTATTTTTATAATTTTTATTTTTCAAGTAAATGAAGATTTCAATTAAAAAATATAATTCTCATATATATCAATTTATTTTATAAATATTTTTTTCTATTTATCAATTCAACACAACAAAAAATGTTCAGGATTAATTTTTTTTGGAATTATTAAAAAGTACATTAATTTTTGGTGAATTTTAAAATTAGATAATTTACAATAAAAGATAAATACATGAATTATTAACACATTAAAATGATTTTTGTGTGGTGAAATAACTTAATCATGAACTATTATTGATTTTTTAATATATTGTTTCATAATGGTTAAACTATACATACTACGAATCCATAATAATAAATTAATCAATAAAATAATTAGAAACCCCGCCCTCCTTCACTATAAATACCACCCCTTGTAATGAACCAATGTTTTTTCAATGGAATTTCCTTCATATATAAATGAATTATAGTATAATCCCATTGGGAATAATAATAAAAATTATTCATAATAAATACTATTTGACCATTAGAAATAATTTTCACACTTCTATGATTTTAATTTCAAAAAAATGACATACAATGTGGCCTTCAGTGTGATTTTTGGAGTCTAATAGAATAAAAGTAATATTTGGTTAATAGTTGCATACCCTGATTAATAGTAATGTTACACTAATGAATATTTAAGAACAATAATTAATTGTAACCTTACCTATTATTATATATATATATATATATATGATTTTAGTGGATTTAAAATGAACCTATATATATAAATAAGAAAATAAATGTTTTAAAGCTGTTATTTTTTTAAATAAAATATTATTTTTTATAAAAATTAAATTCCTCAAATTTATACAATTATTTTTCAAAAATGGACTTCATTTATGAATTCAACACATCGAAAAATCATTTGGTGTAATTTTTGGGATTTTCATTCTGAAATACATGGATTTTAGATGAATAGCTAAATTCATTAAATTGCAAAATATGTTCAATTCATGAATTATAGAGTCATGGGTAATGTCTTGCAGATGTAAGAACATATGGTTATTGTTGACAAGATAAAATTATAGTATTCCATCATGAAACACTCATTATTCCTTGTCTTGTGGAGAAATAATAAATTAATGATTATAATATTTGGAAAACACCTATCCACTACACTATAAATACAACCCTTCACACACTCATTTCCTCACACCTTTCATGTATAAATCCTTATATAAAATCTTCCAAAACATATTCCATAGCCCCTACAAAAAATCCAATAGCTTCTTGTCCCATAAAAATACCAATCATAAGTACAGTAATGAAGATCTCCAAAAGTGGATTCTAGAGGTTATTTCTCTCCCTATTTTCCATTAATTTCTGATAAATATCATGTTCTATTTTTAATCTCTCCCCACCTATTGTAACATCACAGGTAAATGATGAATAAGACATATTTAAAATTTATTAATATTTTTGAATTAAATATTAATTTTACTTTAAAAGGGTTTCTTTGTTCGATAGTGTACCCGATACGCAACAACGGGTTTCGTTGAAATCTTACGTTTCACACTAATAATATAATATTATTATTTTAAACGGTAGTCAACTCCTACAAATTGTATTGGTAGGAATGAAGAAAACTAAATACAATATGATTATACATTTTTGTTAAATGTATTTACAATTATCCAAAAAAAGTTAGAGACTTAAAATGTGAATAAATCTAATTTTAAGAATAATTTACATTTAAAGGCCGATTTATCTCCTTTTAATGGTGAACCATTTTTAAATCTAGTTTTGGTCACTTTAATACATTCTATATGACAAAATAAAATACTTATTTAGAAAGGGGACATCAAAATTTACTTTGTGTAATTTTTTTTAATTTTTTAGACAGAGTTCATTTTTAAATGAATAGTGAAAAATATTGTATTTTAATTCAAAAGTGCCTTTTAATCTAATTTATTAATATGGATAGATTATCATATTAATTGGTTTTAAAGTGAAATTAAAATAAATTTTTACCATTTAATCCAATTTTGGTCATTGAAATCAATTTCACTTTGAAATTGGACTTAATCAACTGTCCATCTTTTGATAGTTATTCTTTTTTAAAAACACGCTATTTGTTTTAACAACGGGACTAAATTTTTAAATTAATTAATTCTACCTTTATGTTTTGAATTTGTTAAAATGGCAATCATTTTTGAATTCGGAATATCAAATATAGCTTAGACTGAATTTTTTGGTTTTTTTCTGAAAAATATCAATTGTTGATGAATAGTGAAACCACTTAGTGGTAGTTAAAAAAATGGAATTTTTCATATAAATAAAATTTTACAACTTCTATGAATTGAATTTTAAAAATCCGACATACATGGTGGTTATCAAGAAGTAAAATGTTGTTCATTAAGATGAAAATTATTTTTGATGAATAATAACTTTTGACTTTTATTTACCACGGTTAAAGGTAAATAATGTAATTCAAGGTTAAAAGAATAATATAATAAATAAAAATTACCTTAACACTTGTCCAAGACTTATTGGATGAGTCATTAACGACCATGGAAATCTTTGGGTATATTTTGGGACCCCTTTGATCCAATTTGAATTGATAATGACAATTTAGATTAATTAATTTAAAGTAAAGGCCAAAATGACATAAACAAAACACATTTAGTAATTAAATTTTATATAGTGTTATATAAGTCCTATTATATACTATAAATATTATTTTTAAATAAAAATATATTTCCTATATGATGGTGTTTTTTTATAATTTTTATACATCAAATAAATTAAATTATTTATGACACAATAATGATGCAGTATTTACCTCATTAATAAATGATTTAAATAAATAAGAGTATAATTATTAAAATATTATCCAAAACATGTCAAATTATGATTGGATGATTTTATATCGACCATTACTCATCTTATCTTCGAATATAATGATTTATAGACCATTAGAAACCGAATATCATTATATAATAAAATAATAGTTTCACACTTTCCTAAAGTGCCCATCCTCCCCCTTGTTAAAGGAGACCACCTCTAACCAATTACACACAACTCTAAAGACATTTGGCTCATCCAAACACTGCCCAACTAAGCTCTCAACATCCCTCTCCTCATCTAAGAAGCCTTACCTTAGGAAGAAGGCCCTTCAAGAAGTCCATTGGTTCAAACCAAAGGGTGTTACCCAAATTAAAGGTAACAGTTTCTCTTAAATTGTTTTCTTTTGTTTTACTTCTCCAACCCCTAAAATATTTTTATTTCTTTCTTTTGTAACAAAACCAGTATCCTTAATATACTAGTATATTTTTATAATAAGTATTCGAACTACAATTACACACACCTCCATCTAATAGATGAAGAACATAATGTTTCTATGGATGGAAAACTAACGCCTCACAAAACGATGATTGTTCAATTACATATTACCGCCTCTCACGGTGTCCATTATGATGTAACTTTAATTATATATGATATATATTATGTTTATTATTTATTTATTCTTCTTTACTTCCCATTTATATTATGCATGTATTGTTTCCATAGTGGGTAAATACGATAATCTCATTTGAGGAAGTGGGGACTACCGCCCCCTCAATGTGATTTGATTCGTTAATGCCTTATGTTGGATGTATAAAGTATGGAGTTAACAATATTATATATGATATTATAATTGAATTATAATTTACCTATCTATCGATATGTTTTATTTCCATTAAAATAATAAATTGAAATGAAAGTAGCGTTCATGCGTACATACGACTTACCGTCTCTATGAACAATGCATTTTATTTCTTACCTCTAAATGTTATGTAATATTATAAATACATGTATATACTAGATATATATGATATATATGATATATAAATCTTGAATATAATTCGAGATATATTGAAACATTGACCACATGAACAACATGTAATTATGAGAAGTCCATTTTTACTCAAGTACCAAATATCGACAAAACGAACATTATTAACTTAAATGAATACATAATGATTATAACATGGTAATAAGTGATATAAAAGGAATAATAAACTTGAAAAAAGTATTTATTCATTTATAAATAAACTTTAGTTTATTATTTAGGAGATTAATGAAAGATCGAGTCAAGTTGGACACGAGGTAAGGGATCCGACCTCTCTCTTTCTTTTCAAGTACTCTCTTTTATGTCATTTCTTCTATGCTCCATGTTCTTTTGGTGGAGGATGTTATTTTATATTAACCATACTGTATTTTATATCTTCACATTATTAGAGACCCCCTATTACTCTCATCCATTCATTTGAAGAATTTTTATGTGGCGCCGTTAGGCTGCCAAATTTTTGTAAGGGATTTCTTGTCTCACTTTCAAATCTGTGAGATTTCCACCGTTCACCACTTATTTATTGTCTGTGCTGTATGTACTTCCCATGAATGTATTCCATGTGTAGTACACTTTAATTTATGGGTAATTACATCTTCATTTTATAATTCTTCTTTCATGTGGTGTATGTTTCGAATGTTTCCAAATCGGTAAGGGAACCTTTCACCCTCCTCTTTTTAAAAGACTTCTTTTTGTTATATCTTTTAATTTACATCTTCTTATGTTGGGATATGTTATTATATATCCTTATTGATGTAAATTTTATTTCCATGTGATGAGATACCCTTTTTATCTCCTAAACTCATTTTCTAAATTTTAATGTGACATCGTTAAGCTTTCGAATTTTTGTAAAGGGGCTTCTTAACCCAATTTCAATTCTTTGGGTTAAACTTCTAATTGTTGATTATGTCGTGAAATAAATATGTGTGAATGACCTATGATTGTTTTACACTTAATATCCACTTATATTGGGTGTATTTATATTTTTCACACATAAATTATGTCATTGATTTATCCTTAATCTAAGGATATCGTCTTTATAAGGGATTACGTCTCAATTTACATTCCACTGAGACTTCATTATTTTTATGCACCAATTCACTCTTATATGGTGTATATACTGTCCTTTGACATATTATATAATTAATCCTTTTATTCTCATGATATTATAATGTTATTATTAAATTTTATTCCCCAATTATTTGTATTCAAGCGTCTCTCATTTTGTTAAAAACTCTTTAACTAAAATATTGTTTTAAATGTTTTAAATATTTATTCTTCTAAATATTTATCATCAATGTCCATGTTTTCAAAATGGTATTGAGATTTATTTATATGGATATTAATGTTTTAAAATGATAATTTCTTCAAAATATTCCAAGTGGTATGGGACACTTTTAATAAAAATCAATTTATTAAATGTTTTAAATTATTATGAAAATGGTTTGATAAAGAATTGTTTATTTCAATATCTTGATATGATATATTGTGACTGGAATGTGGAAATGTTATCTTTCCTTTAGGATTTTTTATGTGTTGTGTTATGGTTATTGGGAATTATTTACGTATACGGGGTGGTTCCGTGATAATCCTTGGGTTGGTGAGCTCGAGATAGCTCTTTAATGCATTGGGTAATGCGACAGAGGTAAACGTGAATGTTTCTCATAAGGGATTTGGGGAATATACTGTGATTGGTATTCCAAATGTGACTCCCTATCACGACCCATCATTTGGGACCCGTGTCGTGACTACCCCAAGCCCGCCTCCCATAGTCCAGGGGCTGACGACTAGCACCAAGGCATAAATCCCGACAAAAAGGGGAAGACATTGCCTTTATATAAAGTAAAAAAACACCATAGAGTAAGCAAGAAGAAGTAAACACTAAGTAAAATGAGTACAATTTAAAGTGCGGAAAAGTACGTGGGCTAGAATACACACCCAAACTGAAGTAAAGTACAACTAGAAAGGATGTATAGCAACTAAAAGTAAAACAGAAACGTCGAGCCATCCACTGGAAGTCCCACATGGAGGGTGGGTACAGATAGCCTCCTTAACTCCTCGGGTCCAGCCGTCTGCTCCCTGTATGTCCCGCCTAGTGGTCCACCTACAGGTACCGACTCGTCGTATGTTCCTCCTCCGGGAATCGTCCATCTCTACAATCCTCAACCTCGATCAGTGATGTCCATCGTATGCAACCAACACAACGTAGTGCATGTGATGCCCATGAAGGGGTGAGTATATGATACTCAGTAGGGACCCCGAGACCTCCGATGGTCTCCCTAAATCCACAAAGGATAAACCACAGAGAAAAGATAAAATTGTGGAGTATCATCCAACACTACATAGGTATATGCCCATAAATATACCTATGTTATCAAATCACTTCATCTCCAACTCCGGAGCTCAAGTACAAACACATCCACACAGGAAAGCACAACCCAATCCACAATGAAAAACAAGTCAATCATTTCGAAGATAATGATTGAAAGTCAAGACTCAGCTCACACAGGTATGCTTCTTCATAAGGTGATAGAGATGATCAGATGTAGACACTGATTCATCTAAGCTGGGACCCACGTAGGATAGAAGTAGTAGTCGTCACCACCGAACCAACGGAGGATTCTAGTACGAAATTCTTCACCGTCGAACCCATATTTACTGGGGAACTCATCCTTTATCGAGAACAGTGGTCCTTCCGCTACAACCAAGCGCTCCCCCTTCAAGTACTATGGGCATGCTGCTACAACCAAGTGCTTCCCACCATGGGTCTACAGCTACAACCATGCGCTCCTCCGTCGTGGGTTTGCCGCTACAACCAAGCACTCCCCTTCAAGTACTGTGGGCCTGCTCCTACAACCAAGCGCTTCATTCCATGGGTCTACTGCTACAACCAAGAACTCCCCCTTCAATTACTGAGGGCCTCTTACTACAACCAAGCGCTTCCCACCATGGGTCTACCGCTACAACCAAGCGCTCCCCCTCAAAGCCTACAGAGGTACTCTTTCTGTCGAGTACCGCGAGTCTGCCGCTACAACCGAGCACTCCTCTGCCGTGGGTCTGCCGCTACAACCAAGCGCTTCCCACTGGGCTATCAAAACACTCCGAGTCGATCGATCAGTAGTCGTCAAGTCTCAGCCAGCTCTAGGGTTTCCGCACACAGCACGCTCATTCCGGGAGGGTCCGCTCTACGAACCAAGAGGTCGATACTTCAACTGTCACATAGACCAGAGTTGATGTATCAAAAATTTCTGTCATGTCAATAGAAACACAACGCGACAGACGGCGCGTCGATCGGACGCCCGGTCTGAGAAATATTGGCTTTTTTGTCCCAGGGGCCCGGTTGGCTTTTACGTCAAACCATCCCGACCGCAATCCAACTGCATCCAAACCTCAAGCGGAGTAAGCCAAAAGGTCCATCTCAAGATGATGAATCCAACAAAGTCGACGGCACATCAATCGGACGTCCAGAGATCAAGTAATAAACATTTCCGCTCCGAGGGCCCCATTGGTTTCGCGTTCAAACCAACCCGGACATACCCAAAGATCTCCGAAACCTTGAGTGTACGACACAAAAATGACCGTCTCGATCCAAAGATCGAATCTCAATTGACGATGTGTCGATCGGAGGTATGTAGCCCATGATATGGGCAAAAAAATGTAAACAGTCCGAAAGTGGGGGGTCTGGGCCCATCCCGGCCCGACCCAACCCCCCCTGGGTCGGCCTGAACCGGGTCGATCTAACCCGAGTCCGGCCCATAAGGGCGCGGCCCGGCCTGGGCGTCGTGGCCCGACCTAGCCGGCGCGGCCCGGCCCAGCCGACTCGGCAGGGTGCCGCGCGCTGAGCGGACACGGTGGGGTGCGCTACCCCCCATGCTAGAGGATGCGCCGCTGGTCACCGCGTCTCCCTCAGATCCCGTGCGGCCGCGGTATCCGGTCATCCCGCCGCCGCCGGCTTCGGCTGCCGGCATCGCCTTCCGCGGACCACCGGACGTGCTTCCGTGGTCCGATTTGCCAGCCGTCTGTGCCTGCGGCTCTCTGGGGACCCATAGATTACTGCGAAGGGTTCAAAACACCTTTAAAGCCCGCTTCGTCATCTCCTGTCTATCCGAACACCAATAAAAAAACTTTTAAGGGTTGTCGAGCCGTGTTTTTTCGGCCTACACCCTCTGCGTTAGGTGTTTTTCAAATGGAAATCTTTAAAAGACATGCTCTAAATGAGGTCATAATTTATTCAAGGTAAAACTATTCAAACACCCTGAAATTAAAATACTCATGAACGAGGGGATAATTCACACATTCACTTTATTCGAAAGCCCACTACATTGATGAAGTTGTCGAACAAGGATCGTTGCGGGAAAAGAAGTCGCAGAAGACGGCGTCACGGAAGAGGATTGTGGGCGTCGTGGTACACGACGTCACAAAGAAAAGGATCGCCGGCGTCACGTTACACGGCATTGCGGAGAAGAGGATCATCGGTTTCGTAGTATACGGTGTCACAGAGAAAAGGATCATCGATCTCTGAGGAACTTGCACTCTTCGTCGTCTTCTGTCGGAGGTCGGCATTCTTCGTCGTTCTTCGTGTTCTTCAACGAGGAAGAGCATTCTTCAGAGTGCAAGAGTCTTCTCCTCTTTGATCCACCCAAAGAATGCACCAAAAATAAAATAAGACCTTGTCTTATTTCATTCACACACACACACACTCCAACTTTAATTCTAAAATCAAATTGAATTCATGAATTAATTAACGTGTGTTGTCCCATTTAATGAGAAATTATATTGGCATGTAAAATTAATGTTTAGGAGTTGCAAACTAATTGCTAGAGAGGATAATTAATGGGGTGTTGGGGAAATTGAAGAAGGTGGGGGCGCGTGTGGGCCCCACCCCAACTTCCTTGCACCTCCCTTTTCCACAACGCTTTACCATCGGTAATGAAATAAAAATAAATTGTCAACAATTTTATTTTTTTATTCCTCACTTTTTTTTACATCTCCTCCCGTGAAATCAAAACTCAATGAAATGTCTTCCAATGCAATTGCCGACGATGAGGTTTCATCGGTGCCCTCAGATTTCAGTTCCAATCACCGGTTCAAAAGTTAGGAAAACCCTACCATTCGTTCACTGAACGTACCCAAGCTAAACTTCAGAAATTGATTCCGGGAACACCGGGCTTCAGAATCAGGTGCCGTTAGAAACTGCGTACTCATAAAATTCCAAAGAAAATTAAGAAAAAATTTCCCATGAAATTTACGAGTCTTTACATTAGTCTCATCTCAGGTCTTTACATCCCCGTAAAGCTACATCACAATCTTGGGGAACAAATGAGGGTACTGAGCACGCATCTGAGCCTCCCGCTCCCAAATGATCTCCTGGAGGTCCCCGTGATGCCATCTGATGCGTACTAGAGGAATCGACCACCCACGTAGGACCGCTCCTGTCGATCCTTGATCTCCACCGGGACCTCCATAAAAGTCTCCCCATCGTCAATGTCCAACCCCCCATGGTTGATGACATGCACCGAGTCGTGAACGTATATCCTAAGCTGAGATACGTGGAAGACTTTGTAAACTCGGTGCAACTGAGGTGGTAGAGCATGGCAGTAAGCCACCTAACCTATCCTGCTAAGAACCTGGAATGGTCCGATGAAGCGCAGAGATAACTTTCCACCCCAGACAAATCTCCGTAATCCACGTCGAGGTGAGACCCGCAAGAAGACGTGGTTTCCCGCCTCGAATAGTAGTGGTCTCCGCCTCCTATCAGCATAAGCCTTTTGTTGGCTCTGAGCTGTCCTCATCAACTCCTAGATGACTTGGACCTTCTCTGGTCATACAAGAGATGCTATGATTATTTCTTTTCCGATAAGAGAAATCTGGTCTCATCCCCTAGATGAACCACATTCTTTTCCTAATACAGTCAATCCCAAAATGGATGATACTAATCAATACCAAGGATGACGTCGTAAGACCTTGAAACTACTACCAAGAGATCCAACTGTTACTCTCGTCTCAAAGGGTTGAGTCACACTATCGGTATCAGTGTGTGGTCCCTAGGAATCCTCCAGTAGGTATCTCAAAAGTGAGGGTCATTTCAAAGGTTTTTAAACCATAACCTCTTAGTAGCAACAAAAATAGATGACAAGAAAGTAAATTCCACAAAGAAAGGTGACTTTTATTACTAATGCTCATAGTACAAAGACACAAAGCATCTACAAACAAACATCAACGAAGCTAGAAGAAACATGTCCAAAAGTCTCCATGTCTGGAGCTAGTACCGCTCCTATCCATCTGCTTCTGGAGCTCTATGATCATAGGCCTCAGCTTCCTGAAGCTGAGCTCTCCCCTGTCCACCTGTTCCCTACGGTCGGGGTGGTCTTCCTGGTGGTGGTGGTGGTAGGGCCTCAAAGCATCGCCCACCACCCGCTGCATGGCCAGCTCCCCTGCCTCTGTCTCCTGATCCTTGTGAGCTTTCCTGATCAAACCTCCGCCTCTTCTTGGGAGGTCCTTCGTTTATCCACTTGTCATCTGTATGGTGGGTCAGACAGTCACGTTCCATGTGACCAACCCCGCCGCAGGAGTAACACTGTCCACTACTGGTAAGTCATTCTCCACCCTGGGCGCCTCGCACACACGATCTTGTGTCATGCGGTCGATCACATATAGGTCTAGTCCTCTTGGACATCTGCGTCATCTATCTACTACCCACTGAAGAAGACGCGGCCGCATACCGGCTAGTGGTGGGTCCTGTTGCTGGAGACTGCTCGGCAAGGAAACTATCCACTAAGAGGACTCGCTCCAAATCCCTTGTTTGCGTCGGAATGTTGAGGGAGATAATCGATGCCTTGATCTAATGCTCAGTCCCTGATCGATGGTCCGGGCCCAGAAGAATGGGTCTCGTACCATGTCTGTCGAATAGCACGAGAGATCGGTAAATCTCGCCGAGTACTGGGCGACTGTCATGCTACCCTGCCACAACTATAGAAGCTCTTGGATGCGCACCACACATAGGGTGGCTGGGACAAACTCTGAGTAGAAGAGTCTCTCAATGTCCGTCTAGAGGAGAGATGCCTCATCGTGCACCTGGAGCATCATGCTCCACCATCTGCCTCCTTCCGCGTGCATGAGCCTCGCTGTGGGGATCACCAAGAGGTCGACTGGTGTCCCTACTAACCTGAAAACTCGCACAACCGCCTCCAGCCAATCCTCGGCTGCCTGAGGGTCCATCTCCTTGTGGAACCTGGGCGGTCTCTAACACTGAAACTCGTGTAGTTCACTAAGGTGGCATGCACTCTCAGCGGCTAGGGATGGTAGCATCAGTGTCTCGACGGGTATAGGTACCGCCGGTGCCTCCGCTGAAAAAGGGCCTGACACCGAGGCCTCATCGCTCAGTGGTCTGTCGTATCGCACAAAGCCCTAAACCCTAGCTGGATGCCGTCATGGGGCCATATTGAAAAGATATAAGTGCGCCACAGTCAAAACAGTATACCTGGTGAGCTGACGCAATGTAATCACAATGAAAACATTTGAAACACACAAGAAATCAATGTTTTCGTGCATTGAGTCGGAAATCCGAATTCAGGGTCCTGGTGTACGGATACGTCGGCCACCGCACCAACACTGGACTCCCTGGAATGATAACCACACTCAATACCCTTAATGTTATTACTTCACATAGAAGACAGATTAGATTCATGAGTTCTACAATAGAACTGAACTTCTCTGATACCAATTTGTCACGACCCGTCCTCGGGACCCGTGCTGTGACTACCCCATGCCCACCTCCCATAGGCCATGAGTTGGCGACTAGCACCAAGGCATAAATCTAGACAAAAAGGGGAAATAATTTCCTTTATATAAAGTAAACAAACACCACAGAGTAAGAAAGCAGAAGTAAACACTAAGTAAACTAACTACAATAGAAAGTGCGGAAAAGTATGTGGGCCAGAATACAAATCCAAACTGAAGTAAAGTACAACTGGAAAGGAAGTACATCAACTGAAAGTAAAACAACAACGTCTAGCCATCCACTAGAAGTCCCACCTAGAGGGTGTGTACATATAGCCTCCTCAGCTCCTCGGGTCCAGCCGTCCGCTCCATGTATGTCCCGCCTAGTGGTCAACCTCCAGGTACCGACTCCTCATAAGTTCCTCATCCGAGAACCGTCCAGCTCTACAAGCCTCAACCTCAACCAGTGATGTCCATCATCTACAATCAACACAACGTAGTGTGGGTGAAGCCCATGCAGGGGTGAGTATACGATACTCAGTAGGGACCCCGAGACCCCTGAAGGTCTCCCTAAATTCAAAAAGGATAAACCACAAAGAAAATATACAAACGCGGAATATCATGCAACACTACTTAGGTATATTCCCATACATATACATAAGTCATAAAATCGGTTCAGCTCCAACTCATGAGCTCAAGTACAAACACATACACACAGGAAATCACAACCCAATCCGCACAGGAAAACAAGTCAATCATATTGAAGATAATGATTGAAAGTCAAAACTCAGCTCACACAGGTATACTTCTTCGTAAGGTGATAGAGATGATCAGATGTAGCCACTGATTCATCTAAGCTTGGACCCACACAGGATACAAGTAGTATTCATCACTGCCATACCAATGGAGGATTCCAGTACGCATGTCTTCACCGTCGAACCCATAGCTGATGGGGAACTCCTCCTCTATCGAGAACAGTGGGCCTGCCGCAACAACCAAGCGCTCCCCCTTCAAGTACTGTGGGCCTGCGGCTACAACCAAGCACTTCCCACCATGGGTATGCCGCTACAACCATGCGCTCCCCCTCCGAGCCTACAGAGGTACTACTACTGTTGAGTACCGCAGGTCTGTCGCTACAACCGAGCGCTTCTCCGTCGTGGGTTTGCCGCTATAACCAAGGGCTCCCCCTTCAAGTACTGTGGTCTTGCTGCTACAACTAAGCGCTTCCCACCATGGGTATGCCGCTATAACCAAGCGCCCCCCTCGTAGCCTATAGAGGTACTCTTTCTGTTGAGTATTGCGGGTCTGCTGCTACAACCGAGCGCTCCTCCACCGTGGGTCTCCCGCTACAACCAAGAGCTCCCCCTTCCAGTACTGTGGGCCTGCTGCTATAACCAAGTTCTTTCCACCATGGGTCTTCCACTACAACCAAGCGCTCCTCCACCGTGGGTCTGCCGCTACAACCAAGCACTCCCCCTTCAAGTATTGTAGGCCTGCTGCTACAACCATGTGCTTTCCACCATGGGTCTGCCGCTACAGCCAAGTGCTCCCCTTTCATGTACTGTGGGCCTGCTGCTACAACCAAGCACTTTCCACCATGGGTCTGCCGCTATAACCAAGCGCTCCCCCTCGTAGCCTTCAGAGGTACTCCTTCTTTTGACTACCACAGGTCTGCCACTACAACCGAGCGCTCCTACTTCGTGGGTCTGCCGCTACAATCAAGTGGTTCCCACTAGGCTACCAAAACACTCTGAGTCGATAGATCAACAGTCGTCAAGTCCCAGCTAGCTCTAGGTTTTCGCACACAACGCGCTCGTTCCGGGAGGGTTCGCTCCACGAGCCAAGAGGTCGATACATCAACTGTCACGTAGACCAAAGTTGATGTATCACAATGTTTTGTCATGTCAATAAGAACACAACACAACAGACGGTACGTCGATCGGATGCCCGGTCTGAGAAATATTGGCCTTTTCGTCCTAGGGGCCCGGTTGGCTTTTAAGTCAAAACAACCCGAACGCACTCCAACTATGTCCAAACCTTGAGTGGAGTTATCCAAATGGTCCGTCTCACTAAGAGGAATCTAACAAAGTCAACGACATGTCAATCGGACTTCCGGAGCTCAAGTTATAAGCATTTCTGCTCTAAGGGCCCGGTTGGTTTCGTTTTCAAACCAACCTGGCCATACCCAATGTTCCTCGAAATCTTGAGTGTAATATACCGAAATGACCGTCTCGATCATAGGATAACATTGTAACTTACAGTGCGTCGATCAGAGGTCCGTATCCCAAGATATGAGCAAAAGAATGTAAATAGTCCGAATGTGGGGGGTATGGGCCCGACCCCGCCCGACCCAACACCCCTAGGTCGACCCGAACCGTGTCAACCCGACCCGGGTTTGGGTCTAGCCCATAAGGGTGCGGCGCGGCCTGGCCTGTGCGGCCCGGCCTGACGCGAGCGGCCTTGCCCAGCCTGGGCGGCCCGGCCCGGTGCGGCCGGTCCGGCTCGGCGGGTGCCGCGCGCTAAGCGGAAGCGGGGGGTGTGCTGCCCCCCTTGCTAGTGGACGCGGCACTGGCGCCCCGTCTTCGCCGGATCCTGCGCAGCCATGGGATCCATTCATCCTGCCACCACTGTTGCTTCAGTCGCGCTAGCAGCATCTTCCGCGGACCACCGGACACGCTCAGGTGGTCCGGTTTGCCAGCCGTCTGCGCCTGCGGCTCTCCCGGGACCCGTAGATTACTGCGAAGGGTTCAAAATGCCTTTGCGGCCCGCTTCGTCATCTCCCCTCGATCCACACACCAATAAAAAAACTGCATAGGGTTGTCAGATAGTGTTTGTTCATCCCGCACCCTCCGCATTAGGTGTTTTTCAAATGGAAATATTTAAAAGACATGCTCTAAACGAGGGAATCATTTATTCAAGGTAAAATTATTCAAACACCCTGAAATTAAAATACTCATGCATGAGGGGATAATTCACACATACACTTTATTCGAAAACCCCAGACCTTGATGAAGTTTTTGAATTCGGATCGTTGTGGGAAAAGACGTCGTGGAAGACGGCGTCACGGAAGAGGATCGTGGGCGTCGCGGTACACAGCATCGCAGAGAAAAGGATCATCGGTGTCGCGGTACACAGCGTCACGAAGAAGAGGATCGTCAGCGTCGCGGTACACCGCGTCATGGAGAAGAGGATCATCGATCTCTATGGAACTTGCGTTCTTCATCGTCTTCCATCGGAGGCTGGCATTCTTCGTCGTTCTTCGCGTTCTTCAACGAGGAAGAATGTTCTTCAGAGTGGAAGAGTCTTATCCTCTTTGATACACACAATGAATCCGCCAACAATAAAATAAGACCTTGTCTTATTTTATTCACACACACCCACACCAACTTTAATTCGAAAATCAAATTGAATTCATGAATTAATTAACGTGTATTGTCCCATTTAATGAGGCGTTATATTGGCATGTAAAATTAAAGCGGGGGGGTTTCAAAGTAATTTCTAGAGAGGATAATTAACGGGGTGTTGGGGAAATTGAAGGAGGTGGGGGCTCGTGTGGGCCCCACCCCAACTTCCTTGCACCTCCCATTTCCACAATGCTTTACCATCGGTAAAGAAATAAAAATAAATTGTCAACAATTTTAGTTTTTTATTCCTCACTTTTTTTTACATCTCCTCCCGAGAAAACGCAACTCCAGGAAAAGTCTTCCTAAGAAATTACCAGTGCTACGGTTTCATCGGTGCCCTTAGATTTAGGTTCTGAGCACCGGTTCAAAAGTTAGGAAAACCCACTCATTTATTCACTAAACGTACCTGAGCGAAACTTTGGAAATTGATTCTAGGCACACCGGGCCTCAGAATCAAGTTCCGTTAGAAACTGCGTACTCGTAAAATTCCAATGAAAATTATGAAAAAATTTCCCTTGGAATTTAAGGGTCTTTACTCTCCCTATGTAGATGTGGTAGCTACAATGTATGTATGTTTTGTATTCCATAAGTTACCTTTTTGATTTATGATTTCTATGTGTTATTCATAAATCATATGATTTTGTATGGTATCTTATGATTAAAAAGTATTGGTTTCATTGATTTGTAATTATTGATGGGATAATGTTTTCTTTCTTATTTAATAACCCTTATTGATCTTTTTATGCTCATCCCATGTTTTTGAAAGGTTTTTCAGAGGACTTAAAGATGAATAGGTTCAAGGAATGGATCAAGGAAAAGTCATGTTGTCTAAAACATGGAACTAGACGTGTTTCTTTTCAAAAAAATTTATTTTATGATAAAATGGATACTTAGTATTATTGTCTACATGTAATATTCATGTTTTTATGTATTACTTATTGCCTAATTCTCTAAAATTATAATCCTGAAAAGATCCTAAATGTGAATTATTCATTTAATTCAAGATTATGTAATGTTTTATGGTCGTTTCTTATAGATGGTATCAGAGGTCAATTCAGACAACTTTAGGGATTAGGAGTTTTTATTAGACACATGGTTAGTTCCATTGTCTATTATTTCAGTTAAATCCTTGTTTTATAATTTTTTTAGATCATGGAAAGTCAGTTACAAATGGAAGGAGGAGGATCTCAAATGACATTTCTATCTCTTCCTAATGAAATACTTCTAATAATTATTGCAAAGTCATGTTCAGATGATTGTGAAACTTTTTCTAGCATACAACTCACTTGAAAGCAGTTGTTTGAGATATCAAACATCTCCACTATAACTTGTTTTCATTGTGGATCGTGGGTTGTATTTAGAAAAATCATATTTTTACAATATTCTCATATTTTCAAGAAAGGTAAATATTATCAAGTAATTTTCAAATATTTTACCTTATCACAATATTTTGAAGCATATTATGATTCTAAAAAAGGTGCTGAAGAAGGAGACCCTTGTGCAACCTATTTATACTTGATTTTAACATATAGTCTCTCCGCACATACTTATGGTATTTTAAAAGGACCGTCAATTGAAAGTTTCTACTCAAATTCAGTTCGGCTATTTTATAGAAATCACGTTTTATCAGATGTCTTGAAATTATATGCCATACATGATTTTTTCCAAAACTGTTTTTCTATGAACACCCATGTGACCCATGTTGTACAAGGTGTATTTGGATGGAGGAAACAAATGATTTTGAAGGATATAAAAATCATTGTTGCAATTCATGGACTTTCTACCTACGTGAACAAGATGACGATGAAACCAAAGGGACACCATGATCAAGGTATGATGTTCTTCATTTTGGAGATTGTTTTATTTTATCATTTGGTGGTGAAATAAGACATCAAGAATTAGGATGTTGAGATCACAATGAATTTGTTGAAAATGAGAGGTATAATGAAAAAAAATTGAGGTTAAAACATGTAGGGTTATTTTGAGTTTTATAAAAAGGACAACCCATGGGATGGGTGACAACTCGTCACATCCAGCAAGTTCGCAGGAATCGAACCCACAACCGAAGGGCGACTAGGGTTCATCACCTACCACTATCATACTTTAAGTACCTGGTTAGTGTGACTTATTATTTATAGTAAAATGTTTTTATGGACCAAGAATAAGTTGATTTTTGGAACTTATGTTTTATCAAATGGATATAGTTAGTATTATAAAATGATTTAGTGATTATGTGATAAAAGGTTGTTGTGGAAGACGTTCTATCTTTTGAGGAAACACTATATGCCTAAGGAATATAGAATACTATGGGATTTCAATTATGGAATAGTGGTTAAAATTATAGTTTGGAAGAATATATGTTTTTATTATGGACACATGATTATTTTATTTATTTATGAAAATGATTAACCTATCATGGGTAATATGTTATTAGGTTAATTAATTTTCAATATGAGACTTTATGAGTAACTGGTGTTACTTGGGGATAAATGTTAAGATCTATCTTGGAATTCTATGTAATTAAATCTTTATGAGATTTGGGTTACAATCAAAGTATGGATTAATTTTGAAGAATTTTAGGGACAATGGTCTATTGAATGGTATTTTTTGAACTTTGGGGTTTGGTTAGATAGATTTTGGAGATTAAGAGTAGTTTTTCGTTATGTAAAATTTTATCTTTTTGGGGGATTATCTGATCTTATACTAAACATTTTGGTTTTAGTTAATATCTAAAGACCTGGGAAATATATATTTCATCTTTTTTGGATTATGTGATTCTCTCGAAGTTAATTATAGCGCTCTTAATGTGAAAAAAAATCATCCTGAATATTCATCGTTTTGAGAAAATATGAGTTTATGTTGGAAATCTTGTAAAACATGAAAGTCTACATGAAAAGTAAGTATATTTCCTTATGTTTTTTGTTAGGCTCATTAATAAATTCCACAATGATAGGTAACTTTAAACAAAAACCATGTCCGTTAAATTTTCCTACTGGGGAATCAAAGACTGTTTAACCCATCACAAGTTTTTGGTTTTCTGGTGGTTAACTTTCTCTTAAACACATTTCCTAACACTCTCCATTAGAGCACGAACCTTTTTTTCTCATCTATATCCATGTTTTCATGGAATCATAGTATGGGTTAACTCGGGTTACATTTTTTTCTTCTCTTTCTTTCTTTTAAAGTGATATTTTTACTGACTCTTTTTTCAATGTGGGACTTTCAATGAAGTTTCCGAGCCTTTTTTTAAAATTGCGAGGATGAAAATTCCCAAAAAGGGGGGAAGGATGTAACATCCCATGTAAATAAAGAATAAGAAATATTTGATATTTATTAATATTTTTGAATTAAATATTAATTTTACTTTAAATGGGTTTCTATGTTCGATAGCGTACCCGATACGCAACAACGGGTTTCTTTGAAATATTACATTGCACACAAATAATATAATATTATTATTTTAAATAGTAGTCAACTCCTAGACATTGTACTAGAAGGAACGAAAAAAAGTAAATAAAATATTATTATACATTTTTTTTAAAATGTATTTACATTTATCAAATAAAATTTAGAGGCTTAAAATGTGAATTAATCTAATTTTAAGCATAATTTACATTAAAAGGCCGATTTATCACCTTTTAATGGCGAACAATTTTTAAATATAGTTTTGGTCACTTTAATACATTATATATAACCAAATAAAATCCTTCTTTAGAATGGGGGCATCAAAATTTACTTTGTGTAATTTTTTGGAATTTTTCCGACAAAGTTCATTTTTAAATGAATAGTGAAAAATATTGTATTTTAATTCAAAAGTGCCTTTTAAAATAATTTATTTATATGGTTAGATTATAATATTAATTTTATTATATTGAAATTAAAATATATTTTTACCATTTAATCCAATTATGGTCATTGGAATCAATTTCACTTTGAAATTGGACTTAATCAACTGTCCATCTTTTGATATTTATTGTTTCTAAAAAACACGCTATTTGTTTTAACAACGGGAAATAATTTTTAAATTTATTAATGAACCTTTTATGTTTTGAATTTTAAAAATGGAAATAATTTTTGAATTTAGAATATCACATACAGCTTAGGCTGAATTTTTGGTATTTTTCTGAAAAACTTCAATTTTTGATGAATAGTGAAACCACTTAGTGGTAGTTAAAGAAACTGACTTTTTCATTGAAATGAAATTTTACCACTTTTGTGAATTGAATTTAAAAAATCCAACATACATGGTTGTTATAAAGAAGTAAAATTTGGTTCATTAAGATGAAAACTATTTTTGGTGAATAGTAACTTTTGACTTCTATTTACCGCAGTGAAAGGTAAATAAGGTAATTTAAGGTTAAAAGAATATTTTAATAATTAAAAATTACCTTAAAACTTGTCCTAAACATATTGGTTGAGTCATTAACGACAATGGGAATCTTCGGGTCTATTTTGGTCCCCCTTTGATCCACATGGAAGTGATAATGACAATTTTGATTAATTAATTTAAAGTAAAGGCCAAAAAGACATAACCAAAAAAAATTAGTAATTAATTTTTATATGGGGTTATATAAGACCTATTTTTGACTATAAATATTATTTGGAAATATAAAACGATTTACTATATCATGTTATTTTTTTATATTTTTTATACAACCAATAAATTAAATTATTTATGACACAATAATGATGCAGTATTTACCTTATTAATAAATGATTTAAATAAATAAGATTATAATGATTAAAATATTATCCAAAACATGTCAAATTCTGATTGGATGATTTTATTTCCACCATGAATCTTCTTATATTTGAATATAATTATTTTAGTACCATTAGAAAACGAATATCATTATATAATAAAATAAAAGTTTCACACTTTCCTAAAGAGCCCCTCCTCCCACTTATAAAAGGAGACCACTTATAACCAATTCCACACACTTCTAAATCCCTTTGGATCGTCCAACTTCTTCCAAATTAAGCTCTAATAGTCCCTATACTCCTCTTAAAATCCTTACATTAGGCAGAAGACCCTTCAAAAAGTCCTTTGGTTCAAACTAAAGGGAGTTACCCAAATTTAAGGTAATGGTTTCTATTAAATTGTTTTCTTTTATTTTTCTTCTCCAACCCCTAAACTCTTTTTATTTCATTATTTTGTTAAAACACATGTATCCTCAATATACTATGATTTTTTTAAAATATGTATTCGAACTACACTTACACACACCTCCAGCTAATGGATGAAGAACATAATGTTTCTGTGGATGGCAAACTAACGCCTCACGAAACGATGATTGTTCAATTAAATCATACCGCCTCTCATGGTGGCCATTATGATGGAACTGTATATATATATATGATATATAATATTTTTATGATTTCCTTATGCTTCTGTACTTTCCATTTATATTATGCATTTATGGTTTCCATAGTGGGTAAATACGATAATCTCATTTGAGAAAGTGCGGACTACCGCCCCTCAAAGTGATCTGATTCGTTAATGCCTTATGTGGGATGTATAAAGAATGAAGTTAAATATATTATATATGATATTTTACTAGAAAAATAATATACCTATGTATAATTATGTTTTATTTCCATTAAAATAAGAAACAGAAATGAAAGTAGCATTCATGCGTACGTACGGTTACCGTCTCCATGAACGGTGCATTTCATTTCTTACCTATTAAAGTTATATACTATTATAAATACATGTATATACTGGATATATATGATATATATGATATATAAATCGTGAATATATTTGTTGATATAATGAAACTTTGAACACATGAACAACATGTAATTATAAGAAGTCCATTTTGACTCAAGTATCAAATATCGACAAAACGAACAATATTAACATAAATGATTACATAATGTTTATAACATGGTAATAAGTGATATTAAAGGAATAATAAACCTGAAAAAGGTTATTAATAATGTTGAAATTAACATTAGTTTATTATTCAGGAGATTAAAGAATGATCGAGTCAAGTCAGACACGTGGTAAGGGATCCGACCTCTCTCTTTCTTTTCTAGTACTCTCTTTTATGTAATTTATTCTATGATACATGTTCTTATGTTGGAAGAAGTTATTTTATATTAACCATACTGTAATTTTTATATTCACATGATGAGAGACCCCCTATTAATCTCATCAACTCAATTTAATAATTTTTATGTGACGCCATTAGGCTGCCAAATATTCGTAAGGGATTTCTTATCTCACTTTCAAATCTGTGAGATTTCCATTGTTCTCCACTTATTTATTGTATGTGGTGTATGTAATGCACATTAATTTATTCCATGTGTAATACACTTTAATTTATGGGTAATTACATCTTCATTTTGTGATCCTTCTTTCATGTGGTGTATGTTTTGAAAGTTACCAGATCGGAAAGGGAACCTTTCACCGTCCTCTTTTTAAAAGACTTATTTTTGTTATGTATTTTAATTTACATATTATTATGTTGGGATATGTTCTTATATATCCTTATTGATGTAAATTTTATTTCCATGTGATGAGATACACTTTTTATCTCATAAACACATTTTTCTGAATATTAATGTGACGTTGTTTGGCTGTCGAAATTTTGTAAAGGGACTTCGTAACCCAATTTCAATTATTTGGGTTAAACTTCTACTTGTTGATTATGTCGTGCTATGAATATGTGAGAATGACCTCTGATTGTTTTACATGTAATATCCACTTATATGGGGTGTATTTATATTTTCCACACATAAATCATGCCATATATTTATCCTTAATCTAAGGATACCATCGTTATAAGGGATTGCGTCTCAATTTACATTCCATTGAGACTTCATTATTTTCAGGAACCAATTCACTCATATATGATGTATATACTGTCCTTTGATATATTATATCATGAATACTTTTATTCTAATGATATTATAAATTTATGAATAAATTTTATTCCTCAATTATTTGTTTTCAAGCGTCTCTCATTTTGTTAAAAACTCTTAAACTTAAATATTGTTTTAATTGTTTTAAATATTTATTATTCTAAATATTTATCATCAATTTCCATGTTTTAAAAATGGGTTTGGGATTTATTTATATGGTCATTAATGTTTTAAAATGTTAATTTCATTAAAATCTTCAAAGTGGTATGGGACACATTGATTAAAAAATCTAATTATTAAATGTTTTAAATGGTTATGTAAATGGTTTGATAAAGAATTTTTTATTTCAATATCATGATATGATATATTGTGATTGGAATGAGGAAATGTTATCTTTCCTTTATTCTTGTTTTATGCGTTATGTTATGGTTATTGGGCATTATTTACGTATATGAGTGGTTCCGTGATAAACCTAGGGCGGGTGAGCCCGAGATAGCTCTCCAATGCATTAGGTAACGTGACAGAGGTAAACATGAATGTTTCTCCTAAGTGATTTCGGGAATATAATGTGATGGGTACTCCAAATGTGACTCCCTATGTAGCTGTGATAGCGACAATTTATGTATGTTATGAATTCCATAAGTTACCTTTATGATTTATGATTTCTATGTGTTATTCATAAATCTTATGATTTTGTTAGGTATGTTATGATTGAAAAGTATTGGTTTCATTGATTTGTAATTATTAATGGTATAATGTTTTCTTCCCTTATTTTATAACTCATACTGAGATTTTTATGCTCATCCCATGTTTTTGAAATGTGTTTCACAAGACTTAAAGATGAATAGGTTCAAGGAATAAATCAAGGAAAAGTCATGTTGTTTAAAACAAGGAACTGGACGTGTTTCTTTTCAAAGGTTTTTATTTTATGATAAAATGGATATTGAGTATCATTGTTTACATGTAATATTCATGTTTTTATGTACTATTTATGTCCTAATTATCTAAAACTCTAAACCTGAAAAGACCCTCAATGTAAATTATTTGTTTAATTCAATAATATGTAATGTTTTAAGGCCATGTCCTTATACCTATCTTCCTTAAAATGGTATGGTATCTATAATATCATACATATACTTTAAAATTATGATACTAATGATATATTATATCATCCAATACCTTCTACTCTTCTTTTTATTTTAGAAAAGAAAATGTTGTTCGTGAGGTGTTTATTTATAACCTTCAAGAACGACATGCTTTCAGTTTCCATTACCGCATTTAGATATGGTCTTGAAACAATTTTTATGATTGAAACTGATTAATATATATTTATTATATCCTATTTAATGTTTTGGAACTATCTTATGTTCATATTAATAAATGATAAATCAGAACATGTTCGTTGTGATCCAAAAACTGCCCAAATTAACCTAAAATGATCATAATTAAATCTGAACTAATGATTCACCCACAAGTTATAAAACAAAATTTATTATAAGATAATTTAATCTATAATAATATCATTTAATATATGTTCTGGATATTTATCCATGTTCTTCATGAACATCCATTCTTGAATACAAGTGGACTATTGAAGAAAACCACAAAATGGACATTTTCAAACAATGACATTAAACTATATAACTCATCCAAATGACCATAAATGAAGTTAATAAAAAAAATAATTCATATTTATGTATAAAATGATCATTATTTTTTAATTAATTTATATAATGTTGTTATACACCACTTTAAAGTGATGAAAGCATTAAGATACAATGTAGTGGAAATTCTCGAACCCAATATTCATTCTTCAGGTACTCCCACTTTTACTCCAATTTTTGGTATGGATTATCTGTAAAAATAATCGTTTCAAAATTATGTTACCAATTTTGGGATATACATGTTATCCACTATATTTTCTATCAAAAACTTTTTTTTTTCAAATGAACTCTTCTTTCGAGAACACACCTTTTACTTCTTGATCAAGGTTGATGGTTCTTGTATCACATATACAATTCCCGATTTCATTTCGGAACCTAAAGTTTATGAAGGAGTTATTATGAGTTGAAACACATTAAATTATATGGTTATGATTTATATATTTTCTATGTGGCATTATTTATAATTAAAAGTTTAAGATGTGAAGGGTGACCCTGGAATTATACACCTCAATTTGAATGTTTGATTTAACATGTGTACCCAGAATTATATAGCACTCTAATGCATTAGGTAAAGTGATGAACATCATGATTTATTGTGAAATTATCTGTTACCATGGTTAAATATTTTTTCAAAACATTTTGACTTTTTTACCACTATGAAATTATGTTTCGTTATTATTCATTATAACATATCTAGACTTTTATAAATGTTTCCTATCTCAATTTTGATGACGATACTATGAATATGATCAACCCATACATATATTTGTTATATATCCTCTTAATGGGATTTTATCTCACCCCTTTTTTTATATCCTTAGGTGACTACATGTATGAAGAATATATCATGTTCCAATAAGAATCTATATTAGAATAAATTAAATAAATGTTTATTCATAATGTTTTAAATGATATGTTTGTATTAGTTTTCACAAGAATATAATACTATAGATACTAGTGGTGTAATAATATTATGTTTTTTATTATTATAATTGTGTAAGAGTAATGTATAAAATGTAAGGATCTCTATTGTATTTATTAGAGGAATGTATTATTTAATTTTGGAATTACAATTAGTGAACCATATAGCAAACCTCTAGCTTGAGACATTGTATACATGTGACCATTACGAAGATTTACAAGATATACCAAAATTTTTGATTTTAGTGAAAATTGTATAAATTAATAAATTATCTATTAATGACTCATTGACTTATGTTTTTTTCAAACCATTTATATATTATTAAATGGTGGGAATAGTGAGAAAACATGTAAACAACCCAAGTGGGGGACAATGAAATGATTTCCCGAACGACATCCTCAATAGATTGGTAGGTGGAGTTCAAAATATCAAAGAGTTTATTACCCCACTATCTCATGTTATGAACCATAACTAGATTAATGTGTAAAATACTTCTTCACCTAAGACGAATCAAGTAACTATCGATTGTTTTATGTTGCAATGACCACTGAGGTTTATGGATCATCCGATCCACTGATGCAGAAGAGTGTGTCAACTCCAAAGAGAATATCATTCAGGTGATTTTCTATTCAATGAAGGAGAATGTGACACTATCTATCTATCATCTAGATGGATATGTCGATCAAATGATGGTATTTGATTAAGAACCCCAAAGCATGTGACGAAATTGAATAGATGGAATGGGATGACATTAATTTCATGTTTCCTAACACATATTTACCATGATCTATTAATACTAAGATAGAGAGATAATTCATAGAGCTCATCCAAAAGGAAGGAGAATATTTCACGAAATATGAAGTAAATTTCACAAGTATTTCAGGGTACACTTTTGGTTTTGTTATCAACAATGATAGAAAAATTTATATAATATTTATTGGGTTAATACTACACCATCGAATGGAGATTGAAATTAGAGACTTTTGGAGTTATGATGGTGTTGTAAGGTGTAACCTCAAGGTGTATATAGAGTTTGGAGAATAGTCCCATGATAATGGTGAAAAGAATAAAAAGATGGAGTTCAATTTTGGAGGATCTAATGATAATGTTGGGAAGAAAACTCAATGACCCACATACCAAATATTTAGGATGTTTCATCATGGGAATTTCCTAAAAGGGATGGGTAAATTATTCAAGTGTGGGAAACAATTCTGCCATTTTCAATATTGTCGAAGAAAATGAAAATAAATGACCATTTAGTGGAAGAAAGGAGAGGAACACACATGGTTCAACGCTAAAACTATATAGGGATAGGGGCTGTGAAATCCAGTGCACTAAACCTCATGTTCTTGTGGCTAATCAGCATTAGTATACACTAATTACAATGGACAATGTGAAGGCATATGCCATCACTACTGCAAAATATGATGACGATTATGAAGGCGTGAATGTACACATCCTATTTACTCAAGAATGTAAAAAGTATTTTTTTATTATTGTTCTATAAATTCATTTATATCTTGAATGTTTTCTACAACTATAGAATCGAAGCCAAGAATACTTGAAGTATAGAAATCAGTAAAATCATTAAGTGGTGCAATAATTTCAACCCTAGTATTTGAATCTTCCTCTATTGTGATATGTTAGAAGATTATTATAGAAAATTTTGTAATATATCCCTTGGGTGTAGTTAATACTATAAGGGGAATTGATTGGATCTCGTCATATAGAAAACATATCAAGTGGTACTAAAAAGAAATATATTTTCATATTCTAAACCATCCCATGATCTTCTACAAATGCAAGGATGATCTTGAATATCCATTGAAAATTCCTTCAACGGTGTGGTTGTTGATTCTCTATAATGAAGCATACCTCACTCAAATGGTTGAGTCAAAGGAAAAAATCAAACCTAGCGAAAATTCCTATCATGAGGGAATACAACGATTTATTTCTCAAGGAGTTACCTGGACTTCCCCCAGATTGTGAGGTACAGTTCCCAATAGAACCCATACCTGAAGATACTCCTATATTAATGGGTCAGTATAGGATGGCTCTAATAGAACATGTGGTGTTAAAGAAGTAGCTGCAAGATCATTTGAAAAAAGTGTTCATAATCCCTAGTGTAACACCTTGGGGTTTGTCGGTGCACTTTTGAAAGAATATGGATGGAATAATGAGTTTGTGTATTGATTATTGGGAACTCAAAAACATCAACATAAAGAACAATTATCCTCTTTTTTGGATTGATGAATTGTTCTATAAAATTTTCGGGGCTCAATACATCTCAAATTAGGATCTTTGTTCTTCATATCATCAACATAAGGTGGAGAGGGAAGATATTCCAAATACTTACTTGCATACAAGGTATAGGAACTATTAGTTTCTGTTGATACCCCTCAAACTTAATAATCCCCCTTTAATCATCATGGACATGATTAATTGAGTCTTTAGAAATTACCTCAACAAATTTGGGGTAGTTTTTATCGATGATATTCTCATCTACTCCATGATCAAGGGGGGAAAATAAAAATATCTATGACTTAAGTTGGTGAAATTGAGAAAAAAGAAGTTTTACAATAGTTTCAGTAAGTGTGTCTTTTAGATGAAATATGTCACCTACATGGGACATGTGATCAGAAATGAAGGAATTTTTATGGACCCTTCAAAAACAATTGAAATTGAGGAATATCCTAGGCCCTTTAGTATCACATAAATCAGAAGTTTTATTGTATTAGTTGGGTACTACCAACGTTTTGTGATACATTTATCATGATTGTCAATCCCATTAAATAAGATAAAATGGAAGGGGGTAAAGTATGTCTGGATGAGAGAATGTGAGGGAAGCTTCATGGAGTAACAGATAAAGATGATCACTGCACTTGTACTCACATTACTGAAATGTGGATAATGTTTTGTGATATACAGTGATCCTTCGATGAAATTATTAGGTTGTGTACTAATTCATTATGATAATGTAAAATCCTACACCTCACAGAAGATGAAGATCCCTGAGATGAATGACCTGATGCATGATTTATAGCCTGCAGCCATGATTCTTTTCATGAGCATCTGGCGACAATAACATTATTGTGATAAATGTAACATATAAAACAACCACAAAAACTAATGAATATATTCACAAAAATGGAGCTCAACATGCATCAATGAAGATGTCTAGAGCTAATCAAGGACTATTTTTGCTCTCTTCACTATCATCCTAGAATGGTGGACAATGTAGCTGATACACTAAGAAGAAAATTACCTACAACTATATCCATGTTATGTATTTAGAAATAACATATATTCATGGATATGGAAAATATGTATTTGGAAATAATAAGGGAAATGGTTATATTCTAGCTTTCTTAAATGATTTCACAACTATAAATAAAACGGATGAATAAGGGGTCAGAAATGGAAGATCATGAGTTACAAAAGAAAATTAATGTATTAAAGGAATAGATGTTGGTTCCACATCATCTATGATGGTGTGATGTGGTTTGGAACAAGGATTTGCATGCCATCATCACCCAGGATATAGAAGGAGATATTATAAAATTTTTATATCTCCAGATTCTCTATACATCATGGGAGTAACCAGATGTATCATAATCATTGATAACACATCTGGTGGGATAAAATGAGTTGGATATTGTGGAATATTAATCATAGAGCTTGTTATGTCATCATGTTAAAGTAGAAAATCAATAGTCCAATGGGATTAATCAACCATTGGATATACCCATGTGGAAATAAGATAATGTTACTATGGAATTTTTCACAGGTCTCCCGAAGATGTCGAAGGGAAAAAATGTGTGGTGGGTTGTGGATGACCTACTCAGCATGACTTCCAATTTTATCGCTATTTGGGATGACCTATCACTTGGAAAACTTGTTAATATATGCTTGAAATAAGTGTTGATAATGCATGGTGTTCCACTCTTGATTATCTATGATCGTGATCCGTGGTTCAAATCATAATTCTATAGAATTCATCAACATGATTTGAGTACATAATTAAATTTCAACATGTCATATAACCATTAAACTGATTTTCAATCTGAATGATATATTCATATTCTCAAAGATATGCAAATACCCTACTTCATAGTATTTGAAGGTGGATGTGATCATCATCTCCCATTAGTTGAGTTCTCATAAAAAATTGCTTACACTAGAGTATTCAGATGGCTCCATATGAATATCTATATGGATAGTGATGTAGAACTCCAACATGTTTGGTTGAAGTTGGAGAGAGAAAGTTACTTCGACCCGATCTTGAGCAAGAGATGATAGAGAAGGTTCAAGTCATCCAAAAACACATCAATGACTCTCAAAGATGGAAAAAAAGAAATGTTAAAAATTGTCGAATGGAATTGGAGCTTGATGTTTGAGATAAAGTCTTCATTTTAATATCACCATAGAAGAGAGTCATGAAGTTTGGAATGAAAGTGAAGTTAATCCCATGATTCAATGGGCCCTTGGATTTCCTTGACAGCATAGGACTTGTGGACAATTTACCTGACCGTACAACAAATATGGGTTAGGTTTATTTTGTTTTTAATGTATAAAATTTGATAAATTACATACTAGATCCCTCACGTGTACTAAACTTGGAGGTGGTACAACAGGAAGATGATCTCTCTAATGAGGAGCAGCCTGTAAAGATTTTTCACAAAAGAGAAAAGGTCCAACACAAATGAAATCTTTTATCATCCATGTGTGGTAGAGGAACCATATGTTTTCAGAAGCTACTTGGGAACAAGAAGATGAAATGAAGGATAAGTACCATCACCTATTTATGTAAAATGAAATTTGAAGGAAAAAATTTCATAAGGTGGAAGAATGTAACGACCCAATGTTTTATCATTGAAATTCCCTTCTTATAATTATGACATAGAGTATAATCACATTATGAACCCCTACTAAATATAATGATTCTATATTTTATGTGACCATTAAATATTATTTTTCCACTTCTATGTTTTTAATTACAAAAAATTGCATACATGGTTGTGATCAGGGTGATTTTTGGAGTCTAATAGGACAAACATATTTTTTAGTGAATAGTAACATACCCTTATGAATAGTAATGGTACCCTTATGAATAGTAAAAACCCTAATGAATAGTAACAGTACCTATGATAGTATATATATAATATTTTAGAGAAATTTTGATGTACCTATATCTTGGAATAAGAAAATAAATGTTTGAAAACTGTTAAATGTTTTTATAATATCTTTTATTTAAGAATAATATTAATCATATTTAGAGAAATATTTTTGATAAATATAATTCAAATTTAGATTTTACACATTGAAAAATGATTGGGGTGATGTTTTGGGATTTTTTCGGCTACACGTAATTTTTTTGATGATTAATTAAAGTCGATAAATTACAAAATAAGTTAAATTCAGGAATTATAGAGTCATTGGTGATGTTCTGCTGATATAAAAACATATAGTTCAGATTCACATGATAAATTTAATCTATATTGTCAAGAAACACTCTCTAATACATGAGTTGTGAAGAAATAATAAATTAATTATTATAATACATGGAAAACACCTCTCCCCTCCACTATAAATGCAGCCCCTCACACCCTCAATTCCTCAGAACTCTCAGGCTTCAATCCTTGTCTAAAATCTGAAAAAACAACTTCCAGAGCCCCTCCAACACATTAAAGAGCATCTGGTATCATAAAATGACCAATCATGGGTTCCTTATGTTGTATCTCAAAATGAGTATTCAAGAGGTAATTTCTCTCCCTTTTTTCCATTAATTTCATTTCAATTTAATGTTATATTTTAATCTCTCCCCAAATTTCATCATCCATGTGGTATGGTATCTCCTGTATCATACATATAATGGAATGTTATGATTATAATGTGATATTATGTCATCTAACCCCCTTCTACTCTTCCAATAATTTAGGAAATGAAAACATTGATCATGAGGTGTTAATTTATCACCATCAAAGTATGACATGTATTCAATTTCCTTTAATGCCTTCAGATCTGGTCATGAAATATTTTTATGGTTAAAACATATTATTTTATCTTTATTATATCAGATTTGATTTTTTGGAGGTAACTTATTTACATATTACAAAATGATAAATAAAAACATGTCCGTTGTGATCCAAAACCGCCCAAATTATCCTAAAACGATCATCATAAAATTTTAACTAATGATCCATCCACACAATATATAACATAATTCATTATATGATTATTTAGACTCCTATAATATCATTTGATATCATTTATGGATTTTTATCCTTGTTCTACAAAAGTTTCCATTCATTAATACAAGTGAACCATTTAAGAAAACCATAAAAACGAACATTCCTAAACAATGAATTTGAACTATATGACTCATCCAATATCCCATAAGCGAACATAAAAAAACCTATAAATGAATGTTATTAATTTATAAAAGGTTTTTTAATTTTTAAATAATTAATCTAAATTGTTTATATAAGACATTAAATTGAATAAAGTGTTCAGATACAAGGGAATGGAAAATTCTCGAACCCAACATTCTTTTATCGGGTTCTCCCTCTTTCAATACATTTTTATGGTTAATCAATACAAAAATTTCATAATAAATATCTTACCTATTATTTTATATAAATATTATACAATATATTTTATGTCAAACATAATGTATTCCAAAAGTACTCTTCTTTCAAGAACACACCTTTAACATCTCACTCATGGTTGATGGTTCTGGTATCAAGTATGATATTCCCTCCTTTTGGGAACACAATGACTATGAATGTTTTCTTAGGAGTTGAAACCAATTACATTATATATTAATTATTGATATATGTTTTATTTGGAATGCATGATAGTGAAAATTATATGATGTGATGGGTGCACCTAGAATTATAATGCACAATATTAATGTTTGAATATAACATGTGATCCCAGAATTATACAGTGCTCCAATGCATTGGGTAAAGTGATGAACCTCATGAGTTAAATTGAAATTATGTGTGAACATGATTCTATATTTTTTCACAACTATTTGTTGTAGTGGAAAACTAATACATGATGATTAATTTTAATGAATTGCCACATTCCATGTCTTTTATTAATGTTTCCACTCATGGTTTGGATGATGATATTATTATATTCCACACCCCATGATATATTATTATTATAAATCCTATTAATGTGATTTTAGATCACCCACTTTTTAGATATACACTAAAGTGACTACATGTACTAAGGAGAGGTAATGTTCTAATAAGAAGCTAGAGAAAAAGGAATTAATTAAATGTTTATTCTTGAAGTTGTAAATGTTAAGTATGGTCTTTGTTTTTTCAAGAAACTAAACCTCTGAATCGTCATGGTGTAACAATACAATGTTTTTTATATGTATAATAATGTTATAGTATTTTAAGAAAATGGTGGGTTTATATACCCCTCACCATCTCTTTACCACACACCTTTCAACATTTTATCCTTGTAATTAGTATGACAAATACACTTCCCAAGCCCCACATCCAAATATAGGAGCTATTTTAATTATCCAATGTCTAAAAACATTCTCCTATGGATTCTCTCAGGGAGGAGAAATCCAATAGGTAAAATCATATTATTATTTTTTCTTTCAATTTCATTTCAATTTCATTTCTTTTCTAATATTCTTCTAACTTACCCTTATCCACGAGGCATTAAAACTACATGTATCATATATATAATGTAAATGTAACGTGTTTTCAGATAAATTATCTTAAAATATATTCTCATATATATTTTTTCTAATTATTTAAACATCATGCGTGTCATGTTTTTTTATAGCCTTCACGGACGACATGATTTTATTTTACATCAAAACCATATAGACTGGTCATACAAACACTATAATGGTGTAAAAATAATGTAAATTCAATGTTATAACACTTTTTTATGTAACTATCATATTTACAAAAAAATTGAAAAAATAAAACATGTTCGGGATGATTGAAAATCTACCAAATTTAACAAATTGATTATCACTAATGTGTTATCTAATGATTCATCATCATATAATATAAAGAATTGATATTTGTAACCATTAAAACATATTTATGGTTATTAATTACCTAGACTTTAAATTCTGGAAATTTTAAAATCGTATTACATGAACATACATTCTTATATTCAACTGAAAAGATCATGAAAACAAAGAAAACAAAAACTAATGAATGGTGAAATTAAATAGTATAAGACTTCTAAAATCCAATAAATTTATATAATAAATCATAAATTTATAATATTAATGCATTAAAGATTGTATAAATGTTAATTATTTAATCTAATATGATTATAAATGATATTAAATTTATGAAAGCAATCAAAGATTTGTTAAGAAGAATTCTCGAACACAACTCTTTTTTCTCTGGTATTCCCTCATTTATCCAATTTTCAGTATGGATATTCAATTAATTTTCTATTAAAATCATTTATTCATCATTAATAGTTCTTTACAAGGATATACATGTCCCCAATCTAGTTTATGAAAAATGAAATGATTTATTATAAAACTTTACCCTTCCTTCAATAAACACGCCTATTACTTCTCTTGTGATTGTTTCTTCTTCACTCTCGATTGTTTTTTATTATACCAATTATGTTATTCCCTCTTTATTTTTGGAATGTGAATGTTTATACATGGAATTTTGTTATATAAAATTAACCCCATTCATTTCCATGAGAAATGTTATATTCAATTTAGATATTTGTTCTAGGTGGAATGCATGATTATGTAAATTGTATGACTTGACGGGTAACCCATGGATTATATAGTGCAATATAAATGATATGATGTGATGGGTGTTCGTGGAATTATATAGCACTCCAACTCATTGGTTAATGAGATTTATTTTATGTGAAAAGTGAAATATGCTCGAGCATGATTCTTTTTTCACAACTATTTTTGGTAGATAACAACTAATACATGATGTTTTCTTTTTTTTCATTCCCACATTCCATGCATTTACATAATGATTCCTCTCATGATTATAATTTTGGTGTTATACTTACAATTTATTATATCTCTTGATATACCCTCTAAATTTTTTTATGTTAACCCATTTTGTAATTCTATATTTTCATGTGAATACAATTACTATTGAGAACATGAGGGACATGAAGAAGCTATCAATAAATAAAATAACTAAATGTTTATGTTTTCAAAGTCTTATGCATGGTATTAATTCTATAAGTCACAAAAACTTTTGATATTGATAGTTGTGACTATTTTATATTTTTTATATTTAAAATTATGTATGAGTCATGTAATACAATTAGTTTCAATATAGAGGGTATTAGAGCAAGATTTAGTAAATTTTAGAGTTAGGATTAGAGAACCTTAATGAGAACCCATAGTATGAGAGTATGTATTTTTTAGAACACAAGAAGAGTTGTCTTGGAAAATTCCCTACATAAAGATCCCATATGATATACTATTGAAGTTAATTTCATAATGGGATAAATTATTATTTAGAATGATTTAAATATGTTTTTTCTATCATTTTATATTTATGAAAATGGTGGGAACCCAAATAAACCAAGCCAACAACCCATGGTAGGGATATTGCAATTATTGACATAATAAAATCCCAAATGCCATGGGAGGTGTATTTCAATATATTGTGGTGATTCATACCCAACTATCTCAGGATGTGATCAATAACCTGAATAATGTGAAAATTCGTCTGTCACCTACTAGGGAGAAACATTCTATTGAATTTTTTTTGAATTAATGACCAGTATATTTTAGTAGATCCGATGATACTGTAGTTACAAAATATTGGGTCACTCATTGGAGAATATCATTTCTATACTCTATTATATTGAGAACGAAAATTTGTCTCTCTTAATTTATCATCTTGATTGAGTGTCTGATCAATGGTGGTCAATGATTAAAAACACTTTGTTGAGGGATGAAAATCAATATATGTATTGGGAAGGCTTTCAAATAATGTTTATTGACAATTATTTCCCATTGAATATTCATAAAAATTATGGAGATATAATTCTTAAAATTGTATAAAATGTAAGGAATTTTTTGCTAACATATGATAATAATTTTACAATATTTAAAATAATTCTTTCGGTTACCTTTTTCAAATTTATAGAAATCATGATGGATACTTTGGTGGTTTAAAATAACACTTTCAAACTATCTAGAGATTATCAATTTTTTGAGTTATATAGAAGTGGTTTGGTGTTCTCACTAATTATAGATGGATTTTAGAGGGTGGTACAGTTGTTATGGTTAAAGGAATAGAAAGATGAAGTTTCACACTGGAGGATCTAATTAAAAAGGGAGAATGAATAATCAACCACATGCATTTAAAAATGTGGAAAAAATATCTTGTAACTCTCTAAAATAGATTGAATAATTCTATATGTTTGGGATATGGTGTCATAAAGCTAATGAATATAAAAATGGCATAATGATACAGATTGATACGATGGAGGAAAGGGGAGAAATACCCATGGTTCAATGATTTATCTATAATGGTCAAGGGTACTATTAAAGACATTGAACTGATCCTTGAGATCATGTGGGAAATGTATGTCAAAATCCAGAAAACATAATGGGTCAAGGGAAAATTATTCTATTAATACTAATGAGGTGGATGTCAATATTAATATTGAAACAAGTACATTGGTCATTCATTCAAGAATAGTGAACATACAATTTGATTTTGGTTTGACACATTCTTTCATATATTGCATGATTAGTTGAACAGTTCAAACACCACATCAAAATAGTGATGTTGAGTTATCTATGAGAATAAAAAATTAGTAAATTATTTCATGAATAGTATATAACCCTTCCCTAGTTAATGTTTTTGGACTGAACCACCCATAAAATATGGTCTTACATCCATTGGTGGAGTTTTATCTTAAATTGGTCATGGATTGGCTATAATTATATAATGTAAAAAATTAATTTTTTGGAAATAGAAATTACTCTTGAAATCCTAATACATCATCCAATTAAACACAAGCGTTAGGAGGATGATGAATATTCATTAGATCCATTATCTCTTATGCGTAAATTAGTACCTTATGAGAATGAATATTTATCTCAAATGTGTGAGACATAAGAAAGAATCATGATTAGAGAAATTTATAATACAATGACTACACTGATGTGTTTCCCAATTAATTGTCTGTAATTCCTCCTGACCCAAGATATTAATTATTGATTTAAAATTTTACCAGATTCCATCATATATCAAATACACATTTTAAATCAATATTGTTGAGTTGGATAAACTAAAGAAGTAGTTACATGAGAATATGGAATAGTTTTTTATACGCATGAGTGATTCACTCTGGGGGAACCAATACTCTTTTTCAAGAATTTGTATGGATAAATGCACCATTTCATTGATTATATTGAACTAATAAAATCAAAATAATTAACAATTATTCCTTTCCATGGTTAGATGGCTTATTTGATCAACTGTGTGGGGTAATGTATTTCTCTATGGTGGAACATCAAGCAGAATATAAGCAATTATTGGTGAAGAAGGCGGATATTCCCAAGAGTCCCTTTAAAATGAGGTATGTACACTCTTTGTTCATTTTTATTCCTTTAAGACTATAAAATTTTCAAAAAATATGAATGGACATAATTAATGGTGTCTTTAAATATTACCTCTACAAATTTGTGGTAGTCATTAATGATGATATATTTATGCTCTCCAAGAGCATGATGGAAGTTGATGAGAATGTGAATTCTATGATAATGATATAGTGAAGGTATAAACACTATAAAAGGTATAATAAATGATATTTATGGAGGGATTACGTATCATTGTTGGGGTTTTTTATCTCCAATAGGAGAATATCTATAGAACATTCCATGAAAATGGTTATGAAAGAGTAGATAAGGCTAAAAATTGTAATCAAGATCTATAGTTTCTATGTTCGATCTGGTTATTACCAATAATTTTTGATGAACATATCATGATTATTAATCCCAATAACCAAGATGAATGATATGGATGAAAAGTTATTCAAGCCTAATTAATGTGAATATTACTTCAAAGAGTAAATAATGAGGCTTATCACTACACCAATACTCAAAAATCCAAAAATATGGGAAACAATTGTTCTATAAAGTGGTTCATCAAAGAATGGATTATTATTTTTACTAATGAATAATATTAAATTGATATCATATGACTCAAGGATTTTGAGGATCCTTGAGAAAAATTATCCTATGCATGATCTAGAGTAGGGTGATGTGATATTTCCATTGAAAATCCAGCAACATTACCTTTATACAAAGAAGTGTCAGGTATATACTAATCACAAGAGTCCCAAATATATATTCATACAAAATGTGCATAATATATGAAAGTGAATATGGTATGATATCATTATAGATTATGACTACTCAATCCACCACCATCCTAGTAAGGATAGAAATGTGGGAAATTCTCTAAGTTTAAATGATCCAACAATTTTATCAATGATGATAATTGAGAAGGAACTAATATTTTAATATATGCAAAGGATGGTCATAGTATTCAATGAGTAAGGTACATCATCAAACATTTATCAAATTTTTGGCCAACCCTCCTTTTTTGTTGAAATAAAGTATTATCAATTGATTGAAATAGATTTTCTGAAAAGGATATAAGATGTCAGAAATGGGTAATACAATGATTTCAAGATTGATTAGGATAGATTCTTGTTATTTGGGTCACCACTATGGGTAGCATAAAAAATAGAGATAATAAAATATCTTTTTAGTGATGTACATAGCTCAACCATCTCTTTTCAAGAATAGAGAACGAAGATGTATCAAGATCTCTGACATAACTATTAGTGGGACAATATGAAAATGGATATTACTGATTATACATCATTGTGACAAGTATTTCCCCAATTGAATTCTAAAAGGAAAAGGTCTAAGGGTATGATTTGTCCACTACCCATAGCAGAATGAAAATGGGAAAACAACACATGTGGATTATCATCAGATCTCTAAAGACATCTATAGGAAACAATGCTATATGGGATGTTGCAGATTGACCTAAAAAGGAATAATCCTTTATTGATATTCAAGAGGATTTAACACTAAATCATATTTAAAAAATATAATTTAGGGAAGTCATATGTAATCATTTAGTAACACTATCTATTATATCCAATTAAGATATGAGATTCACCTACATGTTCTTGAAAAGTCGAATACATGATCTGACCTATAAGTTGAACTTCAGTAAAACCTATCATCCTCAAACTGATGGACAATAATTTTGAACAATCTTGAATCTATAAGGCATGTCGAGATCTAAATTTATGGGCATCATATGAAGACGAGACCATAATAATCTTCCAATTTAGTTCTCTTACAACAACAGTTTCCACTTGATCATCAAAATAGACCCATATGAATCCCTTTTTGGAAATAGTAAAGAACACCAGTCTGTTGGGATGATGTCATTGAAAATATGCTACTAGGACCTATAATGGTGGAAAAGGGGAACACCATTTAGTATCACATCCGGGACACCCAATGTCGATAGAAGAACTATTTATATAATAGTTGATGAGACCTGAGTTTAAAGTTGGACACATGGTATTCCTCCTCATATCCACATGGAATAATATCATGAGTTTTAGGGAAGAAAGGTAAGATGAGTCCCAAGTACATCATCCCATTTGAAATCATTGATCATGTCAGAGTTGTGTCCTATCTAATGGCACTTCAACCTAGCATGTCTCAAGCACATTATTCTATTCCACCTATCCCTCTTGAGGACATACATGAAAAATCTATTACAAGAACTAAATCCATTGGTGGTAAAGTTGGATAATGATCTCTCTTACAAAGAGCATCCAATGATGATCTTAGACAATAGAGATAAATCTCTACCCAATAATCATAGTAACCTAGTCAAATTAATAGGGTGAAACTGTTTGTACAAATATGAAACATGGGAACCAATTGAAGCAATTATAGAGACGTACCCTCACTTGTTTTCACCATATTGTGTAAAATAAAATTTCGAGTGTGAAATTTCATATGGGGTGAATAATGTAATTACCTAAAAATTTAACGATTTAAATTACCTTCTTGAAATTATATCATATTGTACAAACCCCATAAAATCACATTAGAAACCCGTTTATTTTTTTTATAATAATAATAAATTAAATAAGAATAATTTGTAGAAGTTAAGGAACATATACTGATGAAATAATAACATGATCGTATGAATTGTAATATAACCCTTATGAGTATTAAAACGGCCAATTGATTAGTAACATCACCCATGAAGATATAAATAAAATGAATGCTTCTTATATATGAAAGTACGATATAATTTTATCGTACTCTAAGAAATATAATGGTTTAGAAATTGTTAATTTTATATTGACATTATTGAGTCTCATAAATATTTAATCAAATGTTTATGATTAATATAATAATTTTTTTAAAAGAATCATTAAATGTATTCATAAATTAATATTCTATTGTTTTAATATTTTAGAATGATTTCATGAGACCTTATAAATTTTCTAATGAGTCATAAAATCATTTATAATTTTAAAATAATAAATTTTCAAGTCGATACTTATTTAAATTTAACATTAAATTTATCTTATTTGGAAATTATTATTTTTAAAAAATATAGGTAACTTTTTATATGTACATTTTGTGAAATGGTTATGGTTAATTTTTGTTATTATTCTAAAGTACATATATTTGTCGTGAATTGTAAAAAATTGTAATTTTCAATAGAAGATACATAATTGAATTATGAAATCATTAAGATGGTTCATAAATGATGTAGGAAAAAAATAATTAACTCTCCTTGATTATTTTAATATATTCTGGATAATTCTAAAACTATATCATTTTCTTTATCCTAAATAATAAACTAATCAACAAAATATTGACAAAACCCCCCCTCTTCACCACAATAAATACCACCCCTCACCCCCTATTCTTCCTACACCTATCAAGATTTTATTCTTATCTAAATTGTAACTAATAGGATTACAATTCCCCTCCCCCACCTCTATGGGGTCTTGGAAACAAAAAAAGACCAAAAACATTTTCCTATGGAGGATTTTATGGATGATAAACATAAGAGGTAAAATCAACTTCCTTTATTCTTTCAATTTCATTTCAATTTCAATTATTTTCTTATACTGTCATCCCAAACATACATCAGAGAGGCATAAAAAATAAATTATCTAATATATAATGGAATTTTTTTCATGATTATGGATAAAAAATCATCAATTCTTTTTCCCTCTATTTTGTTATAATTATGGAAATGTTGTTTGTGATTTGTTTTTATCACCTTCAATGAATACAAGATTTCATTGTCTATAAACACCGTCAATTATAATGGTATTAAAATTTTATAAGTTTATTTTATAAATTTTTTTATGTTTTTTAACATTCATATGTAAATAAATGATTAAATTAAATGAGTCTGTGATGATGGAAAAACAAACAAATTAATATATGAGATTATAACTATTGTATTATCTAATGATTCATCCTTATATAATATAATATAATGATATTAATAACTATTTAAACATATGTATTATAATTATTTAGATATAATTTCAAAAATGGAAACATTATACCCATTCCACATGAAAATCCATAGTAATATTTAAGTGTACCGACGATGAAACTAAGAATACAAACACTCCTGAATAATGAAAATAAAATCTATAACTCAACCAAAATCCCATAAATGAACATAATAAAACTATAATGAATTAAATTACTAAATTAAATATATCTATATTTGTTAATTAATGAATCTAATTTGATCATACAAGATATTACTGTTAAGGGCGAAATCAGACATATGGTGAGTAGAATTCTCATACCCGTATCTTTAGGATTCCCTCTTTTATATGATTTTTAATAGTGATATTAAACTAATGTTTCATAAAAATAATTTATTCATAATTATCTTATCGTTTTTGGGATATAAATTTAATCAATCTAGTTTTATGACAAATGAAATGTTTTTTTACTTAATAACTCTTCTTTCAAAAAATACACCTTTTACACCTCTTGAGATTGTTTATTATTCACTCTAGACTGATGTTTACTTCACCAATTATATTATTACCTCAACCTGATGGGATCAAAATGTTTATATACTAAATTGTACTTTATGAAATTAAACCCATCCCTTTCCATTGGTAATATTATATTCAAGATTGATATACATTCTATGTGGCACGCATGATTATGTAAATGTTATAATTTGATTGGCATTCGAGGAATTACATATGTAAATGTTAATATTATTAGGTAATGGGTGAACCTAGAATTATATAGCTCTCCAATTAATTAGGGAATGTGATATATCTAATGATAAAAGTGAAATATGGGTGAACATGATGTTTTATTCTTCAAAATTTTGTGTGGTAGTTAACCACTAATACATGATGATTCATTTTTATGAATTTCCAAATTCCATGCCTTTTTCAAATGTTTCCTTTCATGGCTATGATGATGATTTTATACTCACCACATGTTATATATTCTTATTTATACTCATAATAGGCTTTTAGCTCATCCATTTATTTGATGTATATCCATGCTGATTATATGCATAATGTATAACATGAGGGAAATTAAAATGTCATAGAAGGAGTTACATAAATGTTTATGTGTGTTAATTTTTATTTATGGTCCTAATTATCCCAATATAATAAATATTTTGTTACTGGTTATTATAGATTTTTGATGTTTTCCCCTTAAAATGATGTAATAGTAATGTAGTAAATGTACGATCAATATAGGATGAGATTCAAAGGATTGTCATGATATGGTATTATTAGGATTGAAAGAAAGAACATTGTGATTTTCATTAGTATTTCATGGAAATGTATGACTCATGTGTCTCTAATATAAAGAAAAAATTGTTTGAGGATCATGGTCTCACACATATACTAATGCATTATTATTTTACTTTTTGGTTCCAATATAATTTATAGTTTAATGTGGTGTTTAATTCTATAGGTGGAGGTTTTATCTTTTAAATAGTCCATAAGATGATATTTTAAATGAATATTAATATAATTAGTTCAGTTAAAAACACATATTGTAATCCATGATGTAATTAAATAGGATGATGATTATTTACCATTAGTAAGTGTGTATTCTAATTCCATATCAGGGTATCGTCTTTAGGATCTTTTACCCCTTAATCGCAATTTTTATTCTAAAAATGAATTATATGTGCAGAATCAAGAGGTGGAACCACACGTATTTATCATGTATCCATATACCCCCTTTCTGTTACTAATATATATGTATTGGTGGAATAACATGTATGTGATATGTCATATGATACTTTAATTATGGATGTTTAGAGAGGAGAATCCTTAGGATTGCATGTGGAGTTTAGTTGTTGGTAAAAGGAAACAGATTCCAATGATGTCGAAGCATCATCCCACTATGAGAAATTTATAGACATATTCTCCATGTTTTATAGATCCAATGAGTCTTTAGTGTCTTCATTAGGATTTCCGTTCATGTTTTATAACATGGGTGGTCATGATGAACATCTTTATTATTACATAAATTGTTAAAGGGAATGGTTTTTATTTGGATGGTCATTCCCTTGCGTATAATAAATAATGGAAGTATCAATTTTTCATATATGTTTTATGATATAACTTATAGAAATTCTATATTTAATGTACCTTTTCAACAGAAACCTAGGCCAGGTCATTTCCATGGAGTTGGTCATTATCAGTGATGTAGCAAAAATAGGAAATAAAAACAACATTCTATTAAGGTTTTGACACTAAATGGTATATACTACATCTTAAGGGTGATTTTATTATCATATATTCATGTATATTCCATGAATTATTTAGGATCCTCAAACCATTTTTTGAGCCATAATTCTCTATGTTTTCTTAAAATATTTCTAGTGGATAGTTGTTCTTAAAATTTTAACAATGACTGTCGGATGCCAAAAAATATTTTCAAATTGTACTATGCTTGAAAAAAAAAAATTATCATTATTTATCTAGATATCACATTGTAATATTGATTTTTTTCATATGGTTTCATCATATTCATTGATGTGTTGTATTTTTGGGGGTGTGATTATCAGTTTCTTCTAGTAGAAATCAATGTTCTTGTATGGAGATGGTGAACATGCATTATTATTTTATGAACATGGTTTTTAAATTTATGTAGGATCGATGATCACCTTCATTCAATAGTGGAAGTGTTTTTAGTAAATTCATTGTATTATTGGATGGTTCAATCCCTATGAGTTTTCAAGGAATTTATATGTTAATCCCCCCTTGAGGAGGTTCTGACATTCCTTTTTGAAATGATAACTAGTTTAGGATAGATTTATAACTAAATGATTCACTGATATCAATGAATAATCACCATATAAAGCTATTTTACTTGAGGGAGTATAAGTTTCAGATAAATATATAGGTATAGAATGGTTTTATTTATCGTAGTCAGTCACTATTTTTTTCTCGAGTGTTATTCTCCATGACGGTGGAAAATATTCTGATGTAGTGTGTAAAATAGCAATGAACAAATTATATGATTGTGTTAAATAATTACTGTATTTTTATTCTTAATTATTTTTATGTCCAATTGAGGGGTTATATATGATATTATATTATCAAAATGAAATATGGATATCAATTCCTAAGAGTATATGAGGAATAGATCCTGAAACATAAATTCTGATCTATTTATTGTAATTTCAATATTTATTTCATTCTATGTGGTATATTGAATTATCAATAAATATTAAATGTATTCAAAAGATATGTTTTCAATGGGATCGAATATTTATTTTATCATTTATAATTTAATAAATAATCAACCCAAATATTAATATAGAGAATTGTGATCTTCATTGAGTTGTCTTGTAGGTCCTTTAATTGCACCCTCTATAATGAAGGATATCAAAGTGAATATTTTTTATTATTAATTAGTATATATTTTTAATGTGGAGTATTTTTAGGGTGTGTCCATGGGATCAATGAAGATGGAGTTAATTTAATCTTGGAAGGTTCCAAATAATGTTGTAGAGGTTAATGGTTTCCTTAGTATAATGTTCTATTAAAATTGGTTCACATTCTATTTTAAATATATGATGATGACATTGATAAAATTTAAAATGATGGATTATGATTTCATTTTAACAAAAAATAACAATGATACATTTGTATCTCTTATATGGAGGGAAAAAATACTCGGGATCTATAGTTTCTAGAAGAAGTTTATATTTATTAGGTTTTCTGTGACAATTTTAATCTGTTATATATATATGTCTTAGTATACCATAAGGATGTGATCCATTATGGGACTATGTATTTAGGTCCAAATTAGGTTATTTATTCTTCATGGTAATGAAAACTATCAAAAGTGGTTTTTATGAATAAGGATCTCATCCAATTAACATAACACGAAACACATTTTATAAATTATAATTCAATAGACCTTGAGTTTTATTTTCTATTATGGTGATCTAAATATCTCTAAATAAAGGTGGAAAATTTCATATAGACTACAATTTTGATATATTCAACAATTAGAGGAATGAAATTTCATCGATGATTTACTATTCATATTTATTAAAGGGATACTAATCTAGAGTTTGATGAATCATGGAGGGGAATGGTGGAGTTTGAAACAATGCACCTAGACAAAGGGTTGGATGTTTGTTGAGGATCACTATGTTAGAGTAAAGTGTTTTTTTCTCTAATTCATAAGGTTGTTGAGCCTTAGGGGAAAAAATTGATACATTGTTGATAAGCTCCCATATGGGAAACAATGAATCAACATTATGGTGTCTTGATGACGGACACAACTGCTTTTTTGTTGAGATGCATGATGAATTTTTTCACGAGATTCATACCTCACCATTACTGGTGATCCCATTAGAATAAAATATTTACAATTATTTAATTATTAGTTCTAGTGGCCTGATATGAAACAATATGTTGAATAATTATCCCATGGTTTCTTGCTTTCTAGCATGGGAAGCATGAACATCATTTCCCGGTGGTCTTTTGTATCCCTTTATCTTCTATAAGTAGATGGGTGATGACATAATAATTGATAAATTCATTATACAATCCCAATAATATGTAGGATACAATGATATAAAGTTAATCATAGATTTGATGAGGAATCCATATCAAATCCTTCCAATAATACAGACAAAAAACGTTGATCCTTCAGTATAATGGTATATAGAAGAGGATATGCTGTTTTTTAGATATTAAGGGTCCATTACCTCAAATTATTATTATTATTAATTTTTTTATTATATAGTTGATTTATTCACAAATATTTTACCCAATTTTATTTCATCATTTCATTCCACCCTCATAAAAATGAACATACATATTAAAATATCTAGAAACTGGATGACATGTTATGAGTATGAATCCTTGGTTGCAGTGGTACATGGGTAAAAAATGTTACCATATAGTAATTTTCATATATAATTTCCCACTAATCCATGGGCATCAATACTTGTGAGTGGATATATGAGTTTTTGTGTAAATATGTTATGTGCTGGACTAAGGTTAGAGAGTCGTATATTCATAGTCAAAATGATTTATAGAGAATGAAAAAGATGGTTCAAGTAGTTTGTGAGGAAAATAATGTGGCATGTTTTAAATATAAATATAAAATCCATTATAGGAGAAGATACAAGATGTTTAAATTTTGTGGTTCTATGTTTATAATGGTTTCCCCTAATTAGATTTATAGATGTTTGGTGGGGGAATTAATCTTTTTCATTGAGACCGTATACCCTTCAAGGTGTTGGATCATATTCAAATTTTACAATATCTATTGGTTCTCCCACCACATCTAGAAAAAATCCAAGTCATCTTCTACATTTCTAGAAAATGATTATATTTTCATAATGGATTCTATATTATCTATTATAGAGAATTGGATGTTTATGATGGTGTCTTTTTTTTCATAGAATGATATGTAATTATATATGATATAATATATTATTTAATTTGTCGATTAAAAATTCCATTGGATTGTGTGAATGTTTTTCCCGGTATCATAGAAGATAGTATATTAGATCATGATATGTATATGAATTCCAAGTAAAATGGTTATTTGGGGGGTTTTCCTTTTTCTCAAGTATAATTTAATGATTGGGTCTTTCTTGTTTAAATAATGTTTCATTTTAACTTACTTTTGTTCTTTTTAAAGGAAACTCATAAATAAAATAATAAAAACATATTAAAATCAACTCATTAAAATTTAAAATGATATAAAATCATATGTGTAAGTCACTAAAACCAATATTGTAAATATCATTATTTGTATATTAAATTTCCTTGATTAATATATCATGAGTTTTATTTTCTTTTCTTTTGTTTTCATTTTCATTTCTTTTATGGAGATGAAATTTATTTTGAATATGGTTTGGTAATATTAAGTAAAAATTATCATTGTGTGAGATTATTGTCATATTTTATTCATGATGAGGGCCCTACTATTTTCTCTCATATGATCGTTATTCGGATGTCCCCTGTTATTTTCAATAATTTATGTTTGGTTTTATTTTTTATGATGAAAATTGTTAAAGAGTAATTAGATGTTTGATTGTGATTTTTTTAAATCATGTTATTTTTTTAGGAGTTGGAGTGTCCAAATATTACATGAAACCCTTGTCCTATTTTAATATATTAGAAAATATAATAGAAAATACAATTTTCTAAACATTAATTTACCATTATATGGATCCCACCCCATGATTAATGGTGATCCCATTTTTTCTATAGTTATTTATGGGTCGTAATGGGTATTTCGAGGTCTCATAAGGATAGGTATAATTTTTCTTTGTTGTGTACAGAATCATGTGAGTTTATATATATTGAGTAAAGTTACTTCACTACAGTGAAATGGTAAAGAGGAGTTTATATGCATCATAGAGTAGAAGATAATTCATTACTTAATGGTAGGATATAGTTCATATAAATGTATTGACTCACAAAATTGTCATCTCTTTCATATGTTAATAGTTTTCATGTTTATTCATAAATATATGTAATTCTATGTTTATGGTATAATGTGATATATAACTCTTTCTCTATATGTACATAGTTTACATACATGAATGCATGGTTCAGTTGAGCTACTAAAGGGTATAAAATAATAAATATATCATGATTATCAGTTTATCAAATATTTGTAAGGTTTAACTATGAAATATAGACCACACATATGGGCATCTAGCTACATATGGGTAAAATCACATGATCCTTATATTGAACATTGTCCTCAAAAAAGGGTAACCATTTGGGGTACATAATTGTCCTTTTTATATCAATTCAACTTGAAATGGGTTTTTATTGAAATTAGTGTTATTGAATATAGTAATATGTGGTTTCTCCTTAGATAGTAGCCAAATATTTTGTCTGTTGAATCCAATTAAAATTTTAGCAATAAATTAAAATTAAAAAATCATATTAATCTAAAATTTAATAATTAATTACATAAAGGATTATTGGGAATGTTATAAGATATATCAAATAGAATATTGTTTTTTAAACTCAAATTTGTTACTATAATTTAATTTCCATTTATTTTTTCAAATATCAGTGATATAAATCCTTACATATCAGTTTTACTATGTCTTTTGAAAATCATATGAAGACCCTAATACATCTTAAACATACTTATAACACCCTTCCCCTTGAGTTATAAAATAGTTTATAATTTATTCTATATCAATATGACTTATTTTGAGGATGCATAATTGGGGTTTATATATGATTATTCTCCGAAAACATTGAGAATGGATATGATTGTATGTTATATTATTAACTTTTTTCACATGTTATGATAGATTTCATTAAAATATCCTTGAAATTTAGGATGAAATTTTTATGGAATCTTTTATTGAAAATGAAAATGTGTTGCGAAGTTGTTATGGATAAATTTTCATTGTTTTGAAATAGATGGGTTGATTTGTGTGGCATTATATACCTCACCAATAGCTCCGTAATGAAAATTAATTGGTTGAATAAGATTAAATTTCATTGGAAATAAATTTAGGTGGTAAATGAAGTAAGTATTGAAATGGATAATTAATAATATGGGTTAAAAATAATATAAACAATAATCTAGATAAATGTATATGGTTTGTATTTATAATGATTGGAATCGGGTTATTTATAAAATGATGTTGGTAAGTGGATTCTGTAGGATACAGTTTTTAGGGGAGATACATTTAACAGTTCCAAGGATAATGGAGATGGTTTTGATTTATTTTAGTGTTGTTTTGAAATATAGTGTTTCAAATTTTTTGAACCCCTATAATGGGATTACCATTTATTTATTTAGCACATATTTTCATGTCACTTATATTTAATACCAACCTCAGTTTTCATTATACATCGATACCAATTGTTTTTGGGTTGTATAATTTATTCAAAATCATACATGAATGTGATGTTGTGTGTCTAGATACCCCATCGTATAAACATTATAGTAAATATGATACTGATATACTAAATATATGATTAATATATGATAAATATTCATATATGATGAAGTTTAATAAGATGTGGAGATTTTTAATGGTGGGGTTATTTCATGGTATGATATTATAATGGGATTTATTTCCTTCATGTTCAAGATACAATATGAATCAGGTTATATTTTTTTGTGTTTGGGAGGATATTTATGTGATTTGGTATCCAACATTTCTTTAGGAGAGACTATAACTGAATGGATGGGAATGATATGATAAAAGATGTTTTTGTATAAGAGTAGTAAATGAGTAAGATAGTGATGGAGTGTTCTCTTTATCTAAATGTTACATATTATGTTACAATATTTTATGTAATATTTGGTAAGAATTTAATTTTGGGGATAATATTGGAATGTTGAACTTTTTCGGGGAATGTTTATTGTTTTGATTGTTAACTGGTTCATTTGAATTCATGTTTTCCATTTTTTGATAGGCCTCTATTCTAATCCCTATAAAGATACCTGTTATGATTACATTACATCTATAAGTAAAATATATCAAATTTGTTAGGAGTAAATCATAGACAATGATGGTAATTACTATCATGGACATTGTATCTATTTCGTAGTCACTACCTCAGTAATTTTTTATGAATTTATTTATCAATAGTGTTTTTACTATTTTACATTATACCTGCATAGTGGGATGACTTTTATATTTTCAATATCATTTTTTGATATAGTTTACTAGTTGGTTTCAATCTTGATCCACATCTGTTTAAATGAATTTTGGGTAATACCTTCTATATTTCATATGTTTATAATAAATGGGTCAAATATGTATTATAAATACTATAAAAGGAGAGAATCATAGGTCATTATTTTTTATCCCTCATTTAAATCATAGGAGGGTTGCCTTGGGATTGATGGTTTTGAGATAATAGAAGTGAGATTTTTTATTATGTTATAATATATAGAATGAAACATATAATAAATAAAATTTATGGAAAATTTTATCATTATTGAAGCATATTTGTGTCATCGTAAGTACCCCAGTACGACATAATTTTTGAAATCTGCAACTGAAAATCTATAATGTTAATCACTTCCTATGTGAGGCTATAGAATTTATCATGAAAGATAATAATTTTAAAACAAATATATAAATATCTCCAATTATTAATATCAAAATGAATCTATTATAAAAATTAACTAATAAAAATAATAAAAATTCTATAAAAAATATGTAACCCACTATATTGTAATAAGATCATACATTTAAAGTGAGAGAACATTATTGGACAACAATTGAAAAAATATATATAAAAAAGTTAAAAATGATTAGTTATTAATTAATGATGAAAGATATATAGTGCATCCATATTCTACCTCCCAATTATAAATTTTATCCTAGAATGACCCTTGAATGAATGACTATTCCCATTTCTGAAATCCAATTTAATGAAAGTCATACACCAAAAAACATACATATAGAGGGTCTGATAATTACATAATATAATCCAAAAATAAACTGTGTCAATGAAAATATCATGAAATAAATTTTTACATATAAAACATGATACTGGGGAAAAATTGATAACATAACAACTGTACTATCAATGATTACCAGACAACCACACATGTGGACACTAATACATGCTTAAAATCATACATAAAATTTACAATGAATTAATGGTTTAATAAAAACATAATTTTATATGACCTATACTAATTATAATTATTTATAACGATAAATATGTTATTATATTCCTTTCAAATGTGTTTTCTCTATATGATAGAATATGACGAATAAGGTATTGACATTATGTACTCAAAGATTAATGATACATTATGAATACAATAATGAAACAAATTAATCACTATCACTAAATAAGATGATAAATCCCCCACCTATAGTGAATGGTTTATATATGATAAAAAATAAGTTGGAATATGCATCCATAATAAAAACTCAAGTGAAAAATGTATGACAAGTGATGAATTATATATAACTAATAATGAATCTATATATTGATTTATCTTTGATACAAAATTTTATTGATATGTAAAAAATCCCATTTAATGGTTCGATGATACAACATAAAAACCAAAATAGTCATAAAATTTAATATCACAATTACTTTGTGAAATTTTAATGATTTTTATTTAACACAATGTCATGCTTTGGTGAATGGTGAATTGACTTCAATAGAAAATGTGTGGATGGATTCAATAAAAAATAATCACCATATTTAATGTCAAATAACATGAATCCAATAATATTATGTTCATTATATATCAATATTTCCTTTAAAATGAGATAAATTCATTAGAATGAATGTAATAATTTTTGTGAGTGAATTATTAATGATTTTCTAAGCTATTATTACATAATAACACCGATCTAATAATGTTTTCATATGATGTCCAACATTCTTCTAAAATATATATCACTAGTAAAAATTTCATATAGTTTAACAAAAACATATGATTTTAAATAATGAAAATTTCTCAAAGTGTCATCACAAGGATCTCTGATGCCAAACATAAAAAATATTCACATTATGTTTCAATTGCATATGTATCTAACAAAATTCACATACAAAATTCTTATTGATTCTTGGGATTTATAAAAAAATCATGTGACTCTCATGATATAGATATTTTATAGTCATAACATTTCACTCAGTGGAACTATCTTGGGTTCCATTTTTATTAGACATTACATTCATTATTACTATTTTAAAACATATATTTTTTCAAAATCCTAAATTAGAGTGAAAATTAATTGACCAATGAAGAAGTTTTTTAGATTGATAATAGTTGAATTTAATTAAATAAACTAAAATGAATCAACTGAAAACCCTACATCATAGAAAATGTTTTTATTTTATACAATTATCCATTAATGATGACTGATTAGTGGTTTTTTTAGGATAGAGAATCATATTAATGATGATAATAGTATATTGAATATAATACTACCAATTTTTAGGGTAAGTAGATAAAAATAAATGTTATAGATCATGGAGGATAGTGGGGTTAGATATGTTGACTTAAAAAATTATAAGGTGTTTAATCATTATATGTAAGTAAATGGAACACTACATGAGGGTGTAGATTATAGGATAAAATAAATTTACATCCCTTAATAGGATCTTATTTTAAAATAATTTAATCTTGTTTAATTCACTAGACCTACAGAATTATAAGGTGTTTTATAATGATATGTATGTATATGGAACACTAAATGAGGGAGTGAATTGTAGGATTAATAACATATACATCCCTAAATATGATCATAGTTTAAAATTATTTGATCTAATTCAATTCACTAGACATCTTTATAAACCGAGTGGGTATGGATTCCATTGAAAATGAATATCATAATATGGTTAGTTTTGTTAATTATTCCATAGGACACAATTGAATTTAATAGTTTTCAAAAAATGAATGATTTGATCAGAGTGTGTAAAAGATCATAATTACTATGGGTATGATAGGAAGTGTAAAATTATGAAACGATTCAATCATAAAGAATATTAAATTGTATTGTGATATTAAGATATCAAAATAAGAAAAGATATTAATTAGAGTATTACTAATGTTTCATAGTAAGAATTGTTATGATAACAAATGTATGGAATAGAAAGATATATGACTAATAGAATTACCTTTCTATTATAATGATGCGTATAAATTAAAGAATACGATTCATTTATCCCAAAGAGAAGGGTATCCATTGAACTAATATGTTGGTCCACTAATTGATACATTCAATCCATTCAATCTTAACCCCGACATGGAATTCCCTCAATACTATGCTCAGTTTCAGTTTATCTGCCTATCCCTGGTAGCGCTCGAATAAACATGTAGTCGACACCTCAATATTCATTTCATGGGAAGCACATGATCTGTAAAATATTGTATCCTTCTTCCTCCTAATCACTAAATACCTCAATCAAAATTACTAAAGATAAATGTCTCATGATTAAAAACAATTCTATTGTTTATTACAACTGTGTCAAAGAAGATCTTCACAAAATGACTATATAAAGGGATTTTCAAAAATCAATTTTTGGCAGAGCTCTTGAATAGAGTCTCAAAATCTCATCTGTCTCAAGCACATTCAAATAAGATGGTAGTTATAGGCCATGTCCTAATGATAAAATTATGGGTACAATGATCGTATTTCGTCATTAAAACTCAGAGAGACATGGACATCTGCCACTCCAAAAGTCATCGTGAAATTAAAACAATAGCATCATTTTATCCTACATATCAAAGCTGAATAGATGACATTGTTTTGATTAAACATTTTTCTTTTCAATATAACAAATTTTTTCTGGTTACGATAAAGTGGCTAATGAAAATATATGTATCATATGATAAATTATAATTTTTAATAGTAACTGAGTACGATGAATTTGTTAAGAAAATGAATATGATTTATTAAGTCTTTGTAATACTTAAGTGTATAGAAAATTTGTATCATAAATGATAAGACAAAAATAATCTGAAAATGGTTATTATTATATAAAAAATATTTAGGATCGTTAGGATAAACAGAAAAATGGTCAGAATGTAATTATTGGTGTGTATGATGATTATAGTATAATAAATAATAAAAACATAATTATGAACTTTTATAATAGAATTATTTATGTAAATAAAATAAGTCAACATATGAATTAACATATCTTTTTGTATTTCCAAATAAAAATGAATAGAAAATTTATAAGAAGAATTTTTACATAGCATATGAGATATTTTTTTAAAAAAATATTAAATCTATGATATTAAGTTATAACCACTCAGTAAAGGGTTGATTAATATTATCCCTCTGAAACATTATTACACTCCCATTATTATTTTTTTGTTCTAAAAGTTTTGTGGTGCTACAAAAACAGATTTTTAACATATGATGCAGTACACCTACATTGTATTTAAAATGAATTATTACCTCTCTCTATGATTTTAGTTGATATTTTACCCCTATTAGGAATTATATCCACCATCCCATCCCCCAATTTCTGGTCATTAAATTAATTTTCAAACATTATAAAAAAACTCAAAATATACATTACATGAAATATTTATTTACCTTATCACACCTGAGTTATTAAAAATTTACTATTATACGATAACTTGTCCCTACAATACATCATCTAGACTCATTGGTAAAAATATCTTGCCATAACTCTTGTATTTATTTATCGGTCATTAATTCCTCCTCATTGAGATATTTATGCTACCACAACACATTTACATGTGGTATTGTCAACCCATAGATAACCCACTAACTCTGGAAAACTATGTATACTCATTGGCCATCAAATGATGATCCCTCATCGAGCCTGACATTGTTTATGTACATCACATTCTACTAATGAAGATGATATTTCTAAAGATGATATATATATATATAATTAATTATTAATATTACACCTTCTTAAATAATTCATCTTTATATCACCTTTATATAATCCCTATCATCATCCTCAAATAAATAGCTAAATATAGGTTTAAAATTTTCTAGTAATTAAATATTCGGAAGTCAACATATATCTAAAAAATCAAAGATACAAATATTCCCATCATGAATTCATACATATAGAATCATAGGTCATAATATAGTAGTTAAATTCATTGAGTGATTGTAAACCACTTCACAAATAACATGATGGGGTCAAAAATCTCCTCCAAAAATTTCAATCCTAGTATATCCCTCAACAAGTCAAATTCAAAAAGAAATTTATCATGTCCAGTAATTCCATTCCATACAATGTTCAATCTGAAAGGAATTTTGATAAAAGATTATACCATAAAATTATATTAATTTAATATTGATCCCTTATAATATTTCAAATTATCATACGAATTATCAGAACATTCAATCCATTACCCAGATTATAAATTGAGAGTAGAAATCAATCTAAGGATTCTATATTGTACTCAACATTACGAATGTTATAAATACCTAATAAAAGTACAACGTTTATTTACATATTGTAATTCTAATAAATAGTTAAATAAAAGTTAAAAACCCTGCAATTAATTAATATGAGTTGAATCAAAATGAAAATGTGACAAAAATAAAAATCAATCATACCTTATTATTTTTTATTTTGATCCATGCTAATAGTATGTTTAATCAATCTCACTCAACAACAATATACAAGTTATTATATTAAATAAATTATTATACCATTAATATCATTGAACAAGTTGGCATCGAATCATATATACAAGGGTGATCAAGAACCACATCATTTCATGGATACAGTTCATATAGATATTACTATATTATTAAAAAATAGTGAATAATCTCTATTGTTTCATTTATATGGATCATGAACCATTGTTTTACAGTCATTATTCCTTGAATAGTTGATAATCCTGAAGATAAATTTTCTCATTTTTTGTGAAATAGAAATATTATATAAAACACCATCATTATTTATATAACATGTAACTACTCTTTTTAAGATTCATTTAGTCATTCCATTTTCTGATGAAATATCCTAAACAGATAAAATCGTGGTAATAAAAATTAGATTGTTTATCAAATATTATCATGTATCATTATATACATACAAAAAACATGGTATAATTTTTACATTTGATGATTTAGACAATGGTATTGTAGATGATACCAGATCATGACATGCCTATTTCAAAAAATATATTAAAATCATTAATACATTACATTTCTTGAATAAAAATACAAAAATATCATATATGGATGGTTTTATATTGAACTTGATACTGAAGAAGTTAATTTTATAGAAATCATAATCAATTCATGTTCATAAAATCCTAGAAAACTATATTCTAGGAATCTCATTTTCAATACACTTTTACATAACCAGGGTAGTTGAAACCTAATAAAAATTTAATCACAAACAATTACTATGGGTTGAAAAAATATATCAACATTTTTATTTTATATTTATAAGATAATCAAATGTGCACAATTTTTTTTAATAACATTAATAATGGATAATAATAATAAAAAAGTGTGATTATAAATTTATAATAAAAATAAATAAATCCAGAACAGATAAAAATAAAAGTATAATAGATGTAACCAAAAATTGGAGAATTTCTTAAAATTATTCAATGATGATAGAATAATATCATAACAAATAACATCTTTTAACTCAGGTGTAAGTATTATCATATGGAAAAGAATTTGCATGATCCACACCATCAGTTCTCATTCATATGTAAAACTAAAATGTATTCATGAATACCATTTTCCAATTGTGTAAACTTTTAAATTATCAATATGAGGGAAGTATATGATCCCACACATCATACACCCATTCATACACGTGACACAGAAAAATCATTCAAAATCACAAATTATAAATATCCCATTTAAATACATAAGGTTTCAAAAAATTACCAATGAAAATAATTATAATTCAAAAAAAAACCCATGTAAATAAAATGGATTTCAAAAAAATGGAAATAATTACAATTTAATGGTGTCCATGTGGAAATAAAACATGATTCATAAAATGTAATTGTATTATAATATAACATCATGAATTAATTATTGTGATAATTTAAACATGATCACCCAAAATAATCACATTATAAAAAAATTATATAAAGATACAAGTATATCAAAACTAAAATTAATTTAAATCATTTTGATGAAAGGGATTGAAATGAAAACTAAATCATGGAAGAAATTTTCTTGAAAAAAAATTATATTCATTTATTTAAATGTCATAGTAATTAGACTATTTTTAAAAAATGTATGTTTTTTTCAAAATAATACATATAACCATTAATAGAACAATTTAGTGTTAAAAAATTATTTTCCCCAAATAAAATAGAGTGTTTAAAATTTTTAATTTATTATCATAAAAAAATTAATAAGAAACTAAAAAACACCATAAAGGGAGAAAAAAGTGCAATTTAAATTACATTTATTCAAGATTGAGTAAGATGTTATTTAACCACCTATATCACAAAAATTAAAATAATAATTACATTTTTTATAGATTTATTTTTTTTATTTCAATATATGTACATCATAAATAATAATTTTCTTAATTAATTAGAGTATTATTATTAGGTTTCAACATCGACTATCAATAGTCGTGATAGTTTTGAACTTCATTCATAAAAGTGAATTTGATAATCCATATCAAATATCATAATTTTAAATAAAATTAAGCATTTACTAAAAAAATTTATAAATATAACTATTTTTTATAATTCCATTACATATAAGTACTAGTCACATTTCATGAAGATGGTCATTTTGATTAAATAGTTTTAATTTATTCATTTATATAAACTCATTACATTATAATGATCATTAATTTTTTTTCTCTCCCATTAGAAAAGATATTAATTATATAAATTAAATATAACCATCACAAATAATAATAATATATAATCAAAAAACATCAATGATGTCGGTATTAAAATAATAAATATTTTGCTTCAAATATCAACTAGTCTGCTTATACGCAATGGTGATGACTTCAATTTTCAAATAGAGGATGAAAGATGTAAAATATTTTATTATTTTATGAAAAAATATTTTATATACATTTTTATGTATATATACCTGAACATTTATAATAATTAATTTTTCCTCCATCAATTATATGTCGTCATGAAAAAAATGTGATTCTTCATAGAGGCACTAATATTAATTTAATCAAAATTCACATTATCATTTTAAATAATGGAGAATATAATAGTTTTTAATACAGATACCATAAATATAATAACATAAATATATAATAATTATAAATATATATTAACTTTAGGATTATCTAATGATATTTTTTTAATAAAAAGTTCATGTCATGAAATAGAAATCAGAATGGCCATGTTATAAATTTCAGTCATACATGATGGATAATCTCCATTTTCATTTTTTTCAGAATATTAATCAATACTATTTTGAGTACAATAGGACCTCCTGAAAAAGATGTGTAATGTTGATGAGGGTTTTGATAAATTTTTCATAATCAATGTGAGTTTTGTTTTCATGGGAATAAATGATAGGAGTAGTCCTTTTATAATTGAAAATTGATGACTATTTCTTAAATATTAAAAAAATAAATATAGTTTGAACCATAATGAAAGAATGTTTCAAAAAATAATGTAAATAGTGGACTGGAATTGGATATGATTGATAAATTTTTCAATCACACATTCTCGTCAATGTTTTAATCAATTTCGATGTCAATTATTATCATATATACCCACTTTTACAATTTTAACATTAATTATGCGATCTATTTTTTCTGCTATGAAAAACATAATTGTGTATTAAAAATAAAAAACAATTTGTATAAAATTAAAAAACACTAATTAAAAATTTTATATTAATTCAACATTATTCAATTACATTATGTTATAAATTTTAATTTTTAAATAATAACTATATAATAAATTTAAATTAATTACACATGATAAATATTACAAAAATTATAAGAAATAATTTATTTAAAATAGGAAAAATATTTTTAATATTTATAATATAATTTAAAAATAAATATTTTTACATAATTCATTTAATTATATTATTCCAAAGATATTCACGATATTCGAGAAAAATATATTTTAATATTCAATGAAAACATAATTTTTTTTATAAGTATCAAAAATTTATAAAAAATGACTTCAAAGTTATATTTAGAAATAAGATAAATTTAATTACTATTTAAATTAAATAATTTATAATATTTCCAATTATTATAATATCAGAAAATATTATGAATGATTATTTTATCTACAAAATCATATTTTATTATACTACCAATTCTTCAAGAAATATTATGATAATAAGTATATAAAATTTGAAAAATAAAATTTCTATTAAAAAAATTGGAATCAACAAATAATTTTTTATCATCTATGATACACTATTTTAAATTTAACAAAAGGGATATTGATTTCATAATATTATTACAATTAGTTGTAGCTAATTATTTTATAGTTACCATATATCAGAAAAATATATGATAAAACAATGAGATTTGGTTAAATTAGTCCGTTTTTATGGGAAAAGTTATGAATATATATATATATGAAGGGGAAATTTTTCATTAAAATATTAGTTTTTTACTTTCCAACCCTTTAAAATATTTCTACAATGATTTTTTTGTCATATTTTAAAAAAATCTGGTGCACTTTTTACATGTTACATCCCTGTTCTCTCAGGTTTCTTACTCAATCATTTGATTCCTCCAAAACAATTTGGACTTGATGAGTGGTCATGTTCTATAACATCGTGTCTCTATGATCATAGACATCAACTAGTTATTCATCTCATTATATATTAATATCCAATTGATTGACATCAAATATTTGGACATTTGAATGTTCCAATATGTACATTCTAAATTGAGACACATGAAACACATTGTGTACTAAGAATTGGTCTAGATGGGGAGATGAACAATAATATACAACCCCAAAGTGATCATGTATATCAAAGGGATCTATGTGATTAGTAATCAGCTTCATATTATTCACAAATATCACTCTGTTATTCTGAATGTGTATATCGATGGACACTATGCATCCAACATCATACTATATATGTTTTTTAAAAATATAATCAAAACTCTTATATTTTTTTTTCATCGCTTTATAAACATTAAGATACTTTATTGAACAAGATAACTTCCTTTCATCATTATTCTTCATAATTTTCACAAAATATTATATTATTGAAAATCATAAAATAATGAGACTAATATAGTTCTGTCTTTTTCTATAATTGAAACTATTGTTATATAAAGACTATATTTCGGGGTGCAATTGATTCCATAATACTATATAGTGAATTCTAAAACATCTCAACAAGTCCTGAATTTTTGGAATGGTCCTCTTACCAAGACCCTTAGTTTTAGGGTAGTAGGATATACTAAATCCCATCTCTATATATAATGATTCATGATATCCTATACATAACTGAATGGTAAACCTCATATTCGTTCACAAGCCAAAAAGAGTGGAAATCCATGTACACTTACCTCATATGTTTTATATATCCTAGTAATTTTTTTTCAGGGTAGAAATTTTAATTTTATTTTAATAAATTTTTTATACATAGTATGGTGATATACTACAACCTAAATATAATAATGTCCATTATATTTATAGTGTATTCTTATAAAATAAAACATGTTGATATTTTACTTTATTTATACTAGCATGTATAATTGTTTCATAAACCTATATGAATTTATAATCCATATATTGGTTTAAAAAACCATACAAATAAGTATTATATGATCAACCCCTTCATGTTATCCAAAGTGATATTTTGATTCATATTTCGTTTCACTGTAATGAATCTATGGTTAATAGAGAGGGATGTTATTTGAGTATCATAAAAAATCCCACTTATATTCTAGATTGGATGGAATAAATATCCATGATTCAAGTCATATAACTCTTTACATTCAATTGATAATTAATGAATATTATTTTCCATTCTATATATCTATACATTAAAATTTATGAGTAATTTTAATATAACGTGATTGGATGGTTGATAATTAAATCGGGTATTATATGATTTCTCACCTTTTCAAATTCCTTTAAGATTCCTCATCTTTAATTCCATGAATATTGGATATCTCACATCATTATAATTGAAATGTTACTTTTTCCTTTCTCACTCAATGAATCTGCTATATTATGATCCATTCTAGGGCTTTAATGTATTGAGTAGTCATTTTATGTGGTCAGTTATAACCAATTACATTTAAACATTTTTACTATATATTTTTGTTTGTATTTTTCAAACACTTATGGTCTGAATAAAAATAACACCTCTCACCCATGAGATAATGTAATAAAATTTTAAAAGAAAATATCTTCTTCCTTTTCTCTTAATTATGCATTGTGTAATTTTTCCCATTATTTTTTAGAAATCCTAATGTATTGGTAATTACCTTTCAAATTTTTGGATGATTTCACCCAAATAATTAGTTATTTAATCCCAATTGATTACAAAACTATTCCCAATATTAGTTAACATTGGTATCAGTGATGTAAAAATATTTTGTCTATTTCCTTAGTATAATCATTACATTACTTCATATAATGGAACATCACAACCTTATGTTCTAACCATGTTATGGAATCTGGTAGTATTGATAACATTCTAAAAAATCACTTATAGTATCTAGTTAACCTGATATAACCACACATCATGGAAACATATTGTCACATACATGAATTATTTTACAGTTAAATTCAATTTTATTTCCTTTCATGCTTTATTTTGGGGGTTTCCCAAGCTTTTATGGAGGAATGGGTGAGTTTTCATGAATTGGGCCAAACCGTGAGCCCAATTCTAGATTTAAAAATAAATTTTGATTCCTTTATAACTCCTTGATTTTCAACATTTTTCATCTATTTAAATTCCTATATTTCATCACCTGACCTATTAACAACACGATATTAATTTGGACCATTTAGGAATCCATAATCATGGTTGATAAGGGTTTTTATTTAAGAGTTTGGGCCTGCCCGAAAGCCCATTTTCTACATTGAAAATATATTTTAATTCATTAATATATCCTTCAATATTTACGTATTTTCATTGATTCCAACTCTCACCCAAGCCCACTTACCATAGGTGCGCCCCTATTTTCTCCTACCACAATTGGGAGCTCAATAGAATTGAGAAATCAGTCAAAACATCTTTGGACGTCAGAAATCGACCATATTTCGAGAAGTTAATTAATCCTTTCGTAACTCCTTCTATTTTTACTATTTTCCCCCATTCTAGTTCCTAAATGATCTCATCATCATTTTTATAACCCCCCTTGAATGGTTGGGTGTTTTCAAATTCAGAATCTAGTGGATTTGGGGTCGATTTATTCAAGATTGTTTTGTGTAAGTGTTTCTCTCTTCAATTTCCTCCTTCTCCATAGGGTTTCCTCCCTTATTCATTTTGTTCAAAAATGTCCAGAAGTTAGGGTTAGAACCTATGGTATGATTTGGTGTCATTTTTGTTTAATATTGTGGTATAGGGCGGGATTTATCTTCCTTGTGATGCAGCGGTGGTGCAGTTGATGTTTCGCACCAGGTTTTGAGGGATTCCACACTTTCGGTAGGTGGTTCCATGTGTAAAAAATTATTGATGAGTTAGCTTGCTGTATTTACACATTTTTAATATTCCTCATATGTAGGGTGTGGTTCAAAAACTGTTTATGATTGATTTGGTTAAGTTTTTAATTTTATAGTTTCATTTTAACATGAAATTGGGTGTTTTCATGTGTTACTCATGGTGTATTATTTGGGTGTATTTAATAACACATGGAATTGGTTTAAAATATCTTTTTTGGCCTTCCAATTATATTTTGGTAATATATTAGTGTAATGTGACCCTAAAAATATATTTTTTGAATAGGTTTTATGTGTAAAACATTGTTATGCTTCATGAGAGTATTTTATGAAAATGTGTGTTTTCATTTGGATCTTTTGTAGTATTAGTCATGGTGATTTTATAAAACATGAAAGTGGTTTTATAAATGACTATAGGGCTTCTAATTCAATTTTATTGGTATGCTTTTTTGTCTTAAATGGGGGTTTTGAAATGGGTTTTATGTGCAAGAAATATTTACACCACTTGGGGTTTTTTATGAAATTTTTAAATGTTTTAGTTTGTTAAACAAAGTTGGAAAAGGGTGCATATGTACTGTTTGGTATTTTTGTTCACCTATTACGGGGTTTTTAAAGGCAAAGTGTTGTTTTAAGATGTCATAAAATTTAATAATGTTTTTTACATTTATGAAATGTTTTATTAAATTGTGATGTTCAAGTGAAACTTGTTTGTGGGTTGTTTCATGTATGTTTGATGATAAAACAATTTTGAAGGTAAAAAGGTTATTATGTAACAAGAGAGTGGGATTTTATGATAGTTTATATATATATTGGAATGGTTTTATAAAATTGTTTAATGGATTTGTGGAAGTGTTAAATAAATGTGAAAAGTGTTGTGGGCTATTTTGTTGTGAGTCGGATTTCATAATCAATTTGAAAGAAAAGTGGAATTTTGTTACTTTTGATGTATACATGAGGGATGTTAGGTGAATTTATGATATGGAAATGATATTTAAATGTGAAAAGTATATTCATTGAATTGTTGAACTTGTTTGAGCACAAAGGGAAAACCCATGTATCTAGGTGGGTGGACGTGTACAAGTATGCTAGTGAATCTATGGTGTTTGGCCTTAGTTTCACATAGAATAATAGATTCTTACAACTATAACTAAACTATGATGATGATGATTGGGGACCAATAGTTTATGGGTATGTTCCCTACTAGTGGCTCATGCATGATAACAAATATTTGTGATTGTTACTCTCACCAAGAAATGAGGTAACTGGGACCCACAACGAGGTGGTGCAGAGGGGTTATTTCCTATTGCTTGTGCTCATAGATCCTTTATACATACCGTCAGCATATTGCATATTTCACTGGAAAATTCATTATCATTGGAATATGTTTTAAAAGTTTTGATTCTTTATATTATCCCACTTGAAAAATGTTTTTTTGAGTTTCATTTTCCGAAATTGTAACAAAAAAATTACATGTTTTTGAAAACATGCATGTTTTCATCTTTGAATGTTTATCGCATGGAATATCATAGTGGTGGTATCCTACTAGGAATTGGATCACACCCTACTTACACCCTTGTGTGAAATTAGACTTGGTTATTTTTGTTGTTGGAGGTTGGGTACAAATTTTTTTTAGTTACAGTGGTTCATGTTTCTAGCTGGTCCATTGTGGTGAAGTCTTCTGGAGATGGCTTGAGGGAGGTGCTCCTTGCCATGAGGGTTCTTTGGCTATATCCTTTTGGTTATGTAACTTTGTTATAATCTTTTTGAGTTGTTTTAAAATATTTCATTCTATTCTAAATTTTTGTAAAAGATTGTTTGGTTTGAAAACTAAAGATTCCTTTTATTGGATTCTTTTGTTGTTTAAATTTATAAACTAAGGTAAATCATTCCCGATTATCATTTTATGATACCTAGGAACTTGTGACTGCCCGTGGGGATCCAAAATTACCATCGGGGCTTGTCGCGGGCTAGGTTTTCTGCCGTTCTTGGTGGCAACCAGATTCGGTTCGTGACAAAATGGCATCAGAGGAGGTATATGTTAACTTTTTGGGTCTTGTTATTTGGGGAAGAGTCAGGATAGTCAGGAGTTAGGATTGATGGGGCAAGGAATTAGTGTTATGGGTAGTGTTCCTAATCCCCACACCTCATGATGGGATTCATGTTTCTAGGTGATGTCTGGATTAATCTAAGTCCTTTGTTTTTTTTGGATTGATGATGATTAGGGGAAATGAAAAGGGAGTTGGGTTAATGGTCTTAGTGAGCTCGCAGGGCCTGACAAGCCATGTAGAGCCAAGGATATTCCCTAGAACACTTTTAGGGATTTTGAAGTGATTAGAATAGGCTGCCAATCATATTTCCAAGTCACCCACTAAAACTATTTTCCTCTCGCATTGTTTTGTACTTTAGTTTTGAAATCGCGGAACATTGGTTTTAAGAAGCATAATGTTTTTGTGAAATGATTTTAAAAAATAGAGGGAATGGTTTGGTTTATGAAATGGTGGAACTGAGTTTTCAAGATTGTTTTGAAATGGAAAATGGTGTTCTTACACCTCTTTTGAAAGAATGAACTATATTGAAGTTGGTTTTGAAAAGTGTTTTCAATAGAGTTTTCTAAACAATCAAAGGGTAATTTAAGGGGAAGAGATTTTTTGAAATTGATGTGAATATTTTGAATGTGAGTTCTTTTCTAAATGGATATGTATTTCGGAAATGTTTTTTAAGATGTGAGTTGGGATTTTGATCTCGTGGTTAGCGTTTTTTTGAAAAAGGATGTGTTGGTTGACCGTTTTGGTTTTGAAAAGTGGAAATAATTTTTGTTTTATCCTGTGATATTTCTATGATAAACCACATGAATGGGGTTATATGGGATGATGGATGGTTGATGGAATGACTGTATGAGTGTCCAGATGGATATGAGGGGGGTTCCTAGTGTGTCAAAAAAACATGCATGTGTAATGACCATGGGGACCATTGGTGGATATACTAACCGCTGAACCGTTTGTTTCCAAGAAATGTTTTTAAAGAAAAACATGATGTATTGAATAATTGTTTGAGATGGATTATATTATGTGTTTTTGGAAAATATTGATGTTGTTGGATTTTTTCTGTCCATGAACCCCGACAGTTTGAAGTGGATTTTGGGTTTAGGTTTGGTTGGTAAGCTGGGTTGAGGGACCTGTTAGTAGTCTCCTCTAAAATATGTTTCGGGACACCTTTATGGTGTTTCCCCTCGTCTTTTTGGATCTGTTTGAGGTATTTCATGACCAATGGACCACTTTGATTGGGTCCTTGGGTTCTCTCGTTGGATTAGGTATGCCACATTAAGGGTTAGTACACAACAGAAGTGCAACACATGTTTTTTCTCCATTGGGAAATCCTCTTGTTGATCAATATAAGGAATTTTTTTCTTGATATCTATTGATTGATTCTACAGCCCTTACATTCATTGATATTTGGATCCTCTTGAAGTTGGAGAGTGCTCGAGGAAGGTCGAAAGAGACCTTAGTTTCTTAAGTTTCCTAATTCGTTGAAAGGTGTGAGTGGTCTAGGGTTGTTAGTGTGGATGAGTGTCTCGATGGTGTCTAAGAGGGCCTCTGGGTTCTTAAAAGTTACTTTGAAGAATAATTTCAGATTAAACCACCAGTGTGGGAAGTATGGTCGTGATTGGATATTGTGGACACATTATAGAATTTTGTGTTGTTTGAGGATGTTGTATAAGGTCAATGTCCATGCATTGTTTATATCTATCGCAATGGTCATGTTTGGTGATGTCGTATGATGTCATGTGCTCGATTGACCGTAAAGGTGAAGGTCGGGAAATAATATGAGAGTCTCTGTTATGTTGGTAGAATGTATCACTTGTAAAAACATAAAAATATTCTATTTTATAGAAAGGTGAGTATTGGTGTTCTTTACTTCAATTGTTTCTCACCCGAACAAAAAAGTTATGTTGTGTGTGCATTTTCGAAGCCCTTCTGTTAGTGAAATATTGGGATAGGGTAATGTGAGTTTGGAATGTGTTATATAATTGAATACTTATTGTGGATTCCAGTGTAGTTTTTGTTTGCATCTAAAGAATAATTCTCATTCAAGGGGTTTCCAAAGCCTAACTGCGAGGCCGAAGACGCTTCAATCTTTTGAGCTCCATCCATAGGTCTTAAAGAGATGCTGGCTCGTAGTTAGTAGGAATCCTAATGTAATTTAAACACTTTTATATTTTCCTATCCTCAGCATTAAATATTGGAATATTTTAAACCTCTGGTGTCATCATCATTTCTCTGTTGTTCCCATTCAGTGAAATAGTTGGAGGGCCTTGTACCCATGACATTTCTTAATGTCATTCCCTCCCCCTTTGGTTTCATTTGAGTCATTAGAGAATGGTTGGAAATTTAGATAGACATGCTGAGGACATATTTTGTGCATTATTATTAGTGACTGTGTTCCAGGAAGCCATGCAGAAATAATGATCTACACAGCTAGTTCATGGTTTCCGAAATAGTGCGGACTAACCCTACGCCCTTCACAAATCATTAAATTTTTTTGGGACTGTCTGTGTAGCCCATCCTGGTCAGTTAAGATGGTTGGTTATTCTGGTGGGCAGACCCACTATGATTCTCATGTACATTACTTCATAAAACATTAATGGAATTCTACCCTTTGTACTAGGGAGTCTATTCAGGCCTCCCCTATTAGTGTCCCGATTCTGTCTCAGAAAATTATAGGTTGTCTCTTTTGTCATGGAGCCTATTTGTGTCCCACCCATACCAATAACACATATTTATATGTGGTCTTGGCATAGAGGTAGGTAGTCCTATTTGGAACTATCTCTCTACCAACATCTTCCTTGAGTAAGCATTGGGATTGGGGAGCACCCAATGGTTCATTTAAATTTAGGTAAGTGTAACCTTGTTCGAAGTTGTTGTTCGTTTGGGTGAATTGCTTGAGACTTGTTTGAATAGTATTTGAGGATTATTCTATTGGGATAAAGAATGAATGTGATTGATCATTTCAGGAAAGTGGTGTATGTTTGCTTTGTGAAATTAATCCATCCTTAATTGATCATTGAAGGTGTTTTGGCCTTTGGGGGTGAAACCTGGTAAGGGATTACCTCTTGGTTTCTTAGTTGGGTTTGGTTGTTTCTTTGGCATTGATGTGACATTACGTGGCATAAAGTTATCATGGTGGGGATAATTGTCACATACATGACTTATTTTAAAGTAAAATTACATTTAACTTCCATTCATGCTTTGTTTTGGGGGTTTTGCAAGCTTTTATGGAGGAATGTGTGAGTTTTCATGGATTGGGTCAAACCGTGATCCCAATTCCAGATTTAAAAATAAATTTTTATTCCATTATAACTCCTTCATTTTTCAACATTTTTCATCTATTAAAATTCCTAATTGTCATAACCTGACCTATTAACACCACCATATTAATTCAGACCATTGAGGAATCTATAATAATGGTGGATATGGGTTTTTATTAAGGGATTGTGCCTTCCCGAAAGCCCATTTTCTGCATTAAAAATTAATTTTATTTCATTAATATATCCTTCAATATTTATATTTTTTCAGGCAATTCCAACTCTCACCCGAGCCCACATACCATAGGAGCTCCCCCATTTTCTTCTCCCACAATTTGAAGCTACATAGAATCTTGAAATTGGTCAAAATGTCTTTGGATTTCCGAAATCGCCCAGATTTGGAGAGGTAAATTGATCCTTTCAGAATTCTTTATATTTTTACTCTTTTCCCCCGTTAAATTTGTTACATGATCTCCTCATCATTTTTCTAACCTCCCTTTATTGGTTGTGTGTTTTAAAATTCAGATACAGGTGGCTTTTGGGTCCTTTTTTTCAAGTTTATTTTGAGTAAGTGTTTCTCTCTTCAATTACTTCCTTCTCCTTAGGGTTTCCTCCCTCTTTAATTACGTTCAAAATTGTCCAGAAGATAGGGTACGAACCTATGGCTTGATTTTGGGTCTTTTTGGTTAAATATTTTGGTCTAGGGATGGATTTATCTTCATTGCGATGCAGCGGTGGTGCGGTTGATGTTTCACACCATGTTTTGAGGGATTCGACAGTTTTGGTCGATGGTTCCATGTGTAAAAAATTATTGATGAGTTATATTTCTGTATTGACTCATTTTTTATATTTCTTATATGTCGGGTGTTGTTAGAAAGCTGTTTATGATTGATTTGGTTAAGTTTTTATTTTTATAGTTTCATTTTAACTTGAAATTGGATGTTCTCATGTGTTACTCGTGGGGTATTTTTTGGGTGTATTTTATAACATATGGAATTGGTTTACAAAATATTGTATGGCCTAAAAATTGTGGTTTGGTAATATATTAGTGTCATTTGGGCCTAAATACAGAGTTTTCTAATAGGTTTTATGTGTAAAATATTGTTATACTTCTTGAGAGCATTTTATGAAAATGATTGTTTTCATTTGGATCTTTTGTAGTATTATTCATGGTGATTTTATACAACATGAGAGTGGTTTTATAAATGCTTCTAGGGCTCCCAATTCTTTTTTGGATAGGAATTGGTATGGTTTTTGGTCTTAAATGGGGGTTTTGAAATGGGTTTTGTGTGCAAGACAAATTTACACCGCTTGTGTTCTTTTAATGAAAATTGTAACTATTTTAGTTGGTTAAACAAAGTGGGAAAAGGGTTCTTATGTACTGTTTGGTATGTGTGTTCACCTATTATGGGGTTTTGAAAGGTGATGTGATGTTTTATGATGTCATACATTTTAGAATGTTTTTTAAATTTATGAAATGTTTTATTAAATTGTGATGTTGGAGAGAAACTTGTTTGTGGGTTGTTTCATGTAAGTTTGATGATAAAATGGTTCTGATGGTAAAAAGGTTATTATGTAACATGTTAGTGGTATTTAATGAGGGTTTTAATATATTGTAATGGTTTTATAAATTTTTAATGGATTTGTGGAAGTGCTAACGAAATGTGAAAAGTAGTGTGGGCTATTTTGGTGTGAGTCAGATTTCAAAATCAATTTGATTGAAAAGGGGAATTCTGTGACTTGTGGTTTATACATGTGGGATGTTTAGTTAATTTATGATTTGGAAATGATATTCTCATGTGAAAAGTATATTCATTGACTTGTTGAACTTGTTATAGAACAAAGGGAAAACCAGAATATCTATATGGGTGGACGTGTATTAGCATGCTAGTGAATCTGTGGGGTTTGGCCTCAGTTTCACTTAGCAAGATTAACGAATAAAATTAACTATAACTAAACTATGATGACTAATATTAGGGACCAATAGGTTATGGGTATGTTCCCTACTAGTGGCTCATGCACGAGAACAAATATTTGTGATGGTCAGTCTCACCGAGATATGAGGTACCAGGGACCCACAACGAGCTAGTGCCGGGGGGTTAATTCCTATTTCATGTGCTCATAGATCCTTTATACTTATTGTTGGTATATGATATATTTTTCTGGTAAATTTAGTATCTTTGGAATTTATTTTAAAAGTTTTGATTCTTTATATTATCCCACTTGAAAACTATTTTTTATGATGCATGTTTTAGAAATTGTGACCAGAAATTACATGTTTTTGAAAACTTCCATACTTTTCGTCTTTGAATGTTTATCGCATAGAATCTCATAGTGGTGGTATACTACAGGGAACTGGGTCACACTGTACTTACACCCTTGGGTGTAAGTAGACTTGGATATATTTTTTTATCGCAGGTTGGGTACAATTTTGTTTAGTTCCAGTGGTTCGGGATTCTAGCAGGTCCTTGGTGGTGATGTCTTGGGGTGATGGCTTAAGGGAAGTGCCCCTTTCCATGATGGTTATTAGGATGTTTCCTTTTGGTTTTATAACTTTGTTACAGCCTTTTTGAGTTGTTTCAAAATATGTAATTCAGTTCTGAATTTTTGTAAAATATTGTTTGGTTTGAAAAATCTAGATTCCTTTTATTGGATTCTATTGTTGTTTTAAGTTTATAAACTCTAGTAAATTGTTCCCGATTATCATTTTATGATACCCGGGCACTTGTGCCAGCTAGTGGGGATTGGGAACGCCCTTCGCGTCTTGTCGTGGCCCGGGTTTGGTGCCGGTTTTGGCGGCGACCAGATTCGGTTCGTGACACATGGTATATTGAGGACATTTTTCAATAACATCCCATGTTAAATGACTATATATATAACTTTTATTGTGATCTCAAAACCCATAGGTCATAATTTATATCCATAATTAAAAAAATATTAACATGGAATACATTTTTTCTTTTCAGAAGTCTATGAACATGATCTCAAATCAATCATCATTCTCAACATTTCACTTTGAGTACATAATAATTTTATAGATAATGAAAATTAAAAATTTATCAATCTATCATTGAAGTATTATGTTCAATATATTCCATATTATAATAGAATAACTAATTTATTTATATGGAGTAATTAATATTTTATATTTTATATGTATTCTTGGAGAATTATTTCATGGAAATATCCTCCCCATTACCCTACACTGATGTTATATTGATCAAATATCAATATTAAATAAAAAATGAGATATTATTAGATAATAATATAGATCGTGAATATAATTTAAGTGATATTAAATCATAATGGGGATCTTTTTATGTCTTTGATATTCAATTCAATGACACATTGCTACATATTTTTTCATAACAATGATGAATGATGATCTGTGTGATGATAAAATGGGCTGGATAAAATCATTTTTAAAATTACCCATGTGATATAAATTTAATTTAAAAAATTTAAACCATTCCATTTTTTAAAAACATTTATATATACAAATATAATTTGGTATATGTTCGACAAAGATCCTAATGAAATTCCCTTAGGGGATATTATGATTTTAATCCAAGAGTACATAAATATATTCTCACATAGTGGTCTTGTCACTAATGTTAACCTCCGAACATATTATTAGAGAATTTTGTACCAGCACATAACTAGGATATAAACCAATCATCGATGTTTTTATAGATGATATGATACAATAATTAACATCTCTAAGGATTTTCCATCATGGTGTGAAATCCTATTCCAATGAAACATACATTAGAGTAATGAAAAACATAAACTCAAAAAATATTTTTAGGGTGATTATGAATAGTTTTATCTATTAAACATCCACATCCATGTGCTAGTATCTTGGAAGGACTATATTCATTCGAAAATAAAATTCTAAAAATATTACCAAATATCAGGAAATCATCAAATACACAATGTCATTTTTTTTATTTCCTCTATGGTTTCCTATTGCTCACACTAAGAGTATCTAAAAATATATCAGAAAATAAATATAACATATCACAAATACAAACTATATTAAATAGATAAAGATTCCAATATGTTACATATTTTAAATAATGTGAAACAATATGTTTTTACACAATAACACCACAATAATAGATTCATTAAATTACAACACATATTATATACAACGATAAAACATTCTAAAAAATATTTGAACATTTTTCTTTAAAGGTTCTATATTATAATATATATTTTTATTCTAAATAGTATGATTAATACTTAAAACCAATGGAATTTAAACATATAAAAATGGTAGGATCAAATTCTCAACAAGGGATAAATAGTATTTTCATATAGGTTAACATCATAAAAATAAACACATGAGAATATAAGAAACACAATAACATGATGAGTGACAATGATAATACATAAGTGAGATTCCTTATAAATTGAATAATAACAAAAAGCCACAAAATATCAATTTATTATAATTTTTACAATGAAATTTCATGAAATAGTATAACATTAGAATTATGTCATAATGGCATTAGACAATAATGTATAATGTCATTTAATGGTAGAAAAAAACATTATCTTTAGGATACATTACGTCATTGATCAACACATCATTGATCATTCCTAAAAAAATTATACATGAATAACAATATAATGGGATATTAATATTGTCACGACCCGACCTCGGGCCCCGTGTCGTGACTACCCCAAGACCGCCTTCCGTAGGCCAGGGGCTGGCGACTAGCACCAAGGCGTAATTACCAGTAAAAGGGAAGCCATTGCCTTTGAAAAGTAAACAGACACCACAGAGTAAGTAAGCGGAAAAGTAAAAACTAAGTAAAAACAGAGTACAACTGAAAGTGCGGAAAAGTAAATGGGCCAGTATACAAACCCAAACTGAAAGTAAAGTACAACTCGAAAGGGAAAACATCAAATCTAAAGTAAAAGCCGCTACACCGAGCTGTCCACTGGAAATCCCACCTGAAGGGTGGGTACAGATAGCTCCACTGCTCCTCGGGTCCCGCGGTCCGCTCCGAACACGTCCCGCCCAGTGGTCCACCTCCAGGTACCGTCCTGCTCTGCAAGCCTCAGCCAAGATCAACGCTGTCCGTCGTCTGCAACCAACACAACGTAGTGCGGGCATAGCCTGTGCAGGGGTGAGTATAAGCTACTCAGTAGGGACCCCGAGACCCCTGAAGGTCTCCCAAAATCCACAAAGGATAAACCACAAAGGTGAGATACAAACAGGAAGTAAGAACCGATACTGCTTAGGTATATGCCCATACATATACCTAAGTCATAAATCCCAATACGCTCCAACCTCCGATCCCAAGTACAACTCAGTCCACACAGGAAAGTAAACGTATTCCACACAGGAAAGCAAAACGAAATCCACACAGGATAGCACAACACAATCCACACAGGAAAACAACAGGATTCAGCTCACACGGGAATACTTCTTCAACAAATGATAAATATGACCTATGATCTATCTAAGTCGTCGGACCCACAAAGGATCGATGGGTAACTAACCCCCACAATGACCCACACAGGATCGGGCCCACATAGGACCTGTAGGCGCTGGTTCACACATGACCGCTGAGCACAAAGACCCACACAGGATCGGACCCACACAGGATCGGGCCCACACAGGACCTGTAGCACTGATCCACGTAGGATCGTTGAGTGCTGTAGTCGTCGTTGAATCCACACAGGATCTCTGTACTGTCGTCGTCGCAGTCACAGTAGCAGTAGCAGTAGCAGTCACAGTCGCAGCCAGCACTAGGCTTCCCGCACACAACAAGCTCGTTCGGGAGGGTCCGCTCCACGAGCCGAGAGGCTGATACATCAACTATCACTAAGTCTAGAGTTGATGTATCCAAAAGTTCCGTATCGCCAACAGGAACTCAACGCAACAGACGGCGCGTCGATCGGACGCCCGGTTTGAGAGTTATTGGCTTTTTCGTCCCAGGGGCCCAGTTGGTTTTTAAGGAAAAACCAACCCGACCATACTCCACCTGCGTCCAAACCTCGGGCGGAGTATGCCAAAAGATCCGTCTCACTAAGAGAAACACAACAAAGCTGACGGCATGTCAATCGGATGTCCGTAGCTCAAGATATGAGCGTTTCCGCTCTGAAGGCCCGGTTGGTTTCGTGAACGAACCAACCCGGCCGGACTCAAAGTATTCCGAAACTTTGAGTGTGATATACCGAATCGACCGCCTCGATCCAAGGATCGCATCACCACTAACGGTTCGTCAATCGGAGGTTCGTGGCTCATGTTATGGCCAAAAGACCGAAGTCGTTTCGAAAACGGGGGGGTCCGGGTCCGGGCCGACCCGGCCCGACCCCCCCCCCCCCCTCAGTCGGCCCGAACCGGGTCGACCCGACCCGGGTTCGACCCTGCCCGACCGGCGGCACGGTCCGGCGCAGCGGCGTGGCGCGGCCGGCGGCGGTGCGACCTGGGCGCCGCTCGGGTGCCACGTGCGGGGGGCAAGGCCCGCGCTTCTCTGCTGGCGGCGCGGCTGGGTGTCGCGCCTTGGAGAACCCCCCCCCCCCTCGTGGGGGCCTTCTTTTGAAAAAAAACGGGGGGGGGGGGGGGCGCTGCCCCCCCTTGGTGTAACCGCGCCCCCCCATTATGGGGGGCCGGTTTTGGCCAGCCGGGGGAATTTATTCCCCCGGTCCTTCTCCCTTCTGGTCGGCCCAACATGGCAGGCCGGTTCTTCCTCAACGGGACCGGCAAGGCCGGTCCCCCCTTCCGGCTTCCGACACCGGCGGCCCGGCTAGCCGCCGGTCCTCTCGTCCCGCCGCAGCCCGGAACCGGTCGCGGCCTTCGTTGTTCGGCACGGTGCGACGACACCGTGCCCCACCGCCGCGACCCCGCTCCGGCCGCGGTGCCTTCAACTCTCTTCGACGCGGTGCGACGGCGTCACGTCCTTGCATTATTTTACAACGTGGCACGACGGCGCCGCACATTTCTTGTCGTATGATCCTGCGCGGTGTGACGGCACCGCGCCTCACCCGTCTCAATCCACAACAAAAATCAATATGAAAAGGAGGAGGGTCGGCCGTGTTCGTACGGTCCGGCCCCCTCGCGTTAATTGCTAACAATTGGATAAATTTCACGAAGAAATATTCTTGGGTATAAATGATGATCAAAAGCAATAATTAAACCCCTACCACGGTTTCAAGTAAGATGTTCATCAATGACCCGCGGAAGACAACGTCGCGAAGGTCGGGCGTCGCGGTAAACGTTCGTCAATTCCGTTGATGAATAGGTACGTCTGAAGAGGTACGTCGTTGGTGAATATTCGTAAGCCGACGAAGGAAGTCCAAGGAGGAAGCGGTGTTTCCTTTTGTTAACACGGAAGGCGTCGTCGATCTTGGGAAACAACCGGCTACGAAGAAGAGAGGAGCGGCGTTCTTCGTCAGAGCTTGAGTGTTCTTCGTGTTCTTCGTCAATGTTTGAAGAAGAAGAAGGAGCTCTCAAATCCTCTCAAGATGGCTAACCAAAATAAAATAAGCTAAGGCTTATTTTATTTACACAAATAACAACTTGAATTTCAAAGGTTTGAAATTCAAAACAACCCACCTTAATTAATTAAACCAAGTTGTCAAACATTAATTGAAATGGGTTAAAGGGGAGGTTTTGAGAGAAGTTGAGGAGTTGGGGTTCGTGTGGGCCCTACCACACTTAATCCTCCCAAGGGAGGTTAAGTGGTTGTGGGTCCCACCCCTAACTCCCTTTGGGAGGTTTTAAAAAAAACAACAAGTTAAAATAAAAATTGTATTCTACAAATTTTATTTAACTTATTCTAAAACCCAAAAACTAACTCTCAACCCGAAATAAACGCAACCTCGGAAAAGGTATCCTTAAGCGAATATCGGCGCTGCGAGTTCATCGGTGCCCTCAGAATTTGATTTCGGGCACCGGTTCAAAAGTTAGAAATTCCCGCTCGTTTGTTCACTAAACGTACCCGAGCCAAACTTCGGAAATTGATTCCGGGCACTCCGGGCCTCGGAATCAGGTGCCGTCAGAAACCACGTTCTTGTAAAATTCTGAATAATATTAAGAAAAAATTTCCCTTGAATTTTTCAGGTCTTTACATTACTCTCACCTCCGGGCTTTACGTCCCCGTAAAGATACATCAAAAACTATGGAAACAAATGAGGGTATTGAGAACGCATCTGAGCCTCCCGCTCCCAAGTGCTCTCCTGGAGGTTCCCGTGCTACCATCTGATGCGCACAAGAGGAATCGATCGCCCACGTAGGACCCGCTCCTGTCGATCCTCTATCTCCACCGGGACCTCCGTAAAAGTCGCCCCATCGTCAATGTCAAGCTCCTCATGGTCAATGATGTGCGTCGGGTCATGCACGTATCTCCTCAGCTGAGATACATGGAAGACGTCGTGCACCAAGTGCAACTGAGGTGGTAGAGCCAGGCGATAGGCCACCTCGCCAATCCTGCTGAGGACCTGGAAGGGTCTGATGAAGCGCGGAGATAACTTTCCGCCTCAGCCAAATCTATGTATACCACATCGAGGTGAGACCCGCAAGAAGACGTGGTCGCCATCCTCGAACTCTAGTGGCCTCCGCCTCCTGTCAGCGTATGACTTCTGCCGGCTCTGAGCTGTCCTCATCCGCTCTTGGATGACCTGGACCTTCTCTGTCGTGGCCTGGACCATATCTGGTCCCACAAGTGCTGACTCCCCAGGGTCTTTCCAGCACAAAGGAGATCTACAAGGTCGGCCGTACAACGCCTCGTACGGTGCCATCCCGATGGTGGAGTGGTAGCTATTGTTGTACGCAAACTCCACCAAGGGTAGGTGGTCCTCCCAGCTATGACCAAAGTGGAGGACACATGCGCGGAGCATGTCCTCGAGAGTCTGAATGGTCCTCTCAGTCTGATCATCCGTCTGAGGGTAAAAGTCTGTGCTCAAACGTAGCTGCATCCCGAACGCCTCCTACAACCCCTTCCAAAGCCGAGATGTAAAGCGAGCATCTCGATCGGAGACGATAGATGATGGCACACCGTGGAGCCGCACAATCTCCTGAACGTAGAGATGTCCCAAGCTCTCCACTGATCCCTTCTCTCTGATGGGTAAGAAGTGTGACGACTTGGTGAGTCGGTCAACAATCACCCATATGGAGTCGTGACCTCTGGAAGTGCGTGGAAGTCCAGTCACGAAGTCCATAGATATGACGTCCCACTTCCACTCAGGGACCTCCAAGGGCTGTACCAAGCCTGCTGGTACCCGATGCTCTGCCTTCACCTGCTGGCAGGTGAGGCATCGAGAAACAAACTCTGCTACAGCCTTCTTCATGCCCGGCCACCAGTGCTGTCGTCTGAGATCTTGGTACATCTTCGCTACTCCAGGATATACCGCCAAAGGGGAAGTGTGAAACTCTCTCAGCACCTCCTCTTGCAAAGCGACTGGTACCATGGTACGTCCTCTAAAAAGGATTTCGTACTCTGATCCAAGGGAGAATCCATCAGGTGCATGTCCCGAGGATATCTGTGCGCGACGTGACTCACAGTCAGCGTCCTCACGCTGTGCCTCTCTGACCCGCTGCAGTAGTGGAGGGGTGACTGTGAGAGTCTGAAGGAAGGCTACTCCATCACTATCCACGAAGGATATCTGCAAAGAGGCTAGCTGGTTCGTCGCCTCCTCAAGTAGCTGAATGGCCATCCTCCTGCTGAGGGCATCGGCTACTACGTTCCCCTTCCCAGGAGTATAGACTATCTCAAAGTCATAGTCCTGGAGGAACTCGAGCCATCACCGCTGTCTCAGGTTCAGGTCCTTCTACGAGAAGATATACCTGAGACTCTGATGATCAGAAAAGACTGTAAAGTGCTTTCCCATCAGGTAATGTCGCCATGTCTTCAGAGCAAAGACCACTGCCGCTAACTCCAGGTCATGGTTAGCGTAGTTCTGCTCGTGCGGCCTCAACTGTCATGATCCATAGGAGATCACTGCCCGCTCCTACATCAGAACACATCCGAGTCCGGTCCCTGATGCATCGCAGTAGACTACGTACCCTACTCCCTCCTCAGGCAACCTCAAGATAGGTGCGCTGGTCAATCTATGTCTCAGCTCCTGGAAGCTCTGCTGACATCTGTCTGACCACACGAAGGGTTTCCCCTTCTTCGTCAAAGCTGTGAGTGGTGTCTCAACTCTAGAGAAGTTTGGCACGAATCTCCGATAGTATCCAGCTAGTCCCAAGAAACTCCGAACCTCAGTCACGCTCCTAGGTGGCTCCCATGCTAACACAGCCTTGATCTTCGCAGGATCCACTACAACTCCCACCTCAGAGATAACGTGTCCCACGAAGTGGACCTCACATATCCATAACTGGCACTTCGAGAGCTTACCATAGAGCTGGTGCTCTCGGAGTGTGTCTAGTACAACTCGCTAGTGATAGGCATGCTCCTCCTCAGTCGTAGAGTAAATCAGAATGTCGTCGATGAAGACCATGACAAACAGATCAAGGTATGGCTGAAAGATCATGTTCATGAGAGCCATGAACACTGCTGTATCATTGGTTACGCCGAAAGGAATAACCATGATCTCATAGTGGCCATACCGACATCTGAAGGTCGTCTTCTACACGTCCTCATCTCTGACTCTGAGCTGATGATAGCCTGACCTGAGGTCTATATTCGAGAACCACCGTGCTCCCTTGAGCTGATCAAATAGGTCATCAATCCTTGGTAGCGGATACATGTTCCTCACTGTCACCCGGTTCAGGCGACGATAGTCAACACAAAGTCGCAAGCTCCCGTCCGCCTTCTTGGTGAACAATACCGGGGAAGCCCAGGGTGAAACACTGGGTCGGATGAACCCCTTGCCCTGCAAGTCCTCCAACTGTACCCGTAGCTCTCGATGCTCAGCGGGGGCCATCCGATATGCTGGAGTGGATATCGGGGCTGTCCCGGGGTACAAGTCAATATAAAAGTCTACCTCTCTGTGAGGAGGTAGCCCTGGAACGTCGTCAGGAAAAACGTCCGCAAACTGATCCACCACTACAAGAAAACCATGACTCCACACATCAACTTCTCCAAGGATGAGGCTATCCAACTGATGAGTAATGGGTTGTTCTCTCCTCCGCGGAAGTCCATCCTATGCTGCAAAGGCTCCCTTCTTGCCGGTGAAGGTGAACCTGCTCCCGTCTGTGCGTACACATCACACCTTGGGCCTAAAACAGTCAATCTGCGCATAGACCGTAGATAACCAATCCATGCCCAAGATGACTACGTAAGGCCTCGACGCTGCTACAAGAAGATCCCAACCGAAACTCTCTCCTCCTAGAGTAAGCTCACACTGCCAGCACCAGTGCATAATCGTCGAGTCTGCTCCCGTAGGAGTCTCTAGCCGTAAGGATCGAGCCAACAGCTCTATCGGAATCTTCGAGCTCCGAACAAGGACAACGACTATGAAAGAGTGACTCACTCCTATGTATATAAGTACTGCAGTAAGGGTGTAATAGACATGGATCGTACCTCGAATCATCTCGGGTGCGCCGTGGTCGTAGGCCTCTGCTGCCTGGAGTTGTGCCTGTCTCTGCCCGCCTGCTCCCTGTGGTCGGGGTGGACCTCCTGGTGGTGATGGTGGCAGAGCCTCAAAGCGTCGCCCACCACCTGCTGCTCGGCCAGCTCCTCTGCCTCGTCCGCCTCCTCCCTGTGGACCGCCATGGTCGACCCTCTGCCTCTGCCTCGATGGTCCCTCAACCGTCTGCTACTCCTCCGCACGGCGGGTCGGGCAGTCACGAGCCATGTGGCCCTGCCCGCCGCACGAGTAGCACTGCCTGCCTCTCGAAAGACTGGCTCCTCGCTGTGTGACCCGCACTGCTGAGCCAGTTTCCTGAGGTCTTCTTCCTTAAGGTCTGGTCTGCCTGAACCCCTGAGTCATCTGTCGACTACCTGCTACAGATGAATCTACCATGTGCCACCCTGTGGTGGGTCTCAGCGCTGGTGTAGACTTAGCAAGGAAGCTCTCGATCAAAAGGGCATGCTCCAGTACTCCTGTCTGAGTCGGTATGCTGAGGGAGATCAGCGATGCCCTGATCTCGTGTCTCAATCCCTGCTCGAAAGTTTGGTCCCTGAAGAATGGGTCCCGTACCATGCCGGTCGAGTAGCGCGAGAGATCAGTAAATCTCGCCGAGTACTGAGCGACCGTCATGCTGCCCTGCCGCAGCTAAAGAAGCTCCTGGATACGCACCGCACGAAGGGTGGCTAGGACAAACTCCGAGCGGAAGAGGCTCTCAAAGTCCGTCCAAAGTAGAGATGCCTCATCGTGAACCTGGAGCATCAAGCTCCACCATCGGCCCGCTACTGCATGCAGTAGACTCGCAGAGAGGATCACCATGAGGTCTGCAGGTGTCCTCACTATCCTAAAAACACGTACCACTGCCTCCAGTCAGTCCTCTGCTGCCTGGGGGTCCGTCTCCCCAAAAAACCTGGGTGGTCGCTGGCACTGGAACTCGTGTAGAACTCCAAGGCGACGAGCATTGTCAGCGGCTGGTGCTGGAAGCATCGGTGGCTCGGCAGGTAGAGCTACCGCCGGTGCCACTGTTGACAGAGGGCCCTGCACTGAGGCCTCGTCGCTCGGTGGGCTGTCGTCACACTCGACTCTCGGAACCCTAGCTGGCTGCCATCGTGGTGCTATCCTGAAAAGGAAACAGGTGCCCCACGGTCAGAACAGTATACCTGGTGAGCTGATATAAAGTAATCACAAAGAAAACTTTGAAACACACACGCAATCAATGTTTTCGTGCATTAAGTCGGAAATCAGAAGTCAGGGTCCTGGTGTACGGATACGTCGGCCGCTGCACCAACACTGGACTCCCTGGACTGATAACCACACTCAATACCCGAAACATTATTGCTTCACATAGAAAAGATCAGAGTTCGCGGTAGAACCAAACTCCTTTGATACCAATTTGTCACGACCCGCCCTCGGGCCCCGTGCCGGGACTACCCCAAGCCCGCATTCCATAGGCCAGGGGCTTGCGACTAGCACCAAGGCGTAATTCCCAGTAAAAGGGAAGGCATTGCCTTTGAAAAGTAAACAAACACCACAGAGTAAGTAAGCGGAAAAGTAAACACTTTGTAAAAACAGAGTACAACTGAATGTGCGGAAAAGTAAATGGGCCAGTATACAAACCCAAACTGAAAGTAAAGTACAACTCGAAAGTGAAAACAGCAACTGTAAAGTAAAAGCCGCTACACTGAGCTATCCACTAGAAATCCCACCTGAAGGGTGGGTACAGATAGCTCCACTGCTCCTCGGGTCCCGCCGTCCGCTCCGAACACGTCCCGCCCAGTGGTCCACCTCCAGGTACCATCCTGCTCTGCAAGCCTCAGCCAAGATCAACGCTGTCCTTCGTCTGCAACCAACACAACGTAGTGCGGGCATAGCCCGTGCAGGGGTGATTATAAGCTACTCAGTTGGGACCCCGAGACCCCTGAAGGGCTCCCAAAATCCACAAAGGATAAACCACAAATGTGAGATACAAACACGAAGTAACAACCGATACTGCTTAGGTATATTCCCATACATATACCTATGTCATCAATCCCAATACGCTCCAACCTCCGAGCCCAAGTACAACTCAGTCCACATAGGAAAGTAAACGTATTCCACACATGAAAGCAAAACGAAATCTACACAGGATAGCACAACACAATCCACACAGGAAAACAACAAGATTCAGCTCACACAGGAATACTTCTTCGAAAGACGATAAAGATGATCTCTGATCCATCTAAGTTGTCGGACCCACGAAGGATTGATAGGTATCTAACCCCCACAATGACCCACACAGGATCGGGCCCACATAGGACCTGTAGGCACTGGTTCACACAGGACCGCTGAGCGCAAAGACTCACACAGGATCGGACCCACATAAGATCGGGCCCACACAGGACCTGTAGCACTGATCCACGTAGGATCGCTGAGTGTTGTAGTCGTTGTCGAATCCAAAGAGGATCTCTGTACTGTCGTTGTCGCAGTCACAGTAGCAGTAGTAGAAGCAGTTGCAGTAGCAGTCACAGTCGTAGCCAACACTAGGGTTCCCGCACACAACAAGCTCATTCGAGAGGGTCCGCTCCACGAGCCGAGAGGCTGATATATCAACTTTCACTAAGTCCAGAGTTGATGTATCCAAAAGTTCCGTATCGCCAACATGAACTCAACGCAATAGACGGCGCGTCGATCGGACGCCCGGTCTGAAAGTTATTGGCTTTTTCGTCCCAGGGGCCCGGTTGGTTTTTAAGGCAAAACCAACCCGACCGTACTCCACCTGCGTCCAAACCTCGGGCTAAGTATTCCAAAAGATCCGTCTCACTAAGAGAAACACAACAAAGCTGACGGCACGTCAATCGGTCGTCCGTAGCTCATGATATGAGCGTTTCCGCTCCGAAGGCCCGGTTGGTTTCGTGAACGAACCAACCCGGCCAGACTCAAAGTATTCCGAAACTTTGAGTGCGATATACCGAATCGACCGTCTCAATCCAAGGATCGCATCACCGCTGACGGTTCGTCAATCGGAGGCCTGCGGCTCAAGTTATGTCCAAAAGACCGAAGTCGTTTCAAAAACGGGGGGGTCCGGGTCCGGGCCGACCCGGCCCGACCCCCCCCCCCCCCTGAGTCGGCCCCAAGCGGGGCGACCCGACCCGGGTTCAACCCGGCTCGGCTGGCGGCGCGGTCCGGCGCGGCCCCGCCGGCGGTGGCGCGGCCTGGGCGCCGCTCGGGTGCCACGTGCGGGGGGCAAGGCCCCCGCTTCTCTACTGGCGGCGCGGCTGGGTGCCTCGCCTTGGAGAACCGACACCCCCTCATGGGGGCCTGCTTTTGAAAGAAAATGGGGGGGGGGGCGCTGCCCCCCCTTGGTGTAACCGCACTCCCCCCCCCCCCATTATGGGGGGCCAGTTTTGGCCACCCGGGGGAATTTATTCCCCCGATCCTTCTCCCTTCTGGCCGGCCCAACATGGCCGGCCGGTTCTTCCTCAACGGGACTGGCAAGGCCGGTCCCCCCTTCCGGCTTTCGACACCGGCGGCCCGGCTAGCCGCCGGTCCTCTCGTCCCGCCCCGGCCCGGAACCGGCCGTGGCCTTCGTCGTTCGGCGCGGTGCGACGGCACCGTGCCCCACCGCCGCGGCCCCGCTCCGGCCGCGGGGCCTTCAACTCTCTTTGACGTGGCGCGACGGCGTCGCGTACTTGCATTATTTTACAACGCGGCGCGAAGGCGCCTCGCATTTCTTGTCGTATGATCCTGCGCGGTGCGACAGCACCGCGCCTCACCCATCTCAATCCACAAAAAAATCAATATGAAAAGGAGGAGGGTCGTCCGTGTTCGTACGGTCCGGCCCCCTCGTGTTAATTGCTAACAATTGGATAAATTTCACGAAGAAATATTCTCGGGTATAAATCATGAACAAAAGCAATAATTAATCCCCTACCTCAGTTTCAAGTACGATGTTCGTCAACAACCCGCGGAAGACAACGTCGCAGAGGTCGGGCGTCGCGGTAAACGTTCGTCAATTCCGTTGACAAAGAGGTACGTCTGAAGAGGTACGTTGTTGGTGAATATTCGTAAGCCGACGAAGGAAGTCCGAGGAGGAAGCGGTGTTCCCTTTCGTTGACACGGAAGGCATCGTCGATCTTCGGAAACAACCGGCTACGAAGAAGATAGGAGCGGCGTTCTTCGTCAGAGCTTGAGTGTTCTTCGTGTTCGTCGTCAATGTTTGAAGAAGAAGAAGGAGCTCTCAAATCCTCTCAAGATGGCTAACCAAAGTAAAATAAGCTAAGGCTTATTTTATTTACACAAATAACAACTTGAATTTCAAAGGTTTGAAATTCAAAACAACCCACCTTAATTAATTAAACCAAGTTGTCAATCATTAATTGAAATGGGTTAGAGGGGAGGTTTTGAGAGAAGTTGAGGAGTTGGGGTTCGTGTGGGCCCCACCACACTTAATCCTCCCAAGGGAGGTTAAGTGGTTGTGGGTCCCACCCCTAACTCCCTTTGGGAGGTTTTAAAAAAACATGTTAAAATAAAAATTGTATTCTACAAATTTTATTTAACTTATTCTAAAACCCAAAAACTAACTCTCAACCCGAAATAAACGCAACCTCGGAAAAGGTCTCCTTAAGCGAATATCGGCGCTGTGAGTTCATCGGTGCCCTCAGAATTTGATTCCGGGCACTGGTTCAAAAGATAGAAATTCCCACTCGTTCGTTCACTGAACGTACCCGAGCCAAACTTCGGAAATTGATTCCGGGCACTCCGGGCCTCGGAATTAGGTGCCGTCAGAAACTGCGTTCTTGTAAAATTCCAAAGAATATTAAGAAAAAATTTCCCTTGATTTTTACGGGTCTTTACAAATATAATAAAAAATTGAATGGAAGGATATATAAGACCCACACATCTTTCATAAATACTTTTGTGTTTAGTTTACAAATAATTATTTGTTCATATACTATACAACTAATATAAATTAAATGGATTTCCTAAAACATGAAAATTTAAATGAATTTATTTTTGAAAAAAACACTGTGAAATAATATATGTTGCATAAAACATACAAATGGTTACCAGGAAAATTATATTAGGAGCCAATGGAAATAGAATGGTATTTTAAAAAAAATAAAATGGTAAAGAAAAACATTTTTCAAAAAGTAATTTGATATAAAAAACATTATCACCCAAAAGTATCATATAATAAAATAAAATAAAATAATGAAACATTAAAAAAATGAAATTAGAACATTTTAAATATAATCAATAAATTGACTACCGAATCATGCTAATGTAATGATTTAAAAAATATATTTATTGATGGTATGTCAATAGTTATAAGCCTCATTTCAAAAAGTATAAATTTTGTAAAAAACTATACTGACAACCAATCATTGATTTTGATTTTTATTAAAAACTAATATTCCTTAAAAATAGAGTTATAATATATTAAAAACGTATAGTATAGAAAACATTAGGTACAATAAGAAATTTTTTAACATAGTAAAGAGATTTTATGTTTAAATTTCTCCCACCATTACCATTGGTTTCAATGAAAGTGATTTATCATCATGTATCGTTAATATAAAAACCCCATTTCTGTATTTGTGAAGCATATTCATGTACATTTTCATATATAATACTAATTATGGAATGTTTTCTTTAAATAGTATAATATTATAATCTTCTTTCATCATTTATGTAATTCCCCACCTTGATCCACTGTGTTTGAGCCACTGAGTTGTTGAGCCACAATAACTATTGTTCGCCACTGTATATTCCATAAGTGTCTAACTACTATTTAGAGTATTAATTCTATCAGCAGTGAGACCATAAACTCAGTAACATATAATTGAACCAATAATATTAATAAAATAGATAACTATTTGAAATAAATTTTGAATATGTATCATCAGAATTATATATTATATATCACAAAATTCATTTAAAAAATAAATATTCATAATCACACAACTAGTGTTAAAAGTGAATCCAATAAAAATGAGCATGCTAAAAATTAATTACAACACTGGGGTAATCCTATAGAATCTATCAAAGTACATCTATTATATTTATGATCCATTTCATAACTACCTTGCCTGTTCCACTTTCCATTTCATGGATCACATTATATTATGTCTACATTCCCACCTTTATTTTAGTGTTTGGTGTGAGTATAGACCTAGACAGACACCACAAATGGCTTCCTAAGAAAATTTCATATTCATAGTAGTGCATGTCAAGATTAAAATTAAAATAACATATATGTAATGAATCCATTTTTTTCATTCGTTAATATTATCTCTCAATTAAATTCATATATAACATTATTATCTAATGTCATTTCAAATTTAAAATTCTTTTGATCCACTTTCCACTAGGTAATTCAATATAGGTAATCAAAACTCATCTTCTATCCTTGTGTTGTCCTCAAGTCAAATGTTGTACCGAAGTGTAGTCTCCCTATAGGTAAATTGACCAAAAATTATTCCACATATATATTGGTTACTATTAATAGAATATAATTAAATTATATACAAATAAAATACATGTAAATAGTTTATATAAAATTCATACATGACATATCAATTCATAAAAGAGGAACACAATACAAACACACAATATGTGGATAAAACACAACATGTTCTAATTAAAAAACTCTATTTCATGCCAATTATCAAATATATGACCTATAAATTGAAAAAAATCCTACCTTATAGATTTTATCAACATCATCAAGGTTTTTAAATCGATAAATTACTTAATCGCATTCATATCACAATGTGAGTTAGCTCATATGTAACAGATTCTTAACTCTGGTTTCATTCTTCACAAATATGTCTACAATGAGAAACCTAAATAGATTTCACATTAAGAAGTGTGTTTTAGAAAATTATACCGCATAGATTTAATAAATGGAAATAGTTATGAGATATGAATAATGATTGGAATCTAATTTAATTGTTTAGTTGTGTGATCAATAATTGAATATGAATTCCTTATTAGTTTTAGAAGGTACCATTATTTCTAAAAAATGTACATCGATCAACCAAAAATACATAAATGGAAAAGATAAATAATATAAAAAAATAAAGTTTAAAGATTATTGATCTATTATAATTTACATAGATACATAAACTATTCATAATAGAAGTTTCAATAAAAGAAATAATGACATTGACTTGTCAAAACACTCTGAACTAGAAACAATTCAAGATTCTGTTATTACGTGTAATTCAAACTCATATATCGAGAAGTAGATTATTGAATCTATGAATCAAATTAAGGAAAAATATAAGATCAAGGAAGAATATAAAATAATGGAGGGTTTCGATAAAATTCCTGAATTAAATATTATCAACTCATTTTCAATATTAAAAATCTAGTTTTGGAGGAGATTAATTGGTCAGGAAAGGCTAGATGAGTCACTAAAATGAATATGGATTCATAAAAAAAAAATAATTGCTAAAAAAATAAAAATTTCCATTAATAATAATTTAATTCATTAATTCCATGTGTTCATGGATCATCCTTGTGATTGGAAAAAAGAACACCAATCAAGCACCCTTTATTGGATTGGGGATAAGAATCATGGTTGTCACTAATTTTTTTCTAAGATTAATTCTAACCATTTTTTATCCATTTTATCATTATTGATTTCTATATCAGTATACATTTATTTTCAAAACATTCACATTGGCCATGTTCTTCCCAATGACCAACTACCAATAATATAATGGGTTTCTAAGGAATTAGAATGATTTTTCCAAGAAATATTATTCTAAACAAGAATATATAAAATTAATACAATCCTATATGTAATAATATTGAAAAATATAAAAATATTATTAAAATTTTTATATCTTTTTTTAATGGTGATTCCTTGGTCCAAAACGACCAAAGCATAAATATTATTAAAAAAGAAATATTACAAGAGTCAAAAAGGAGAGATCATATTAAAATTATTTTAATGAAAGGAATGGAGAGCAATGGGAAGGTCTTGTAACTAAGTAATGTTCGGATTGACTCATATGTTTGCCAGACCATCTGCAACCACGTTTTCTTCTTAAAAACATATGTGATGATATAGTTAAGATCGCTATGTGAATTGGAGTATTCCATCCAGTGGGTAGTAATCGGCCAAGGAAGGTGTAATATGTCATTCCCAATTGCTTGGACGACAGTCATCGAGTAACTTTTGATCAAAAGGATATTACAACAAATGGATTTTGTAAAGGTAATGGAATGAATCAAGCCTAGAATCTCAGCCTCAAGAGAGGTGGAAATGACACATTTACACCTGAATCATCCAAGGATCTGGCCATGGTGATTTTTTAAGAAAACACCACAACTTGCAGGTCTCGGATTTCAATTAGAGGTGCCATCGATATTAATCTCGATCCATCTTGTATGGGGGGGCTCTCCAGAACCCCTTTAGTGAAAGATGCGGCTGACAGAAATTGCCTTTAATCTTGAGATGCCTCAGGAACACAAAGACTTGCACATAGTTTTGGCCACGTTCCTTTTTAATCGAGGCTACTTCTTGTATGGAAATGATAATCCTCATCCGACCAACATTTTTATTGAATGAGTAATTATTATGAAGAAAAGAATTCCGATCATACCAAATCACATGGTGGAGATCAAAAACCGCAACATTAAAGAGTTTCCCTATTTGTTGAGAGCCATCCATTTTAGCACATTTTTTATGTTGAGATTTGATAGAATTATGCTTCAAACATCTAAAGTAAAAAATGCCAAGAATGTAGTTCTATATAGTAGAAGCAATAGATCAATAGGGAATGTGGTGGTTAGAATCTTCAATATGTTGATTACAAATTTTTTATTTAGGGTTGATTTGGATTCCCAAATATTGAAATCAATGTTCTGTGGGAATCCTATTGTGAGAAAGACTCCATATGAGCATTAATTGCGATGGTTTTATCCATGGTTTGTAACTGTGCCCTGGTCAACTTGTTGCAAACCCATTGAAAATGGTTGTATTGGTAAAAAAAATATCATGTACATTAATGAAGCCCTTAAAGAAAGACTTACTTGGATCCTTTTTCACAATACCTCTAAAACTATCTCCTTTATAAAATATATGTTTATTGAAAAACATAAAATGGTTAATTAGAACTTCATTAACTCATCTATCAGGCCTTCCTTAAAAAACTCTTTCACTAATATTATGTATAACTCTAGATGGAGGGTCTCCAGAGACTCCTCCATGAAATATTGGTTGGATAAATGGACTGACATGACTTTAATTTTTTTGATTCATCCTGATCAAACCCTTGATAATAACAACATCTCTATTAGATAAATTTGAAACACTCAACCTGATCACCTTCTTGAAACTATTCTAAACATTATTGAAAACTACTATTTCTCTCACGATAATGATTTCATAACATGGGAACCTACTCTTAAAAATTTTATATCTAAAAATATTATTATTCTAGAAAATTAATACATGTTTCAATTTAAAATATCAAGGTCACCAAAATCTCCACCTTTAAAGACTTCTTTCCATCAAGATGCGTTTGTAAAAATCCTTATCATACAACTCATTTCACTAAACTGTAATATAAACCTCTCACTCCAATTTATCCTCCTTGAATCATCCTTGATGTAATAGAATCCTAATAATAATTTTCATTATCCCTCATATATCTTTTTTTTCATTGGTCTACATTTAGAATCAGACACTCCACATATGAATCAATAGAATAAAATACAACATCCTTTTAGACGATTAAATACATTAGATCATGCATTATCATAGATATATATGAAACATAGACCACATTTTTTATAAATATTTTGTTAAAATGAATGTTTAAATGTTATGACACCATTAGAACACACTTTGTGACCTTTAACAGAGCAGAATAGTGAAAATATTGCTTCCATGTCTTCTTCATTCGTCAGGGTACTACCCAAGGGGTCACGTACTAAAGAGACCAATCACCAAAAAAAATTCTCCAAATGTATCCTTCACCATTTTGAAGAAATCATACCCACAATCTATGTTGTGATAAACCTCTTATTAATTAGTTTCACTCCTTCATATGTCTCTTATACCATAAAATGAATTAAAACATCTACCACCTTATAATTTGTCATAAATTAATTAACAAACATGATATATAGTATATAGAATCATAAGGATTGATTTAAATAATATTTTGATAACTATTATTGTTTGAATACTCAAAAATTTCTAATAATCAAACAATGGTCCACCAATGTTCAAAATGAAATGTTGAATCAAATCCATATATATATATATATGATAATTGTTTTCTCTGAATATCCATATATCTCATAAAAATACTCTTTTCACTATATTTTATAATTCCATAAGGTCAAATATATTCCCTTAAAAATGATAAAGAAAAAATATGTCCATATCAGTTATAAATATCAAGATATACGAATGAAACATTACAATCTCAGGGATATATAGCTTCACTATAGAATCTAACAAGTGATTCCAATGAATCATGAATAAATTTTAAATATTTATTTAATAGTAGACCATTACCCATGAAACATAATAGCACATAAATGGCCTAGGTAACCCCATAAAAATTTCAATTATCATGACCTCCCACTTCCATATGGGCACTATAAGTGGATAGAGTAAACCACAAGGTAAATATTACACAACATGTATCCATTTAATGATAATGTATCATGATACAAATGTAGAAATGTACCTCTACATCCCAAGCCACCATAAAATTCACATAAATTCAGGGTGAATGATATTCAATCAATAATTTTCCTACCACATAATGGAATATATTTCTCATATCAACACTTTTCAGACCGAAATCATATATCCCCACTTAAACCACCCGCTTCTCTTCTTCTTAAAAAAAAACTTTGATACCACATTAATCATCTTCAAAACATGTGATTCAGGAATCCATTTTATAAAACCCTTCGAAACATACATTACCTCCAATCAGAAACCTTAGGGTTCCTTTATGAAAGATATAGGAATAGTAGTACCATTTACCAAAAACATTGTGGTACAATGTATGCATTGAAACCGCCCCTGAAGCATAATCCATACTTCATATTCATAGGTACACACACTGTTGGGCTAACCTTCCAAAAAGTGAACCTTTATTCTTCCCAACTTATCCTCACGTATTCACAACTCAAGTAGCACCACCAACCATAAACCTCTATCTTATCCCTTTAGGATAATCTAATACCACAATACACTTTGAGTTCCACTATCAATGTCCAAAAAATCAACATGTGTGATACTCACCAAAAGTAATACATACCCTGTTAGAAATCACTCACATGTTACTGTGATGGTTGAATGATACCAACTCTCTAATCATGAGTAAAATATAGGAAAATATATTGATCATCTCTCCAAACTATATATATCATGTCATGAATATTTAAATTATTGGAAATGGTGCTCCCACCCTAGTTCCAATGCACAATGTTACTAGCACACCAAAAAACATTTACTTTGATCTATACCAAAGAAGTACATATTCATTGGAACTACCTGAAAAAACTAATCTCCAAGATTCAAAATAAAACTAGTAAGGTATATACTCACATGGTCTTCAAGAACCAAGCAATATCCTTGTGGTCTAACATGCACTCCGTATGGTCACAACCCTTAGATTTTACACACAATAATTACTGAACAAAACCTCACAACCCACCGGTCACAACCCTAATAAGGTTACCCTAAACAAACCATGTATTCTACTTCATAACCCAAAATAACTCACAAAACAAATCAAAAGTATCAAACTATGGAACTCCCACTTCTCCAAACCACACATACAAGATCCATACTGAAAACACAATGGATACCCACCTTTGAACTCAAACATTTTCATTTTAAAATTATTGTTCACCCGATGCGTTAATGAATGTCCAATTGGAATTAACCACTAATGGATATGATATCAAGCTAAAAACCATAAACATACTATTCTTCATAGTCTATCCCAATGGTCATCATAAAACATAGAACACTTCCCTCTACCATACCTACTATGGGTCATGGTCAACATGGGTTAACCGATTTAATTAATCACATCTATTTCGTCCACACCTCTTCAATATAATTGTTATATTACAACATGATCCATTACTCTTAGACACGTCTCCAATTCCACATCTTTTTAAAATCATCACATTAACTCATTTACACATTTTATTAGGAAAAATTCATTTAAAATTTTATCATCATTGTGCAACATTTCTCTTTTAGAGACCGAGCCAGGTTTTACAATTTCTCACAACCAATAAATTCAAGCTGGTCATAACATTTCATTATACATTATAGTCATTAACTATTCATTTTTATTATATTTATTCACCAACATGCATTACCATTATTAGGTATCATTTTCATCAAATTCATCAAGTAAATTTATTCTAATATTTATTCCATGAGCGCCCTTCCTATGTGTGACTATGCTGATTCATTCCAACCATATCGTTAGGATACATGAATGATGAATGAATACACAACCGCGTACCATGCCAAAAATGATATAAATATCACAAATCAGTCAAATCACAAGACATGTGCATCACCTGATGGTGATGTATCATTCAATAGTAACAACTAACATAAAAAATAACAATTCCCACCTCGGGTGACTTGGGTTCACCCTCATACATTTGATAGATACTCCCCAACATGATCTCATTACTAGGGGCCAACACATCATTATATTATTTCTACCATCCCCAAATAGTTTGAAAGAGAAAAGAACTCCTCTAATACCACTTTGTAACATTTGAGACTTGGAATCCACTAAATTGGTTCCCGGATTTGAGTCATCACATGACCTCAAGTGAGCCTCTCCATACGCCAGATGTTGTTGACTATCAGAGAGGGTCCAATGAGTAACGTGGAGAGAAAAGACCCTCTTTAACCAAGAAAGACACAATAGAACAGAATATAAAAAGATGGATAATTATGAACTACCAACAAACATGCAAAACCAAATGTTTCCCAAAAGGGTAAAAACCAAAATAAAATACAATAACGTCCTACCATACTATTAATAAAAAGTCAAATAAAACCAAAATAAAACACACACCCAAAACATCAAACACATCTCGACTTTCTGTTTGGATCATTTTCCCTGATCTTAAAATAATATTTGATATAATATAATTAAATATGTTCACCATATTTAATGTCACATAAAATTTGGTTAGTTATTTAAAACAACTAGTTCCCCATAACTCAATCATGTAGTGCGAGTGTAACGTTCAATATTTTATGTGTATTATCTCCTTTACACTCTAAAACATCATGGTGAATCATAAAATATAGGCTCATAAACATCCACTTTCAACTTACCAATCACACCACATGGGATTGAATCTTCATATTTAGCTTTATAGCCACTATATCATTATTTCTAGTGTTCGATATCGTCCTAATGTCTAAATAATGAAACATTAATCATCTCTTCCAAAGGTCAATTCACACCTTGATAATTTGTTATTTTTGATTTATTGATTGGTATATATTTTGATGAAATAAATAATAAATCATTTCGAAAATATATTATAACTTCTTCTACCACACCGAACAGAATATAAAGATTCAAGTAGTTTTTCTCATGTATACATTTTTCCCTGGCCTCTTTATTAATTACATACTTATCTGGTATCAGAAGTACACCCAAACCAAAATCTAATGCACCTCTATATTGGGTATACTTTCCACCCCATTTGTTAGGTTAAAAACATTATATTCATGTATCATACCATTTTCTCTTCGAAGGATCCCACAAAAGTATTGAAACACGTGAAATTCAATAATTTCGTAGTCACATATATTATTTACACTGTTAATATTGTCTTGTCTAGAATCAATATCATTTTTTTCACTAAAAATCATTGGATTCTATGAATCTGAAATGAAATTATAGGGGAACCCAATTAAAATAGATCATCCACATTGTCAATTTTAATTTATATACATTCCTTTGATATTGATTGATAATTAAAGCATACACCCATAATCATGAATTTAATTTTTTGAGTAATTTTTAAAAATACATTTCAATATTAATGTTCCTAATACAGTCTCCAAATTTTGTCCAGTGACTAACCATGATGGAAATTATTTCAATTTAACATCAATGAATATGAATATAATATAATATATATATGCATTTTGAAACCCAATAATTTTATCCCCGAACACTTATATTATTTTAATTAGATTGAAATACAAAACATGGGACCCAAATAGGAAATATATTTTCGTAAAATAATTCTTGGTAAAAAATAAAAGTGTCACCCACATATGATTATATTCTTATCATTGATATATCACAGAGAACCACATATATCCCAGAAACTAATTTTTTATCTCATTTATACACGTATGACATAACTTGTTCATAACCATCTCTCAGTTCCTCCTTCATTAATATATTCTTAAATTCATAGATCCATCACCATTCTTATTTAATAATTGAGAAATACCACATGGTGAAGTGCTCTGGTGATCAAATCTATGTACATAAATGTACTCAATATGTATATTCATAACTGTTTAATATTATTGATCAATCATGTATGGGGTAATAGAAAAGATTTATGAACTGAATACATGGCTGATATTGAACTCATAGAAACTCATATACTGAAATAGTAAAAAGGGACATCCAAAAAATTGAGGAAAATATTCTCGGTATTAGGAAAATATAATTTATTTAGCACATTATAAACCCTTAATAATACACTAGAAAATTGTGTTGTGATCGAACTCTAAAAGTGATCATCTGTTTATAATATTTCATCCTACGTAACCCAAAATTAGAAAAAGTTATATAAATAATTCTTAAATGATGTGACAAATAATCATCAACCATAAAAGAAATTGTTTCAGAATTTTTTTAGAAAATTACCCACAAGGATCATATTAAATATATTCAGATCAAATATAAATAAATCATGTTGGTTTTGGTAGCTATCAAATATAATTGTGTTCCATTGAAAAATATAAATATCCTCATATCACACCCAAAATGATGTCTTGATTATAATGAAAATATTAATAATCTCTAAAATCATAATTTAATCCCACACTAACCGATCACTGATCGATTGTTTTGGGTACCAAAATACAAAATATTAAAATATATTTTCAACTATACAACATTTATAATTTAATCTTTAGTGGCCCACAAACATAGTCAAAAAGACTCTAATATATTTCACAACTCTAACTCATGTTTATAATGGAAACCACATATATAGATAACTAATGGGGAACATATCCACTAAACCATCTTTCCCTACCCTATGATCCACAATAATATTCATTCATCGAATCCAAAGATGAATTCAAATTACCAATATATAGTGATTCTTCAATCCTCCTCATAAACCATAAATTCAAAAAAAGGAATGCTTATAGACAAATAGAAAAATTTCGTAATAGATTATTTTTATGATCCCCAAAAATGTATAAAAATGAAATTAGTTATTATACATGTACAAATTTACCCAAATATAGAATAGTTCTATACACCAGTATCACCCATTGTAGGACCACTATTTAAGGGGAATCATATCCTCTTACATTACATTGTTATCACTCAACATTATTATATAGAACATCATATCGATACATCCAATTTTTTTATGTCTTTATCATGAGAATGGAAAAAGATGTGTTAATAATATTATATTTTAACTCAACTAGGATATTCTGCAAAATATAACCTAGTTTACCACCTCTTAAAATGTGTTCAAAACAAAAAATTATAACTAGACCAATATATGGAGACATAAGCCATCTTCCGAACAGAACTACAACTAAAGATGTTTTTGGTGTTTTCATCCATAATATCATGGTGATTTCAAATATCTATTTGTTGTAAAATACCACCACTAAATGAAATAAATTTCTAAAAATGATACCATCATAGTTATTTATATCACAATTCTGTAAATTTGTCAAGAAACAAGTAACATTACTCATCATGCACCCAAAAAAATACAGACCAAAATATATTAGTCCTATATCTTTCACTATAAAACCCTCAATAATATAAAATATAAAATACAAATAAATCAATAAATCTAATAAATATATGTTTACATAAAATTGATTAATTAGGTAGAATTTGATGAATTATAATCATATTTTTCCATAAAAAATATTTTATTCTAACTAAAATCAACAAATAAAATATACTATAAAATAAAACAAAATTATTTTATATAAACAAAATATATTTTCATTGATTTTATTTTTTCTAGAAGTATAAATTTTATTCCGACATTTAAATATTTTTAATTACAAAGTAAATTTAAAAAATAAGAATGTTAAAATTTATATTTTTTTATATTTAAAAACATAAGATTGTAAATAATAATTATTATTTATAAATGTAATAAATTATTTATCAAATTATAAGAAAAATTATGTTTAAAATGAAAATTTTTATTAATATAATTAATAATCGATGTTTTTAATACTATTATATTAATATAACTTAACACTTTTCCAAAAAATTGACATATATAAAATTACATGTTTTAAATAAAATAATTATCTAATTTAAGTTTATATGTTTATTAAATAAATTTTTAAATTATAATATTCATATGTATAAATTTATTATTAGTAGAGATTAACATTGAAAATGAACTTTTAGTGTATTTTTTTTAAAAATTAATATATGTAAATAATTAAATTACAATGTAATTCAAAATATTAATATGAAAAAATTTATATGTATATAACACTACGATGTTATATTAATATATTTAAGAAGTAATTTAATTTCAATTATGAATATTAATACAAAATTCTAGCCATGTGGACAACCATGGGATCACTAGATAACACATGTGGGACCCAAAGGTCAGCCACAAGTGTGTGAGATCTAACCTAGCTAGAATGCATGGTTGAATGGATGGTGCATAGATCCTACACATATATCAGATGATATTTAGAATGCATAGAGTTCGAAGGTGTATCTAGAATTCCTATAAACCTTTGGGAGGAGCCCTTGTGGGCATTAGTGAGTAGTAATACCAGTTATGACCGCATGTTCTATGGAAAAGAGTGATTCTAGGAGTGGAATCTATATAATACAAGTTATATTCCAATTAATTATTCATTCTAGGATACTATATGTGTGTTAATAATAACTTTCTATTATTGGTCATGTTTATATCGTGCCATTCGATCAACTTTTTCCATAAATCATATTGTCCCGTGATTCTTAATTTTTTCGAATTTATTTTTCTGACCCATGAAGACATTTTTTATTCATTCCCATATCAATCTAATAGTATTGTCTTCCCAAACAATGAATAACATGTCCTGAACCCATATCATCATTTAAATTCTTCACCTATGACAATCTAAAGTTCATTTAAGAAATAGAATGAAGAATCTATAGTTCCTTGAAATATTACTTGATATATTCCTCCATCGATAATTATTTTTTAATAATTTTTTTATAATAATTTAAATCATACATTACTCAAAATTTAATTGATATTAAAACAAATATTTATCTTTTTAATTTGAACAATTATTAGTATCTTTCACATTCTTGGGGAGTATTAATAATAATATCTTAAAGATTATTTTCAAATCATAATATATAGGTATGTATATATATATAATATATATAATATATAAGTAATAATTTAATTTAAATCCAATTATTAGATACATTTACTTTTAGGAATTATTTTTATTCTTGTAATATTTCACGGTGGAAACAATATATATTATTTGGATATATTTGTAATACTTATAATTTTTTCCCAAATTTAAATGATATTATATAATTTTAACCTCATGTTTTAGTCATCCTAGTCTCTTAAGATCATGGATGCATTCATCATTGGAAGTATACGTCTAAGATAATTTTATAGGTAGATATAAATAAATATATTTACCATAATGAATAACAAAACTATAATATTCAATTAATATTATAAATATATTAAAATATATTAAGGATGGATATATAATTTATGCTTCTAACAAATGGCTTACCAATATAGGTTCAATAAAAATCTAGTAAGTGAATGTGATAGATACAGAGTCAAAAAAAGTGAGTATAATTTGAAAAAGAAAATTTTATATAAGAATGTTGTTAATGGAAATTGATTATTTCGATAACAAAATTTGTTCAAATTAGAGTGTATGTTTTTTTATCATTTTAGAATATAAAAATATATTTTTATATTACTATGAATTACTTCTAATTAATAAAAACCCATGAATTATGGAAATCTACTTATTTTCTCATTTATTTTTTAATAAAAAGATAATCAATAATTGTGATTTATCTTCAATTAAATTTTTATATTAACTATGAAAATTTGGTATACAATATATTATTTTATATTTTAGAAATTATTATTTCACATATGTTTGATTTATTTTTGTACATATATTTTTTATTTTTTATTTCAAAAACATTGATTTTTGGAATATTCATATTTATTTGAAACCCTCATTGGTGATGAGATTGAAATTTTAATTTCCATATTCATGTATATAAAAATAATTTTAAAATATAACTATATTTTATATTTTTCATATTTTTTTAAATCATAATGTATATTATTTTATGTCTAAATTTTTTTTTAATTTAATAAACATAATTAAAAATAGCAGGTATTTCCATATTCTATAGTTATATTTGAAATTACCGTCATATTACTATATGTAATTTTTTATGTTCTATTTCCAAACAAATTTTTAAAGATGTATTCTAATTTATTTAATTGTATGAATAAAATTGATTTATCCTATTTTTTATACCATCATTGAAAAATATATTAACACATAGACTATAAGAAAGTATTTTTTTTCATGGAAAATAATTTATATACAATTTAGAAGGTTTCTAATTGATTTGAAATTATTAAGGTATTCCTGAAAAAAAAATTACTTAAATCATAGAATCTGGTTTCAAATGAGATGTTGAGGGATGATGAGTGAACTGAGAAACTAAATGGGAAATTCAAATAAAGTAGATACTTCAAGTGGCCTAATGGATTTCTTATTGTTTTACAACAACAATTATTATATATATAAGTAAAAAAATTTAATATTATTTTAATGGATAAATCCATAGAATTATTTACTAGTGATTTATTTTTAAATTAAAATAGTTTCCATAATATTACATCATTATTAGTTTTTGAAATATATTTTCTAATGACTACAACTTAATTTCCTAGACTATATTATTTGGGGGAATTATTTTATTGAAAAAATTATTCTATATTCTGAAATTAAAATAGTCCTTTTATATAGTGTTATTAAATAATATTTAAAAATTTATTTCATCATTGGATTTAAAATCCATTAATAAGAATATCCATGCTCAATATAAGTTATAAAAATGATATTCATGTGATCACTTGATGATCAAATTATAAAACACAGATATTATAAAATAATAACATTGTAATCAATATAATATGTTACACGCAATAATAAAATATTTTATAACAATTTTTCATTGTAAATTTAGATAAATTAGAAAAATATTAATCCAATATAGTTAATTTGATTCATATTTATTTTTAATTATTCATATTAAAATTTTATAGACATTGGAACATTTAATATTTTAAAAACCCTTCTTTATAGGCTTATCTATTGGATTCATTTGTAAATAATCATAACCACTACTGTTATTGGTTGTTGGAAAAATGTATTCAATATTTTCAATCTCAAATTTTATAATTTATAATAATGTTAATTTAATTTTTTTCCAAAATTAATATTGAAAACTGTAAAAATTAATTATCGTAATTTAGGTAAAAGGATTTATTTTAGGTTAAAATAAAAATATATTATATAAAATAGCCTCAAAACATATATGAAAAATATTTTATTGAAATATTTAAACCTTATTCATTATATGATTGAAAATTTCCCATTATTTGAAACATATGTCAAAAAACATTTGTAGATTTCATTCATTAAAAAACATGATGTTTTCCACTCACCTCAAATATAAATTGACATAAAGTATCCTATCTTCATCACACATATATTCGGTCTTTTAGATAAAATAATGTAAATTTAAATTCCAACGTTCCTCATATCATCAAAATTTTGTTTTTTTTAAATAAATCTACCCATGTAAATACTTTTTTGAAAATATAAAAAGGATACTCCAAAAGAGGTAACATTCTTCAATGGTCATTTTTTAATATGATCCACCACCTATTTAGATTTTTAATAATAAATATTGATATAAAAACCTTATTATATGAAAAAGGTTGGTATTTTTTATCTAATTTAATGACCTAGAAGAATATGAACCCTCATCAAATGGGTTATTTAATGTCATTCTTGTGTATTGTAGACTACCACAATGCTGATAGATGTCATTCATTTTACGAGTTTCACCACTCATGGTTGGGTTTGAATTTGTTTATAAAAAATATATATGATATAATTAACATAATTATATATATTAAGTCATTATATCATATTTATAATTTTATATTTCATTTTATATATGATATTATAATGTCGATCGTGTGTGCGGTGGACTATTTCCTCATGATGCTATTTGACTTATTTTTGAACTAACAATTTTAATGTAATGTGATTGGGATTAATAGATTTGTATATGTGATAGAAATTATTTTACTATGATATTTATTTCATATATGTAAATATTAAATGTTAATAAATATATTTTTCAATTTCACAAACTAAATGATGATAATGTTGCTTATATATGTGTGGACTACCACCTTCACAGTGAAATGTAATAATATTTTCACCACTCCATAAATTAGATGATATATATAAGTACATATAATTAGATAATATAATTTTATTATAATTATTAAAATATAAATATTATATACTACATTTCCATAATTATATTTGATTAAAGGAAATTTTAACCATGATGTTTTACACCCTATCATCTCAATGTCTGTAATGTTCTACATTGTTCAATAAAAATATATCAAGAATGTAATAGATATAATATATTTATTATAAAATAAAAATTATTTTGGTCATATTATTCAAGTGATTATGAAGCTATATAATACATTAAATAACTCGAACATTCATAATAACTCACAAATTATAAAACAATGCAATTAACAAACAAAATAATGAAAAAAATGAATCATTATTAAAGAATGGTAGATAAAATGATACAAATAATCCTATGTGATTTTATTAATATTCATATTTGTTTAGTGAAATTTATTACATTTTAGTATTATTTTACTTGATATTAATGAACATCAATGAAACAGAAGCTTGATGAAAGGGACTTCATCTCAATTTCATTTAATTGAGGTGCATTGTAAAGTTATTCACCAAATTTATTTATTGTGGATTATATATTGACTAATTGAAAGTTAATATAATTTATATTTCATTATTTGCATATTTTCAGTTTTAATTTTAATTACTTTATTTAGTGGGACTTCAATTAATTTTTAACCAGTAGTAAAAAATATTAGAATTAAATTCATTTATCATATGGTTAAATGAATCCTTCATTGTTTTTGATACATATGATAATGTTTGTCACAAACTGAATTCGGTAAACCTCAAAACTGGAACCAAACCCAGCACATGGAAAGGCCCAAAGAGTGTTCCATATCAACACTTATGGGAACAAGTTCTTGGGGATCATAAACATTTCATTGGGAATGATTTACCCGACTATAGGGTCATTTTACTACCAAAACTATTAATAAACCAAATAATAAAATAAATATGAAACAAGCCTTATATAAAATTTAGAACCGAATACATGGTTCTAATCATGGCACAAGACGTCCACTGATACATAAAAAGAGCATCAAAATGTCCCATGGGACTCCACACGACAAGGGTTTATCACCCTGAAGTTGTATCCCCAACACCACACCATGGAAGGAAACTAAGAACCCAACCCACCATCACCAAAGGACCTTCCTTGACCTGTGTCAAACATGATAAATTATACAAACACCCAAGGGGTGAATGTAGTGTGTGAGTCTAATACTAAAAAGTTACCACCAATATATTTTATATATTAAGTAATAATAGATTTAAAGAATGCCAGTTTTGTCAAACAATAAGTGGTGGAAATATTTTCAAAGGAATGATACTTTTAAAGGTAAACAACATAAAATTTGAAATTTCATAGAGATAAAATATTTCAATAAAAAATTTAAGGTATATTATTTTCCAACCGAATCAACTATAATCCAATGATAAATATAAAGTATTCAATTAGCAGAAATCTTGGGGACTCCCCTAGGAACTAGTTTGTCTCTAGCCACATGTACCGATTAACTCTATGTAAATTAAGCATTGAAATATCCATTCTCATGCTCCATCCACAGATAGGGATCATACCCCTAACCTAGTGGTCCCCAATATTCATCAAAATTGTTGTGTTAGTGTGGTAAATGTCCACCTTGGTATGTGAAACTAGGATAAAACCTCTCCAGATCACTAGCGTACATGTAAACGTCTGCCCACCTAGATACCCTGGTTACCCCCTTGTGATCAAAAAATTTCATGATGTTTCCAACATAAATTTTCATATAAAAACACCATTTTCCATCATTCACACTTAAATTAGTAGCGACATAATCATTTCACCATTTATATAACTCAATAATCATTTTAGAATATCCCTAAAACCTTTTCATGTAATATAAAAAAACATTACACTTAAGATCCATCTAAAATCCATCTTTGAAAACCAAATGCACTCCAAAATTACCCCAAACCTGAATTCAAAAAAAACATTTTAATAATACACTCCCATTAATTATAAAATATCTCCTTGTGGAATAACCTTTAACACTCTTATAAAAGAACAATTTTCACAAAAAAATTGGCATTAAAAATCAATTATTAACACATGCCACCAGAAACAATTTTAAGAGTAATAATGATGACGTATGAGTTTAATTAATATAGAAATAATGGATGGATAACTCATTTAGTAGTTATTACACATGGAACAACCTACAAAATGTTTCAAAACCCTCAACTCCTTGTGAGAATGATCAGCCACACCACTACTACTCCACAATGATGTTGAAAACATCATAAAATCAAAAAATTAGGCCATGAAACATAATAGCAAATTATATGTTAGAATACCTAATTTATTGAAATTAGTAACATCAATAAAAGTGTCATAGACCCAAGGAAAATGGATTTAACATGAGATGAAACTCACACAATTGAGAAACATTGATGAAATCTCACAAAATACACCCGTAACTAAATATCCAAACACTACAAAATGAATCTGGGATTTTAATAAGGTAGAGTAAGTCATATAAGAACAAAAATGAGGGTAAATGTGTAAAAATGAATTCTTTATTTTGGAAACAAGTTACATTTCCAAATATAAATGATTTGAGAATGCATGAGAAGTTTTTCCCAAATACGTGAGGTAGATGAGATGAAAAGAGGGATAAACGAACATGGGGGGTGCACCTAGGTTCAGTGGGCTTGGTTGAGAGGTGGAATCACTAAAAAAAGTAAAAAATGAATATTATATTACAGAATTAAAAATATAAAATAGAAAATTGGCTCACGGGTTGGCCCAATGCCTAAATTAATCACCCAAATCCAAAAGAATGGTTACTTCCAGGGGGTAAAAATGAATGTGGTTTTTTGAATAGGTTAGGGTAGGAAAATTAGGAAGTCTAATTGGTGAAAATGATGAAAAATTAGGGAGTTTTAATAGAAAAAAAATTGGTTTAAAATTTTGAAATGGGCTCACATTTGGGCCCAAATTATGAAAACCCACTATTTTCTCCAAAACGTTTTTGGAAACCCCCTCAACAATGAAAGAATATAAATGGCATGAAAATAAAATTAAAATAAGTCATTCATCTGATAGTTATCCCCACCATAAATAATTTCCTCCATCAGAAAGTCATGTGGATCCCTGATCAGTTAAGGGAAAAGGGAAAATGCTCTTCGACATGAGACGTCTACTCCCATGTTTCATGATCATCAATCACATGATTCTAGAGGACTCGAACAAGAGTAATAGTCATACGATGAAGATCTTTTTCTAATGAGTCCACAATTCACACCAGCTACTCTAATTATAATTAATCAGGATCTCTCTCAGGTTATTCCCAATTTATCACATTGGACCGGTCCAAGATTTACTTTTTAAATTCAGATACGTGGAAGTAGTCATGAATTTATGTAAACTGTGAAGGAAAGTTCAACCTGTAGTTTTCCCTTCTAATATGCATGGTGATCTCAAAACTAAAATCATAACATGGCATCAACTTACCTTGTTTTTCTAATGAACAATGAACTAGATGAGGATCCACATTCAGGAATACCCTTTCAACTACAAAAAACTATAGGTATCGATGCCTGTAGTCAACATATTATTTATGATGACTTTGAGATGTCAATAAGCACTTCCTAGTCAACATGGCCTTCTTAAACATCGCTTGCATAAGGATCATCCGTAATAGTTAAGTCTCACTACCTAAGCCTAAAATAGGGGGGGACCAGGAAGGATGACCATAGATTGCCTCAAAATGAACCATTTGTGTCCCATAAAAGACATATTTTAAAGGTAATTTTCATTTAATTTACATCCTTTCTTTGTTTTTGGGGTTTCCATAGGATTTAGGGAGGAATAGATGAGTATTCATGAATTGGGCCAAACCGTGAGCCCAATTCGAGATTAAAAAATAAATTTTGTATCTTTTATAACATTTTCATTTTTCAACATTTTTCATCCATTAAAATTCCTACCTGACCTCCCCTAACCTATTAACACCTCCAAGGTAATTTGGAGCTTTTACAAATCCATAACCAGGGTTTATATGGGGGTTCATCTAGGGGGTTGGGCCTGCCAGAAATCCCAATTCCTGTTTTAAAAATACAATTTGAGTTTGTTATAACGTATTCAATATTTGGGAGTTTTCGGTGATTCCAAGTCTCACCCAAGACCAATGAACCCAGCCACACGTCTGAACTATCTCCCCCCTCTTTGGAGCTATTTTTAATCTCTTTTTGGTTTCGAAAGTTATAGGGTTCCTCAAATATTTCTGATTTGAAGAGGTAAAATCTTTCATTCATAACTCTCTCAATTCTCAATCTTTTTCCTCCATTCCAGTTCCTAAATTACCTAATGCATCTTTTTCAAACGTACCCTAAATTGGGGCTCTTTTAAATTTCAGATAATAGAGTTTTGGAGTGATTACTTCAAGATACTTCAAGTAATTGATCCCTTTTCTTTCCTCTTTCAAATTACTTTCGGTTTAACTCATTGTTTTTAGGGTTTCTTTGGTTATAATTGAGTTTACTAATATCCAGAAACTAGGATTTCTAACCTAGGGTTTAACGTTGGGATTTCTAGGCCAATTTGTGTGGTTTTAGGTTTGATCTAGTTCTCTCTTGGTACAGCGGGGGTGCGATTTGATTTTCGCACGGAGATTCAAGGGGTTTTGTTACTTTGGTAGGTGATTCCATTGTGTTTGCAATTTTTGTGAATTAGATTATTGTTTTAATGGAACCTTAATGTTTATTTCACTTTAATGTTTCTGTAAAAAATGGTTTTAGTTGAATTTATAATTCAAATGAATTTAAAGTTCCAATTTATGGTGAAATTGGGGGTTTTTAATTCAAATATTTTATTGGTTCATTTTGGGCTGCCCCATAACTGAATTATTGGTTCCATTAAAGGGTATTGATCTGAAATTTTGTTTTAATGACTTATAAGTGTTTACATAGTGTGAAAAGTGGGTATCCTAAAGGGATTTGGGTGCAAATCAATGTGATGTTTTGGGAGCTTGTTTTATTGAAAATAAATTTATTTTATTGTGTGTTTTAAATGGTATAAAATATGTGTAGATATCGTACAATTTTTTTGTGAAAAGTAGTGATATTTAATACTCAAAATGATGTGTGTTGTTTGGTGAAATTTTTTGAGCACAAAAATTGGAAGCTCGGGTACCTAGGTGGGGCGGATTTGTACTAGTACGGCTAGTGGATCAGATGGGTTTTTTCCCTGTTCCACTTAGCATCTGGATAACGACAACTCTAACTAAACTATTTGGATGATGATTGGGGCCCACTAGGTTATGGGTATCTTCCCTACTAGTGGCTCGTTCATGAGAATGGATTTTTCTGTAGTTACTTTACACTGAGGTATGAGGTACATAGGGCCCGAGACAACCTAGTGCTTAGGGGTGTTCCTGATTTTGATGCTCATTGGATTTTTGGTATTTACCCTTGTTGTGGGCTGTTTTTGGCAGTACATTACAGTATCTCACATGTCTATTTAATGTTCTAACATTCTGAAATTCTCGGATTGAAAACTGTTTTCATTTGAAAGTTGCATTTCTTTGAATTTTAACACTGTTTCACCTGGTGTATTAAAGTTGCTTGTTTTGTTCACATTGTATTGCATGATCTTTGGAATCATCTGGTGGTATCCTATTGGGATTAGGCTCACACCCTACTTACACCCCTTTGGTGTAAGTATACCTTCTTATGCTTGACTCAGGTAAAGGGAAGGCTAAGGGTGATGGCGGTTCGGGATGTTAGTCCCACTACGGGAAAAAAGGGCATTTGCGACGAGTTATTTGCGACGAGAATAAATCCTGTCGCAAATAGTCCCGTGAAAAACTTATTTGCGACGGGATATCTTTACCCGTCGCAAAAGGACTGGCGCGGTTTGCGCGCCAAATCGCGGGAAACTTATTTGCGACGGGGGAATATTCTCGTCGCAAATAACTGGCGGCGGTAAAAGGTATTTGCGACGGGAATATTCCCCTATCGCAAATAGTATGTCGGCAGGTGGTTATTTGCGACGGGACCCGTCGCAAATAACTATTTACCCGTAGAGCGTAATAAATGTTGGCTAAGGTATTTGCGACGGGTACCGTCGCAAATAATACTATTTGCGACGGGTATCCCGTCGCAAATGGGCCCATCGCAAATAATCTAACCTATAAATACCCCCATCCGTTTTTTCATTTCATTCTCATTCTCTATCTTCTCCTTCTCTCAAAATTATATTTCTAGAGTTCAGTTTTTCTCCAGTTTCATTTTTTTTCTCCAGAGCTGATATTAATGTTTTGAAGAACGATCAGAGCAGATCAATTTTCAAGGTATTTATGATCATTTTAATTTAATATTTATTTTTAATTTTTTATTAGTTTCAATTATTCTTAATTAGTTGTAATTTAATTATGTTTACATTGTTTTATTACTTAATAAATTTAAATTATTAGTATTGTTCATAGTTAATGCAAATTAAGAATAATTAGTAATAATTTTTAATAATTAAAAATAAATATTAATAATTAGTAATAAATACAAATAATTAGGAATAATAACATTATTACATTATTAGTCTATTTTATTATTAATATTAAAATAATATAATTTTATATATATATACAATTCTCTTTTCATCTGTGTGTTTGCTGTCTTCACATGTATTATTTGTATGTGGAGATAGAAAACGCACAGATGAAAGTAGAATTGTATATAAATTAGAAAATTATATTATCTTAATATTAATAATAAAATATATTAATAATGTTATTATTTGTAATTATTGGTAATTATTTCTAATTATTGATAATTATTCATTTAATTACTAATAATTAGGAACAATTATCAATAATTATCAATAATTAAGAATAATTAGTAATAATTAGTAATAATTACCAATAATTAGTAATAATTAGTAATAATTATCAATAATTAGTAATAATTACAAATAATTAGTAATAATTACCAATAAGTAGTAATAATTACCAATAATTCGTAATACTTACCAATAATTTGGAATAATTACCAATAATTAACAATAATTAGTAACAATTAGTAATAATTACCAATAATTACCAATAATTACCAATAATTAGTAATAATTAGTAATAATTACCAATAATTACCAATAATTAGTAATAATTAGAAATAATTAGTAATAATTAGAAATAATTAGTAATAATTAGGAATAATTAGTAATAATTAGTAATAATTAGGAATAATTAGTAATAATTAGTAATAATTACTAATAATTAGTAATAATTAGTAATAATTAGTAATAATTAGTAATAATTAGTAATAATTAGGAATAATTAGGAATAATTAGGAATAATTAGGAATAATTAGGAATAATTAGGAATAATTACCAATAATTTCCAATAATTACAAATAATTACCAATAATTAGCAAAAATTAGGAAAAATTAGGAAAAATTAGGAAAAATTAGGAAAAATTAGGAAAAATTACCAATAATTAGTAATAATTAGTATTAATTAGTATTAATTACCAATAATTAGTAATAATTAGTATTAATTACCAATAATTAGTATTAATTACCAATAATTAGTATTAATTACCAATAATTAGTAATAATTACCAATAATTAGTAATAATTACCAATAATTAGTAATAATTAGGAATAATTACCATTAATTAGTAATAATTATGAATAATTACCAATAATTAGTAATAATTACCAATAATTAGTAATAATTACCAATAATTAGTAATAATTAGTATTAATTAACAGTAATTAGCAATAATTAGTAATAATTAGCAATAATTAGTAATAATTACCAATAATTACCAATAATTGGTAATAATTAACAATAATTGCCAATAATTACCAATAATTGCCAATAATTGGTAATAATTGCCAATAATTGGTAATAAATATCAATAATTAGTAATAATTAATAATAATTAGTAATAAATATCAATAATTAGTAATAATTAGTAATAATGAACAATAATTAACAATAATTAATAATAATTAGTAATAATTAGTAATAATTAGTAATAATTAGGAATAATTAGTATTAATTACCAATAATTAGTATTAATTTACAATAATTAGTAATAATTACCAGTAATTAGTAATAATTACCAATAATTAGTAATAATTATTATTAATTACCAATAATTAGTATTAATTACCAATAATTAGTATTAATTACCAATAATTAGTACTAATTACCAATAATTAGTAATAATTACCAATAATTAGTAATAATTAAAAATATTTACCAATAATTACAAATAATTACCAATAATTACCAATAATTACCAATAATTAGTAATAATTACCAATAATTGGTATTAATTACCAATAATTGGTAATAATTAGTAATAATTACCAATAATTAGTAATAATTAGTAATAATTACCAATAATTAGTAATAATTACCAATAATTAGTAATAATTAGTATTAATTACCAATAATTAGTATTAATTACCAATAATTAGTATTAATTACCAATAATTAGTAATAATTACCAATAATTAGAAATAATTAGGAATAATTAACAATAATTAGTAATAATTACCAATAATTAGTAATAATTAGTAATAATTACCAATAATTAGTAATAATTACCAATAATTAGTAATAATTAGTAATAATTAAGAAAAATTAGTAATAATTAGTAATAATTAACAATAATTAGTAATAATTAACAATAATTAGCAATAATTACCAATAATTACCAATAATTAGTAATAATTAACAATACTTACAAATAATTACCAATAATTGCCAATAATTAGTAATAATTGCCAATAATTGGTAATAATTGTCAATAATTACCAATAATTGGTAATAATTACTCATAATTCCCAATAATTAGTAATAATAATAATTAGTAATAATTACTAATAATTAGTAATAATTACTAATAATTAGTAACAAGTACTAATAATTAGTAATAATTACTAATAATTAGTAATAATTACTAATAATTATCAATAATTAGTAATAAATATCAATAATTAGTAATAATTAGTAATAATTAACAATAATTAACAATAATTACTAATAATTAGTAATAATTAGTAATAATTAGTAATAATTTGGAATAATTAGTATTAATTACCAATAATTAGTATTAATTAACAATAATTAGTAATAATTACCAGTAATTAGTAATAATTATCAATAATTAGTAATAATTATTTTTAATTACCAATAATTAGTATTAATTACCAATAATTAGTATTAATTACCAATAATTAGTAATAATTACCAATAATTAGTAATAATTAACAATATTTACCAATAATTACCAATAATTACCAATAATTACTAATAATTACCAATAATTAGTAATAATTAACAATAATTACCAATAATTGGTAATAATTAGTAATAATTACCAATAATTAGTAATAATTAGTAATAATTACCAATAATTAGTAATAATTACCAATAATTAGTAATAATTACCAATAATTAGTAATAATTACCAATAATTAGTAATAATAACCAATAATTAGTAATAATTACCAATAATTAGTAATAATTAACAACAATTAGTAATAATTACCAATAATTAGTATTAATTACCAATAATTAGTAATAATTACCAATAATTAGTAATAATTAGCAATAATTAGTAATAATTACCAATAATTACCAATAGTTACCAATAATTACCAATAGTTACCAATATTTACCAATAGTTACCAATATTTACCAATATTTACCAATATTTACCAATATTTACCAATAATTAGAAATAATTACCAATAATTAGAAATAATTACCAATAATTAGAAATAATTACCAATAATTTAGAATAATTACCAATATTTACGAATAATAACATTAGTACATTATTTGTATATTTTATTATTAATATTAAAATAATATAATTTTCTATATTATATACAATTCTCTTTTCATCTGTGTGTTTTCTGTCTCCACATGTAATATTCGCATTCTTTTTCAAAATTATCAACCTACTCGCCAATGGAGAGTTGAAAGTGAATGCAAATATTACATGTGGAGATAGAATGTTAAACACACAGATGAAAGGAGAATTGTATATAATATAAAAAATTATGTTGTTTTAATATTAATAATAAAATATATTAATAATGTAATAATGTTATTATTATATAATTAATGTTTATGAAAAAATTATATTAGTATTATTAAAATAATAAAAAATCAATATAATATTAAAATTATCAATATTTGTAACATGTTTTGCTTTATTCTCAATATATTCAATCTTTACTTGAGTGTTTTTTCTAACAAATTATTCAAAACCAGTAATTCTTTTATAATTTATAGAGAAATATGGAACAACGAGGTCATCGACAATCATTATTAGGTGACCGAATATGGATAAATCAACGTAGAAATCCAAACGGTTCTGGTTTAAATCCAATATATGTTGAGGGTGTGGAGACTTTTTTATCATTTGCGGCATCAAATTCAGAATTTGTTTCAGAAGGAAAAATAAAATGCCCTTGCAGAAAATGTGCATTGAGAACGTTTGACACGTTTGACAAAGTGGGAGAACATCTCTTGCGTTTTGGTTTTCAACCAGATTATGTTTTTTGGTATCAACATGGTGAATGCAGTTCCAGAGCAGGTGATACCAACTTGATTTCGGATCCATACCGGTTTCAAGATTTAGTACATGATGTTGCAGGTTCATCTGTTCAACATACAGAAACTCCGGCTGATATAGCTTCAAATCCTGAGTTGGCACCGTCTGAATTTTATGAGTTGTTGAAATATGATGAGGATGCATTATATCCTGGCTGCAAGATTAGCAAATTAGAAGCAATTGCAAAATTTATGGCTATCAAATCAGATAACGGAATGTCAAACACCTGTTTTGACCAGATATTTTCTTTGCTGAAAACACTGTTACCCGAAAGAAATGTTTTACCTGCAAATTACTATGAGAGTAAGAGGCTGGTTCGAAATTTGGGACTTACTTGTCAGAAGATTCATGCATGTTCAAATGACTGCATTTTATATTCAGGGGAAAATGAGTCGTTGGATAGTTGTCCTACATGTGGGCAACTGAGATATAAAGAAGGACAACATGGGAAGTCTGGTTTGATTCTTGTAAAACAGTTGAGATATTTTCCGCTTACATCCAGACTTCAGCGTTTATTCATGTCTAAGAATACAGTGACAATGATGTCATGGCATAAAGAGAATATTTCAACCGATAAAAGCTTGAATCATCCAGCCGATGGTGATTCATGGAAACATTTTGATAGAGTGCATCCATCCTTTGCTTTAGAAGCTAGAAATGTTCGACTGGGCCTTTCCACTGATGGTTTCTGTCCGTTTGGATCTTATGGTAGTCAATATTCATGTTGGCCTGTTTTTTTAACTCCTTACAATTTACCTCCAAGGATGTTAATGAAGGAGCCATATATCTTTTTGACTTTACTAATTCCAGGACATCCGAAGAAAAATATTGATGTTTATTTGAAGCCATTGATTGATGAATTAAATTTATTGTGGAGTACTGGTGTCAGTACATATGATGTTGCAACGAAACATAATTTCATACTGAGAGCAGCATTGATGTGGACAATAAGTGACTTCCCGACTTATGGGATGTTATCTGGCTAGAGTACACATGGTCAGAAATCATGTCCTTACTGTATGGGAGAGAACAAAGCATTTATGCTCATTCATGGAAAGAAACCTTGTTATTTTGACTGTAATTGCAGATTTCTTCCAGCTGATCATCCTTTTCGCAGAAACAGATCTCATTTCAGAAAAGGAACAGTTGAAAGGGATGGACCTCCAAAAATGCTATCAGGTTCGGAGTTAAAATCAGTTGTATTTTCATTACCTCCCATCACTTTTGGTCCCACAATAAATCAACAGAAAATTTCTGGTTTTGGGAAAGAACACAATTGGATTAAACGTAGCATATTTTGGGATTTTCCATATTGGTCTGATATGTTGGTCCGACACATGTTAGATGTCATGAATATTGAGAAGAACTGTTTTGATAATTTGTTTCATACAGTTTTGGATACGCCAGGAAAGAGCAAAGACAATGTAAATGCACGTTTAGATCTTGCCCAAATTTGCAGGCATCCAGAATTGGAACTATTTGAGAATGTCAGAACAGAAAGGTTACTGAAACCAAAAGCAGCTTATACACTGTCTAAAGAAAACCGTTTATTATTTTGTCAGTGGATTGCAGATTTAAGACTTCCAGATGGCTGTGCTTCTAATTTGGGTAGATGTGTAAAGAATGGTCGTATTAATGGATTAAAAAGTCATGATTGTCATGTTATAATGGAGAGACTTCTACCCATTGGATTAAGAGGTCTGTTGAATTCTGTGATTTGGGATTCCATAACAGACATGTCTCATTTTTTTCAGGAAATTTGAGCGGCTACGGCAGATTATGATGCTCTAGGAAAACTTGAAAATGATGTTGTTGTAATTATATATAAACTGGAAAAAATATTTCCGCCGTCTTTCTTCGACTCAATGGAACATTTGATGTTACATTTTCCATATGAAGCCAAATGTGGAGGTCCGGTACAGTTTTGATGGATGTACCCATTTGAAATATGCATGAAAAAATTGAAAAGAAAAGTACGTAACAAAGCATCTGTTGAAAGATCTATTGTAGAAGCTTATTTGGAAGAGGAAATATCTTTTTTCTGCTCACATTATTTTAAATCTGGGTATCCTTCAAAACACAACCGAATGGGACGTAACGAGAGAAATATTGATGAAATTGACAATAAATTATCTATTTTCAACCAGTCAGAGCTTGGTTTTGGTGGAGTTTATGAACGCTGGCTTTCAGATGATGAACATCAAAGAGCTCATACGTATGTTCTGCTCAACTGTGAAGAGATGACATTAGTTGTACTGTAAGTGTTTATATCACTTATTCTATCATTTATGTTACAGTAAATAACTTTGGTTTTTATAGGTTGTATGATAATCATATCAAGAAACAAATTCCAGAAATTACAGCAGCTGATCTCGAAGAACGTCGACTGAAAAATTTCTCTCAGTGGTTTCAAAAACTGGTAACATAAATTATTTATCTTTTAGCAACTCATTCAATGTATAGTTTACTATATTGATAATTATTTCACAAATTTTCAGGTGTCTCGACATGCTGATAAAATTGACAAATGGCTGTGTGTATTGAGTAACCCACCTTCCAAACTTGTTAAAACATATAATGCATATGTGGTGAATGGATTTCGATTCCACACACATGCATATGGGGAATCGAAAAAAACAATGAACAGTGGAGTTAGCTTGAGAGGATCTCATCATCGAGAAAATGAAGTTGACTTTTATGGAATACTTGATGAAATCATTAAACTCTTTTATCTTGGACAACATTACATAACCATGTTCAAATGTCGGTGGTTGGATATAGAGAGAGGCGTGCGTGTTCATCCGACTCATGGAATCATCAATATTAAATATAAAAGTGTTCTCGTAGTAAATGAACCATTCTTATTGGCTCAACAGGCATATCAAGTTTATTATGCAAAGTACTGTGCAACATCAAGAGACTTGACTGATTAGTGGAGTATAATAAAAATCAAAATTCGAGACAATCAGTTTAGTCAAAGTGAATGTGCTTTCACTGATGTGCAAAGAATTGAAGTTTTTCAAGAGAGTACTCAAAATCAATCTTTTTTACAAAGAGACATGAGTATCAATGACGACACCCCACATTTAATAGTTGGTGATGACGATGATGTTAATAATGTCACATATGAATTTGAAATGGTAAGAGATGAAGCAACTGTAACTCAAATGGATATTGATGATGTTGAGGAAGAATATGAAGATGACATTGACATATATGAAGATGATGATGAAGATGAACACTGATAGCATTCCATGGTATTTATATACAATCATAATATGTATATATGTATATATGTATATATAATAGTAATTATCAATTATTTGCTAAAATTAACATTTTCTGTTTCAGATGGATGAGGCCACATTTCGTGAGTTGGCGGATGCTGACCTGACTTTCGATGCGGATGCGTTGCTGATAGATGACCCTCAGCCTGCAGGCGCTCCAGGGAGTACGCGGAGGGGGCGCGGTCTTGCACGATTGATGATTCCTGACCCTTTCCCCGAGCGATGTCCACGTCTTGGGTTTGATCCACGCACACAGAGGTGTGATAACCTGTGTGATAACCTGTGGATTTGACTAAGATTTCATTAATCTATTCACCTAATAAATATTTATTATTTTTTCAGTTTTCCGCATATAGTAGTCGGACAGGGCAGCGCTATTTTGCACAACTATTTCTCTCAGCCGTGGACCACATTGGAGCAGATTCCCATTGATGTGCAGCAGGCCATGTTCGGCCATTGGTTGGTACGTACGTAAATAAATAATTTTTATTTTGAAAATTATTTCATTTCTAACTTGATATTTTGATTTATTTGTAGGGTTTATGGTATCCGATCGAGGATACCATGCGTGATGCCATCCACGAGGCATGAGAGGTGGCCATGCGTGATCGCCTTCGTCAGTTTTTGCACAATTTAAGAAAAGATGCGATGAAGAAAGTAGTAGTGTCAGATTTTGAGGAGTCATGTAGTGCACACCGACCAGAGTATATTTCATCCCATGTATGGGATGGATTATGTGCGCACTGGTTGAGTGGTGCCTTTCAGAGGGGATCATCGGTAGGGAGGCAGAATCGGGGGAGACATGAGGTGACTCATCGAGCTGGAAGTCGTTCTTTCAGTACTCATAGACAGCATCTGGTACGTACATTATTTATAAATATTTTATATAACTATAAATATTAACAGTTTATTTTTTATTCTTATAGGCTGTCGAGCACCCCGATATTACAGAGTACGACGTATATCGGAGGATGTATAGTGATCTTGCTACTGGGGAGCTCAGAGGTGATCGTCAGCATCACATTGTGGTCAGTATTATTTGTTTTCAAGTTTAAAAATTAACTGCATATAATATATTCACAATTTTAATTTTAAATTGCAAATATAGGAGTCATATGAGGCCGCAGCGTCACAGGCCCGGCCTGAGAGTCAGGCCGAGTCATCAGATCAGACCACTGCCCGTCAGTTTAATGAGGCGGCATGGATGCAGGCCACCCAGTATGCCTTCGAGATGGGCCGGGTAGTTGGTATCGGCTCTCGACTGACTCCCGGAGATTATTATGGCAGTGCTGCGATGTCGGCGTCCAGCTCGAGAGGAGCTCGTGCATCTTCATCTACTACACAGTATGAGGATCAGTTGCGATCTCAGACTGCACAGATAGAGAGTCTCCGACAGGAGCAGAAGTAGATGCGTCAGCAGCATGAGGAGGAGCGTCGACGCCAGCAGCAGTTGTACGAGGAGCAGACGAGTCGGTGGCAGCAGCAGCATCAGGAGCAGATGGAGTACATGCGCCGACTCACTCATGCTTTAGGGTTGGAGTTTCCTCCACCACCATATGCAGATCCCCCACCTCCCCCCCTCCTTCAGATTAGAGTTTATATTTATGTTATAAAATTTGGGAAATCAATTTTTTTTTCTATCCTTAGTTTTTGTCTCATTATAAAATATTAATAATATTATATTTTTAAATAACAATATTAATATGAATAATATTATTATTTATATTTTATAATATTAAAATATATATATATATATATATTAAAATTTTATAATATTATAATTTAATTATATTTTTTGTAATACTTGAATTATTTTAATATTTGAATGTAAAATAATTCTATTATTTTTATATTAATTAAAATAACTTATTAATATTTTTTTTATTTATGAATTATAATTCTAATATTATTATATTAATGAAATCATTTATTAATATTCTATTATTTTTTATTTTTGAATTATAATTCTATTATTATTATATTAATTAAAATAATTAATTATTTTTATTTGTGAATTATAATTCTATTATTATATTAATTAAAATAATTTATTAATAATTTATTTTTTTTATTTTTTTTGTATTATTTGCGACGGGACCCGTCGCAAATACCGTTTGCGACGGGTCCCGTCGCAAAAACTATTTTAAAAGTTTTTTACAAAAATACGGAATACTATTTGCGACGGGGAGAATGACCGTCGCAACAAAAGGCTTTAGCGACGGGCCCGTCGCAAATAAGTGTTGTTGCGACGCCGTTTTCAGCAACGGGCTATTAGCGACGGGCCCCCGTCGCAAAAAGCCATTTGCGATGGGATTCCGTCGGAAATGCCCCGTCGAAAATACCTGTTTTTCTAGTAGTGTCCCCATCGTTGGGGCGGAGTTGCGGGGACGGCTTGCGGGTGATGATCCCCTTGTCGTGTGGAGTACATGGGGATGTCTTTGTGTTGTCATTATTTGTTTTTAGACTACTTTTAGTGTCTTCAGACATATGTATTCAGATCTGGTTTTGTTTAGAATTGTTTAGCATGAAAATTCAGATTCTAATAATTGATTGTTTTTTTATGATTTATGCTTTCATACAGGGTAAATCGTTCCCAAACCAGATTTGTTTGATACCCGGGCACTTGTGCCAGCCCGTGGGGATAGGGAACGCCCTGCAGGCCTTTCCACGGGCCGGGTTTGGTGCCATTAATGGTGGCGACCTGATCCGGTTCATGACAAAATGGTATCAGAGGAGGTTAATGTTTTTGTGTTATATTGTTATTTTGGGATGAGTCAGGATAGACAGGAGTTAGGACTGTCGGGGCTCGGGGTATTGGCTGTGAGTAGGGTTCCTGGCCCGCACCTCTCATGGTAGACCTTGAGTCACTAGAGGATGTTGGAATTTACTGATTGACTTCACTTCCAGGTGAGACGTGTGGGCTGGAGACCACATGTGGACATTAGGAAGATGTGGAGTAGTTTTTTCTTTTATTACATGAATGTGTTTAGTTTATTTATATTTGATTTATTTGATTAATATTTTCAGAATTTTGGTATTGACTATTGTTTTGTGACTGTTGCATTTTGTAGAAACATGCCTCCCTAGAAAGCTCCCACACACCCACAGGAGGAAGCTGGAGAGAGTTCTCCCACACCGATTGATCAGAGGCTCATGGAGGCTGTGGTTCGGGCTATCCATGCTTTGGGACATGGACTAGCTCCTTCTCCTATTCCTATTAGGGAATAAGAGACATGTCCTAGAAAAGTTAAAGCATAAGAGTTTCTGAAAAACCAGCCTCCTACCTTCCGAGGTAGCATAGAGCCCCAGGAAGCAGAATAATGTCTCTCGAAGATCGAGCATATGTTTGAGTTCTTGGAAACACCCAAGGAGATCAGGGTGAAGTGTGCCTCCTTTATGATGGAGGGTCCCAACTGTAAATAGTGGGAGTGAGTGCTTCAGGCTAGGAAGAATAAGCAGATGAGCTGGGGAGATTTCAAGGCTGTCTTCAATGAATAGTACTTCCCTGAGGTGTTCTCTTATTCCAGGTTTAGAGAGTTCATGGAACTTGTTCATGGGAATCTATCTGTGATGGATTATGCCAACCGTTTCGCTGAGTTGGTTTGGTATGCTCCAGAAATTGTCTCTAATGAGCAAGAGAAGGCCCAGAGGTTTGAGAAAGGCTTGCGACCAGAGATATACTCCCAGGTGTTCTTGTTTAAGCTGAGGACCTATGATGAGGTTGATGATCGGGCGTGCATGGTGGAGATTGATAGGAAATGAAGGGCGGGTTTCTATGGTTGAGTATTAGCAGTGGGCAGTGGCAGCTCCTCAGAGAAGAAAAGGAAGCGAGAGGATCATGTGAAGAAAGGAGGGGGCAGTTCAGGCCACTCTTCCAGGCAGTTTTCTTCTGCGGCTTCTGATGTGAGATCGTTCGTGTGCCACCAATGTGGGAGGCCTGGGCATATCCGACCAGTATGTCCTCTTCATCCGATGCCTTGTTACCAGTGTGGAGCTATAGGGAATTTGCAGCACTTCTACAGTGTGGCACGTCCACTCCCAAGTGGGGCAGGGTCAGTGGCTTCAAGAGGAGTGCCAATATAGTCTGAGCCATCGAGGACTGGGGGATCTCGATTTGGTGGTCGTGGTGGTAGGGCTAGATCATCTTCTTGGGTAGATCCAGTTCAGGGCACAACCACATACTAGCGGTCGTCCTCAGGTAGATACTGGACATCTCCATGTAGTGGATCAGTCACCAGCAGGATCAGAGGAAAGACCGTCGACAGTTCGAGGTACCGTTCTGATCACAACTTCTATAGATAATGCTCTTTTTTGATACTGGTGCCTTTGTTTCATTCTTTTCTTGACATTTTTTGTACATGATGAATTTACCAACGGAGTTTATGTCTTTTGCAATGGATTTGGTGACACCGTTGGGAAGGAATAAGGAGCAGGGCCTCAGGTGCCCCTCGTGTGCACTTTCTGTGTCTGGGGTCGAGATGGAGTGGGACCTCTTGGTCTTAGATATAGACCTTCTTGATGTCATAATTGGGATGGATTGGCAAGTACACTTCCAGGCACACATCGATTGCTACAGACAGTGAGTGAGTTTCATGACACCTAATGGGAGTCGTCAGGTTTTTCATGGAGAATGGGATCCACGATCAGGTCGTGCAGGGCCTCCACTCCCAGAGTTGGGATGTTTTATCTTCCAATTATCTTCACTTGTGCTAGAGGATGGTATTTCCCATGAAGGTGTACTACCTCATGTAGTGAATGAATTCCCCGAGGTATTCCCAGATGATTTTTCAGGTTTTCCCCCGGAGCGGGATGTGGAGTTTTCGATTGATCTGGCACCGGGAACATAGCCAATATCTCTTCCCTCTTATCGCATGGCCCCCACCGAGTTGAGGGAATTAAAGATACAGCTGGATGACTTAGAATCCAAAGGATTCATTCGCCCGAGCATCTCTCCTTGTGCCACTCTTTTGTTGTTTGCAAAAAAGGCCGATGGATCCCTCCGGTTGTGCATTGACTACCGGAAGCTAAATAAGGTAACAATTAAAAACAAATACCCTTTTCCTAGAATAGAAGATTTATTTGATCAGTTGAAGGGGAAAGGTGGTTCTCAAAGATAGACTTCCGTTCAGGATATCATTAACTCAGGGTGAAGGAGTCAGATATCCCTAAGACAGCCTTCCGAAGCAGGTACGACCACTTTGAGTATTTGGTCATGCCCTTCAGATTGACCAAAGCTCCAGCGGTATTTATGGAACTTATGAATAAGGTGTTCTATCAGTATCTCGATTCCTTTGTTGTGGTGTTCGTGGATGACATTCTGGTATACTCTTGCTCTGAGGAGGAACACGAAAATCACTTGAGGATCGTTTTGGGTACATTACGAGATCACCGCCTCTATGCAAAGTTGTCAAAGTGCACTTTCTGGATCAGTGAGGTGAGATTTCTGGGGAATGTGATCTCAGAGCATGGAGTTTCAGTGGACCCTGAGAAAATTAGTACAGTCTTATCGTGGGAGAAACCGAAGAATGTGTTTGAGATCAGGACTTTTCTTGGCTTGGCTGGTTATTACAGGCGATTCGTTCGGGATTTCTCTCGGCTTGCTTCACCGATGAATTCCCTCACCCGGAAAGGGGTGAAGTTTGTATGGGGTCCAGAATGTCAGGCATCGTTCAAGGAGCTGAAGAGGTGGCTGACTACCACCCCCATGATGATTTTTCCAGAGGCTGGAAAGAGTTATGTGGTCTATTGTGATGCTTCAGGTATGGGTCTTGGGTGCATGCTTATGCTGGATGATCATGTGGTCACGTATGGCTCTCGCCAACTTCGACCACATGAAAAGAACTACCCAACCCATTACTTGGAGTTGGCAGCGGTGATGCATGCTTTGAATACTTGGCGTCACTACCTCTTTAGGGAGAAGTTTGTGGTGTACTCTGATCACAAAAGCTTGGCTTATATCTTCTCGCAGAAGGACCTCAACTTAAGGCAACGTCACTGGATCGAGTACTTGCAGGGGTTTGACTTTGACATTGTCTATACCCCAAGCAAGGGTAATGTAGTGGCCGATGCTTTGATCAGAAAAGTTCTAGTACAAGCTTTGAGGATGTGTAGTGATTAGTGGACATTGATGGGTCTCTTTTCTCAGATGCATGTGGAATCCAGAGAATACAATAGAGGGGCATTCTTGGCAAGCGTCCAGTTGAATCCTTCTCTATTGGAGTTGATTCAGTAGGAACAACCCAGTGATTATCTTTGTTAGTGGTCTAAGTAGTTCCTTCATGGTGGGGAGACATCCTCTAATTGGTCGTCATCTCCCGAGGGAATCTTGTGCTTCAAGGGCCGTTCAGTAGTGCCATTATCACTGCGGAAGGTGGGGATGAATGATAGACACCAGTCTCAGTGGTCTGTCCATCCGGGTGCCACTAAGATGTATTATGATGTTCGTCGGCAGTTTTGGTGGCCTGGTATGAGACGGGACATAACAAACTTTGTTTCGAGATACTACACATGTCAGCAGGTGAAAGCATAGCACCAAAGGCCATCCGGTTTAGTCCAACCACTACCCATTCCTACCTAGATGTGGGAAGAGGTCTCCATGGACTTCATTGTTGGATTAACTAATACACCTTGAGGTAAGAATGCTATTTGGGTGGTGATTGATCATCTGACCAAGTCATCCCACTTCATTCTGATAAAAGATACAACTAAAGTAGATGAGTTGGGCCATTTGTATCTTCAGGAAGTGGTGAGACTCCATGGTGTACCATTAGTTTTTGTCTCAAATAGTTACCCCTGTTCCACTTCTTGATTTTGGGAAGGCCTTCAGAAGGCCTTGGGGTCTTAGATTAAGATGAGCATGGCATACCACCCTCAGACGGATGGTTAGACAGAGCGGGTGAATCGGATTTTGGAGGAAATGCTTCGTGCATGTGTCCTGGACTTTAGAGGTTCTTGGGATAGCCATTTGGGATTGGTTGAGTTTTCTTATAATAATATTTACCAATCCACGATTCGAATGGCCCCTTTTTAGGCGCTCTATGGTCGGCCTTGTCGGTCCCCCCCTATGTTGGGCTGAGGTAGGAGAGACATCACTGTTGGGGCCGAGCCTTGTGCAGGAGACTTCAGAGAAGGTCAAGTTGATCAGGCAGCGCTTATTGACAGCTCAGAGTCATCATAAATCTTATGCTAACTGGAGGCGTTGAGACCTAGATTTTTCTGTGGGTGATAGGGTATTCTTAAAAGTGGCCCCTCGTCTGGGCCATCGTCGATTGGGGAAGCAAGGTAAGCTGATGCCACGGTATTTCGGGCCCTTTGAAATCACCGAGCATATTGGAAAGGTGGCATATAGGTTGGGCTTACCTTCTCATTTGACGTCTATCCATGATGTCTTCCACGTCTCTCAGTTGAAGAAATACTATCCGGATCCATCCCATTTGTTGAGTTGGGAAGAACTAGAGATAGAGCCTGACTTGTCTATTGTTGAGAGGCCGGTGAAAATAGTGGACTCCCAAGAGAAGATACTTCGAGGGAAGTCTATTCCTTTAGTCTGGGTTTTATGGCAGCATGGAAATGATACACATGAGACATGGGAGCGAAAGTCATGGGTCGAGGAAGAGTACCCATTCTTGTTTTCCAACCAAGATTCATGTTGACTTTCCAGGGCAGAAAGTCCTTCATGGTGGGTAGAATTGTCACATAAAAGACATATTTTAAAGTTATTTTTCATTTAATTTACATCCTTTCTTTGTTTGGGGGTTTCCCTAGGTTTTAGGGAGGAATATATGAGTATTCATGAATTGGGCCAAACCGTGAGCCCAATTCGAGATTAAAAAAAAAAATTGTATCTTTTATAACATTTTCATTTTTCAACATTTTTCATCCATTAAAATTCCTACTTGACCTCCCCTAACCTATTAACACCAGAAATGTCATTTGGTGCTTTTAAAAATCCATAACCAGGGTTTATATGGGGTTTCATCTAAGGGGTTGGGCCTGCCAGAAATCCCAATTCCGGTTTAAAAAATAAAATTTGATTTTGTTATAACTTATTCAATATTTGGGATTTTTCGGTGATTCCAAGTCTCCCCAAGTCAAATGAACCTAGCCACGCGTCTGAATTCTCTCCCCCATCTTTGGAGCTCTGTTTAATCGCTTTTTGGGGCCGAACGTCATAGGGTTCCTCAAATCGGGCAGATTTGAAGAGGTAAAATCATTCTTTCATAACCCTCTCAATTCTCAATATTTTTCCTCCATTCCAGTTCCTAAATGACCTGATACATCTTTTTCAAAGGTACCATAAATTTTGGTTCTTTTAAATTTCAGATACTATAGTTTTGGAGTTATTACGTCAAGATACTTCAAGTAAATGAGCCCTTTTCTTTCCTCTTTCAAATTACATTGGGTTTAACTCATTGTTTTTAGGGTTTCTCCGGTTATAATTGATTTTACTAATGTCCAAAAACTAGGATTTCTAACCTAGGGTTTAACTTTGTGATTTCTTGGCCAATTTTTGTGGTTTTAGGTTTGATCTAGTTCTCTCTTGGTGCGGTGGGGGTGCGATTTGATTTTCGCACGGAGATTCAAGGGTTTTTGTTACTTTGGTAGGTGATTCCATTGTGTGTGCAATTTTTGTGAATTATCTTGATATTTTAATGGCACATTAATGTTTATTTCACTTGAATGTTTCTGTAAAAATTGTTTTTAGTTGCATTTATAATGAAAATGCATTTTAAGTTCCAATTTTTGGTGAAATTGGGGGGTTTTCATTCAAATCTTTTATTGGTTCATTTTGGGCTGCCCCATAACTGAATTGTTGGTTCCATTAAAGGGTATCGAACTGAAATTTTGTTTTAATGACTTATAAGAGTTAACATAGTGTGAAAAGTGGATATCTTAAATGGATTTTGGTGAAAAACAATGTGATGTTTTGAGAGGTTGATTTATTGAAAATAAAATTATTTTATTGTGTGTTTTAAATGTTATAAAATGTGTGTAGATACTGTACAATTTGTTTTTCACCAGTAGTGATATTTTATATGAAAAATGATGTATGTTGTTTGCTGAAATTGTTTGAGCATGGAAAGGGGAAGCCCGGGTACCTAGGTGGGGTGGATTTGTACTAGTACGACTAGTGGATCAGATGGGTTTTGTCCCTATTCCACTTAGCATCTGGATAACGACAAATCTAACTAAATTATTTGGATGATGATTAAGGACCACGAGGTTATGGGTATGTTCCCTACTAGTGGCTCATGCACGAGAATGGATTTTTCTATGGTTACTCTACACCGAGGTACGAGGTACATAGGGTTTGAGACAACCTAGTGCGTAGGGGTGTTCCCGATTTTCATGCTCATTGGATTTGTGGTATTTAACCTTGTTATGGGTTGTTTTTGGCAGTATATTATAGTATCTCACATGTCTATTTAATGTTCTAACATTTTGAAATTCTCGGATTGAAAACTGTTTTCATTTGAAAGTTGCATTTCTTTGAATTTTAACACTGTTTCACCTTGTGTATTAAAGTTGCTTGTTTTGTTCACATTGTATTGCATGCTCTTTGGAATCATCTGGTGGTATCATATTGGGATTAGGCTCACACCATACTTACACCCCTTGGGTGTAAGTAGACCTTCTTATACTTGACTCAGGTAAAGGGAAGGCTAAGGGTGATGGCGGTTCGGGATGTTAGTCCCCATCGTTGGGGCGGAGTTGCGGGGATGGCTTGCGGGTGATGATCCCCTTATCGTGTCGAGTCCATGGGGATGTATTTGTGTTGTAATTATTTGTCTTTAGACCACTATTAGTATCTTTAAAAATATGTATTTAGATCTGGTTTTGTTATGAATTTTTTAGCAAGAAAATTCAGATTCTAATAATTGATTGTTTTTTATGATTTATGCTTTCATACTGGGTAAATCATTCCCAAACCAGATTTGTTTGTTACCCAGGAACTTGTTCCATCCTGTGGGGATAGTGAATGCCCTTCGTGCCTTGCCACAGGCCGGGTTTGGTGCTGTTAATGGTGGTTACCAGATCCGGTTCATGACAATTTGAATCAAGGATTCATAACTATTTTTATACGAAAATTAAACCAATACAAAATGGCTATACCGTGAACCTCTAAAGTCCAAAAAAAATCATAGAGAATTTCCACCAGTATTTGATTTTCCCACTATGTCTTACCATTAGTTTCAGGATGTTATGATTTTCTAAGATAAATCTATGACTTCAAGGCATTCTGAAAGCCTTCCCAAAACTAGGAAGTGAAATGGGGGTCTCTATGTCGGGCAACTACTGATAGAACACCATGTATTCTTACCACCTCCGGGATATAAAAACGACCCAACTCATCAGATTTTTACATAAATTTTATTGGAATAAAGTAGGATGATTTGGTCAGACGATCAATCACCAATAAAAATACATTCTAACCTAATGGTGTATGGTGTGACAAAAAAATTAACTCCATGGCATCCTCATCTCCATCTAGGCAAGAATGGGGAATGGATGTGTCATAATAGAGGGCCATTGGAGGTTAGAATTCACCTACAAAAATGTGTAGAGTCACAAAACGATGTTAGATATGTACAGTCTCATAACAAGCCACAATAACATTAATCTCACATCATAATACATCTTAGTGGCACTCGGATGGAAAAACCACTGATTCTTGTGTCTATCCTGATCATCTGCTTCCGCATAGACGTCGACACTACTTAACAGAACTCGAAGCACAAGATTCCCTCAAGAGAGAGTGACCAATCAGAAGACGTCTCCCCACCAGGAAGAAACTGCTTCACCAACTGAAAAGGCTCATCGATGGTCTTTTTTTTGTGGAATGAACTCCATAAGAGATGGATTCAACTGAATTATCTCCAAGAACACACCTCAAGTTCACTCATTGGTCTCCACATGCATTTAAGGAAAAATCTCCATCAGATTCCACTCATCACTTTACTTCCTCAATGATTTTAGTGGTACGTTTCTAATCCATGAATTTTCCACCCCATCACCCTGTTCGGGAGTATAGACAATGTCAAAGTTAAACACTTTCATGTAATCGATCCAACGATGTTGCCTCATATTGAGGTCCTTTTGTGATAATATATAGTCGATGCTTTTTTGATCAGAATAGACTACAAACATCTCCCCAAAAAGGTAATGAAGCAAATATTTCAATGCCTGAAACAAAGCAACTAACTCTAAGTCCTGGTGTGGATAATTAGGTTCGCGTGTTCAGAGTTGGTGAGATCGATACGTCACCATGGGATTACCCTATACTAGTACACACCCAAGAACCATACCTAATTTTTTTAATACAAAACATACTCATTTAGAGACTCCAAAAAAACTGCCCAGGTGCTATTGTCAACCGCTTCTTCAGTTCCTCATATGCTTGCAGAAAAATAGGGCCCCTTATAAACTCCACCACTTTCCTTTTGAGCGTAGGCATGAGAGAAGAATGCCGAGAGAAATCTAGAACAAACCGCCAGTAGTAACTAGAGAGTCCGATGAATATCCAAATCATGAACACATTCTATGATTTCTCCCATGAAATAACCACACTAATATTCGTGTGGTCCACCTAAATCACCTGCTCTGAGATGACATGCCCTAAAAAAATTAACTGCCACATTCAGAAAGTGAACTTAAACAACATTAGAGGCGATGATCCTTCCATGTTCCTAGTACTATCCTCAAATGATGCTCAAGTTGTTCCGAAAATCCAAAGTAACCAAGGATGTCGTTCAAGAACACAATAATGATGGAATCAGTATACCGGTGGAACACCATGTTCAATAGATCCATAAAGACTGATAGATAATTGTCCAATCCGAAAGGCATGACCAGATACTCAATATGGTCATACCAATGTCAGAAGGTTTTCTATTGGATATCTGCCTCTTTAACCCTGAGTTGATGGTAACCAGAACCCAACTCTTTTTTAGAAAACCACTTTCCCCCCTTCAACTAATCAAATGAATCATCTATTCATGGAAAAAGATATTTGTTTTTGATTGTTAACATGTTCATCATCTGGAAATCATTATACAACCCGAGGGACTCGTCATCCTTCATCATATAGAGAATACGATCAGAAAAAGGGATGAAACTCAGGAAAATGAATCCATTGGAATCTAAATATTCAAGATGAATAATTAATTCCCTCAATTTAGTGGGGTCCATACAATATGAGGGAATAGATATCAGATGTGTTACCAATGCGAAATCTATCGATAATTCCACACATGGATCTAGGGGTAATATTGAAAAATAATCTTGTAGTACATTTTGGAATTAATACACTACATGAGGTAATACAACCTCATGAGAATGACCATCATCCTCTAGTATGAGAGACACTAATTGAAAGATATGATTCTCTAACTCAGGGAGTGGAAGTCCCACATGACGCAACCGAGGATCCCATTCCCCACAAAAAACCTAAATACTCACATCAGGTGTCATGAAACTCACCCTAAAACTATTTCAATCTATGTGCACATGAATTTTCACCAACAAATTCATTCCATGTATCACTTAAAAAAGATCTATATCTATGACCAGGAGGTCCCACTCCATCTCAACCCCTAAAATAGAAAACACACATGATGGTCACCTAAAACCTTGTTCCTTATTATTTCCTAGAATTTTGACTAACCCTATTTAAATGGACCACAACGTGGATATAAAATTAAGCATGTTCATAGTACATGATGAAATGAGTGAAAAAGAATCACGGATGTCAAAATAGAAACATCTATATAAGAGGAACTCAGAATGGTACTTATAAAAGTTGATGGTCCAACCTCTGATCCCATTAGTGACTGATCCACTGCATGATGATTCCTAGTCTCTAACTGTGAATGGGTGCTCGCATGTGGCCCTACCATAAAATGACACTTCCCTAATGATGATCTGACCCTACCTCCACAGACACAAAATTGAGATCTCCCTATCCTTGATGGCGCTAACTAAGGTTGAACTTCCCTGGAAGCCACTATTCCATTTCCACTATTGAGTGTACGTTCCATCCTATAAAATAACTTCAATTTTTTCATACAACCACACTTATAACAAGGATATAGAGGAAAATATCATGATGGTCCGATATTACCTAGCCTTACACATTGTTGACATACTAAGAACCTCTCATCTAAAGCCATTGAGAAAACTACCTCGATGGTTAGCCTGAGCTGCCACCCCCTTATTTTCCTACTCTTCCCACATTCATTTCATATTAGAAGTGTTGCCACATCCCAAACTAGATATCATATTAGAACCCACCATGTGATTGATCTCCACCATGCAGGTCTGGTCAACAACCTCTACATATGTTTTTATCTTGAACATGAATACCTAGGAATAGATCTGTAGCCTTAGACCCCTCTTGAACTTCAGGCCCTTCATATGCTCATTAGAGACCATTTATGGAACATACCAGGAAAATTCTGCAAAACTTTTAGCATAGTACATCACATGAATAGCCCTTGAACAAGCCCCATAAACTCCTTATATTGATCATATTCTAAAAAATTCAGGCGGTACTGGTGATTGAAGATAACCTCGATATCCTTACAGTTCATCTTCTCATACTTTCCATCATGGAGCACTGATTCCCACCACCTACTGCTAGGACCCTCTAACATGAAAGAGGCACACTTCACCCAAACCTCTTCAGGTGTATTCAGGAATTCAAAAATGTTCTTGATATTTTCAATCCAAGCCTCTTCTTGCTGGGGTCCCATGCTACCTTAGAATATGGGAGGCTTTTTGATTAGGAACACATGGGTTTTTTCCATCCTATGACAGAACTCATATTCGCAATCTGGAGAAGTATCAAGAGACACTCCCAACCCTAGGTCTTTGAAATTCTTAACCACAACTTCTAATATTCTTTGATTAATCAATGAAAGACAACACTCTCTGGCATCCTCCTATGGGTTCATGGGAGATTTTAGGTGTGACATGTTTCTACACAAGGAAAAGATAAAAAATAAAAAATAAAAAAATTAGTATAAAAATTATGATGAATTTCAGTAATTTCATCAAATATAAATAATTCAAACACATCACAACAACAAAATAAACAACCACATCATTCACACATGATGTACACATGCATTGTGCAGCCTACACATCCCACCTGGAAGAGAATATAATGAAACAATACCACCATCCCATTGTGACTCATGGTTTTTCACAAGAGGTACTATCCAGGATCCTTAATTGTAAAAAAAGGTAGAGCCCCAAAATTCATATCTCTTGTGTAACCATACTCATCCCAAAATAATAATATTACCCAAAAAGAGAAACTTGCTCTGACAACATTTTGTTACGAACCGAATTCGGTCACCATCAAAACTGATAGCAATCCCAGCCCATATAAATGCCCAAAGGGCATTAACTATCAACACAGGCAGTAAAAAGATCCTTGGTATCATTAATATTCTGCAGGGAATGATTTACATGCTTTTAGAATCAATTTACAACCAAAATAATTAATAAACAAAATATGAATCTTCATATCAAATGTGCCTTATATAAAATTTAGAACTGAATACATGGTTATAAAAAAGACACAAGTGATCCAAATATACAAAAACATTGCATCAAAATAGCCCATGGAACACCAAATGAAAAGGGTTCATGACCCACAAGTCATCTTCCAAACACTACACCATGGAAGGAAACTAACATCCCGAACCACAATCATCCAAGGACTATCCCTTACCTATGTCAAACATAATCAGGTCAAATTATACCCATGAAATGTAAATAGGGTGGTAGTCTATGCCAAATAGGATACCACCAAGAAATTCTATATTGTAATAAATACAAGTTAAAAATAATTCATGTTTTTTCAAACACGGTGTGGTGGTAATATTTTCTAATGAATAAAAAAATTTAAGGTAAATAGTTTTCAAAAGAAAAATTCAAAGAGTTGACACATTTTAAAAATTCTTTTAAGCTATTACATTTTCTATCCAAATCCACCATAAGATAAATATTAATACAATAGTGTCAACAAGAACCAATCTCGGGGACACCCCTTTGATCTTGTTTGTCTCGGGCCCTATGTACCTCATACCTCGGTGTACTGTAACAATAGTAATAATATGTTACAATGTGTGATCCACTAGTAAGAAACATTTACATAATTTAGTGGTCCCCAATCATCAAAAATATAATTTTTATAGCGTTTTCAGCGTCAAATATTCTAAGAGAGACATTGATAAATCCACTCTGGATAATTGGCTTACTAGTACGCATCCGCCCACCTAGATGCCATGATTTCCCCCTAGTGCTCATAAATTTTCCACATTTTTTCAAAATAAATTTTGGCTTAAAACCCCATTTCTGGTCATACACACTGAAAAAAATATCTACACATGTTATTCACCATTTACAAAACTCAATAAACCATTTAGAATTTCAATATATCATTTTCACAGAATATAAACAAAAAGTCACATAAAATAAATCTCAAAGCTCTATTTGAAAACCAAATGCACTCCAATATTACCCTAATATAGAATTTTTAGAAACAAAACATTTTAATAAGATCCTCCCATGAATTATAAAACATCACCAATTGGTAAAACATCAAACAGACATGTAAACAACCCATTTTCAATCAAATATGGAATTTGAAAATTAATTTCGTATCAAATGAAACAAAAAAAAAATCAATATAAGAACCATGGAGGATGAGTATGATAAAAATAGAAATCAAGGAATTCAATCTCATCTAGTTGTTTATAAAAAAATAACCACCTACAACATTTTTCAAACCCTCACATCCTTGAGTGAAAGTTCAACTGCACCCCACCGCACCATAAGGAAGTTAAATATGACCGAAAACCAAAATATTAGACAATGAAACCCAAGATAAAATCGTAGTTTCGAAACTCTAATTTCTAAAAATTAGATAATTCATGATATGTGGATGAATCCCAAAGCAAATGGGAGTAACGTGAGAGGAAAATCACTTAACTGAGAAAAATTGATGAAATATCCCCAAATACACTAGTAGATGAATAGATAAATTGAAAAAACTAAATGTGAGGTTTGTCTAAGGCAGAAGAGGACATGTAGGAACTGAAATGTGTGAAGAAGAGTAAAAATTGAAGGAGTTATGATGCAAAAAAATTACCTTTTCAAATATGTATGATTTGAGAATTCTTGTGTAGTTTTTAACTAATCCTCATTTAAGATGAGCTCCAAAGTGGGAAAAACGATCGTGGTAGTGCTCCGGGATTAATTGGGCTCAGGTGATAGGTAGAATCACCTCAATTGTGTAAAATATGAAAAATATATTGAATAATTAAAAAAATTAAAATAGGAAATTTGATCATGGTTTGTACAAAAATCTAAATAAATCACCCAAATAAAAAAATATAATGAGTTCCTAAGGGTTCCAAATGGATATATTGGTATAAATATGTCAATAGAGGACATGTGGGATGTGGAATATGAAAAAAATGTTGGAAAATAAAGAGTTATATAAGGAAAAATACTTTTTAAAAAATATAGAAAGGGCCCCACAGTTGGGCCCAAATCATGAAAACCAAACATTTCCAGCAAAAAACAATGGGAACGATCCACAACAATGAATGAATAGGAAAAACATGAAATCAAAATTTCAAATAATTAATGGATACGACAATTATACATTCCATAAAAACATTCCACCATTCAAAAGTCCTTTTGATGTATGACTAGATAATAAATCGAAAACATCTATTCGACCCAATATATAAGCTCCCATTTTTCATGATCACCAGTCTCATGCTTCCAGAGGACTCGAACTAGAGGAAAATCTTCCCTTGAAGAACATTTTCTTAGGTGTCCATAATTTTCACACCATCTAAATTCTTCTAAATTGGGAACTATCTTCAGTTCATCCAAATTCATTACAAGGTACATATCCAAGTAGTGCTTTTTCTACTGGGAGACATGGAAGACATCATGAATGGATGTCATCTGAGAAGGCAGGGCTGACCTATATTTCACCCTACCAATATGAATGTTGATCTCTAATGGACCAGAAAATTTTGGAATCTCATTTCCTTGATTTCCAAATTGATGATGTCCCAAATGAGGTTCCACATTCAGAAATACCATTTTAGCTAAAGAAAACTCTAGTTCATGATTCCTCTATTCATCAAAAGAGTTATGATGACTCAGAGCTTTCAAAAAGCCACACCTGATTATCCTGAGCTGTTTATATTTCTCTTAAATAAGACTCAACCCCAACATTGAAGTCTCACCAACCTCATCCCAACATAGGGTGGGCTGGAATGGACATCCATAGAGTGCATACAAATATTCATTCAAATCGAGGATTGGTAAATATTTTTATAGAAAAATTCCTAATTTCCCAAATGGATATCCCATGAAGCACAAAAGTCCAAAAAAATGAATGGAGAATTTCCTCTAGGATCTGATTCATCTATTATGTCTGACCATCCATTAGATGGGGGTATGACATGCACATTATAATCTAAACCTCAAGGCCTTCTAAAGGAATTCCTAATACCAAGAAGTTAAACAATGGTTACTATATGAGATATCTGATAATAACACACAATGAATCCTTACCACCACTTCTAGATTTAAACAACCCAAGTAATCCAATATATACGTATCATTGATCAGAATGAAGTGTTCTGATTTGTTCAGATGAACAATCACAACCCAAATGGCATTCTTACCCTGCGGTGTATGAGTTAATCCCAACGACAGTATATTCCATCCTTGTCTAAAATCCATGTTGAAATGGGTATTTGATAGAGAAAACTGGATGGACTTCAATTCTCATCTTTCACCAACTGAAATTTTTAGAATCTTGAAAAGAAGATTGCTATTTCCCATCTCAAACTATTCAACTAGAACTATTATCACACTTCTTAATACATATTGGTGGAAGCTGTATGGACTACCCACAATGACTAGTGGATATCCGGCATCACCACCATCCATAGAGATAATGGCGCAACTGAAAGAACCTTGAAACACAATATTACATTGGGATATGATGACCAATCCGAATTCATATTCCCACCATAAAGAAATAGCCTCGACCACTAAAAAATCTCATTACTGGGATATTCTCGCTGAATAAACAGCACGAGAAAGGAAGTCAGCTAATTTCTCTCCAAGAACCCAACTCCAATGTGCTCCTTCATCTCCAAATGGATCTTAGCAAAGAGCCCCATCAGAGTCATCCCATCATTGGAATTTTTCAAGGACTGCACTAGTACTTTTCTACTCAAAACATCTTCCACTACATTACCATTTCCCAGAGTATAGACAATGTTAGTGTCATAAAACTAAAAGTATTATATCCAAAGGCGCTGCCTTAGAATGAGGTACTTTTGCATGAATATTTAGGCCATGATATTGCAATCAGAATAGAATAAAATCTTCTCCCCAAATAGGTAATGATGCAAGGTCATCGAAGAATGCATCCAATCTTGTAACTCTAAGTCATGGTTCAAATAATTATTTTATTGTGGTTGGAGTAGGAGAGTACCGTATGCCACTATGTGATCACACAACATGAGAACACACTCAAGACCCATATATGAACCATATCAATACATCACATACCACTTTATAGCCTCTAAAAAAAGATGCAGGGGTTTAGTAATCCACAACAACATTATTTTATCAATGGATTCCTGACACTTTGGGCCCTATACAAACATTACCATGTTCCAGGTGAGAGTGGTCATTGGAGGAATACACTGAGTTAAATCCCAACCAATGTTCTTGTACTAAACATTCTGATGGAAGGAACACCTGATCTCGAACACATTCTTTGGCTACTACCATGACATAATTGCACTGATCTATTCGGGTCCACATAAATCTCCTGCATCGAGATCACATGCCCCAGAAACATAAAATCATTTATCTAAAAAGTTAATGAATACAAGTTTGCATAGAGGCGGTGATCTTGAAAATTTTCCATCATGATCCATATATGGTTCTTGTTTTCCTCCATGAACCTAGATTAAACAAGGATTTCATCCAAGAAAACCACAATAGTGGAATAGAGATAATGGTGGAACACCCTATTCATGAGTTCCATAATGACTGCTTGATCATTGGTCAAAACGATAGGCATGACCAGATATTCAATGTAGATGTACCTATTTTGGAATGAAATCTTTTTGATATCTGCCTCTTTCACCCTATGTTTAGGGTAACCTGAACACAAATATATTATTGAAAACCAATTTTCACCCTTCAACCAATCAATCAATTCATCCATTCATGGAAAATGTTATTTGTTCTTTATAGTATCCATGGTCACCATTTGATTATCAATTCACTACCAGGGGGCCCATTGGCCTTCTTTGCAAAGTGAATAAGAGTAGATCATTGATAGACACTTGAGTAGTGGAATCCTTTGAATTCTAAATCGTCCTGCTAAATATTTAATTCCATCAATTCGGTTGGGTCCATATGATATGAAGGATGAAATATAGGTAGTGATCCTGGTACCAAATTGTTCGAGAACACCATGTCCCTCATCGGGGGTAATCCTACAAAATAATCAGTGAATACCTCTAAGAACTCATCCACTAAATGAGGTAACCCACCCTCAGAATCATGATCATCGTCCTCTAGTTTGAGACACAATAATTGGATGATAAGATTTTTCAACTCTAAGAGTCGAGGTCCCGCACAACCCGATAAAGTATCCCATTCCCCATGAAAAACCTAATGACACCCATTAGGTTCCGTGAAACATAACCTCACCCTATTGAAATTTTTGTTCACATGAAGGTGCAACAGCCAATCCCTGCCATGTATCACATAAAAAATATCCATATCTTTGATTAGGGGGTCCCACTCTATCTCAAACCCTACCACGGAAAGCACACACAATGGGAACCTGAGACCCTGTGGATTTTTTTTCCCAGCGGAATCTCCAACTGAATCATATTAGACCATATATCGGTTGGAAAATTCAGAATATTTATAGTAAGGGTAGATATGAATGAAATAGAATCACTAGTATTCAAAAGAGACATAGTTATTGAAGAGGCAATGATAACGGTACCTCGAACAGTTGACAGTCCCACCTCTAATCCCACTATTGCATGATACACCACATGAAGATACATAATCATTTCCTTAGAATGGTCGCTCACCTATGGCTCTGCCCTAAACAGTCATCACCCAAAAGATGATCTGGACCTCCCTCTATGGCCACTAGACTGAGATCCCCATGTCCTCGATAGCTCTGACTGAGTTGGACTCCCCTAGAAGCCTCTAATCATTCCACACATTGGAGTAGATGTGCCATCAAGTAAAAGTGCTAAAATTATCCCATGCCACCACACTGATAAAAAGGATTCAGAAGAAGTGTGCATGCTAGTCAGATGTTCTATGGACCCCCACACTAGTGTCACAAGGTGAACCTATCTTATAAATGCATAAAATATAACTACCTAGGAGTTTGGAATGAGATTTTATCCCTCTTATTTCCCTTATCCTCTCACTTACTTTTCTTCTCAAAAGAGATACCACTCCCCATACATAATATCATCATAGAAAAACCAGGCCCCCTCCCACATGTGGTCAATCTACACAATACATTCTTTTTCAACCACATTTACTTTTGTTTTCATCTTGAATAAGAATAATTGGTTATAGATCTCAGGCCACATACCCTTTTCAAACTTCATGGAATTTATCTGCTCATTAGAGACCATTTCATGAGCATACAAGACCAACTCAGTAAAACCATTGGCATACTCCATGTCTTAGTTATTAGTCAGTCTTTACCATAGCTTCTACCAAACATTTATCAATCAGTGAAGGAGAACTCTCTCTAGTGTCCTCCTGTGTGTTCATGGGATCTTTCGGGGGTGTCATGTTTCTACACTGGGAAACATTTACAATAGTAAGAAAAGTAAAACTAATATGAATAATTTCATAAACTACATAAAATACAAAAAAGTCACAATAATGAAATAAACAACCACTTCACTCCCACATGATGTATACATGTAGTCTGTAGCTTACACATCCCTCTTGGAAGTGAAGACAAAAAAAAACATTCCAGACATTCCGTGGAAACTCAATGTCTATCACGAGAGGTACTTGACACACACCCTACATGTAACCAGTACCCTGAGCCCAAACATTTCTATTTACTATCAAATTTGAAACTCCACAAAATATTTATATTACCCAAAAAGATAATCCTTTTATGATACCATTTTTAATGATTAGATTCTAGTCACCAATAAACATGTACCATACCCAGCCCATGGTAAGGATAGAAGAAATTTACCTATCCCCATGGATGGAACATGTTCCCGAGTATCATAAATATTAGGTTGGGAATTAATTACTTGAGTTTAGAATCCATTGACAACCAGAAAATATCACTACACCAAATATGAATATTCATACTAAACAAGCCTTATATAAAATCAAGAACAAAATAAATGGTTCTAAATATGATACAAGAGGTCCAAAGATGCATAAATGTTGCTGAAAATATCCAAAGGAACACCACATAATAATGGGTTATTTTCCAGGAGCCGTCTCCACAACACTGCACTATAGATGTAAACTAACAACACGAACCACCATCACCCAAGGCCTTTCCATTACCTATGTCAAACATGATCAAGTATACATAGAAACAAGGTATGCGAGTAAGGTGTAATATTAATCCCAACATGATACACCTATAGATTCCATATAGTAATAAATTCAAGATAAAAAGCTTGCTAGTTTTTTCAAACAAGAAGTAGTGGTAATATTTTTTATAGAATGAAACTATTAAAGGTAAACATTTTTCAAAGGGAAACGAACATGGGGGTGATCCTGGGTTCATTCGGCTCGGTTGAGAGTTGAAATAGAAAAAAATACTAATATAGAAATATATAGTAATGAATTAAAAAAAAATTGGAAAAGGGATCACATGTTGGACCAATGTATTAATAATCACCGAAATAAAAATTGAAATGAGTTCTTATTGGGTCATAATGGTTATGGTGGTTTAAATATGTTAGGGGAGGCCATGTGGGATGTAAAAATGGTGAAAAATGTTAAATAATGAACGAGTTATAAAATAAAAAATGATATTTTTAATTTTTAATGGGCTCATAGTTGGGGACAAATCATGAAAACCCAATATTTCCTTAAAAAAGAATAGGATACCACTCCAACATAAAAATAATGTTAATTAAATGAAAAATAAATTTAAAATGATTTATGTATGTCAAATTTTTTGTTTTTAGATTTTTCAATGTATTATTTTATATCTAATTCCTTTATTTGGATTTAATATTGATTCACATAACCAGTTTACATTTTAATTCACACATCAAGATTATAATTATTATAAGGGTTTATTTGAAAATCTCATTCTATTAGATATTGTTTATTCATGAATTACAATTGCTATAAAAATTTTTATCATTGTATATTTAAACCATGTTTTATTCTCCTTGGTTTATTCATTAGTTTTACATGTAAAATCACAATATTCCACTAAATGGTGCTTGAACTAATTTTGAATATATTATAGGAAAATATAACAACATTTATTTCATTAGTAACAAATTTGTCTTCATATTAATATGTTATTTGAAAAAGAAATTAAAAACCATTTCTAAAATTATTTTTAATTAATTTTTTACCTATTTGTAATTTATTTAAAATTTTTTTAATATATTATTAATGTAATTGTGAAAAATTCAATGTTTGTACTTTACAAAAACAATGAAATAAGAGTATGTTTCAACTTGTTCGGAAGGGAAAAAATTTCTAACTTTCATAACAAATAAATTTTTCAAAGATTCCATAATTACATTTATATATTATTTAAAAAAAAATTGTTTCAAATTTTTCTGTGAAATTTTATTTTTATATGTTGAATTTTAATATTATAATCATATATTTTCAGGACTATTTTTCAAAATATTTTTCTAGTATTTATATTCATAAATGAAAAAACCCAATAATGCAACCCCAATGTCAATATAGTGTATTTACACTACCGATATTATCTCTCTCGATGGTGTATTATTATTTGGGATGATTATTGTTTTGACATTATCATCCATGATTTATTTTTTCATTTACAAAATTTTTTTGAAAATTTTCACAATATTTCCATCATTAGACAATTAATTTCTGCTAAATTTTTATATTATTAATAATTTATATGGATATTGGGTAACAAATATCACTACAATGTACGAGGTTTTATTTTATAATATAATTTTTTATATCGGGAAATATTGATATAATTGAAACCTTAAATAAATAATTATATTATATTATAATGAACATTTTTATGAATTAAATCTATTTTCCATATACAATGAATGATTTGGAAGTGAATGGAATGGGTGTGGTGTAGATATATATAATTCATCAATGCATTATTAGACTCAAGAGATGAATCTGTTTCCTCCCCATAATTAAAGGTGATTCTACTAATTAGTTTTAAACTATCTTATGGAGTGATTTTGATGGTATTTGTATCACGCACATTAGAAACATGAAATCAAATAATTTATAATTTCAATCACTATGAATTTAGTATTTATTATCCATGTTTTTTTGTCTATGATATTATCAATGGATTCATTTCATTAACAATTTATTAATTAAATAGAATGTGTTTTTAGTTATTTAAATTTCCATATTTACTATCATTATGTAGTTATTATAGAAAATTTATTTATTAAATAGAATGTGTTTTATTACTTATGTGTCAATATTGGTTATATCAGTAATAAAGTAAATTGAATTTATGTTTAGTTACATACTATTATATATTAATTATACGCATTGATTTGTGATACCTTCAACATTAATTATCCCATTCAGGTAATTTAATCTCACTCTTATTTTTATTTATTTCACTTGAATCCATGATGTTTACAATGAAAGATAAGCATGAATATTCTATAGGTAATATTGAAATTATTCAAAAATTATTATTTATATAATTTATATTATAATATAAAATGAGAATAATGTATTTTACTAGTTAGAAAATACTACTATACTATTAAAGCATTTGTATTAGGATTACATTTATCTTTTTATAATTTACCAAACTAGGATCCACCTCTGAACTATTACGTTCATGTTTTCTAGAGTTCATATAAGATGTTGGTGTAATAGAAAACATGGGAACTAGATTTAAAAAATATATATATTTAGGAATATGTAAATATCTTAGGCTTTGAGAATAATTATATAATACCATCTTATAGTTTTTAATGGAATAGATTATATGGTACTTAATAGATGTAAATACATATGTAGATAAAACATGTGGACGTCATTCCTTCATAGAGGTTCCTAAGGAAAATAAATCTACAAATTGTGTACATGGCCACACCCGATCATTGCCTAAAATAGAATAATGATCCTTATTGCAAACATAGTTTTTCACTATGATGATATATGCATTGGATGATTCACATTGTAATTACAAATAAGTAGGAATTTTTCATGTTTATGATGATAATGAATAGAATTGGTCAAACCAATGTAGTTTTATATTGAAAATAATGTACCCTAATTGAGACATCCTATATATAATTATTTGGTATTCTAACTATAATTATTTGTCCACACAATTTACATTATAGGTTTAATTAATTGATGAAATCTGAAAGAAACAATTTAACAATGATCATTATTAATATTGAGGTGACTATGGAAAATAAAATTTGATCAATATAAGAGTCATATAAATCATGATCATGAAAACTCAGTTTTCCATACTTATATTTTACATCATATACAATAACCATCTACCAGACTCACTAATGAAGAGAAGGATGAAGAACACTCTAAGATTGAGTGATAGATACAATAGAATAAATATGGAATGATCTTAATCATATAAGAATTGTTGAAGGATGAATATATAAAATAGTTTCAACAGTATAAGAAAATTTATTATGTGTGGATAGAATGTTTATAATGAAATTAATTTATGAAGAAAAATTGAGAGCATGATAGATGGTGAAAAATCTCATCATACAGATCCATTAAAAAATCATTTTCATAATTCCAGATAAACTTGGAATTTTCTATGTCAAGTCCCTCTTCTTGTGGGTATCCACTAGTCCAAAAAAGGAAATATATTCAAAGTAAATGGATGATATATTTAAGTATTATAGTTTATAAATTATATTTTAGATATATTTTCATTACCAATGATATTTTTTTTGAAGGAATCGTGAAACATCTTGGTATTATTTCAAAATTTAGAAGCTTATGTGTATTCATTAACATTATATTTATTGATACCATCATGGTATTATGAGTTTAATATTGATCATATGTTAAATGTCTTAAACACACTAATTTTTTGATTTTGTAGTGGGAGTTGATGATGATTATTGATACATTGTGTGAAATTTAGTGCAATACTATCCATTTGAATAATATATGTTTAAGAGAAAATATTATTTTGGGAATAATGTCTTTACATTTTTTGGATATAATTTTAAAGGTATTAATAACTTTTTATGGTTAATATGATTACATATGACATTATAATAATAGTCAAATAAGATTATTAGAACTTTTTAAACCATAATACATTTATTATATTGAACTGAAAACATCTATTAAATTTTTTTATTTTTTTATTTAATATTAAAGATTTTTGACATATTATTTGGTAATGTTATATGAATTATATTTATATTCTCTTTTAAAAATGACAACATGTATGTTGGCTGACAACCCGCCACATATGGAATAGTCATAGGTCCTGAACCCACAATAGAATAATGATAAAGAACATGATTTCCTAGTAAATATTGAATAGTTTTTAGTTAAAAAATTTGATAAATAAATATTAATGATGAAAAAATAGTGCTACTCTAGAGGTATATAGATTAATATTTTTTCATATATTATATTTGGTAAATATATATGGATATAAAGAAGAAATTTTAATGTAGAATTAATTTTTACCAAATTTATAAAATTTATTTCATAAAATAAAAATAAATTTTTAAAAAATTATATCCAAGTTATCAGATTTTAAATATTTTTAATATTTATGAATGTTTTAGTTTTTTTAATAGTGTGAAATAATAAATATTAATTGAAAACTACATTTTCATTTAAATTATACATCATGTTAAATAATATTTTAAATTTGATTCAAATGAAAAATTCGTTCTAATTTATATTAATTGATAAAATTTAGGTCACTGGAATCATTTTCTTATTTTATATTTATATTAAAACAATGTAACATTTTGAACAATTTCCCATAAAAAACATGATTTCTCACCACATCTACTAGATTAATTTTAAATTAAAATTTCCACTTATGTGATGATAGTTTTGACAAAAATATCCATATTTTTATTAAACAAAAATAATAAGCTATAATAATATTAGATTAAATTTACACTAAAATGAATAGTCAATATCGTATAAACTAATTATCACTATTAAGGTAAAAATGTATTATTTAAGGGTTAATCTAAAAATATATTTGTAAAAATAACCTAAAAATTGCATAAAATATATTATAGGATCATATTAAAACATTATATCTAATATTATAGAGATTAATAAATTATTGGGCCTTGTTAAATTAAAAAAACATTGGTTGAATTCATTACTTTTAATGAAATTATAAGTGTTCCACTAACCTCACATAGAAGACCCAATATCATATGTTCGTGCCAACTTCAAACACAATTTTTTTTTCAAAAAATACCTTCCCAAATTACATCACAAAATACTAATCCCATCCTATATTCTATGGGTTATACAGAAATCCATCCCATGATGTTCATCGGTTTAAACCATAGGAGGATATTGGAAGAAGATGTAAAGTTTTCAATATATATTTTTTATTAATTATTCCTTAAAACCATTCAATTGTTATTAAATTATTATGACACAATAACCACATTAATATTAATAAGAATATATTTTTAATGTTTATGTTATGAAGTAAATACATATTCACTTATATCAAAAGGGTTGTTAAATAAAATTAGGTGTATACAGTTGTTGACCGCCTTACAAATTGGGGTCATTCATTTTTCAATTACCACCTCTCCATAATGGGTATTATGATTCATATAAAGTATATATAAGAGAACAATAAAATAGATACTCATTAGGGGATCTTATATCATATATAAAATTTAATTTATATTCCATACGTGATATGGAAACGTTGCTTGTGTGTAGGAAGACTAAATACTATTGAAGTGAACTGATTATTATTTTACTATTGATTTACATGAAATTAAACAATAATAAATTTAATGAATATATGTGATATAAATTAAATTATTAATATATGAATAAAAAATATATTATATTTCTATATTTTTTATTTATTTGTTTCTTCCATTTTATCTCAGTTAATGATGATAATATTGTCTATATGTATGTATACAACCATAATAATGAAGAGATGTGCACCTCCTTTAATCACCACACGATAAGGAAGAGAAATATAAGAATATTTATATAAATTATATAGTATTATGAAAATTATTTAATTATATAATTTTAATCAATTGCTTTTTATATGGATCACATAAAATTGGAAATATTGTCCTTGTGTACATACGGCCAACCATCTCCATGATCATAAAATATTTAATTTACCCTACATTATCTCATGAATGGATTTAAAATTATAAATCATGTAAGAATATTATTATTATTCTTGATATTATTGTTCAATATCATCGTTGATATAACCAGTTAATTTATATTAAAATATCGAATGAGAAAACAAGGTAATTAAGACATGAAATAATTAAAATAATGAATAATTTTTAATTAACATGCAATATGAAGGTATAAATTGATACTATTTGATATTTTAAATATCAATATGGTTAAGTTAAATGTTAATATCTAGTTCAATAATACTATATAAGAGGATAAATATCATCCAACTAAAATTATTATTGGGGTAAGAGATTTCTCAAAAATTTCATTGCATCAGAGAACATTGTAATGTTAGGAACATAATTTCATTTATATGTTGTGTTTTTTTACCATTTTATATGTAATGTCTTGACTATATAATTTTTCAGGTTTTTTGTTTTAATTTAAATTGTTTAATCTATGTGTATTTGAATTAATATATATCAAGTGGTTAACAATATCAATACTCAATTCTATTTCATTGGGTTATATTATTCTTACATTATATTACAATATAAGATTCTGTTCATATTGAATTTGTAGTTTATATTTTCTTATTTTGAAATTTATAATGTTGATTTATTTTTTATGGACATAATTTATTTTTTGGATAATTCATACAGTTGTGTCATAATATTATCAAAGGGTTATTTCACATTCTCATTTCGATCACAATCGTTTATTTTTAACTAATAGTTGAATGAAATTATATGATGATTTACTAATAAATCTATTTATTTTTTATCAAATAATGTTATTCATGATATTTACATGTTATAGTACAATTTAAATTTTCTTTTGAGCATAGATGAATTGATAATAATTTATTAATAACATATGATTACAATTTTCTCTTCGGCCAAAAATATTTTTTCTTCCAAAAAGTTATTTTCAAAAAAAAAATTCTGAAATATAATTTATCTTTTCAAAATGAATTAATAATGAAATATTTATGTGTGATTACATTTGAATTTCTTTAAATGGAATCATCATTTCTATTTAAAACCAATTACAAAATAATTCAACATAAAAGGTAAACACAATATATTTTTAACATGTAAAAAATGAAAAGGATTTCATGAATATGTGACCCAAAAATGTCTTAAATCATCTTTTATATATTTCAATGATTATATTTAGAGAATTTATTAATATCTTTTCTAGGATTTTAGTTTGAAATAATTATTTTCAAAATAAAAAGTGTATTTTCCTCAATATTTCTTTTAATTAAATTTTAATGGTATTTATATTTATTAATGACAACATCCCCTTATTCAAACTCTAATTAGTATATGATGTGTTGATAAAATTATAATTCATCTTCTTGATGGCTCCAGATTATTAAGTCCCCAAATAGTGTTGACATTAACATAATTGAATAATGTTTTATTCAATATCTTTTCATTGAAATGTTTGCATTATTGATTTCATTGGAAATTAAATTTCAAATAAATTTCAGAATTATTCATCATGGATATATTTATTACATAAAATATTATATCATTTATAAAGACAGTGATTTACTAGGAATTTAATTTTGTATCTGTTAATATATTGATAATTATATTCACTTTACATTGTACAAATATTATATGATTAAACACATTTTTTATGTGTTATATGGGTTATTTAATAAATAATTAATACCTTTGATATGAAATACTTGGGTTCGGCCCGATTATTTATAGTCCATCGATGCAAGGTAGAATTAAGGGGTGAATCAGTTGGATTGTCATAGTGAAATGGGTTTCTACTCATAATATTTGATTTATATTGATTATATATTTTTATAGTAGACATATCATGTACCCAAGAAACATAAAATTATATAATTAAATATTTCCTTCATCAAGAATTCAGTTATTATTTTTTGTGATATTTTATCAATGATATTATCACTAGATGAATTATATTATATGTTTATTTATTTAAAGGAATTTGTTTTATGTTATTTAATTATCCCTATTAAATAAGTCTAACACAATTATGATAGTCATGTTATTGGTTAAATGATATGTGTAATAAGTCATTTATTTTTTCATATAAAATATTTTACTCAAATTAATTAAAAGAAAATATTTTTCAGATATTTACCATTATGTATTTATATTATTAATTTTTTTTGTGATTGATTCTGATGTATATAACACTTATAGAGCATCTGAGCTCACCCTTATTTTCATTCTCTTCCTAGGAATCCATGTATGGTATATGAAGGATATGCATGAATATTCTAGAGTAAATAATTATATTCTCAAAAATAAAATTATGATGAAATTTGTGAATTCAAATTTAGTATTGGAATCATTTATGTATCTATTTTAAAATTACATCTAATCTATTTGGTGATTTCTGAGGAAATTCATTGAAGATCATTCCTATGTATTACTATATTCAATAGCTCTATGCTAATGGTTTTAGGGTCTCTATAAGAATGGTGTGTAGAATAATTTAATGATCATTAAAGGGGTATTCCAAATACTTTTGTCAATAAATTGTGTGAAACATTGATATTTTTTAGGTTTTTTTAATAATCTTATAAATCATTTACATGTAAGGTTCATTGGGTATGTAAAGGAAAATAAATTTTTCAATAATTATAGTTTTTAAAAATGATTAATATGTTTTAACATTATATATGGTAGTGTGGGTATGGATCAATAATAATTTATATTCTGGAAATGGTTTTAACAAAATTAGAAGTAATAATATATTTATATTAGAATTTTTTTCTAATAGAGGTATACTTTTTTATTTTATCAGTATGAAATTGACACCTAAGGGAAAATAATATTTAGAAATTCTTATTATCCAAATTTTGAAAATAAATTATGTGGTTTTCATAAGAAAAATGAACCAAGAGTGTGTGTAAAATTACATAATGGGGTTAAAATGTAACATCCCTTGAATCTTAACACTGTTTTTCATTAAAAATTAGACTGATTACCATTTTTCTAAAATAATAATATACTATAGGATGAAAGTACATGAATTAATATAATTAAAAATTATTTTGAATAATTTTATTATTAATGACATATTATATTTTTTTCATAAATTTAAATGAATGAAATTTTAATCTAAGTGTGAAAATTATGAATGATTTGTTATGTTATCATTTAATATTTAGAATTGTGTCATTAACAATTACTAGTTATTAATTAATCTTGATGAAATATGTCATATTTAAATATATATGTTTCAAAAAAATGTCAATCTATTATTTAAAATGTATGCTATTTTTCTGAAAGAAATATTTAAATTATAGTTTTTTTAATTAAATAGGATTAATTTGGAAACATTTACTATTGAAAACATGGTATTACTGTATTATGTTATGATAATAAATAAAATATTATCTAATCTAATTATAATTAAAATAAAATTAATATAAGGATACAATGTATATGTATTGAATAAAAAATTGTATATTCATTTAGTACCTAATTTATGTAAATATTTCGTATTATATTAAATAAACTGGCTAGCCACTAGGCCATCCAAGGGATCCCTTAATTACATATGTGGGAACCTATAGTTGGATAATGCATGGGAGAGATATAACATAGAAAATTCACATAGTGGTAGGAAGGGAACTGTGGTCCTTCTCATATCCTACTAGATAGTGGGAAAACATTGCCCTATATGGAATGCATTGATTTCCGATGGATAATGTATAATGGCCCATGTGGGAATCAGTGAGTAGTGTTCATTGTGTCAATACACTAATACAATTACGTTGAGTGATTCTGAATGATATTTTTATAAATACAAGTACTCATCAAAATAAATATTCAATTTTTTACTTGGTATGAATGGTATTCTTCACCAACATTTAAAATACCAATTTATATCATGGTCATTTTATCACTTTTATTCTAAATAGATGATCATATCATTACTCATTTTCTTCCACAATAGGATTTTTGAAACCCTTGAAACCATTGTTTTTTCTTATTTCCCTTATCCTTTAGATATTAGTTTAATCCCTAATAAAAAATGTCCCAGTTTGACATCTCTTCATCATTGTCATTATTATCAAATAAAAATACAATGATAATTTAATATAAATAATGATGATAATTTAATAAAGTAATTGATTATTCATTATATGACATCATCCGTAATTATTTTTTCAAAAAATTATATTAAAAAACCCTTATCTTATAATCTATTGACACTGGATTATAGAAAATATATCATTTTAAGTTTTAAAAGTAATAAAATAATTATTTTTCATTGTTGGGATGCTTTATAAAAAATGTCAACAGATCTGTTTAAAATGGATATATATATATATATATAAATATAATATTATTATAAATAATATTTTTTAAAAATAATGAGGACCTGAATTGATCACCCGATTCATAAACCAATGGAATTTTTTAAAACTATAAATAAAATTAGAAGAAAAATTTGTAAATAGTTCACACCAGTAAGGATTGGAGAATAATACTTGATGAGACTACCAAAAAAAAAATAAACCAAATTCTTATGGAGAATTTTTTTTGATGTAAGTGTTATGTGAGAAACTATACCATTATCTCTCTAATGGGACTACATGGATGGTTTTGTACTACCCTAGGAGGAAATCATATCCACAGGGAAGAATAATAATAATATTTTTGAGATAAATATATTAGTAGTAAAATAAACACCATAGTTCAGTACAAAAAATTTCTTTGTTGCAATCATGAATCTCGACTACAATAGATAAAAATCTGCACTAGATCGAACTTCAGATCAAAATGAAAAGTAGATAAACTCTTGTTCTATATTAAGCTTTTTTAGGATAATATGAATTAGTTACATGCCACCAAAGAGATCATATCCCAATTTCAAATGTGACTAGAAATCCTAGACAACATCATGACTCAAAAAACATGTATATTAAAAATAAAAGTCATACTCCAACATCAACTTGAACAAAAAAGAATACATTGCATGAAAAAATAACTAATAAATGAAATTACAGAAACATATTCACATTCTCTAACCATCACTCCCAAAAATTACAAACAACGGGACACCATACCCATCCTGAAATATATCAACTACAATGTCAATGAAAGAGTATAGAGAATAAACTAAACCTGGTAAATAATATAGGAAACCACAAGCCTTAAATGTCATTTATATACAGAAGCATTATCATTATTAAAGTAAATATCTTTGTTCACATAATTCCTCTTCCCTTCATCGTGGGTCCCATTGGGGACCATTTTAACTATGTGACGAACAAAGTTTCCATGAGGTCCATTATTATTCGTTATTTTTACAATCCAAATGGATTTTAGGCCTCAAGACGCAAAGATTTATAGATAAATTCATTGACGTATGTCCATGCCTGAGGCAATAAGTACAATAATCTGGAATCATTCCATTAACAACCTATTTAATTAATTCATGATCACCAATGTGGATGCATATTTTAGAGGGTATATCTCGAGAAACATAAATCTCAATGAAAATACTTGAAAAAAATGGTCTTGAATGATTATTTATCCTTGAATCCATCTTAAATGGATAAAAAATGAATGTAGACATCAGAAAAATAATGATTTTTTTAATTTGATGTAGCGATAGCCTAGGGAAGGAATTTTAAATCAGAAAAATGGGGGGCTCAAAATAGGGTTTCATAATTGAGCATTCATTTGAGGACATTCATGGAGTAATCCTGTAAGAACCATGATCTTCTCACCCATTGACAACAATATTCATCCATAGAGGAATAGTGAAAGAATATATTTGTGGAGTTTAGTAGGCCGACTTGAATACATGAATATCCAATGGATTTTAAGGAGTTTCATAATAATTTCAATGATCGCTTGTGATTAAAAACCTACCCACAAAAACAAATCATAGATATGATGGAAGATGTGATACCTCATTTGATGATAATAAAATAACCAAAAATACATAGTGATGAAAATGCTTATGCTTAATGCAATTAATGGTATCCAAATCATCATTTCTACATTACATAGTATTCTCAGTCAATCATCATGTGAAACCATCCATGAAGGATCTGAAATCTAATTTAGGGTTCCTCTTTCCCAGATTCGAGAATCTTATTTAATTCTATATAAACCTCTCCATCATTTAGAATTTCAAACACATTGTTATGGGTAATAAGGTATAGGAGTAGCCTCACCGCCGTTGCACCACACATCCCCATTGAAATGCCGATTAGAAAAAAATTGGGATTGGACCAATTCCCTTAGAGGGAAGAGGGACGATGAGAATTTTTTAATTAGGAATCTCAGGCATTTCCTTGTGAGTACAATAACCTGGAACCTTGGGATTAGGGAACCACAACCAATAACAGTAAATCATTCCCTTCAAGGCATTAAAACATATATTTATATACATTTTCATCCAATATTTGTTATTCATATATTATACATATATTTAAGAAACAATATGTATAATATAAATACATTCCCAATAATTAAAGTCGTATTCCCATATTTAGGGATGGCCATAAAATGAGACTTGTGTTCTGGTCTTCAGGATCTCTCTCGAAGAATTATTTTTTCCTTAATTTGTAGTATACACCCAAGATAATATTATATGGAATTTTGTATATAAATCGATATTATGGAATATGGAATTTATAATGTTCCATTATTATCATATAAATATCTAAACAGTACATGTATTGATAAATAAATAAACCATCAACAAATGTTTATTCCAATATATGTGGTTTAAGATTCTAGTATGAGATATATAGAGATATAGAAAAATGATAGAATTTTTTTTATGCAATTATGAAAAGGATCTCTTCATAATGTATTGTATGAGTAATTTATAATTTTCATAACTCTTATTTTACAGATTATATTGAATTTTGTTTACAATTTTTCAAGGGGGTTATATATTTTTAATTTCAATAACACACTTTATTTAGAAAGACACCCTTCAATGATGGAAATAAATTATATTATTAGACTTTAGTTTTTATAAATAGACTTATATTAATGGATTATTTTAATGAAATTATAATTTCATGTAAATAAATTATTTTTTGAGTAATATATAACATAAATAGAAAAATTTAAATCATGTTTTAATTTTTTATAAACATATTTTCAATGTTTAATTTGTAAACTATATTTAAGGGATATAAATTTTTATTATAAAACATCCATATGGTATAGAGTAAATTTACCATTTCAATTCTCATGACTATAAAGATATTTTTTAAAAATAAATAATGATTTCTATTTTATGTATGAATTTTATATTAAAATTCCTATTAATTTTATGTGTAAAATATTCTTATAATTTAATATAATCCATTTAAATTGATTATTTTGTAACCAATTTTATGGATAAAGGGGTGGTTTTAGTTCATTACCATAACATAAAAACATTTTAGTTATTTTATGATATTGATTTATTATATCATCATGGTTTTATATAAATTTATGGGGATGGAGGATAAAAAAATCATTTTGATGAATGTTATCACTTCGTAATGTTTACTTATTATTATTTCACTAAATTAGACCTTGGATGAAGTTTTTCATATACTAAATCATATAATATTAAATTATATTTTTTTTGTAAGTTATTTAGGTAAGTAATATCCAATACAAGAGGGTGTTAATGTGTGATGAAGTGAAAATAGGTGGTGGACTTCTATATGTGGGGTGAGTAGACAAATTATATTATTTTAAATGAAATAAGTGAAAAAACAATTTTCAGATCTGAAAAGTCTATAAAATATTGAATTGTTGATAATTACTCATTATAATGACTAATTATTGACATTAGATATATTTTATTAATTTTTTGGTCAATTATACAATTATCATTTTTGTTTAACACCTTGAAAATATATGTTTTCAATAAATGTGGTAATTAATTTGTATTAATTAATATATTAATTTTTTAAAAAAATCTATGTAAACTATTTTAGAAAATATAAATTATGATTATTAATGGTATGTAAAATATAAGGACCCGACCTTAAACATTACATAATATTGAATTAAATGAATAATTCACACTGAGGATATTTTCAGGTTTAATGTTTTATATAATTAAGACATAACTATTACATCTCAAAATATTACAAGGTAGACATTTCTACTCAGTTTCCATTTTTTATAAAATAAAAACTCTTGATGAAAAGACATGTCTAGTTCCATGTTTTAGATAGCATGACCTTTCCTTGATCCCATCCTTGACCCTATTCATCATTAAGTCATGTGAAAACATTTCAAAACATGGGATGATCATAAAAAGCTCAATAAGGGTTATAAAAAAAATGTAACCATTTGTTCATAAATACATACACAACATGAAGTCTTTTACTAACCTCGTGAAATCATAAGATTTTTGAAAGACACATAGAAATCATAAATCATAATGGTAACTTGTGGAATCCATACCAAACTTACATTTTAGCTATCACAGCTACATAGGGAGTTACTTTGGAATACCCATCACATTATATTCCCTAAATCTATTAGAAGAAACATTCATGATTACCTCTGTCACATTACCCAAAGAATTGGAGAGCTATCTCGGGCTCACCAGCCCTAAGTTTATCATGGAACCACCCATATACGTAAATAATTCCCATGAAACATAACATAATCATAACACATAACATAAGCATAAAGGAAAGATAACATTTCCACATTAAAATAATAAAATAACATTTCAAGATATTGAAATAATAAATCCATTTTCAAAATCATTTTCAATACCAAAATATATAAAAAGTGTATATGGTATTTATTTTTCCTTTAAAAAACATTTCATCTTGTTAAGGAAGGAAAAGATCAAATAATACTCGTGGCGGCGGAAAGGTCATTGTCACCGCTTATGTGAAAAAAACATTCCTTTTTTTCATTTAGTAAAATGCTTCGTATAAAAGATTCCCTTTGAATAAAATGAAAAGTCAAAAGGGGTTTATACACCATATAAAATAAAGTCGTGTATAAAACAAAAAATGCCTCAATGAAAGGAGATTGAGACGAAGTCCCTTACCTCATGTCCGACTTGACACGTTCGTTCTTTAATCTCCTAAATAATAAATTAAAGTTAATTTATACTTTCTTAATAACCCTTTTCAAGTTTATTATTCCTTTTATATCACTTATTACCATGTTATAAACATTATGTAATCATTTAAGGTAAAAATGTTCATTTTGTCGATATTTGGTACTCGGGTCAAAAATGAACACCTTATATTTACAAGTTGTCCATGTGGTCAATCTTCCATTATGTACAGAATGGTATTCATGATTTTTTATATCATATATATCATATATATCTAGTATATACATGTATTTATAATAGTACATAACATTTTGAGTAAGAAATGAAATACATCGTTCATGGAGACGGTAAGCCATACGTACGCATAAACGCTAATTTCATTTCTATTTCTTATTTTAATGGAATTAAAACATAATGATACAAAGGTATATTATAATTCCAGTATAATATCATATATAATATCATTTAATTTATCCTTTATACATCCCACATAAGGCATTAACGAGTCACATCACTTTGAGGGGGCACTAGTCCACACTTCCTCAAATAACATTATCGTATTTAACCTCTATAGAAACCATAAAGGTTTAATATAATTGGGAAGTACAGAAGAATAAATAAATCATAAACATAATACATATCATATATAAATATAGTTCCATCATAATTTCCACCATGAGAGGCAGTAATATGTAATTGAACAATCATCGTTTCGTGGGGCGTTAGTTTTCCATCCACAGAAACATTATGTTCTTCATCCATTAGATGGAGGTGTGTGTAAGTGTAGTTCAAATACTTCTCATAAAAACATCCTAGTGTAGTGAGGATACTTGTGTTGTTACAAAATAAAGGAAATAAAAAGAGTTTAGAGGTTGGAGAAGTAAAAGAAAAGAAAACAATTTAAGAGAAACTGTTACCTTTAATTTGGGTAACTCTCTTTGGATTAAACCAAAGGACTTCTTGAAATGCCTTATACCTATGTTAGGGCTTCTCGGAGGAGGAGAGAGATGTAGGGATCTTAATTATGGCTGAGTTTGGAAGATAAAAATGGATTTAGAGGTGTGAGAAATTGCATCGAATTGGTCTCTTTTTATAAGGGAGAGGAGGGGCTCTTTTGGAAAGAGTGATAATATTATTTTATAATATAATGATATTTGGTTTCTAATGGTCCAAAAATCATTGAGGTCAAAGATAAGATGAATAATATTAGAAATAAAATCATCCAATTAGAATTGTACATGTTATGGATAATATTTTAATCATTATATTCTTATTTATTTAAATCTTTTATTAATGTGGTAAATACTGCATCATTATTGTGTCATAAATAATTTAATTTATTTGATGTCTAAAAATTATAAAAAAAATACCATAATGTAGGAAATATTTTTTGATTTTAAAATGAATATTTATAGTTGAATAGATAATTTATATAACCCCTTCTAAAAATTAATTTACTAAAAGATATTTTCTTTTGTCATTTTTGTCTTTTCTTTATGTTAATTATTCTAAATTGCCATTATCACACCCAAGTGGTTTAAAGGGGTCCCAAAATCGACCCAAAGATGATAATGGTCATAAATGACTCAACCAATAAGGTTTGGACAAGTGTTAAGATAATTTTAAATTATTATAATATTATTTTAACCTTGAAGTACCCTATTTACCTTTAATTACGGTAAATAAAAGACAAAAGTTACTATTCACCAAAAATTATTTTCATCTTATTGAACGAAATTTTACTTCTTGATAACAACTATTTATGTTTGATTTTAGAAATTCAATTCACAAGAGTGGTAAAATTTCATTTAAATGAAAAAGTCAGTTTTTTTAACTACCACAAAGTGGTTTCACTATTCATAAAAAATTGAAGTTTTTCAGAAAAATATCAAAAATATAGCCTAAGATATATTTGACATTACAAATTCAAAATTAATCTCTATTTTTACAAATTTAAAACATATAAGTGGCATAAATTAATTTTAAAATTAATTCCCGCTGTTAAAACAAATACTGTGTTTTTAAGAAACAATAACTATCAAAAGACTGATACTTGTTTATGTCCAATTTCAAAGTGAAATTAATTACAATAACAAACATTAGAATAAATGGTAAAAATATATTTTAATTTCACTTTTAAACCAATTAAAATGGCAATCTAACCACATAAATAAATTATATTACAAGGCACTTTTGAATTAAAATACAATATTTTTCACTATTAATTAAAAAATGAACTTTATCGAAAAAATTCCAAGAAATTGCAAAAAATAAATTTTGATGTCCCCATTCTAATGAAGGATTTTATTTGATCATATAGAATGTATTAAAGTGACCAAAACTATATTCAAAAAGGTTTCTCCATTAAAAGGCGATAAATCAGCCTTTTAATGGAAATCATGCTTAAAATTAAATTCATTCACATTTTAAGCCTCATAACTTTTATTTGATAAATGAAAATATATTTAACAAACATGTATAATCATATTTTAGTTAGTTTTGTTCATTCCCGCCAATACAATGGCTCAGAGTTTACTACCATTTAATATAATAATATTATATTATTAGTGTGCAACGTAAGATTCCAAAGAAACTCGTTGTTACGTATTCGGTACGCTATCGAACATAGCAACCTGTTGAAAGTAAAATTAATATTAAATTCAAAAATATTAATAAGTATGAAAATATCATATTCTTCATTTACCTTTGATGTTATATCCTTCCCCCCTTTTGGAAATTGCATCCTCACAATTTTTATTCACTTATAAAAATAAGTGGGGGTATTTATCCCTCATAGAATTTTATGATTCCCACATTGCCTCTTCAACCATATGGTTTTTCCACAAAACCTTTACCTGCTGAATTACCTTATTCTGCAACACCTGCTCTCTACGGTCAAGAATCTGGACTATTTGTTCTTCATAAGAGAGAGATTCTCATCCAACTGAACTACCTCTGGGCTCAAAATATGAGATGGATCTGGCATATACTTTCTCAACATCAAAACATGAAAAACATTGTGTACCTGAGATAAACATGGAGGTAAAGACACTATATAGACAACTGATCCAACATTATCCAGAATTTCATAAGGTACAATGAACCTTGGTCTCATCATTCCCTTCTTATCAAAACGCATCACACTTTTCCATGGAGAATCTTTGAGAAAGACATGGTCACCTACCTCAAAAGAAAGATCCTTACTCCAGTTATCTGCATAACTTTTCTGTCTGCTCTGAGCTGTTCTCATGTGCTTCTGAATCATCTAAACTTTTTCTGTCATCTCTTCTACCAATTTTGGTCTTATCAACTTCTTTTCACCTACTTCATCCAAAAAAGATGGAGTTCGAAAATTCTTTCCATATAATTCCTCAAATGGAGACATCTGTATAATGGAATGAAAACTGTTATTATATGAAAATTCAACCAAAGAAAGGTGTTGGTCCCAACTTCCCTGGTCGTCCATCAAGAATGCATGTAACATATCCTCCAAGGTCTGAATTGTTTGTTCTAATTTCCAATCTAATTGACGATGAAAAGTTGTACTAAAATTTAATTTAGTACCCAATGATTTCTGAAGGCCGTTCCAAAAGTTAGAAGTAAACCTCGGATCACGATCAGAAACAATGGAGAGGGGAACTCCATGCAAAATGACTATAACTTTAACATACAACTGAGAATGTTTATCTAGAGACAAAGTAACTATAATAGGAAGGAAATGAGCAGATTTAGTCAATTAGTCAAATATAACCCAGATTTCATTATTACCTCAATATGTCTTTTGTAATCCCACGACAAAGTCCGTGGATATATTTTCCCATTTCCACTCTGGAACTGGTATAGGATGAAGAATTTCTTTTGGTAACTGCCTCTCTAATTTAACCTTCTGAAAAGTCAAACACTTCAACTTAAAATCAGCAGTATCTCTTTTCATTCCGTCCCACCAGTAATACTCATGAAGATCTTTGTACCTCTTAGTACTACCAAGATGAAATGAAAAAGAAGAACTATGAGCTTCACATAACAACTCATTATACAACTGGGAATCACCAGGTACACATAATCTCTTACCAAATCTCAAAACACAATCATTATCAATGTTAAATTCAGGAAACTAACCCTTCTAAAGCAACTCTACCTTTTTCTGGAACTCACTATCTTCCTTCTGCGCTTTCTTTATTCCGTCTGATAAAGATGATTTCATAGACACCTGAAACAAAATAGAAGAATTTCCTGCACCAACAACTTCTATGCCATAATTCATCAAATCAAAAGCCAATGGATCTTGTTCCAAACGTAGTATGGTTAATGATGCGTTACTTGTTCGACTCAAAGCATCATCCACTTTATTTCCTTTTCCTGGATGGTAAAGGATCGTGTAATCATAATCCTAGATTAATTCGAACCATCTCCTTTGTCTTAGGGTCAATTATTTCTGAGTGAATATATACTTCAAACTTTTGTGATCAGTATATATATCACATTTTACTCCATTAAAATGATGCCTCCAAAATTTTAACGCAAAAACAACATCAGCCAATTCCGAATCATGTGTAGGGTAATTAACTCATGTGGTTTCAACTGACGTGAAGCATAAGCAATTACCTGATCATTCTGCATTAGGACACAACCCAATCCTTTCAATGAGGAATCACTGTAGATAACAAACTCACCATTTCTGGAAGGCAGTTCCAAAACTAGATCATCCAACAATCTTATTTTCTATTCCTGAAAACATTCATCACATTCTTTTGTCCAGATGAACTTAACACTATTTCAAGTTAACTTAGTCATTGGACTAGATAACCGTGCAAAATTTTCAATAAACCTCTGGTAATAATCTTCCAAACCAAGAAATCTACAGATCTCAGTTATATTTGTGGGTCTTGGCCATTCTTTAACAACTTCTGTTTTAGTAGGATCAATAGTTATGCCATTTATTGAAAAAATGTGACAAAGGAAAGAAATATGTTGTAACCAAAACTCACACTTACTGAATTTCGCATAATGGTTCTTTTCATTTAAGGTTTTCAAGACAACACTTAATTGACTATCATGTACCTCCTTACTTTTGGAATAAACCAAAATATCATCAATGATCAATCCACAAACTTATCCAAGAACTCACGGAAAATTATATTTATAAGATCCATAAATACAGCAGGTGAATTGGTTAACCCAAAAGGCATAACTAAAAATTCATAATGGAAATATCTAGTACAAAACACGGTCTTCGGAACGTCTGCTTCATTTACTTTCAACTGATGGTACCCCGACCTCAAGTGAATCTTCAAAAAATACTGAGCTCCCTCGAGCTGATCAAACATAACATCTATATGAGGAAAAGGATACTTATTCTTAACAGTGATGTTATTCAATGCTCTATAATCAATGCAATGTCTCATTTAACCATCTTTCTTTTTAACAAAAAAGACAGGAGCACCCCATGGTGATGTGCTAGGTCCAATGAAACCTTTATCTAATAACTCCTGCAATAGCTTCTTTAACTCTAAAAGTTCAATTTGAGCCATTCGATAAGGGTGGTTTGAAATTGGCTTAGCATCAAGAACTAATTCAATAATAAATTCAACTTCCCGATCTGGTATAATACCATGAAACTCATCAGAAAAAACATCAAGGTACTCATTTACAACTAGAACATCATCAATCTGAACATTTCCTTTGTTTTCAATAGTATGTACAAGGTAACATTCATTTCCATCTTTTACTATTTTCTCAGCTTCCTGATATGTTATCAACAACAAGGGTTCATTTTTGTATACAAACTGAAAATCATTCTGAAACGAAACCTCTTTAGCTCTACAGTCAATCTTAGCATGATAAACAGAAAGCCAATCCATGCACAATATAATATCAAACTCTACTAGAGGCAAAATATTAAATTTTGTAGGTAGATTATTTCCACACACAAGGACAGGAATGTTCTTATGTTTTCTTTTTGTCTCAAAATTTCTTCCAGCTGTTTTTACCGTAAGTTCAGTATTCGTATCATGAGATGGAAATTACCAATTTACTAGGAAACTTCTCAGAAATGAAAGAGTGTGTAGACCCTGAATCAAATAACACATTGTAATAATCCGAAAAAACAAATAGTGTACCTGATACAACTTAATTTGATGGCCCAACATCTTCTGAAGTAGTTGAAAATGATTTCACCACCCTTTTCTACTTGTATTCTGGCTGCTTTCCTTCAGTTGAGTTATTTTTTGGATACTCATTTGAATAATGACCCATTTCATTGCACTTAAAACATTTTACTGACTATAAATCAGATCTTGACTTACCATTATCCTGATCCTTTTCAGTGCAATTATGAGCCTTATGTCCCGTTTTACCACATTGATAGCATTTAACAAAATTCAAAAGACATTCCCCAGCATGCTTTTTACCACAATTTTCACAACCTATAAACTTAAGCTTCTTACCATCAGACTTTTCTAAAGAGTTCCTTCCTTTCGTCTGCCACCTCGACTATTTATTCTATTGTTTTTCAATGAATAACATATCCTCAGTAAACTCAATTTCCACCTACTTCGCACAACAGAAATGTTTTTCATAACTTTTGAACTCACGAGAAGATAAAGCCCTTCGATACTTTGGCTTTAATCCTGTGTAAATATAGTTCATTTTACTATCAAGATATCGTATGAAATTTGGAGCATACCTTGCTAGTCGAGTGAATTTTTCTTCATAAGCAGCCACATAGTCATCCTCCTGCCTCAATTACAGGAATTGTTTTTCCATCCTAAGACGAACCACCTTAGGAAAAGATTTCTCATGAATCATACATTTGAATTCATCCCAATCGAGAGCATCAATCTCCTCACTATCCCTGATATTTTCACCATCTCCACCACTGATCAGCATCACCTTCAAAACTGTAAACTGCAAGACTAACCTTTTGATGTTCTGAACAACCCATGACATCAAAAATCATCTCCAGTGCTTTAATCCTTCCTTCAGCTAGCATAGGGTCAGATGATCCTCTGACTGAAAGGGGATGTTTCCCTATGACATGATCCACTACTGACATGTTCTTTTGTGGTTTATCTGGCTGATCTCGTACATGGATACCACCACCGTTTATCGCCAGAGTCAACTGTGCCAACACTGCAAAAAACTGTTCAATTCCGATTCCGACTATCATAGGTTGCTGATTTGGAAGGTTGTCTTCCTCCTGATGTCGTCCCAACATAGCTGCCTTGTTTTCTCTGTGGAAAACTATTCTTAAGACTAAAATATCTTAGGCGAAGCAACATGGTAATCTGTAAATTCTATATTATGTCAATACTAACATAAATTACTTTATGGATATTACATTAACAATACCCTAACTCCTAATGTTATCTAAACCTCCCTATGATAACAACTATAAGGACATGGCCATAAACATTACATAATATTGAATTAAATGAATAATTCACATTGAGGGTCTTTTCAGGTTTAGAGTTTTAGATAATTAGGACATAACTATTACATATCAAAATATTAAAAGGAAGAAATTTCTACTCAATTTCCATTTTTATAATATTAAAACTCTTGAAAAAAAATGTCATGTCTAGTTCCATGTTTTAGACATCATGACTTTTCCTTGATCCCATCCTTGACTCTATTCATCTTTAAGTCCTGTGAAAACATTTCAAAACTTCGGATGAGCATAAAAAGCTCAATAAGGGTTGTAAAACAAAGAATGTAAACATTAGTTCATAAATACATACAAAACATGAAATATTTTACTTACGCATTGAAATCATAAAATTTATGAAAGTCACATAGAAATCATAAATCATAATGGTAACTTGCGGTATCCATACCATACTTATATTTTACCTATCACAGCTACATAGTGAGTTACTTTGGAATACCCATCACAGTATATTCCCTAAATATCTTAGGAGAAACGTTCACGTTTACCACATTCATGTTACCCAATGCATTGGAGAGCTATCTCTGGCTCACCCGTCCTAGGTTTATCACGGAACCACCCGTATACGTAAATAATGCCCAAGAACCATAACATGATCATAAGAAATAACATAATCATAAAGGAAAGATAACATTTCCACATTGAAATAATAAATTATCATTTCAAGATGTTGAAATAAGAAATCCATTATAAAAATCATTTTCAATACCAAAATACATAAAAAGAGTATATGGTGTTTATTTTTCCTTTAAAAAATCATTTCGGCTTGTTTGGGAAGCCAAATATCAAATAATACTCGCGACAGTGGAAAGGTCATTCTCACCGGTTATGTTAAAAAAACATTAATTTTTTTCATTTATTAAAATTATTCATATAAAAAAATTCCCTTTTAATAAAATGAAATTTCAAAAGGTGTTTATACACCGTGTAAAAAATATTCATGTATAAAACTAAAAATGCCTCAATGAAAGGAGATTGAGACGATGTCCCTTACCTCGTGTCCAACTTGACCCGTTCGTTCTTTAATCTCATGAATAATAAAGTAAAGTTAATTTATAATTGATTAAGAACATTTTTCATGTTTATTATTACTTTCATATCACTTATTACCATGTTATAAACATTATGTAATCAATTTAGTTAATAATGTTCATTTTGTCGATATTTTGTACTTGGGTCAAAAATGAACACCTTATATTTACAAGTTGTCAATGTGGTCAATAGTCCATTATATCAAGAATGGTATTCATGATTTTAGATATCATATATATCATATATACCCAGTATATACATGTATTTATAATAATACATAACATTTGGAGGTACGAAATGAAATGCACCGTTCATGGAGACGGTAAGCCGTACGTACGCATGAACGCTAATTTCATTTCGATTTCTTATTTTAATGGAATTAAATAATAATGATATAAATGAATATTATAATTCCAGTATAATATCATATATAATATCATTAACTCTATCCTTTATACATCCTACATAAGGCATTAACGAGTCACATCACTTTGATGGGGTGGTAGTCTGCACTTCCTCAAATGCAATTATCGTATTTACCCACTATGGAAACCATAAAGGTTTGATATAATTGGGATATACAGAAGCATAAATAAATCATAAACATAATATATATCATTTATAAATATAGTTCCATCATAATGTCCACCATGAGAGGCAGTAAGATGTAATTCAACAATCATCATTTTGTGAGGCGTTAGTTTTCCATCCACAGAAACATTATGTTCCTCATCCATTAGATGGAGGTGTGTTTAAGTGTAGTTAGAATAATTATCATAACAACATCCTAGAATATTGAGGATACTGGTGTTGTTACAAATGAAAGGAAATAAAAAGAGTTTAGAGGATGGAGAACTAAAACGAAAGAAAACAACTTAAGAGAAACGGTTACCCTTAATTTGGGTAACACTCTTTTGTTTGAACCGAAGGACTTCTTGAAATGCCTTATGCCTAAGATAGGGCTTCTAAGAGGAGGATAGGGATGTATGGAGATTAATGGGGCAGAGTTTGGATGAGTAAAATTTCTTGAGAGGTGTGAGTAATTGCATATAAGTAGTCTCTTTTTATAAGGGAGATGAGGGGCTCTTTTGGAAAGAGTGAAAATATTATTTCATAATATAATGATATTCGATTTCTAATGGTCCAAAAATCATTGAGGTTGAATATAAGATGACTCATATTCGAAATAAAATCATCCAATCAGAATTTTACATGTTTTGGATAATATTTCAATCATTATAATCTTATTTATTTAAATCATCTATTAATGAGGTAAATACTGCATCATTATTTTGTCATAGATAATTTAATTTATTTGATGTCTAAATATTATAAAACTAATACCATGATATATGAAATCTTTTTAAATTTCCAATGAATATGTATAGTCGAACAGATAATTTATATAACCCCTACTAAAAATTAATTTACTTAAAGATATTTCCTTTTGTCATTTTAGACTTTTCTTTAAGTTAATTATTCTAAATTGTCATTATCACACCCAAGTGGCTTAAAGGGGTCCCAAAATCGACTGAAAGATGATAATGGTCGTAAATGACTCAACCAATAACGTTTGGACATGTGTTATGGTAATTTTGAATTATTATAATATTCTTTTAACATTGAATTATCCTATTTACCTTTAACCGCATCAAATAAAAGTCAAAAGTTACTATTCACCGAAAATTATTTTCATCTTATTGAACCACATTTTACTTCTTGATAACAACCATGTATGTCAGATTTTCGAAATTCAATTTACAAGAGTGGTAAAATTTCATTTAAATGAAAAAGTCGGTTTTTTTAACTACCCCTAAGTTGTTTCACTATTCCCCAAAAATTGATGTTTTTCAGAAAAATTACAAAAATTTAGCCAAAGATATATTTGATATTATGAATTCAAAATTGATGTCTATTTTTCAAAATAAAAAAACATAGAAGTGGAATTAATTAATTTAAAAATTAATTCCCGCTGTTAAAACAAATAGCGTGTTTTGAAGAAACAATAACTATCAAAAGATTGATACTTGTTTATGTCCAATTTCAAAGTGAAAGTAAATACAATGACCAAAATTGGATTAAATGGTAAAAATATATTTTAATTTCACTTTAAAACCAATTAAAATGATAATCTATCCTTATAAATAAATTAGATTAAAAGGCACATTTGAATTAAAATACAATATTTTTCACTATTCATTAAAAAATGTACTCTATCAGAAAAATTCCAAAAAATTGCACAAAGTAAATTTTGATGTCCCAATTATAATGAAGGATTTTATTTGGTTATATAGAATGTATTAAAGTGTACAAAACTATATTTAAAAAGGGTTCTCCATTAAAAGGCGATAAATCGACCTTTTAATGAAAATTATGCTTAAAATTAGACTCATTCAAATTTTAAGCCTCTAAATTTTATTTGATAAATGTAACTATATTTAACAAACATGTATAATCATATTGTAATTAGTTTTGTTCATTCCCGCAAATACAACGACTAGGAGTTAACTATCGTTTATAATAATAATAATATATTATTAGTGTACAACGTAAGATTTCAAAGAAACCCATTATTGCGTATTGGGTACGCTATCGAACATAGAAACCCATTTAATGTAAAATTCATATTTAATTAAAAAATATTAATAAGTATGAAAATATATTATTCTTCATTTACCTGGGATGTTACATAAAATACTTTTCCAAATTGCATTCAATGAAGGGTAAAATTTTAATAGAAAATTAACCTTGTATGATCAATGAAAAAGTGTGATTTTAATGGAATAACATTAAATAGTTAGGAAATATTTTATATGAAAATTCATAATGAAGATTATTACCAATGAAAAAAATAGATTTTTTAAAATTGAATTAATTATAATTAAATCCAATTCAATATATTCTTTATCATTATAAATTATTTAAATGAAAATACAGTTTTAAAATAAAATTCATTATTTTTCACAATTCATAATAAAATTGAAACATTACAAAAATATCAAAAAAATCACCAAGAGATATTTTTTATTGTATTTTTTAAAATATTATTTTTATTTTGTAATCGAAATTCTGATAAATGTGAAAAATAAAATTTAGTTTTATTTAAGAATCATAGATTAATCCATAATATAGGAAAAAATAGTTTTTAATAATGCTGTTATTATTATTTTAAATTTTTCTTATTTAATTTCCATTAAATAGGTACCCATAATTATAAAAATTGGGTAGTACTAATAATAAATTCCAACAGAATAACTAGGTTATAATGATCATGTTTTAATAAAATTTTGATAGAGTATTTTCAAATAAACCTCTACTTCCATGTATCAAAAGGTATTAAAGAAAATAAAAGTATTATAAATGAAATAAATTTTTTTGTCATGGTGTTTCAAAATTTGAATTTATTTAATACTGAATTTTCCGATAATTTTTTTAATAATTTTGAACATTTTCTTGTTGGAATAATTCAATATCATCACATCGTAGGGATTGTATTTAAATTTATATTCTCCACTTATCTAAATACAGTTTGTAAAAATGGATTCAATATTTATAATAAAAATAATTTACATTATTTATTATTGTAAAAAATAAAATTTCAAAATAAAATATAGAAAAAATATTAAACATTATTTACCATGGTTAAGATAATTTTTTTAAGTGAGGGGTTAGACAAAATTGATAATAATTTATAATGATTCAAATCATTTCAACACTCATTTTATGTCCTTATTTAATCCATATCTCTTATAGGTATGATAATAGACTATTTTTGACCCTTTCTAATGTGTTAAAAATGAGTACACCATTTTATTTTCATAAACTAAATGTGTGACACAATCCTAACATATGAAAGGCCACCCCTCTCATATAATATTCAGAATTCTAAAAAAAATATTTATCCATGAACATTCGAAATAAATTCATTAATTTATTATTATTATAATAGAATAAATAGTTTTTTCATATTTCATATCTAAATCATCTGAAGAAGAGTATGTTCAAATGTGTATAATGGAAGGAATGACTTATGTTAAGGGATTTTCTACTCAATTGTTTTCTCAATGAGAAGCATACCATATTCGAATATTAATTATTTTATGTGTAATAGAAAAAATCCATGAATATATTTTTTGATTCTTCCCAAGGAAATTTTTTATTTATATATTAATTTTTGTATCTCTCTATTTCATGATTTTATCAGTCAAAAGATATCCAAATGGTAATGTTTTTTTGATGAAATAATTTCTTTTTTCTAGAATGTTTATGATTTTGTTTATGGTGATGAAAACCTATGTTCCATATCTCTGAAAAATAATGAAATTTACACACCACCGATTATATTGTGATAATACATTTTCCCTTTATTTATCTCTCTTCACACACTGAAGATTCAAAATAATGTTTTTCTGTAAAAACATTTGTATTTACCACATCATTTAAACCCCCTTTTCTAATATACCATTTTATTAAAAATCTATTTCTAAAAATAGATATTAGAATTATAATATTGATTTATTAAACCTGTTTCAACAAATGTTTTACCATATTTTCTATTTTTTTAAATTAATCTTTATTTAATTTTCAAAAAAATCATGCTTTTATTCTATAGAAAATGTGAATGGAATATTTATTTTATCATGTATGGAACTAATGGTATTTTATTCCATCAAAGGTAAATAATTTTAATTGTTTTTTATATTTTACAATTTTTTTAATAAATATTATTTCCATATTTTTTATGTATCATTAATTTTAAAAATTTATTTTCAAAGTGGAAAGGCTATATTCCTCATGAAATGTTCCAAGTGATCATGTAAAATCATTATCAATATAATATGATATAATTTGAAGTAACATTTACATAAATATAGTTAATATTTAATGATATCATCCTTATTAAAAATTTCAATTCTTGAGGTATATCTTGATGAAATCAATTTAAACCACATTTATTTTTTATGGGTCATGATTAGGTGAAAGCATAAAATTTATATAAATGTCATCTTCCTTACCCCGGTTATGATATAATGAAAAGAAAAATGTTTTCATTATATTTTGGAACACATAAGTATGGCGTTAATTATGAGATTGGTGGGACCTATATCTCTTTCTAATCCATTGTGTAAAGAATTATATTTCATGAGATTAAAATGGGAAACTTTTCGATGAGATAGATTCACTTTAGGGAACTTGAGATACATGATAGACTATAAGAAATAGGTTCATCTTGATCTACAATAAAAAAATGTGATAATTCCCCAACCATTGTGTCTATGGTCTAAGTAATTAACCTTTATAAGTAGAACGTTTTTGTATTTATACAATAGTTCATAAAAATTTTGACAAGAGCTTATGTTTCATGATTTATTTATGATGATTTAATAATCATATGGCCCATGTTATATAAAATAATAATTTATAAGGAAATGAACAATGTTTATGACTAAATAAAGGTTGAGTATGAACTTTAAACATTTTTTTTCAGGATCAAATACTTTTATGCACCTTATTATTTATTTTGTATGTAGATGTATATCTCATATGTTCAGAATTACTTAGTATCTTAGACCACCCATTCTTATGATTCCATTATCTATTTATTCAGAATGGTTTACATAGGTGATGAAAAAGATAATTTCTATTTCGTATGATATTTAAGGGATATGTTGAATATCATTTCAAAATATATTGATATTGGTGTAATCTCAAAAATAATAAAACATTTATTCCTCAAGAACGTGTTTTGGTGAAATGAATTGATCAATAATCCAAAAATAAGATATATTAATTTATTAAAAACATAGTTTTTAGTACATCTTTGGTTAAGACCAACTCACAATTGATGGCTAGATACCCAATAGTTTTTTCTATTTCAAGGAGATACACCCTTACTATATGGGTTATATTTTTTTCATGTCTTGTGATGTCTCAAGGAATGTGTGGATGGGAATCATGAAATATTGTTGATCTATGACAACAAGTACACTAGATATGAGTTTCATAAGAACAAGGAACTTACAAGATAGGATATATTTTGTGAAATCCAATCTTGGGACGTCGAAAGAAAACTCCACAATCAAGGACCCCTCATCCCGATTTTCCACATCAAAACATTGAAATGAGAGTCCAGATATCAACCGACTATAATATGAATAGTGTAATAATGTTAGGGTAGATGAATTTGAAAACCATATGTATTGATTGAAGACAATTAGGATAATTTACTAAGCCTTAGAATGAGTACTGAGGATCACAATTATGAGTCCCTCGATGAATAACCATACCTTGGGATGGAACCAATATTGAAATATAGTTGAGTGTACCCAATAAATGAATAGGGATAAATGAGATTCATAAAACTCCTCTCTGGATCCCTATATAGGTGAAGATTTGTTTAGGTCATCAAGAGCTGAATCTAATGTGGCCCCACCTGTATTCTATAGAGGTGCATTAACCCCCCCCCCCCTATAAAGGCCTCTTGGGACTCCCCTATCCCTTCTTATATAGTAAAAAAATAGCATTTGTACCACGTTATGTTTTATAATGAATGAAAAAGGATGAATCCTATTTCAAAAAAACATGATCTTGGTTAGTTAATCACCCTAAAGAGTGAGCTCTCCGATATTTTGAGAGGATTCCCTTGAAGTAGTGGATCCCCACAACTCATAATAATTGGAACCCTATTTATCATATCCACAGACAGATCTAATATTTTTTATAACCATAATGGACCCAATTTCATAAAAAATTATTTTAATATATATATATATGTTAAGTAATTACATGCACAATTTCCCCATACAGTTGTGTGATGGAAGCCATCTTCATCTTATAAGTGATTCAGTCATGTAACACAATGATATTTTTTGAAATATTTTTTTCAAATAAGTATCATCATTTCTATATATTCAAATACACAAAACAATGAGTTTCTCTTATTTTACATGCATCATTATGTTTAGTATCTATTAAATTTAATGCCTTATATAAATGAATCATGACTTCCTATTAAGAAATATTAATACCTTATCATATTTATCATGTATATTTTATAATAGAGCGTTTGACTATTACTAAATATATAATAACAATATATGGAATTGAAAATGTATATATGATTAAATATTTAATTTCTATTTAATCATAAATGAAAATAAAAATCATTTAAGAAAAATAAATATTTTTTTGAAAAAAAAATTTAACGCGCAGAACCATATATTATATCAATCAATTCAATAAATCACATTTTTTGAAATTTTTTACAAAAAACTATTTATTACATATTAATTAAAATGACTAATATGTATCATCTACCTTTTATAGAATACAAATCAAAATTAATCTAATTTACTTTTAAAAAATGTAATTTTCTTAAAAAAAACAGTTTTTATGACTTTTTCAACAAATTATATAATTAATTTCCTAAAAATTAAAAATATTATTTTAAATAGTGAAATTCATTATTGAATTTATAATTCTATAATTATATTTGGGTAATTTTTTAATGATTTTCGATGAAGATAATTTTGTCATTGAATAATGAATATAATTTTTTTTATTAAAAAGCGTCATGACATTTCATAAATATATAACAAACTGTTTAAATATATTATTAACAGGAATATTTGATGAAATATATATATATAATTTTCAAATAAATTTTATTGTGTTTCATTAAATATTTTATTTGTAAATAATATATTTTTTGAACTTTTGTTCATTTTCCATTTGGAAGTCCATTTTCTCATTCTAACTACGAGTTTAATTTAAAATTAAAACCTTCCACTTTGGGAACGGAATTTTTAAAAATATATTCCATGCTTATAAAAAGAATAATATATATTATTAATATAGTTAACTAAATCTTTTACTATAATTTCTAATAAAAATAATAATTTTTTTTTTCATGGTTAAGGTAAAAATTGGGTAACATTGGGTATAAACTGAACATATAAGGGTAAAAAACTGTCCGAAAAATTTTCAAGACCCATTGAATGGTATTTATTAATACATAGAGTTTATTGGTTTTATTATATCACATTTTTAATTAATGTTTTTAATTAAAAACATGGGGATAACATTTTTTTTGAAATTACATGTGTGTCAATCACCTACCTTATTAATAGAAACCCTCTCTCTTTTCCTAATCACATATTATAAAAAATTGGTTCATCCTATAGAAAATCTAATAACAGACTTTATTCTGTCAAATTATATTAGAACTCTTATTTCAGTCACAAATCAATAATCTGAATCCTTTTGGTGCAAACCCAAACAAGTTGTTTGAAGAAGTTGTGTCATACATAATAGAGCATTTTATATGATTTTTCCTACAATAGATTAAATTATTATTATATAAATTAAGGTACAATACACTACTATTATTCTATTTTTATTTATTTTAATACGTTAATTTCATTACATAAATCCTTCTCATATTGCATTAACGGTTTAGGAAATCAGCAATTATGTGAGCCGAATACTACCACCTCACGTACAAATGTTATTCATTTTCAATAATTGACTCTAATTGTAGGATATAATGATTAATTTATTTTTTATATATGTTATATTTATGATATTATAATTTATTTTGCAGTTCATATAATCACTTGTTCTTACTTAATTTCAATTTTTTGGGGACATGATATCATCATTCGTGGGTACAGTGATTTGCCACATCACAAAGCATTGTGATTTTTTCACACAATACATATAAGATAAATGGATAGGTTTAATTAAAAAATGCGAAATATATTAAAAATCAACGATTTCTAATATTAATAAACTATATACTATAATCTATATTATCCCATCAATAAATTAAAAAAGATTTGTATGTGTATGTTTGATATTCTGTCTCTATGAACAGTGTATTTCATTTTCTATCTCTTTCTATAATAGAATTTTTCTAAATATAAATGAACTGATTATATATGATATTTATATAATTTATATATTAAATTAATTATGGACCCTCGATAAAAGTAAGTGTTACAAGAATAAAAAATAACAAAAAACAAGAAAAAATGGATTTATTATCTGAAACATTATATTTACAAAGACTTATTGATAAATGGTTTCTAAAAGGTAACAATTTAATGTTATATTTTATGATTAACTTAATTATGTATATAATATATATATATATACATATTTAAAATATATTTATTATACATGAGGCTGTAATGTGTATTGAAATTTTCACAACATAAATTAAAAAATTATTGTCTCACTTTTATATGTGTGTGATACACATTCCATATTACAATTCATTTTTTTATATCATTTATTTACCACAAATGATTAAATTTTATGCTTGTTATCCTTATATTTATGATTATTTTAATATCCATGTCTGAATCTATCATTAAGTGGATATCTGGTGAAAAATTACCATAGGGATAAGATATTTTATGTCTCAAATTTCCTTATATGGGATAAAATTAATGTTATCTACCTATAATATTTTATGAGGTGTATATAGTGCCCCATTATCCTTTTATATCATGAATATACATCTTGTAATTATATTATATATTTCATATAATCTTATTAATTCATTTTTATTATGATTCATTATTAGAAATGTGGTAAGTGTTATATATTGAAATCATTTCATTAATTAGGATTGCTAATAATTATTGTTTCATTGATGAAACGTTATGATGAATATATCACAAAAAGTGGAAATTTTACTATAATACCATCATGAATAGTGGAACAAGTTTTCAATTAATTTTAATTTATTTATATACTCATGTTTTTAAATTATGAATTTATATAAAAAGAATCATTTTTCTCCCTTCTATTGAAATTAAATTTTCTTCCAAAGTCATGATTTTTGTTAATGATTTTAAATATGTACGTACATCATCTGAATGATTTATATAATATTGTTTTAGAGAGTAATTTACTTTAATGAAACAGAATAATAGTGTGACTTAAAAAATAATGAATGAATATCTTTTACAAAAAAATTGAATTGAATCCTTGTTATATCATGTACGACCTAAACATAAAAATTCCCCGTCATGATGAACACACATTTTTAATTATTATTTTGTTTTCTTCAATGTTTATTTTTAAATATGATGATTTCAAAAAAAATCAGGAATATTTATTTCAAAAATTTTATTTTGAAATTGTGAGTATGTTTTTGTCATGAAATGAGTTAAATAAATTTAAAAGACCCCTTTTATGGTTTCAAAGATTAGATTTAATGAATAATTTTTATTAAATGTTTATGTTTTGAAAATTTCTCAATGTTGAAAGGCTTTATTCCTCAATAAATGTTCAAAGTTATCATTATATATAATTTTTCTTATACGATAAATTAAATTGATGTTAAATTTCATTTAATTAGGATAATATTTAATGAAACTGAATATATAATTTTTCTAGGTTTTTATTTTTTTTTGGTGAAATTTTTATGAAACCCAGTTATTATTCATGTGTTGTAATTTTTTATAATGGGTGTAATTTTTATTATAAAACATTTTTACTTGAGTTTTTATGTGATGATATGATTAATGTTTTATGAAATAATGGCACAGATAAATATGGTTTTTATTATGAAATGGGTGAGTTATATATACATATTCCTTTATTTGTTTTGGTTATTTTTTATATCTCATGAGATAATAGTGGGAGTAATGTAGATGGGCTTGATCCACGATTAGAAATATGTGAGTCCTAGACCATCATGAAAATATATTTTCAATGATCCACTATGATAATTATTTTTATCCTTGTCCAGAATGGGAAATTTGAGACGAGTCTTGATACATTATATGAAATAGGTGCATCCTGATAGTCTATTAGAAATTAGTTTGTCCTAATCCACAACAAAAAAATTTGTGATGTGTCATAATCAACTATGTAGAGGGTATTTGGTAGTAAACATTGACTTTTTTATGGGTTTTAAAATTTATTATGGATAAAAACATTTAAGATAAGGGTTTTTGTTTAATGATTTATTTATGATGATTTATTACTATTATGGGTCATCTTTTTTTGGAAATGATAATGTTTTATTCCAGGAATAATGATTATGATCAATGAAATGCTTCGTATGAACATCATTCGATATATAAATGATCAAATAAACATAATTCATTTCCTAAGGTTTCATATGTTTGAGTATTCTTATCTCTTACGATTATCCTTACTGTGTATATTATATCACCATTTTCATATTTACTTCCATTGTATATGATGAAATGTTTTTGAAGTGTATTCCTAAAATGAGTATATTGTGAGAAGACCATTGTAGTAGATTTTGAAAATATTTGATGAAATTACAATATCGTGTTTCTTATCCCTATAAGAAATAAACTATTATGATCCTTAAGACTGTATTTATGAAATAAAATTAATATACTTCTTAAAAATGTGGTATTTCTGTGTGAAAATAATGGTTCATTAAATATAGTATAACAAAAAAGTATTAGTTAACTATTCAAAACTATTATATGATTTATTTAATGATAACTACAAGATTATGTGTGAGGATATGTATAAGGATGGGTCAAAGTATTGTAAAATTTCATGGATGTTTTTAAATATAGAGTGTGGTTTTCATGAAATTAAATCTCCAACCAGATAATACTTGTAGATGTGGCCCTATATAAGATGTGCCAATGTTTAATAATATATAAAATGGTGTACTCATATGTACTCGATCATCACACAGTGCATGATAATGGTCCTTGTTGAAGTCATTATAGGACAGTACCATGATATATTCCTTGGAAATTAAAATAATTATTATAAACCATAATAATGTATTTGAATAATGATTCTCAATGACCTATGGTAGGCCTTATATTTCATTTAATTAAAATAATGTTTTATGATTTAGGAATCCTAAATATAGTGTTTTAGGATTATTTTTTCTCCCACTATGAATATTGACACTCGTAAATTTTTTTGTCTAGTTTTTAATGCTAAAACAAGATGTAATCATGTTTAAACGAAATCTAATGGTTAATTTAGTTACTATGAGAAACCAAATTAGATTCTAGATGTAATAGTATATATTATTATTATACATAATAAGTTATTGTGATATATGATTCACAATGGGAATTACGGGTGTATTCGTAAATAATAAATTAAATGGAAGATGCAATCTTATTGGTGTTTCTGTGCTAATAATTAAAAAAGAATTAATATATGGTTCCTAAAATATAATGATGGTAGGATTAAAATATTATAAGAATATTTCAAATTTACGGGATGTTTGATTTCTATGTGTAAAACAAGGTTCTAGAGTACGAAATTTTTGTTGAGATCAATGAATTATATGTGGGGAACTTATTCATTATCCATTTAAATTCTCTACTATAATGGTTAGAAACTAAAACATAGAAATACATATTAAATTCATACCGATTAAGTGAATTTATTGACATATATATGAATTTTCGTTCATGAATTTTTTTAGTAGAATTTTAATATTTTTATATCAGTTATAAGGCATTGTAAATGTATAAAGATTGTGTAAATATTAAATGATCATATGTATTTAAGTATTATTGACCTTTTTGTTATGTATTAAATTGTGGTTTGATGATTTTATGGTTAATCATATGTTGAAACTCATAAAACCCAAATATTAGGATTTAGGTGATGGATTAAATTATAATTAAAAAAAGGTATTTAGGGAAATTTATGGAAATAAAATCAAATAAATTTGTATTTGTTTTAGTGAGAAATTCATTGAAGGTTGTTTAAAATTACACATTTTATAAATATGACTAAATGTACTTGTAACATATAGGGTATATATTATCTATGATGTTTACATTATTATGGGTTTTATTTGATCACAACAAGAATTGATCATACATTTTTACTATTAGAAAATATTTTTTTATAGATAATGGTTCTATAATATAAATTATGTTAGTCATAATGTTTCACATTATACCACATTAAATTTTAACTGATAGATATATGAAGGATAACTTGATGTCTTAACTGTGTCTTCATTATGAACATGACAGAGAGTTTAATTTTATAATTTTCCATCATACTAATATAGAGGAACTGTCTGAGAGAATAATTCAAACCCAAGAGGATATGTTATTACCATATTAACTTTATATCCAATTTACGTGGTTTCAAAACCGCCCTAAATTTTATTTTTTATTCCAAAATAGCGGGCACTTTATTAATCGGATGAGTCCTTATGAATCCCATTCTAGAAGGAATTGTAGAACATAAATGTATTCGAAGAATATTATAGAAAAAAATCTATTTGGATTTGATAAAGATGATGAAATGGTAGAGAAGGTACGATCCATTGAAAAATATAAGTGCAATAAAATTTTATTTGTAATGTTATGTTGATATTCATCAATGAAATATAGAGTTTTATGTCTCTGCTAAGGTATTTCTAAGGATTTTATGTTTAATAAAGAAGGGAAAACTAAGACTAAATTATATCATTACCTTCGATATAATTTTTTGTAATGGGATAATACCATATCCATTGGTTGTCAATCCAAAACTTTCTCAAGTTCAAGATGTGTTTCGTTTACCTCCCATAAATAATTACATATATTATCCTTCACAATGTACTAAACTCAGTGGTCATACCAAAAGAGCATGATCTTTTTTTATGGAATCTTATTTTGGATTCATGATTTAACATATAATGTTATATGAAACAATACAACTCACATAATTAAAACTTTATGGTGAAACCACAAGAATAATTAATTTAAGTGTGGAACCTAGGTATGTAATGATGCAATGGTTTTCTTCCATTGTTGGTAATAAATTGAATAATTTTAGTGGATAAATTAGTTTTTACGAGGGTAGAATTTAATAATAATATATTTTTTAAACATATATTTTATAAATAAAATTATTCAGTCAAATAATTTTCTAGCATTTTAAACTATGTTTATATTATTTTTCATGGATCCATGAGTTTTCCTTTCGTTACCTACAATACCAAGTTTAAACAAAATGTAAATTATAGTTAATAAATTATTATTTAATATAATAGTTATGAAATAGGTATTGAAATATATGAAATGAATAGTATTAACAAAATTATGAAAATATATTTCTTTACAAACACACAAACACACATATATATATATATAGAATTCTATCCCTAGAGATCAGTAAAATTTAACTAAAAATGAAATCCATTTGAAAATAAAGAATGTTTTCATCTGAAAAAACTACTTTTATGCATACAAGGTAGTTCTATTTTAATTAATTAAATACATAGTTTTTTTAATATGTTTAATAAAACTTATATATTAAATAATTAATCATTTATTTGACATTTATATTATTTTTTTCAATAAAATATATAAGAATAAATACAATATTACTCCAAAAATAAATTTTTTTAGAAAAATATTTATTGGCACCTTACGTGGAATTATTTTAAATTTAGGTTTGGATAATATGTTTAAATATATATGAAAAAATAAATTACTACTTCTAAATGATCATTTCAAAGTTACCTTATGCTATTTTATTTTTTATTTTCATATAGCATATATTTATTTCTATATAGTAGAAATTTATTTTTTTGATTAAGAATTTCAATTTAAGTTAAATCATTTAAAATTGTTAAAATTAGGAAAATATGGACGAAATGTTATAATTAGTTTAATAATATATATTAATCTTATTTACATCATTGTAATCAATTTCACATGGAATTTAAATTTATAATACTTTTATACATTTATAATTTTTTCTTTTGAAATCCATTTTCTATTTGTGACTGGATGATTAAATTTAAATTAAAATCATCTGCTTCAATAAAAGAAATTTTTAAAAATGGATTAGATATTTTGATTATTCATAATTTATATTATATTATATTATAAAATTTATTTCATTACAATTATAAAGAGATAAAATGGTAAAAAAATTATTAATGGTGATTGTAGTAAAAATTTGTTTACCGAGGGGTTACATTAAAAATTAAACGGTCAAAATTGGAAAAACAATAGAACAAAAAATTTAAATAAAAATTTTAATTTATCAATAATATGTTTTATAGGGGCACATTTATTATCTATTTCTCATTTTAAAAATTATTATTAACATTTTTACTTCCAAAACATTCCAATACACCAGTCATCTCACTTATAAAATGCTTCCCCACACACTTTTCATCATACATTAAAATATTATTAGTTCATCCAATACCTATAGATATAACATTCACAATTCCCTCCTCTCTTCCTATATTATTATTTTTTGTTATAAATCCATATTATGAATCCTTTTGGTGCAATAAAAAATATTTTTTTTTGAAAACAGAACTTGAATCCCTAGTACGATGTTTTATTTTACTTCTTCCCCACCTACTTCAATTCTTATTAATACCTAGTTAAATTATATCCTCGATAAAGTATTTATAGTGTCATTTTATTATGGAAATTTTATAATATAAATCACTCTCGTCTTCTACAAAATGGTCCATGAAATAATCATTCATATGTAATGATGACTACCCTCCCCCAAATGGGTCTCTTTTATTTTCTATAATCACATGACACAGACATACGTAATGATGTAATGATATTTTATATATTGTAATAATGATATTAATAACTTTCTCACATAATTATATCACATTTATCTTAATACATTCTATTATGTGGTAGTACAATAATATCATTTTTATATATGATAGACTATAGCCGTGCAAGGCATTATGCTTCATCAATATTGTACATTGAATGTAATGAAAATGTGTATAATAAAAATAGGTCATTTTTATAAAAAAATAAATATTATTTAATTTCAATATTTAATTTATTACTAATTAATTTATCCTATTAATCAAATAGAATCTGTGTTCATATGTAAATAAAACATAATGTCTCCATTAATAGTTTATTTAATTTTTATATTATATCATTAAAATATTCAAAAAATAAATATATAATAAATATATATGCTATTTATATCATGGTTAAGATAATATATATTATTTTACCAAGATCAACTTTATATAAATGATTTATGTTTTCAAAACATGGTTGCATAAGAAAGAAGTTATCACTTCAAATGTGATTTTAAGAAGGACTTAAGGATAAATGGGTAATAATAGTTACTCAGTATATCAAATATGATATGATACATATGATTATTTATAGGATATCTCTTTAAATAGATTTTCTATTCAAATGTTTCCCAAATAATAAGGTTTCTATTCCCTCAAATTGTTTAATTGGGGGGAATGTTTTACATTACAGGTCTTTCTTATTCTATTAGGTTTACATAATTCCCCTTTCAAATACTATATCATGAATATATTTATTGTCATATTATAATTTTCGCAATTTAATATTATTAATCAATCGATATTGTGATAAATTTTTTCCATGTGGAATGATTTATATGTTTGAATCTCATTGTTTATTGGGATAGTTTATGACTATTCATTAAATTATAAAATTGTATGATCTATATCTCAAGATAAAAATTAATGATATTATACCCATTTTATGTTTGGGGAATAAATGTTTTTCCATCAGTTTTCTCTCTTCTTTCACTCAATAGTTGAATTTTTTTTTTAGAAAAACTGCATGTATTTCTATCTTCTTTCAAAAATAGTTATTCTTCTAAAATCTTTTTTACTAAAAAATAATTTTTTTTAAATCATTAAATGATATTTTAAACAAAATTTTACCACTATTTTTTAAATTCTTTTACAAAATATAATTTTTATATTCCTTAAAATTACTAGTTAGATTTTACCAAAAAATTGAATAATATATTGGTTTTAACAAGTATTGTAAGAACGGAATTTTCCACTCTCAAGGCCAAATCATTGTTTTAATGCTTCATTTATATGTGTCAATAATTATTTAAAAATAAAGGTATTTTCAATATTTCATTGGATTCTTTTTAAAGTGATTTTGGAAATGTAAATCAAATTTTCCTTAAGAAATATTATAAAGGATTTTTAAAGCATTTTTTATATGTTTAGAAATATAGTATTGATGAAAAATACTATTATCTAATTTAAAATTAATTTCTTATAGTGGAAGGGACAAATTACATAAGAATGGTTCTATGTTATTTTTGAAAATAATTCTCCATATGTGATGAATTATATTGATGTTAGGTATATATTTTTTGGGATAATATTGAAAAATATCATCCTTATTATTTGTCAAGATGGTTAATATTTTTATTGATGACATGTTTATGAAGCCCATTTATTTCTAATTGGGCGATTCTATGGGGAATTTATGAAATGTTTATGAAACGTCTGTTCTTTATATCTTTATATTCTGTTGAGATGAGTAATTTTTTATAATATTATGGAACACAAGAAATTGTTTTTATTGTGATATGGGTAGTATCTATATCTAAAACCAATGTATTGGGTAAAGAATTATATCTCATTAGATAATAGGTGGAATAAATTCAATGGTCATAATCCAATATAAGAAATATGTGAGTCCTAATTCACTATGGGAAATTGGTCTATCATGATCCACTATGATATATAAGTTCATATTGATCCAAAATGGGAAATATTTGATGATTCTTGATGCACTATTAGATACAAGGGTATCTTGATCTACTATGATAAACATGCATATCCCGATCAAAAATAAGAAACATGTGATGAGTCATGATCCAATATGATGGATCTTATGGTAGTTAATATTTAAATATGAAATGGTTTCCAATAATACTGATTATGCCACACATTTATTATACGTTATTGTTGATCACTATATTATGATGATTTATCACTCGTATCATACATGATTTTGGATATGATAATATAATATCCATTAAACAATGTTTTTGATCTATGATAGTATCGGTATGAACTTCATATGTTTTGATCATGAGCACATAACCTTATATGTTTCTTGTTCATTCATATGATAATATATTTGGAACATTTCTATTTACCATTACTAAGAATATTATGCCACCCTTGATAAAGTTTTCTTTCCCATGTTATGGATAAAGGTTAGGGTATGGTATTCTTAATAGGATTAAATATTGAGAATATCATTGTTGGAGATGATGAAGGAATTTTTTAAATAAGAAGGTTTTTTCTATTAACCCCATATAATAAACAATTAGGATACTAGAGTGTATAGTTATTAAATTTATTTAATATTAATCAAAAAATATTTGATTCTTGTTTATGACAAACTGGTTTTTCTACTATGCATTGATGTGCACACAATATAAGAACCTTTATAGAAAAATTTCTAAATGTAAAATCCAATATTGGGTGATCCTCCTACATTGTTTCTCCATATTCATCGAAAATCGTAACATACCCCATGCCACATAGTGTTTATAATCTATAGTGATGGTTTCCATTTCCACCATATACCACATATTAACCCTCATAGGCTACACAGCTTCATGAATATCATCTTTCCCCTTCTATAATTTCTTATTGATCTATACATCACTATAGGGTGGGGTAAAACGAATACCTATGCTTCTCCCTTTCTCATATATCCATTTTGAGTCTATTGTGTTCAATGAGTGCTTCGTTAGGAATCCCACATACCACTCTAGTGATCTAACTGCTCACCTGACAACACAATCCTCCCCATGCACTAAATTATTATTCCAGATGGGTAAATACTATCCAATTTACATCTTAATTTGAAGATATGATTTAATTTATCTCACTTGGTGGTAGTATGATTCCCTTCCCAATTACCACATATATGAACATCTCCCATAGATTTTAACATCCTGTGTTTTTATGAATTATTTTTTAGAATAATATATTATTTCCTGATGAATTTTATAGAACATAATATTAATTTAATCTTTTAGTACAAGTAACTTTGACATTATCTTATAGTTCATGAATGAAAAATTTATTCATTTTTCTCCGTGCAGGTAAGACATTGTTTTAATGAAGTACACTATAATGTTAAAGTAAATATTAAAATATTAGTATAGTTATCACATTTACATTTTAATGGTGGGATTGGATAACATAAACTAAATTTTGATAATTTGGTTACATCATAAATATAAAATGAATTAATTTAGAGATAGTTAGTTAGAAATGAAAGTAAATACAAATTGAATGTAAAGGATATGTTTTTTTTGGAAAACAATTATGCTCACCAATGAGATTTATCTTAAAAAATTGAATTAATAATTATTATTTAATTATATATTTAAAATTTACATATTATATATGAAATAATTTTTTTAATTCCTTAAAATATTTTATATTGGCAAAAGAAAAGAAAAATCCGAAATTTAAAAATAATAATTTTTTATTTTTTCTAGAAGGATGTTTTTTAACCTCTATTATATGAATTGTTTGAAATACTGATTTTATAAATTTATAAATATTATTTATAAAAACAATCTAATTTTTTAGATAATAAATTAAGAAAAATTATAACAATGATATGTTTTTACTTTTATAAGGGGATTAATTTTTTTATAAATTGCTAAAAAATAATTTTAATTGAAAAAAAACCTTTCATATAAATAATTTAAAATTTAATTAGATATTTATTGAATTTAGATTATATATTTATATATATATATTCCATTTATCACATTGGAATCATTTTCATATTTAATTTATGCAAAAACCTAGTAATCTTTTTATAATTTTCTTTTAAAAAACACTTAATCTCATTACCTCAAACTGATTAACTTTAAATTAATCATTTCCATTTATGTGATTTTATTTAGAAAAAAGGATTCCATATTTGTAAGAATAATACTTTTTTATTAATTAATAATAAAACATAAATTTTTTCCAAAATTATTGTGGATATCAATTAAAATTAACCACACTGATTAATAGAAAATCAGTTTACTTATGGACTAAACAACAAACATATGTTTAAAAATTACCAAGAAATTTTTCTAGAAAAAATTATTTAAACATATTTCAACAGTATACCATATTTTATATGAATTTTTTAATTACTCTCGTCACATGATGCAATGGATAAATCTTAATAGTGTATCCCATTATATATTTACAAGAACACAACTCCTCCTCCATTATAAATGTGCACTCACTCATCCAACATCATAAAACATATAATATAATTTTACCATATAATTCCAATCCAAATATTATTCTGAATTCCGTCATTTAACACTTTAATACCTAATTTTTGATGAAACCCATTCAATTAGGACCGTTTGTGGAAACCAAATTGATATTCAAGAATAATAGGTAACCAGAAACAATGTTCATCATTTATTGTTCCATTATCCAACCCCATTGAATCATTCTTATAAAAAAATTATGTAACATCCTATTTACATTCAATGTAAATATATATTTTTTATTTCAAACCCTATAACATTACACACATCTAAAAAATGGGATTGGAAATGGTGTTTCATGTGTATGGTGGTCTACTGCCTTGCGAACCGATGTCGTGTGTTACTCCAATACCACCTCTCCTCATATGGAATAATGATGTATATTATTTTTATATTATATATTTATATGATAATTTTGATACCTATATTATTATATAATAATTCACTGTCATATACCAATATGATTACAATTTTTAAAGAATATGATAATGTCATTCGTTTGTACTACAGATTAATACCTTACGAAGTGATATGATGCATGGAATCATTAGATATAATGTATTAATGATGACATTAATAGAAATATCACATTTATATATATATGTATTATATTAATCCTATTTTAAATATCATATGTATAAATATAATCAATTCTTTTAATATGATGAGAAAATCGAAACAACCTTCTAAGGGTTGTACTACCTACTGCCTCCATTAATGGTGTATTCAATTTTATATTTAATTATTTTAATGATTGTTATGAAACCATATATACTGAATATATATGATATTTATATCATGGTTAACCTTCATTAAATGGTGAAATTATAATATATTAATTGGATGGAGAATAATAATTCTATACATGTATGGATAACTAAGTGGTCATTATGTGAACAAATAAAATTAACATGGTATTGTTAATAAACATTAAATATATACTCATATCTAAATAATAATAGGATATATATATATATATGAATATGGTTTTGTTTTATATTTATCATAAACATATACTTATAATACAGGAGGTTTAAACAAGCACGAACAGAGTCATGACATAGGGTAAGTAGACTTCATGTGTAAATTTTATTTCTATGAGTCTTTTTGCATATTCTTCAATAATTCATTTAGTGTAATATATAAACTAACATATGAGATTTATATCATTATTTTCATTTAATTATTGATTTTAGAGGTTCATATTGTTCTTTTTATTTCATTTATCTCATGATTCAATAATTACTCAAATAGTTAAGGATTTTCATCTCAGCTTTTTACATTTATGTATGCCACATGTTATATTATCCACATTTTTTTTACGTTTTTTATATAAATCGAATTAATATATTTTATGATTCCTACAATCATATTTATATTTTTTTAATACCCTTTTTATGTTATATATTTTATGGTGTTTATGGTTTAAACATTTCCAAATAGTTAAATTTTTTTGACTCACTTTTTCATTCTTTGATACATATGTAGTGATATGAAACGATATTCATTCGTGAGGTGTATATACAACCCCTTTTACATATAATTACATTTTAAATTATCATTATATTTTATGGTCCATTTTATTTTATTATTTTATTTTTATTATGATTCAATGTTTCAAAATTCATTATGATTTATGATATACTATCATCATTTCTTGGGAATGATTATGAATCAGTCAACAATGTAGAAATACATTGATCAACCATGAAATATATACCAAGAATTTTATTCTTCTCTGGCTATTAAGGACATATAATTGTATTGGTTCCATTCATTTGGACCTAGTTACTTAATAAAATTATGAAGTTGTTTTTATGAATACCATAAATTATTTTTCTCTTTGATCAAAAATCTATTTCCATCCAAAAACCATGCTGTCTAAAAAATAACAAAATTTCAAACTATTTTTTTTAAAATGAATATTTATTCCTATATTATCATTTTTATTTTTTTAACACTACTCAAATTATTCAAGGTCAATATACTTTTTATTCATATTAAGATGAAAATAGAAATTATAATCATTTGTAGATTTATCCATTGTCAAATTAAAATTTTACCAAAGCTTCCATTATAAGTATACATAGTTAATTTTAATGAATTTTTTTCATAATATTCTATAAATTCATTTTTTTAAATAGGTATATAATGAAAAATATTTTCAGTAATTTCTTTTAAAAACCATGTTTTCAAAATAGGAATAGATATTATTCCATATAAATGTTTAAAATGGCATTTCAAATTATTTTAAATCTAAGATTAAATTTATTATCATTACTAATTCATTAAGGATAATATGATCCAAGTATTCCATTCATATTATATCACTGAATGGATTATTATAAAGTTAAACTGTTTTTATTTAACACATTTTTCTCAATGGGATATAAATTGATAAAATTCTTATGAAACATTCTTCTTTTAACAGGTAATTATATAATAAAATGATTATAAAATGTGTATATTTTCAGTAGGTTATGATGTGATATAATTTTTATTATTACCATTTCATTTAATTTTATATTATTTGATTAATATTTATGATATTGTGGAACCCAAATGTAAGATATTATATTGTGACTTGTGGGGCCCATATTAATATTTAATTCATATGGTAATGGTAAATGTCCATTGATCTAAAAGGGTATATTGTATGGAATCCCAAGACTGTAATATAAGGGAACATGGGAGATAATCCCAAGGCAACATAAAGGGGTACATAGGTTGTCAGTCAATTCCAAGAACAGGAGGGTACATGAGAGTTCAACACACATTCCCTCTCATTTTTAAGTATATTCCTAGGCATGTATATATAGATAAGTATAAGGATGGTTCAATTTTTAAGGAAATATAATAGAATTTTGGTAAAGGAATGAGATATTGGTTATTAGAGAATTAAATCTCTATCTAGATTCTATACTTGTGTGTGGATTGTGAATAGATGTACATAGGGGCAGAAGCCCTAAAGAAAATTGTTTTGAGCAAGACTTGATTGGGAACTACTGCTAGAAAATGGGTCTTTTTTAACACCTAATATCACACAAAAAGGTGATATTCTTTTTATGTTGTAAAAATCTTCATGAAACATCTTGAAGGATTTATGTATATGATGGCTTTGACTCACCTAGGATAAACCAAAGGTTTCACATATTAAATATGGTTTCATAATATAAACATTCTATAATTTTTTTAGAGGATTATGTTGTTCCCCACTATTACTATTTTTCTTATGATTTGAATATTGGTTTTAGAGAATTTATATAACATGAAGAGCCCTTATTAATGTTTTCTTATATGGTAAATTATATGATTTTCCACCTAATAATACAATTGTTGTGAGAAACTAAATGAAAAATCTCATTTATATTATCACATTGTTTTCTCAATCTATAAATCCTTCTTTACATTCATACAATAAAAGTAGAGATCAACTTTCTATTGATTCGTTCATGACGAAACAACAAACACCTTTTAGTTAGACTTTTTGTCCACTAGTTTCAGAAAAATGGATTAGTGTAACTAAAATATTATTCTCCATTATCCATAGTTTGGAACATAATATAATGATTCTGTATGTTTATCAACTAGAATTTTAAATTGATCAATATTTCACTATTATTAATTACATGATAAAAAAATAAAAAATTGAAACTATTGCATAACCTGAGATTAAGGAGAAAAACTGCATTAAGTAATTCCCTCTTAATATATAAAAAAGTATGGAGAATTAAATCCTTGATTTAATGAAAAATGAATCTAAATAAATTGGTTCATATAAAGCTAATATTATATGACATGTAAGCTATGCTTCTGGTTTATTTATATTCCCTGAATGAAAAATTCATCTATTTATTGGTTGTTTGAAACCATGTATTTGAATGGAAATGCGTATCAGAAACTTTTACAGTTATAAAAAATTTGTTTTTCTTCAATAAGCATTGATGTGGATGTTATTTTATAAATTAAACCTAATAGTTATGTTAACAATTTGAATAGAGTGTTTACCGAAAAATATAAGAACGACGTAAATATGAAGTGTCGCATTCTATTATGCACAATGTGTGGGAATAATCATTAAAAAAATTCTTATGGGGACTTCAAAATGTTTTAATTATGGAAGAGAATATCATTGAGTGGATGGTTTCTTATGTAATGAGAATAAGTTATCTAATTATTTTAATAATGAGAAAGCACCCATGAATTCACTATAAATGATTTCCTTTTTCAATTTCATTATTTTTCGACATGATTCTAAAACATTCCCCAATCCAATGACTAATTATTTTGATAAGACACCAAATAATATAAATAAAATGGATAAAAATATTATTTTGTAGTAGAGGATGGTGTGAACCATGATAATTATGGAATACATATTCTCAGATCTATAAATAAGACATTCATGTTCTATTTGGATTGAATGATACCTATACAAAATTATTTTTTATCCTTTAGTGAAATTTAATTTTATATTCAACGTGGAATAAATATTAATAAAATGAATGGTTTTACCAATAAAAAGACATATCACATATTAAAATGAAAATAATTTTGTGTAAGATTAGATCATATATTAGGAATAATGTATCTTTGGTATTTTTATTGATATTTAAGAAAATTAATGTTATTAACATATTTTATGAAAATATATGATTAAGGTCTTAAAATATATGGAATGTGATTAGAAAAATCAAGTTTATAAAATATCTAGGTTCAATGTGAAGTTATTTTTTAAAAATTTATTCACATTATTTCTCATGTTTTGAATTTTGATCTTATAAAATGACTATTATTGTTATCCATTTTTAAACTGTTTTATGTAAAAAATTGAATTTTGTTTTAAATATTAATGTCTTATTTCAACATATGAATATTTATTCATATAGATAACCTTTGATAACCATTTCCTTGGTGATGTCTATTAATAGAGAGAGATATTTATTATACTAATTATTGATCTTATGATTAATTAGTTCTTCATGTATAAGAAATTCACTATAGTTTCATGGAATAAATTATTAAGTGTTAACTGATCATTAATGAACCAAAGTTTGATATTTTTATAGGAAATGTTATTAAATCAGGTTATTATATTTTATTTTGAAATATTGTATATTTTGACATAGTGCGTTAAAATAAATTGTTGATTAATTGTCATCATTTTTAATGATATCAATGAACTTTTTAAATCCTCTTCTACATATGGTGTTACGATTAATAAAATTATCTATATCACCAACTATACTTTGATAATTGATCCTTAACATAGTCCATATTTTTTTATTCTTTTCATCCATGTGAAAATCCTCACATCCTAACTATGTTGTACTATGTGGAAATATGTTTTTGAGTTACTACATATAACTATAATGTTTTCAATACCCCCCTTTTGAAATGATTTTTTAGTATTAATGTTTTATGATGTGGGTTTTTAATGGTACATTAACTTAATAAATAATTGTTGTCCACATTGAATTGTGATGGAAGAATCCATTTTATTGGTTGGGGGTAAATGTAACATCATATGTTTTTATTGATTAATGATTTGTAGAAATTAAAATTCATTGATTGATATAATTACATTCTACACCATGAAAATATTTTTGTAAAAAATAAAAATATTTTTTATGTGGTGTACACAATACTGAGTTCCTAATATAGTTTCCATTACACGCAAGACCAATTTTTAAAAAACTATAAATTATAATAACAGTAATTCTTATTAAAATATAAATTATATCCATATTATATTGATTGGATTGGGGGTAATGACTATGATTAAATATATTAGTAAAATATTGTAAAAAAATATGTATATAATGATTTATTTTGTAATCATTTATTTATTAATGAAAATAAACACTAATCGAATATAAATGATATCATTTTATGAAAAATTATTTTTATATTGAACATGGTATTTCATCTATAAAAATAATATTAACTAATAGTTACTATAAATATTAAAATTTAAATTTTATATATTCAATTAATTGTTTTTCATTTCATCAAAAAAATTATAGGGATAAATGTTCAAAAATCAAATTTATGCATATATAGCTCTATTTTTCTAAAGGTTAGGTCTTCTTCATTTTAATGAAAGAATTTATCTAAAATAAAATTTTAAACAAGTTTATAAAATTTATACAAAACAGAACTATTTTATGATTGTTTAATGTCAAAATTATATTATGGTTATTTTTCTGGTATTTTTATGAGAAGTTTTATTTTTTTATGAGTATTGAATAATATTAAATAATATTTTTAAAATTATCATTCATATAAATGATTTTTAATGAATAATTATATATTTAAATTGACATATTGTTAAATTATATAAATTAAAAATATTTTAGCTAATTTATAACATTTTAATAATGTATATATTAAATTTGGAAATAAAATCGTAGTTAAAATTTTATCATTTCGACACTAAAACCCACATCTAATATTGCAAACTTGGGATTAATTTGAAATTAAATTATTCCACATCGATTATTATAATTTTAAAATATATATTCATATTTGGAATTAGTATAATTAATTATTTGTAATAATTCTATCATTATGTTTTACCAAAATTATTAGTCAAAATTGTCTTAATTAATGATGTCATTTTTGTGAAAAATGAGTTTACACGGGGACTAAACATTAATAATGAGAGTAAAAATGAGATAGAAAATTTTATAAAACCATTTTGGATGTCCATATTTAAAAAATGTACCATATTTTATGGAAATAATCTCAATAGTGGTGGTATATTATTTATGGGTTGACTCCAAATATTTTTAAACTTCTGGTATTTAAATGAATGCCACTCCGAGTCTATTATAAAAATGAATTCCCTCTCCCCTTTATTCCACAACCGTAAATCCGTTTTACAAGAACAATATATCATAAAATATATTATATAATATCCTACTCTTTTCCTAAAATCCATATAATGGTTATAAATACAAACAGGAATGTATTTAGTTGCAAACCAAAAGGTGTTACCTGAAGAAGAGGTAATGCTCATAAACATGCATTTTTTTGTTTCCTTGTCCACACAATAAATTATTATTATATCAAAATTATATAATTAAATCATAACCATAAACATAATGATATTTTATTATGTTCCTATTAATACCAAAAACTTCACACACTTCCATTAAATAGGATACACAATCATTGTTTATGGATATGGAAGACTACCGCCTAACAAACCGATGTCATTCGTTAATCCATTACAACATCTCAAATTTGAGACTAATGGTAGAAAAGATGATTATATTACATATTTATTATATTTATTATATTTTTATCTTATGGTATTATTTTATAACATGTACCTTAGTGCCTTCAATTTTGTGATAATATGATAACATCGTTTGTTTGTACAATGGACTACAACCTTGTGAAGCGATGTGATTCTTTAATGCGTTAAGTGGAATTTATTATGGGTGGTTTAAAAATAAATATGTGATATACATGAAAAATAATGATATTTTTTATAATATATATATATATATATCATTCAATATGATAATAAAATGAAATAATGTTTTTACATATATATGCCTTACCATGTCAATGAATGGTGTATTTCATATTATATTTATATCTTTGATATCTTCTTATAAATTCGTTTACAAAGACTATATATAATAATTATATTATGGTTTATATTTTTTAAATAATTAAATTTTTATAAAATATAGAGGACCAGTTATAAGAAGTCAAAACATTTTTGAAAAACAAAAAAGTTATTACCCAAAAAATAACATTAATATTGAATTTCTATTTAAGGGGTGATATAAAGTAATCTTTAATTAATATATGGTATTATAAATATTAATATAGTTAGATTATTTGGTTATAATAATCTATTTAAATTATACATGATCATTGAACATGTATGATTGGATTCAAGGTTTATAGTAAAGAGATTTGTAGTCTACCTTTAATTTTTGTGGGACTTATACCATTCTCACCACTCTATCAATTTTGATTTTAAATATACTACCATATGACATGTTAAGTGATAAATTTAATTTATTTAAATATAATAAAATAGTAAATTTATATAATTATTTCATGTATCTCATTATTTAAATTCTTCTCATGTAGAATGGGATTTAGACTCATGTTTTTAACTTTTTGTGACACATGATAAGTAGAAAATAATTTTAGTAAAATATTATTTGTCACATTTTTTCCTTATTTAAGACAAATATTAGGATACTCATCTATACACATTAATGTTGTGTATATACAACCAATTTTACATGAAATGACTATATTTATTATCATTATATTTTTGGTTTCAATTTATGTTATTCCTTTATGAAAATTATGAGTACATGTTACAATAGTTGTTATGATTTACATTACGAACTCATAATTTATCAGGATTGTTATAAATTTTGTCTAAAATGTTGAAATTCAATTATCTACCTCTATATTAGTCTCACGAATTTATTCTTACATTAATAAATCATGCTAACATCATGTAATATTATCATTAATCCACTCATTAGTACATAATATAGTTAAGAATATAATATAGTGCACATGCTTCAAGGGATATCATATGGACACTCTTCATTTGCAGAAGCATGTATCTTGTGAAGTGGATGACTTTATTCTTTACCTTCCCACAGTGGTTATGTCTGGATTCCGGAGTATTTTGCTTTGCACTTCACCAGTTCATTTGTATGATGATTTCTATTGATCTTCAAGATCTATTTTGGTCTTCTTTATGTTTTCACATGTGTCTTGTGAAGCCACTGACTGCAGTTTTGCACAGCCTTGGATCCTGTTTTTTCTTGTAGGTTGTGCCATACACCTTCAAGTTATGGTGGACGGATTTCCCTAATGATGCATTATGATAAAACATGATGTATGAGGAGATTTAATCTGGTATTGCCGACTACCCACTACATGCTCAAATTTATGGAAAATGTGGGACCCTGCAGTGGAAACAGGAAATTGACTACGCACAGTTGATGTCTGCATTTCAAGACATTAAAGTGGACCTAAATCCTCCATCAGTTCATGCATGAAGTATTGTTTCTTGATCTGTCATTTTATGATAATTCTACACCCTGGAAACTTCTATTTCTACTGTCAATTTTTACAAACACATGTCTGATTGTAGGGCATTGGATTTTGCAAGGGAACATCAATAGTGACCCATGGATTGGGGTTGATGATTGCTGAGATCTTTTGCCTTCTCAGGGATGATTTATAGGTATTTCATGGAACCTTCACTTCCTATTCTTTTTTCTATTGGTGGTACAAACTCATTGTACCTCGTGTAATCACCTAGTCTTTACTTTTTGTTAATAAATTTTGGGGAGCATGGGTTTTAACTCATGCTCCGATCCTTTCTGAGTATGATTCTATGAAAAGATGATTTTATATTTCTCATTAACCAAAAATATAATTTCCTCAGGAACCATGTATTCTAAATATTATTTGAAATGGTCTGATAAATTTCTTAAATGGTAATTAAATCCATGATTAATTATTAAAAAATTGAATGAAAATTAAAATTTGTTTAATTTTACTCTATGATAAATTATCTAAATAATTTTTTTATATAAAATGAATGTTCACATTGTAAGAATATATCCACCATCACAAAATTCATTCATTTGAATAAACCATTTCATGTTTATAATATATATTTTTAATGAATTTCATTTCTAAAATTCTGTACATTTTATGTTTTTAATGTGGTCATCAGTGAAATTGATATTCAGAAATATTTTCTATCGAAAAAGTATTTTTCAATGCGGAAATGATATTTTCCTAAAGAATGTTTTTAATGATAAATTAATATTATTTTCTATCTAAGATGAAAAATATTTGTGTTAGTCTATCTATTGTGTGAATATTTTCCATGGAACCCATTCTTATTCTTTCATTGAATGGTTTATGTTTACAATGACATGTTTTTATGAAACCAATAAAATTTCAACATGTTATACCATTCTTATATTTTTTTGAAACACCCAAAATTTAATGTGTTATTATAGAATAAAATTATTACGAAACCTTCAACTTTTTCAATGGTTATGATATGATAGAATTTTTATGATACCCATTTAATTTCATGGTTTATGATATGTTGAATTTTTTTAGGTAGAACAAATATGTAAGATTTAATTATTTAATGGGTGGGACCAATATCTCTATAAAATAAATTGGGTAATTATAAATATTCTGTGTGCTAAAAGGGTATATGGGAGGGCATAACCGTACCACAAAAAGAAAGTACATGGTTATGTACCACAATCCCACAGTAAGAGGGTACACAAAATGTCATGTAAAGCCTGGTACAATACTATTCACATTTATTCATCCTAGGAAAAAAGTAGGTTTAGGGTGATTATCCCAATCCTAACATGTTATGATGGTCATTGTAGTTATCATTTAAAACTAATTTTTTATGATTATATATATTTCAAAAATCCATGTCTTATTCATATTCTATTCTCTCACAGATTACACTCTTCATTTTATTGTGATTCATGTATTATCATCTGAAAATCTTCCTTCCATGACTCTTATATATAGTCTATGCTATGAAAGGATTAATTTTCAAATGTAAGGAAAATGTTCTCATTCACATTTTTTGATTTTATGGTTACGTATCTCCTATTTTTTACCTTACTATCATCTTACATAAATGTATACAATGTATCCAATACCAATGTTGTATTGAATATTTTTATGTAGGCGTACAAAATTGTATTATATTTCGTTGGATGGTCTGAGAGTCATTCACCATGTTATAATATTATGTTACAATATTCTAATGAAACTAAATTAGTTAGGTCAATCGGCATGTAACTTTTTAATTTTACTATTATTCATCTAAAATATGTAATATCCTTTTATGTTAATCATGTGTCACTATAAAGATGTAGATTTTTACACAAATATCATTATTCCTAGATCATCATGTTTACTCGTGTTATCGTTAAAGGAATTCACCAAAATTTATTACATGAAACAAGTTAGAGTTTATGGTTCAAAGTAGGTTCTTTCATCAATCATGGAAACCAACTATCTCCCTTGAATGGAATTAAGGTATTCCCACTGCACCATCATCCTTTAAGGGTTTTCTACATCACTCAAATAAGGTATTGTGAAAGGTGATAATTAATGGTCTTTAGATTTCCAACGCTGATCAGGACCCATGATTCATAACGAACCACCGGTAGATTCCGAAATTATTTTTGGGTAAAATTATTCATGGTTTCATTCAGTGCTATTATGGAATACGTAACCTCATACCCCCGATAATGTGCAACAACCCAGCAATGAAGGAACCATAATGAGCCAACAATATGACTAGGCTTCCATATGCTAAGAACATTTACTAGTCTTCTATAGATATAATCCAGAAGGGGGACTCCCATGTTCAATCTGATTCCAGCAGTTATAAAGTGCACTGTCACTAGTGTCCTAAGACAATGTCCAATATATGTGTCCCGGGCTAGTAGATACAACTCACTCAAAAAATGTGGTAACAAACATTGTGTATCTGATCTCTAGTTATCATACCCTTATGATTTCCCCCCTCATCATAGTATCGATCCTCTAAGATCAACATATATGACTATATTATTTTATTAAATTATTACACTAGACACTAATTTGAATCCCATTACATCTTCATAACTGGTGTTTTTAGAAACATTCACATCTAGGTTATGAAAGTGACTTATTAATGAAAAGGATAGTTATGCTTCAAAAACCATTGTAAGCATAACCAAAAGTACAACCTCTATGATGGGGTTCTAAGACATGTCTAAAACATCATTATAAATTATTGATTTTAAAATTATGTTTATTTAATATAGTAAATTATTAATTAAATCAAACTAATTTATAAGATAACATAAAATTAAATTCTACACATTATTAAATTTGGTTATTTTTAATACCATTATCACGTTAAAGATTATGAATTTATATAACATTATGTAAATTATTTAATTAATTGTTTTTTCATAAAACACGATTAATATAATGACTCGTTAATTAAAATAAATTTTTATATTCTCATGTTATAATATAATATAATTTTAATATTATATAATATTTCTAAAAAGTAAAAAAATTTATATGGATCCTATATCAATTCATTTTAGGCGTACATAAAATCCACTTTTATGTATCACTATTGTATAAATTTTAAGAACATTTATAATGTAATACTGAGACTTTATTAAAATAGCAATATCTTGAAATAATTATCATTAAAATTATATTTCAATTTGAAAACATATTTAACACAATAATAATAATAATAATAATATGAATGAAATAAATAATCTTCTTAATAAATTTTTCTTAGAAACATTAAAATAAAATGTAATATAGGCAAAGTAGTCTTGATAGCTCAACCACATAGTGGGATCATGTTGTGAATTCATGAAAATTAGTGGTAGCCACTCATAGACCCCATTCCTGGTGGCATAAAACTAGGTATGGGTCTCGCACAGAGGCTAAATTTTTTGGGAAACATGTGCCCACATGGATCGTTTATAAAACTGAAGTCATGTATATTTTATGAGAATTTAATGAATGGTCATGTGTATCAGTCATTTTGGGTGATCAACCCATTAGACTCTTTTTTCTAGTAGCATTCATGTCTTAACATATATGGGAGTGGAGAAATAAATATTTTTTCAATGAAGGAATCATCCCTATTTTTAGGTCATTTAAAATGAAAAAAACAATTAAAAAATAGTTTTCTGATCAAATTGATAGAAACCATCACATTTCCATTTAGAAACCATTATCATCCTCTCCCCCACTACAGATATCTTCATCTAACCCAAGAAAAATAAACCTAGAATTATCGTCTTCATCTATACCTTCCATTATAATCCAGTGATGCATCATAAACCTATGAATAACACCATATTACGCTATTTTTTCCCAATACACAAAACGAAACCATAGATCATTGGATCTACCAACAATATGTATAAGTCATATAGAAATTGTATCTCAATGGTAATAATTTTAACTCTCAAAAATGAATTGAAAAAATGTGTTCATAAATTACTCTGTATGTATGTTTTTTTAAAATAATTCAATCAAACTATTTAATATTAAATAAAAACTACTTTTAAAATCTTGTTATGAAATCTTGATTCCTTGGTTATATAATAGCTTCATTAATTTCATATACCTCATAGGCATACTATAATTCCATCAAATCATGTCCCTAAAAAAATATTATATTCCTTGGGATGAGACTTCCCAAACAAATGTGATGATATATTTATGTGTGATTTAATACATAGGGAGAACCACTCTCCCACTTTTGATGAAAAATCCAAAACACTCCCCCTTTCCCCTCTCTTATCAACCTTTATTGAGCACCAATCACAAGTAAGCGGCTCATACATCATTTTCCAATCTATGAGAGGGGATTTTATTTCTATTAAATATAATTATTCTATTAAATTATTTTGATTATATACCTTATATTCCAAAATATAAAAGTTTAATTTTTATAGGGGGTATTATAAATATTTTGAAACAATTACATGTATCTATAAACTTTTTTTAGAAATTATTCAACACATTGGAATTCCTTTAATTCCTCATTTAAATTACGTGTAAAATATTTTTTTCATGTTCATAGAGTTTTAACACTTATGATATTAGTGTGTGAATTTATATATATATATATATATATTAACATTATTAAAAAAAAATCGTCTTTTGAAATCCTTCATTAATCATAGTTGTAATAATTTACCTTCAATTCATGTTATAATTTGCTCAAGGAAATTCTTTAAAAATACTTTTTATGGAATGATACAATGTTTTTTTATAAATATTACATAATATGATTTTGAGTTTGTGTTATAATTTTGATTTCAAAATTATAGGATTATATTATTGTTTTGTTTTTCTATTTTTACTATTTTATGAATGGGAATATATATATTTATATATATATATATAAAGTTATTTTTTATATGAATAGTAATTTTACAGTTACTCTTATTTTATCTGAATGATTCACAACATTATGATATTATTTTAGGTATAAAAAGATATTGTCTGATATCAAATTTTGAATCAAGTAATTGAGTATATAATATCATTATTTATGGATGAATTATCATAAGATAATAATCATAAATTTATTTCCTATTTCGAAAAATTGATTTTATTAGTATATAAATGAAATTTCAAATAAATGGATATTAATTATTCCTTCAGTAACATTCTGTCCATTATAGAAATGTCTAATTATCATGAGATTTGGTGGATCGACTTCTAGAATATATTTTCATATGAAATTATATATATACATATAATTGTATGGAAGAATGGAAATATGATTACTAAATCGTGATTATTATTATTTCAGTGCTTAAATAATTAACACCTTTTCAATATTCAACTAACCATATTAGTTTTGGAACATTAGATGAATATAGTCAAAACATCCAACGAAAACATAATTGATTGGGAAACTTTATTCAACATTGAAATGAGTGAGGTAAATTTAATAACAACATGAAAAAGGTTATCAATAATGTAAATAATCAATATAACGTTTTCATCAATAATGATAAAGAAACACCTTAATATTTAGACTCTTGGTAGGGGTCTTTATTTCATGCTACATTAATTTATTCTTATTTTGACATTATACACCATGCGTAATTTATACTTTTTATATACTTAGATACTCACATATTAAATAATTATTTATTTGATTTTCATGTTATTTGAGTTTTTATAAAATCTCAATATATCATGGTCTTATGATTTAATATTTTCAAAGTGGTATGTGAATAATTGTTTAAAATATTGATTTATAAATGTTAAAAAAATTTAATATCAATTTATTTTCACATATACCACTAATCTCGATATAATTTTATATCGTTGTTTATATGGATATAAAATGATTATAAAATACTTTTTATGCCTATTTTTAATTTCATTCATAAGTTTACAAAAATTAATCATTTTAGGGTTTTTTAAAGAACGTTTGACTTTATTTAAAAAAAGTTAAAAGAATTTTTTTCAATGTACATGGAAACAAAATAATATCATCCACCATGATAATTAATTTATATTTGAAGTCTTCTATAGTACATCATGTTTTTTAGTGAAAAAAACCAATCCTTCCCTTTTTTGTATATTTCTATGTTTAAATGGGTTTTCAAATTGATTGATTATTAAAATTACATGAAAAGTTTTGTTAGAACTTAAAATGTTTTTTTCGGGAGAAGTTCAAACATGAATACCTTTATGTCTTCTCTTTAGGTTATAGATCATGGAAAATATGACAGACTGTTACATTATAATCAAATTATGGGTGTTTCCATGATAAACCTGTGATGGAAGGGTCTGTGATAAACCTCTTTTTAATTCGGTATGAAAGTTAATAATTTAGATATTCCACTTGCATGTATGGAATGTATAGAAGTCAAACACATGGTTATTACATTTCTAAAAATGAAATGTATAATGATTTAAAAATATAAAATTTTCTATTATTCATGATTTCTATAGGTTTTATTATAATGTAATTATTACGATATGGGTAATTAGTGAGCATATTTTCAATAAAATATATTTTCTAACAGCTAAAGGAGAAAATTATTACTATGTGATAAATGATTTTTTGAGTTTATTAGGATCTTAATGAAATTTAAATTTGTTTTTTTACTATGTTTTTTATGAATGATATTATGTAAATATTTAAGAAGAGTTTTTAATTTTCTTATTTACAAAAATATCCAATTTTTTTAATTGTTTTTTTAATAAAATGATTTTTTCATGATGTAATGGGTTAATTTATTCTTCCTTCATGACCCATAATGGATATTTTGTTCTCAACCGCTATTTTATAATTTTTTTCATTTGTTTTTTTTGTTGAATAGGGACAATGATGAGTAAAAGATCACATTTTTAATATTTTATAGGATTAGAAAACAAGAACATTTTTTTTATAATTTCTTATTTTGGGAAACTAAATAATAATTCCTTGTGCCTAGTTTTGGTTGTATAGTTTTTTATTTATGTGTTATCAAAAAATTCACAAAAACTATCAATTTAAAATGACCCCCATGATTGTAAGAATGATAATTTTATTCCAAAGAGAACTGTATATTATATTTTTATGTATGGAACCTTATAAAAGGTATTAAAGGAACTATTTATTCAGATATAGAGATTAAGAAGCTTGTTTAAAATATGATTATTTTCATATATATATATATATTATTTTAGTTAAACCATTGTTTTATAACCTTTTTGATTGAATGAAAATCTGTGATCTTGAAATATACATATGAAATTATAGGTAATTAAGTGATATTTATGAATATAGAACTTTAGTGAATCTGTTTTCCAAAATTATGAAAATATAATTTCAGAATGGTCTATAAGTATGATTGAAAAATTTGGGGGATATAATTCCATTTAATGGGGGGTGATTGTTATATCCAAGTAATTTAATCATTTTAATAAATTTTCAATTTTCATATAATAAGATTAGATGATAGATTCATTACAAAAATGAAATTTTTGAAATACTCATTTGGTAATATTTTATGTATTTCATATTTCATTATTTATAATTTTAGATGAAAATTATTTTAACATGAATCCTATGTAAATAAATTTTTTATTTTTTTTCAAATACATTTTTTGTATGACTAACATATTAATATTAAAAACTATTTTCATGTAACAAATATGAAATTATATAAAATAAATATTTTTAAAATAATTAACGTATGAATAAATTTAAAATTCCAAGTCATTGTTTAAAAAAATAAAAAATTATTTATATGTTATAATTAGTCTTCTTGTTTTATAGTTGTTTTATTGAAACACTATGAATAAAATATTGGCATTGAAACTGATTTGCATTACTATGTCTGCAACATTGTAGGAGCACACTAGGGATGTTCAACAACTAGTGAGATCCATCCTTGGCAAGAGATCCTTCAGTCATGAATCTAGATATGGGTCTCAGATGGAGGTATGATTATATGATAAAAGTGTGCCAACCTAAACTGTTTAAAAGTATATATTCATGCATATTATAGGCCAGTTGCCTACACGGGGATGAGAATAAATCTAATTAAAAGTTCACATGGTAATACGATTATGTAAAGTAGATGTAACTTTTTAGCTTATATTAAAGTGGAGATCCCAATTTGAAAGGGGGAATCATCTCCTAGGAGTTGTTCATATGAGGGTAAAAACAGAACTTGATGAATTTTCATCGGATGAAAATGATTATTACTATAAACTCATTCATTAGTTTTCATAATCCTTATAACCCATCATTACACTTTGGTTCTTCTCTTTTATTCCATGAAACATGATAATCATTTTCTTCTCCTCCTCCTTCCAGTAGAATCCATCAACAGAAAATTGACCAAGGCATAGTTCCCTACAATGATATTTATTTTTTAAATCTACCTAAAAGGGCCATAATTCTTCATATCTACCAACTATAAGTGTTCTATGTAAATAATTTATTATTATACTCTAATAATTCATTATTCTCAAAGAATCATTTAAAATCAGTATGAATACATTCATAAACATTTAAGTGTTTATCACAACATTAAAACCCATGTTTTCAATTTAAAAAAATAGTATAATTGGTGGCTTAATAAAACACAAAATCTTGTATTTGGAATTCCTCAGGTGAAGTCTTATATATTATAGGAACATTTTACAACAATTAATTAGTGTCCCTTAAAAATACAACCTTCCTTGGGAAGAGACTTCTTAAACCAATATATAAATGTATGTATATATATGTGTGTGTGTGTGTATATTGGTTTTTATACACTATGAGAACCCCTCCCCTCCTTAGAAGAACCAATAAGAATATCTCCCACATTTCTTAGATTTTTTCCTGGATCATGAACTAAACTAAACATCAATTCACTTGACATGGTTTCAAGTCCATGTAGAGGGTTTTTTATTTTATACTTATTCCAATAAATTATTATTAATATATTCATTTTTTTAAATGATTAAAATTTTAATTTCATTAATGGGGAATAAAATTTATTAAATTATAATAAATTAATATATTATAATTTTCCAAAATTATACCATAGTTTATATTTCATTTATAACCCCTTAATTTTTTTTTGTAAAATAAATTATTCTTGATTTTTTTTGTTTTTTATACTTATAATATGTTTGATCAAATATATATACACCCAATTAACTATCACATAAATATATAAAATGGGTAAAATTTTATATTCATGCAGGTTTATATTAAAAATTAGTTATGATCATACTCAAGTGGATACATTCAAAATAATGATTATTTGATGATAAAACCTTTTATAAAAAATTTAACAAATTATGATTTTTCTGTAATAAATTTTTTTTATAATAATATGTTAATATTATAATTTCATTTTTCTTATGAATTTATAATTAATGAAAAATAATATATATAATTTAAATGGTTTTATTTAATGTGTGTAATAATTTTACATCCATTAGTATTTTTTTGTAGGATTAACACCTTCATACTATTAATTTATGTATAAATGATATAGTCAAATATTAAAATTTTAATTAACTAGATGAGAATCTAACATATTTAATTACAGATAACATTTTCAATGATATGGTTTAGAATTTTATGTAATATTTTAATAAAAGTGATTTTTTGTGTTTATGAATTATATTTTAAATAATTGATGTTAATTATTCCTTCATAAAAATTCCATGAAATTATAAGATTACTAATTATCATGAGATTTGTTCGGTCCAAATCTAGTAGATGTTTTCATATTATAGAATAGTTTATTTATTCATGTATTATCTTTTTGTAAATAAATTTATTATTTAATTATTATTATTAAGCATATTTTTAAAAAATGGCCTCTTGGATAATAGTCAAACTACCAAATACCTTTTTACACATAATCCTAATGTCCAAATAACATCTTATAGAAATATAATTGAATAATAAATTTTATCCATCACTATAATATGTGTAAAAAAATAAATAATATACATGAAAAAAGTTTTCAAACAACTATTTAATTAAGAAAATTTTATTATTCAATAATTTAAAGACACATATTAAAATTTCTTCTCGATGTTAGGGACTTCATCTCAATATCCATTCATTGAGGAAAATAATGATGTTATACTCACACACACACTCACAATATTTTATGAGTTGTATAGACATCCCCATTGACATGTAATAACATGAATGTATTAAATCTCATGTTGTTTAATTTTTCTTAAATGTTATTAGTTTGTGGTTGTTATGATTCTATGGGTTTAATGTGGTATAATACACATTGATTTAATGTCCTCCTTTTAAATGTTTAACAATTTAATTTCATAATATTTTTCCAACGAAAATACATTGGATTGTAGTTTATATATTTATTGATGTGGATATAATAAGATTATAAAGTATATTTTTGGAATATTTTTATTTCAATCAATAGATTCTAGAAACATTATCATTTAATGTTTTATGTATAGAGTTTTTCTAATTGTATAAAAATATCTAAAGGAATGTGGTTTACAATGTGTATGGAGAATGTATCATCTCATCCATCATGAAAACTATTTAATATTTTTTATTCTCAAGAATACATGATTTTATAAGGAAAGAGGTAACCCAACAATCAAAATTTCATGATATTTTGTTTTTGAAAAGGGATTTGAAAATGTATTGTTTATCTCAATAACTAATAATGTTTCATTATGTGTGTAAAGGAAATTTTGTGAGTCAAATGTTTAAAATTTCATGTTTTTTGATATTGTTGAGTTATAGTTCATGAAAATAATAATCAGAGTTTATGATAAAAAAATTATGGGTGGTTTCATGATACACCAATGACAGGTTGGTCCATTATATACGTTAAATGCATTGGGTATGGAAGTTTACTGTATAATTATTTCATATGTAAATGTGGCATGTGTGGAAATAAATTAAATGTTTATTCAATTAATAATAATGAAAAATATAATTATGTATCACGATACATTTATGTGTGGCCTATTATTTCTATGTGTTTTAGTATAATATTTTTGTTTCAAAAATGGTCGTAAATGAACTTATTTTCAAAGAAATGTTTTTATTACTTCTAAAGTGTAAAAAGTAAAAGATTATAAAAAAAATTCATGAGTTTATCATGTTTTCAAAGAAAAAATTAGGTTTTTTAATTGTTTTTTATTATCATATGTTTTATAAAAATACATTCACAGAGAAGATAATTTTCATGAATAACAAAATTCCATTTTTGATCCCAATATGATTTTTTATTGAAAGATAAATTTTCTAGAAATAATGTGTTTCTTTGGCTTCTTTCACGACCATTACTGAAATTGTTTTTTCATCACCACATTTTAAAATTACATTAATCGGGTTTTAAAAAAATCATGAAAAGGGTGAGGTCATGATCAAAATTTTTATATCTTTTTGAAAAGAAAACATACATATTTATTTGAATGATTTTTATTATAGAGTTACTTTATGTATGAGTTGTGACAGATTTGTATAAAAATGTATAACTATAAGGATTATTATGACTATATGAATGATGATTATTTTCTAAATTAAGTAGAATATGTTATGTATACGTTCAGGTACTGATATTGTATACAAATGAAATGGGGGCCAAAAATAACCCATTGAAATGGTACCCCATTAGTGGGATTCCGACTATCTAATGTGTCATGACCCATCCCCCAGGGCCCAAGTCATGACTACCCCAAGCCTTCCTTCCATAGGCTAGTGGTTGAAGACTAGCACCAATGGCGTAATTCCCTTAAACTAGGAAGGCATTGCCTTTATAACCTATAAACGCACACAACAGAGTACGAGCTGGAAGAAAAACTCTAAGAAAAACATTATGCATAGGGTGATGAAAAGTAAAGGGTCAGAATACAAGATCAAAAAGAAATTACATGTATAACTAAAAAACATGTACAACTGATGAAAGGTAAATAGCTGCTGGATCGTCCACCAGGATGTCCTACCTAAAGGGTAGGTACAGATACCATCCACAGCACTCCACATACGTCCGTCTCCTCTGTGTACCATCACACAGTGTGGTCCACCTCCAGGTACCATCTTATCCTAGTACAGTTAGCATTAGTCAGCATTGTTCGTCGTCTGCATCCAACACAAATAGGTGTGGTCATTGACCGTGCAAGGGTGAGTATAACGATACTCAATAGGGACCCTGAGACCCTCAAGGTCTCATAAAATCAAACAAGGATAAAACAAAAAGTATGAATTAAAAAGATAACTCCACTTAGGTATATGATCATACATATACCTATGTTATCAAATAATCCATCTCAATCAATAGGTAAACACAAATGTTACTGACTTAGGTCAAGCATGATTTTTATTCACATTATCGAAACCATAGCTGTTGTAGAACTCTTCCTCTATCGAGTACAGTGGTCTTGTTACATCACACATAGGTGCTTTCCACTAACATTGGACTACTGGGATACTCCTCCTATCAAGTATCATGGGTCTGCCGCATCACATAAAGGTCCTCCCCACCATGGGTCGACCGCGTCACACAGAGGGGCTCCCCCTTGTAGCCAACAGAGGTACTCCCCCTGTCGAGTATCATGGGTCTGCCGCGTCACATAGAGGCGCTCCCCACTATGGGTCTACCGTGATAGAAAGGCACTCCCCACTGGGCTAGTTGAATCACTCCTTGTCAAATCAGTTAGTAGTCATAAGGTCTCATCCAGCTATTATGTCTCTGCACTACGCTTGCTCGTCTCCTGGAGAATCCACTCCACAAGCTACATGTCGATGCTCTAACATCCAGGATGTCCCATGAATAAGTATCTCAGAGGTCCACCACATCAATGGGGGTCTCTATGAAAAAGACGATGCGTCAATCAGATGCATGTTATGTGAGTTATTATCCTTTTAGTCCAGGGATCTCGGTTCAATTGATGTGTGATCCAACCTGACCGTATCACAACATTACCAGGAACATAAGTAGGGTATACTCTAAAGGACCATCGCGCTCAAAAAAAACAGCACTGCTAACGGTTTGTCAAACGGTTGTCCGGTGCCAAAGATATGGGAAATGAAATTAAAGGGCCAGTAGTGGGCCCGGGTCCAGTCCGACCATGTCGGACCGACCCGACCCGACCCCATCTGGACCAACCCGGTCTGGGTGAACCAGGTTGGACCTGTTGGGTTTGGCCCGTCCCATTGGGCATTCCAGCTTGTTATGTTTGGCCCGGCCATCTGGGCCCAGCCTAGCATGCCGTGTGGGTGGTTTGGCCCGGACTTGGGGCCGCTTCGGCCCAGAGCGTCATGAGGGTGCGGCCCGATGCGGCTTGTCTTGGAGGGGATGGCCGGACCAGTTCATCCATGATGTCGTGATGGAGGCCATGTGCCGTCTCGAGAGGCCGGTGTAGGCAGGGCACCGGTTTGGTCGGGGGGCGACCGGACAGGCCGACAGGCGGGCCATCAGGCGGCCGGGATGGCCGGCAGGTGGCTGGGCAGGGTGATAGGTGGGCCAGCAGGCGGCTGAGCAGGCTGGCATGCAGCCTGGCAGGAAACCAAGAAGGTTGGAGTGTGGTCGGGCGGGGCACGAGGCCAGCTGGTGGGCTGGAGCCAGGGGCGGAGGCTGGCGACGGAGCGTCCAGGGTGGCTCAACCGGAGGTCCGTGGTTCATCATGGAGCACCGGAGCTCCACAGGGGCAGGGCGGTCTGCAGAGTCCATGGGTAGGGTAGCCTCTTTCGTCGCCGCCTTCGTCGTTATGTCGCCGAATCACCATGAAGATGATCATCACAAATAGGAATGACGGAGGGTTCTACCCATATTGGTTTGTCTGCACCCTCCGCATTTAGGGTGGTATCAATTTTCTCATCATGAAGTAAGAAGAAGAACAAAAACTCACCCGTAAAGAAAATCCTTTCCCACTATTGAAGATGATTAAAGGAAATAATAAACATGTAAAATCCCCCTACCTTTGTTCGTCGTTCTTTGTTCATTGGAGGACTCGCGGAATGTGGACGATGAAGATTGTTGTTCATCACGTCCACTTCACAATTCCAATCCCAAGTTGTGTCAGCTCATTGATGAAGATGTGGAGGGTAGGTCTCTCGAAGATGTCCCATGTCTGTAGAAGCTCTTAGAAAAAGTCAAAGAAAGTCAGCGTACTTCGTTCTTCATTGGTAGAGTCTTCCCTCTTCTCCTAAGTTTTTAGCATGATGCCAATGAAAATAATAATAGATAGGGTTATCTATTATTTCGTTGCTACATAATTCGAAATGGTGAAATAAATTAATTGGCTCCACCTAATTAATGTGAAGGATTGGAACAAGTTAATTAGGGGAGTTCGAAAAAATTTATTAAAGGGAAGGTGGCATCATAAAAGAGGGAGGGTGTAGAGAAACACCGCCTCTTTAATGAGGGTAGTTGAGAGGTTTCCCACTCATGCCATTAATAGGGGATTTTTTCCTCGTATGGTCCCCACGTCATAACCTCTTGTGAGAGGTTAGGTTCGGGTGGGCCCCACCACCATAACATCTTATGGGAGGTTAAGGTGTGGTGGTCTCACCTCCAACTTCCACGAGGATAGTTTAACCACCAAATAAAAATAAAGCCACAAACTTTATTTTTATTTAATTCAATCTCTAAAAACCCCAATAATATCTTTTATTCTCGACTCACTGTCGTCGAAGTAAAAGTATCCTTAACCGAATACTGGCACAATGAGTTCAACAGTTCCCTCAGATTTCAATTCTGAGAACCTATTCAAACGTTTAAAAAACTCCCTCGTACATTTACTGAACCTACCTGAACAAAACTTCAGAAATTGATTTCGGGCACACCGGGCTTCCGAATCATACACCGTCAATTTTCACAGTCTCAAAAAAATCCAATGTATTTAAGTGAATAAAATTCCATAGAAATTACGGGACTTTACATTCTCCCCACCTCGGAGATTTATGTCTTTGTAAGCTACAAAGCGAACTTATGGAATAAGTGAGGGTACTGAGCACACAGTTGTGCCTCTCGCTCCCATGTGCTCTCCTGGAGGTTAACATGCTGCCAGCGAACATACACCAAACGTATCGACCATCCACATAGGACCCCCTCCTATCGATCCTCAATCCCTACAGGATCCTCTGTAAATGTCTCCCATTCATCGAAGTCCAACTCTCCATGTTCGATGATGTGAGAAGGGTCTTGCATGTATCTACTCAGCTTAGATACGTGCAAGATTTCATGCCCCCAGTGCAACTGAGGTGGGAGAGATAAGTGGTAAGACACCTCGCAAACTCTACTGAGGACCTGGAAAGGTTCGATGAATCTCGGAGATAACTTTTCGCCTTGGCCAAATCTCCATATTCCTCATCGAGGTGAGACCTGTAAAAAGATGTGGTCGCCATCCTCGAACTCCAGAGGTCTCTGTCTCCTGTCAGCATACAACTTATGTCTATTATGTGCAGTCTTCATCTGCTGCTTGATGATATGCATCTTCGACATGGTAGCTCATACCATCTATAGTCCCACTAGTGTTGGCTCCCTAATTTCTATCTAGCAGAGTGGCGATCAGCAAGGTCGACCATACAAGGCATCAAATGGTTCCATCTAGATGTTGGAGTGATAGCTGTTGTTGTATCCAAACTCCACCAAAGGAATGTGAACCTCCCAGATGCGATCGAAAGCGAGGACACTTGCACAGAACATGTTCTCAAGATTCTGAATGGTTCTATCAGACTGTCCATCTGTATGAGAATGGACGGTGGTGCACATATGAAGTTACATCCCCATAGCCTCCTACAACCCATTCCACTGCCGGGAAGAAAACTGTGTGTCCCGATCAATGAAAATAGAAAAAGGTACTCCATGTAGCTGCAAAATCTCTTACACATAGAGGCATCCCGAGTTCGCTTCTAAACCTCGTTCTCTAATCGGTAGTAAGTGGGAAAGCTTGTTGAGTCGATAAATGATCACCCACATCGAGTCATGACAACTGAATGTATTTTGAAGTACCATAACTATGTCCATGGATATCCCATGCCACTTCTACTCTAGGACCTCTAAAGGCTGAACTATGCTTGCTGGTACCTGGTGCTCTGCCTTCACTTGCGGACATGTGAGGCATTAAGAGACAAACTCTTCTACTGCCTTATTCATACATGGACACCAGTGCTACCGTCGAAGGTCTTAGTATATCTTCTCCACTCCTACATGTACATTTATAGGGGATGTGCGGAACTCCCTCAGAACATCCTCTTGAAGTGAAACTACTACCATAGTGATTCTTCTGAAGAGGTTGACGTTCTCCCCACATTTAGAAAATCCATCAGGTGCCTTCCTTGTGGATATCTGATCACGTCATGTCTCGCAGTCAACGTCCCCATGTTGTGCCTCCCTGACTCACTGAAGAAGTGGGGGAGTGACTGTAAGGGACTTAAGGAATGTTGCTCCTTCTCTATCCACAAAGGATATTGTAAAGCATCAAACTACTCTGTCACCTCGCCTAGAAGTCGTATACCAGATCTCCTACTGAGTGCATATCCAATAGAATTACCCTTCCAAAGAGTATAGACTATATCGAAGTCAAAGTCATAGAGGAACTCAAGCCAACGACGTTGTCTCAGGTCTATGTCCTTCTGGGACAAGATATACGTGAGACCCTTGTGATCAGAGTACATGGTAAGATGTTCACCCATTAGATAATGTCTCCATATCTTTAAGGAAAATAAAACTGCTGCTAACTCTAGGTCATGTGTAGCGTAGTTCTGCTCGTGTTTTCTCAGCTACAGAGAACCATACGTGATCACTTCTTGGTCCTACCTCAGGACACACCCGAGTCCAATCACTGATGAGTCACAGTAGACTATGTACCCTACAACTTCCTCTGGAAGCCTCAAGATGGGAGAACTAGTCATCATGTCCGTCATATCTTGAAAGATCTTCTAGTATCTCTTTGACCACACGAAGGGTTTCCCATTATACATCAAGGATGATAGTGGTGTTGTAACTCGGTATAATTCTGGAACTAACCTCCAGTAGTAACCAGCAAAATACAAGAAACATTGTACCTCCATCACATTCCTAGGTGGATCCGAAGAATGTACCACTTCAATATTCACTTAATCCATTGAAACTCCAGCCTCTGAGATGATGTGTCCCAAAAAGTGAACTTCTTGGATCCAAAACTGGCACTTCAGGAGCTTACCATAAAGATGGTGCTTTCGGAGTGTGTCTAATACTACACGAAAATGGTATGCATGCTCCTCCTCTATTGTTTAGTAGATCATAATGCCATTGATGAAGACTATGAAAAAGTGATCGAGGTAAGGATGGAAATTCATGTTCATGAGTCCCATGAACACTCCTGAATCATTGGTTACACTGAAAGGCATAACCAAGAACTTGTATTGGCCGTATCGACATCTGAAGGTTGTCTTCTGCACATCCTCATCTCAAAAACTTAGTTGGTGATAGCCTGATCTGAGGTCTATCTATGAGAACCATCGTGGTACCTTTAACTGATCAAAGAGGTCATCAATCCTCGAGAGTGGGTACATGTTCTTCACGGTCACCTGATTTAGGTGATGGTAGTCAACCCAAATCCTCAAGACCCCATCTTCTTTCTTGTCAAAAAGAATTATGGCTGCCCAGGGAGAAACACTGGGCTGGGAGAATCCCTTATTCTACTAGTCCTCTAACTGTACTCGTAGCTCGTGAAGTTCCGCTGGAGCAATCTGATATTCTGGTGTTGATATCGGTGTCATCCCAGGGTACATGTCAATGTAGAATTCCACCTCTCTGTGAGGAGGTAGTCCAGGAACATCGTCAGGGAAAACATCCGCGTACTGGTCCATCACTACAAGATAGATCAGAATCTCCACGTTAACTACATCAAGGGTAAGGTTGGCCAACTAATGAGTGATCGACTTCACCCTCCTCCGAGTAAGTCTTTCTTGTGTAGAAAAGGATCCCTTCTCACCGGTGAATGTAAAACTGGTCCCCTCAATGCAGACACACCGCACTATGTGCCTAATACATTCAATGTGAGCATGGAATGTAGATAACCAGTCCATACACAAGATGAATTTATACGGCCTCGAAGCCGCTATGAGGAGATCCTAGTCGAAGCTCTCAGCTCCAAGAGTAACCTCACAATGCCGGAACCAGTGCTTAATCGTCATGTCTACTCCCGTAGGAGTTTCTAGCCATAAGGATCAGTCCAACGACTGTATTTAAATCTTCAGGTTCCAAACAAGGGTAGTGGGAATGAAACAGTTACTGGAACCTAGGTCTTTAAGAAATTTATTTAAGGTGAAGTAGAAATAGATCGTAATTCGAATCATCTACAAAGCGCTGTGATCGTAAGCCTCAACTTCCTGGAGCTGAGCTCTCCCATGTTCAGCTGCTCCCTGCAGTGGGGGTCGACCTCCTAGTGGTGGTGGCTGTAACTCCTCGAAATTTCTCCCACCGCTAGTTGTTCAACCAGATCCTCTTCCACCTCTGCATACTCCATGCGGACCGCCTCGATTGAATCTCTATCTTTTCCTGGGTGGTCCTTTGATCATCTTCTGATCATCCGAACAAGGGGCTGGACAGTCACGAGCCATGTGACCATGCTCGCTGCATGAGTAACACTGCCAGCTCCTGACATGTATGTCTCTGCCCCAAGTGCCCCGCAAAACTAATCTTGAGTCTTGCGGTCATACACCTGTGGGTCTAGTCCTCTTGGACCTCTGCGAAATCTTTCTACTTCTTGTTGTAGAAGACTTCGATGCATGTTGACTAGTGGTGGGTCTCACTGCTGGAGACTTTTCAACAAAGAAACTCTCCACCGAGAGGGCTCTCTCTAGCACGCCTTCCTGCTTCGGGATGCATAGTGAAATCATCGAAGCCTTGATCTCTCTACTGAGCTCCGACTCAAAGCTCCAGGCCTTGAAGAATGGGTCTCTTACCATATTCGTGGAGTTGTGCGAGAGGTCGGTGAACCTCACTTCGTTTTTTTTTTCACTGTCATGCTAACTTGCTTCAGATGAAGTAACTCCTATATCTATAGTGCACGTAGGGTGGCTGGGACAAATTCCACCTGAAACAGGCTCTCGAATTCTTCCTGGAGTAGTGTCACCTCGTCATGCACCTGGAGCATTAGGCTCCAACATATGCCTACTATTTCCTGTAGAAGGCTGGCAGGAAGAATCACCTTGATGTCTGCAGGTGTCCCTACTAATCAGAAAACACTCAGCACACCGTCCATCAAATCCTTAGCCACCTGTGTGTCCATCTCTACCTTGAACCTAGGAGGCCTCTGGCATTGGATCTCATTCAGCGTGATCAAGTGGCATGAACCATCTTCTTCTAGGGATGCTGAAATCAGTGGCCCAACAGGAAGTGGTTCCGCTGGTGCCTCCGATGGAAAAGGGCCATCCACTTAGGCCTCGTCGCTTGGTGGACTATCTGTGCATACAACTCTCGGGACTCCCGCTAGTCATATGTGGGGAGGCATCCTCAAAGAAACAGATGCAACACGGTCAACGATTATACTGGGTGATTTGACATAGTTGAGATGACTTAAAAAAACATTTGAAAACACACATGCAGTGAGTTTTTTTATTCATTGAGTTGTAAATCAATAGTCAGGGTCCTGGTGTATGGATACGTTGGCTGCCGCACCAAAACGGGATTTCCTGAATAGAAAACCACACTCAGTACCCTTAATACTATTGTGTCACAAAAAAGGAATATTAGAGTCCGATGTTCTTTGTTAGAACCGACTCCTCTGATACCAGTTTTTCACGACCCATCGCATGGGGCCTATGCTGTGACTACCCCACACCCTCCTTCCATAGGCCAAGTGCTGGAGACTATCACCAAAGGTGTAATTCCCTAAAACTGGGAAGAAATTGCCTTTATAACGTATAAACACACATAATAGAGTATGAGCTGGAAGCAGAACACTATGTAAAACTGTATACATAGAGTGATTAAAAGTAAAGGGGACATAATACAATCCCAATATGAAATTTCATGTATAACTAAAAAACAAACACCTCTGAAGAAAGGTAAACTACTGCTAGATCATCCACCGAGAAGTCTTACCTGAAGGGACGATATAGATCTTCTTGACAGCACTCCACGTTCGTCTCTCTCCTCCATGTACCGTCACGCAGTGTGGTCCACCTCTGGGTACCGTCCAGTCCTGGTACACTTAGCCTCAGTCAGCACTGTTTGTCATCTGCATCCAACACAACGAGGTATGGGCATAGCCCATGGAGGGGTGAGTATAACGATACTCAGTAGGGACCTCAAGACCCACAACATCTCCCAAAATCTCACAATGATAAACCAAAATGTATGAATTCAACAGATAACTCCACTTAGGTATATGATTATACATATACCAAAGTTATCATGTAATCCATCTCAATCATGAGGTAAACACAAAAGTTATTTACTCAGCTCAACCATGATTTTTATTCACATTATCAAAACCACGACTGCTGCATAAATCCTCCTCAATCAAGTACAGTGGGCCTACCGTGTCCCACAGATGAACATCCCACTAACCAGGACTGCTGAGGTACTCCTCCTCTCAAGCACTATGGGTCTGCTGCATCATAAAGAGGTGCTCCCCAGCTTGGGTTTCCCGTGTCACAAAGAGGCACTCCCCATCATAGCATACTGAGGTACTCCTCTTTTCGTGTATCATGGGTCTATTTAGTCACACAGAGGTTCTCCCCACCGTGTGTCTACCAAAACACCAAGGTGCTCCCCACTGGGCTATTCGAATCACTCCGAGTCGAATTGGTCAGCAGTCATCAGGTCTCATCTAGCTACTAGGTCTCCACACTATGATTTCTCTTCTCTAGGAGGATCCGCTCTACGAGTTACATGTTCATTCTCTAATTTCCACAAAGTCAGATGAAGAAGTATCTCAATGGTCTGTTGCTTCATAGGGGTCTCAACACAATAGACAACGCGTTAATCAGATGCCCGGTCTGTGAGTTATTAGCCTTTTAGTCCCAGGTACCTGATTGGATTCGTGTACGATCCAACCTAACCATATCTCAAAATTACCCCGAACTCGAGTTGGGTATACTCAAATGGACAATCACGCTTGATGAAAACCACCACCACTGACGGTGTGTCAAATGGTCATCTTGTGCCAACGATATGGCCAAAGAAAGTAAAGGGTCGGTAGTGGGATCGGGTCCAGCCCGACTTGGTCGGACCGATCCAGCCCGAGTCGGCCTAGGACGACCTGTTTTGGGTCGACCCGGTCAAAACTGTTGGGTATGGACCAACTCATTGGCCAGGAAAGTCTGTTTGGTTCGGCCAGGCCCGCTTGGCCCTACCCAGCAGGCTGCGTGGGTGGTTCGGCCCAGGATCGGGGCCAGTTCAGCCCAGAGCATCACGGGGGTGCGGCCCGACACAACTTATCCCAGAGGGCGCTACTGGGGCGGTTCAGCCAGGGCACTGTGAGGTAGGCCGTTGTCCGGATCGGGAGGCCGACGTGTCTAGGGTGATGGTTCGGTCTGGTGGTGATCGGGCAGGCCGGTTGGCGGGAGCTGGGTGGAGCGAGCCGGTGGTGGTGCTGCCAGGGTGGCCCAGCCGGGGGGGTCGTGGTTTGGGCTAGAGCACTAGAGCGCCGCGTGGGTGGCTGGATTTTCTCTGGCTACAGGTAGCGCAACCTTTTCCATCACCACCTTCGTCATGCTGTCATCCCATCACCATGCCAATGATTGTCACAAACAAGAATGGCGGAGGGGTCGGGCCATGTTGGTTTGGTCTACACCCTACCGATTTAGGGTGGTCTCAATTGGGTCCTCAAGAAGTAAGAATATGAACAAAAATGAACCCGCAAATAAATCCTTTCCAACCGTTGATGAAAATTACAGTAAAGCATCAACATGTAAAATCCCCCTACCATTGTTCGTCGTTTGTCGTTTTTTGACATAGTCGCAGAAATTGGATGAAGAAGATTTCCATTTATCGTGCCCACTGCACGCTACCAATCCAGAGTTGCGTCAGCTCGTTGATGATGATGCGAAGGGTAGGTCTGTTGAAGACGCCCCACATCGGAAAAAGCTCTGAGGAAGAAGTCGAAGAAGGTCGTTGTTCTTCATTCTTCATTGGAATAGTTCTTCCCACTTCTCCCATGTTTCCACTAATATTCCAAAAAAATATAATAATAGATAGGTTTATCTATTATTTCTTTGGCACAAAATTTAAAATGGTGAAATAAATTAATTGGATCCACCTAATTAATGTGAAGGATTGGCACAAGTTAATTAGGGGAGTTGGAACAACTTAATTAAAGGGAAGGTGGCACCATAAAAGCGGGAGGGTGTGGAGAAAATATCCCTTATTAATGAGGGGAGTTGAGAGGTTTTCCATTACCTCCATTAAAAGGGTTGTTTAGCCCCGTGTGGTCCCCACGTCATAACCTCTTGTGGGTGGTCAGGTTATGGTGGGACCCACCACCATATCCTTTCATTGGAGGTTAAAGTGTGGTCGTTTGACCTCCATATTCCATGAGGAGATTTTAACCACCAAATAAATATAAAGCCACACAATTTTTTTTATTGAATTCAATCTCTAAAAACCCCAAAACAATCTTTTATTCTGGACTAACTTATGTTGATTTAAAAGACCCCTTAATGGAATACTGCTGCTGCAGGTACAATGGTTCCCTTGTATTTCAATTCTAAACAGCGGTTCAAATTTTATAATAAATATCTCAAAAATTTACTGAACATACCCAAAAAAACTTCAGAAATATATTCTGGACACACCGGGCCTCAGAATCATGCGCCGTCAATTTTCGCGGACTCATAAAATTCCCCTGTATTTATGAAACAAAATTTCCACGGATATGATGGGTCTCTACATAATGGATGGCTCAAAGAATATTCCCCACCTTATGATGATGGAGATGTATGTTTTTGGTTCTCAACGACCTCCAGCTGAGAATCTCTAGAAGCAGCTCCTTTTGATAGTCAATAAGGAATTGCAAAACCCAAAATACCACAATTAATCCCATGTGTATCCAGTCCGGCCTATACTTAGAACCTATTAAGATTACAAAGTATAACCACACACAAAATCAGGGGAAGTAACCTCCCACCCATTCATCATAGTTTTCATACAAACTCATATAGTTATTCTGAATATGAGCCTAAATGATGCATTTATAGTTAGAGGGGAACTGGTTGTTTGTCGGATTCTCCACTTTCACTTTCCGAGACCTTCAATTGATGTTTTAAATAGATAAATCAATATTATCACTAATTATGTGACTTTAATATGTAATATATCAAGTTACTTTGTTATTATTTTGGGAAACTAATAATCATGGTGGTACGACATATATGTCCAAAATTGTCATATCATTTAGAAGACCAAATTTTACAAGGAAACCTTATTATTATTATGTGTCTCTTATAGGGTTCAGTTAATAGAATATGTTTGCATTTTTTCTAGATACGAATCTCATATAATGAAGGAACTTATTGATAACATCCATTTCATCCCTTTGAAAAGTAGTGGAAGCATCAGGGATAACAGGATCTACAGTTTCGAACATCACATAGATTCATGGATATGATGAAAAGGTTGTCTCTTCCAAAATATATTTAGTTCATAAATTTACCTCATAATTGAGGAATGGTGACTATTTTTCAGGAAATATATTTTTAATTCACTTATATTTTGGGATTTTTTTTGATATCCCTATCACATAAGTACATATTTCACAATATTTGAAAAATAATCCCTCCAGTTATCAAAAAATTAATAATTAGACACATGATAATCTTCATATCAATAATTTAAGTCAATAGTCCATGTAATGAATAATAAAAATATTAATATTCAAGGTTCATGTCTGTTGCAAACATGAGAAAAGAATGTTTCAAAAAACCACCTCAAATTGAATTTACAAAATGAAATTGATCCCTACAATTGGAGTTTTCCTCAAAACATGTCCATTTTGTCCCCCATCCAGTTTATCATCGATGAGAGAATTCATTGGCGAATAATGTATCAGAATTTGTAGATTTTTGTAAAAAAATATTTTCCTAGCCTGATGACCATTCCAGAACGACTGAGTAGTTTTTTCATAGTATTCATGTTATGTGTGTATATTTTGTATCACACACAAAAACCTATTTTTTGTGAATGGTGATCTAAATCATTTGAATTTCATAGATCATTACTAAGACTAATTTTTTTGTATAATGTTTTACGAGGAATATTTTATATCTACACTAATGGAAATATTTGTGTTCACATTCTATTATGTGAGAAATATGATGTGAAACAGTTATATCGCATGACTGTGGCCCCACAAAAAAGTCATGGTGAGTTTGAATCTACATTGGATAACCCGACATGTTTTCACACCACTGGATTCATATTTAATCAATAAATAGAAAGTCACCCATTCACATTTGGGGGAATCTCTAGATGTTTAATTATTATATCTATCTCAATATAATCACTATTCTATGTCATCGAGTCATTTCGATGAATTCTCCATGGTAGATAATTTATAGGCCTGGACTCCCTTGGGCCCCACTTTTTTATACCCCATACTTAAGAGTTCCACATGCAATACCCCATATATCTAGTCATGTTTAGGAAGGGGAAGCTACCTTCACATATCTATATGATATGTGAAATCATGGAATTTATTTTTTTTTTATTCCCCTAGGATATATGTTGTTTGAAAACATTATAGATAATATCTCACCCAAACCCTTGTTAATGCACTATACATGAATTTAATGAAACATCCTTCGATTACCTAAACCCATTCCCCCTATCTGTTGAGTTCTTCAAAGTCCATTACCCATTATATTTATCGAAATCTAAGGTACAATAATGCTCTTTTCTCCACTGAATGGGCATCCCATCGTTGGCCCTCCTTATTTCAAATCCTCAATTACACTATTTACACCTTGTCTCACCCAATGGTGCATTAGTAGTGGATATGTATGACATAATGGTATTATTATACAATAAAGAATCATACCACTCTTTATAGAGAGTCCATTCTCCAAATATTCCTCTCTCCTTAACATGTTCCGCATTATCATGTAATCCCCAAACACATTTAGGATGAATGAAGTAAAATTGTCTAGATCTTCATCATAGTCATAAAACATTGAACTACCTGAAAACTGCCTCATCACATGGAAAGAATCCATAGCATAACCTCATGTGATGAGATATGATGACTATAAATGATCATAATGAGATTCCACAACTCTAATGATATAGGATTCCACCCTATAACTTCTAGAACCATCAATCGTTCATGTGCACACCCCATAAAATCTCATGTTAACTCTATTTTCATTACACTAAAATCATTATTGTAAAATTTTAAACTGCATAAACCAGTCCTATCACATGAACCTACACAATACCATAAAAATAATTGGGTTTTGATCAACATTTATTAACTAGGAAAATATGAAACCTATACATGTTTCAATCCTGACACATAAACATTACAATCAATTTCCAATTTTAAAATCTACCCCCCTAGGGACATGATAAATAGAACCACTATTGTGAAATATTCTCCTTTTGAACACAATCCATAGAAAAATTATCAAGTGTTGTAGATTTCCCCCTATGGATGCAGTTATCCAAATATTTGGTTTGAAATATTTTCACTAGGGACACAATCAACCAAAATCATAAGGGGTAAATCATCCTCATAGTTAAACAATTAATAAAATTACTTGATTGAAATCTTGTAAACTAGGGAAAAACATTACCGTCCCCCATATATAAAATATTTCCCCCATGGACACACTCTACAAAACCCCACAAGTATAGATTCTTCCCCCTTAGAGGCACAATCCATTAAATCCCATGTTTGAAACCATCCCCCGAGGGACACACATACTCAAATCCCAAATGTGAAATCTTCCCGAACAAGAAAAACATAACCAATCACCATGTTCAAAATACCCCCCATCGGAGCACACACACTAGTAAACCCTCAATGTGAAATTTCCCCCTAAATATTGAAATAACCAAGTATTAAAAAATGTCATATTACCACATATGTATACCATGAACCATACACCAATACAAAAAATACATTTATCCTTTGTACCATATGACCCCATAGGACATTAAGCATGTGACCTGGTCCAAAATATCTGACCCATACAGTAGAATCTTACCATGAGTTTGGTCATATTATATGGAAATTTTGATATATTATAATAAATGAAATATATTCTGTTCATATGTAACTAAGTATATATTTTTTATGGGTATGATTATCTATGGTAAAATATAAAAAAGGATAAGGAATGGTGAAGATAAAAATTACTAGATAGTAGACTCTTACCATGATTTGGGTTATAATCCCAAAAAAGTTATTCAAGGGAGAATTTACAACTGGGGAACCAAATCAAATCATGCTGAAACACATTGAGATCTAAATGGCCAATTGAATTTCTAGTATTAATCCATTGTGTATACAGAGGTAAATCTAAATAAAAAGATTATATCATAGGTTTTTTGTCTCTTTAGATCCCTTATATATTTTTTAATCCACTATTCACAACTTTGTAGGTTAAAAAACAAGCATGTTTTCTATCAATAAGATCTATCCATGTTTTGATAATCCTTTTTATTTATTCAAGGAATAATCACATGGAATAATGTCTAATCACCCTTGTTATGTATTTATTACCAATTTTCATTTTTAAATCAAGGATTTACTTCGTTGTATTGTTTTTCCGTCATTATATAATGTTATTTTGGTTCATAGTATTATGTTTATTGGAATATTTTCAAAAATATTTGAATATATATTATATTTTAGACAATATTATAACTAATAAATAGGTAATCAGCACATTAAAATTATTTATATTATACACATGGTAATTCATTATGTGATGTGCCAATTATGACTAATTCATTATGAGGATATTTTGACAATATCTATTGATGTCGGGTAGATTTGATAGTGTCTTGGTGATATATTGGGGTATTTTTATCAACCATGTGAAAAATTATTTACTTGTTTTATAATTATATAATCAAGATAGTTTTGATATTTTCAATTTTTATAAAAACTAAATCATTATAATCGTTTTGTAATAAAGTTTAATTATGGTGGGACCTAGGGTAATCCTTCTCTTTATGTTTTGGCCATTCTCAAATGTGTGGTGTTCAATCATCTTTAAGGTACATCAAATAAATTTGGTTCAATAATATTTTAATGTTAAATAATATTTTATGGTGTTTCTTACTGACGCACGCCTGTCGCGGGGTATGGACAAAAACAATTATATTTTTTTCCTAGTGCAGCACAGTGGCTGACCAGGGTCGTCTCTCTTGAGGAGCCTTCTCAATTTGGTTAACTTACTTTATTCTATATCACCTAATCTATCTCTTTTTGTGTTTTTTTAATTATTTAAAACAATGAAATTAAAAGTAAGAATTCTAAATTTATACTTAGATGCAAGTCTAAACAGAATGAAGTTAGGAAGAAAGTATTTGGTTTGGGGTTTGGCCAGGGATTCAATCATTATTCTCCTTTATATGTTTGATTCTAATTTGATAACTCCAACATGAAATATCATGTTTGAATTACTATTCTTTTCTAGAATAGAAATAGCTTGAGTTGAATGTCATTGGGGACCATCACCCAATCGGGGACATTAGCCTCTCCCAAGAATACAACTCAAGTCTATCAAAAATTTAGAATAAACTTTAAAGAAAACTCATGAACTTCTTGACCTCCCCCCGAGCCAAGCCTCGGGGTCAGCCTCTCATTTCCTAGAGTTGGAGATCACAATGGTGGATGGATGAGGAGAGAGAGAAAAATAGATATATTAGAGAGGGAGAGAGGAAGATTAAATAATTTATAATGAAAGTGAAAATAATAATAATAACAATAATATAACTTATTATTATTATTATTACTTAAGAAATTCGTTTTCGAAAAAGGAGATAAAAAGAAAGTAAAATAATTTGAAATTAATATTGAGATATTGTAAATACTGATTATAATAATAATAATAATAATAGTTTTTAATTATTATTATTATTATTATAATTATAGAATAAATTAAATGTTGGAAACCAAAATAAAAATGCATGGATAAATTGAAAAGAAATTCAAATTACAAATGAAAATTAAAACTAAAATAAAAATAAAATAAGAATAAAATAAAAAGAATAAATGAGGGGGGAAGAGAGGAGAAGCATCAGCCCATTCCCCAGTGGGATCCCTCCTTGGATTTGGGTGTCGAACTGGTGATTTTGGAAGGAGGAGAGGGCCTCCTTTTATAGGCATATTTCCGTCCCCCGAAGGTTCGCGCGTTGTTGGACCCATAAATGGTCTATTCACGCATTTTATCCTTCATAAAAGATGTTCATAAATGTATTGTCTATCTCCCCTAAATATTTCAGCACATTTGGACTCCTGATGTAGAAGTTATGAATTTTTCATTGAAGGCTTCTCTTTCTGGACGAAGCTTCCATGAAGGTTCCTCCAAAAGTATGTCTTCAATGGACTCCTTAATGACCTCCAAAATCCACCAAATTTATTTTATAGTCGTCTCTAGATGTCCTCGTCACATCCCAGGTGGAAACACCTCATTTTAATGTGTGTAGGCCGTGTTTTGGTTTCGTTACTTTGCTGGTGTCCACGCTGTCCGCCCGAAACAATTGTCCAACTACAATGAATTTTCAAGCCCTCTATATGACCGAATCAACTCCTGGTCCAGAATACAAAAATGAAGGAAATAAAATAATTATTATAAAAAAAAAATTAATCACAAAATTTGGACATATATTTTATGCTAAATGACAAAAATACCCTTGTGGTCAAAATCTGTCCATAATCCAGAATTATGCACTTTTCTTCAATTATGACCAATTTCGTTATAAAATTCAAATTACCCATTATTTTAATAAAAAAATGAAATATATGGGTTTTATCATTGAAAAACAGTAAAAAATACTCATTATTTGGTCAAAAATATGCACGTAAATTTGCTCTGTCAAATACCCCCACACTTAAACCATGCTTGTCCTCAAGCAAAAAAATCTCAACATGGAAATCAGAGGACACCAATGTTACCAATATTCAAATTTCAATGAAATAAAATCAAACAATTTTCCATGTAAAATCAAACATTCAATAATCTGCATCAAATATCAATTTAATTTCCCATTTTCTTAACGAAACAAATAATTCATATATTTTACTTTTCCCCTTTGAAAATTGATGGAACTTTTCATTTCATTCATTCAAGCTCCTTGATTCATAATTATTAAACATTACATGCCATGATTTACCTCACTTTTGATTTATTTTCTCTCATCACTCATGATATAATTCAAGTAGAGTTATGCTCAAATCATGAAAACATGCTTATTATCCATAGGCTTGTAAATGAACTACTTTCTCCACTTTGTAATGACAAAAGACACATAAAATCATGAGGACTTAAAATTAAGGTTCAAATGACTCTAAGGATTAAGGTTGGTAGGATTTGATGCTTTAAAAATTAAGGCTCAAGGAGGAGGATAATCTCTTAAGTACAGTGCATGATATCAAATGTAAAAGTGTAATGAACTTCTCCCCTTCAAAGTAGAAACACCCACTTCCCGAAACTCAAAGTAACGTTTGTGATCAAATTATGCATAATGAATGATTTTTACACCCTCTTGAATATTTGTTTATTACTTTTGTATATTTTTTTCATTTTTTTCGAAAATTATGATTTGATCAATCCTCACATCCATCACCTAACCACATACGATCATATTATCATCGGTCTGGAAAATGGTGATTTTTGGTTTTCCCAAATCACAACCCATTTTTCTATTTTTTGGATTTTTTTTCATTTTTGTCATTTTTTTATTCAAGAGGGGAAAACAATAGAGTATCATGAATGATTTCAAAACCTTTTATAATTTCCACAATAACACCCCCACAATTCTTCCTTACAATGTGTATCATCCCGTCCACCATGATTTCCTTTACCCCCACACATCAACTTTAAATATCATGCAAATACCAAGAGTAGGGTAGGAATGGATAAAAATGGTTTGAAACATGGTTCATCCCTATAAAGGTCATTCATGGTCTCTATGATCTAAAAGAAGGATTCATGTAAAGGTGGTATTTTAAGGATAAGTGGCTTTTCAAAGGATGCCTCAATCATTTTAAATGTGTTCTTGTACAGTCATAGATTTGACAAGTTTCAATACATGTTCTGGTCAGTTACATGTCCCAAGATCACTCATGAAATATGCTCAAGAATAAATAGGAAGTACTTGGTCTAGAAATCCTCTTGGGAATAAGAAATATAACATTGGACAATCACTCATGTCATGACTAATAATAATAAATCAATTCACATAAATTTCAGAAATTCAATGCATGAAAGATGGTTGGGAAATTTTATTTACATGAATTAATTAATTCTTTCGAATCATGAGTCATCATTTCAATATATATGCTTCATATTTAAAAATTCAATTCTGAATTTCAATCATTTAATCATATCAACCTTGAAATCTAAAACATGGCATCACTGGGTTCCAAAGAAACTCATGTCTCCTACATAAGTCGAGTAAAACATTAATTCAAGTGTGGGCATGAAATTTTATCTTTAAAGCTCAAAACATGTTTTGGAAAAAAATGTGGAGAGTTTAAAAGATAAAACACTAAAATTGAACTCCCTTTTTTCCATGAAACTTGGTCCTTCCCCTTAAATGTCTGGGGCTGCCTTCAACCATTATGAACCTATAAAAGAAAACAACCCAATTAAACATAAGGATCATGTCATTTAAGCTCAAAAAATATAGAAGGGAGGGGGCTGCATGCTGCATTACATCTAGGAAAAGAAAAGAAATTGAAATCTAAATTCCTACAAAGCATTTAAAGATAAATCTTGGTACAATCTCCCAAGTGGGCCATGGCTTCTTTTACTGCCTCCAGAGGGAACTACCAGCTGTTATCCAAGGTCTGATGGTGGTTGGGGCTTCTTTGACATGAACCACCACATGTGATTTTCCTAGAATCCACTTCTTCTTTCTTTTTGAGGAGGACTCCAAGGATAGAGTATGCCAGATCCTCCCCCTTCGCGATATGGTACACCTTGGAAGGTGGGGGTAGGATGAAGTATGAAACATCCTCTTCCTTGGTTGCGACTTGTGCAACCTTCTTATCTTCCAGTGCTGGCTTCATGGGGGCTGCATAAAGAGAAGCCTCTTGTCTAATTTTCTTAGGCTCAGCTACCTGGATCTCTTGATGGGGCTCCTCCAATGCATGTTCATTGAAATCAAGGAGCTCCATGTGTCCCTCAACAGGTGTGTATCCACTGTATTCTTCATCTTCCTCCAAGGCATAGCAAAGAATGTCTGATTCTGTATAATCAAAACACGAGGGAGTGATATACAAATCTGTTTTAAAAAAATCAGAAGAGATGGGGTCAATGAAAGGTTTTACTCCCTGAGTTGGATCAACTTCAATCTCCACCTCAGTGGTAAGTGCCTCTTGGAGTATGATGGTGGAAGGTGAAGGAAGGTAGTCAGGCTCCTCCACCTCGAGTTTGGCCTCATGTTCATGGATGTCTTCTCTGAAATCCGGGAAGACAAGTGGCACTTCCTTCTAGGCCTCGAATCTTTTTATGTCTGTTTGAAGTTCATCGACCATAGCCATCAAGTCTTTAGGTGAGATCCATGTTGTAATGCCTCTTTCCATCTACTTGACCATTATCATCATCGCATCAGCTCTTCGTTGGAGGGCCTCCTCAGTGTACTCGTGTTCTTGCGCCTGTGAGTAATTTTCAGTCCATGTCGAATAATAATCATTTGAATTCATCATGGAAAGAATTTTTTTTATAAAAATAAATGAAATATAACTAAGATGTGAAAATAGAAAATGTAAATGAATAACTGATTGGCTCCCCGGCAACGACGCCAGTTTTGACGCATGCCTATCGCGGGGCGTGGACAAAAACAATTATATTTTTTTCTTAGTGCAGCACAGTGGCTGACCAGGGTCATCTCTTTTGAGGAGCCTTCTCAATTTGGTTCACTTACTTTATTCTATATCATCTAATCTATCTATTTTTGTGGTTTTTTAATTATTTAAAACAATGAAATGAAATGTAAGAATTAAAAATTTATACTTAGATGCAAGTCTAAACAGAATGAAGTTAGGAAGAAAGTATTTGGTTTGGGGTTTGGCCAGTGATTCAATCATTATTCTCCTTTATATGTTTGATTCTAATTTGATAAATCAAACATGAAATCTCATGTTTGAATTACTATTCTTTTACAGAATAGAAATAGATTGAGTTGCATGTCGTTGGGGACCGTCACCCTATTGGGGACATTCGCCTCGCCCAAGAATACAACTCATGTCTATCACAAATTTAGAATAAACATTAAAGAAAACTCATGAACTTCTTGACCTCCCCCCGAGCCAAGCCTCGGGGTCAGCCTCTCATTTCCGAGAGTTGGAGATCACAATGGTGGATGGATGAGGAGAGACAGATAAAAAGAGAGAGGATAGAGGGAAAGAGGAAGATTAAATAATTTATAATGAAAGTGAAAATAATAATAATAATAATAATATAACTTATTATTATTATTACTTAAGAAAATAGTTTTCGAAAAAGGAGAGAGAAAGAAAGTAAAATAATTTGAAATTAAGATTGAGATATTGTAAATACTGATAATAATAATAATAATAATAATAATAATAGTTTCTAATTATTATTATTATTATTATAATTATAGAAGAAATTAAATGGTGGAAACCAAAATAAAAATGCATGGATAAATTGAAAAGAAATTCAAATTACAAATGAAAATTAAAACTAAAATAAAAATAAAATAAGAATAAAATAAAAAGAATAAATGAGGGGGGAAGAGAGGAGCAGCAGCGGCCCATGCCCCGGTGGGATCCCTCCTTGGATTTGGGTGTCGAACTGATGATTTTGGAAGGAGGAGAGGGCCTCCTTTTATAGGCAGATTTCCGTCCCCTGAAGGTTTGCGCGTTGTTGGACCCATAAATCGTCGATTCACGCGTTTCCTCCTTCATAAAAGATGTTCATAAATGGATTGTCTCTCTCCCCTAAAAATTTCAGCATATTTGGACTCCGGATGAAGAAGTTATGAATTTTTCATTGAAGGCTTCTGTTTCTGGACGAAGCTTCCAGGAAGGTTCCTCCAAAAGTATGTCATTCAATGGACTCCTTAATGACCTCCAAAATCCACCAAATTTATGTTATAGTTGGCTCTAGATGTCCTCGTCACATACCAGGTGGAAACACCTCGTTTGAATGTGTGTAGGCTGCGTTTTGGTTCCGTTCCTTTGCTGGTGTCCACGTTGTCCGCCCGAAACAATTGTCCAACTTCAATGAATTTGAAAGCCCTCTATATGACCGAATAATCTCCTGGTCCAGAATACAAAAATGAAGGAAATAAAATAAGTATTATAACAAAATTTTAATCACAAAATTTGGACATATATTTTATGCTAAATGACAAAAATACCCTTGTGGTCAAAATCTGTCCAAAATCCAGAATTATGCACTTTTCTTCAATTATGAACACTTTCGTTATAAAATTCAAATTACCCATTATTTTAATAGAACAATGAAATATATGGGTTTTATCATTTAAAAACAGTAAAAAATACTCTTTATTTGGTCAAAAATATGCACGTAAATTTGCTCTGTCAAATACCCCCACACTTAAACCATGCTTGTCCTCAAGCATAAAATCTCAACAAGGAAATCAGAGGACACCAATGTTACCAATATTCAAATTTCAATGCAATAAAATCAAACAATTTTCCATGTAAAATCAAACATTCAATAATCTGCATAAAATATCAATTTAATTTTCCATATTTTTAACGAAACAAATATTTCACATATTTTACTTTTCCCCTTTGAAAATTGATGGAACTTTTCATTTCATTCATTCAAGCTCCTTGATTCATCATTATTAAACATGCCATGTCATGATTTACCTCACTTTTGAATTTTTTTCTCTCATCACTCATGATATAATTCAAGTAGAGTTATGCTCATATCATGAAAACATGCTTCTTATCCATAGGCCTGTAAATGAACTACTTTCTCCACTTTGTAAAGACAAAAGACACATAAAATCATGAGGACATGAAATTAAGGTTCAAATGACTCTGAGGCTTAAGGTTGGTAGGATTTGATGCTTTAAAAATCAAGGCTCAAGGAGGAGGATAATATCTTACGTACAATGCATGATATCAAATGTAAAAGTGTAATGAACTTCTCCCATTCAAAGTAGCAACACCCACTTCCCAAAACTCAAAGTAAAGGTTGTGATCAAATTATGCATAATGAATGATTTGTGCACCCTCTTGAATATTTTTTTTTATTTTGTATTTTTTTTTCATTTTTTTCGAAAATTATGATTTGATCAATCCTCACATCCATCACCTAACCACATACGATCGGAATATCGTCGGTCTGGAAAATGGTGATATTTGGTTTTCCCAAATCACAACCCATTTTTCTATTTTTTGGATTTTTTTTTTCATTTTTGTCATTTTTTTATTCAAGAGGGGAAAACAATAGAGTATCATGAATGATTTCAAAACCTTTTCTAATTTCCACAGTAACACCCCCACAATTCTTCCTTACAATGTGTATCATCCCGTCCACCATGATTTCCTTTACCCCCACACTTCAACTTTAAATATCATGAAAATACCAAGAGTAGGGTAGGAATGGATAAAAATGGCTTGAAACATGGTTCATCCATATAAAGGTCATTCATGGTCTCTATGGGATAAAAGAAGGATTCAGGTAAAGGTGGTATTTTAAGGATAAGTGGCTTTTCAAAGGATGCCTCAATCATTTTAAATGTGTTCTTGTACAGTCATAGCTTTGACAAGTTTCAATACAAGTTCTGGTCAGTTACATGTCCCATGATCACTCAAGAAATATGCTCAAGAATAAATAGGATGTACTTGGTCTAGAAATCCTCTCGGGAATAAGAAATATAACATTGGACAATCACTCATTTCATGACTAATAATAATAAATCAATTCACATAAATTTCAGAAATTCAATGCATGAAAGATGGTTGGGAAATTTTATTTACATGAATTAATTAGTTCCTTCAAATCATGAGTCATCATTTCAATATCTATGCTTCATATTTAAAAGTTAAATTTTGCATTTCATTCATTTAATCATATCAACCGTGAAATCTAAAACATGGCATCACTGGGTTTTTAAGAAACTCATGTCTCCTAGATAAGTCGAGTAAAACATTAATTCAAGTGTGGGCATGCAATTTTATCTTTAAAGCTCAAAACATGTTTTGGACTAAAATGTGGAGAGTTAAAAAGATAAAACACTAAAATTGAACTCCATTTTTTCCATGAAACTTGGTCTTTCCCATTCAATGTCTGGGGCTGCCTTCCACCATTATGAACCTATAAAAGAAAACAACCCAATTAAACATAAGGATCATGTCATTTAAGCTCAAAAAATATAGAAGCGAGGGGGTTGCATGCTGCATTACATCTAGGAAAAGAAAAGAAATTGAAATCTAATTTCCTACAAAGCATTTAAAGATAAATCTTGGTACGATCTCCCAAGTGGGCCCTGGCTTCTTTTACTACCTCCAGAGGGCAGTACCAGGTGTTATCCAAGGTCTGATGGTGGTTGGGGCTTCTTTGACATGAACCACGACATGTGATTTTTCCTAGCATCCACTTCTTATTTCTTTTTGAGGAGGACCCCAAGGATAGAGTATGCCAGATCCTCCCCCTTCACGATATGGTACACCTTGGAAGGTGGGGGTAGGATGAAGTATGAAACATCCTCTTCCTTGGTTGCGAGTTGTGCAACCTTCTTATCTTCCAGTGCTGGCTTGATGGGGGCTGGATGAAGAGAAGCAACTTGTCTGATTTTCTTAGGCTCAGCTACCTGGATATCTTATTGGGGCTCCTCCAATGCATGTTCATTGAAATCAAGGAGCTCCATGTGTTCCTCAACAGGTGTGTGTCCACTGTATTCTTCATCTTCCTCCAAGGCATAGTAAAGAATGTCTGATTCTGTATAATCAAAACAAGAGGGAGTGATATACAACTCTGTTTCAAAAAAAATCAGAAGAGATGGGGTCAAAGAAAGGTTTCACTCCCTGAGTTGGTTCAACTTCAATCTCCCCTCAGTGGTAAGTGCCTCTTGGAGTATGATGGTGGAAGGTGAAGGCAGGTAGTCAGGCTCCTCCACCTCGAGTTTGGCCTCAAGTTCATGGATGTCTTCTGTGAAATCCGGGAAGACTAGTGGAACTTCCTTCTTGGCCTCGAATCTTTTTAAGTCTGTTTGAAGTTCACCTACCATAGCCATCAAGTCTTTAGGTGAGATCCATGTTGTAATGCCTCTTTCCATCTTCTTGACCATTATCATCAGCGCATCTGCTCTTCGTTGGAGGGACTCCTCAGTGTACTCGTGTTCTTGTACCAGTGAGTAATTTTCAGTCCATGTCCAATAATAATCAATTGAATTCATCATGGAAAGATTTTTTTTATAAAAAGAAATGAAATCTAACTAAGATGTGAAAATAGAAAATGTAAATGAATAACTGATTGGCTCCCCGGAAACGACGCCAGTTTTGATGCACGCCTGTCGGGGGCGTGGACAAATACAATTATATTTTTTTCCTAGTGCAGCACAGTAGCTGACCAGGGTCATCTCTTTTGAGGAGCCTTCTCAATTTGGTTCACTTACTTTATTCTATATCACCTAATCTATCTCTTTTTGTGGTTTTTTAATTATTTAAAACAATGAAATGAAAAGTAAGAATTCTAAATTTATACTTAGATGCAAGTCTAAACAGAATGAAGTTAGGAAGAAAGTATTTGGTTTGGGGTTTGGCTAGGGATTCAATCATTATTCTCCTTTATATGTTTGATTCTAATTTGATAACTCAAAAATTAAATCTCATGTTTGAATTACTATTCTTTTCCAGAATAGAAATAGCGTGAGTTGCATGTCATTGGGGACAGTCACCCAATCGGGGACATTCGCCTCGCCCAAGAATACAACTCAAGTCTATCACAAATTTAGAATAAACTTTAAAGAAAACTCATGAACTTCTTGACCTCCCCCCGAGCCAAGCCTCGGGGTCAGCCTCTCATTTCCGAGAGTTGGAGATCACAATGGTGGATGGATGAGGAGAGAGAGAGAAATAGAGAGAGGAGAGAGGGAAAGAGGAAGATTAAATAATTTATAATGAAAGTGATAATAATATTAATAATAATAATATAACTTATTATTATTATTACTTAAGAAAATAGTTTTCGAAAAAGGAGAGAGAAAGAACGTAAAATAATTTGAAATTAAGATTGAGATATTGTAAATACTGATTATAATAAAATTAATAATAATAATAATAGTTTTTAATTATTATTATTATTATTATAATTATAGAAGAAATTAAATGGTGGAAACCACAATAAAAATGCATGGATAAATTGAAAATAAATTCAAATTACAAATGAAAATTAAAACTAAAATAAAAATAAAATAAGAATATAATAAAAAGAAAAATGAGGGGGGAATAGAGGAGAAGCAGCGGCCCATACCCCGGTGGGATCCCTCCATGGATTGGGGTGCCGAACTGATGATTTTGGAAGGAGGAGAGGGCCTCCTTTTATAGGCAGATTTCCGTCCCCCGATGTTTTGCGCGTTTTTGGACCCATAAATGGTCGATTCATGCGTTTCCTCCTTCATAAAAGATGTTCATAAATGTGTTGTATTTCTCCCCTAAATATTTCAGCACATGTGGACTCCGGATGTAGAATTTATGAATTTTTCATTGAAGGCTTCTGTTTCTGGACGAAGCTTCAGGAAGGTTCCTCCAAACGTATGTCGTTCAATGGCCTCCTTAATAACCTCTAAAATACACAAAATTTTTCTTATTGTCGGCTATAGATGTCCTAGTCACATCCCAGGTAGAAACACCTCAGTTGGATGTGTGTAGGCCGCGTTTTGGTTCCGTTACTTTGCTGGTGTCCACACTGTCCACCCGAAACAATTGTCCAACTTCAATGAATTTGCAAGCCCTCTATATGACCGAATCAGCTCCTGGTCTAGAAGACAAAAATGAAAGAAATAAAATAAGGATTATAAAAAAAATTTAATCACAAAATTTTGACATATATTTTATGATAAAAGACAAAAATACCCTTGTGGTCAAAATCTGTCCAAAATCCAGAATTATGCACTTTTCTTCAATTATGACCACTTTCGTTATAAAATTCAAATTACCCCTTATTTTAATAAAACAATGAAATATATGGGTTTTATCATTGAAAAATAGTAAAAACTACTCATTATTTGGTCAAAAATATGCACGTAAATTTGCTCTGTCACTTACCATGGGAGTGATTATGATTTTTTGATAGGAAATACTATGTTTTCATGGATTTGGTTTTGACCATAATTATATTTTGATTTAAGGGATTAATTAAAGGGAGGTTTGTTTCTTATACTAAAGCATGTATGTCTAAGGATGATTCTAGTACGTAATGATTATAAGAATGTTCTGATGAAAAGTTCTCAATTGATTGTTAATGTGATTTCAACCCATTCCCAAATTAATTTCTCAATATTAAATATTATAGGGAAATAATACAAGTTTCTTAATTATATTGGTTTGGATATATTCCCATGAATTAATGGATACATTTCTCTAGTATAAATTATTTAGTTGATCATATATACAGTTAGATATATAATGTTGTGATATTGAATTGGGTATTTTATGATCTAAAATATTTGATTCATCGTATGAAAATATTAGATGAATTACATGAAGAATTGTTGTCATCATGTGTGAATCTATTATCAGGATGGGTAGTAATTGATTCTTCCAATAATAGTGAATCCAAATATACATATTCATACATCATGGTATATTGATAAATGTGTGATAATCCACGTATGTCATTTAAAAAATAATCCAAATTTTTGATGGTTCATACACCACATATATTTTTGTTTTATATTAAATCGTTAATGAATGTGTATGAATGATGATTATTATTATACAATGAAAACATTCTTTTTTGAATTTATATGTTTAATAAATCTTGATATTGATAAGGGGGATCCCCTATTTTGAGTGGCTGTGGGGTGTCATATTGATGGAGTAATATAGGTACATATGGGGCTCACACATAGTCCTTTGTGGTTATAACTCATTTATTTATTACCGTTATATATTTACACTTATTTTATCAACCAAAGAAATTCCTTATATTTTGAATGTTGAGGAATAATATGACATGGATTATCATTTTCTTACTATAATATGATGTAATTTTTTTCTTGTTTTTCAAATTACTAATATCATTAAATATAGAGATTGATTATATTTTATCTATATGTTTAGTTTGTTTTTATAATATGATGTTCCTTTCCCAACCAATATAACTATTACTCCGTCATCAAATATCAATTATATCTAACATATATGATGGATTTTTAGAGACTATGTAGTGACATGACTCAAATAATATTTTTGGTAAAATAGATCATGGATATTAAAAAATGATATCAATCCCATTAGTCATCGATAATATAATTTATTTCATGGTGGTTTTTGGTTGGATGGTTTTAACAATAATTTAATTCTATTCATGTTTCAAAAAAAATCGAATTATAATTAATATCCATGTTAACATGGTTGTGTTATTTATATGAATATTTTTGGTATTTTAAATTTTTTAATATCAATTAATGTTTAACATTATTTATTATGATTTATTATTTTATTATTATAATGTAATATAAATTAGTATTTATTGTATGATTAATATTTAGAACATAGGGTCAAATGTAATTTCAATTTATCAATAATTAAGAAAAAATAAAATATAAAAATGTGTTTTATAAAATAAATTCTAACAATAATTTATTTCATATCTACATAAATAAATTATTTGAGGAATATTAATCAGTAACTACAAGTGTCGACAGGTTTATCTATGATTGGTAATTTTATATAATATATCAAAAAATATAATAATTATGTGCATACAAAAACATTCAATGTTTATTTGGATATTTGATCCATATCCCCATGGAATAATACAATAAAATAGTTTGTTTTATGAGTTTGTATAATGGATGTTATCTATGATTATTATTTTTTACTTATTTTAAATATTATTTTTTATACAAATTTTAATTGGACTTGTTTTATATTATGTTTTATTCATTTCAAAAATAATACCAGTTGAAAATGATGCATGGTGAATCATGAGGGTGAGCTAATAGCTCTTCTAAGAGACGTCATGTTATTCAGAAAATCATGACACCCTTTTTTAACATTCATAAGATTTTTCTATTGGGGGATAGTGGATTTCCCATTGTGAGTTCTTTATGGTGGACTTCAATTATGATTTCTTTATATTTGACTGAGTTATTTTTATTTGTATAGATGGAAAAATAATATTAATGATTTGATAAATAATACTTGGTGGATATTTGAACTAGTTTGTTAATATGATGTTATATGTGTGAAGTTATCTAAATTAAATCTGAAATTAATTATAATTTGATGGTGGATTGTCTCGATCTAATCCAAGATGAATAAATCCTGATTTCAGTGTCTTGTAAGTCTGATATATTTTTAAAATTCATTCTTATGACATTGAATATTATAAGAACATTAGATTTTGGAGAATTTCAACAGGATGATCTCTCAATTACTGAATTTATTATGTATTTAATATTTATGGACCACTTTTCCAATTTTACTAGCTATATAAAAGTCCAAAAAGACCATTATTTTAGGAATGATTTGTGAATATATATTTGGATTTATGTGTGGTTTTTAGACAAAATTTGAATTAAAAATTGGATCATATGTTCCAAATTATTTAGAATATCAATATGGAAATACAGAAAATTTGTGGTTTTAATTAAATTTATTAGTTTAATTAGTGTATATATCTTTTTAGCAGGAGATGTAGTTGGGGTTTGTCTTAGTGGTAATCACCCCTTAATCCTACATGAAAAATGAGGGTTGAAAACCCATTAGATGCCTGACTATAGGAATATTGTAGAGGACTGTTGCAGCGGCGGGCATTGTAGCAATGGCAGGGTACTGTAGTAGTGGCAGGTACTATGCGGTACTGTAGGAGTGTAGGTAGTGTAGGAGTAATATTCATAGAATGGGCCTTTGGCCAAAAAATTGGGCCTACGGGCCATGTAATGGGATAAATGCCCACTAGGCCTTCGAGCTATGTAATGGCTCTCCCTCTACCCAGTTAAAGTGGTATTTTTCTTTTCTTTAATAATAAATAAGGGTTTTACCCGAACCTTTTTAATAAAACTAGTTTAGGATGAGAATATATTATGAAATAAACCCGGGAGGAGAGAGGAAGAGTGTATATGTAAATGGTTGATCCCATCCTCCTCCTATGGAATTTTATTTAGTGTTTATACAATATAAGAGGAATAGACTAATGTTATTTAAATTTCTACTCACGCAAACATAGTTCCACACTTTTATAGAGATGGAGTACCTATTACATTTATGCTTGAGGATATGATTGTCACAACCTGTCCCCCAGGGCCTATTCCATGACATCCCCCAATTCCACCTCTCGAAGGACATGGAATGGAGACAAATGTCGAAGGCATCCACCAATAAGTGGGAGGCATTTCCCTAAGTAATTGAACACATGTATAGTCAACCATGTACCAAAGAATGAAAGATAAACATAAATTCCACTAAATAACCACTGAGTAAAAGTACAAATGGGCCCGAATATAAACCCATCAAAAATATAAACTGAAAACAGGAATGTAAAAGGAAACATTGAAATATGTCTTTGGAAAAAGAAACATGATGGGTAAGTGTATAGTAGCTTGCAGAAGCCAAAGAAGTACGCACTACCTTCATGGTCTTACTGGGAACCATCGGGTCCTAGGCCACCGAGACCTCCGTCACGGCGGTGGTCATCTCCACTAGGCACAACACATGTGGCCAATGCCCGTGAAAGTGTGAGTAAAAAAATATTATGCATGGACCCCAAACCATCAATGAAAGACCACCATGAAATCCACAATTATAACATGATGTATGGTCATGAAGAATGAACATAATGCTAGACAGCTCACTCTAGGTATAATCTAGAGTATGGAAAGTAGGACAATCAGTCATATCATTGACCACCTGGAGATGCTAGAGAAATACTTATCAATGAGTACATTGGGCCTATCAAGTGACATAGAGCCACTTCCCACTATCCTTGGTCTATTTTGGAACTCATTATTAATTAGTACCATGAGTATTATTGGTCACATAGATCCCCTCCCCACCGTGGGCATGTCGGGTCACACCGAACCTCTTCCACCATTGGCCACACTGAGGTACTCCTACAGTCATGTACCATGAGTTTTCTAGGTCACACAAAGTCTCTTCCCACCATAGGCCCACCGGGTCACACATAGCCACTTCCCACTTGTCCATCATAGCTGATCTACACTAGGTCACTTGTAATAGTATTTAGGTCATAGAAAACCATAGGGTTTCCACATAGAGTGCGCATTATTCCAGGAGAACTTCTTCCCAATCCATTAAATATGTTTCAACTTCTATGAAGGCCACCTTAGAATATTGCAAAGGATCTTACGTATTGCGAGGGTTAAAAATCAAAAAACTATCTCATCAATATGATTCAAAATATTAAATATATTAGTGTTTTTATAAAAAGGGGTAGGTTGGGTCTAGGTCTGTTCTATCCCGCCCGGACCTACCCGACCGATATTGGGTCTGTTGACTCGACCCGATTCCGGACCAGCCTGGGTTCGACACAAACGGGAAGGTCTGAACCAACGAGCAGCCTTTCCCCTTCTCAGTCCTCCATAGATAGAATAACTCTTACCAAGCTAGGACATGGCTAGAAGCCATGTTTTTGCCCATCTCTGAGGGTTATCTATGGTGACCCCTACTCTACCATGTCAATTGACTGCGGCCTTTCCACAAGAAATGTGGCACTATTCCACATCATCCCTTTAAAATATGCTGACATGATGGCTATTGGCTCATTCCAGTCACCAGTGGCCCGTGTTTCCCTCGATGCTTCTTCTAGTGCACCATTGAGGGCCCCCTGCCGGCAATAGCTGATTCCAGTGTGCTAGTGGGTACTTCAGAGGACCTTCAGGTCTGCTCTGGTGGTCTTTTCTTCACACCGCTTGCACCTATGCCATATAGAGGATGACATCATCCATGGAATGGCCTCGAGTCCCCATTTACACCACTTCAATGATGTAGCAATGAAGAAAGAATAGAACAAAAAAATACAGAGGGGATCATGCCTTGTTCATGTTGTCCCTCTTCATACGCTATAGTGGTTTACAATCCATGTATATATAATTGATGTTCTATAAAAACTTTATCCATCCTAATAAACGAATCCTAATAAAAGGGAAACCTCCATCAAGAAATAGAGATCTACGTTTTAACCTATTCATTTGTTGATCTGTGTTCACAGTTTTAGAACAAAAAATGGGGAAACATAAAAAAACAAACCCTAAGTCAAAGGTGTTCGTCGTTGAAGTAGTCCGCCCGCAAGGATTCATGTTCTGTTGGTGTTCTTGGCATCCATTAATGTTCTATGAGATGTGTTGTTGTCGTTAGATACCCAATGACATTTTTAGTTCATCGTTGGAGAGAAATATTGAAATATGATCATTTGAAGAAATCCACTATTTGATATCATTTCTCCAATGCATTATTCCATTAAAAGAAAACACTTCATAGTGTTTATATTATGTTGTGTCATCGCATCATTACAATGTTTCATTTATAAAACATCATATATGTTACAGATCATTTAATATATCGTTATGATACACTTTTACAATCCATTAATGAGCTTCATTTAACACGACTCATCGACACTTTATCACCACACCCCAGCACCACCGTGACACCAACCAACAGAATAGAAAAAAATTAAATATCTTTTTCGGATATCATATTTTATCCTGAAAAGATTCAAAAATAAATTCTCCAGTTGACCATTTCCTATATATGTTAGGTCCATTCCTCGATAATCTCGTCGTTCTAAGTTCAATCGTTCCCTCGGTATTTTGTCCTCAACATGTGTTTAATTGTTAGAAAAATCCTCTCACGTGTTAATTTAAATAAACTAAATAATTATATATATATTATGGGATCACCAGGCCTCAGAATCAAGTTTTGTAAGTGCATATAGTCCCGAAATAATTCCATATAATTAATAAAACTTTACACAAAATTTTCAGGACCATTACATTAATCCCCCCATTTGGGCTTCATGTCCATGTAAGAAAATACAAGGATAAACAATCAAATGGGGGTACTAAGAATGAATATGAGCCTCCCACTCCAATGTGCTTCCCTAGATATTCTTGTGATGCCACAAATTGCGCAACACCTGAATAATCCATCCATGAATGATCCACTCATGACGATCCTCTATCTCCAATTGGAACTCCACAAACATCACCCCATAATCAACGTCCAGCTCACCCAAGTCGATGAAATGAGATGGGTCGTGCATATACCACCTCAGCTATGACTCGTGGAAATCATCGGGAACCTGATTCAAGTGTGAGGGAAGATCTCAGCGGTATGCCACCTTGTAAACTCTACTATGAATCATAAAAGGTCCGATAAACCTCAGATATGACATGTATCCCTGAAAAAATAACCACATTCCTCATCTAGGGGAGACCACAATGAACCCATGGTATCCCTCCATGAACTCCAAGCATCTCTATCTCCTATCAACATATGATTTATGCCTGATCTGTGTAGTCCAAATCTACACCTGGATGATCTGGACCATCCAAGTGGTAGCTCGTACCAACATTGGACCCATGAGGGCTGACACAACTGAGTTTATACATCATAGAGGTGGTCTTCTTGGACGCTCATATAATGCCTCATACAGCTCCATGAAAATGGTTGAGTGATAGTCAATGTTTTCAGAAATCACCACCAGTTACAGGAGATCCTCCCAATGAGGACTAAAATCAAGGAAACAAGAATGATGCATTTCCTTCATGATCTGTATTTTCCGCTCCATATACAAACCTATTTTATGGTGAAAGGAGGTTCTTAAGCGAACCTGAGTCACAACCACTTGTAATCTTGTACACAATCGGGATGTAAAGCATGGATCATGGTGTGAGATGGTCTTTGATGGAACCCTGCGAAGATGCAGAAACTCTTGGATGTAGATGCATCCCAATCCCTATACTGATCCCTACTCCAAGATAGTTGGGAAGTGAGGTGACGTGCTGATTCAGTCAACAAACACCTAGAAATAATTGTAGCTCCTAGATGTAGGTGGTAGTCCCTTTCAGATGTCTATTGAGATACCATCTAATTTACACTCTAGTACATAATGTGGTTGGGACAAGCCTATGTCAACCTGATGCTCATCCTTAACATTCCGATAAGTGAGCCCACATGAAACAAACTCTTCCCCCACTTACATCATCCCTAGACACCGTTTCTAACATCAGAGGTACTGGTACATATTCACTACACAATAATGTATCTCCAAAGGGGATATATGGAACTCCCTCAACACCTCTTTTTGTAACATAATTGGTCTTATGGTGTATCCTATGAAAAGGATGACATGCTCCCCAAATATCAAAAATCCATTAGGAGCATGTCTTGAGGATAAAGAAGCATGTGGGGCCTTGCAGGCAGCATAAAAAAGTCATGCATCCTTACATGTATTAGAGTCGAAGAGTGACATTGATCGACAGAAGGTATGTTTCACCATAATAATTCATGAAGTATATCTGCATTGTGGATAACTGCTTCATCGCCTCACCCATCACCTATAGAACAGACCTCCTGCTAAGTGCGTCTGGTACCATTTTCCCCTTCCCAAGAGTATAGACTACCTGATAGTCATAGTCCTAGAGGAACTCCAGCAGTCATTGTTATCTCAAGTTTAGGTCCTTCTATGATAATATATCATAGATACTCTTGTGGTTAGAGTAGATGATAAATCGTTGACACATGAAATAGTGCCTCCACATCTTAAATGTAAAGGCCACCATTTCTAATTGCAGGTCATGGGTCGTGTAGTTATGATCATGTTGACTCAAATATCGTTATCCATAAATGACCACCACTCACTAATTTATGACTACAAAACACATTTCTTTATAATATGCATCACAGAAAACTACATACCAAAATCCCTCCTTTGGTAGTTTCAATATAGGGGAACTCGTCCAGCATGAACCATAGGTAGTATTAAGACGACCCCAACAAACTCCACACCTCATTCATGATCCAAGGTGGCTCCCAAGCCAGAACATTCCCTATATTTTCATAATCCTCTGCAACCCGTGTATCTGATATGATGTGTCCTAGAAAGTGGACCTCCTGAATATAGAACTGGAACTTTGAGATCTTCCCATAAAGCTAGTTCTTTCATAGTGTATCCAGGAATATCTACAGGTGTGTAGCGTGGTCCACTTATGAGGCAAATTACATCAAGACTTCATAAATGAACACTATGATGAAACATCCAATGTAAGGATAGAATATACAATTCATGAGTCCCATGAATAGTGATGGGAAATTTTTCATGCAGAAAATCATCACAAAAATACTCATAGTGGCCATTACAGCATCCAATATATGTCTTCATTACGTCCACATCCCATACCCAATGATGATGATAGCCTAATCTAAGGTCTATCTATGAGAACCACCTTAATACATTCACCTGATCAAAGTGGTCATCAACTGTTGGAAGTGGATTTGTTTCCTTCATTGTAACCTGGTTCAGGCACTGGAAGTCAACGCATATGCTAATGATCTTCTCTGCCTTCTTTCTATATAACACTGGGGTAGCAGAAGGTGAAACACTGGGCCTACTGAAGATATTTTTTTGCAATACCTCTAGTTCTATCCACAAATCACGAAGCACTAACGAAGACATATATATGCTAGTGTGTATATTAGTGTTATACTGGGGTACAAGTGAAAACTGATGTCTACCTCCCTACATGGAGGTCATCCCATGATTTTATTAGGAAATACATCCTCATAATTTTCCACCAGTATAAGAATTATTGGAATCCTCTCTTCCACTTTTATATGAGTGAGGCTAAAAAATTGAAGAGTGATTGGTTTCACCCTCCTTTGAGAAATCATGCCTTGTGATAAAAAAATTCCATTCTCACCAGTGAAGGAAAACATGGTCCCATTCTCAAGACACACCACAAATTTCAAATAATATATTTGATCTATGAATTAACTATAGATAAACATTCCATTCCAAAGATAGAATTGTAAGTCCTAAAAGTCACTACTTGGAGATCCCACCTAAATCTTTCACCTCCTAGTGTAAGATCATGATTCTTGCACTAGTTTGTAATCATTGAATCCTCTCCTGTAGGAGTCTTTGATCATTTGGATCAAGCCTATGGATTCACCCGAATCTCCATGCATTAAAAGTTGATATTGTACAGGATTGAGTGAATAGAACTCAATCAATAAGATCTTCCACTAAGGTGGATAAGACAGAGATCGTCCCTATAATAATCTCCACAGAGCTGTTAACATAGGACTCCATCGCCTAGTGCTAACCTCATGCCAATCCTTCATGTCCATGAGCCTATGGTGGACCACCTAGGGGTGGTGGTAGATGCACCTCAAACTGTCATCCAACACCAGCCGCTCATCCATATCCCCTGCCACATTTACCACCCTCCAGACCACCTTTCATGTAACTAGGCATATACGATGCTGGTCCCTCAACCATCAGTTGATCGTTTGTTTAGTGGGTTAGGCAGTCACGAGCCATGTGTCCTTACCCACCACACATGAAGAACATCTCTGTTCTATGATTAATTAGTCCACACGGGGAGCCCCACACTATGGTGACTGAGTCCATGGGTCGTACCCTAAAATATCAAACTAGCTTGGGTCCATGCCTCTACTGCATTTTTCTCACTACTAAATTCCTTACTACCTGATGTCTTCTAGGGGCTTTAACTACTGGTATTTGGTCTTCATGAAATCTATGCACTATAAGGGCTCTCTCTTGAACCCTAGCCAAAGTGGGGATGCTGAGAGACACCATTGATTCCCAGATCACTCATATGAGACCCTTCTCAATGGTTCGAGCCTAGAATAAATGGTTCCCCAACATGCATGTGGGGTAGCGAGGGAGTTGCACAAACCTTGAAGAGTATTCAACCACTAAATTGGTGCCCTGTTGTAGGTGAAGAATCACATGTATGTGGATCAAGCACACGGTCTTGTGGACGAACTCCTCCCAAAAAATCCCATCAATGTTAGCCAAGGAGAGGGTTTCCTCATCATGAGTCTAAATTTTAATGCAGCAACATCTACTACCCAAGCCCTAAAGAACACTCGCAGATAAAATAAACATATAATCTAGCTGTGTCCACACTAAGCAGAAGAACTACGTCACTTCTTCCAGCATATCCTTAGGGGTCTATGGATCTGTCTCTCCCTTGAACCTGGGAGGTATTTTTCTCAGGAACTCATAGAAGCTTCTGAACCTACATGTAGCCTCTACCAGTGGAATTTTTAGTAATTGTCGATCAAGAGGAGGTGTTAATTAGGGTGCACCAAATGATGAATCCATCACTTACACAGGTCCCAGAAATTATGCCTCATTGATAAGAAGGGTATCCCCATGGTCAATAATTAAAATTTTCGCAGGTCATCGACATGAAGGAATCCTAAAATTGGTCAAGATGTTCCAAAATCAATCAATTATACCTAGTGATCTAAATATAAATCAAGAAATAATGGGGAATGATTCAATTACAATATGATTCATGAAACCAGTTTTTTTTAATATTGATACAAAAGCATAATTCATGGTCCTAGAGTGTTGATATGTTGGCTTCCACACAAAAAACACGACTCCAATAATCTAAATGTGGAAGTCGAAACATTTAATTTTTTTTCCAAACCAGAAACAACACTCTCCAAATATTTAGGGACAAATCTACCACCTCTTATACCAAATTATCATGAACTGTCCCCCTGGCCTCGTGCCTGACATCCCCCATTCCTTCCTCTTGAATGGTTAGGGTTGGATACTATCACTGATGGTGGCAACAATTTAGTGGTAGTCAAGTTAATAAGTAATTGTACACAACCACATGCAACCAAGTCCCAAAGCTATAAGGTTAATCATGTATTCAATTAAAAAATCCCAATGTAAAGGTACAAAATTTAGATCAAATGTGCTGAAATACTATCCCAATAATATAATAATTGAATATAGAATTGTACAAGGAAACTATGAAAGTCATCTGGTAAAAACCCACACATTGGGTAAGTGTGGAGTAGCTTTCAGAAGACGTACAAGTATGCCCGACCTACCTGGTCTCACTGATCACCATTGGGTCCTGTGCTACTAAGTCCTCCATCATGGTGATAGTCGTCTTCACACGAAAAAACACATTCGGGTGAAACCTTGATGGGGCGACTAACAAAATACATAGTAGGGACCCCAATCCAACATGTAAGGACCATAAAGAAGTCCACTAAAAACCACAAAACATGATAAAAAAGAATTATAATGAATCATGATCATGATGAATGATCATGAATCATGACTACTCACACTATGTATAATATAGACTATAAAATGCAAGACCATCAGTCATATCACAGAACATCTTGGGTTGTTGGAGAACTCCTTCTCAATCAGTACAGTGGGCCAACTGAGTCACATAGAGCCACTTACCACTAACATTGTTCTGATGTGGTACTCATCCCTGATGACTTCCATGGGTATGTTGGGTCACAAAGAGTCACTCCTAACCATGGGCAAGTCGGGACACACATAGTCAATTCCTACCATGGCTAAACTAAGGTACTCCTCTTGTCGAGTATCATGGGTATTCTAGGTCACATTGAATTGCTCACCACCATGGGCCTTTTGGGGAAATAGAGCCACTTCCCACAAGGTCATTGTAGTTTATCCACACATCATTTATTTCCGAAATTCTTCAGGTCTTAGCCAACCATAGTGTTTCCATAACAATTGTTCTTGATTCCATGAGAAAATATCCTCAAGCCATCCATAGTATTTCAAATCCCATGAAATCCTCCTTATAGTATGTGAAAAAATACACCACTCCAAGAGGGTTTCAATGCCACAAATGGCACGTTAACTGGATGCCCAGTTTGAACGGTAATGGAAATTTTCGGAATGGGGCCACTTGGGTCTTGGTCTGGACAGATCATGAACTGACATGACTTGGCACGATGTCTACCTACCCATCCCAGGTCTGCTAACATAACCCTAATATATCACGGACATGGTCCGGCTCACTGGTGTGGCTCATTCCCTGCTCGACCCTCCAATGGTTTAGCTGATATAACCTAGTCAGGATGTGGCTGGAAGCCTTATCTGCCCTCTTCCCCACTTGTCATCTGTAGGGAGACCTCTTCCCCCACGGTTGGATGACCATGGGATTTCATCATGCGACATGGTATGGTGCCTTGTAGGTGGTGCACTAGTGAGGCTGGGTGGCTGTGTCCTCTCACCACCAGCCACCATCATGGAGACCAGTATCACCTACTACACCGCTACATCCCATTTAAATAATGGAACATCTTTGGGAATGCAGTCATGGTGCGTCGCCACCCGCTTACGACCGCCACCAGCAGGTTCTCTTATAGACTACATGGTCTGCTTTAGTTGTCCATTATTTACATCATATTCAGCAACAACCTCAGAGATATTCCATATGCCTAGTGATGGACTCCAATTATCCTTTCCTCCACTTCGATGATTTGACCATAAATAATGTAGAAAATACACATGGTGGTGGGGATCATAACGTTTTGGTGTCGGCCCGCACCATTCGTGTTAGATGATAAGAAACATGTGATATAGAATTGTGGTTATATAATAATATAATCAATCAAGATACATGAATCACATGAAAAATGAACCATCTTTAAAGAAAGATCAATCCACAGATCAACATGTTCATTGGTTGATCCACATTCGGCAGTTTAAAACAAAGAATGGTAAACATGAAACAAAAAAAACCCCTACCACAATGGTGTTCGTCATTTTGCATGACACACCAACATGGAATCATGTTCCATTGGCGTTCATCACTTCCAGTCCCATTATTTGAGATGCGTCTACATTGATAGAGATCCTTGGTCATTCAAAGATAATTGTTGGTGATAAATATTGTAGCAGTTTTCTCAGAGGAACACCAAAATATGATCATTTTTTTCAAACAAATTATTCCATTAAAATAAAACATGTCGTAGTATTTCTGTTATGCTCTATTTTCACATCATTGTGCTATTTCATTTATGAAATAAATTATCTGTTACACTTAATTTAATGCTTCTTTAAAATGAAAATATAAAAGAAATTAACGAGATTCATTTAATGAAACTCGACATCACATTATCAACACACTACAATGCCACCATGCCACGGCCCAACAGTTCAGAAAACAAATAAAATAACTTTTTAAGTTATCTTTTTATTTTCTGAAAAGCCGGAAAATTCACTATTCTAGATAAATCATGTCATTTAATGTTATGTCCATTCATGGAGAATCCATCCATTCTGAGTTCAATAGTTCCCTCTGATTTTTAATCTAAACACCAATATAAAGGTAAAAAACCAACTCGGATGCTTATTTAAATAAATTAAAAAAGAGTTCAAAACACTACTATGGGCTCACTAGGACTCAAAATCATTTGTCTCAAGAGAAACTTGTCATTAAATAAGTCCATATAATTTAAAAAAATTACATTGAATTTCTAATATATTAGTTTACTCCCCCATTTTTTGGGTTCACATCACCTTAATCAAAATCATTGGTAAGAAAACGTGGGTACTAATAAAAAATATGAGCCTCCATCTCTCATGTGATCTCTTTAAGATTCACATGATTCCCTCAAAGGAGCATGAAATGAATTAACCATCCTTTATGGACCCGCTCCTATCAATACTCAATTTATACAAGGAACTCTGAAAACATTATCCCATCATCAATTTCTAGCACTCCCTACTTGATGAAAAGAAATGGATCTTGCACATACCATCTTAGATGAGACATGTGGAAACATCATGCACCTGATGAATCTATGGGGGAAGATATAGGTGGTACGAAACCTTTCCATCTATACAATTAATTTTAAAAGGTTCGAAAAACCATTGAGATAACATGTCATAAAATCCAAATCTTCACAAACTCCATCAGGGTGAGAACCGAAGGAACACATGGACTCCCTCCATGATCTACAAGGGTCCCTGTCCCCTATGGTCATATGATTTATACCTTATCTATAGAGTCATCATATGCACTTTGATGATCTTCACTTTTTCAGTGGTAGCTCTTATAACTCTGGAGCTATGAATGCTAACTCCCCCCGGGACTTTCCATTATAGAGGTGATCTTCATGGAATCCTATAAAAGGACTCAAATTGGGAAAAGAAAATGGAAGAGTGATAGATTTTGTGGTGTCCAAATTCCACTTGAAGTAGGTGGTCATCAGAACTATGACCAAAATCAACGATGCAAGCATGATGTTTTCCATCTATGATTTGTATGGTTCACTCCATTTGAATATCTATCTGAGGGTGAAAGGCAGCGCTCAAGCACATCTGTGTCCCAAATTCTTCTTACAGTACTTTAAACATGTGAGATATAATGCGTGAATCACGTTATGCTATTATCATTGATGGAACCCCTTCATACTTGACTATCTCTTATACATAGCGGCGCCCCAAGCTGTCAACCAATTCACAATTCAGTATATGTAGCAAGTGAGTCTAGATGGTTAGTCAGTCAATGATCACTTAGATTTAATCGTATCCCTAAAACATGTGTGGTGGTCCCATCAGGAAGTCCATGAAGATACCTTCTCATGACCAATCTGATACCTCATGTGGTTGGGCCATATCTGCTAAAATCTGATGCTCAGCCTTCACATGCTGACAACTGCGGAATCTTGAAACAAACTCTTCCACCACATTATTTATCCTTAGATACTTGTCTTTACGTTAGTGATTATAGGAAATCTTCCCATCAACATGATGTAATACAAAACAGGATGGATGGAAATCCCTCCACACCTCTTTCTACAATGTCACTAGTATAATGATCCATAAACTGAAAAATTACATTATCCCCACCCAATGAAAATCCATCAAGTGATTGACCTGAGGATAACTTGGCATGTCGTTTCTTGTTGTAAACATCCTCAAGATGAAACTCTGTGACCACCTATAAGAGTGGAGAAGTGATAGTCATCGATTGAAGGTAATATTCTCCATCATAATCCATGAATGATTTCAGCATCACGTCTAACTGATCTGTTAACTCACACATCATCTATAGGACCAACCAACTTCTGAGCGCATATTCCTGCACATTCCCATTTTATAGAGTATATAATATCTCAAATTCATATTCTTAGATTAAATCCATCTATTGCAGATGTTTCAGATTCATGTATTTCTTGGGAGATGATATAATAGAGACACTTGTGGTCAGAGTATATGGTAAATTGTTCGCACATCAATTATTTCTACAAAATATTCAAAGAAAAGACCTCTAATTATAACTCCTAGTAATGGGTCACGTAGTTTTGTTCATTATACCTTAACTACCATTATCTATAAGCAGTCACTGCCTACTCATATACCAGGAAAAAACATAGTCTGGTCCCTAATGCATTGTAGATAACTACATACCCAACACTCTCTTCAGGTAGTCTCAATATTGGGGCACCCGACAGTCTCTACCTCATCACCTACAAACACTACTAGTACTTATCCATCCATAAAATGGGATTTACCTTCAATGTTATGTCTTATAAATGTGTTTTTACTTTAAAAAAGTTGGTCATTATCGACATGTTGTATACATACAACCCTAAGAATCTCCACACCTACTTCACACTCCTGGGTGGCTCACAATCCATCACTGCCTTTATATTTTCTAGATCCACTACAACTCTAGGCTCTGAGGTGATGTGTACCAGAAAGTGGACCTCATGAATCCAGAACTAAAAATTAGAGATCTTCCCATAATGTTGGAGATCTTAAAGTGTTTTCTTCAACTTTCTGCATGTGTGTAACATGCATCTATTATGACACTAAGTACACAAAGATGTCATTATTGAGGACTATGATGAAACAATCAGGGTAATCATAGAATATCTTATTCTTGAGTCCCATTAACACTACTAGGGAATTCATCATGCTAAATGGCATCACTAAAAACACCTAGTTTTCATTCCGATATCTAAAGGCTATTATCTGTATATCCTTATATAGTACCCAAAACTGATGATGGCCTGATTTCAGGTCTATCTTCAAGAACCACCTCACTCACGACATCTTATCTAAGAGGTCATAAATCATTATAAGCGGATAATTGTTCTTCTTGGTCACATGGTTCATGCACTATAAGTCCACACATAGCCTTACGTTACAATCATTCTTCTTAGAAAATAATAGTGTTTCTACCCATAATGATACTATGGGCTGCACAATTCTCATTTCCTGCAAGTCCTCTAGTTGTACCCTCAAGTCACAATGCTCCGTGAGTGCCATCCGATATGGTGGTGTGGATATCGATGCCATATTAGGGTATAGGTCAATCCCATTGTTTACATCTCTATGTGGATGAATCCCAAAAAATTATCTGGAAACACATCCTCATACTCTTACACCAATGAAGAAATTCTTGGAATCCTATAGTCCACCACACAGAGGGTTTGGTAATCCAATTTGTGAGTGATTGGATACACCATTCTTCAAGAAAGACCATACTATTCTTCCAATGATATGTTATCACTGGTGAAGGAAAAAATGGTCCCACCATTGTGGAATCACAACTCATTGTGCTTAATATAGTCAATCATAGCATGGAATTTATATAAAATTCCCATAACCAATATTAAAACGTAAGGCATCCGCACCGCTACTAGGAAATCTCAGCCAAAGCTCTCAACTCTTAGAGTAATAACGCATAAATTGAACGAGTGTGTAATCATTGAATCTACTCTCAAAGGTGTCTCTAATCATAATTTTTGAGCCAATGGATCCAGAAAAATCTTTGACCCTCGAACAAGGATTATTGAAAGGAAAGAGTGACTAGAACCGGTTTCTATAATAACTATAGCAAATGTGATGAAAAAAAATATCATACCACTAATCATATATAGAGAGACATGGTCATAGACCTACATAATTTGAATCTAGCCTTACCCATGTCTACCTGCCCACTAAGCATGTGGTGGACCTCTTATGGGTGGTGGTGGTAGCACCATGATCCACCATCCATCGTCTGCCACTCGGCCTGCTCCCCTACCATATCTGCCACCATACAGAAATTATCGCTCGAATTTCTACCTCTACCATCGATTTCCCTCGATAGCCTTATGAATATCTATGTGGTGGGTCAGACTGTCATGATCCATGTGTCCTTGCTTGCTTCAGGTGAATCACAACATCGTGCACTACTGACTGCCAATGCTCTAGGATCACTACACTACCAACCTCTAGTTGTGGGTCATCACCTTAAAGATATGAATTGGTTGGGACCCTACACCTACTGCATGATGATCACTACTGAAGTATATTCCTTTTAATTTCTTCTTGTTGATCATGCTGTAAGTTCATTCACTACTAGGAAGCACTCCATAACAAGGGCTCAATCCAAAACCCTCTCCTGAGTGGGGATTCTATGAGACACCATCGATTCCATAATATCTCATCTGAGTCACTGCTCAATGTTTTGGACCCTAGAGAATGGTTCCCACACCATGTTTGTGAAGTTGGGAGGGAGGTCTGTTATCCGTGAATAAAACATAGCCACTAACATGATTCTCTATGGCTGGTGAAGTAGATACTATATGTATACTGAGCGCATGGTCGTGGGGAAGAACTCCTCTTGAAAAATAATCTCTAAATCATCCCATGAGAGGGTCTCCTCATATGGAGTCTGAATCATCATGCTTCATTATCACCATATCTATATCTGAAGAAGCCTCACATCTAAGATCTCCATATGGTTGAGTGGTATTCTCACTATGTAGAAGACATATGTTGGATCCTCTAGCCAGTCCTAAGTGGCCTGAGGATCAGTGTCTCCCATGAACCTGAGAGGTCCTTATATTTTGAACTCATACAAGGAGTTGTGTATGTGTGGGTCCTCAACTGGTAACATTGGTAGTAAATGATGATCAACCGGTGGAGGTAATTTTGGTGTATCACCCGAAGAGGCCATCTCTAACACTGGACCCTGAACTGACGGCTCATTGCTAGGAATATTGTCCTTACTATCACCCAATTGATTCTTGGCTGGTCATCTACATCGATTCATCTCGAAATTGATCAAGATGTACCACAATCTATAGATTATACCTGATGAGATGACTCTAATTCACAATATACCTGTGGAAACAATCAATTATTATATGACGCATACAACTGGTGCTTTAATTTAACGATCCGAAAACCAGAATTCATGGGCATGGTGTGTGGACACGTCGACCGCCACAACAACACTAGACACCCTAAATATAAAACGAGAACATGAAACTTTTAAATATAATTGCAAAACAAAAAAGAAAATACTACCAGTCGTTTAGGGAGAACATACATCCTCTAATACCACTTTTTCATAACCTATCCCCTAGGGCATGTACCATGACATCCACAAGCCCACCTCACAAAGGAATGTGGTCGGTGACTAGTGCCAAACACTTTGACCTACATGGTGGTGGAATTTTCTATATTACCTGTATGCAAGAACACACAACCACACCCAATAGATGGAATGATAAAAATGTGTTCCACATGAAGAAAATAGAGTAAATGTAGAAACTATAAGTCAAATGGTCAAGAATAGAATCCCACCAAAAGATGAACTGAAAACATTAAAGTACAGGGAAACTCTGAAATCCATTCGATGAAAAACCATATGATTGGTAAGAATAGAATAACTACATGAATCCTTAGAATTTCTCCCTTAATTATTGCTCTCACTAGTAACCACTAGGCCCTAGGCCCCAAATTCCTCTATTAAGGCGGCATTTTTCTACACTAGACACAACATGTGCAGGTGAAACCCGTGCATGGATAAGTAACAAAATACTCTATAGGGACCCTAAAACAACAAGGAAATACCGCCAAAAAATCCCAAAACAAAAGAAAATAATTATAATGAAGCATGATCATGAATCAAGAAAGCTCACACAAGGTAAAATCTAGAGTATTGATAATATGACCATCAGTCATATCATGGAACACCTTGGGCAGCTGGGGAACTCATCTTCATTGAGTACAGTGGAATTTTCATGTTAGACAATGCCTCTTCCTATTAAAAATTGGAAACATTGGTACACAACCATGATGAGTACCATGGGTATTGTGGGTCCCATAGAGCTTCTCCATATGGTGGGCATATCAGATCACACAGAGCAGCTTCCCACATTGTTCATACATAGGTATTGTTCCTGTCAAGTATTGTGGGTATTCCGGGACACAAAAAGACACTCACCCAATGGGCCTATAGGGAACATAGATTGATTCCCATTGGGATATCATAGTAGATCCATACAGGGTCTCTTGTCATTAGTATTCAGGTCTAATCGAACCACAGGGTTTTCGCACATTGTTCTCTTGTTTCTTGGAGAACCTCACCTCAATTTATTCATCCTATATAAACATCAATTAAATCATCCTTATAGTATTAAAAAATATCTTCATCTATGTGATGGTTACAACAATGTAAATAGTTTGTTAATCAGATGATCGGTTTAAAAGATAATGGCATTTTTCTGAAAATAAGATGGTTGGGTCTGGGTCCGATCAGACCCAGCTGGAGAGACCTGGAATATAGTCCACCTTGCCAACCCAGGTCTACTGACCCGACCTAGATCAGGTTCGAACTTGGTCCAGCCTATTGGGCTATGGGTCTATCCCATGCCCTACCGAATCTTCCATAGGCAGACTAGCTATTACCTCATCATAACGTAGCTAGTAGCCGCATCCACCCCTGCCCCGCGGGTCGTCCATGGGGGAACATACTCCACCATTTTCTATTGACCGTGTCCATGTTGTTTCGCACACAACATGGTGACGTGTCTGCAGTTCGCTGACATAGTTAGGTGGCTTAATCCAGCCTTTACAAGCATAGATGCTAGTGGCTCCAACCCTCACCTCCGTGACCCGAGACTATTGTAACACTTCTCCAGGTTCACCATCGTGGAACAACTCCCCCCTAGTGTTATACGCCAACACGTTATTCTATAGACCACATGATCTTCTATATTCGTCTTCTATTCACGTATATTTCGCCTACATCCTTCGATGGATTCCATCTTCCCTTCATCGGCCTTGAATCATCCTTTCTTCCACTTTGAAGATTTGTCTATGTAGAACACACAAAATGCAGAAGTAAAAGGGGCATAGGCCTTGTTTGTGTTGTCATGGGCCCTCCACGTTAGAGGTTTAGAAATATGGTTTTTAGAATTTATGTTTGGTCACAATTTAATTAGCCTTGATACATGAATCCCTTGAAAATGCTACCTGCCCACAAGAACGAGCGATTCATGAATCAACATGCTCGTTAGTGAATCCATGTTAATAATTTTAGAATTACAAAAAAGGGGACATAAAACAAAACAAACCCCTATTTCAATGGTGTTCTTCGTTGATGTAGTCCACCTGTGAGGATTCATGTGACATTGTTGTTTACTGTATCTAACCCCTTTAATCCTGATGTGTCGATGTCGTAAGAGATCCACTGGCATTATTCATTTTTCATTGGAGATAATTCTTCCATTAGGATTGTCAGATGAATTACATGTTTTTATCTCGTTTCTCCATTGTATTATTCCATTAAAAGATAACATGTCACATCATTTATTTATTATTGTGTCATCATGATGGTATGCTACTTCATTAATAAAACATCTTATATGTTATGCTTCATTTAATGCATCGTTACAGTGCACATTAATGAGACTTTAATGAGCTTCATTTAATGCGACTCTTCACTGCTTCATCACCTCACCACATCGTTGAGAATCCATAATCCAGTGGTTGAGATGACAAATAAAAAAACATTATATGTTATCTAATTTTTTCTGATCATTCTATATATTAGCATTTCGGGTTGACCCTTGTTGTTTGATGTTACGTTCATTCATGGAGATTCACAACCTTCTGAGTTCAACGTTGCCCTTGGATTTTTGATCTAAGCACCAGTTTAAAACATAGAAAACCCCACTCAGAACATTATTTAAATAATATAAAAATGTTCAAAATTATATTCCAGGATCATCGAGCAACTGAATCAAGAGCTGTCAGAGTATCTGGTTTCAAAATAATAGCATCTAATTTTAAAAAAATTACATGACATTTTATGGACATTACAATGTCAACAAATAAAAGGGGTTGGTTCAAAAACAATATTTTTTTATAATTGTATTAGGAATGACCATAAGATAATAATTTGGTATATTTTTTAAGTATATAGTAAGTGGGTATACAAGGATCATATTTTGTGTAGAAATATATATAATTCTATACATTGTATTATAGTGGTTTGTGTTTTATCTTTCATGTCTTTGTTTATATTTAAGTTATACATTCATGGGCTTACTCAAATAAATGGGTGTGGGAGAACAACAATATTGATTTTTCTATTCAATTTATGTATAAATTTTATGATAGAATTTTAAAAATAGGTAATATATAAACTATCATTATAACACATCTTGTAGACGAAGTATGCCACATGTGGGAGTTCACAATGATTTATTTAGCATCGGTGATCATTTTGGTCAAAAAAAAATATGGTGTTCATGATATTAGAAAACTATTCTAATATGGGTGTTATCATTATGATATTGTTTTATTCCCTATCATGTCATTGAGATGGCCATGGGGTAATAAATGAAAAGTATTTCAGTTAAATCTAATTAGTTGGGAATTACGTTTTGAAAAATATTAGACAAATATATCTTCAATATATATTAGTAATCAATATTAAGATTCATATGATCCTCATATTTATAGATATGTATATTGGGATAATCTCATTGCCTTCTAATACTATTGAAATTCAATAGTGACATTAGTATTTCAGCATGTTCTCCAATTATTTTCTAATCCTTGAAAAGGTAGAAAACCCAATGAACATGGAATAATTTAAATTGAGTCTCAGTTAGGATTTGAGGTATAGAAACATATAAATAATAATATTAATAATATTTTGGGGTAATTATTATCTTATTTTCAAATCCAAATATTACTAGTCAAATTCTTATGGTTTATGGAAATTCTAAAAAAATCCAGGGGCTTTTTAATAAGTAAATGGAAATTCAATGACCATTAAAACATATTGAAAAAAATCATATATTTATGTCAGGATTAGTTGAAATTGAAAGGTATTCTATCCCCAAAAATATTGATGTAAATTTTTATATGAATTATAGAACGTATCCAAATATATGAAAACATTATTGAAGAGAATTTATTTTCTTTTATATGGGTACTTGTCAATTGTAACCCTTTTAACCCCATATATGATAGTGACAATATGGTGGATAATAGTTGGAAAATAAAAACAAAATTGCATTATACAGATATTTCATGCTTTTGTGAATTCAATATTTCTATTGGAAATGGTGTTTTTAATTGTTGAATAATTATGATTATACATATCTATAAGGGTCCATGGAATGAAATTCAAAAAACACTCATGAATTATGAAATAAATAGATTATGGATTCTTTGTGGCCTCATGTGATTCCAAAATATATGGTTGATGATTTGTAGGAGATGTGTAATTCTTAAATAGTAGTTGTAAGATTCACTTACACATTAGATTCCAGAAAGGACTGTATACAATGAGAGGTGGAATATTATTTTAAATAAACCAAAAATGTGAAGTACCCATGAAGTGATATGGTTGATAATTTATTGGATTATGATATTAAAATAACAAACATTTACCAGGATCATATTTAAGGTAATTATAATGTGATTTTTTTAGGAAACATGTGAAGAAAGATCTATATAGTTTCCATATGGAACAAAAGCAACAAATCCAAAATATTTTAACATTATCTCTAAGATAGCTACAATATAAAAACCATTTGAGCAAATACAAAAAATAAAAGAGATCCCTTTTAATAAATTTTCTTATAGGGGATTCGATCTGTGGATATATGAAAATTAATCCATAGTTTGTGAGAAAATTTATTTCTAAATTTGATAATATGAAGGGAAACAATGGGTAAAAAAGACTTTTTTATATTTGAAAAAAATGTAGAACAAGTAGAATAAAATGATTACCCATTATTATAATGATACAAAATTTGATAATATTTATACAGATATTAATATTTAGTGTTTTATTTTAATTAAGTACATTAGAATAATAGTAATTATTGAGTCATAGGATCATTATTCCTCCTTTAATGGTATTTCATTAGGCTTTGGAATACAACACCTTATTGAAAACCTATTAGATTATTTAGTGGATAATATTTGGGTTTTGGTTCTTAGAAAGTAATCTAGAAATATTGTTGTGTTGTTAAATCAATTGATTCTCACTATCATTGTTATCATTGAGGGTTACACCCTATTTTTTTTCAATCATTTATTCTCTCACATTTTTTCAACTTAGTTGTTATCTCTTTGAAGATATTTGTAACCTAAAACAGAATTTTTATTGGAACCAAGTGTTCACTATGGACATCAATTTTATTGTTGTAATTCATCAAAGATGAGGAGAGTATTTTCCTTTTATTACATGTATATTATTGAAAAAAATACCCTAACATAAGAATATAGTGGATGTAAACTTATATATGAAAAATTTAATTGGAACTATAAATCATGGAATGAGATTATGTCTAACAACATTGATTGAATTATTGATATTTTAAATTATTTTAGGTACTTAGGGGAATTAAAATGGAGAACCATGATAAATATTAAATCATAAAACTATTTGTTATACTATTTATTCATACATAAATTGAATGTGAAATTTTACCCTTAATACAAAATAATGCATTGGTTAATCATAAAAACTGTAGAATAATCAATAATGATATATCTGATATTAAAAAACTACAATCAAAGACACTTCAAATGTTATCTAAAGATAAAAATTTAGGATAAATGAACATTTATGAGGAAGGGTTTTTCTCATCAATAGATAATAAATATGAATTAATAAAATATAAAATTTTGTTTCCTTAGAAAATCCATGAATATGTAATTAATGTAACAATATTATAGGGGAAAAATGAATTATATTTATGGAATATTGTGAATATTACTATGCTTCACACTATAATGAAAATTAATTTCTTGACAAACTGGTTAACAGAATAAAGGAAAAATAATTACTTCTTCAATTGCTACAAGATGATCTAAAATTCCTTGAAACAAATTACCTTTATTTTTAATGGGGGTGAATTAATCATAGGGAAGAATGAAATTAGGATATATATTGTACAATTTTATTAGTAACACTATAATAGATTCATTAAGGTCAACCATAGGGAAACAGAAAATTACATCCCTATTGTAGTTGATAAGTATGATAATTTAGTTTTATAAAGCATCCAGATTTGGTTGAGTAGAAAGATACTATTATCTGACTAAATTAAGACACTTAAACTATAATAGATTTCATTACTATATTTATCTTCTATTAATATTAGAATGGTTTTCATGAATAAATTATAATTAGGTTACTTAAATTTTACAATAATGGGATCCTTATTGTGGTCTTCAACACCACTTTTTATTTCCTAAAAAATGTGATTGTGTCGAATCTCTTAATTAAATTTGAATAGTTTTTCTAGATAACACTACATAAGTAATATTGAGTGATATATTTGATATTAGACTATCTTGTATCATTTATAATCTAGTATCTTGTAATAATTATGTATTTATTGAAAGAATAAAAATATCAAATTTTATTCTCACAACCTCAGTATCTATAAGTCTATTGGAAAATATTGTAAAGAATTAAATCATTTCATTAAAATTTCATTTGATAAAACTAGTTTACAAAATCAAATGGGAGGTTAAGAATGATGAATTAAACTATTTTTCCTTTTGTGACTCTCCCAATGGTATGATTCTGTTGTTGTTAACATTATTATACACTTAGTAATTATAAATTTTATTCTATTAAATTCATTATTATTTAGTATTTCTAGTTATTATTTATATAGAAGAATTTATTATTTGGTGTATAATGGTAAATTTTTATGATATTTAAATGGAATACGAATTAAGTAAACATTTCACATCCTATTTACTGATGACATCATTCTATATTGTTAAGGAATATTTTATAATTTTGATGTTATCATAGAGATTCTTGAACATTATGGCCTCATATATAACCCATATAAATTGGTCTAAAACATTCATTTTATTTAGTCATAACATAATCTATTAAAATATATAGATCTTATCCAAAATATTTAATATTAATTGTTTTAGCCTATGATTCTCCAACCTAAAAGATATCCTTACTTCATAGAATCCCTAAGGATTACCATCTGAGGAAGATTGTCGATAACATAAAACAAAAACATATATATCAGAATGTTTAATCCATATACCTTTCTAGAAGGATATATCCTTCCAATTAAATTTATATTTTAAAATATATTTTATCTTTCATAGACTATATATAGCTTATTTTTCTGATTAAAAATTTGATCCAATAAATATTGAACTATATTTGGACTAGAAGTATCTATAATTATAAATTAAATAATATCATGTGAAGTATATATTGTAAACCATTGAAATTAGGTGGAATGGAAATATAAAATATTTCATTACGTACTAATGTATTATATGCTCAATTATTGTAATTTTTCTTGATTGATAACATAGTAAATAATATATTCATTTAAAATACTTTTTTTTAACAAACACACATTTGGTAATATAAATTATATTTTCTCATCTATTATGATATTTGGTAAAAAATATACTATATGATGAATCATATCCTATAGTTTATATATCCAAACTACAACATGGGTTTCATGGATGACCAGTGTCTTGTATTTACATATGTTGATTACCTATTTGAGTATGCCAAATATAATACACCAAATTATTGTCAAATATTTTATTCAAATATATTTATTCTTTTTGATATTTTGTGATACTTTTAATGATGTTTGTAGTTTTTTATTACATTCAACACTGAGTTTAGAATCTGTTACATAGAACAACAAGTTTAAACAAAACAAAACATACTATTAAAATATTATAATTTAATATCAATTTTCTCACCTACATGTTATAGTGGATAGTGTCGAAAATATTATGTTAATTATAAAATTTAATGATAAAAATATTTATATAAAATAAATTCTTTAATTAAGATATAAAAATAAATAAAAATAATAACCATTTGAATATAATGGAAATCAATTCTTTTAAAAATATTTTTTATGCGCTCAAATGTGATTTACATCAATAAATTAAAAAAATCATATTTCTTAAATGATATTAATAAAATCAATATATTATTTATTCATCATAATATTTTACGTTAATATTATGTGCAATCTATTAAGGAGATAATATTAATTGAAATCACTACTAAAAACGGTATATTTCTATAAGGTAGTTTGGTTCAATTTTTTTCCTATATTTTTATTTTCATTCTTCCGGTTTTATAAAAAGTAAACGAAAAAATAAAATTCATTATCTAATAAACAATTAAAAATAATATTATTTCCATTTTTTTAATTGAAATTTTAATATATATTTTTTAAAAAATATTTAAAATACTAGTTTTTATTTAGAATTTTGAACTGTTTTAATGAATTTAAAATTTACTAAATTATTTTATGATGAATTAAAAAGAAAATTCTTAACAATATATATATATATATATATTATTCCATTTGAGTTAATTTTCATAAAATTCATATTTTATTTATATATTAATACTTTTTATGATATTCATACTTTTCTCTATAGAAAATTGTTTTTCAATTGTCTCATTGGGATTATTTTTTATTAAAAAATTTCCAATTGTAAAAATGAAGTTTGAAAAATTGAAAAATTGTTTTGAATAATATTAATTTATATTATATCAATAGTACAAAATTATTTTTTATCTTATTTAATATTAAAAACTCTAATAATTGATTACTGCTTTCAAGTTTAAAATGAGTATACATTGTGAAAATAAACAAGGATATGGAATAAAATTAAAGATAAACTTCTAAAAAACTCATTTAATTGATATATTTATACATTATAATCTTTAATTTTTGATAATGGACTTTTTTCGATCCTTGTGGCTTGTGAAAAACAAGGGCACATCATCTTATTTTAAAATCATATAGGTGTAAAACTCACCTAACTTATAAAATTAAACCACACTCATTTACTCTTCCCAAATTGATCACTATTTTGATTACGAATGACCCACAAAAAATAAATATTCCCCCTCATGTTATTAGAATACTTTTTTCTATAAAACTATCATATAAATAAATATAGTGATACCAAAATATATTTTTGAATGAAAAGGAAATTCCCCCAATATAGTGTTTCATATTATTTATTCCTAAAAAACATAAATTATAATAAATAAATGATTATATAATATAAAAATATACTCCCATATATATATATATATGTTATTATATTTATATTATATCTGAAATCTTTCTCCTCTTACCCAAAATGATATACAAAATAATTGCTCATTTGTACTATGGAATACCACTTCACGAACCCATGTGAACTGTTTTCCATTTCTATTAGTAATGTATGAAAATTGGGATATATAAAATTAATATATTATTTTTTATATATTAATAATTTAGTAAATATTATATCACATATAACTACTTTCTTTATTTTCCATGGGTGATATAATGCTAGTCTGCCTCTGTATGAAAGACTATAATATCAATGATTGATTCGATTCATTATACTCTAACACCTTTTATAGAAGGTAATAAAAGTAAATTTAATTCAAAGATGTTATATATATGAAACAAAAATGATTCATAAATTGAAACATATTATATACATATATTTTATTTCATATATCAAGAAAATATATATAGTGATCATGTGTATATATGACCTATCATCTCCATGGATGATGTATTTAATTTTATATCAATAAAATTTAGAGATTACAGTAAATAGATATATAAAAAATAAATATAATATTTATTTAATATTTAAAATTATGTATATTATGAATCCATGAAAAAATTATAAGGTCCAAAAAATCAATAAATACATGAAAATCATAGTGGTTATTACTATCAACGTAAATTTAAAGGTGAATTGACAACAAAAATATAGTAAATTTTCATAATTCATTAATATATGGTTTGATATATATAATTATATTTAATTAATATATTTATAGTGTATTTATATTTATTAAAATAATGGTATGAACATGTTTGAAAGAATTCCATATATATGTTAACATATTTATGTCCCACTTTTTTACTTCCATGAGACACATTCCATATTCACTGTTTATTTTTTATGTGGTGTTTGTAAAACTCATGAATGTATTATTTTAATATTTTCCATAACATTGTTCCTAATTTAATATCTGTTACATTACTCCCTATTTATGGGGATTATCATTCAATGGTTTCCGATTTTTATGGGAATTTTTATCTCAATTTGTCATCATTGAATCATGTATTATTTAATACACCTATATAATTTTTTACGGTGTATATAATATCCCATTAACATGTAATACAATTAATATAATTATTTGATGATATTTTAAATTTTTATTAAGGTAATTTTTTTAAAAGAAGTATGACTCAATATAACTATAGTGGTTAGTGTTTTGTGATACAATCTCTTTGTTTATCAATATTTATTAGGTTTACGACTTTGATTATGAAACAGAATGTTACATATATATAGAAATTAATTAATTTTATATCTTATTATTATGTAATGATAAAATAATTTTTTAATTCATGTTCCGATATTAATGTACTCATGATTCATTTTTTAATGTAAGATGCTATTATTTCTCTATTTGGATAAAAAATAATTCTACTGGTAAAACATTATTTAAAAAAAATTCTAAAAATGTTTTCAATTTCTCCCTATTGGTGAATATTATAATTTTTAACCCTTTTTTACTTTTTAGCAAAATGATTTAAAATTAATCTTAACATTTTTTCAATCATTTTCTTTTTTGAATTTACTGATAATTTGTAAGGAATCAATTCTTTAAATTGTATGTATGAAATCATATTTTACCTTAATATGACTAACTCATTTTATAAATATTCCATTATATGTTTCAAATATTAAAATAAAGGAAATAATTTTCAAAATATTTTTTGCGATTTTTGTTGATCAAAATTATTTTCAAAATGGAAAGAATATTTTTTAAAATAATATTTTAAATTCATATTCAAATAATCCTTTATATAATTCTGTTTTTGTTTTCTAGAAATAAAATGATTTGGAATGTTTTTTGTTTCATAGTTGTGTTTTTCATAGTTTAATGACTATTATTCTCAATAGATATTCCATGTTATCATTAATAAAATGTCTATCTATGATTAAATACTTTGATGCAACTTATTATTTAATGGTATATGATACAAATTAACTATTCCTGTTTTTCTGCATGGATTTAATTTATGTTGAAAATAATTTTTTGAATCCCATTTCACATCCATGCTTTTCTCTATTGTATATAAAAGCTCATTTTTAATTATAATTTATACAATTTTAAGTTTTTTATGGAACCTATTTTTCATGTGTTCTGGTATGCTGACTATTTGTTGATGACCATCTATTTTCATTAGAGCCTATATCATGACTATATTATGATCTTATGGAACACATATGTATTACTATTTTAAGTGATGGTGGTTATGTTATATCCAATTAAAGTGGGATAGTTATAACTTATGATGGTTGTTATTTTATAAGAAATTTGGGAAAAAATTTCTCTCCCTCCAATTACGTGGGTAATGATCTATATCTCATATGTAAAAAATTACTATAAATGGTTATAAACCAACATCTAAAATGGGAAATTGACCAAAATGATAAATATGTGTGTGAAAATCTATTGTAAGAGATTTGGGGAGTGTACCCATTCATCTTTAATCATTTTTCAATTATAATTGAACTAATAAGTATTTTATTTTCTATTCTAATCTGTTTTCCCAAAATAACACAATATTTTCAATATAATATTATTATAGTTCTTGTTAATTTATTACATTATTTTTTTTATTAAAAAGTTAATATATTTATTCTTTAACAAATGTCTATTTTCTATGATAGGATGGAAATGGTTTTCAAACTCTATTATCATGTTGACATATCCTTATTCTTATGAAATATTGATATTTTCCTTTATTACACAAACATTGAATATTAGTACACCCTTTCTTAGGTTTACATTCTCATATTTATTATGAAAGGTATTTAATATACTATTTTAATTAATGGTGATATATATAGAGAACATTGTGTAGATGGAAAATCATACTTTTAGAAAATATATCCATGTGTCCATGTTTCCAAATACAATATAGTTTAATTATAAAAGATGTTATCGTTAGTTTATATAAAAAATATTCATATACAAATATCTAATAATTATTTATGAGATGTTTGGGTCATTAAATTTGTTATCATATAAAGGAATAGATAATGACTAAAAACGTAGATGTGTAAAAATTACAGATACACATTTCAGATATTTATATGGGAGTTTATCGAGATATGTCTAGTCATATGTCTATGAAATGATAATGTAAAAGAAAAAGTCATTGAATTTTAATAAATAAAAGTGGGATTTTTTTCAAAGTAACTATATAACTATTTATATAATGCTGTTGGATGTGGATCTGGAAAACAGTTACGTATTGTAAAAATCTCAAAAAAGGGAATACTTAGTTGGACATTATTCTCAACTATTTCATGAAAAGGGTCATTTATACACACATAATTTGACACACGGGGGAGGGGTGTTGTTACATTGAAAATTCCATTACCCATTTTGAACAATCACGAAGGTTACAATTACTTGCAAATAATGACATAGGTTATTATTAGGTGTCATATATTTAGAATAATGTTTCATGATATAGACATCCATTTCATTAGAGCCTCAACCCAGTTTCATGAGGGCTTATCAAGTGCATCCATGACACCCGATATCAAATACAATCAGAGACATATTTCTATATTACTATAGGGGTAATATATCATTTAATGTAGTTGGTGCTATTATATACTATATCATCGGGAACTATTCATTATCATTGGATTTCAGGACACTAGTTCAGTACAAGGGTTCTTCAAGCCCTTTGAGACACCCATATTTTTCGAGATAGTATGTCTTTTATGGGACCTCAAGGCTTTTGAGCCTCCCCAATGCCTTCAACCCAGATGAAAATAAAGAAATAATGGAAAATGACCACTCTATAATGAATAGGGAACCAATTGTGGATTCATACCACAGAGCATCGAGTAGAGAAGAGCTAATGGATTTAGAATAATGAGAGTGAATGGATATTACCATCGGGACTATCTTGTGCATGCACATGAAGCCTAGACGAACCAAAATGTGAATGCGGATAGTTAACAACATGTTGTACATGCCAGAGAGGAGTAGTTTCTATTAGTTATGTACTGTATAATTTCATCAAATCCATAGGGTCATGTATCGTCACAAATGTAATGGTCCAGGTAAGGGTTCCTATATAATCCTTAAACGGGGAGTTATCAAAAATAAATTACAATATAAGTACTTCTTTCCATTATTAGATATAGACATCCATTAATTGATTAATCATGATTCTTTGGTTTTCCAATATAATTATTCATACGTAAACTATTATTTTTTATTTTAGTCAGTCGTGGTATCAATACAAAACTATAATAACATATGAATGTGATAAATAACATGTTCCTGAGAAACAAATTGAGATGGTGAAAGGAGATAATGAATTTAGGATTATTACTAATAAGTTATCATGATATATGATTAATAACAATCTCAATAACCAATACTAAATCTCACCAAATAATAGAAAATACTATTTCAATGAGATTTTTGGTGGTGGAGACCATGGAGAATAAAATATATATAATATTACGTGTCTATAACGTGGAGAGAATAACTCCAAAAATCTATAAATGCAACAAGAATATTTTTTATTTTTGGAGAATGATATATATTATGATATTTTTTGGAAAAATTTAATATATATTTAACAGAATGAATGATAATAATAGTCTCCCAAATATATCATTAATGGTTAAATGTTTCAATTATGGAATGTATGGAAATTAAAATACATGGTATCTGAATGGAAAATATCATAATGAGAATCGACATTATTGTATTACTAAAGAATATATTTCTATTCATGAATTGATTTAAACTAACACATGAAAGGAAAATTATTTTTTTGAATAATAAGATGTATCCTAGATAATTTTTTATGATGAAAGAGAAATGATTGATGGTTTAGGTATTGAGATTCAAAGAATTATTTTTTATGCAATTTATTAAGTAGAATCATGAGACCTCATTGGGGTTTTCCTAATATGTTTTGTTATAAGGAGTTTGAATAAATTATTAACTAGTAATGATGGCATAGATATGTTATATATTTGAAATGAGATATTTTCATTATTGGAATATATTGGTTAATTTACACAGGTTGATGTGAAAATGGTGAATGGATTTGTTAAAGATATTATTTCTATAGAGAATGTAAAATGCAAAGTAGTGATCAGTCAATAACTAGTTAATTGTTCTTTTAAAAATAGTTATGTGTAATCTATGACGTATCTTACATAATTCTTTGGTTTAGGGAATATAAGGACTATTAAGTAATATTATTATGGAAGGGATAATGATTTTTTTTGAAATCATGTATGTTTTCATTATGGGGTTTCTTGTAATTCAATATATTTCCACTATTCAGAAGAAAATATGATCTATGTATCCATATATTTAGTATGTCACCATAACTATCAGCTTATTTATATTTTTTGTAATAAGGTTAAGTTGTATTTATGAAATTTAGTGACCTTCTTTATAAATTTTTTTGGATTTCAATTTTAGTGATACATGAAGAAGACATAAATTTAATTATACATAAATGGGAATAAGTTGTACATCGATGTTATTAGATAACCAATGCTAATAATTATGTTTCTATCAATTACTATAGAAGTAATTAATTAACTATCATTTTTTATAGATCTTATTATCCACTGGTGCTTCAGGAAAAAGAATCATCTTCATTTCTAATAGTTATAGTTGATGTGAATATTTATCGAGGCACATCCACAAGTTGATATTACGATTATTAAATATATTGAATCCATGTAATAATATCATCTCCTAAAAATTACCTAACAATAGGAAAAAGTATCTTCAAATAAAATTTTGTCCCTTTACCAAAATTATTGATGATATGAATTGCATTTATCAATCAGAATGTAATAATATCGTCTACTAAAAATTACCTAACAATAAGAAAAAGTATCTTAAAATAAATTTTTTTTCATATTACCAAAAGTATTGATGATATCAATAGCATTTTTCAATCATATTTTGTTTCGGTGTTGTTGTTGCTGGTTTACACATGATCATTACCATTTTCATAATAATGATCTAGGTCACACTCCATCATGATTTTATCATTTTATTTTTTTTACATGTTAAACTACTCACACCCATCCTATGTTATAGTATTTAGAAATTTATAATATGTTATTTATATATTATCTTCAAACATTCCATTATCCCATTTCCAAAAAAAGATTTCTTTAATGTTTTATGTTGTTGATTTCCACAAAGTGATTATCAATTTGTTAACCCTTATTTACTAATAACAAGATTAAATTAAGAGCATAAAATTTATCTATGGTTATTGAATGAAACATCGTGAGATTTTTTGAATTTAGTTTTTAAAATAAATTTAATAATTTATAATTTTTCCATTATAAATAAATATTATTTCTTATATTACTCTCCATGATATGTTTTGTTACATTATAAATTACACCATGTTTAAATAAAAAAAGAAATACTATTCAAATATTATTAATTAATATAACTATTTTCACCAAACCATTGGAATGGTGGGTTTGCATATGATATATTAAATTATGAAGATATATTCCTTACACAAGTATCTTAAATGAATTATTTTTTACCATTTAATTATGAATTAAAAAAATAACTATTTTATATTAAAGGGAATATTTTTTCGAAAAAATATTATTACTCACACAAGAGTGTTTTACAAAAATAATTATAAAAAATAAATTTTGATAAATGATATTAATTATATTCATATATTTTATATTAATTAAAATATTAAACATTAAATTTAAATGTTTTATATGAGTAAGTTAAAATAAATAAAATTTTCCTCATGAAAACTGAATTTTTCTATAATGCAGTATTGTTTAATTTTTCATTATTAATTTAAAATAAATATATCATTTTTTATAAATTTTCATTCCAAATGAATTTTTTTAAAAAAAATTATCCTATAAATATTATGATAATTATAATATTTTGAATTTTTTTTGAAAATAAATGTCTCTATTAGTAATGAAAAATCAAGTCTTTTGGGAAATTTTATTTAATTCAAATTCTATAAAATATTAAAATTGTTTTAATATAGTTTTAAATTAAATTAAAAACAATTATATATATATATTAAACATAATTCTGTCATTATAATGATATTAATAATGATTTTTGAAAAAAAAAACAATTTAATATTTTAAAATTATCTAATTGGAAATAAACATTTTCATCACATATATTGGATTATTTTTAAATTAAAATCATCAAATTATATGAATATAATTTGGAAACATTAATTCCATATTCATAATAATATTAATTTATATTATCAGATAAGTTCAATTTTTTTTAACATAATGAATCATAAAATGTAGTGGAAATAAATTACCATAGCTATTATTAAAATGAGTTTATTATGGATTGAACTGAGAATATAATGTATAAAATTACCCGAACAATAGTACAAACCCCATTTTACGTAAATATTTAAACATTATAACCACTAAAATAATATAATGTCCCTTATTTGAGCCTTTTGGAATTGGAAAATAATGGAAACATCTTTTTAATTAAATAAATTTCAAGTGTGAAACTCACCTCATTTATAAAAGGTTACCCCCTCTCCTCAAATTTCATCAACTTATAACCATTTTTAAGAAATTAAATTCCCAAATTACTTTTTTAATTACCTATTATAATCATAGAATTATTTTTTTCTCGTATATCAAAACTATTGATCCTTTTGTCGAAATAAAACAATTGATGAATTAGAAATGCACCTAACCAATTTTTTATATAATTTATTCATCCAACTCATTAAATTATTGTGAAATACTGAGGATTTATTATTATAATTATATTCTATATACTGAGATACTATAATTTAATATAAAAACCAAAAACCTTATCCTCTTCTTTCAAATGGGATCAGAAATAATATCTTTTCTATATAATAGACTACAACTCAAAAAACATATGAGATGTGTTATCCATTCAAATTTTACACGGATTGTAAAAATAATATACTAAATAAATATATATGATACCATAAACTTAATAATCCTTATATAATTATGATATCACAAATTCCACCATACATTTCATTCCATAGGGGATATAATAACGTCGTCAATGTGTAAAACAAACTACTGACTCATGAAGTGATTTGATTCATTTTTCCCTAACAGTTTTTAAGGATTGTAAATAGGGTAATTAGAAATAAATAATTTTTGTATATGTGAAATAAAATATATTAGTTAATTGTAATATGTTATTTACATTTTTTATTTAATTTTGTCGAAAATGGACACAGTGTCATTCATACGTACAACCTACTGTCTCTATAAATTGTGTATTTAAATTATTTTACAATAATTTTTATTGATTACAAAGAATATATAATTAATATATATGATATTTAAATGATGTTAAATATTATGTGGATTATGTCACCCAGATCAGAGTTTGAGAACTGAAAAAAATAAATTAAAACATTTACCAAAAACAAATACATTATTACTCGAAACATTATTTTAATCGAATTGTTAATAATGTTGCAATAAAAGGTCATAAGTACATCATAAATGGAAAGACGCATATTTTTACAGTAATATAATATATGTATAGTAACATTATATTTATCATAATATAGGTTTTAATGTTTATAATTGATGTTGAATCTTTTGGTAAGGGATTTTTTGTCTCAGTTTTTACATTTACGAGACACATGCCCTATTCACCACCGGTTTATATTATATTAAATTTAAGCTACCCATAATTTTATATATTTATTTTTCTAATGGAAAAAATTTTAATTTACCAATCCATTTTTGGATATCACTTTCTTGGGGTTTATGAAACCAAATTTAACAATAAGTTATGGGATTTTATATAAGTGTTTTTTCTTTTAACATATGATATGTTATTTATATATATTTATTAATGAGGTGTATATACAGACCCATAGAAGTATAATATCTATATATTTTATTTTACAATTAATATTATTCATTCATGTTTATTATGATTCAATGTTTTTATGTGTTTATGTTATGTATGATATAATATCATTTTTGTTGTAATTTTTAATATTTATGCTTCCAATGGTGAAATATTACGAACCATCTCACAAGAAACAAAATAATTTTCTTCTCTGATGGTTAATCAATGAGAATACTTGATTTAAAATAATCATCCTCTTTTTATGCAAGCATGAGTCAAAAATATTGTTTACAATGTAAACTAACATTATTTATCACTTTAGTTGAAAAGGCCTTTTCGTACAAACGATATATCAAAAAACATATTTCTAAAATTGTTTATACATACTCTTATTGATTTGTTAAATAAGATTTTACCCTTTTTATACTTAAAAAAAATACATAATCCAAAGTAATATTCATTTCATTTTTCAAACAATATAAATTTTACTTTAATGAAAAATGTCAATGATATCACCATTTTAACATTTACATCATGAAAATTTTTTTCTCTAACAACACCATCTAATTGATTTTAAAGAATCAAATATAATTTCCAAATATAATTTCATTTTAAAATATTTTAAAATTTTATAATGAGTATTTTGTTTTAATTATTCATTAAAAAAATGATACTATCATATTGATGTTTTTAAAGGATATTTAAAGATTCCTTTCAATGGTTCCAATGGTATTAATTTATGAAAATTTTTTTGATGAATTTTAGTATTTTAGAAATAAATGTAAAAGTAGAAAAGGAAATGTTTCTCAATTAATATTCCAAGTGATATTTCACAAAAAAAATCCATAAATGAAATTCATTGATGTTACTTATGAATTTTTTAGGATATGATCCACAGATAAAATTTTTATTCTTTTTCTTAATGGTTTTCATTTGTGATGATAAGAGCATTATGAATCTTTTTTATATTCAAAGGGATATTACATTATACAAAACTAATGAAACTCTATTATTTTTCAATGGGTTATGATTTGAAAAAAAAAGATTTAATTATTATGAATCTAGTTTATTTTTAATAGGTTATTCAATGATGAAATTTTTATGAAACCCAATTTTTTGGGTTCTTAAATGAAGAATTAATTTTTAAGACAATTTCATTCAATGGTTGTTGATTTGATGAATTATTATTTTTTGGCCCAAATAAGTATGATTATAAATATATGACTATAGAAACATTATAAATAATTCTGGTGGATGCATTATACCCAAGGAATATAGTTATATTATAATAAAAATGGTGGGACCTATATCTCCTTCAAATTCATTTGGTAAAAATTTATATCTCAAGATATAAATAAGACTACAGTGGAGAGTCAACCAAGTTTAGTAAGGATCTATAAACATTATGATAATAATAGGAGTGAACATTGACTAATATAATTGATTGGTGATTAATACCATTCAACTTGGATCATCATATAAAATAGAATTGAACTACTATGTATAAGATTTTATATGATAATGTGTATTAATAAAATATATTCATTATCCCATTTTTTTGTTCTCATAGTTCACCATCATTAATTATATTATGATTCTTGTCTTATGAACATACATTATATATAACATAAAACATATTTATTATATATGATATGTGTGTTTTGGAATTAAAATATTATTTTCATGTTCCATACTCATATTATAATCAAATGTTTATATGTACCTTTATTTACCCTTCATATGAATCTAATCTCACTCTATCTATGTTTCTTTTCACCAGGTTATAATGAAATGTATTATCAATGAAATGCCTAAAAGGAAGACAATTATTCTGAATATAGTGGTGGATGATGTTGATCAGTTATAGAATAGTTTTTTATGTTTAATGGTTTTGAAATTCCTTAGATGCAACAACCAAATATGTTAAAAAGAAAAACAAAGTTTAATGAAATACAAGATCCATAATAATTAGATTAAAACAAAAAAAAATTATAATTTAAATATTACAATTATAACATAATCTTAATATTGGAGGATTTGAATAAGTATACATGATATAAGAAACACATATTAATTTCCAACAAAATATAACTTTAATTAATCATTTTTCGAAAATAATGAAAATATTTTTTATTAATGTCTCTTTAATGATCTAAAAAAATATTCATAAAAAATTTATACTTCTTGAATTTTAGAAGGGACTATTAAAATTAATTTCCAAAAGTTAAAGCAAAAATATTTGAATGATTTATTTTCATTTTTATATTATTATTTAAACATTTTAAATAATTTTTTTTGTAAATTATTTTACTGATTTAATTTACAATGAATAGTGAAAATTACTAATTTTTATTGAAAGTATTATTTTTTTAATGTACATACAAATTAAAAATATATTTTTAATTATTAGAAAAATTAGATATGTTAATTTTGTATTAAAATATAATAATAATTATTTGGGAATAGATTCTATACAAAAAAATAGTTTAAATAATTTTAAATTTGGAAATGGAATTTTTCATAAAACCTGTCACTTATTATATTTTTAAAATTTCATCATAAAATAGTAGTTTATATTTTTGGTCAACGTGTTTTTTAATAATAATTTCATATAATGAATGAATGGGTAAAAATTTGACGAATACTTAAATTTTAATTATTGTCATCATGAATAGTAAACTGAGTATTTTTTTAACCAGAGTAAATGGTAGATTGTCCAATTAGTTTATAAAAATAAACTTTCATGGAATTTAAAATTACAATAATATATTCAAAAATATTATTGATTGCATAAAAATAATTTATTATCTTCTGGAACTCAATTTTAAGACATTTTGCAACCACTTAGAAGAAATAATGAGTATATTAATATATTATATAACGAAAAGTCCAACATATTGAAATCCTATATTTAATAAATAAATCATTTTTAACACCGGATTATCTAGAGAACGTGTTATGTAACAATAAAAAAAATCAATTGAAATTACATTCTTATAATTATTACATATATTATAATCCTAATAATATCACTTTGAGTACACAATCCATTATTAACAAATAAATAATGAATACAATAAGAGGTATTTATAGATGCTAATAAACCTTTATAAATGGAATAGTAATTTTACCATATGAATTTTAATGTGACAATTGTGAATCATTAATCGGATAATATAATATTAACCTTATCTGTGATAGTAAAAATAATTTTTATGTATCTTATAAATTATTATATAATATAATTATATAACTTCATATGTAAATAAATAGTTTAGAATTTACTAATTAAGTGTTGGTAATTTTATTAAATATAAATGTTTATTAATAAATTAAATATATATATATATATTTAAAATAAAATTTATTTTCATAATATGGATTCATATATTAACAATTTTTTTCATAGTATTATAAGATAAATTTGTGATTCCTTAAATAATTTTTCAATGTGTTTTAAAATTTGTTATAAATTTAAAATATTTATTTACCAAGTAAATGAAAAATTACATTAAAAATTAATTTTCACCAATTTGTAAAATTGTTTTATTATAATGGTGTTTATTTTGTATGTCTAAAATTTGAAAAAATATTAGAATTTTTATTTTGGATTTTTCAAAAAAATAATATAACATTTCGACGAATTTAAATATACATTAATTTTCATTAAAAACTAAATACATGAATTATTGAGTCATGGTGGATGTATGGATGATGTTCACCAAAAATTTCAAAATATAATTATATATTTTAATATATTTTGTTATATTGTTAAAAATATTCATAGTCTTCCGCAAAAACAATAATGTAATGAATAAAATAATGGGAAAACACCCATCCCATCGCCTATAAATTCTACCCTTCACTTCTTCTTCTCTTAAAATATCCTAATATTTGGGGCAAGAAATAATTGTTTCTAATCATCTTTCCATGACCCTCCCACAGGTCTAATTTACCATGGTCTCCTCAAAAGGCCAAATTATTTTCCCATAGGAGGTTCTTAAAGGGGATATATTAAATATGTGAATCCATTGTATTGTTTATTTATTTTCTTTTCAATTTCTTTATTTTCATATCCTCTGTTAAACTCAAATAATATAAGATTTATAATAAATATATAATTTTAGATATACTATAATTTTTTGATTTTAATTTAATAATAAATCCTCAAGTATTTTCCGTTTTCCTTTTTTCGAAACGTGAATATATCATCTTATATGTGTCAATTTACCTCCAGTATGGATGATTCATTTTTATTTTTCACTATTAGCTTCAAATATGTTCATAAAAGAATCATTGTCATTAAATAAAATTTTATTATACATATTATAATTTATTGAAATTTTTGAATAAATATATCAACATGATGTTATTTAAAATGATTAAAAATCATAATGGTAAAAAAACGACCAAATTTAATTAAATAATTTTCATTGATATTTTATCGAATGATTTATCTTCATAAAAAATTATATATGAGATCATTTAGTATTTTTAAATTTCATTAATGACATATAATTTCAATTTTGGAAAACTATTACCATTTTACATAAACTTCAATACTCATTTATAAGCGAACTGATCATGAATACTAGAAATATAAACCCTCTCTAATTATTAAATGAAACTCTATAACTCATCATATATAAAATAAATGAACTTAATAAAAACATAATGAAAAAAATATATGGAAAAAATCTTCAGGATTTTTTAATCAGTTAATTTTATTTTATTATAGAGGATATTAATTTGATAAAGAATTCCTAAATAATGTAAGGGTATTCTCAAATCTAACACTCTTCATTTGGATTTTCACTCCTTCCCTCCATTTTCAGTATCTATGTTCCATTAATGTTCATAATGTATCATTTATTTATCCTCCCCTTTTCATTTCTGGATATACAAGTTTCCAATCGGATTTTATGTAAATGAAATGATTTTTCCAAAAGAATCGTCTTCTGAATAAAAAAACTGTTTTACTTCCCGTTGGATTGATTATTACTCATTCATTTATAATTATTGGTATACCAAGTATGTTATTAAAATTTTTTAGGAAATCCAATGTTTATTCATTAATGTATGCTTTGTGAAATGAAAGGCATTCATTTCCATGTTTTATTTTATATCCTAAATTGATACACTTTCTATGTTGCCTGCATGAAAATGTAAATTTTATGAAGTGAGACGTCATCCTAGAATTATATAGCACATTTAAATTTAATAATTTAATGGGATTTTCCAAAATAATATAGCGCTATAATGAATTGGTTATTGTGATATATCACATGAGATAATGTAAAATATCCATGAACATGATGTTATCTTTGCTCTCTAATATGTGTTGTATTTGACTAGTGACACACGATGTTACATTTTTTTTCATTCCCACAATCCATAACATTATATAATTATTCCTTCCATGATTACTATGATGATAAATTAAATATATTATGGCTATGCTGATTATTCTCAGCCATTTTTTCGTTTCTCATATTTATCATCTTTTTCGTGTTTTATCTCACCACATCTTTTTTATGTATATTCTCAACTAAATACTTTTAATAAAGTGGACATGGGGTCCAATAAGAATCCAGATAATCTGAAATTAAATATATTTTATTGTATTATTTTTTAAAATATATATATGGTTATAAATTTAATAAGCCTCTAATGCTTTCGATCCTATTTTTGTAGTACAATTATGTTTTTACCTCTAAAATGATGTAAATATTTTGTAATAAAAATAAGGGTTACTGTAATTTGTATAAAAGCATAATTTACATATTTTATTAATTAGGATTAAATAACCTTATTACAATCCCTTAGTATGACACCTAATATATTGTAGAACCCGATAACAATTGTTTTTTAAAAATTATAAACATTGGGATACCACATGATATCCCTTTATATACAATTTCTCCAATTAATAAACAATTTATTTCTGATTAGTTTTCTTATATTTTTATAAAACCTTTATATTTTAGAAAATGGTGGGAACAAGGAGAAACCAAGCTAAAAACATATCTGAGGTACCATGAAATGATTTCTCTAACGTCATCCATTTTTCAATTGATGGTAGAATTCAAATTTTTTGGGCAATGATTACCCTGATATCTCATGATATAAACTGTAAACATAATAGTTTGGAGCTTCCACCTTAATCTAATATAGAAAAACATGATTTAATTCCTTTTATTTGTAAATGTCCCCCGATTTTATTAAAACACCTTATCCACTCTTCATGGAATAGTGGATTAACTAAATGGAGATGACCTTCTTGGTGATTAGTTTTGATGATCTATAGAAGGATAATATTTCCTTTTTTTAATCATGAAAGAGAGGCTAATAAAATTTTTTAACTGATGAATAACATCAATTTATAGGATGCAATTGATGATACTGAGTGGGAAGTATTTATGATGATGTTTGTTAACAATTATTTCCAAATAACTATTCATTCAATGATTGAGAAATAATTTGTAGAGTTTAAAGAATGGAATTTAAATATATTATGTCATATGAAGAAGATATCTCGAGTCATGTAAGGAATAGCTTTGGTTTTTTATGAGTGATGATAGAAAAGTTAACAGATTATTTGCTTGTTTAAAACCACACCTTCAAAAGGCTCTAGAATTTTAAGTCATTGTGAGTTATGATGATGTTGTTTTATCATCAGTCAAGTGGGAAATGTTGATTGGATATTGAGATAATGAATATTAAATTAATAAATTAATTATGGAGTTTCATTATGGGGAATTTAATGAAAAAATTGGAAATAAAACTCAACCACTCATATGTAACAAATGTGGGAAAAATCATAATGAGAATTTCCCTCAATGGGATATTGAAATGCTAAATGGGTGAGAGAAGGGAAAATTTCTCATGAATTTTGAAAATATATGACGAATTTGGAAAATGTAGTGGATTAAAGTATAGAAAACCCCATTGTCCAAAAATCTAACTATAGGGAGAAATGGAACTATACAAGTTAGTGAACTAAACCGCAACACCTTGATGGAAATTACTGTCAGTAACCTCCAAATACAATAGAGTATGGAAAATATTATTCCATCACTACTATTAGATTTGATACATAGATTTAATTGGTTACATTTTTTATACTTATTCATTATGTAGTGTATGAAATTCTATTTGATTTTTCTTCTACATAGTCATTTAAATCTTGAATATTTAGTAGAACAATACAAACACCACATAAAAATATAATGGATGTGTTATCTATAAGAATAGAAAATATGGATGTTATTGAATCCAATGTATATGAATCCTCTATAGTAGATTTTTGTTTTCTATAACTCGTAATATATCTTGTATTTTATCCTTTGGTGGTGTTTTATGATATTTTTAGAATTTATTTTCAATGATTATATGAATCCTACATTAACATTTGGGAAAGGGAGATAACTCTTTATTTCATTAGGAATCATCTAATTCTAATCAACTATAAGGGGGATAATGAATCTCTTCGAAATTTATAATCTCTACTATGTATATTACTTCCTTATGAAAAAACACATCTATCTCAAATTATTGGCTAAAATAAGAGAATCATGCTTGAATACATACTCATAATGAGAGATGATAGTTATGTATTCCATCAATAATTTCATAGTATTACTCATGGTTGATATGTTTAGTTTTAAATTTAACTTATTCAGGGATTTACAGCCATTTCAAAGACACCTTTGGGGATGGAAACCATTAGTTTGGAGGAACTTATGAAGTAGTTATAAGAGAATCTAGAAATGTGTTTCATATTCTTGAGTACTTAAGAATGTGTTGCACCTATATTTTTCATTAATAAGAAGGATGGATAATTGTTCATCTTCATTCATTAACATTAGATCAAGAAATTAATAATAAATAAAATTTCTCCCCTACCATTGAAATATTATGTGTTTGATCAGTTATGTAGGGATAATTATTTCTCTATGGTGGAGCTTTAGTAGAGATATCACCAATTAAATGTGATGAATGAAGATATTCCCAAGACTACTATTTGTTCAATTTATAAAAAATTTCGAGTTCATTTTGATGTCATTAGGACTCAAACTATAATTATTAGTACACATCTAGTCCAATATTTGAAGCATCACTATACACTATAATGATTTTACAAATTGTGGGTAGTGTTGACACTAGTATATCGATAAACCTATTTTAAATTCTTCGAATAAACATTCACATTTACAGGCCCATAAAAACATTTCTCCCATCCATGTAAGCATTCTTAGTGGTTGAAAAATTTCTGATAATTTCTTAACAAATCATCGATAATACCAAGGTAGACCAAGGAAACTATGAATCATTATTACATATGGTATACTTTTCCCCTCTTCATTTTCCATTGAATTAGATCAGTCGACATATATTCATTTTTTAGTGATAACATAAAAAAATAAATACAATTATTCCATACATAACTCACATTTTATTTACATTTCATACTTTTTATCCACTGTTTATGTATTTATCACTTTATTAAAATACAATTAATATCCCTCCTTTCTCTAGGATTATATCTTACTAACATCGATAAATACAACCAAAAAATTTCAGACGAAATTCTTAAATACTCTATTCATTAAATCTATGAATATTTATGGAGAATTAGTGAGTCTTAATGACATAAAAATGAACTCACATTTTTTATAAATGTGATGAATGAAGATATTTCCAATAATACTATTTTTTCAATTTATAAAAATTTTGAGTTCATAGTGATGTCATTAAGACTCAATAATGCTCCATAAATATTCATGGATTTAATGAATATAGTATTTAAGAATTTCGTCAGAAAATTTATGGTATTATTTATCGATGATAGTAAGATATAATCCTAGAGAAAGGATTGATATTAAAAGTATTTGAATAAAGTGTTAAATACCTAAATAATGGAAAAAAATTATGAAATTTAAAGAAAATATGAGTTATGTATAGAATAATTATCTTTATTTTTTCATGTTATCACTAAATAATGAATATATGTCAACCGATCTAATTCAATGGAAAATGAATAGTGGAAACGTCTACCATATGTAATAATGATTCATAGTTTCCATTGTTTACCTAGGTATTACTGATGATTTGTTAAGAAATTATCAGAATTTTTTCAACCACTAACCATGATTACATGGATGGGATAAATCATTTTATGGGCCTATAAATGTGAATGTTTATTCGAAGAATTTAAAAGAGGTTTATCACTACACTAGTGTCAACACTACCCACAATTTGGGAAATCATTATAGTGTATAGTGATGCTTCAAATATTGGATTGGATTTGTACTAATTAAATGATAATGTTATAGCATACACTAAAATTATGTTTTATATTCTTTAGAAAATCTATAGCATGAATTATCTGAATTTGGATGAATTGATATTTTATTTGAAAATTGGGTGAAATATCTCTATGGTGAGAGTGTGAAATATTTATTGATCATAAGAGCACAAAGTATATAATCATAATTAATGATAATAATATGTAACAATGATTGTCTTTAGGTCTCATAAATGTTTTTTACTTCTCAATCCAAAATCATCCTAATATTTTGAATAGTGTGTAGGATGGTCTACGTATAAAATATCGTGAAACGTTATCAAGAATAATAATTGAGAAGGATCATATAATCGTATATTTTCAATTCATTTTCATGAGAAACAATATGGAAGTATTATCACCAAGCTTTTCTATCATGATTACTCAACCATCACAAATGGATAAAATAATGGATTCTCAAAGAAATTATGTGGAAATTAAAAAGAATGTTGAAGGTATGAGAAAAGGGAAACCCACAGAGTTTAAAATTAAGGAGGGAATTTTATGGTCTGGTTTGTGACAATGTGTACCAAGATAATTTAAAAATTAATACAGATATGAGGAATGAAACACATATATAAAACATATATATTCACATAGGGAGCATATAAATGTATCATGTTCTATAAGAGTGTTATTTGAAGGAAATATCATGAAGGGGATCACTAATAATACATAAAAGATCATGATATATACTCTACTAAAGGCTGAATGAAATAAGTCTAAGTGGATGTTGCAACAATGACGCATTGAAACATGAAAATGGGAGAACACGATCATGGACATTATCACAGGATATATAAATGCATTAAGAGTAAATAATGTTATATGAGTTGTTGTGAATCATCTTAAAATGAAATCTCACTTTATGAATATATGACATGACTTTTCACTACATCAACTTTCATAGATATACATTAGATAATTGGAAAGGCTACATAGTGTACCAATACTAATTGTATCTAATTGATATCTGAGATAAAACTTGATGCTCTTAAAAGACTGCAACAATATTTAAACACTAATATGATCATTAGAATTGAATATCATCCTTAAACTAATGGCCAAAATAAATGGACTATTCAGACACAAGAATACTTGTTGAGGAATTTTTCTAGGGAATTAAATGTAGGAAGTGACCAACATATGCGTATTCTTGAGTTCCCATTCACAAAATCATCCACTATATCATGCAATTGGGGCTATATGAATCCATTTATTGGGAATGATGAAAAACACATGCATGTTGGGATGAAGTTAGTGAATGTAATCTTCCATGACCTAAAAAGGGATAAGAATAGTTGGAAAAGGGGAAAAATAGTCCACATAACATAAATGACACCCAATTTCGATTGATGATATATGAAGATAATCACCAATGTGACCTATAGTTTATGGTTACATAGAATTCTATAACATATCTCTATGGAATATAATCATGATATTTGGGATGAAAGGGAAGTTGATTCGTAGGTACATCTTTCAATTATTGGTCAATGATCATGTTAAATATTGTCATACTAACAGGAACATAAACATACAATGTATCATGTACATAACGTATTCTATGCCTCCGTATAGACGAAGTACATACCATATCCCCCACATGTACTAAATACAGAGGTTGTACAATTGTAGAATGATATCTCTTATGAGTTGCATCTGGTGTAGTCGATAGACTATAGAGTTAATGTTCTATAGAAAAATACTACTCACTGGGAAAAAGTAAAATGGAATAAATATAATACTAAAGAGGAAACATGGGTACCTGAGGAAGCAATTAAGGAGAAGTTCCTAACAATTTTTAATCTGAAAATGTCAAATGAAATTTTGAGGGAAAAATCTCACATTACTCCAAGAATATAACGACCAAAAAAATTGCCAATGGAAACTCACATCTATTAATTTATAATTATATTTTTAACCACATAAATTACATTTTATAACCTAACAATAACATTATAAATTAATAGATAATTAAATAAGTGGTATTTCTAGAAGATAAGAAACATTTACCAATGAAATAGTAACATGACCCTTGGAATAGTAATGTGATAATTAAGAATATTAAATTAACGAATATAATAGGAAGGTCATCATGGAATGTATGAATAAAAACAAATAATCTTATAAAAGATAATATTATATAACTATATCATAGTATTTGTAACTAGATATTTAAAAATTATTAATTAAATATTGGTATTTTTTAAAAAAATAAATTTTTATAATATTATAATTAATTTAAATATTTTAAATTAGTTTTATGGTCATAAAAAACATAATGTATCATTATGTTTTATTATTATTATAAGCTAATATTATGAGCCATTAATAAAATTTTCAAATTGTTATAATATCTGTTAGAATTTTAGAATTAGTTTTTTCAAAGTAAATGATGATTATAATTAAAATGTAAATTTTCCATATATAGAAATTTATTTTCATAGTATGGAACTAGATTTTGAATTCCAAAATTCGAAAAATTATTACAGTTAATTTTTGGGATTTCTTTCAAATACATGAAATTTGGGATAATAGTAAAATATGATAATTTACCATAAATGATAAATACTTGAATTATTGATCCATAATAAATGTATAGATTATGTAGTCCAAAAATATAGAAAATTATGTCATTATTTAATTATATTTTGTGATAATAATCAATCTATTCTTAGTTTGGATCAAAAATAAAAAATTAATGAAAAAAATAATGAGAAAACATCCCTCTCCTCCCCTTTAAATACATCCCCTCACAACCTCTTCTCCACACACCTTCCTTCCTTTGATACCTCTCCAAATGCTTTATAAAACTATTAATAATCCCATCCCACACTTATAAAATCCATTGTTCATTTCATATGGCCAAACCATTTTCCAAAAGGATGTTCTCAACAAGGTGAAAATCAAGAGGTAAAATCTGATTTCTTTTTCATTTATTTTCAGGAAACTTTTGTTATATTTATATTCTCTCCTAACCCAAACCTATAAATTAATAATTGTAACTCCAGTATATATAATTCAATAATTTTTTATTTTTTTAACAGAATAATTAAAATTCCAGTCTATTCAGTTTTCTATTTTTATAAACATGAAAATACCATGTGTGGTGGGTAAATTTACAATCACCATGGATGATGCATTTTCACTTTTCATTTCCGCTTTCAAAGATGGTCATAAAACCATAATTAGTGTAAAATAATATTTTTTTATACATATAATATTTCATATAATGATTTGATGAAATATAACTTCCATAAATCATTTCCATTAAATATGTATAAATTTATTAATTATCATCAGAAATTTTATAAGAGATTATTTAATATTTCTAATGATCATTAATAATATATTTAAATTTTGGATATTTATTATACTTTTACAAATACATCCATATTCATATATATGTAATGTGATCATGAAAACCAAGAGAATGAACACTCCCAAATGATGAAATTAACATCAATAAATTATCCGGAAGACTAATAATTAAATTAAGAAAAATATATTTAATCGAATTAATGTATAAATGGGTTTTTATGTATTCATTATTTATTTTAATTTTATTATCTCGGATATTAATTTGAATAATACATTAAAGTCATAATACAGGGGGACTCTAATACAAAACTCCCTTCCTTTGGGTTTTACCTATTTCATTCCATTTTCAGTATAGATGTTCCATTAATGATCCAGGAATATGATTTCACTATATATACATTTTATTTTTATGATATATATATCTAATATTATTTTATTATATATTCAATAACTTTTCCAAAAGAACTCTTCTCCTAGAAAATACTACTCTTCATATTTCATCAGATTGCTTCCTCCTGGATCATGATTGATGATTCTTATACCAAGTATGTTATTCACCATTTTTTGGGGATACAATAATTTTGTTAATTAATTTATGCTTTGTAACATTAAAAAGGTTTTTTTCAATACTATTTTATGTTGAATATTGTTATAAAATTTCGGTGGAATTTTTTATATTGTAAATATTAGTTGTGATGGGTGTGATGATAATTATATATTGCATGTGAATTTTATGATGTGGTAGGATAGCCTGGAATTATATATCACTCTAACAAATTTGGTACTATGATGTTTCTCATGGGATAATGTGAAATATACATGAACAAGGTGCAATATTTGTTTGCAACTATTTCTATTATTTGACAACATGGACTTGTTGTTTCATTTTCATGCATCTACAATGTCCATGACATTATCAAATTACTTATTTTTTGATTATGAGTATTATACTTTTATTATATCATTCTCATTATTATTTTTCTCACCCACGTTTAATCTCCCTTATTTATTCACTTACCAGTATTTTACCAATCCCATTATTTTAATGTGTATCTTTAGTTGAATACTTCTAAAATGGAGAAAAGGGGAGAAAATAAGAATCTAGAGAAGAACTAATTAAATAAATGTATGTGTTTCATAATGTAAAATTAATTTAGGGTTCTAATTTTTCCTGTACACTAAACCATATTATTATGGTTATGTATAACTATTATGTTGTTTACCATTAAAATAATATAATTTTTATGTAAGAAAAAGAAACGTCTGTATATGGTAGGATATAAAAATTACGTTGCAATATAAATGACTTATAACTATAAATGTAATTTATTTTGAATTTTTAATAAATATATTATTAATTTAATAACATACACATAATTGACGGAGATGTTTATTAAATAATGAAAAATTGAAAGGATATTAACAATATTATAATAATTAATATTTAGATTAATGACATGATAAATTACACATATATAGACATGATATTTCAGGCTATAATAAAATATTTGGATATAAATATAGATTTTTAATTCATATTATTAATGTAAATGAAATGAAAAATATAAAAAATTTAAATTATATATAATTAATATTAAATAATATTTTTTAAAATATATAAATTTTGTAAAAATAATAAATAAATTGATGTTAATATGATTAGTTTTAATATTAAATACATGGTCCATTATGGGCAATTTTTTTAACTTTATATTAAATATAATGACCTAAAAATAATGAAAAATAAATATTTTTGTCATGTGGGGGTTATAAGCAAATGATAGGGTTAGAAATATAAATAAAAAATGAATATGAATTTATTGGACTAATTTATTTCAACACATTATCATATTATATTTCAAATTAATCATCTTGGATAAATTTTTAATTTAATATTATTTTATTTTAAGTTAAATTGTAGTGAAATTCGAAGAGTTACACTCTCTTATCTTATAAATGTTATGTTCCTCTTCTCATTATATCACACATAAAAATCAATTGGTTTAGACTTTATGTAACTAAATATCTAAAATAATAAATAGAATAATTCTATATTCTAATTTTTTGTAATAAAACTATCCATACATGGCTTAATTTGTTAATTAATTAAGGTTTTCTAATGGATAAGTATGATTTTTATTCCCTTATTTATGTTTTTTTACTCCCTCCACCTCCAAAAAATAATCTCCAACCACTAGAAAATAATTTTAAAATTATAATATATATACTAATATATTATTAGGTTAAAATAATAACATATTTTCATCCCTAACTTCCTTTAAATCTGATAATAAATCATAATTCATTCAAGTGGTGAAATATCACCACATAAAGCATTGTAATTCATTTTTTATTAATATATCTCAAAGATGGATATATTGATGAAATTTATGATTATATAATACATTCATGAAATATTTATCATAAATTAAAAAAATATATTTTATCTTCTTCCCATTCCATGAATTGAAAAATAGTGACATTGTTCGTATGTACATGTGGACTACCACCTCCACAAAGTGACGTGATTCATTTTTTATCATCATATCACAATGTTGATATATATATATAAGTATATATATGATATTAATAATATATATATGTTATATTATTATCATTATTGATATATAAATATTATACTTATCAACTTTTTGTAAACATATTGGATAAATGGAAATGATACATATGGATACATACATAATACTCTCTCTATAACTTTAATATAAATAATATTTCAAAAAAATAATTAATTTAGTATTATAAAGTATTATATATGAATATAAATAAGCTCTATTCCTTGATTATTAATCTTTATGTGATGTAATAATTAAAAATTTGAAAATTTTCATCCAACAAAATATATTTTGGACATATGATCTAAATAATGCTAAAACGTTCGGCATGTGCATAATTGATTATATAATTATCATAACATGGTAATAAGTGATAAGAAATTAATATATAACTATAAAAAATCTATGATATAGTTAATAATTAACATAATTTTATTATTTATTATTATAATAAATGTATATGATGATTCAGACTCATGTTAAGTGATTTTTGTCCTAATTTTTTAATGTGGGTCACATGCCTTATAAACATTCATTTATGTGGTGTATATAATACACATTTATTTCATTTATTATTGTTATAATTAAAATTATTTTAAATTAATATATATATATTTATTTATTTATTTCATTCATTCATCTGTGATTATGATTAAAATGACACTGAAGTGGATTGTGTTTATTTTAGTATCTCATAATTATTCCATATTATTTTTATGTATCCTATGGGGAATATTTATCCTCCATGTACTTGTTATATAAAAACTAATTAGCAAATTTATTTCAATATTATATTGTAATTTTTATAAATCTATTTTACCCATGTTATAATATTTAAAAAATGATCTAAAAGGAATCATGTTATAATCGTACATTGTGATCTTTTATCCAATAATATGGAATGAATATTATTTTATAACATATATCAAATGAGTGGATTTTACACGATCATAAATGATAAATTCATAGAATCATAATTTTTACATTTGTAATATTATTTTATGAAAAATAATTTGTAATTATGGACCTTTTTTTTAAAAAAAATATGTGATTTTGAAATAGAAAATCTAGTTTCCTTAAAAGTTAATCCTAGGGATCATTTAAAATCATATTCCATCTAAGATGACGTCCTTTTATGTTATACAAGATTTAATGGGGATTAAATATTAGGATAACATAATTATTATTTCTCTAGAATCTTTTTTTTGTTGGGAAAATTTAAAATGTTTAAGAAACCCATTTTATCAAGAGTTATGCGATAATAGAATGTCTATGAAACCCATTTTCATTCATGGGTTATGATATAATGAATCATTCAAGATAATGTGTCACATATAAATATGCTTTCCAATGATTGATTATTTGGACCTGTATCTCCATCAAAATAATTGGGTAAATTAGTATATCTCATGAGATAGTATTAGTAAATGTATCAAGTTGCTTGTTCCATTTTGAGAAACAAGTTGATGTTATTGATCCATAATGGGAAATATGTGTTTATGTATGATATGATGATCTTGGTAAATTAATTTGACATATGAAATTGTATCAACTCATATGATAATTCTCGCTACATGTATGACTTCAAATTATGAATCATGATTGATAATGATGACTTCTAATTATTAAGATTCATGTCCTTTGAAATGATAATGTTTAATATCCTAAATAATCTTTGGGGTCATTGTATTATTTTGTTTGATTTTTTTTAATGTTAAGGATATTATATCTTTAAAAATATATTATTCCTTTATATGATTATATATTAATATATTTCATACTTAACATTACTAATAATCTCAGCATGCCAATTCTAATGATTCCATTTAAAACGTAATGAGTTTTGATTCCAAATTAATATTGTTTATAGATTTGTTTCTGTAATTATTTTTATAACATATGTTACAGACATTACTTGGCATATGATAACATTTCTATAATTAGGGATAATGTTGATATTTGTGAACTAGTTATTCAAGAACCCATATGTTTAAAAAAAATTCCTAATTCTCTACAACTTTGTCATTAAAATGTCCTTGGGTGTGTATTTTATCAAATAATTTATATTTACATTGTATGTTGTCAATTTTTTTTGTCATATTAACTATTATCAAAACCAGAAATCATATTTTTCAATTTTTGTCTCCCAATCATGAAGTGAGGGTTTTGGGATATTATAGGTCTTATTATAGAAATGTTTAAAAATATTTTGGAATTGGATGTTCTTATGGAATGTTATTTTTGGATTTCTGGCATAAAAATATATATATATATATTAGGATGACCATATGTTCATATTCATATAAACTCTTTTTAATGATATATGTAATATAAATTTATGGAGGCTAATGTTATATTGCAGTAAGAATATGTAACCCATAGTTATAACATAATGAATTTTTTATGGAATAATGAATTTAAAATTTTTGGACTTATGTTTTCAGGTTATTTATGAACTTTAGAGTTCATATGGTGTAGGATTTTGAGGTAATTATTGGTTAATATATTTTTGTAAAGGAAAATAAAAGGCATGGAAATCATTTTAGTTGAAAATATTTCCATAATGATGAATATACTGTGTTTATTTTTTATTATATTTATCACATTTCATTAAATTTTATAAGTATTAATCTAATATTTTTTAAAAATATAAAAAAACACCTGGAAGTTGATAACCCAATGCATATAGTAGGGTAGCGAGGCTTGAATCCACAACTGAAGTGAAACAATGATGAAACACATACAAACGCACTACATGATGTATGCTTATTATGAATTTTATTCTTAATTTAATAAATCTTACATCTAAAAGATTAGTTCATTTTGGGAATATAATTTTTATTATATAAATAACCATGGTGTAGTAAATAGTTTTTTTAAATTATTAATGTTATTATATATCAAATTATTTATTTTGGGTACATTATTTTATTAAAGAAAATATAATATTATGGAATTTTAATTAATGAATAATGTTTAAAATTTAATTTGTAGAAATATATGATTTTATTTTGAAAATACAATGATTGTGGTTATTAATGTAAATGGTTATCAAATCATGTAGATTATATGATAAGGGTGTGCACATTTTTGGGGATAACAATTAAATTTTTATTCCAATTCTATGTGATCAAATCCTACAAATATTTTTTGTTTCTGTCATATCATGGAATATTATTATTACTTTTATTGGTATTTATTTATTTAATTATATAGGATGAAGGTTTTTTATTAGAATTTAATTTTTGAAATTAAACTAGTTTTCCATATATAATGGTTACTTTTTTGGGGAATCATATCCTCATGTACTACCCATTTTTTTCTAAATGAAATTTTATTGGGGAATATTTAGTTATTATTATTTGGATTGTGAGATATATATTAAATTTATTTTTCTACTTTATGAATTTAAATTTCCTCATAAATAAAAATCTTTTGGAGAAAAATATTATATTGTAGGGGAAATTTATTAATGGATGGATCTATACCTATAAAATAAGTATATAAACTCCATATCATAGACTATTAAGTATATTAACGCCAAAAGCACTGAAAAATTATAATGACATAAAAATGATAATGGTTTATTTTTCATATTGGGTAATTAGTAGCATTTTAACACCAAAAAGTTTTACAGTATTTTGATGGTCAAATTTCTCATGAGCATGTTATCTACCACTCCCGATGAGTCCTCATACGTTTGTCTTATCTCCCATATCCATGTTTTTAATTCCCACTACTATTTTTCTAAATAGAAATCTCGTAATTTTTTCGTATATATTAACTTCATACTCATATTTCTCTATTTTATGTAGATTGTTTTTTGACCCTTTTTCAGATATAGGATTTCAACAAACGAATTTTGAAACATTAAAACTAAACTTTTTTCTAAAAAGTTAAATTTTTGAGGATATAATTTATTAATAGTGAGTGAGAATTTAATAAAATATAATATTAAATATAATTACTATGTTTAATAGTGTTAAAGATACACAACATCAATCTTAAATAGCTGATAAATTTTTAATTCAAATGTTGCCATTATAACCTGTCTCTTAAATTAGAGGGTATAAATAAGAGTAATTTATATGAGAAATAAAAATAAACATAATTAATAATATATATATAAATGATAATATTTATTAATTTTTTTTTAATTTTTATTACCATAATATTATTCATAAAAAATATATTTTCATAAAAAATTATTCTTTCATTATTTTTCTGTTTGGGTGTTACCATTTCATACTATATGTTCAATTATGTTTTTATTATACTATTTATTTAATTTTTTAATTAATGATGTCCAAATAATCTGAAAAAAAAAATAATTAATAATTTTTTGGATTGATTTACTTTTCAATAAAAAGTGAAAAATAAAACATTTTATTGAAAATTTTATTTTCCATTTAGACTACCTAAAGAGAAAAATATTAACTTGGATTATTAATAAAAATTATTTTGTTCGCATTTATCTATAATAATTTAATTAATAATTATCAAATTAAATTTATAATTAAATTTATTAAAATGCATTTTATATATATTAATATTAATTTACTAAAATAACATTTTTTTTGTGTTTTATCATGTCTTATTTTAAATAATATTACTCCCATTTTTTGTGTTAAATTTCAAAAATTAATTCCATATTTCCAAATTTCATTACACATTTGATATACTTCTATTTTATTTCGTGGAAATTATGAATAGTAATCAATTAAAAATATGTTACCACGAAGAAGGGTAAATAATGTATTTAATGGTCGTAACTAAGATGATAATGACTATAAAGATACATTAAACCATTAGTAATGTTATGGGATGATTACATATCTTCCATATCCATCCAATGGTTGAATATATGGAATTTCTGGTCTACATTAATGAGATTTAGATTGTAAAATCCCAGGTAAATGAAAAATAAGATAATTTCATATTTATTAATATTTGTGAATTAAATATTAATTTTAGCTTAAAGGAGTTGCTATGTTTGATTGCGTACCCTATACACAACAACGAGTTTCTTTGAAATCTTACGTTGCATAATAATAATAAAATATTATTATTATAAATGACAGTTAACCTAGCTGTTGTATTGGAAGGAATGAACAAAACTAACTATAATATGATTATACATGTATTTATATTTATCAAATAAAAGTGAGAGGCTTAATATATGAATGAATCTAATTTTAAGCATAATTTACATTAAAAGGCCGATTTACCAACTTTTAATGGAGAACCCTTTTTAAATCCAGGTTTGGTTAGTTTAATACATTCTATATGGCCAAATAAAATCCTTCTTTAGAATGAGGATATCATTATATAATTTGGGTAATTTTTTGGTAATTTTTTGATAATGTTCATTTTTTTAAGGAATAGTGAAAATATTGTATTTTAAATCCAAGATATGTTTTAATCTAATTTATTTATATGGTTAGATTATCTTTTTACTTGGTTTTAAAGTTAAATTGAAATATATTTTTACCATTTTATCTAATGTTTGTCATTGGAATTAATTTCCCTTTGAAATTGGACATAAATAAGTATCAATTTTTTGATATTTTTTAATTTTTAAACAGCGGGAATTAATTTTAAATTAATTTATTCCGATTCTGTGTTTTGATTTTGGAAAAATGGATTCCATATTTGAAATCAGGAGGCCTAAATTATGTAAATAGGTATCTTTTATTTTAAGACATTTTAAATATTTACTTTAGTAAATATTTTATTTATCGTGGTTAAAGGGTAAATCAGGTAAATAAGGGTAAACAAATAATATTATAATAATATAAAATTACCCTTAAATGTGTCCTAATCCTACTTCATGAGTAATTTCCGACCATGGGCATCTTTGGGTCGATTTGGGTACCCCATTGAGCCACTTGGGAGTGATAAAGACAATTTAGATTAATTAATTTAATTTAAGGAAAACAACGACATTGAACAAAAATCGTTTAGTAATTATTCTTTATATGCTGTTATATAAGTCCTATTTTTGTCTATAAATATTCATTGGAAAGATAAAATTATTTCCTAAATCATTTTATTTTTTTTTAAAAAAATTAGACATCAAATAAATTAAATTATTTATGACACAATAATGATGTAGTTTTTACAGTATTAATAAATGATTTAAATAAATATGATTATAATGATTAAAATATTATCCAAAAAGTCCAATTATGATTGGATGATTTTATTTAGAATATGAGTTATCTTATATTTTACCTCAATTATTTTTGGGCCATTATAAAACAAATATAAGTTTATAATAAAATAATATTTTCAAACATTCCTAAAGAGCCCCTCATCTCCCTTATAAAAAGAGACAACTTCTAACCAATTCCTCACACCTCTCAAGCCATTTGGCTTGTCCAACATCTGCCAAATTAATCTCCCTACATCCCTCTCTTCCTCCTAGAGTCATTAACTTAAGAAAAAGGCATTGAAGAAGTCATTTGGTTAATCCATAGTGAATTACCCAAATTAAAGGTAACAGTTTCTCTTAAATTGTTTTCTTTTATTTTGCTTCTCCAACCCCTAAACACTTTCTATATCCTTCCTTTTGTAACAACAATAGTATCGTCAATATACTAGGATATTGTTATGATATGTATTCGAACTAAACTTATACACACCTCCATATAATGGATGACGAACTTAATATTTCTGTGGATGGAAAACTAACGCCTCACGAAATGATGATTGTTCAATAACATATTACCGCCTCTCATGGTGGACATTATGATGTCACTTTATTTATATATGATATATATTATGTTTTTGATTTTCTTATGCTTATGTACTTTCCATTTATATCAAGCCTTTATGGTTTCCATAGTGGGTAAATAAGATAATCTCATTTGAGGAAGTGCGGACTACCGCCCCCTCAAAGTGATGTGACTCGTTAATGCACTATGTGGGATGTATAAAGGATAGAGTTAATGATATTATATATGATATTATACTGGATTTATAATATACCTATGTATCATTATGTTTTAATTCCATTAAAATAAGAAATAGGAATGAATGTAGCATTCATGCGTACGTACGGCTTACCGTCTCCATGAACGGTGCATTTCATTTCTCACCACCAAATGTTATGTACTATTATAAATACATGTATATATTGGATATATATAATATATATGATATCTAAAATCATATATAACATTTTGGATATAATGGACTATTGACCACATGGACAACTTGTAAATATAAGGTGTTCATTTTTGACCCAAGTACCAAATATTGAAAAAATGAACATTATTAACTAAAATGATTACATAATGTTTATAACATGGTAATAAATGAAATGAAAGGAATAATAAACTTGATAAAGGTTCTTAAGAAAGTATAAATTTACTTTACTTTATTATTCATGAGATTAAAGAACGAAAGTGTCAAGTCGGACAAGAGGTAAGGGACATCGTATCAATCTTCTTTCATTGAGGCATTTTTAGTTTTATACACGACTCTATTTTATACAGTGTATAAAACCCTTTGACGTTTCATTTTATTCAAAGGGAATCTTTTTATATGATGTATTTTACTAAAGGACAATAAGGAATGTATTTTTTAAATGTAAGCGGAGACAATGACCTTTTCGCCGCCGCGAGTATTATTTGATCTTTGGCTTCCTTAACAAACCGGAATGTTTTTTAGGAAAAAATAAATACTATATATTCTTTTTATATATTTTGGTACTGAAAATGATTTTGAGAATGGATTTATTATTTCAATATCTTGATATGATATTTTATTATTTCAATGTGGAAATTTTATATTTCCATTATGCTTTTGTTATGTGTTATGATCATGTTATGGTTCATGGGCATTATTTACGTATACGAGTGGTTCCGTGACAAACCAAGAGCGGGTGAGCCCGAGATAGCTCTCCAATGCATTGGGTAACATGAAAGAGGTAGACATGAATATTTATTTTAATAGATTTAGGGAATATACTGTTATGGGTATTCCAAAGTAACTCCATATGTATCTGTGATAGCTGCAATGTAATTCTGGTATGGATGCCGCAAGTTAGCTTTATGATTTATGATTTCTATGTGTCTTTCATAAATCTTATTATTTCATGAGGTAAGTAAAATATGTCATGTTTTGTATTTATTATGAACAAATGGTTTCATTTTTTATTTTATAACCCTTACTGAGACTTTTATGCACATCCCATGTTTTGAAATGCTTTCACAGGACCTACAAATGAATAGGGTCAAGGATGGGATCAAGGAAAAGTCATGCTGTCTAAAACATGGATCTAGACATGACTCTTTTTTTCAAGAGTTCATGTTTTGTAAACAAATGGAAACTATGTAGAAATTTCTACTTTGTAATTTTTGAGATGTAATGTAATTGTTATGCCTAATTCTTTAAAACTCTAAACCAGAAAATATCCTCAATGTGAATTATCCATTTAATTCAATATTATGTAATGTTTAAGGTCGGTCGTTATAGTTGGTATTAGAGGTCAGTTTAGATATCATTAGGAGTTAGGATATTGTTAAATTAATATCCACAAAGTAATTTATTTTAATATTGACATCATATAGCATTTCCAGATCACCATGTTGCATCGCCTAATATATTTTTGTTTTCAGAATGCTTTTCCATAGAGGAAACAGGGAAACTGTGTTGGAATGACATGAGGAGGAAGAAAACCTTCCACATAAGCAACCTGAGATGGTCAAAATCAGAACTGAATAGTTTTTTGCAGTGATGGAACAGTTCACTCAGGCGATAAATGGTGGTGGTATCCATGTACAAGATCATCCAGATCTACCATAGAGGAACATGTCAGTAGTGGAGCATTTCATGAGCCAACATCCCCCATCATTCAGAGGATCATCTGACGCTGTTCTAGCTGAAGGATGGATTAAAGCACTGGAGAAGCTTTTTGATGTCATGGGTTGTTCAGAACATCAAAAGGTTAGTCTTCCATTTTACCGTTTTGAAGGTGAAGCTGATCAGTGGTGGTAGATGGTGAAAAATATCAGGGATAGTGAGGATATTGATGCTCTTGATTGGGATGAATTCAAAGATATGTTTCTTGAGAAATATTTTCCTAAGGTGGTTCGTCTTAGGATGGAAAACAAATTCATGGAATTGAGTCTAGTGGATGACTCAGTGGCTACATACGAAGAAAAATTCACTCGATTGGCAAGGTATACTCCAAATTTCATACAACATCGTGATAGTAAAATGAACCATTTTTACTCAGGATTAATGCCAAAGTATCGAAGGGATTTATCTTCTCGTGAGTTCAAATGTTATGAAAATCATGGTAGTTGTGTGGAGAAGGTGGAAATAGAGTTTGTCGATGATCATGTATTCGTTAACAAACAACAAAATAAGAGGCCAAGGTGGAAAGAGAAAGGGAATAACTCTTCAAAAAAGTCTGATGGTAAGAAACATAAGTTTATAGTTTGTCAGAATTGTGGAAAAAAGAATGCTAGGTAATGTATTTTGAATTCTGTAAAGTTCTACCGATGAGGTAAAATGGGACATAAGGCTCGTAATTTCACTGAAAAATATCTGGGTAATGGTAAGACAAAATATGATTTACAATCAATAAAATGTTTTAAGTGTAATGAAATGGGTCATTATGAAAATGAGTGTCCGACAAAGAGCTCGAGTGATGGGAAGTAGTCAGACTACTAGAAGAAAGGGGTGGTGAAATCCTTTGCCACTACTACAGCAGATGTCAGGCCATCAAATGAAGTAGTATCAGGTACATTGTTTGTTTGTTCAGATTATGCCAATGTGTTGTTTGATTTAGGGTCTACACATTCATTAATTTCTGAAAAGTTTTCTTGTAAATTGGGAATTAAATTTCATGATATGAATACTGAACTTACGGTAAAAACACCTGGAGAAAATATTGAGAAAAAAAGAAAACATAAGAACATTATTGTCCTTGTGTGTGGAATGAATCTACCTAAAAACCATATTGTTTTGCCTTTATTAGAGTTTTATGTTATATTGGGCATGGATTGGATTTCTGTTTATCATGCTAAGATTGACTGCATAGCTAAAGAGGTTTCTTTTCGAAATGATTTTTAGTTTGTGTACAAGAATGAACCCTTGATTTTGATAATATATTAGGAAGTTGAAAAATTGGTAAAAGATGGAAATGAATGTTACCTTTCACATATTGTTGAAAACATAGGAACTATTCATATTAATGATGTGCCAGTGGTAAATGATTACCTTGATGTTTTCCTGATGAGTTTCCTGGTATTATACCTGATCGGGAAGTTGAATTTACTTTTGACTTAGTTCCTAATGCTAAGCCAATTTCAAAACCCTTGTATCGAATGGCTCAAATTGAACATTAGAGTCAAAGAATCAATTGCAAGAGTTATTAGATAAAGGTTTCATTTGACCTAGCACATCACCATGGGGTTCTCCTGTCTTTTTTTAAAAAATATTGTTCAATGAGACTTTGCATTGATTATAGAGCATTGAATAACATCACTGTCAAGAATAAGTATCATTTTCCTCATATCTATGATTTGTTTGATCAACTCCATGGAGCTCAGTATTTATCGAGGATTGACTTGAGGTCGGGGTACCATCAGTTGAAAGTAAAGGAAGAAGACGTTCCGAAGACCGCGTTTCATACAAGATATGGCCATTAGGAATTTTTAGTTATGCCTTTTGGGTTAACCAATGCACCTGCTATATTCATGGATCTTATGAATACCATTTTCCGGGAGTTCTTGGATATGTTTGTGGTTGTGTTCATTGATGATATTTTGGTTTATTCAAAAAGTAATGAAGAGTATGAAATTTTTTTAAGGGTTGTATTGCAAACCTTAAAAGAAAAAATTTGTTTGGGAAATTCAGTACGTGTGAGTTTTGGTTACAACAAATTTCTTTCCTTGGTTACATTATTTCAAAAAATGGCATAACTATTGATCCTACAAAAACAAAAGTTTTTGAAGAATGGCAAAGACCCACAAATATGACTGAGATCCGTAGTTTTCATGGATTGGCAGGTTATTACCGGAGGTTTGTTGACAATTTTTCATGGTTATCGAGTCCACTGACTTAGTTAACTCGAAAAGGTGTTATGTTAATCTTGATAAAAGAATGGAATGATTTTTTTCAGGAATTGAAAAGAATATTGGTGAATGCTCTAGTTTTTGCACTACCTTCTAGAAATGGTGAATTTGTTATCTACAGTGATGCTTCGTTGAAAGGACTGGGTTGCGTCATAATGCAAAATGATCAGGTAATTGCTTATGCTTCACATCAGATGAACCCACATGAGGTAAATTACCCTACACATGATTTGGAATTAGCCGCTGTTTTTTTGCTTTAAAAATTTGGAGGCATCATTTGTATGGAGTGAAGAGTGAAATATATACTGATCAAAAAAGTTTAATGTATATATTCACTCAGAAATAATTGAACATGATACAGAGGAGATGGATAGAATTGATCAAGGATTATGATTGCATGTTCCATTACCATCCAAGAAAATCAAATAATGTGGACGATGCTTTGAGTCGGAAATGTATTGTCTCATTAGCCATGCTACGTTTGGAACAAGATCCTTTGGTTTTTGATTTGATGAAATTCGGCATGGAAGTTGTTGCGGCAGGAAATTCTTATGTTTTGTTTCAGGTTTTAGTGAGATCATCTCTATCAAGAAGAATAAAGTAAGCGAAGAAGGAAGATAGTGAGTTACAGAAAAAGGTAGTGTTGGTTCATAAGGGTAAGTTTCCTGAATTTAACATTGATAATGATTGTGTTTTGAGGTTTGGAAAGAGATTATGTGTGCCTTCTAATTCACAATTGATGGATGAGTTGTTATGTAAATCTCATAGTTCTCTGTTTTTAGTTCATCCTAGCAGTAATAATATGTACAGAGATCATCAGGAGTATTACTAGTGGGTTGGAATTAAAGAGATATTGCTGATTTTAATGTGAATTGTTTGACTTGTCAGCAGGTTAAAGAAGAGCAACAATTACCAAAAGTAATGCTTCAGCCTCTACCAGTTCCAGAGTGGACATGGGAAAATATATCAATGGACTTTGTTGTGGGATTACCAAAGACATCTCGAGGTAATAATGTAATCTGGGATATAGTTGACCGATTGACTAAATATGCTCATTTCCTTCCTATTAGAGATACTTAGTCTCTAGATCAACTTTCTCGGTTGTATATTAAAGATATAGTTAGGTTGCATGGAGCTCCCCTCTCCATTGTTTCTGATCATGATCCCAGGTTCACTCTTATCATTAGGAAAGGCCTTCAGAAGTCATTGGGTACTGAATTAAATTTTAGTACAGCTTTTCATCCTCAATCAGATGGGTAGTCAGAACAAACAATCCAAACCTTGGAGGATATGTTACGTGCTTTCTCGATGGACTACCACCGATGTTGGGACAAACAACTTTCTTTGGTTGAATTTTCTTATAACAACAGTTTTCATTCCCGTATACAGATGGATCCATTTGAGGAATTGTATGTAAAGCTTTGTCGAACTCCATCTTTTTGGGATGAAGTAGGTGAATGAAATCTGATGGGGCCATAATTGGTAGAAGAGATGGCAGAGAAAGTTTAGTTGATTTAGAAGCACATGAGAATAGTTCAGAGCAGAGAGAAAAGTTATGCAGATAACTGGAGGAAGGATCTTTCTTTTGAGGTAAGTGATCATGTCTTTCTCAATGTTTTTCTGTGGAAAAGTGTGATGCATTTTGGTAAGAAGGGAAATTTGAGTCCAAGGTTCATTGGACCTTATGAAATTTTGGATAAAGTTAGATCAGTTTCATAGTAAGTGGCTTTACCTCCAAGTTTATCCCAGGTAAACAATGTTTTTCTTGTTTCTGTGTTGACAAAGTATATGCCAGATCTCTCTCATGTTTTGAGCCCAGAGATAGTTCAGTTGGAAGAGAATCTCTCTTATGAAGAACAACCAGTCCAGATTCTTGATAATAGAGAGCATGTGTTACGAAATATGGTAATTCACCATGTAAATGTTTTGTAGAAAAACTATATGGTTGAAGAGGCAACAAGGGTATCTGAAAATGCTATGAGGGATAAATACACCCACTTATTTTGATAAGTGGATAAAAATTGTGTGGATGCAATTTCTAAAAGGGGGGAAGGATGTGACATCCTAGGTAAATGAAGAATAATATATTTTCATATTTATTAATATTTGTGAATTAAATATTAATTTTAGCTTAAATGGGTTGCTATGGTCGATAGCGTACCCGATACGCAACAACGGGTTTCTTTGGAATCTTACGTTGCACACTAATAATATAATACTATTATTTTAAATGGAAGATAACTCCTAGTCGTTGTATTGGATGGAATGAACAAAACTAACTATAATATGGTTATACTTGTATTTATATTTATCCAATAAAAGGTATATTCTTAATATATGAATGAATATAATTTTAAGCATAATTTACATTAAAAGGAAGATTTACCAACTTTTAATAGAGAACACTTTTTAAATATAGTTTTGGTCACTTTAATACATGATATATGAAAAAATAAAATCCTTCTGTAGAATGAGGACATCAAAATTTACATTGGGTAATTTTTTGGTATTTTTCTGATAAAGTTCATTTTTTATGGAATAGTGAAAATACTGTATTTTAATTCAAAACTACGTTTTAATATAATTTATTTATATGGTTAGATAATAAATTTAATTGGTTTTAAAGTGAATTTGAAATATATTATTACCATTTAATCCAATTATGGTCATTTTAATTAATTTCACTTTGAAATTGGACATAAATAAGTATCAATCTGTTGATAGTTTTTAATTCGTAGAAACACGCTCTTTGTTTTGATAGCGACAATTAATTTTAAATTAATTTCTTCCACTTATGTGTTTTGATTTTGGAAAATTGGATTCCATATTTGGAATCAGGAGGCCTTAATTGTGTAAATAGGTATCTTTTATTTTTATAAATTTTAAATATTTACTTCAGTAAATATTTTATTTACCGTGGTTAAAGGGTAAATCAGGTAAATAAGGGTAAAAAAATAATATTATAATAACATAAAATTACCCGTAAACCTATCTTAATCCTATTTGATGATTCATTTACTTCCATTTGAATGTTTGGGTCGATTTTGGGACCCCATTGAGCCACATGGGAGTGATAATGACAATTTAGATTAATTAATTTAATGTGAAGACAAAAATGACATTAAGAAAAATCCTTTAGTAATTAATTTTTATATGGTGTTATATAATTACTATTTTCAACAATAAATATTCATTAAAAATATAATAACATTTCTTACATCATGGTAGTTTTTTTATAATTTTTAGACATCAAATAAAATAAATTATTTATGATACAATAATGATGCAATTTTTACCTCATTAATAAATGATTTATATAAATAAGATCATTATGATTAAAATATTATCCAAAACATGTACAATTCTGATTGGATGATTTTATTTCGAATATGAGTCATCTTATATTTGACCCCAATGATTTGTGGACCATTATAAACCGAATATATGTTTATAATAAAATAATATTTTCAAACATTCCTAAAGAGCCCCTCCTCTCCCTTATAAAAAGAGACCACTATTAACCAATTCCTCACATCTCTCATGCTATTTGGCTCTTCCAAACTCTACCCAATTAATCTCCCTACATCCCTCTCCTCCTCTTAGAATCCTTACCTTTGGAAGAAGGAAATTAATTAGTCCTTTGGTTCAATGAAAAGTGAGTTGCCCAAATTAAAGTTTACCCTTTCTCTTAAATTGTTTTCTTTTATTTTGCTTTTACAACCCCTTAACACTTTTTATTTCCTTTAATTTGTTAAAAAAATGTATCCGAAATATACTAGGATTTTTTTATGATAAGGATTTGAACTACACTTACACCCACCTCCTTCTAATGGATGAAAAACATAATGTTTCTCTTGATGGAAAACTAACGCCTCACAGAACGATGATTGTTAAATTACATCTTACCACCTCGAATGGTGGCCATTATGATGGAACTATATTTATATATGATATATATTATGTTTATGATTTCCTTATTCTTCTGTAATTTCCATTTATGTCAAGCCTTTATGGTTTCCATATTGGGTAAATACGATAATCTAATTTGAGGAAGTGCGGACTACCGCCCCCTCAAAGTGATGTGACTCGTTAATGCCCTATGTGGGATGTATAAAGGATAGAGTTAATGATATTATATATGATATTATATTGGAATTATAAAATACCTATTTATCATTATGTTTTAATTCCATTAAAATCAGAAATATAAATGAAAGTTGTGTTCATGCGTACGTACGGATTACCGTCTCCAGGAACGATGTGTTTCATTTCTAATCTCCAAATGTTATGTAATCTTCTAAACACATGTACCTAATTGATATATATGATATATATGATATCTAAAATCATGAATACCATTCTGGATATAATAGACTATTTACCAAATGGACAACTTGTAAATATAAGGTGTTCATTTTTGACCCAAGTACCAAATATTGACAAAATGAACATTATTAACTAATATGGTTACATAATGTTCATAACATAGTAATAAGTGATATGAAAGGAATAATAAACATGAAAAAGGTTCTTAAGCAAGTAGAAATTTAATTTAATTTATTATTCAGGAGATTAAAGAACGAACGGGTAATGTCAGACACGATGTAAGGGACTTCGTCTCAATATTCTTTCATTGAGACATTTTTAGTTTTATACACGACTCTATTTTATACGGTGTATAAACCCCTTTGAATTTTCATTTTATTCAAAGGGAATCTATTTATATGAAGCGTTTTACTAAATGAAAAGTTGTAATGTTTTTTTTAAACATAAGCGATGACAACGACCTTTCCGCTGCTGCGAGTATTATTTGATCTTTGGCTTCCTTAACATGCCGGAATGTTTTTTTAGGAAAAAATAAATACCATATACTCTTTTTACGTATTTTGGTATTGAAAATGATTTTGAGAATGGATTTATTATTTCAATATCATGAGATGATATTTTATTATTTCAGTGTTGAAATGTTATCTTTCCTTTATGCTTATGTTATGTGTTATGATCCTGTTATGGTTATTGGGCATTATTTACATATATGGGTGGTTCCGTGATAAACCTAGGGAGGGTGAGCATGAGATAGATCTCCAATGCATTGGGTAACATGACGGAGGTAAACGTGAATGTTTCTCCTAAGAGATTTAGGGAATATACTGTGATGGGTATTCCAAAGTAACTCCCTATGTAGCTGTGATATCTACAATGTAAGTATGGTATGGATGCCGCAAGTTACCTTTATGAATTATGATTTCTATGTGTCCTTCATAAATCTTATGATTTCATGTGGTAAGTATAAGAGGTCATGTTTTGTATGTATTATGAACAAATGGTTTCATTCATTATTTCATAACCCATAATGAGCCTTTTATACTCATCCCAAGTTTTGCAATGTTTTCACAGGACCTAAAGATGAATAGGGTCAAGGATGAGATCAAGGAAAAGTCATGCTATCTAAAACATGGATCTATACGTGAATCTTTTTTCAAGAGTTCATGTTTTGTAAAAAAATTGGAATTGTTTAGAAATGTCTACTTTTTTATTTTTGAGATGTAATGAAATTGTTATGTATAATTCTCTAAAAATATAAACCAGAAAAGATCCTCAACGTGAATTATCCATTTATTTCAATATCATGTAATGTTTAAGGTCGGGTATTTATATAGATGTTTATAATATTTTATTTAAACAAATTCCAAACGTATCATGACGATATTTTTAATAAGTAAAATATTTTTAACATTGGATTACCTATATAAATTTAAAAAGTATTAATTCACTTTGAAAATATAATGTACTTATATTCATATGGGTAAATAATTTATTAATTTTTTTAATTGACATTATTATAAAATTTTAACATGATTTGGATGCTGTAATTATTCAGGTAATGGAAAAATTAAATAAAGGATAATAATTCAAAAATAATAAATATAATTTTAGAATAATAATGTGATAAAAAAATAAAAGATTCACATGAAATTTAAATGATATAATAAAACATATGGTTCTAATTTTATATGTTTTCTTTCTAACAATAAAATTATTGTAATAAATAGTTCCAAAAATTTACATTATTGGATTTTTTTAATTATTTGACAAGATATAAAATTTATAAAAATAAAATATTCATCCATGTGATTAGGATATGAGTTATAATTTCAATATATCTATATTTATCAGTCTTTGTTCATTTTATTGTTAATATATGGACTCTCTATATGTAAAAATTAATTTTGTCACATTAAGAGTTATACCACTTAAATGGGGGAGGGGGTTATAACTGAATGATGAGGGTATATACATTGTAAAAAATTCTCAAACATTTACTGTAAGAGATTATTTTGAACCATTTTTGTCTTATATATTAAAAACAACTTTATATTTATTTTTATTTAAAATTAAATTATTTTAATATTATTATAAATTTAGTGATGGTACCACCCCTCACATATAGTGGGGAACATCTTCTTTTCATTACATCAGTCATAAAACTCCCCCTTTTTAGAAAATTCCTTCCCAAATAACATCTAAGAATCTATATATTTGTTGTACAGTCTTTATTTAGGGTAAAACAATAACCTTTTAAGGCTTCTATTTTCAATCAAACATTGCTTTTGAAACAGGGCGATTAACTATTATCTTCATGTTATAGTTTTGTTCTCATTCCACCTTGTTAGTATATTAATTAGACATGGTAAAATAATAAAACTAGTTTTATCTATATAATTATATGTTATTTGGTTTAAATCATAACCTTTATCTGTATTCAAATTCAATCTAATGGGATGAGAAATCATTATTCGTCAGTGTGGTGGACTGCAACCCCATGAACCGATACAATTAAATATCCTTCATTGTACCTCATGAATATAAAAAATGAAATAAGTAATGTTTATATAATATATTCATGACATATTTATCTTAATAGAATTATAATATATAATTTAACTTATTTTTATTCAATGAAATGAAAAATAAAAATGAAATTTATCCGTACATGTGGACCACCACCACCACGATGTGATGTGATTCAATTTTAAGTATGATATAACATTGATGATTAATATATAAGTATATTTAATCATGATATAAAATATGTAGGATATTATTATCAATATATAATGACAAATATAAAAATTATATCATTTCTAAAATGAACATGGAAAAATTGAAATTTTACACAATTTTAGGTATGACCAACTATCTCCAAGATTGTAACAAAGTTAGTTTCTTATAATAATGTTTAATATATGGATTTAAAAGTATAATTTATCAAAATAAATGAAAATTATTTAAAAAAATTATTATATATATGATTTAATAATTATCTGTTTTACTATTCAACCTACTGATGTCATGTTGGACTTATCATATAATTATAACAAAAACATCTTATATGAATATATATGATTATTCATTTCCAAGTAATTGGAAAAAAATTGTATAAAAATAATAATTAACATGAAAATGAAATTTGAGTATGTAATTATTTAACCAAATTTTATTATTATGTTAGATAGATAATATAGGCGATGATTCAGACACAAGGTAAGGTATTTGTCTAGCATTTATTTCAGTGGGACACATACCTAATATGCTACATATTTATATTTTTTATTATATATATTACATTAATTATTATTAATATTATCTTCATGAATATTACTAGATATAAATATACATATAAATTCGATTTTTTCATGGGACTTATGATTCAAATTATTCCAAATGTTGATTGGATTATTTCACAATCTCATCGTTATTCAAGATTGTCTATATCTAATTATCTATCAAGGAATAATCATTTTTCATTATTAATGTTTTATTAAATATTTTTAAAATATTATACTCACTTAAAATTTATTAAAATAAAATTTACCTATGATTTAAATTTTATAACTTTATTTAGAAGATTAATTTTTTTCAGGTATATTTTGATTTTATTACCCAAAATATTTAATTTATTTTTTTATTATATATGACATGATTGTCATTCATCATCACCATGGATCGTCAATTCATTTATTCTTTCTTTAAAATTTTTAAAAATTATTTAAAAATCAATTATTTTCATTTTAATTTTCTCTTTATAATTATAAAAATATGTTATTTTAACATAAAAAAGTTATTTCCCTCAGGATTTATTCTGAATATACATTAAAAATTATATTCTATCTAATATGGTATCCATTGTTGTTAGATAAGAATTATTGGGGTTATTATATAAGGAAATCATCCTTATTGTTTTTCTCAATGATATATATTTTTGGTGAAAACATTAAAATTTTATGAAACCCATTTTAATTCCATTATTTATTTTTTGACGAAATGTTTATTAAACACATTTGTTTTCATGAATTCTGATATAATGATTTATTATTATTTTATGGAAAAAATTATTACACTTCTAAATATGGTATAGTTTGGACATATATATTCTTCAGATAAATTATCTAATGTTTTATATCTGTTATCATTTTCATGGGAAACAATTCGATGTGCATGATCTATTAGGGGAAACAAGTCAATATTCCAGGTCGACAATGAGAAATTAGTTTTGGTGCCTAATTTGATAGTTGTATTATTTATCTTAAACTTATGAAGTGGATTCTATAATTATGATGATATTAAATATATTTATTATAGGAACTTATAATTCATGGTTATGTTTTGATTACTTCTCATTATTATTCTTCATGTATTTGAAAATTTTATTGTTTTATTATAATATTTCATGTTTGTAAACATTGTCAGATTGGGTAGGAAAACCGTAAGTTATAGTCATTATGTTATTCCCTTAATATTATCTTATGATTTTAGATTAATATTGAATGATATAATTTATTCTGATCATTTATATACATCTAACATCAATGTTTCTTTTGTGTCATTTTCATAGGTCTTCAATACTGATGATGCATGAACTTTTTTCATAATGTATTTTTTTGTAAATATTTTTTTGATATTTTTAAGATATATCACAGAGTAAGGAAATATTGGATTAAAGGGATATGATAAATATCTTTATATACCAGTTGTTCATGAGAAGAAGTCATTAAATATTTTTATTAATTTCCTAAAATTATAAATCTAAAAGGTCCTTTATAATGTCAGTGATCAAATTTTAATTTTTTAAATTTTAAATTTCATCATAGAAAAATATTTGTCACATTTATATGTAACAACTCCATAAATTTTACATTTTTATCAAAATATCTAGATATACACTTTTCACGAAGATACAATAATTGTTAGATGAGGGTTTATACATCATGGGTTATTATGATGTTTTCATGAGATGTTATCTTAAGAGATATCGATAGGGTATATAAGTTTGAAGAAAACCAATTTTAATAGAATTAGAAATCCTTTTCTTGGATTTATGGAAATTTAATTTAATGATTCTAATTAAATATCGAGATAGGTATATGTAACCCTTATGTTTCACATAATGAGTTATTTTTTGGAAGAATGTACTTAATCGTTGTAGGAATAAGTTTTAATGTTATTTATAATGTCTAGTGTTCATATGATCATTGATTTCATGGTAATTAATTCTTAATAATTTATTTGGATGGATATTGAAATGAAAAATATAACCATTGGGGACAAAAATATTCCAAATGGATGAATATTTTATGATTTTTAAGGATTTTTAAAACAATTTTGAGAATTTTATATATATTTAATAAAAATTGTTTTACAAAAGAATGAAAAAAATTTATATCACATAATGAACTCTTACATCCAAAAATATTGCGAGGATGTAACCCATAGTCGATGGGTGATAAGGGTGCATCACATTCCACCCATATATGTAGTTTCAGAGTTAGTATGACTTATTAATTCTTTTTTAAAATTTTAAAATAGATAAATGATATGTTAATTTTCGAAATATATGGTTCAGGATATATATAACCATTCTATTAGTAACTAAGTTGGTGTTAAGTAAATAATGTTATTTTGGAAGATGTTCCCTATTTTGGGAACCCTATTAGATTTATGAAAATAAAATATTATATAATTTTATTTGAGGAACTAATGTTATATTTTAATTTAGAGTCATATTTGATTTTATCATTGATTTAATATGATTTGTGTCACTTTTTAAAATAATTTACATATCTTGGAATTTAAATTTTAGGGTGTGAAATGTTTTCTAGAAAAATCTTAAATTTATCTTCTAAAAAAATGTGATCCAATTATAATTATTTTTGGGCTTTAATATTATCTTAAAATATTTTTAGGAGAATTAGGTGTATATTTTTTTTGAAATTATATCAGTTGTGATTTCTGTGATATTGTGGAATTTTTGATATTAAAGTAGTTTTTCCTTATATAATTTTTTTCTCTTTTTGGGAATCCTCTAATCATGTACAAGTCATTTTCATTTTATATATTTGTAAATACAAGAAGAATAATGTTTTTATTATTATTTAGATTATTATTTATAATAAAATTTCCTTTTAGTGCTTTAAACATGAATTTCTTACCCTAAATAATCATCTTTTTTAGAAAAAGATTAATTTTTTTTAAAAATTATTTTAAGGTTGAAATTGTACTTTTCAAATAAGTATATTTCCTCAAAATCATATAATAGTAGGTATCATGACTCCCAAAATCATGTAAAGTTTTCTTAAATATATATTGTAGTCTATTTTATATTCATACTGACATATCGATTGACTTTTAACCCATTAAATATTTTCATTATTTTGATGGTTAAATTTCCATTTATCAAGTTGTTTATACATATCAATGAGTCCATTGGTGTTAGTTTTTTTATATCAATTTCTTCACATTCGAACAATGAATTCCCACATTGAAGCCTAATTATGTGTGATTCAATATGAAATATGTACATCTATTTATCCCTTTGGGAATGGATGTTTTATTAACCATATTTACGATATGGGATTTCTACAAATTTATTTTGAAAAGACAATCCCCTGGTTATGTAGATTAAGAAAAATTATGCAGAAAAAATTTACAAAATTGGATGGAGTGAAAACCCCAAATATTTTAAAAAGGAAATTCAATATTTAATAGAATACAATATATAAAAACCCTAGGTTAAAAGAATAATAAAATAATATTAGGTAAATGTGTTTGTTATAACATAATTGTTAAATTAACTAGTATAAAAATGGAGTAAGGATTTTGTATATACATTTAAATTTCATAATCCAAATAATTTTAATGAACAATTATTATGAAGAAATTACTTAATTTTTATTAATTCCATTTAATTTCTCAAAAATATAGTTTCTTTTAAAAAAATTCCTTTTTTATGAGATTATATTAAAAATAATTTTTAATAGCTCCAATAAATTTTATTTATTTATTTTTATTCATTAATTCACCATGAAAAAGTAATCATAAAAATGAATCATTTATAATTTAATAATTATATTTATTTCTAATGAATTGTGAAAAATAATGATAAATATAATAACTATACCTTTTAAAATATTATTTACAATGTAAAATTATATATCACATTAATATTAGATTTTTATTATTCTTTTTATTTAAAATAATTTTATTTGAATTTTATATATTGAGTTTATAACATAATTTTTTTTTCAAAAAAAGTATTTTCAAGAGAATTTTTTTTTGAAAAAATAATTTTCATTGAGTTTTTGTTGTTTAATTATAAAATACATTATTCTAATTTTTTGTTTTTTATTATGAAAAAGTAATTAAATATTATTAATAATAGTTTGAAAATTTTTTAACATATATTTTTTTTAATGTTTTTTTATTTGAAATGTAAACATATTAATTTTTGTTAACATGGTGAAGGGGGTATAAGGTAATTTATAGTTAAATATAGAATGAAAATGTATATACAATTATCATGACACTTTCGAAAATATTTTTTTTATGATTATAGAACATCTATATTAATAAAAATGTCTAATTTTTTACCATTGGTGCTACATGGTTAATTTTAGGTCTTTTAAGTTATTTTATTTTATGAAAAGTGAAACATGTCGACCTCCAATATTAAAAAAATAATATATTTTAGTCATTGAGTGGTACATAGGTCATTATGAAGTCTAAATAATATTGTTAAATATAAATATATTATCTAAATCATTTGTATTTAATTTAATTTTATTTATTATATTATATTACCTTATATTCTTACACAACGAAGATACAGTATTTATTTAATTAATGAATAAATTGAAGTCATATTCAAAATATTATTAAAAATAAATTTTATTTATAAATGATGTGATCATGAAAATTTATATTACTATTACATATTGATGATATAATAAAATATATTTTTTTAGTTTTATATGTTATAGTCATATTATTAATATCTATGTATTTAATAATTGTAAAAAATTTCATTATAGATATTTTTTATTTTTTATTATATTATTAAATTATCTAATATTTCTAAAAATGTTATATTCATCTAGGCTATTAGGATAATATTTAAAATATCATGTATCAAGCATTTATTGTTCTCATTTAATTTATATTAACTATAATCACCATCAAAGATTAGTAATTCATGTTGTAATAGTAAGAGTTAAAGGGGATTATTGGGGGTGAAAACCTGAATAAAATTGTATAAAATTAGTTTGATAATGTATAATTTTTATTCGAGGATAGTATGTCAACCAAAAAACATCATGTATTATATATAACTATCTATGGTTGAATTTTTAAATGACTATTAATTTATATGAATTTTATATTTTTAGAAATTCTGTTAGTGCCCATCCTCCCTAATATAAAAGGGAACAACTTTTCTTTATTAAATCACACATTTAAAACCATTTTTTCAACCAATAATACTCCAAATAAATTCATAGAATCCATCCCCTCATTATAGTGAACATATTTTATACATAACTATATACTTTTAATTTTAATTTTGTAAAGCCAGATAAGGTTTTCCAAAGAATATGTATAAATTTGAATAGCCGTTTTACGTTCTGTTTCTTCTCCTATTGCATTAAAATTTTATTCTACCATGTCAAAATAATTAAAAAAGAATAGAATATATATTGATGTGACATTATGTTAAAATATTAAACCCTCTCATTCTACAACATTTGTCAAATGGATGAATAATTCATCATTCATCTATATCCCAAACTATAGCATCACGAACCGACACAGTTCCGTTTCCATGAAATTGTCTTAAAATTCTTTTTAGTGATGGTATTAATTCTTATATATGATATTAATGACTTATTTGTCATTATATATATATAATATATCATTTACCTTCTATCCATTCCATGCTCTGAAAAATGACTACTTCATACATGTGTGTGTGTGGTATACCACATCCAGAAGATTATGTGATTTATTTCTTATCACCAATTTACATATATAATATATGTATCTATATTTAAATAATTATTAAAATATTTTAAAATATTATTATTAAACATCAGATATATAAATTATAGTCACCTCCATTCCATAATGATTTTGGAAAATTGTAATATTACTCATGTGTATATATGGGCTACTGTCTCTATGATAGTATGATAGCTTTTTTTCATAACCATCATTAATATTTTTAAAAAAAAATTATAATATATTTATAGAAATGAATGTTATTATATTATTATTGTTTAATATATTATGTAATAATGAACTCTTTGACCGTAGTAAACATACTGATGTCACATTGGACATTGTGTCAAAATATTTTAAAACAAATGATGTGAGAATAAATGATTATGTAATAGTTAGAAATGGTAATATGTAATATAAAATGTATAATAAACATGAATACATATCTTCATAATTAAAATAATTATCCTATTTTCATTTTTCATGATGAAATAGAATGTATGTTGTGACAAAAATTGAACACAAGGGGTTTTTTGGCATCTTTAATTTCAATAACCTCTTGAATTGGATGCAACTTGACTGATCCTTCGAGCCAGTTCGTCACATTTCTTGAACCATACCACCTCTTATTCCCAAGGCTTCTAACTATGATTGATTTTCTAGGTTGTGAATGTAGTGAGAATATTTAGTCATATAAGAGTTATAAAATATCATAAAAAGCTATGTATCGTACAAAAAAATATAATAGATGATTTCATATGGATTAAATAAAAATAAATAGAACATGTTGTAATAATATTGGAAAATCTATGAAATATGGAATAGCCATGGAATATATAGAACACTAGTCATGCACTTGTATTATTGCACAAAAAGGAGTGAAATAATAAATCAGAAATTAATTTCATATGTACTTCTACTAGATATGATCTAGACCACATATATGGTATCCAAACACAGTCGAACTACATCATCCCAAATATAAGTATCTACATCTACAGCTCTGACCGATCATGCAACATTGGGCCTTATTCCTACAAACCATACATATGTTCTTAACTTAAAATGAATATATATGGTCTACATGAAAACCAAGGTACATGAACAAGGTGAAAAATAATCTCATTTTTAAACCATAATGATGTACCTATAAATTTCCTATCATAAATTCATTCTCATGCAATATGATCATCATAGTCAAAACATAACAATAAAGATAAATAAATCATGTAATTTGAAACTATATTCAAACCATGGATCCATGACCCCAATCAATTAATTAATAAGATATCATGTATAGGTATATTTATAAGCGTATATATGCATCAACCCATACCTCTATATATAAATATGACTATACTTGATTTTGGTGAATTACTGACAAAAAATCATCAATAGTCAATCCATGTGTCCACAATCCCAATGGGATGGACATCATGTACCGATGAATTGAGATGGATGTTATACCACTAATGTTGTGTAACATTATTTTGATCTATGGTTCTATAATCCCAATGGAAAAATACCTACATCGAATAGAACCTAAAATTCCTTTGAGAAAGCTACATCACCATAAGGGGATACTTTTCCAAAACCTAGGTTCACCCATACTCATCTCCAATATCTACAATGAATGATTACACTGAGGTGCATATATATACTATAAATGGTAACTGAACTGGATGATATTCTACTGATTCCATGTAAAACAATTCCAATATATAAGCCCTATGTCCCAATCTATAGGTGTCCTGGACATTGAGACTCAGATGAACCCTAAGAATTTAACCTATATGAGATATGTAAGGAGATCTCATCATGGATATTTCAAATCAACCGATGGATATATCTAATCATGGGGAGTGTAATATTACTTATAAATTGGGATATTATAATCATCCAGGAATATCTAATGATTTCAAAAGTAGTGTCCAACATCACATTCTAGAAACTGATCATCAAGAACGTAATCATTTATTTCACTCTGAAAACTGTAATAATCCATGAGTATAATTATATCAAGGATATCATAATCATCATTTTCAATTGAATAATAGAGGAGGGAATAAAAATTATCATCAACCAAGAAAGTAGAGTCATACATGGGAATCATTACAAGGAACTCCATTTTTATATATCATAATCATAGGATGAATATCTAGAGCCCATCAATCTCCTCTTGAAATAATAATAATACAATAATAAAATATACAAGATAAACATCCATATCCAATGTACTACCATTGGTTATAATAATAAATACTAAATAATGTGACTATAATTCCAAATCCTAGAAATGTATATCTAGTCATCCTAATAAATGTGTACAATGAATCCATGGAATAAATTATGAGAATCCAAAAAGTAAATAATGATTCCCTATGTCATGATCATAATAAAATAACGTGAAATTATCATTAGTTATAATCATTGCATCAGAAGTAAACGTGTGTAATGAAAAAAAGAGTGAGGATGGCTGAATGCCTAAACCACCACTACAAAATCATCTTCAAGGGATAACATGTTCAACATGTGTTATATTGTGTAAACTTCTAAAATCTTTACATGAACCTGAAATTCATGCTTAGTGTTGGTCAAATATTGGGGCACACTGTACATCCATCATGTCAAAATACCAAAGAGGCATCTTACATAGAATCCTTGAGATATCAACATAAGATAAGTCATCCTACATAGGATCCTTAGCTCTAAATTGATAGGGAATGAATTTTACACAGGATCCTCAAATAGTAAGCGATAGGGGAATCCTATATGATATCCTAAGTATGTTACACGGGATGGTGTATCCTACATGGGACCTATAGAATTAGAATAAGAATTTATGGTATCCCACATGGGATCCTTGGAATGATATAAAAGTAAAGGGATCCTAAAAGGGATTCCATAGATCAGCTGGTAAACAATGGAATTCCCTAGATAATCCTTAGTCAATATTAAATAATGAGAGGAATCCTAAAATGGATCATTTATATTAATATGTATACATATTCATCTTACACAAGATCCTCCAAAACCTATTATCTCACGGATTCTTAGTCTAGATGGGAACATCTCGAAAAGTAGACATCCTCATGTAATCCTATGAGGGAATAATTATGTGATATTGATAATTTCCCATCATAGATAAACATGTCTCAGTCTCTGGTGTCAATTGGATAAGATTCATATAAGTAATACCTGCTTCTTATAAGAAAAATAAAAAAATTCCTCCCAGGACTCAACAAACCACCTGAAGGGATTGAGAATACCGATTTACAAAATAAGAAACTCAAAATGGACTCCACATGGTTCCAAAATAAACTCCTATGTGTAAAAAGATGAAACCCCTCAAAAGGGATGATAGGATGGAGAACCTGGTGTGTGTACAATGGTACACTATGTGTACACTAAAAACTACATCTGTCCATCTACTCTAACCAAACATGGTGTGTAAAAACTCATGTACATGAAATATTCATATTGTACATGATATGAACGCTACATGGGTACCTACCCGCATACCTCTCATGGCGCGACCATGTATATACCCCTTCAATGTATCTCAAGACACCATGTGATATACATGGGTTAAAACCAATTACACTAAATTAAATGTTCCTCATTCATATACAGTATGGTAGGGTACTAAGGTACAAAGCCGAGTTCTCGAGAATGGGATGTATAAATCCAACATCGTGTGTAAATCGAGAAATATCATCTTCCTATAACATGAATAACACATGGAATTTTTATCCTAAACCACACATCATTTTATAGGTTTTATAAAATAAAAAACCCCAATAACTGAAGAACCCCTATTCTATTATAAAATTAATAGATTCATCCAATAGGGCTCCCAATCAAGCATAAAATGGGGGTAAAATTAAAAAAACACAAATCTATTAGGATTATTGGAAAACATAAAAATGGACTACCCATGGGCGGAGTCCAATGAAGATTCCTCTATTTCCACACTCCGGAGCTACCGTATGATGATTTTGGGAATCCTAATGTCTACGGTGGTACCTTACTTCCTCTCCCTCTCCTTCAACTTCTCCATATATATTTTTCACTCTTTTTCACACTAAAGATAATCCAATGTTGGGGTCTTATAGAATCCATAGTAGAAGGGGAAAAAGAAAAGTTAAATATAATTAATTGAAAAATAATAAAATAAAAGGGGGATCGGCCTGGCCCGACTCCCTACATGAGATTATTCCCTTACTATGTAAAACTCTCATTTATAAACTCAATGGATAATAAAAAAATATTGATCCATCCTTCAATTTAAATGATATATTTTAACTAAACAACATGAATAGATTAATATTTCATAAATTATATATTATATATTACTTATTTATCTAACATTATAATGGAACAAATTTTCAACAAAATAATTTACTAGTGTAATAAAATATTCTAGGACCAATGATGTGGGAATGAAAAATTACTCTAGAGTGTTTGATTGTGTAAAATTATATTTTTAACAATTATAAGAATCTTGAAAAAAATCATACTTCTTCTCATAATTACATTATACAAAAAAATGGTTCTTACAATTTCCCAAACACTATACATATATTCCATGATAAGCTCTATGGTATGACTAGAAGACAATATCTCAATCCAATAATTTTCACCAATAATAAATATTGATTGTGAAATGACCAGTCTCATAGAACCCACAACCATCTCATTCCTAGTAGAAGTTCATATGTGAATGATAAATATTGCCCAAAACAATAATACCATTCTATTCATCTGAATATCAATAATTGAGCTCAATATTCAATATCAATTGTATGATAAAAAATTTAAATGAGATTTACCACCCACAAATGGAAAATTATATATATCTCACTATATATCATACCTTATACCACACCATAAGCACATCCTCAATAGGTTATTCTATCAAAGAATTTAGAAAATTTAAAATGAATTTATCCTAGACATAATACCAAACCACTATCAGTGTACACAATATGATTTAAAATAGATTATTATTCACTAAAACATTTAATACACTAATATTTTATCGATCTATGTGTAAAACTCTATCAAAACCAAAATCATTTCAAACAAGTCTATACATTATTTTAACAAACACCTGGAACAAAATCTCAAAAAAATAATTTTCCATGGTAAAAAATGGTTCAATGATTTCACAAAACATAATTCATCCCAATGTCTCATCTAGTGTTGGAAAAAATCACCATTTAATAAAAAATAGAAATAAATGATTCCCATAGAATGTATTTAAAACATTACTATTCAGCTCGCAATTGACCTCTCACCTATTACGATTCAAAAAACACCATGAACATACAGTGTGATCCTTTACCTCCAACCTCACACTCTAGTGAGTCGTCAAATATTAAAACCATGACAACCATGTTAAATGACTTGTTATTTTCAATATTCTAGAAAACACCTTGGAACTCCTATTGAAAATAGCCACCCGACATGTTCCATTATTATTTCTCTGACAACCTAACAACTAGCATCGTACTAATCAAGACTGTCTACCTGTATTATAACTCTCTTAACAATAATGAAAAAACTATTCGAGAAATATTAGTACTTGAATAGTCCTTCCCATTAAAATTATTCTTATTACCAAAAAAACCCTATGTTATAACTTACTTGTTAATGGAAAAAACATATCCATATCATAAATCCTGAGCACTAATCATGAATCAGTATAAGAATTATTGTACCACCAATATCACTACTTATAAATGATCCAAATAACATGGCCTATGTTCTCACTCATAGTTCCCTTGATCATAACATTAAATCGACCTACATTGGTTAATGTCCAAACTAAGGGTCTATAGGTCTCCCAACAAGTGTTAATGATCAATTCCCACAACAAGGGCCTGGGTTCTAACCATATACAATAGAAGGTAAAACATATATAAATAAATTAAATATCACAATATCCTATAAGTGTCAAAAATTCCAATAAGACTTGTAATGCCCTAATTCTCAATGATCATTCTCATTAGGGAATCCTCCCAAAGGTCATGATAATAATAAATATCTGATTCTTAATTAACAGACATTATCCATACCCACAGGGTAATACCAAAATGAGGTCCATGGGATCATAACATATTAGTGCACATCAGCGTCATACTTATTGATCATAATAGATAACCACAATGTCGTTTGTTACGTAAAATTTCATTCCAGTCTATGTTGGAAAAAATGTATAGAATGTTAGTTCAACTTTAAATCATTGAACTTGCTAAAAATTGATAAGGGGAATAAAACATGGAAATCATGTGCCATCTCCACCTACTATAGTTACTACACATCATTTGCATGTGGACTGTGTAATCATCCTCACCACCAAATATCTAACTGTAAATCCACTCAAGCTATTATTAGATGAAAAAATATTATAATATTGGATAAATTGTGTATAATACCACCCAAAACATATATTGGATAACACCATTTAGGGTTTTCTCACATAATCAAAAAAATAAACTATCATTAGTAAAATCACACACTAGTAGGCCTATATGATGGGAATCCTACACAAAAAATATGGTATGAATGTTTCAACATTACTTTTGTAACCAAGATTCAAAATAAGTCTTTCACCTTTTAATAATGAATTGGGTCCTGAAATCCATAATAATTATAATCATTCACATTAAAGTTGTGTCACTAGATGAGAAAATAATACACATCTACAACATCATAGATCAAAGTCATAATTCCAATCACCTAGTAACCAGAACATTATACCAAAACAAGTGATCGCGATGTACTATTATAATATCAATAACATGTTATAAAAAATACTAATACTCCTATCTAATATATTTTCAAAATTATATCCACTGAATGAAACATATATGAATTTAGTTGGTTACCTCCTATCCTGGTTTCCAATAAATTGGTGCTTCGGGCTAGTGTTTTGTGTGGCCTTAAGTTAACCTCCCCATATGCAAGTGGATTCCAAATTGGATCGAAATAATGTTTTTAAATAATGTGTAGAATTTTACCTCATATCTAAGTAAAAAAATATATGAAATTTATAAATTTCATACAAATATTTAAATAAAAAGTGTAGTGAAATGTTAAATAAACTGAAATAGGAAATGTAGTAATAATAAATAAAAATATATAAAAGTCCACACACAATTTCATACATGAAAAACTGGTCACCCACTCAGATGACATTACATAATGGAGTGAAACATGTAATGTAAAAAATAAAACTACAAGTATCAACTAATAACTTAGAGCTAGAATACTTAAATGATCTCCCGAAACTCTCAAACTACATTATCCCAAACCGTTGAATCCACATGAGCAACTATTCTTGATCATTCAACACTAGACCGCCTCACTAGCCACCATGGATCTGTGATCAAACTAAAATTTAGACATAAGGTACACACACAAATTCAGGGTCAATTAAATGGGATAGAATTTAACTTAGTAGGACACCATTATTATGCTCCTATAAATATTCATTCATAAGTTTATATTCATGAAAAATAATTAGAATAGCTGAGACTCAACTGAAAAGTAAAATTTAGAACATAATATAAACCACATTCGATCCTCAAATCCTTGATACCAGTCAACTGGGCATGCCAATATCAGGTATATTTATATATATATTTTTATAAATGTATATTACAATACAAGTACATATATAGGTAAATATAAATATATCTCTGTGTTGTGGATAAATATTATAAAATAATCAGCAATCAATCCATGTGTTCGTAATCCAAATAATGTAGATATATTTTTCATTGGAATTGATATGGATTTTGTAATACTCATTTTTTATTTCATTTATTCAACATTTGGGTATAAAACTACAAACGATAAATACCTTCTTCGGAATGTTTTGGAAATCTCTCTGAATAGTCTACATCATTATTGAGGGATACTCTTCCAAACCCTTGGTTCACTCATACATACCTCCAATCAATGTGAAGAAGGATTCTAGGGATTCACAACCATACATCCTATATATGGTCACTGTGATATAATTTTTGGTTCTCGTGGCCGTTAAATATAGTCCAATATCTAATCCCTCGGCCCATATCTATAGGCAGTCACAATATTGAGACTTGAATTGACCATAAAGGTATTTACCATAGGTGATATGTAATAAGATATCAGTGGTGATATGCCTTACCTACCCATTGAGGGGAATAAACTAGGATATATTAATCAACAATATCCCTCAAAAGAGAATATTCATATATTAGAGTATAATATTTGAAATAAAATGTCTAATATAATAGTCCAAGAACTAATCTAGGATAACATAATCATACCTATCAATTAGGAGGGCATAATCATCTACATGTATATATCGATCTAGGAGAGTGGAATCATCCTCATCACATGACAAACCAGTGAGTGATTAATCATCCCCATCACTCAAGAGATTAGAATCATACACGAGTTTCTGTAGTAGACACCAATACACTATATCATATTCATTGGTTCAGTAGCTAGATTCTAGGAAAATGCTATATGAATCTCAATAATACAATAATAAAAGGACAAACAATCATATCGAATGTAGTACCTCTAGGTTTTCAAATAAATATGAAATAACATGGATAAAAATATAGATCATATGAAGGGTGACACACACTACCAACACCACCCAATCCTAATGTACGTTCTCATGGGAAGTTAAGAATTGAGTAAAAATATAGGTCTGTCAATTAAAAACACTATAGTGGAATCCAAAAAGGCATCCTTGATATATTTTCATATCCAGAGGAATACTACTCATAATACTTAGTTGTGAAGACATAACGGAAAAAAATACATGGAATCCATTAATGATAAGAAATAGATGTATCCTATATAAAATCCTTGGTGTTCTACATAAGAAGGGGTTTCTTATATAGAACCCATAGTAGTAGTGTAGGAATAAATGACTTCCCACATGGGATCCTTGTAATATTATTCTCTTATATGGATCACACAAGTGACTGCATATTTTAGGTTGTAATATAATTCTTTTCTTTGGGGACCCTCAATACAAAAATAATGAGAATGATCCATACTACAAGAAATCCTCTACATAGAAATGTAAACAAAACAATCCTATAGGATATCCACGGAAAAAAGAAATATGATAGTCTATTGGGATAAAGGGGAACATATTGTATGGGAGACCTGTTAAAAGAAAACTACTTAGGAATCTGTCAAGGAGATGGCTCATGGAACATATTATATCAATGGGTCTGACTATCATGAGAAAAATGGATCTAATTCACCATAGGATGAACCTATCTATTTAATAAAAATCATGAAACAATTCATTGTCCCTAAATATATTTCAATAGTTTTTTCATCACGATCTGTATGAAAAAAGATACACGTAATTTAATACTAAAGGTTCCAATTAGAAAAACGGGGTCTCATGGAATGAAAACATCAAAATGGTTGAAAGGGAGGAGTACTCAATGTCTATTCCCAGGTATATGGTGTGTACCCTCAAAACTCCACTTGGGCGTGTTCTGTAGACACACATGGCATATAGAATCCCAAGTACACAATTTTATGTTAATGTACATCGATTTTAAACTATATGGGGTAATTTCACATGTGCCTCACATGGAATATCATGGAATGTATATCTACCCATCGTGTGATCCCCATGGGGTCATGATATGTAACATAGTTGACATGTTCCATAGACACAGTCAACATGGATTGGTACTTGGCTACATGACTGACTCATATTATATGTCGTGTATACACCAAAAATAATGTGTACTTAAAAAATATCATCTTCCAAGATTGGGAAAAAACAAAACAAGTGTTATCTAAACCAGATGCCTTGTACATGGGGTTTCCCAAACAAAGAAATCCCAAATCATCCTTAAACAATGTTTTTTAAGTAAAAGCAACATATGGGACAACTAGGGTCCCATGAAAGAATAATGGGTGTTAAATCAAGAAAATGATAAAATTAGAACGATTAGTGGAAAAAAAATGAAAATAGAATACCTTTTAGTGGAATCCCCATTAACTTCTCCCTTTTCTAAGCTCCATGGATATCAAAAGTCGATCAGGTGCATATCATGCTCTGTAGTAGTACCATTACTCTTCTCCCTCTCATACTCTCTCTATTCATCTTCCATTTTCTACGTCAACCATGTGACTGGTAAACCACAGGGGGCATGAATTTGAATCCATAGGAGAATGATGATAATAAAATATGAAATGAATAAATTGTAAAAGAAATGGAAATGAAATTGGATCCCAGCCTGACCATTGCACCCAACTGATGTTTATGACCTAGCTAGAAAAAACATATGATTCTGAGAACAAAGATATATAAGGAATCCATATCTGAAGCTCCATTCAGATGATATATATAAAGTAAAATACATTATTAAAATATGAATTAATTAATTATATTTTAATTATTAATTAGTTTGTTAAAATTAGAACAGTTCATATTTTAAGAAAACTCTTATCCTAGTGTAAATTCCCTATTTTGAGAATGATAATGTGGTAATAAAAATCATATGAGATCATATTATTTGTTTAAATTACCATTTAATCCATTTTAAGCATATATTGGAAGAAATTCAATTTTTTTCAAAAAATTAAAGTCCAAAAATACATATGACATTTCAGTTTCTATGTGAGAAATCCCCTATATACTTCATGTTTCATATATGATCTATATATACTTCCCATGAATTTCATTTATCATTATTATCCAAAAATTTATTGAACATTCATATCCATATAATTTTTTTAATACAAGGGACTTATGATTCAAATTATACAAATGATGTAAGTGTTTATTTAATAATATCACCATTAGTCATGGTTTTTTGTTTTTATGTATCCTCTATGTAATAATTATCTTACATGTATATGTATTTTAAAAATTTATTAAAAAAGTTTTTTTATAATCTCTTAAATTTTTTAAAACAATGTACACCAATGTTTAAATTATAAAATATGTTTTTAATGTAACAATTTTCTCAACACATTTTGTGATTTTTATGAAAAAATCTGGAAGGAATGTTTATTAAATATATGGAATGAGATAATTTCTTCCCACAATGAATGAGTAATTATATGAAGGTTAAATTACACGTTGAAATGATTATTTTTAATGAAAATTATTTTATTTAAAAACATGGATCATTTTGAAAAAACAGAAATTATAAAATAGTAAATTTATTTTTTAAAAGATTTATTCTAATTGATCTTTCTAAAAAAATCATATTATATTACATCATATTTTGTTACAAAATATTTACACTGGATATAATCTCAGGGTAAAATACTTATTATTTCTTATGACTATTTATGTTTATAGTGAAACTATGAAATTTGTATGAAATCCATTTTTCCCCTATGTGGTGGTTATGATGAAATGATTATAAAACCAATTGATTTCCCATAGATTTTGTAATGATGATATATTTTTGAAATCATTTTTTTATTAGTTTCTATAATTATTATTTTCTTTATCTTACAAGTCACATACATATGTATATCATTATGAGATTGGTTAGATAAATATCTCTATCCAATCCCATGGTTAATAAATTATTTCCCATTAAATAGTAATGGTAATAAATACAATATACATGATATGTTATGGGATACATGTGTATATTCAGGATACACTTTGGCAAAAGGTTTTGATGAATGATCTGATGATCCTGATAATTTTTCATGAAAAATTATATGGTTCATATAAAATATTATAATTCTATAACGATTTATGACATAAACTTATGTTTTATGAATTATTTATAATGAATTCACTTTTTTATAATTCATGCCTATGGAAATTTTATTACCTTCTTCCATAACTCATGTTTATAATCATTTTCATATGAAGTAAAATCCTTTTCTACTTTAATGATCATATAACCTTATGATTATATGATGTTTTATATAATTATCAACTGATGTTATCTATGCATACCATTATTGAGCATCTAAGAGCCCCATTTTGTTTTTTTTCCTTTTCCCATATTATTAATAATAATTTAAAATAATAGTTTTTTAGAGATTTTTTATATTTGTAAAATATAATGAGAGTTGTTTGAGGAATAACATCGAGTATGAAAAGATGTCTATAGTTGGATATTATTTTGATCTTTATAATCTAATTGTTCATGAACCAATGATTTTACAATAATTTCCTAATAATATAATATATTAATCATATAATTTATATGGACATGTAGTTGATCCAATATTTTTTTTCTTATAGTATGATTTTTATCAAAAATAATTAGGGAACATTAATCGGTATCAATGAAGAAAATATGATGTTAATGTATTTATCACTAAATCCAAATATGTGGGTTTTAGTTTGTCACACTATACATAAACTATTATGGTATGGATCAATATGTTATGTAATAAATTTTTTCAAATAATTTTTAGTATTTTATATGAGAAAAATTTGTGTCGATATTAAATATCCTTGTGTGATAATAAAATATATAATTAAATACTCCCTTTATTTTTTACATATCCCTATAAAAACATTATTTTTATTTATTTATAAAATCCCATCTGGGAAAACCTAATATATAACATTGTGAGTCACAAATCTCTTACACTAATATTAGAATTCATATTTTCTATGGGTGTTAAATCATAAATGGTGAGTTTTATGATCCATTTTTATATATACTATATTTATATATCCAAATAATCCTTAATATTAAATGAAAAATTCAAAAATATACCCATGGAAGAATTGCTGATGATATCTACCACTCATATTCTTTAAATGTGTAGTTGTTAAAAAAATTATTTGATTTCATTACATACATATTTATTCAAAATTTTCCCCTCAATTTATATTCAATTGTTTGAAACCGATTCGAAGAGAACAATTTTTTTAAAACTGAGGTTGTATCCATTTGAATTCAATTAGGTATTCGGGAAGTGTATGTCTAGTTGAAAACAAGCATATCTATGATGTTTTATTGTTATTGAAACATTTATTGTGAAATAGAAATATAAAAATGTATGATGGTCAATGAATCTTCTTGAACATTTCCATAATGAATATTTTATGAAAAATAAAGATAGATTCTTACAAGGACTCTTCGTTGTACATATGGTCAATCATGAAATTAATTATTATTGAATGATTGAAAGTTCAAGATTATCATAATATATATAATAAATTTATCTATATTTTGTTGAATACCCATTTTATAGTTTTCATCAAATCACACAATGATGGTGCATCAAAAGAAAAACCATGGCCTAAATGTTGTAGTTGTATTTTATTGAATTCGAAATAATATGATCATTTAACCTTATATTTTAATTTTTCAACATTGATTTACATTAAATGGAATATAAAAGGTGTTATCCTAGAAATTCATACCAAAATATGAAAAAATTGATGAAAATATGGCTTGAAATTGTCATTTACTATATTATTCAAACATCCAAAGTCGATATCTTCACTCTTTCCAAAGGGATGGATAAAACATAGTATTAATGAATTAATATTTTCATTACTTAAATTATTCATTTTCTTTTACTTTCAAAAAGGGTAAAAATATTATAAATGTTATATCCAATATGGGAGGTGTGTTTGTGATCATCAACTAGTCTTGGACCTTTCTAGAATCTATTTACGATTTTATATTCATTATTGTTTGAAAAAATATATCGTTTTATTTTAATTATTTTTTTGTATTCTAGTCTTGGACCTTACTATGGTATATTATGGACCTATATGAACTTTATTATATTTTTATCGAAACAATTGGGATTCTATTATTCCTTACATTACAATTTTTATTTTGATATTTAGTAAAATATAAATTACTCACTTCTAAAATAATATTAATTACTACTGGAAGATTATATCATTATATAATATGATGGGTGATATAAATATTCATATTAGAATTTTGGATTTCTTGTTTTGTTGGGTAATGATGATTCTCTAATATAAATCTAAATTTTTAAACTACTTCATTGGAATTCTTTATAAATATTGAGAAGGGAGTGTTTATCATATCATCCCTCTGGTAATTAATTGTTGTATTGATGCATTTCATAATGATTTAGTAAGGATAACACTATAAATATTCATTGATTTTATTATTTATCTCATGCTAAATTGGACCATATATCAATAAAATAATATAATACGGTGTCATTTATATCAAGATATCTATAAATTTAGAGTGACTATTTTGTTGAAAAGGGATTCATTTGTATGAGTATAATTACATAGGGTTCCATTGAGTTATTATCTCTGATTTTAATAGAAATTTATAATTTATCTATATTATTGAATGATAAAAAAGGAAATATTAAGATTAAGTGTTCTTATCATTGGATAAGAGATGTATATTATATAATTAAGGGATTCTATTGGTTATCTATGACTGATATTTAATTGGGTTATTAATTAATCACTATGAAAAATGATCAAATACTGTGTACTGAATTTCTATAGTATATATTGGTTTTATTAGTTCTTTAGAATTATTTAATTCATAATGAATGTTCATGTGGAGTTCATGGATCTCACGAACCTTGTGCATTATGCATACATGTTGAATTATTTAATTTTTTTGTGAATATATCTTTTTATATTATAATTAATTATTTGGAATTTGGATGTGTTCAATAATTATACATCATATTCTAGAGAATAAATATTTTCTCATGCTTAGGAAGTCATATTTCTGAATTATTATATAAAATGTATTGTTGGTGATATCTTTGTATCTAAAATGCTTGTGGATCATGAAAAAGTTAAATAATGACCCCATAGAGGACGCTAAACACTTTTTCATAACAATAGTCAGTTTCATCAACTGATACACTACAAGTCAGGTTTCTTTTAGATTTCAATTATTTGAAATATCCTATTATATACTAGGAAAATAACCGGTATAAATCAAAATTTCACCAGTTTTGCTTTTTTAGGGTTTTAAAGTGAGATAAACATTACCCACTGTTTTAGTTCACATAACATAGTTAAAGGGTATATTGTATTCTATTACAAATCTTATTTTTAATTATTATTGTTTCTATATTTGTATTTTGTATTCAAAATGGATTTGATCACTTGACATAACATGTGTTGAACTACACCATCCATAATTTTGAATAATCTACTATGGTACTTTTGTTGATGTGTTGGTGTCATAATAAATAACATGAGTGATTCGTTTTATATACATATGATTAATAATTATTGGAATTATACCAATGTGAGGCATGAATCTATGACAAAAAAAATATTCTCTTCCAGAACATTGACATTGGGAAATATTTTACCTTATTTAAGAAAATATTATATATGATAATATTAACTTGATGAAACATGATGAAGGTAAAGATGAATTTATTTGGGATTTTAAATTTTTGAGCTTATTCTTATAGTTGTACCATTAAATAAATAATTATAATTAAATGGTATCTTCTAAGCATCCAAAAAAAAATTGTTGAAGATAAATTAAAGGTAGTATGTGGATCATTACCAAAATTCACTATTATAGGAGAATTCTAATTGATAAATATTTCAACTTTATGATTTTTTAAAATATTTAATCATAATTTAAAAACAATACATAAAAAATTTATTTCCAATTTATTTATATTTATCTATGGTGGAAAAACATTAATTATGTATTTATGATTATATATAGTTCTGGGATTTCACTCCAATACATGAAAAAAATGAAATCACTTAGAATGAAAAAGAAGTACCAATATTACTACTGAAAACATTAATATGTTAATATCAATGATTTCAAGGTTTTATAGTTGATATAATAAATCTAGACATGTTTTTCTGTGAAAAAATTCAATATAGATAGTGATAAAGAGATATAAATATGTTTTTCATACACCCAAAGAGATGTATAATTTCATAAAATTTTCAATGAAGATAATTAATAGACAAGAGGTCCATATACCAAATGTTTTTATTAGCATGATAACCTATTATCCATCTATTTTGGTGGCTATGGTGGTTGAGAACCATGTTAAAAGGGATATTTCATGTATGAAAAATATCATGATGCATCCTATATACCCAAAACATATTATAATATTCTAATGTCACTAAAGGACAACATTAATATTTTTTTGGATTCATGATTTGGTTCCCATCAAGACATATCATTGCATGTAATAGTCTATCAATAATACCATACAACATGTTTTGTATCCAAATACATGGGAAATAATTTCTCTCTATGTGTTTCATCTTATATAATTACATGTTATTCCCATATATAAAACCAAACATTTTTATAAGTACCCGTGTCCAAAAAACCTATAATAACTATTATGATATGATTGTAACATTTAAATTGATTTTAAAATACATTTTAAATTGTCATATTACAAATTATGATATTGTCATGTCATAATGTAGATACAAAAAATTAGAAAATAATAGTATTATAATGATTCATCAATCCATGAAATCTGAAGTTTTCATAATGATTATATAATCGGATATAAGTGTCTATAAGTTATCTCCATCTAATAAATTCCTTTAGAAGAGTCATGATTATGGAGGAAAGCAGAATTTTTTTGACGATTATGTGAAAAACCTCATTGAGATAGAGAATTATGGCACCATAAGAATTTAAAAGAGGAAAATATTGCTCAATATCATATAAAAAATCAAATACTAACCATAGATGAGAATGTAACACCCATTAACATTATGATATATTTCATTTTATATAAAAATGAATATCCCAAATAGGTTCAAAATCCATAAAAATTGGGATTCATTGAAACATGATAGTCAGTTAAAATATTATTAAGTAATCATTCCCAATATAAAATTAACAATAAGATAACTTCTATAAATAGTAGTATCCATCTTTTGAAAAATATATTTTATAAACATGCATTATATATATTCAATGGTTTTGTTTTTATTATTTATAATATACGAATCATTTAAAAAACATTATATGAAAAAAATAAAATTTTTAAATGATTTATATTCATTATTTTCAAAACTATTTTAAAATTTTTTTAATCTTTTAGAAAATACATTTGAATAATTATGCCTTATTTCAATAATAATGATTCATTTCTAATTTTTTATGTCAACATAATGTTTGGATTATTTTATGGGGTTTTTTTAATTTTTTAATTTTTTGATAAAGAGTGACAAGGATAGATTCATATTGAAAACTACCATTAAATTTAAAATATTTATCAATATGGTTTTTGTTTTAATGTGGTTTTAATATTTATGATTAAAATTATATTAATCATTACCTATTTCAATAAATTATAATAATATTCATATTTAATTTTGATATTACAACATTGTATACTTGTAAAAATTTTATCTTTGGAAACCACTCCCTTTTAAGAAGATTGGTCTAGTTTAAAATTGATTTTGGTAACACCCCAAGGTTTCATAGTACATTATCTATTTAATGTAATTAAATAGCTTGTACCTTACACAACACCGAGTTCGAGTGCATGATGATTTACCAAACTAGATGTTCAAAAGAAGTTATGAATATTGTTAACTGAATTTTTAATTTTATGTATTCTATATAATTTTAACATCCATATTCTGTGTTTCTTATACATAATATAAGAACACATTAATTTTTTCAGATAAAAAATGTATTTTCCAAAAAATGATATTTTACCTTCTTTTAATGGAGAACACTTTTTAAATCCTATATTTGACACATTTATATATTAAATTTGACAAAATAAACTTCTTATTTAGAATCAGGGCATACAAATTTAGTTTTGATAAATGTTTGGTGTTTTTCTGATACCATTCATATTTGGCTGTATAGTGAAAAATTCAAAATTTTAATTGAGAAGAATTTTTTTAATCAAAAAAAATTATAGTGTTAAATTATAAATTTGAATGGTTTGGAACTATAATTTGATTATATTTTTACCATTTATTCCATGTTGTTCAGTGAATTTATTTAAATTTAAAATTAAACATAAATAAGTGTCAATCTTTTGATAATTAATGTTTCTTAAAAACATGCTATTTGTTTTAATAAAGAGAATTAATTTTAAATTAATTATTGCATCTAAAATGTTTTGAAATTTGTAAAATAGACATCATTTTTGAATTCATAATATCAAATATATCTTAGGTATAATTTTTTTAATTTTTTCTAAAAAAATAATTTTTTGATGAATAGTTAAACAATTTAGTTGTAGTTATGTAACTGAATTTTTCATTTAAATTATATTTTATCACTTGGGTGAAATTAATTTAGAAAATCTGGCATACAAGGATGTTATGAGTAAGTAAAATGTGGTTCAATAAGATGCAAATATTATTTTGTGAATAGTAACTTTTGACTTTTATTTACCGCACTTAAAGGTATATATGGTAATTCAAGGTAAAAAGAAAATTATAATAATATGAAATTAACTTAAAACTTCGTAAAACCATATTGGATGAGTCATGGCCGACTATGGGAATCCTTGAGTTGATTTTGGGACCCCATGGATCCACATAATAGTGATAATGAAACTTTATTTTAATTGACTCTAAGTATTGACAAAAATGACATAAAAAAATTTCTTTTAGTATATAAACTTTTACATGGGTTTATATAAGACATATTTTTGACTAAAAATATTCATTGGAAAGATAAATAAATTTACGAAATTATGGAATTTTATTTATATTTTTTAGAAATAATATAAATTTAATTATTTATGACACAATAATGATGCATTTTTCACCGTATTAATAAATTATTAAAATAAATAAGATTATTAATATTAAAAAATATAAAAAACCTGCCCAATTCTTATTGGATGATTTTACATAAAACATTAGTCATCATTTCTTATATTTAAATGAGTTTTGGAGCTTTTGAAACAGAAGTTATGTTTATAATAAAATAACATTTTTCAAACTTTCCTAAAGAGCCCCTCCTCTCATTCTAAAACGACACCACTTCTATCCCACTACACAAAACTCTCAAGCCCCGTTGATCCTACAACCCCTACCAAAATAAGCTCATATGATACATCTCTTCCACCCAGTTGAATTATCTTAAGCAGAAGTCACTTCAAGTATTCTTTTTGGTTCAAACCAAAGAGAGTTACCCAAATTAAAGCTAATGGTTTCTATTGAGTTATTTTATTTTATTTTACTTATCCAACCCCTAAACTCATTTTTATTCCTTAATTTTATAGAAACACCAGTATCATCAATATAATAGGATTTTTCAGTAAAAGGATTCCAAGTACACTTACACACACCTCCATCCAATGGGTAAATAACACACTATTTCCATGGATGGAAAACTAACGCCGCATAGAATGATGATTGTTCAATTATCTATAGCCGCCTCTCATGGAGTTCATTAAGATGAAACTGTATTTATGTATTATATATATTTTGTTTAATTTTTGTTTTTTTCTATATTTTCCATTTATAGAATAATTGTTTGGTTTCCATTATGGTTAAACACTATAATTTCACTTGAGGACGTCCGGACTACCGCCATCTCAAAGTGAAATGACTCGTTAATGCCTTATGTGGGAAATATAAAATATGGATTTAATTATATTATATATGATATTATACTAGAATTATATTAGAAATATGTTTAATTGTGTTTTAATTCCATTAAAATATAAAATATAAATGAATTTAGTGTTTATACGTATGTACGGCTTATCATCTCCTTCAACGGTGCATTTCATTTATTATCTCCAAAAGAAATGAACTATTATAAATAAATATATATTCTGGATATATAATATATATATATGATATCTAAATCATCTATATCATTCTAGAGATAATTGAATTTTGACCATATTGACAAATTGTAATTACAACAATTTTATTTTTGACTCATGTTTTGAACATCGATAAAATAACAAATATGAACTCAAGTAATAAAATTATTGTTATAGAATGGAAATAATTGATATAAAAGGAATAATAAAGTTGAAAAAATTACTTGATCAATTATAAATTAACTTATGTTTATTATTCTAGAAGAATAAAGAGCACTCAAGACATGTCAGACATAAGGTAAGGGGTTTCTCTTCTCACTTTTAATTCTGTGAGATTTCCATTGTTTTCCACATATTATATGCCTGTGGTGTATTGTATACTGCCATTTGATATATATTATCATGATTCTATTTAAATTTATTGTATTATGTGATTCATTTGGTGGTTATTAACTTCATTTCATACAACTTGATTGATTAAAACGTGATAAGGTTTTTTCATCTCACTTTTTATTCCCATGAGATTCATGTTATATTAGCCATTATTTCCTATTGTGTGGTGTATGTACTACCCAAGATTGAATTCATGGTGAAACATTCTTTAGGATATCATAATTTACATCTTCATTTTATGAACAATATTTCATGGGGTGTATGTTTTATGATTTACCAAATTGATAAAGAGATTTCCAATTTCAATTTTTACTCATTAGGTCTTACGCATATTTCATTAATTATTATTTACTCCATGATTATGTGTGGAATTTATATTTATTATTTATGTAGTAATTTCCACTCCCCTTTGTTTGAATATACATTTTGTACACATAATCACTCCATTGATAATTTCTCAATTCATTGATATGAACTAGATAAGACTAATCTCAACTCAATTTCCATTAATTGAGTTAAACATACAAGTCATTGGTGCTGTTTCTACAAGAATATCTATGAATTTTCTCGGATTTATTTACAATGAATATCCAATCATATTGAGTTTATTTATATTTTTCACACAAAATTATGTCATTTATTTATTCTTAACCAAAGGATATAGTCTTTATAAAGGATTTCATATTAATTTACACTCTATTTAGTCTTCTTTGTTTTTATACGAAAATTCATTTTTATATGGTTTATATAATGTACATTGACATAGTATATCATGAATCCCTTTATTACCATGATATTATAAATTTTTTATTACCTCAATTATTAGTATTCATGTATCTCACTTTTGGTTAGGAACTCTTACTAAAATATCATTTTAAATGTTTCAAACATTTATTCTACTAAATATTTCTCATTAATGTCTAACTTTAATAAATGGTTTTAAAGATTTATTTATATGGACATTAATGTTTTAAGATAAAATTACTCTTAAAAGTATCAATGTGGTATGGTCCACTTTGATTCAAAAAACTATTTTAAACGGCTTCAAGATTAGTAGTGACTTTTTAATGTTTTCAAGAAAAATGGGATATTTATTTCAAATAGTTTTAGGATTATTTTCATCTATGTCAACAACCTTAATTATTCTCCATTGAGGTTAATATATTATAATTTAATCATTGATATTGTATTTAATGAGTTACGTTGGACTGTGGATATGATATTTTTATACCATTCATAGTTTTTTGTCAAAATATTGACATTTCATATTCTAGTTTTAATACGAATATCTATGTTATTTTTCAACATCTTCATAAGAGGAATGAATTGGACATAGTATGTGATAGGTATAACATACTATAGCTCTTCGATGCATTGGTAGGTCTCATGAGACAAACTAGTGTCTTCACACAAGGAATTGACAATATCCAATTTGTTGTCTTGGAATGAGGCCTTGACTATGTGGTTATGAGGTCCAACATTATAAATTCAATAATTATGAGATTTATATTTATATTGAATGTTGTTATTAAACTAGTAGAATACCCATGACTATGTTTTACTAAGGCATTATTTACACTTCTCACAATCCTTCCATGAAGACTTCATGTTAATTATTTGTAAAGGCATGTTTTTTCAATTATTCACTATGCCTAATGATTATGTTATCTTCCGCTGTGTCTCTTACTCTTACAAAGGAATTTATCTCACCCCTTTATTATGTTTCTTTTTCCCCAGATATGAAGAAGTTAATTATGACTGACATGCAGTAATAATATAGGAATCTTTGATGTTTCTAATGGAATAATTTAGTGTTGTTTTACTTTTTTATGTTGTAATATTAAACTTATGTCTGTATCTTGATTCTATGACTACTAAAATGATCGGTACATTGGGACTTTTTTCATTGTATTATTGCCAATGTATTAAAGTAATTCAATGCCTCCTGGATTCTGGGGTCAGTGCATTACAGTTGGTATTAGAGAATGTTTAGTACAATCCTTGGAATCTAGAATTAGATAAACTCTGATTAGAGAACATTACCCTAAGATTGCGTTTTGGGATTTTTATAAAATAACATCCTAAAATTTTGGTAATGTAGAGATTTTTTGTATTTTTATAGCAATACATACTTTTCTGGATATGAGTAGGTAGAGGCAGCTCTGGCACAGATGTACCGTGGAGTGAAATCTCCAACAAGGAGTTTCGGGCTAGACCCAGGGTATCCTGTATACGACAACATGCCTTGCTTCACTCATGGTTATGACACTCCTAGGGGATATGTCTGGGATAATTTAAATTTTCGTTAAAAAACGTTTTGAATTATTTTAATATAAAATGAGAATAAAAGACCTTTGTTAATCTTACGGTGTTCCAAATTGAAAATAAGGTTTCATGATATTCTATAATGATTTTTTGACTATTGTTTCTCACACATTTACTTTTGGTTTTAGTCAATAGATGGATTATAAGGAATTTATAATAAAGTTTAGAATGATGTAAATGGTGGGAATGGTGGCTTAAATGAGAAAAAATGGAAGGCTGATAGGAATAAAAGATATCACGTTTATGCTGAATCAGTTTTCCAAAAATATGATCAATAAAATATATATTAACTAATTCCCAGACTCAAAAAAAGAGAGAGGAGATGAAATAAAAGAGCTCAAGTATTGGAGACCATGTAGAATAGAAACATTAATTTCCATCATGCCGGAAATGTGGAAGGAGACACCCAGGAATGTGTCTTAATGGAACAAATAAATTCATTATGTGTGGGAAAGAAGGACATAAAATAATGAATTGTCGAGAAAAAATAAAGATTACTAAGGCTAAAAATAAAAATGGTTCCAAAAATCCATTTATAGAAATTTCCCATAAATGTAGGGGACCTGGCCATTACCTGAGTGAATTCCCTATTATAAAGGATATCTTCATGGTTAAAGATAAAGCTATGTGGAAATAAATGGCTAGTGAAATGTTTATAATTATTAGTGCTCTTTGTCGATGGGATTATGTTGGATAATTTTTCACATGTATGTGTTACCCAACAGTTTGTCATGTGAAAGTTATATTTGAGGAAGAATTATCTTTTCTCTTGTGGATATAGTTATAAATAACCATTTGGTTTTATATTATCCTTCAATATGAGGCAATTATATGTTATTAAATTTTGGGATGAAAATGCGAGGTATGAGATAACATTTGTGGTTAAATTGTGTTATGGTTATTTTGAGAAATTTCTCTCCTTTTGGTTATTTAATAAAATATCTTTTTTGAAAAAGGATAACACACAGACTAAGTGACAACCTGTCGTATTAGAAAAAGATGTGGGAATCAAACCCACAACCAGAGTGTGATGGAGATTTATCACCAACCGCTAGACTACTTGATTTCCCTAGTTAGTGTGACTAATAATTTTTAGTTAAATTATTTTATTATGTTGATTTTGACATTATGTAATGGATATACTTAGTTTAGGAAAATGATTTGGTAAATAGGTGATAAATGTTATTTTGGAAGATGTTTGCTCTATTGGGAACAATATATGCCTATGGAAAATAGAATATTATGGGATTTCCATTGAGGAGTAATATGGGATAGTTTTCAAATGTTTTTATTGTGGATTTATAGCAACTTCAGTTATTAATGAAAACGATTATCCAATCATAGAGAATATGTAATTACGTTAATTAATTTTAAATATGTGACTTTAAGGGTAGTCAATGTTATTTGGAGATACAATTTAATATGGAAGACTACGTAATCAAATTCTTTTTAATTTTTGGTTGCAATTGTAGTTAGAATTATATTCATTGATTTTATGGACAATTGTTCATTGAATGGTATTTTCTGAAATTTTGGTATTATTTGTTTATATTTTGGAGATTAAGAGTAGTATTTCGTTATATAATGGATTTTCCTTTTTGGGGATCATATGATCATGTAATAACCATTTTGGTATTGGTTAATGTTTGATGACAATGGAAATAGACATTCCATCCTTTGTGGATTATGTGATTCTCTATATATTGATCGTAGCGCTTCAGGTGTGACCAAGTAATCTTGAATACTCATCGTTTAGAGAAAAGATGAGTTTGTGGTAGAAATTTATTAATAGATGAAAATATACTGGTAAAGTAATTATATCTCCTTATACTCTTAGTCAGTCTCATAAATAAAATAATCAACATTATGAAATATAACATAAAACAAAAATTTTGTTAGTTTACTTTTCCTACTAGGTCATCAAAGACCATTCAACAAATCACAAGTTTATGGCTATCCGATCGTTGATTTCTCTTAGTAATATACTTGACCACTCCCCATCAGAACATGATGATTGGTTTTCTCTCCCATATAGATTTTTTCCAAAATGGAACCATATTATGTGTTGTTTTTGGTATCCTTCATACTTACCTTTATTTTTTTTAATATAGAGGCCTCATTAATCCATTTTTGATGTGGAATTTCAATTATGATATTTTGAAATTTCAAAACCCAAGTTTTCAATCCCTAGAATAAATTGTGAGGACACAATTTATTGAATGAGGGGAGAATATAGCACCCCAAGGTTTCATAGAACATTATCTCTTTAATGTAATTCCATATATTACACCTCACACAACACCGAGTTCGAGCGCAGGACGACTTACCAACCTAGCCATTCAAAAGAAGTTATGAAATGTATTAATTGAATTTTTTATTTTAAATATTTCATATAATTTTAACATCCATATTATGTATTTCTTATACAAAATATAGGAACAAATTCACTTTTTGTATAGATAAAGGAAGTATTTTTCAAAAATTTCAATTTTATAGACTTTTTATGGAGAACCTATTTTAAATACAATATATGACACTTTTATGTATTAAAATTTACAAAATAAACTTCTTATTTAGAATCAGGACATAAAAATTTAGTTTCTAAAAATTTTTGGTGTTTTTCTAATTACAATCATATTTAGGTGAATAGTGAAAAATACTATATTTTAATTGAATAAATTTTTTTAAGAAGTCTCAAATAATTTATCATATATAACTATAAATTTTAATTGTTTGGAAGTATAATTATAATATATTTTTACCGTTTAATACAATTTTGGTCACTGAATTAATTCCGCTTTCATATTATACCTAAACAAGTGTCAATCTTTTGATAGATATTGTTTCATAAAAACACGCTATTTGTTTTGACAATGGGAATTAATTTTAAATTAATTATTGTTACTTCAATGTTTTTAATTAGGTAAAATCGGCATCATTCTTGAATTTGGAATATCAAATATATCTTATGCTGTATTTTTGGTATTTTTCTGGAAAACTTCAATTTTGATGAATAGTAAAACCACTTAGTAGTGGTTAAAAACAGACTTTTTCATTTATGTTAAATTTTTCCACTTATATGAATTGAATTCTGAAAATCCAACATACATTGTAGTTATAATTAAGTAAAATTTGGTTCAATAAGGTGAAAATATTTTTTTGGTGAATAGTAACTTTTGATTTTATTTACCACTATTAAAGGTAAATAGGGAGATTCAAGGTAAAACAAATATTATAATTAAATAAAATTTCCTTAACCCTTGTCCTGACCATATTGGATGAGTAATTTCCAACCATGGGGTTCCTTGTATAGATTTTGGGACCCCATGGAGCCACTTATGATTGATAGTGACACTTTATTTTAATTAACATAAAGTAAAGAAAAAAATGACATTAAAAAATATAATTTAGTATATAAATTTCTACATGGGGTAATATAAGTAATATTTTCGACTATAAATATTCATTGTAAAGATAAAAATATTTCATATAATATGGTATTTTTTTATAATTTTTAGAGATCAAATAAAGTAAATTATTTATGACATAATAATGATGTTGTATTAACATCATTAATAAATGGTCTAAATAAATAAGATTATTAATATTAATACAATATCCAAAACCTATCCAATTGATATTGGATCATTTCATTTCGAACATGATTCATCTTATCTTTTACTTTAATGAGTTTTAGACCTTTTAAAACTGAAGATAACTTTATAATAAAATAACATTTTCAAACATTCATTTAGAGCCCCTCCTCTCCCTTATAAAATGAAACCAATTCTAACCCATTACTCACAACTATAAATACCCATGGATCATTCAAACCCCCCTACCTAAATAATCTCTTATGATCCATATCTTCCACCTAAAATACTTATCTTAGGATGAAGTCACTTCAAGAATTCTGTTTGGTTCCAACCAAAGGGAGTTACCCAAATTAAAGGTAATGGTTTCTCTTAACTTCTTTTTTTTATTTTACTTATGTAACCCCTAAACACTTTTTATTACATTATTTTATTACAAAAACATTATTCTTAGTATACTAGGATGTTGTTTGGAGATGTTGTCCAACATAATTACACATACCTTTATCTAATGGGTAAATAACATGTTGTTTCTCTGAATGGAAAACTAACACCTCACAAAACAATGAGTGTTCAATTATCTCCTACCGCCTCTCATGATAGCCATTATGATGAAAATTTATTTATATTGGATATATATTATGTTTCTTGTTTCGTTATTTTTCTCTATTTTCCATTTATATCATACCTTTATGGTTTCCATTATGGGTAAACGCGAAAATTTCATTTGAGAAAGTGCAGATTACCACCCCTGGAGGTGATATGACCCATTAATTCTTTATGAGGGATGTATAAAGGTTGGAGCTTATTAGATTATATATTATATTGTACTGTAATTGTAATATACTTATGTATCATTAGGTTTTAATTTCATTAAAATACAAAATAGAAATGAAAGTAGTGTTCATGCGTACGTACGACTTATCGTCACCATGAACGATGCATTTAACTTCTTATCTCCAAATGTTTTGTACTATTATAAATACATATATACTAGATATATAATATATATATGATTTCTAAATCATGTATCTTATTCTGGAGATATTGGACCTTTGAACACATGTATAAATTGTAATTATAAAAAGTTCATTTTTGACACAAGTTCCGAACATCGATAAAATATCCAATATGATAACAAATAATTAACTTAATGTTATAGCAAGGTAATAAGTGATACGATAATAATAATAAACATGAAAAATGTTCTTAATCAAGTATAAATTTACTTATTTTTTCTTATTCAGGAATAACAAGTAATATACAAGTCAAGTCATACTTGACGTAACGAGTTTCTTATCTCACATTTAATTCCGTGAGATTTCCATTGTTCGCCACTTATTTATTTCATGTGATGTATTGTATAATGTCATTTTATATATATTATCATGATTATATTTCGATACATGGTATTATGTGATTCATTTTGTGGTTATTAACTTTTTTTCGTATGACTAGATTTATTACTATGTGATAATGGTTATTTATCTCACTATTTATTCCTATGAAATTCATGTTGTATTAGCCACTATTTCTTATTGATTGGTGTATTTACATCCCATGATTATATTCTTGGTTTATTATACTTTAATTTATCAGTATTTACATATTCATTGTATGATAATTCTTTCATAGGGTGTATGTTTTGTGAGTTACCAAATCTATTAGGGAATTTCAAATTTCAATTTCCACTCATTAGGCTTTATGCATGCTTCATTAATTAATTTTACTCCAAGATTATGTGTGGAATCAAAATTTATTATTTATGTAGTAATTTCCACTCCCCTTTGTGGGTATATACTTTTTATACATATAATAACTCCATATATAACTTCTCAAGTCAATGATATGAACTTCATAAGATTAATCATAACTCAATTTCAATTCATTGAGGTAAACATCAAAGTCATTGGTGTTGTTTTTACAAGAATATGTGTGAATGTACTATGATTTATTAACACTAAATATCCAATCATATTGATTGTATTCATATTTTTCACACCTATTTATTTCATGGATTCATTCTCAACCTAAGGATATGGTCTTCATAATGGATTTCATCTCAATTTACATTCTTTTGAGACATATTAGTTGTTATACGAAAATTCACATTTATATGGTGTATATAATTTACTATGAGAAATTATATCATGAATCCCTTTATTCTTATTATATTGAAATGTTCATATTACCTCAATTATTTGTATTAAAGTGTCTATCTTTTGGCCAGTAACTCTAAATAAAATCTGATTTTTTATGTTTTAAATATAGATTCTTCTAAATATTTCTCATTAATAACCACATTTTAAAAATGGATTTAATTATTTATTAAAATGGACATTAATTTTCTACAATTTAAATTCCTTTTAAAAATATCAAAGTGGTGTGGGACACTTTGATTCAAAAATCTATTTTAAATTCCTTCCTGATAAATAGTTATTTTACATGTTTTCAATAAGAGGGGGATATTTCCCTCAAATAGTTTTGATGATTTTTTTCATCTATGTCAATATACTTCATTATTCTCAATTGAGGTTAACATATTATAATACAATAATTTATATTGTATTTAATGTGTTATGTTTGAATATGGATGAGCAATTTTTATACCACTCATTCTTTCTGGTTAAAATATTTACATTTTGTTTTCTAGTTTTAATTCGAATGTTTGAATTATTTTTCAACCTTTTCATACGAGGAATGAATTGGACCTAGTAAGTGATTGGTGGAGCCCACTATAGTTCCTCGATGCATCAGTAAGCCTCATGAGACAAATTGGTGTCTTGGTACAAGGCCTTGACAAAATCTTATCTGTAGTCTTTGTGCGAGGCCTTGACTATTTTTTATGATGACTAGAATTATTAATTCCATCATTATGAGATTAGTTAATGATATTCCATGTGGTTATTCAAGTAGAATAATACCCATGAATATGTTTTATTAAGGTATTATTTACTCATCTCATACTCCTTCCATAATGTGTTCATGTTAATTATTTTTAAATTCATGTGTATTCAATTATACACCATGACTAATGTTTATGTTATCATCCACTGTATTTCTTACTCTTTCTGATCATTTGTGATGACCCATTTCTTTGGATTCCATTTCCCAGGATATGAAGAATTTAGTTATGAGTTACTTCCAGGCATAATCTAGGAAGCTTGGATGTTTCTAATGGAATAAGTCAATGTTGCTTTTATTTTCAAGTTGTAATGTTGAACATATGTATGTATATTATTTCCATGAATACAAAATGGACTTGTCCATTAAGACTTGATTCCTTGTAATAATGCCAATATATTAAAATAAGGCACCGGTTCCTTGATTCTGGGGTCGGGGTGTTACAAATTCAATAACTTCTATTATTTCAATTTGAAAAACCAATTTTGTATTTTGATAAAATACATTTTTATTTATATAATATGGTCAAATTAATTTTTTATCATAATTAATATTGAATTCAGAAAAAATAAATTCTCCCATTGAAATAAAAAAAATTATTGGTGGTTGTATTAAGAATTAACGAGATTAAAATGATCTTCAAATTATCAAAAACACATTTTACCGATATATTTATCCAATATAATAAAAAATGATTGAAAATGATCAATAATTTATTCTATTTTCATGTTAAAAACATTAGTATCTTTTATATTTTCAAATTTTTTGTGTTTAGAATATCCCCCATATATAAAATTCCAATCCCTATCTGATTGTATTCACATATCCAAAAACATTTGGTTCCGTAAATTCCTACCAACATGTTTTCATTAATTTCTTACCTACATCCAATAGTCCATATTTTTCATAGGAATCCCACTGATCAAGTCTTTACATATTAACCTAAATTGGATCTCTGAATAAGATGTAAAATTCCAATCATGGGTACTTGTTATATTTGTTCATGAACCTCATACAACTCTTCATCCCGTATGAAAATATTCAAAAAATAATAATCTATAGTATACTGATATTTTATTAATTTAATTATAAAACACATATCCATCAACAATTCCATTAAATTAGAAACAAAACCATTGATCATGTTTATTGCGAACAACCCCATCACAAACTGTTGTAAATAGTTTTCCCCAACAACATTTAATGATTGAAATAAATATGGACTACAAATATTTATATCCTTTATATGCCATTATTAAAATTAATGAATTATTATTTACCATATAACTTGTTACATTCAATTACCTAGGCTATAAGTTAATACTTATCATGTGTGTAGTAGACTTCAACCCCATAATGCGATGGGATTTTTTTGTACACTTTACAAGAAATATAGAATGGGAAATGTTAAAGAATATATGTAAAATATAAATATAACCATAATTATGTAAATATTTTATCACATATAATGATATATATGAAAAAATAATTACACGTGAAATATATTTATAATATATTGTCCTTCTCTTACATTATTCTAAAATAATGGAATCATTATTTATTCATACTTGAGACCTACAATCTCTCTAAAAAGTTAAATCCATTTTCTATATGAAACATTATGTTATTAATATAAATACATATATAATGATCTTATATGATAATTTTATAATATTTAACTGAATTAAGATAATGTAACAAATATTAAATAAAAATTACAAAAATTACCAAACTAATATGAAAATGAAAAACAATTCTCACAAAATAGTTATTTTAAAAAGAAATTGTTAATAAATTTCTGATAAAAGCATATAAATAAATAATATATTGAATGAGAAATAATATTTTTGTTTTGTTAATATTTTTTTGGTATTAATAGATTTATTATACGAAGATATTAAAACAAATACATATGAATTTGAATCTAACGAAAGGGTATCTCATATCACTTTTACTTCTGTGAGACATACACCATATTCACCGCATATTCAATTGTGAGGTGTATGTACTAGGTCTATCAATATGTTATACCATATATATATTTCTCTTCAATGTATTTAAAAATTAATTTAAATTTTTTCTTTTATGGGAAATATTATTCAAATGTTGCAAAAGTAGAAAGGGATATTTCACAATCTCACCATTTTTTAGAAATTTTAATGTTTAATTTTCCCATGAAAGAATTATTTGGTATTCCTAGATTAAATACACTCTATTTTAATTAAATATATTTATTTTATAAAATTTCATGTAATATAACCATTTTTCATTTATTCATTACTTAAAATGATTAATTGAAATACTTTTTAATATATATATATTTTTTTCCTCTTTGTTTGAATATTAATTTGGATCAATGCCCTGTTTTTTGAAAAATGATTTTAAAGATGTATTTTATGCATTTTAATTTTTTTATTCAATAATATTCTACGTATTTTTACATTATAAACTATTTTATTAAAGGAATCAGCATATTTATTCGAATAAAATATCATTGTTCTTTTATTGAAAATATTAAGCCAAAAATATTTTATACTTCAAAGGAATGAACAAAATATTAACAATGGAGAAAACTAAATATTTCAAGGGTATAAAATGTTTCAATGTTGATTTTTATTGTATTTTTATTCAATTTTTTTCAATTATTTTAAATATATAAAATGTAATTATGCTCAAAAATAATTTATAGAAATTTATTATAGTATTTATATTCATAAAAAACATCAATAATTTAATATAATTATGATCCATTGGGGAATGTTATATTAATATCATATTTATTCTTTAATTGGAAGATTAATAATTAAATTTCATATGAATTTATATTTTTATTAGCACTCAACCAAATACTCTATTTGGATTATGATTTATTTTATTTTATTGGGGTATATAATAATATTTCATATATTGGTATTTAAATAATAATATTTATGTTTATTATGTATCACCATATTCATATGATGAATAAATTGGATATAGTAACTTACTGATGGGACCCAATTATATATAGCCCCTTGATTTATCATTCCATATCCTATGAAAAATTTCAAGGCCAAATTAAATTTGTATCTAACTATCTATTTAATGTATCATTTAAAAGTTATTGAGATTTTTTTAGATGATTATAGTTATGAATTCCATCAATATGATATCAATTATTGAAATACATTTGATTATTTAATTAGTCAGAATATCCTTGGGTATGATTTATGATCTTGTGATTATTTATATTTATTTATTTTATCATTATTTTTTCCATCTATATTATGACCATGTTATTATTTATGTTAACTATGATTCGGTTATTTTACTCAATATATATTAAATTTATATATTAATATTACATATTTCAATATATATAACCTTTCCTAGAATATGATAACATCTCTTTCATCATTTTTATATTCTAGAGGATCGTAATATATGTTTTGTGACTGATATATTTTGATACACTAATAGGAGTAACATTATTCTAAAATGAAATATATTTTGTATTTTATATTTAAAAATTTAATTTGGATTTTATGTATTTATCATGTTTTAAAATACTATTTTATATTCTGTCTACTTGGATATGATTGCATATATATAGTTCCAATGTGATTACATAAACACCAGGTCTGGGATATGAGAGTGGATGTGATTAATATTTGTATCATATGATGTTTAGTAGAACCCTTGAGAAGTTGATTTATAAAAATATAGATTACAGAACGTAAACCAGTGAGAAAAATTGGGGATTTGACTACAAGACCAAAAAAAATTATATAAGGATTATGTTAGGTCATTTTTCTTGAAAAGAGTGTTTGTTTGTGTGCTACATGTTGATGTTGTTATTTTAGGAACTTAGCAAGGAGCAATAACAAAGAAAAATGAACATTTTTCACGAATCAAAGATTTCCTAGAATACAAAAATAGTCCTTACTGCACAACTACATTGACACAGTTATGGAATATAACATAGTTAATTATCATTTTTTACTAAATTATATGAAGGATGTGATTATACATTAGATTCAGAATCTTTACCATTGACCCCTTGTTTCTGGTAAAGAGATTATACAAGAATAATTTTTTTAATTTATCTTAACTGTTTCACTAGTTTTGGGATTATACCTTATGATAAATTATTTTATGTTATATTATATATTGTTCAATTACTTATAAATGGAACCTATAAGATATAATGGGAACAAAATCAATGAATGCAATTTAAACTTAAAGGATTGTCCTTTTTTAAATGGGATTGAGATAGTCATTTTATGGGATATAGTATCAAAACAATTCTCATCATATAATGATATATTATCTTTGGATTTCAATAATGTGAAATAACTATCAATGTATAATAGTTTTTATGGGAATCAAGGGAATAAGGGGATGACAATGAAAAAAATAGATAAAAGGAAAATGGTATAGGAGGGGTTTCCCACACTATATAACTATTCTCTATATTTTTTTTATAATCATTAATGATATTTTTGGGATTCTATAAGTGACTGTGGAATTGGTTATTTATTTTAAGGTTTTATTATATTTTATATATTTGACTATATTTTTATATTTATAGAATAAATTTGATAATCTTAGATTTTATTTGTTTTCATGAATATATGACGTCTTTGATGATTTATAGTAATCAAGGTATTTTCAAATTTTAAATTTAACATTGAAATTATCATTATACTATATGGGTGATATAATTTTTATTTATTTAAGTTTCTTATAAATTTCATCAGAACTATTTTTTATAAGTAAAATAGTTACAAATTTTAGGAATGTATTAATTTTAACATTTAATTTTATTGGATTAATTTTTAGAAAATATTTGTCTGGGAAAATATTTTGACAAAGGATAAATAACATGAAATTCTTTTATTGAGCTAATGATATTATAAATGTTAATTTTTGTTTCTTCGTGAATAGAAATTATTGCTAGATTTTCATTTCATGATGTAAGGGATGAAGTATGAATTGTTCAAATAACACCCATATTATCAAAATTATATGTAAATTGATATGTGTTCTATATTACAATGATAAAAGAATCCCATATCATTTGTTAGATGATCTTGGAAAAAAATGCCTCTTGCTTTAAATTTTGTTTAATTAATGGTTTTTTAAATAATCATTGATTTATTATTTTTTTGGTTAATTTTCCATTTACCATATTCACTATAACTATCTATTAGTTCATAAGAATTTGTAATATCATGTATTTTAATATTTACATTTTCAACAAATTTTATTTTATTTTGAATTCAAGTAATTTGTTATTCTGGATAACCGTAATACATTATTTTTCCCCTTATTAATATAAATATTCATTAACAATTCTATGATGAATTTTTCCAATGAAGGTCTGTTCAAATGGAATGTTAGTCATTTTGAGGATAAATATTAAATTGTGAGAATGTAATATCTTTAAAAAAGGTAAAATGTATAAAATTGAGATTTTAAGATAGGTATATCCTGATTCATCGAGTATATGTCATGAAACAACATGAATAGAATAGAATATAACACCCTAAACATTTATTTCATATATCATTATAAATATATACATTCTCACTAATATCATCAAATGTATACAAGACCCGGATAGAGTAAAACCCGATACTCTATTAAAATATTATTATTTAAATATAAAATTTATAACCAATAAGTATATAGATTCAACGAATAGTAATAAAATATTATATAAATAATATGGTTTAAACATATAAAACATATTTTCAATTATTATCTATTTACTTGAAGATAAATAAGTATTATTCAGAAAAGAATTAATATTTTTTTGGGAAAATATATTTTATTAAGGGGTTTTTATTCATTATTTGTGCACATAAAATTAATTTAATTTTTAGAACTTTAAAAAAATAATTTAAAAAATAAAATTTTTAAATCTAAATTTCAATATTATCTTCTGGTGATTTTTGGTAATTTTTTGTAAATATTAAATTTCACATTAATAGTGAAAAATATATAATTTTATTGAAATAATCCATTTCATTTAAATTATATAACATGATATATTATATTTTATATATTATTTAATGAATAAAATGTTTCAATAATACTTATATTTTACTTATTTAAGTAATTTTTTTAGATTTCTTATTAAAAAATTAATTAAAATATTATATACTTATGAAAATATTCTCTTTGGAGAACCACTCTTTCATCACATGTGTAGTTTAATATTATATTCAATTCATCAAATTATGTGAATTAAATTTGGGAAATGTATTCCATATTTGTAATATCTATAAATAATTTCATATAATAATGTTATCTAAATTTTTTACCATTATAAAAAGTAAATAATGTAAAATTTATTTTCTATGGTTAAAGTGAAAATGTGGTTTCTAGAGTTCAAACGATAATTACAATGATTAATATGAATTAAAACATTTAAAATTTTACTCTAATTTAATATATTTCCCAAATAATCTCAATAGTTATTAATGTATAGTTTTGATGTCTTTTTTCATGATATAAACAATTGTATCACTATATCTTTTCAAAACTTTCATAAGTGTCATATCCACCACATAGATAATGAGACACCTTATCCCCATTATTCAAACATAAAATACAATTGGTTCAGATTATAATTGCCCAAAACCATCCTCACATCCATACAAACATTCCATATTACTTAATTTATATATAAATCCCTCGTACATTGGCTTTAGGTATAAACCTAAATAGGCTCTCCAAAAAAAGTAAAATTTATAAGTGTGCATATCTAATTTTATATATTCATCTACCAAGATAGAAAATTCAACATGTATGACAATATAAAATCAAAATATTGTAATATATAAATATAATTTATTATGTTATTGTAATTACTCATATCCTCACCAACTCTATACACTGGGAAATGAAACTATCGATCTTATGTATTGCAGACCATCACCTCGATAACCGACATAGTAATTTTTTTATTACCAACAATAAAGGATATATATAACGATAGATTTAAAATATTTTGATTATATTTATAATATTATTTAGCTTTTTTAATTATGATATGACATATACCATCTTAAATTCCACTCTGTGGGGAATATGAGAATATCAATTATGTGTACAGAGGATTTCCACCTTTCGAAGTGATATTATTGATTTTTTCACTTATGTGTAAAAGGAATGGTATTACGGTAAACTTCAATAAATATATATCATATTTATGAACAATCAAAACTTATTGAAATAAAATATCACATATCACTTCTTACCTTTGATTTCATTTCAGAATAATAATGTCATATGTGTGTACGTGTGAAGTACCACCTCCATATTGTGATGTGGAGTAGTTTTAATTTTATATATAACTTTTTTTGAAAAAAATGATATATTTTATCAATATAAAAATTAAATATTATAGAATTATTATTCTACAATATTTTACTAATATTTATTTTCTATTCGGTTTTACATTCGATAAAAAAATTAAACAGCGTTTTTGCCTACGTATGATCCACCATCTACATGAATAGTGAAATCCATTTTCTATATCTATCATTAATAGAAAAATATAAAAATTAATTAATATATATAATATTAATATCATTTTTATCATTTTTTATATTATTTTACCATGATCAAATTGAAATGAAAAAAATTTCCAAACTAGAATACACTTAAAAACAAAACATTTATCCTTGAATATGTTATTTAACAATGAATTGTTAATAAATGGTTGATAAAAAACTATATATAAATAATATATGGTTTCAGATAAATAATATTATATATGTAATATATTTATAATAAAAATATGTATGTTATATATTTCTTTTAGACACATAAAGTGGAATTTGAACTCAGGGTAAGGGTTTATAATATAACTTTTAATTTCATGGGGGTATACACCATATTCCCCACTTATTTAATATTTTTTGTGTATATATATTAACTTATTATATTTTTATCATGAATATATTTATCTAAATAACGTTTAATTTTTCATTTGATGTTATTTCTATAATGGATCATTTTATCAAAATCAAAAAAAGTGGTAAGGGTTTATTTCACAATCTCATTATCATTCGAAATTTAATTTGGATAAGAGTCAAAGTGGGGAATTGACATGTAATCCTTTCATAAAACCAATATATTTTCATCACATACTGTTATTCAGGAACTATTCATCGAATAATACAAATTATCCAATCCTAGGTACTAAAAATTATTAATAAAATGTTTTAACAAACCAATGTCTTTATTTTTCTCTTCGGTATAATTTTATTATTAAAATTCATGATTTCTAAAATTTTAATAATGTTTTTTTGAAACATTTCCAAATAAATTATTAAATAAATTTTGACATATTTTATCTTTTAAAAATAACATGAATTTTATTTAATCATTGTATTATATTTAAAATAATGCACCAATGGCTTCTATGGAGAATGTAAAATGAATTATTGTTTAATCATGCACGAATTTCATAAAATATTATGTTTTCATGATCAATAACTATTTTAATTTTTATGTTGTAGTTTTAAATGTTTCATTTTAATGAAAATTAATTTAAAATTTTTATTTTATTTTTTTCAGTGAAAATATTATTAATTTAAAATGTTTTATTTTACTTAAATATATACATTCTTATGATATTTATATTAATCAAAAACATTAACCATGTATTATAATTTTGATCCAATGTGTATATTTTATATTTATATCATTCTTATTGTTCATTAGAATGATTAGTGGTAATTTTTATTGAGTATTTACTATTTTATTACCATTCTCCATATTAAAATAAATATTTAATTATTGTATTTATTTGATAATGGTATTTATTAAAATTTATTTTAAATGATTTTAAATATTAATGATTATGGGGATTCTATTTTTCCCATTCCTATAATGATATAATTATTAAATTTATGTGATGGGTGGGTCCTAGTTATAGATAACCCCTCCATACCTCGACATATCTCATGATACAATGTAGTTGGCTGAATTTGACAATTTTATACCCATAAATATTAACTATCATATGAAATTACTAACATTATTTTTTAGATAACTAAAATTAGGAATTCTCTCATTATATGTTCATTTAATTATTTCCTTGAGATTATTCAACATATTTAAGTATACATGGATATGTTTTAGGATTACATTAATATTTATATGGAATTATTTGATAATCATTTAATAATTCTATATTATGATAATGTTATTATTTAATTATAACGTTTTTTAGTTTTTTATCACATCATTTATATTATTATAATATTTTTGTGATATCATATATTGTATACAAATCCTTTTTGGTCATATAATCTCATCACTTTCTTAGGTATTATTTTTCCTAGGGTAATATAATTTATTTTCTGATTGATATGTATGTAAGCACTATGGTTAAATTTGAGATTTATAAAAATTATTTTTTTATTATATGTTGTAAATTTCATTTATTTTTGAATTTTATCCATGATAATAAACAATTCCATGTACAAGGAGGTGATTTCCCTTTTCTAGTGTCGATGTAATAATGTAGACATGGGTATGTGGAACTAGTGGTAGTGTTACTATATGGAACATAGTATAAAACTATCAATATAAATTAGTAATTCCAATTAAAATGATTCCCTATAAATAGATCATTCGAATATAAATATAAAGATATCATGGGAATTAAAAAAAGAGGTCCCAAGTGTATATATTATAAGTACTCGACCTTATACATATCATAAACAATCTATTTCAACTATATTTCAATTATTTACATTCCAAAAGATTTTTTGGGATAATAGTTTTAGAATATAAATACACTAATCATACATATCAAACCACAGTATACTGAGTAGGTGCAACTAAATTTTTTTTCAAAAAAATAAAACATTTAAAAAAAACTAACACTAGATTTCTTCAGAAAACATCAAAACTTTTATATTTAATTCATTAATTATCTTACGCATATTTATAACAGGTAAAATCATTTAAAATCAAGGGATGATGATAAAATATTAATAATGGTTATAAAAAGATAAAATGAACCCATTAGTCCATGAATACTCATAAACATATGAAATCCTTTCACAAAGACATAAATCAAATCCATAAATACGTACTTTTTGAAACATGGGATCTCCCTAAAAATGATGGAATATATAAATAAATACATAAGTGTATCATGTGGTATTAATTACGTAGTATAGTAACCTTCAAGCCTACCTTATAATTTAAAACCCCGACAGCTAACTTACAATGTAACCCAAACACCTATCTTATTTTGTATCCAGCACAGTTACACTAGGAGTAACCATAAAACCAACCACCAACATACACATACAAAATGTATTTATGGGATAAATATATCAAAAAAATTATCATAAACTATTTCAATTAACTGAAACATAATAATAAAGCATGAATAATTTTATAAATATATTTCTTTTTAATAACATACAATATATGTAAAAAAATAGGATTTTTAAATGAAATTACATTAAAAATAACATATAATTGATGTTATAAATCCATAAAGTTAATTTAATATATGTATACACTATAAATAACCATAATGAAACATAATATAAAAAAATATATCACTCAAATAATCCTTATATATCATTATTAATAATGTAGAAGTTTGACCTAAAGAATAGAAATTGGTTTAAGAATTTCATTATATAGGGTTCTTCTTATGTAAAATTTATTTAAACGTCTGGTATAATGTATAAAATGGAGCTATTAATATTATACTAGAATATAATAATTTTTTATAAAAACATACATTATTATTCAATAACATCAGTTGACCCATTTTTTAATAATATATTTTTTACGTTGTTTTTGCAGAGTTTTTTACATGGTTTCCATTGTTAATTCGTAATGGGTTTTCATATCGAATGGACGATAAACACCAAAAGTGGAATGAAATGGTTTTTATATATTTCCAGAATATTAAATGATTCAATAAATAATTTTTTTATAAGGTATGGGGATAAGTATTAAGAAATATCATTAGTGATATTGGTTTAGATCATTTCGGCGGTTCTTTGATAATCATTAAATTGTTTCAACATATTCCATTAATATTCATCGTATAAGTTAATTCCATAACATATGTAAGGAAATATATTAAAAATTAAAATATTTTTAAACAAGTAGAATTATTTTACAATAATATTTTTTGGATTTAAATGATATTTAAGACACATCATTGACAATTAAATTAAGTCAAAACATCATAGAAGTTGTTTTTATATATAGAATAAGTAGAAAATGAGAGGAATAATGGAGATTAATTTTTTCATTAACATTATAAAAATATATAAAAAATAAAATAATATATTTTTATGCGTTTTTTATAAGGGTATGTGATGAAATTACAAGAAAAAAATAATTGAAATGAAAACACAATAAAATGAAAATGGATGTTTACCACTTGAAAACTTATCCTTGAGGTCCTCCTTTATACCATTCGTTTTAGACTTTTCCTGAGATTAGTTGGTCATGGAGGTAGAGATGATACATGGGAATGTGATTGGGGAAAATTTAAACAATTCTCTAAGGTTGATAGGTGTGATTAAAAAGGGGTGAGTGTGGTATTTAGAGTGAATGTGATGGGGTTTTTAATAAATTTCAAAGGATATATCATTAGTGGTATTTGAAAACCCATGGGCTTGAAAATTGGTTTTTCTTATTGTATTGACCAATTGAGATACCTCATATCATATTTTAATCCACAAGAGTCAACCATAATCATTTCATTATTATTACATCATGATGATGTCATTAATCACTCAAAAACATAATATTGTATTTTTGTATATTCACGGAATACTCATCAATCATAGAAATTTTCAAAAAATACCATAACCTTTTTATTATCTGTTGTATTAGAAAATAAAATCCATTTATAGATAATAATTTTCTTATTTTGATAAATTCACTCCCCAATTAAAATCATTATTAACTCAAAAAATAATAATTTTAAAACTATAACTCATTTTATATATCTTTGAAAAGTTAATCAAGATATAATTATCATATGATATTAATAAAATAAAATCAAAATCAAAATTATTATTCATAAATTTCATATTACCATTCATAAGGATATGTTACTATTCATAAAAAAACAAGCTCCTTCTATCAAACTCAACAAAATGTACTAATCAGAACCGTAAATGTATATTTTATTAAATTCAATTCATAGAAGTGATTATTGAATTTAATGACTAGTTTTTAACAATATCCTAAAAATGTTTCATTATGTAGAAACTCTGCATTTTATTCTAATCTATTTATATTAAAAAACATTGGGGTGTCACATTTTTCCCTGCTTTTGGACATTACATTCCAATGATTTTTTAAATTATTAGGAATGTGATGATACCATGCCAACCTAGAATTTTAAGATTACCATGTTACTTCTTTAACCTTGTGGTTTCCCAAAAAAACCCATTAATTGGTGGATAACCATATTCATCAATACATGTTCACTTTGATCAACAATCTGAAGAGGGTTGTCTTTCTAAGAATGGTTATCTTCTAGATGATCATCTATTGGGATCAAAACATGATATGAATATGGTGTATAGTTTCTCAACATCAACACATGAAAAAACATTTTGAACCATGTATAAATGTAGAGGAAATTCTACACGATAGGAAACTAGTCCAACTTTCTCTTTGATTTTAAAAGGACCAACAAACTGTGGAATTAGATTACCTTTCTTAACAAAATGCATAACACTATTACATGGTGAGATTCTAAAAAAAATGATCACATACCTCGAAATAATATACTTTCCTCTAAATATATGTATAACATTTATGCATATTCCATGTTGTCCTCATGTGTTATTGGATCATCTTCACTTTCTCATCCACTTCCACTACTATTTCCAGTCCCTCAAATTCTTTTATATGAATTCATCCCAAAAAGATAGAGTTTAACACTGCTTCTCATATAATTCTTGAAAGGATACACATGTATACTAAAATGAAAATGGTTATTATGAGAAACCTCAACTAATGAAATATGGTGATCCTAGCTTTCTAAATAATCCATTGAACAAGCATGAAACATATCCTCCATTGTATGAATTCTCCATTATTAATTCCCATATGATTGATGATGAAAAGTAGTATAAAAATTTATTTCTGTTCCTAGTGAGTTCTAATGGCCTATCCAAAATCTACAAGTGATCCTGGGATAATGGTTATATACAGTGGAAAGAGGAACATCATGTAACCAGAAAACATATTTGATGTAATATTGAGAGAGCTGATCCAAATATATATTACATAGAATAGGATAGAAATATGAATAATTTGTTAGTATATCAATAGTAACCGATATTTCAATGTTACCTCAAGGAATTTTTGGTAGTTCCATAGTAATGTTCATGGATATATTTTTCAATTCCAACATGTGAACTAGTAAAGGCCAAAGAAACTCCTTCGGTAATTGTCTCTATGCTTTATCCTATTAACAAGGCTAACATTTCTTGGTAAAATATGAAATATCTATTTTCATTCCATCCAACTATCAATACTTTTTAAGGACTCCATAACTATTTGTGATTCTAGGATGAACTGAAAAAAGAGAACCATGGCTATATCACAAAAACTCATTCTTCAGCTGAGAATACCAAGACACACACAATCATTTTATAAATATCAAAACACAATATTTGTCAATTTTAACATCTAGAAACTTACCCATTTTAACTCATTCAACTTTTTCTACAACTCCCCATCTACCTTATGTGATTACTTAATTTTGTTTGACAAAGATGTTTGTACTTAAACTAGAAAGAAATGAGTTTCCTTCACCAATAACATCCACGCCAAATATATTAAAATAAGTATTCAAGGGGTCCTGACTCAAATGTAACATGGATAATGATTCTTGATGTTTTCGACTCAATGAATCTGCTCAATTTTTTTTTCAATATGGTAATAGATCATGAAATTATATTAAATTATCAATTTCATCCCATTTCATGGAAGCATGTTTAAATCTATTTGAGGGAATATATACATCATACATCTTTTTTCAGTATATATTTCAGATTTTTCACCATATATATGATTCTTCCAAATTAATAAAGAGAAAAAAAGAACTTTAAATTCCAATTCATGTAGGGGATAATTTTACTCCTAATGTTTTAGTTGACTTGAAGAATATTTAATTAGCTAATCATTAAATATAAAAAAACCAAGTCCCATTAATGATGTTCCATTGTAGATGACAAAGTCACCATTTCGTGTAGGAAGGGTCATAACAGGAGCATTTACCAATCATCATTTAATTTCCTAAATGAACATCACATTCTTTTTCTATATAAAATTAACTCATTTTTGAGTTATCATAATTTGTGGACTAGACTACTATAAAATGATTTAAAAAATTCTCTGATAATATCCTTCCAAAACCAGAATAATATGAGTACCATTTATAATTGTGGGGCTTGGACATTATTCAGAAACATTTTTTTAGAAGGATGAATAGCTATGAAATATTTTAATATAATGTGACCATGGAAAAAACTATTCTAACAGAAATTCACATTTATTTAATTTTACAAACAGTTTCTTTTGTTTTAATGTTAGTAAAACGACAATAATATGTTTTCATGATTTTTTTACATCTAGAATATACTAGAATGACATTAATAGAAACAACCAAAAACATGTCCATGAACAAAAGAAATATTCTATTCAAAATATCCATGAATATAACAGGTTCATTAGATGTTCCAAATGGAATAATAACTAATTCATAATTAACATAACTCGTTTGAAAGTTATTTTTAGAATGTCATCCTCCATCACCTCCTGATGATGGTATCAAGATCTCATGTTAATCATGGAATAATATTGAGCTCCCTAGAGTTGATCAGACAAGTCATCGATGTTAGAAAATATATATTTTTTCATAATAGTAATGTCAGTCAAGGTTCTATAATAAATGAAAAGTCTCATAGAACCATATTTCATTTCAAAGATCAAAACCAGGTTTCCTAGTGGTGAACTTTTAGGAAGTATTACAACATTATCAAGAAACTCATGCAACTGATTTTTAAATTGATGATGTTTTATTTGATCCATTAAATATAGGGGATTTGATGTTTTCCTAGGATTAAGAACTATGTAAATTTTGAATTCAACTTCTCAACTAGGTATAATACTAGGTATCAAATCAGAAAAAAACATATATGTACTCATTTACCACTATCACTTAATTAAGGTAAATAGCTCATTTTTTTCCAACAATGAGCAAGATAACATTCATTTCGATCATTCAACGGTTTTATAGATTTCAAATATGTTATAAATTTTTTCTGTTTTTTCTTTTATTGAAACTGAAAATATTTAAAAAAAACAACATCGTTATATCTATAATCAGTCTTATTATAATAAACAGAAATCCAATCCATTCCCTGAATAACATAAAAATCTTATAAGGAAAAAACAAATAGGAATCTCTGTATTTTTTTCCATAGATAACAATATGAATATTTTTAAAATAAATTTTAGAAGTAATTGTTGACCCATGTGCTTTAATAATAAGTTTCAATCTCATTTGTTGTGATTATATTTCCAATTTCATAGAAAATACTAAGAAATAACAGAATATGTAGACCCTGTATCAAGATAGACTTTTGAAAATTCTAAATAAATGAAAAAATAACCTAATATCACTTCAATTGATGGATTTACATCTACTAAGGTAGATCCACATAATCTCACTACAAATTTAATCATATATTCTATATTCTTTCCATCACTCAGTTCTTTATTTGGGCTTCTAATTTCATTATGACCCCACTCAATAATTGGAAACACATTATAGTTTTCTTATCAGAACTAATATTAAGATCATTTTCATTAAAATATATCACTATATGACCATAATTACCATATCGAAAAAACATACCAATTTTGTTTTGAAATTTTCTAGGATACATTTTATGACACTTTTCACAAACCAGAAACTGGACTATCATAGAATCAGATAACTTTGATTGAATCATACCCATTTAATTACTTTTGAACATCTTATTCTATTCATTTAAATAGTACATTTGATCACCAGAAAACATCATTTATACCCTCTAAAAAATTGTCCAAGTTCCTCATTAAATTTTATTTTTTAGGAGTTAAATTAACTTCGTTATCATGTTTTCAAATCAAAGTAAAATTAGTTGATTTTTCTATCTACATCACAAATAAGACATGGATCATACCTTTCTAGTTGGGTGATATTTCCTTCTTACATGATCACTACATATTCTTCATTTTTTTTAAAATTCAATGAACTTTTTCTCCATTCAATATAGAACTAATTAATAATTTTTTTTCAAAATAAAATTCTTTTAAATTCATACTACTCTATGGAATAAATCCCCTCTATATCATTGATACATTTAATCATTGACAACATCTTATTAGCATCACCTTAATATTAGTAAATGGAAAAACTATCATTTTGATATATATAAAAATCCCATATCATTGAATATGTTTTCCAGGTCTTTTAATCCATCATTCAACTAATACTGCTTAAATATATCCACTTAATGAATGAGGCTGTGGAAACATAGAATGTTCCACTATCATGTTCATTTGTGGTATCTCTAATTTCACTCTCGCATAAATGCTACTGTAATTTATTTATTCCTATATCTGAGCAATTACTATCACATAAAACATAGTTCCAATTCCCTCCATTCTTTGTTTTGGTTTCAAAAAGATATCAGCCTCTATGTTCCTTCCACCATCATCATTCTTATTTCATGTATGGAAAAGAATTGCAAAGAGAAATAGAATAGATGAAGGAACATGGAAGTCATTAATTTATATACAATTTCAACATTAAAATAATCTATAAATCATTTATGGTTTTCTATTAACATCATACTAAATCATAAAGTTATATAATAAATGCTGTAATACCAATGATATGGACTTGGCCTTAAACTGTAACGTCTCGACCCGACTCACCCCTAAACCGGTGGCTGGACCGGTTGCCACATGACCTCAAGCGCGTCTCCCCTTAATTCAAAGGATGAAAACTAGTAGTGAGGGTCTAAGGATAGTCATTGGGGAGACTATACCCTCTTATCAGAGTTGCACTATAGTATATCAGTGTAGATAACAAAAAAAGTGGAAGAAGTAACTCATAAATGACAAATAGCGGAAGAAAAATAATAATCATTTTATAAAATAGGCCAATAAAAAATTATACAGAAGATGCAATCATGACATTATAATGATACAAAATAGAAAACATGAATAAAATAGAATTCTTTACATTCCAATATATAAATAAAAAAATAATGACTCAAAGCCCCAATGGTGATCTCCCTGAGCATCCCAATCCTCCGCTTGGTCATCAGATCCTAACTCCCAAGTAAATGAAAACAACATAGTCCTACAACCAAATAGAATCTACCCGGGTACCCAGTGAAATGGCGGCTGGAGTAGGGTGTGAGATATAAATCTCAGTAGGCCGGGACCACATGTGTCTACTGAAAAACCCATAAATTTAATAAATAACTTATAATACATGAAGGCATTCATAATCTAAAGTAAGCAGTACAATGTAACTATAAACCCAAGTACCAGCTTTAGCCCTCAGCTGGTGTCTGAAGCAGCACTATTCATTTTTCATGCATACTCAACAATCATTACTAAACCATTTATAATTTATCAATTATTCCAATATTAATAAATTGTGAAATATTTGAGATTTAGGCTACTCTCGACATCTCCCATATAAGTCACTCAACACGGATCTCTCTAAAGACCATATAAGTAATCAAGTAAAGGCCGAATCCAAGTTTGAGATTTGTCTTGGATAATGCGTCATAAGTTATTCAATTTAATCATTCATATAATAAGTATGAGGACATACAACAAAAGTGGTTCGCCCAATTCATAAAAAAGTCTGAACCCTTTCTCATAATCAATTCACAAATCTTCATGTCGCAACAGCCTTCATTATCCATTAATTCATTTCATGCACGAACAATTTGACCCACAGTACAATATTAATTAATGGGTGTGGAATGTCATGTATAGCACACTCGTGAGTATTCAGAGAATCAGTGCATGTCTCACAACCAATTGGTATTTGGAGAATCCGTCCTTGTCCCATAATATAATATTTTCATGCAATCTGGGTGTAGAACGCCATGTCTAGCACCCCGGGAGTATTTGGAGAATCAGTCCCTATCTCACAACCCATTTATCAATCATACAGATACATCAATCATTGGTGTAGAACACCATTTACAACACCTTGTGAGTATTTGGAGAATCAGTCCCTATCTCACAACCCATTCATCAATCACACACACACAATTATCATTGGTGTAGAATACCAGTTCTAACAGCATAAAACCAACCTGTTAATTAATTCAACTATTAATTAACAACACTAATCACTCATTGAATCAGAAAAAAAATAATTAAACATTAAACATCTCATTAATTAATAATTAATTAACAATTAATTATTATTAGCAAGCCGACTGAATAATTAACTAAGAAATTAATTTTTCAAATTCATTAACATGTCTAAACCCACCCATTCAAACAATGGTTCATCTAGGAATTTAACAATCTACAAGCTCACCATAATCATCTAATACATACTGAACAAAGTCAAGATAATTTACTGACCATCTCACACCACATATCAAATCTCTAAATAACTACATCCCAGACAACGTAAGTCATGGAAAACAAATATGCATCAAAATGTACTCCTGGTCAACAATCGTAACAAACAATAAATACCCAATCCTAACATAATATTTTCAAATTAATTAATTCAACAATTAATTAAATAATTAATATCTCTTTATCCTATCATCAATTAGTTAACCATTTAATATTTAACATGTAATAATTAATCCATCTTTTAATTATTAACAGTTTCCAAATTATCTCCCGAACATGTCAAATATTTAATATTCCCAATAATCTGTAAAATACAAAATATTATTCTAACTTATGACTTGATAATTAATCCTACACTTAATTATCCAATTACTCATTCTCCCCATTCGAAACATTTATCTGTTTAATCATATAACTTTAACCATGTTATCCAAGTATACATAAACTCAACAAAATTTCAAGTCCTCACTTATCTCATATGGGCGGAACTAATCAATAACATCAAAAGTTTCATTCATAGACATATCATAATAAAGTAATCTCACATCTTCAATTAAAAAAAAGGAGCACAAATTATCATATAAAGTGTTGAAGATTGGGGACCCTACATTGGGTTTTGAGGGAAACCACAACGAACGATGAACCCTCAAGAGGAACGGGTTGATTCATCAAGAACGTGCCTTAGATCCCTTATCCTAGAAAGAACAAGACCAAAACACATCATAATTGGAATCCACACACTTATATATACCCATAACGGATGTAGATATAAGAAAAAGTGAGAAAAGGAGATGTAAATCTAAGTAGATCTATGAAATCGATCATGAACAAAGAAGAACAAACAAATAACTCAAGAATCCGGATTTGATTCGTTACGAGAAGCCTTCGGATCGCCACCAAACTTCATAGAAGAGGTTATCCTACCTTCTATGGAGGGTAATCCCCAGTTATGGCCACATAGGAGGAAAAATGTGCCATCTAGAGGCTTAAACGAGTGAGATCCACAATTTAAGGATCTCATTTATGTGCCCGCATAGTTAGTTAAAATGGATTGAAAAACCGTGCACTAACCGTGCATTAGCTACTTCATTTCCCACCCCTCTCGCACGACCTCATCTCATCGTCTATCCAAACCCTATGCCATCCACGCGAGAGCTACGACATCAAAACATCATCTACACACGGTTTGGCCGCACAGTTTGAAAAAACATGTGCCACCCGTGTGACATCCTGTTTACCTCAACATTTTCATCAATGATAGAAACAATTACATATTTAGGTTTTCCAACACTCAGAATAAAATTATAGAGATTGGTTTAAAAAGAATTACCCAATGATAAACTGAAAATAATTTCAGAAACATCTATAATTTTAACCCGGTTCAGAACATGTGAACTTACATTATACCCACCTTAAAAACTTATCGTCCCTAAGAAGCCATCAGGAACCACTCTTAAAACTATCAACCAACTAAGGTCATATGATCTCGATAGATGTGATGTGTTGTGTTTCTAATGCCAAACACACCTTAACCCTTCTCAAACATTATGGATAATCCTTTTAACTAGATACAAAGATTACTCTAAATCTCAAACATCGAAACATATCTTGTATCTTTGGTCATTAGAAGGAACTTGTCAATGTAAAAGGTTGATCCTTGGCTAGACAACGGAACATGATTCTCATGCTTCACTCAAAGACATCGTGGACCCAAAAGCCACTTTCACTCTTTATCTGACAACGTGCATTTAAAACTATTCCAAAACCATCCACCAGTACAATGAATTCCTTACCCAACATCTGGTAAATTTCCCATGTCAAGCCATTGCAAGGCTATTTCAGAAAAAACAGGGCCCAAACATGAATAAGGAAGTAGAAAAAAGAAACAATGCATCCCATGTACAACCCAGATAACAACTACTCCCCAAGCCCAACAACATTTAAACTATAGTGTGGACCAAGAATGATGCTATTTTAGTGTCTCAATGATGAGATCAAGATAGGTTACATGCTCGTCCTGTCTAGAATAGGGATCTATGAGAAAACTGAGGTCATGAAGAAGATCAGTCAAAACATTACCGGACAAATCTATTCTAAAAGCTCAGAATCACCTGCCACACAATCATCAGGAACAAAGTGGCAATACCCACCTTATGATTTCCCATGATGTCTCAAGAAAAGATCAGCCACTCAACATAAAACTATATTAACAACACGATTTTCATGTTAAAAGACAGGGGTATTTCAAAATCTATTCCATGTACAGAAAATAAACTGATTCATTAACGCTTAAGTAACTATACATGGAGTTGACCTGAGAGCATACTAAAAAGTATAAAGATACTTATTATAGAGTCATATTTCCTCATACAACCATTTTCCTGGACAACGCCATAACCAGTCATCCATTACCAAGAAGAAAGGGTCCAATGAACCACAGAGCGGCCGACCATGCCCGATGCACGTCTAACTAGCTGACAAAGATCATTACTTGATTTTCAAGCCTACAACAAGGTCAAGAAACACATATCCACCTATTAGAACAAGAGTGTCACAAGAAACTGGATGTCATACCTGGGAGAACGAATCCCAAAAACTCCATAACTGTTCACGTCAAACAAGTCACTAGGCTCAACAGCCGAACATAAGGCTATTTCTACGGAGAAGAATGCCTACAGAAAGTACTCACACTTCTGTTCCAATGCAACTCAAGAGATGTTAGAACTACCCTTTACATGAGGGTTATAAAGAGTGGACCCACACAAGGATCAATTTCCATGCCTCTTATATTTAATCACATTTAATCTTTAATCATCAAACAATTTAATCAAAACATCAAGTGCCATTTTCATAACGCCCAAAGGAAAAACAAGCATGTTTCCAGAAAACCCCTTTTAAAACATTTATTGTAACACCCCAGGTAAATAAAGAATATGACATTTTTATATTTATACATATTTTTGAATAAAATAATAATATTACTTTAAAGGGAATTCTATGCTTGATGTCGTACCCAATATGCGATAACGAGTTCCTTTGAAATCATACGTTGCACTCTAATAATAAAATAATATTATTTTAAATGGTAGTTAACGCCTAACCATTGTAATGACGGGAAAGAACGGAACTAACTAAAAAATTATTATGTATGTTTGTCAAATATTTTTACTTTTTACAATAAATGTTAGAGGATTAGAAATGCGAATGAATCAAATTTTAAGCGTAAACATTCTAATATTCATTAAAAGGTCGATTAACCGCCTTTTGATGGCGAACCCCTTTTAAATCCACTTTTTTCAATTTATGTGTTATATTTGATAAAATAAAATTCTTATTTAGAATCAGGACATCAAAATTTACTTTGTGTAAATTTTTGGTATTTTTCCGATAAAGTTCAATTTTTAATGAATAGTGAAAAATGTTGTTTTTTATTTCAAAACCTCTTTTTAATCTAAGTTATTTATATGATTAGATTATCTTTTGAAATGGTTTTAAAGATTAATTATAATATATTTTTTCCATTTAATCCAATAGTGGTCGTTGGAATTAATTTCACTTTGAAATTGGACTTATACTAGTGTTATTCTTTTAATAGATATTGTTTCTTAAAAACACGCTATTTGCTTTGACAGCGGGAATTAAATATTAAATTATTTAATGAAACTTATATGTTTTTAATTTTGTAAAATATACACCATTTTTGAGTTCAGAATATCAAATATAGCTTAGGGTTTTTTTTGGTATTTTTCTGAAATACTTCAATTTTTGAAGAATAGTGAAACCACTAAGTGGTACTTATAAAAACTGATTTTCCGTTTAAATCTATTTTTACCACTTCTGTATTTTGAATTTCAAAAATCCAACATACATGGTTGTCATTATGAAGTAAAATTTTGTTCAATGGGATTAAAATTATTTTTTGGTGAATAGTAACTTTTATGTTTTTAATCGCGATTAGAGGTAATTAGTGTAGTTTAACTTAAAATTAATGTTTTAATAATATGAAATGAACATGACACATGTCCTAACCTTATTGTATGTGTCATGGCCGACCAAGACAATCCATGGGTCAACTTGGGGACCCCATGGAGCCACTTTGGTAGGAAAATTACATTAATATATTTTTATTTAAAGTTAAAATAAAAATGTCACAAACATGAGTTGTTTTACCGAAAAAAAATTTAAATGGGGTTATACAAGTCATTTATTTGACTATAAATATTTATTAGAAATATAATAAGATTTTTTACATCAAGATATCTTTTTAATAATTTTTAGACATTAAATAAATTAAATTATTTATGACACCATGATGATGCAGCGATTATCTCATTATTTTATGATTTAAATAAAATGGAAAGATAATGTAAAATATATGGCCTACACTTGATAAAACCATATTGGATGGGTATATTTCGAACCTTTATCACCTTATCCTCGAATTAAATCAATGTGGGACCTTTAAAATCCGAAACTCATTTTAATATAAAGTAACATTTCTTTACTTTCCAAGAGTGCCTCTCCTATCCTCTTACAAAAGGCCCCCCACCACTACCACCTTACACACACCTCTCAAGCATTTGGCTCAGACAAACCCTTCCCATTTCCTCTCTACACATCCCTCTCTTAATCATTGAAGCCTCCCTTTGGGAAGAATCATTTCCAAGGAAGCCTTTGAGCTCAAATCAAAGAGAGTTACCCGATTTAAAGGTAGTGTCCTCTCTTGTGTTCTTATGTTTTATTTTTCTTCTACAACCCTCTAAACTCTTTTTATTCCTTTATTTTTTTAACAAAACCAGTATCTTCAATATACTATGGTGTTTTTATGTGAATTATTCAGGCTACACTTACACACACCTTCACCTAATGGTTAAAGAACATATTGTTTCTGTGGATGGCGAATTTCTGCCTCACGAAAGGATGATTGTTCAATCTTCTCTTAACACATTTCATGCTGGCCATTATGATGACACTATATTTTATATATAATATATATGGTATTTATGTTTCCTATATGCTTCTGAATTTTATATTTAAAACATGCCTTTATGCTTTTCATGTTGTGCAAATTCGATAATTTCATACGAGGAAGTGTGGACTACCGCCCCCTCCAGTGATGTGACTCGTTCATGCAATACATGGAATATATAAATAATGAGATTAATGAACATATGTGACCTATATAACATATATATTATACTGTAATTATAATATATATATATCTCAATTATTTTTAATTACATTAATATGACAAAGAAATGAAAGTACCGTTCATGCGTACGTACAGCCTACCGTCTCCATGAATGGTGCATTTCATTTCGTTTTGTCTCCAAATGTTATGGAGTAGTATAAAATAAATATTTACTGGATATATATGATATTACAATCATTAATACTATTCTGGATATTATTTACTTATAACTACATGGACAATCATTTTCAAACAAGTTCATTTTTGACTCATGTACCAAACATCGACAAAAACGTCCGATATGAACTCACATTATCAACCAATTATTATAACATTATAACATGTGATATTAACTGAATAATAATATTTAAAACAGGTCCTCAAGCAATTATAAATTGAACAAAGTTTATTATTCTGGAATATAATGAAACGAACGAGACAAGTCAGACTTGAGGTAAGGGAACCTACCCCTCTTTTTCTTTTTAAGAACACTCCTTTTTGTCATTCTTTTTAAGCTCATCATTCTTATGATTGGGATGTTATTTTACATTACTACTATGATACATTTTATGTTCATATGATTAGAGACCCTATTTTATCTCACCAATCCATTTTGGATGTTTTGAGTGGCGCCGTTAGGCTGCCGAATTTTCGTAAGGGATCCAACCTCTCACTTTCCTTTTAAGTACTCTCTTTTATGTTATTTATTTTAAGCTCATATTTCTTATGTTTGGGGATGTTATTTTATATTCCTCATAATGTAATTTTTATGTTCATATTATTAGATCCCCTATTTGATATCATAAATCCATTTTTGGAAGTTTTAAGTGGCGCCGTTAGGTTGCCGAGTTTTCGTAAGGGATTTTTCATCTCACTTTTATTCCCGTGAAATTTATGCTACGTTTTCCACTAGTTAATTTTAGTGGTGTATAATTCCCATTATTATACTCTTTTTGATATATAATTTCATTTATGGGTATTAACATCTTCATTTTATGACCCTTCTTTCATGGGGTGTACGTTTCGAAAGTTACCGAACTCGGTAAGGGGACCTTTCACCCTCCTCTTTTTAAAAGACTTATTTTGTTATGTCTTTTAATTCACATACAATTATGTTGAGATATGTTCTTATATATCCTTATTTATGTAAATGTTATTTCTAAGTGATGAGATACCATTTTCTCTCTCATCAACTCATTTTTTTGAATTTTAAAGTGACGCCGTTAGGCTGTCGGATTTCTGTAAGGGAACTTCATAACGCACATTCAATTCTTTGTGTTAAACATCTCCTTCTTGATTTTATTATGCCAAGATTATGTCTGGAATATATATGTATTAATTTCCACAAACCTTTTTGTGGATATATTAATTCTACACATAATCATCTCATTGATAAATTCTTAAGAACTTGTATGGGAAATCATAACTCAATCTCATTTCATTGAGTTAAATATCTATGTCATTGGTTTTGTTTTTCCAGGATCATGGGTGCATGACCTCTGATTGTTTCACACTTAATATCCACTTATATTGGGTGTATTTATATTTCTCACACATAATTATGGGATAGATTTATCCTTAATTTAAGGATACCATCTTTATCATGGATTTCATCTCAATTTACATTTATATTGAGACTTCATTGTTGTTATGCACCAATTCACTCTTATATGGTGTGTATACTGTCCTTTGACATATTATATCATGAATCCCATTATTCTCATGATATTATAAAGAAGGGATTACATGTTATTCCACAATTATTTCTATTCAATAGTCTCTCATTTTGTTAAAAACTCTTTAACAAAAATATCAATTTAAATGTTTTAAATATTCATTATTCTAAATCATTATCTTTGATGTCTATGTTTTCAAAATGGTTTTCAGTATTTATTTATATGGACATTAATGTTTTAATTTTATAATTCCATTAAAAGATTCAAATAGGTATGGGACACTTTGATTCAAAAATATCTTTTAAATGGTTTTTGAAAATGGATTGCTTAATTCAATATCTTGGAATTACTTATTGTGATTGAAAATGAAATGTTGTTATTTAAATGTTTATATTTTCAATATTATATGTGTAATGATGGTACTTGGACATTTTACGGGTGGTTACGTGATAATCCATATGACGAGTGGTGTCGTGAATACCAGGACGGGTGGTTACGTTATAACATCCAATGCATTGGGTATGGAAGTCGGTGGTATGGATATTCCATTAAGTATGTGTGGAATTCGGTCGTATGGTTATTCCATTTAAGTATGTTTATGTCCGAAGTTACCTTTTAATGTAATGTGTTCTTTATATGGGTTTTATGGTAATCTTTTGGTTACAAAAGGGTAATTAATGATCTTTTATTCATTGAAGAGTTTTTACTACTTCATAATGGTGGAAATTATTACTTTGATAAAGTATACATGGTTTACTTGTTTTTTTGAAAAACTAACAGTTTTCATTCTTTGTGTATCCCTTAATTATATTTTTATGATCATCCCAAGTTTTTTGAAATTTTTTTCACAGGACTTAATGTGGAATAGGGTCAAGGACAGGATTAAGGGAAAGTCATGATATCTAAAACATGGAACTAAACATGATTATTTTTAAGAGTTTTTATTTTATGGAAAGTTAGTAGAAGTGTCTACTTTGTAATCTTTTGAGATGAAATAGTTATGTCCTAATTCTCTGAAACTCGAAACCATGAAAATATCCTCAATGTGAATTATTCATTTAATTCAATATTAAGTAAGTTTTAAGGTTGGGGCCTTATAGTTGGTATCAGAGGTCGGTTTAGACAACTTTAGGGATTAGGAGTTTTTTTTTTAGACACATGGTTAGTCCCTATATATATTATTTTAGTTAAATCTTTATTTTATAACTTCTTTTCAGGTCAAGTAAAGTCAGTTATGAATGGAAGGAGAAGGATCTCAAACGACATTCCTATCTCTTCCTGATGACATGCTTGCAATAATTATTACAGAGTCATGTTCGGATGACTGTGAAACTTTTTATAGCATACAACTCACTTTCAAGTAGTTATTTGAGATATCAAACACCTCCACTATACCTCGTTATCATCGTGGATCATGTGTTGTATTTAGACAAATACTATTTTCAAAATATTCTCATATTTTCATGAAAGGAAAATATTATCAAGGTATTTTCAAATATTTTACCTTATCACAAGAATTTGAAGCATGTTATGATTTTAAAAATGGTGCTGAGGAAGGAGAACCTTGCTCAACCTACTTATATTTTCTTTTAAAATATAGTCTCTCATCACATACTTACGGTATTTTAAAAGGACCAATAATAGAATGTTTCAACTCAAATTCTATCCTACGATTTTATATAAATCATGTTTTATCAGATGTTTTGGAATTATATGTCATACATGATTATTTTCCAAAACTTTTTTTCTGTGAACACCCATATGACCCATGTTGTACAAGGTGTATTTGGATGGAGGAAGCAAATGATTTTAAAGGATCTCTAAATCATTGTTGTAATGCATGGGACATCTACCTATGTGAACAAGATGACGATGAAACTGAGTGGACTCTATGATAAAGGTATGATGTTATTCATTTTGGGAATCGTTTTATTTTATCTTATGGTGGTGGAATAAGACTTCAAGAATTAAGATGTTGATATCATAATGAATTTGGATGAAAATGAGAGGTATAAGGAAACTATTGAGATGATAACATGTTAGGGTTATTTTTGGAGTTTTATAAAAAGGACAACACGCAGACCTTGTGACAACTCGTCTCGTCAGACAAAGATGCGGGAATCGAACCCAAAGCCAAAGTGCGACTGATATTTATTGCCTACCACTTGACTACGTGAAGTCTCTGGTTAGTTTGACTAATTCTTTTTAGTGAAATGATTTTATGAATTAAGAGTAATCTGATTTTGGGTTATCTATGGAAAGTATTAACCTATCATGGAGGATATGTGATTAGTTTAATTACTTTTCAATATGAGACATTAAGAGCAACTGATGTTATTTGGAGATAAGTGTTATTTTGTACATTGGAGGACTATATGATTAAATCCTTCAAATATTTGGGTTTCAATCTTAGTTTGGTTTACTTTGAAGAATTTTATGGAAAAATTGTTTATTGAATGGTCTTCGTTGAACTTTCGGTTTTGTTGGACAAATTTTGGAGATTAAGAATAGATTATCTTTTTATAAAGGGTTATCCTTTTCTGGATTATCTGATCTTGTACTATCTTTTTTGGTTTTGGTTTTGGATAAAGTCTAAATACATGGGAAGTATATAGTTCTCTTTTGTGGATTAGGTGATTCTCTAGAATTTGATTATATCTCTCTTAATGTAAACAAGTCATCCTAAATACACTTCTTTTGGAGAAGATATGAGTTTGTGTAGGAAATATAGTAAAAGTTGAAAGTCAACATGACAAGTAAGTATGTTTCCTTTGGTTTTAGTTAAGCTCAAAAATAAATTCCTCAATGAAAAGTAAAAAAAATGGTGTCTATTAACTTTTCCTACTTGGGAATCCAATACCGTTTAACCCATCACAAGTTTGTGATTTTTTTATGGTTAACTTTCTCTTAGACATGTTAATTATCACTCCCTATCAGAACATGACCCGATGTTTTCTCCTCCATGTCCATTTTTTCCTACATGGAATCCTAGTATGGGATAACTTGGGTGACCTATGTACTTCTCTTTCTTTGTTTTAATGTGATTGTTTTACCGACTCTTGTTCCGATGTGGGACTTTCAATGATGTTTTCGAGCCCAATTTTAAAATTGTGAGGACGCAATTCCCAAAAGGGGGGAAGGATGTAACACCCCAGGTAAATAAAGAATATAAAATTTTTATATTTATCCATATTTGTGAATAAAATATTAATATTACTTTAAATGGAACGATATTCTTGATGGTGTACCCAATACATGACAACGAGTTCCTTTGAAATCTTACGTTGCACTCTAATAATAAAATAATATTATTTGAAATGTTAGTTAATGCCTAGCCATTGTAATGGCGGGAAAGAACGGAACTAACTAAAAAATTATTATTTATGTTTGTCAAATATTTTTTCTTTTTACAATAAATGTTAGAGGATTAAAAATGTGAATGAATCCAATTTTAAGTGTAAACATTCTAATATTCTTTAAAATGTCGATTAAACGCCTTTTGATGGCGAACCCATTTTAAATCCACTTTTTGTCAATTAATGTGTTATATTTGAAAAAATAAAATTCTAATTTAGAATCGGGACATCAAAATTTACTTTGTGTAAATTTTTGGTATTTTTTCGATAAAGTTCATTTTTTAATGAATAGTGAAAAATGTTGTATTTTATTCAAAACCTCTTTTTAATCTAATTAATTTATATGATTAGATTATCTTTGGAACTGGTTATAAAGTTGATGTAGAATATTTTTTTACCATTTAATCCAATAGTGGTCGTTGGAATTAATTTCACTTTGAAATTGGACTTAAACTAGTGTCAATCTTTAAATAGATATTGTTTCTTAAAAACACGCTATTTGCTTTGACAGCGGGAATTAATTATTAAATTAATTAATGCAACTTATATGTTTTGAATTTTGTAAAATAGACACCATTTTTGAGTTCGTAAGATCAAATATAGCTTTGGGTTAATTTTTTGTATTTTTCTGAAAAACTTCTATTTTTGATGAATAGTGAAACCACTAAGTGGTACTTATAAAACCTGATTTTCCGTCTAAATTAAAATTTTACCACTTATGTGTTTTGAATTTCAAAAATCCGACATACATGGTTGTCTTTACGAAGTATAATGTGGTTCGATGGGATTAAAATAATTTTTTGCAGAATAGTAACTTTTAAGTTTTTAATTGCGATTAGAGGTAATTAGTGTAGTTTAAGGTAAAAATAATATTTTAATAATATTAAATGAACATGACACATGTCCTACCCTTATTGGATGTGTCATGGTAGACCAAGACAATCCATGGGACAACTTGGGGTCCCCATGGAGCAACTTTGGTAGGAAAATGACATTAATATCTTTTTATTTAAAGTTAAAATAAAAATGTCACAAACATGAGTTGTTTTACTAAAACAATTTTTAAATGGGGTTATACAAGTCAGATATTTGACTATAAATATTAATTATAAAGATAAAAATATTTAATACATCATGATATTTGTTTTATAATTTTTAGACATTAAATAAATTAAATTATTTATGACACCATGATGATGCAGTGATTACCTCATTATTTAACGATTTAAATAAAATGAAGAGATAATGTAAAATCTAAGACCTAAACTTGTAAAAAACCTATTTGATGGTATATTTCTAACCCTTATCACCTTATCCTCGAATTATATCAATGTGGGACCTTTTAAATCAGAAAATCATTTTAAAATAATGTATCATTTCTTTACTTTCCAAGAGTGCCCCTCCTCTCCTCTTATAAAATCCCCCCCCAACTCTACAACATTACACACACCTCTCAAGCATTTGGCTCGGCCAACCCCTGCCCATTTCATCTCTACACATCCCTCTATTAATCATTGAAGCCACACTTTGAGCACAATCCTTTCCAAGGAATCCTTTGAGCTCAAATCAAAGAGAGTTACCTGATTTAATGGTAGTGTCCTCTCTTGTGTTCTTCTGTTTTATTTTGCTTCTCCAACCCTCTATAATATTTTTATTCCTTTATTTTGTAACAACACCAGTATCTTAAATATACTAGTATGTCTTTATGTGAAGGATTTTAGCTACACTTACACACACCTTCGTCTAATGGTTAAAGAACATACTGTTTCTATGGATGGCGAATTTCTGCCTCACGAAACGATGATTGTTCAATCTTCTCTTAACACCTTTCATGGTGGACATTATGATGTAAATATATTTTATATATGATATATATGGTATTTATGTTTTCTATATGCCTCTGAATTTTATATTTAAAACATGCCTTTATGCTTTTCATGTTGTGAAAAGGCGATAATTTCATATGAGGAAGTGTGGACTACCGCCCCCTCAAGTGATGTGACTCGTTCATGCAATACATGGAATGTATAAAGATTGAAATTAATGAACATATGTGACCTATATAACATATATATTATACTGAAATTATAATATATATAACTCTAAATTATTTTTAATTATATTAATATGACAAAGAAATGAAAGTAGCGTTCATGCGTACGTATGACCTACTGTCTCCATGAACAGGGCATTTCATTTCTTTTTATCTCCAAATGTTATGGAGTAGTATAAAATGAATATTTACTGGATATATATGATATTTAAATCATTAATACTATTCTGGAGATTATTTACTTATAACTACATGGACAATCATTTTCAAACAAATTCATTGTTGACTCATGTACCAAACATCGACAAAAACGTCTGATATGAACTCACATTATTAACCAATTATTATAACTTTATAACATGTGATATGAACTGAATAATATTCATTAAAATATTTCCTTAAGAAATTATAAATTGACCAAAGTTTATTATTCAGGAATATAAAGCAACGAACAAGACAAGTCGGACTTGAGGTAAGGGAACCTACCCCACTCTTTTTTTTAAGTACACTCTTTTATGTCATTCTTTTTAAGCTCATCTTTCTTATGATTGGGATGTTATATTATATTACTCCTACTTTACTTTTTATGTTCATATAATGATAGACCCTATTTTCTCTCACCAATCCATTTTGGATGTTTTGAGTGGCGCCGTTAGGCTGCCGAATTTTCATAAGGGATCCAACCTCTCTCTTTCTTTTTAAGTACTCTCTTTTATGTCATTTATTTTAAGCTCATCGTTATTATGTTTGGGGATGTTATTTTATATTCCTAATACTGTAATTTTTATTTTCATATTATGAGAGACCCTATTTGATCTCATAAGTCCAATTTTAGAAGTTTTAAGTGGCGTCGTTAGGCTGCCGAGTTTTCGTAAGGGATTTTTCATCTCACTTTTATTCATGTGACAGTTATGCTATGTTTTCCACTATTTACCTTGAGTGGTGTATTTACTGCCCATTACTATACTCTTTGTGAAATATAATTTCATTTATGGATATTTACTTCTTCATTGTATGACCCTTATTTCATGGGGTGTACGTTTCGAAAGATACCCAACTCGGTAAGTGGACCTTTCACCCTCCTGTTTTTAAAAGACTTATTTTTTTATGTCTTTTAATTCACATAAAATTATGTTGGGATATGTTATTATATATCATTATTTATATAAATTTTATTTCTAAGTGATGAGATACCATTGTCTCTCTCATCAACTCATTTTTCTGAATTTTAAAGTGACGTCGTTAGGCTGTCGGATTTCTGTAAGGGAACTTCTTAACCCACTTTCAATTCATTGGGTTAAACCTCTACTTCATGATTTTATTATTCCAAGATTATGTGTGGAATATCTATGTTGTAATTTCCACAAACCGTTTTGTGGATATAGTATTTCTACACATAATCATCTCATTGATAAATTCTTACGAACTTGTATGGGAAATCATAACTCAATATCATTTCATTGAGTTAAATATCTATGTCATTGGTTTTGTTTTTCCAGGATTATGTGTGAATGAACTCTAATTGTTTCAAACATAATATCCACTTATATTCGTTGTATTTATATTTCTCACAAATAATTATGTGATAGATTTATCCTAATTTAAGGATACTATCTTTATAATGGATTTCTTCTCAATTTACATTTTTATTGAGACTTCATTGTTGTTATGAACCAATTCACTCTTATATGGTGTGTATACTGTCCTTTGACATATTATATCATGAATACCTTTATTCTCATTATATTATAAATCTTGGATTACATGTTATTCCGCAATTATTTGTATTCAAGAGTCTCTCATTTTGTTAAAAACTCTTTAACAAAAATATCGTTTTAAATGTTTTATAGATTCATTTTTCTAAATCTTTATCTTTAATGTACATGTTTTCAAAATGGTTTTCAGTATTTATTTATATGGACATTAAGGTTTTAAAATTATAATTCCATTAATAGCTTCAAAGTGGTATGGGACACTTTGATTCAAAAATCACTTTTAAATGGTTTTTGAAAATTGATTGCTTAATTCAATATCTTGGAATTACTTATTGTGAATGAAAATGAAATGTTTTTATTGAAATGTTTATATTTTCAATATTATATGTGTAATGATGGTACTTGTACATTTTACGGGTGGTTACGTGATAAACCATATGACGGGTGGTGCCGTGAATACCAGGACGAGTGGTTACATTATAACCTCCAATGCATTGGGTATAGAAGTCGGCTGTATGGATATTTCATTAAGTATGTGTGGAAGTCAACCATAAGGTTATTCCATTTAAGTATGTTTATGCCCCAAGTTACCATTTTATGTTATGTGTTTTTTATATGGGTTTTATGATAATATTTTGGTTACAAAAGGGTAAGTGATGTTCTTTTATTCATTGAAGAGTTTTTACTACTTCATAAAGGTGGAAATTATTACTTTGATAAAGTATACATGGTTTACTTGTTGTTTTGAAATACTAACAGTTTTCATTCTTTGTGTATCCTTTACTGAGATTTTTATGCTCATCCCAAGTTTTTTGAAATGTTTTTCACAGGACATAATGTGGAATAGGGTCAAGGATGGGATCATGGGAAAGTCATGCTATCTAAAACATGGAACTAAACATTCTTCTTTTTAAGAGTTTTAATTTTATGGAAACTTATTAGAAGTGACTACTTTGTAATTTTATGAGATGAAATAGATATGACCTAATTCTCTGAAACTCTAAACCATGAAATGATCCTCAATGTGAATTATTCATTTAATTCAATATTTAGTAAGGCTTAAGGTTGGGGCTGTATATTTATGTTAGTTGACATCCCTCCATTTTCATGAAACTTATAAAAATAAATTTCTTTTCAGATAATAAAGTGACCTTTGATGATCCCATATTAACTACCATGGGTTCTCCATAAAGCAACCCAATAACAAACGCACAGTTATTAAAATTCCAAACACTCAAACATGTCATCCCATAAAAACACTCCCTAGATGACCTACTTGGGACCAGTTACATTTTGAAAGCTAGACATTTGATTTCAGATCAACATTAAACATCTTTCACATTTAAGCATTTCACATGGCATCAAGTTATGACATTTAATATGAGTGGACATTTCCCAATTCATGAAGTTCCCACACATTACATGGATTGAAAATTTTCCCTCAATAATTGATTCTAATGTCAATTCAGAAATTAAAATTTTCCTCATAATGGTCCATGTTATATGGATGGACACCTACCAATCGATAAGGCGCTCATACACCTTATCGCTGGATTTTGGCTCCCATTTAAATTAATCAACATTTATTAAACATTATATCTTTAGCACTCAATTTACATATGAAAACATCTCTAAAAAGTTAGCTTATGCAGTAACACAACAACATGATACAACACAAAAGCATGAAACAACAATAAAACATGCTAATAACTGAGGTAGTATGGAATATATTCATTGAATCTTGTTAAATTTATCACCGAAACCTAATATCTTGAGAGGCATTATAATGAAGATCAAACATGGCATTGCACCCAAGGAACACAATCCTAATTAACAAGCATCCGGCTAATGCAACTACATGGCATGTTATATGCATGACATGTGAATCTCTACATGCCTAAGATGATGCATGTAAGAAACCTCCTTGCCATATCAGGACAAGAAAATTATCCTTTTCAAAATTCTCAAAATCGATAAACCACAAAAAATACACCAGTCACTAAAGGTGATATAATATCATCTACAACCTCCAACAGTAAAAACATCAATTCCCATCCCTGGCCACTTGGTCATTTCCAATACATGATGTGGTCAGTATCAACCACAACTATTAACCCAACTGCTAAAACATTCCTAGTATCCTATCTACCAACCCCAAAATATTAAAAAAAGGAAAAGAATGAATCCTCCCTCTGATACCACTTTATAACATCCCAACCCGACTCACCCCTAAACCGGTGGTCAGACATGTTGCAACATGACCTCAAGTGCGTCTCCCCATACTTTAGAGGCTGCCAACTAGCAGCGAGGTTCTAAGTATTGTCAGTGGGGAGACTATACTCTCTTATCAGAGTTGCACAGCGGTATATCAGTGTAGATAACAAACAATAGTAGAACCAGTAACTCATAAATGACAAACAATGGAACACAAATAATACTCATTTTAGAAAAGTTTCCAATGCCAAATTATACAGTAGATGCATGCATGACATGCTAATGATACAAAATAAAAAACAGTGAACAAAATAGTATGTGGTACGTTCCAATACCGAAATAATAAAATAACCACTAAAATCACCAAGGGAGATCTCCTCGAGCATCCCAAGCCTCCGCTCGGTCCTCTACTCCTAACTGCCATGTAAATTAAAATAGAATAGTCCTGCAACCAAATAGAAACTACTCGGGTACCCAGTGCAATGGCTGCCCGAGTAGGGTGTGAGATATAAATCTCAGTTTGCCGGGACAACGGGTGTCTACCCCAAAATCCATACATTTATTAAATAACTTATAACACGTGAAGGAATGCATAAAATAAAGTAAGCAGTACAAAGTAAATATAAACCCACGTACCCGCTTCAGCCCTGAACTGGTGTCTGAACCTGCATTATTCAATTGTCATGAATACTCAAAAATCATTAGATAATCATTTATCATTTATCAATTATTCCAATATTAATAAATGGTGAATGTCTTTAGATTCATCCTATGCCCGACATCTCCTGCCTAAGTCACTCACCACAGATGTCCCTAATGACCATCTAAGTAATCAAGTAACGACCAAATCCAAGCTTGTGCTTTGTCTTGGATAATGTATAATAAGTTATTAAATTTAATATTTCATATAATAAGTCTGAGCCCATCCACTAAAAGTTGTTCACCCAATTCATAAATAAGTTTCAACCATTTCTCAAAATCAATTCACAAATCTTCATGTCACAACAACCTTCATTAACCATTAACTCATTTCATGCACAAACAATTGGAACCATAATACAAAGTTAATTAATGGGTGTAGAACATCTTGTCTAGCACACTCATGAGTATTCGAAGAATCAGTACATGTCTCACAACCAATTGGTATTTGGTGCATCAGTCCCTGTGTAACGACCCAATGTTTCATTAATGGAAATCCCTCTTGATCTAATTAAATGTCTCTTTATGTTTATATAAAATGTAAACTTCTTGGGTTTTATGATAAGAATTTTCACTGTTGCTAATATAGTCGTTGAACAGTGATCACATGATTAGTATAAATATAGAACATTAACAAATTTAATTTACTCGGACAAAGGAAGTGATGGCCTCATATAGTAGAATTTCCCCTTATGAATCCCATTTGTTGGAGCTCAGAAAAGAGGTGGCATCCTTGGGCTTCTCTCTTTACTAAGCCCAAGATGATCTTCATTATGTCAAACTTCAACGGGACCGTCTACGGGAAAAGTGAAAGTTGATAGAAATTACAACTCGAGCGATGTTATCTGATCCACCCCTAGAGTCTGTCACCATCGCACACCTTACCCTTAGTACTTTTGTGGCTGTATTAAGAGGTTATGTAACGAATCGATAGTACTATGTTAATGTACATTTTTTATATAATAATGTATATACTTTCTTTTCATTATTGATACATTGTAAATAAAATATTTTAATAAAATATTATTATTATTAAATATATTTTTAAATATAAATTATCTTATAATTTTATGAATGCAATTATAATTTTTATTAAGGTTTGAAATCCATTTCTGTCGAAACCCATGAATATTCGATAAATGTCGGTTTTTATTATAAAAGTGAAAATTAACATATTTAGAAATTTATTTAGATAATATAAATGTTATTTCTGGAATCAGGACATCGAAATTATCCTACGGTGAATTTTTCATAATTTTCTGAGACCGTCAAATTTTTGGGTAAAAATTAAATACCGTTTAAATATATAATGTGTTTTATGACATCATAATGACCCAATAGTGATGTAATAAAATACTATAATATTTATGTTCGGAAAATATATGTTTTACAATTAAAATAATGTGATTTTGGGTTTGTTTGACTTACCTTATAAAGTATTAATGGACCCCTCAAAACTTATTAAACACCTTGTCTTTTTAAATTGTTTTTCATTGGAATGTGACTCACCTCCACATAAGCAACCCTATTATTTTAAGAATTTCGGACTTTGGCCTTATAAAATATTTTTTCCCCTTCCCTTTTCCAAAAATCATGGGAAAAAATCCTGGGATGGTTTGTGGTTTGGATTAATTTAATGTAAGGGGACCCAAACCTAAATAATAAAGAATTCCATCACATTTCCTATATAATCCCACCCAAGATCCCACATCCTCCTCACTCAAAGCCTTTTGAGTTCGTCCAACCTCTGACCTACTCTCTATAGAATCATCCCAAGGTGCCCCAAGCTCCCAAGAAGCCTCTCTCAAGCCTCTCTCAAGGCTTTGGAAGCACACATCTAATTAAGGGTTTTTCTTCCTTTCTAATTTTTGTCAATTTTCATTAAGTTGTATTGCCCTTTTAATTTCAATTATGAATGTTGGGGTATGGTTTCAAACCTCCCCCCTACTGCCCTCTTATTGTTTGAATGATGTGAGACCCCTTTCTGTCTCATTAAATGCCTCCCATTTACACCCGTTACTATGCCGAAATTCCGAAAGGAACATCTCTCTCTTCTTTTACATTCAATCAATAATTTAGTATCTTGAATATAAATTACATTAAAATTGTTGGGACATGTATCTATATAACCTCCTTACTGTCCATTACATGTAAATATGAGGAGGAACCTATTTCTCTCTCATCAACCATTTTTATGAATTCTTATGTCACGCCGTTACGCTGCCGAAAGCGCACCGATTTTCTAAGCCAATGCCATTGTGCAGTGGATACCATGCCCATTTCTCCATCAAGGGTATTCACCATTATGCACAATTACTTATTGATTAAAAAGTTTCATGTATGAGTTCTACATTTCTTTATTTTGGAATAAATTATTATGTTTTATGAATCCATGTTTTATGATCCATGTGGCACACTTATGCATGTAATGAAATGTTTAAGAAGGGTGTGCCCTTATAGCGCTCCAATGCATTGGGTCAAGTATAGTATCATGATATGTCATGTGCAATGAGTGTTGAATCAGGATAATTCATGTGTAATGAGGGTTTACTCGTGCTTTATGTTCAATGAGGATTCACTCATGCTCTATGTGCAATGAGCCATGGCTCATGCTAATTCCGTATTAAGTGTTGTTGCCACATTCCCATGTTATGATTATCATTCTTTATCATTCCTTTATGTTCATGTTTCTCTTATGATCTATTGATATGCCTATTGTCTATCATGTATTTTACTCCTCATTTTATTCCATGTGTACTCCCTTTTTGGGCTTTATAGCTCACCCTTTTCTTATGCATGTCCTCAGGTTATCCCATGTAATGCTAAGTTCAAGGGAATGTAGTGGTAATGTAAAGGAAGTTTTCAATAAAGATGTTGTATTTTCATGTTTTATGTTTTTATGTGATGATCATAAGCCCCAAAGAAACTAAACCTCTCGATCTTCTTTGTTGTATGAAGTGATGTTTTATGTAATAAATCATGTTTATGTTTGTAATAAAAGTAGGGTTGTCATAGTTGATATCAAAGGATAAGTTTAGTTATATTTGGGATTAAGAAACCCTAGTAAAGACTTAAATATAAGACTAAGTATAATAAAAACATCCCTAAGTTTTGTTAAGTACTGAGTAAGTAGTTTATCAAACAAATACATCCCTGTCTGGATAGAAGTAGGTAGAGGCGGCTCTGGCACATATGTATCCTAGGGGTAAAACCCGAAAACACAGCTTTGAGCTAGACTCTAATGGGAACGGGTTCACGACAACGGGCCTTGCTGCACTCTTGGTTATGACACTCCCAGGGGATATGTTTTTATAATTTCACAAGCTTAGTATGAACCCTTATTAATGGAATTAAAAAAATGCCCGTGAGAATATATGTTAGAAAGTAGATCATGAAAATCCTAGATTGAAGCCCATAGACTCATGAATTTTGGAAATTAATGTTTATTTATAAGTCATCAAATTTTGTCTTTGGATTACCCTTTAAATGTTACCCCTAACATTCCTTTTATTCTAGCCAATGGACGGTAATGGGAGGACACTAGCTAACAACCGTTGTGAAGATCAGTGTGATGACTGTACTAATGAGATGCCAAATACAATAGGAGCGGGAGTCATGAACTTTGTCACACTTCTCTCTCAACTAACTCATGTTTTGAATAGAAACATGGGTCAAGAGTAATGTTCAATCGACCCCCCCCCCTTTAAAAAGAACAACTCGCTATCGAGAGATTCACGAGAAAAAAGCCTCCTACTTTTAGTAGATCATCTGATCCCACAATTGTTGAAAAATGGATCAACTCCATTGAAAAGATCTTCTCTATCATTCAATGTTCTAAACAAGATAAGGTTCTATTAGAGGCTTATCGTATGGAGGGTGAAGCTGATCAATAGTGAACGTTGATAAAAAATATGAAGCCTGAGGAGGAGATCGAGCCATTGGAATGGAAGTATTTTTGGAAGATTTTTTTCGATAAATATTTTCCAGGCACCCTCCGGCTTAAGATGGAAAGGGACTTCCTTTCCCTCAAGAAAAAAGATGGAGAATCTGTTGGAGCGTGTGAGGAAAACTTCATAAGGCTGGCACGTTACGCTTCCGACATTGTCATTACCCCTGAATGAACAGATGACCACTTCTTTGGTGTGCTGAAGCCTAGACTGCAGAAAGAATTAGCGATCCGTGACTTCGACAGGTATGAGGAGATTGCCCGATGTGCCCTCAAGGTCAAAATGGAGATCAGGGAATCACATGGGTATCATGGGGACAAGAAGCATAAGGTGGAATTCAATTTTTGTGGTCTGATGGATAAATCCAACGGTGCTAAGAAGATCCAACACCCCACTTGTCAAAAGTGCGGAAATAAGCACCCTAGAAATTTCCTTAAGGGGACAAGTAAATGCTTCAGGTGTGGAAGGGAAAGGCACCTTGCCGTTAACTGTCGGTAAGAAAGACCCATGGCTACGACAGAGGAGAATAATTTTTCGTTCGAACCTCAAGGCATTGTTCAATTCTACAAATGCAAAGAACTGGGTCATTTTTCAAATCAGTGCCCTAATCCAAGGGTTTTCGGAGATAACCAACAACCTCCAAGGGAACAAGGAAGGGATTTTTCCATCACATCCGCCAAAGTGAACCCCGAAAACGATGTGGTGATAGGTACGCTAGTTATTCATTCACGAATAGAGAACGTACATTTTGATTCAGGTTCTACACATTCTTTTATATCTCAAAAGCTTAGTAGAACATTCCGAGCACCACCACAAATCATGGAACTGAAGATGTCGGTGAGTAAGGAAAATTGGGAAATCATTTCATCCCATGAATATAAATCCCTCCCCTGTTATAATCTGTGGATTTAATTTCCTAGAGAACCTCATCATACTCCCTCTGGTGGATTTTTGATGCAATTCATGGCATGGATTGGATTTCCTTATATAGATCCAACATAAATTTTCGGGAGATGGAAATCACACTCTATATGGAGAATCGACCCCCGATTCATTACATTTTTCAGGAAGAAGATGAATCTCCTTTAGCTCCATCATCTCAAGCATGGATATTACTACCCTATGAGCATGCGTATTTGGCTCCGATGATTGAGTCCAAGGAAGAAACCATCCTTGAAGAAATGCATATTGTGACGTAATTCGTGGAAGTGTTTCCCGAGGAACTGCCTAGTCTTCCTCCTAGAAGAGATGTTGAGTTCTCAATTGAACTTATACCAGGGCATTTACCAATATCTAAGACTCCATATAGAATGGCTGTTGTAGAGCTTAAAGAGCTGAAGAAACAACTACATGAGAATCTGGATAAAGGGTTTATACACCCAAGTGCTTCACCATGGGGTGCACCATTCTTCTTCGTCAAGAAGAAGGATGGGTCAATGAGGCTTTGCATCGATTATCGTGAACATAACAAAATCACGTTAAAGAACAAGTATCCTCTTCCACGGAACGATTCCTTTTTTGATCAGCTGCATGGATCACAATACTTCTCGAAGGTAGATTTGCGGTCGGGATGTTATCAAGCAAGGGTGAAGAAGGAAGATATCCCCAAGACTTCTTTTCGCACAAGATACTGGCACTATGAATTCATAGTAATGAATTTCAAACTCACCAATGATCTAGAAATATTCATGGACATGATGAATAGAGTCTTTAGAGATTACCTTGAAATTTTTTTCATAGTATTTATAGATGATATTATAATATAATCCAAAACCAAGGAGGATCATGAGGATCATTTAAGAACTGTACTAGAGACTTTGCGCAAGGAGAAGCTCTATGAAACGTACAACGAGTGTGAGTTTTGGTTGAAGGAAGTCTCAATCTTGGGCCATATCATCATAAGAAATGTGATATCTATGGATCCCACTAAAACAGATGCAATTCATGGATGGCCTAGGCCAACATCAATGAAAGATATCCGTAGCTTCTTGGGGTTAGCTGGATATTATCGACGATTTGTGAGGAATTTCTCACGATCGTCCAGCCCTCTTACCAAGCTAACTCATAAGGGAGTAATGTTTTATTGGAGTGATGAATGCGAAAAATGCTTCAAAGAGTTGAAAAGGAGGCTTATCACTGTGCTCGTTCTCACTTTACCCATAAGTGGGGAACTTTTTATGGTATTCAGTGATGCTTCGAAGAAGGGCTTAGGCTGTGTATAGATGCATAATGATAAAGTGATATCATATGCCTCAAGGTAGTTGAAAATCCATGTGTGAAACTATCCAACGCATGATCTGGAGTTGGCGGATGTGATCTTTGACTTGAAAATCTAGTGCCATTATCTCTATGGAGAGAAATGTGAGATATATAATGACCACAAGAGTCTTATATATATATTCACACAAAAAGAGCTTAATATGTGCCAGAGAAGATGGATATAGCTCATCAAGGATTATGACTTCTCAATACATTACCACCCTAGGAAAGCGAACAAGGTGGCAGATGCCCTAAGTAGAAAGAACCAAACGATTATATCAATGATGAGAATTGAGAAGGATCCAATCTTCTTAGACTTGATGAAGATTGAAATTGGAATCATAGAGAAGGGAAAATTATCAATCCTTTCACAAATGATTGCTCAGCCATCTCTTCTGGAATGGTTAAAGGATACTCAAAAGGTTGATGTGGGAATTCAGGAAATAGTGGAAGCTATCAAAAAAAGGGAAATCCTTGGAGTTTAATGTTAATGAAGAAGGAATTGTGCAGTTTGGGAAAAGACTATGTGTTCCATCACATCCGAAGCTGAATAAAGAACTTTTGGATGATGCACATAGTTCAACTATCTCTATTAACCTAGGGAGCACAAATATGTATTGAGATCTCAGAGAAAAGTTTTGGTGGGATAACATAATGAAGGAGATCGCTGAATATACATCAATGTGCCTGGTGTGTCAGCAAGTGAAGGAAGAGAGGCAGAAGTCTAAGGGGATGATGCAACCATTTCCTATACCAGAATGGAAATTGGAGAATATCACTATGGTCTTTGTCACCGGACATCCAAGTACATCTAAAGGTAACAATGCAATCTGGGTTGTTTTGGATCTTCTTACAAAGACTGCACACTTCATTGCTATTCGGGAGGATTTCTCATTGGATCAACTGACATATATATATATATATATCAGTGAAGTGGTATGTAACGACCCCAAGTTTCATTAATGGAAATCCCTCTTGATCAAATTAAATGTCTCTTTATGTTTATATAAAGTGTCAACTTCATTGGTTTTATGTTATGAATTTTTACCGTTGCTGATATATCCGTTGAACAGTGATCACATGATTAGTATAAATATTGGACTTTAACAAATCCAATTTACTCGGACAAAAGAAGCGATGGCCTCATCAAGTAGAATTTCTCCATATGAAGCCCATTTGTCGGAGCTCGGAAAATAGGTGGCATCCTTGGGCTTCGCTCTCGACCAAGCCCAGGCTGAGCTTCATCATGTCAAGCTCGATCATTACCGTCTACGGGAAAAGTGGAAGTTGATTGAAATTACCACTCGAGCGATGTTATCTGAGCCACCCCAAGAGTCTGTCACCATCGCACACCTTACCCTTAGGTCTTATGCAGCTGTTTTAAGGGGTTATGTAACAAATAAGTAGTATTATGTTCATGTACATTATTTTTGTATATAATAATGAATATAATTTCTTGTCATTTTTGATACATTGTAAATAGTTTTTAATGTACAAATGGTGTTTTTAGTTATTATTTAATTAAGAAATCTATTTTATTAAATTGAGGTATTTTTGAATTAAATAATATTTTAATAATATAATATTATTATTATTAAATTAATTTTTATTAAATATAAATGATCTTATAATTTTATGAATGCAATTAAAATTTTTATTAAGGTTCGAAATCCATTTCTGTCAAAACCCGAGAATTTTCGATAAAAGTTGGTTTTTATTTTAAAAGTGAAAATTCACATAATTAAAAAATTATTTAGAAAAAATAAATTTTATTTTTGGAATCAGGACATCGAAATTATCCAACGGTGAATTTTTTATAATTTTCTGAGATAGTCAAATTTTTGGGTAAAAATTAAATACCGTTTAAATAAATAATGTGTTTTATGACATCATAATGAACCAATAGTGATGTAATAAAATACTATAATCCTTATTTTCGGCCAATATATGTTTTAAAATTAATATAATGTGATTTTGGGTTTTTTTGACTTACTTTTCAATGCATTAATGGACCCCTCAATACTTATTCAACACTTTGCCATTTTAAATTAATTTCCATGGGAGTGTGACTCACCTCCACATAAGCAACCCTAATATTTTACGAAGTTCGTACTTTGGACTTATAAAATAATATTTTCCTATTCCCTTTTCCAAATACCATGGGAAATAACCATGGGTTGGTCTGTGTTTTGGATTAATTTAATATGAGGGGTCCCAAACCTAAATAAAAAAGAATTCACTCACCTTTCCTATATAAACCCACCGAAGCTCCCACTTCCTCCTCACTCAAATCCCTTGAAGTTCTTCCAACCTCTGCCTTACTCTATCTATAATCCTCCCAAGGTGCCCCAAGCTCCCAAGAAGCCTCTCACAAGCCTCTCTCTAGCCTTTGGAAGTACACTTCCAAGTAAGGGTTTTTTCTTCCTTTCTCATTTTTGTCAATTTTCTTTAAGTTGTATTGCCCTTTTAGTTTCAATTATGAATGTTTGGGTATGGTTTTTCACCTCCCAAATACTTCCCTCTTATTGTTTGAATTATGGGAGACCCCTTTCTCTCTCATTAAATGCCTCCCATGTACACCCATTACTATGGCGAAATTCTGAAAAGAACTTCTCTCTCTTCTTTTACATTCAAGCAATAATTTTGTATCATGAATCTAAATTCCATTACAATTGTTGGGACATGTATCTATACTACCTCCTTTCTGTCCATTACATGTAAATATGATGAAGAACCCCTTTCTCTCTCATCAACCTTTTTTATGAATTCTTATGTCACGCCGTTACACTGCCGAAATCGCACCGATTTTCTAAGCCAATGCCACTGTGTAGTGGATACCAATCCTATTTCTCCATCAAGGATATCCACCATTATGCACCATTACATATTGATTACGAAGTCCCATGTATGAATTCCACATTCCTTTATCTTGGAATAAATGATTATGGATTACGAATCCATGTTTTATGATCCATGTGGCACACTTATGCATGAAATGAAATGCTTAAGAAGGGTGCACCCTTATAGTGCTCCAATGCATTGGATATAGTATAGTATCATGATACGTAATGTGCAATCAGTTTTGAATCATGATAATTCAAGTGAAATGAGGTTTTACTCATGCTTTATGTGCAATGAGGATTTACTCATGCTCTAGGTGCAATGAGCTTTGGCTCATGATAATTCCATGTTAAGTGTTGTTGCCACATTTCCATGTTATGATTATCATGCTTTATCATGCCTTTATGTTCATGTTTTTTTCTTATGCCCTATTGATATGCCTATTGTCTAACATGTATTGTACTCCTCATTTTGTTCCATGTGTACTCCCTTACTGGGCTTTATATCTCCCCATTTTCATATGCATGTCCTTAGGTTATCCCTTGCAATGCTAAGTATGAAGTAATTCAGTGGTCATGAAAAGGGAGTTTTCAATAAAGATGTTGTATTTCATGTTTTAAGTTTTTATGTAATGATCCTAAGCCCCAAATAAAATAAACCTCTCGATCTTATTTTTTGTATCAAGTGAAGTTGTATGTAATAAATCATGTTTAAGTTTGTAATAAAAGCAGGGTTGTGATATGGTAAGATTGCATGGAGTACCACTATCTATTATGTCTGCCCGAGATCCATGATTCACCACAATGTTTTGGAAGAGTCTTTAACATGCTCCGAATACTGAATTGAACTTCAGTATGGCCTACCATCCTAAAACTGATATCCAATCTGAGCGGACAATCCAAACACTTAAGGACATGTTTAGAGCCTGCTAAATAGAATTTAAAGGAGGATGGGATCAACATCATCCTCTAGTTGAGTTCTCTTATAACATTAGTTTCCACTAAAGCATCCAAATGGCACCATATGAAGCCCTATATAGGAAAAGGTGCAGAACACCGACATGTTGGGATGAGGTCGGTGAACGTAAGCTGCTTGGACCAAAAATGGTCCAGGAAATGGTTGAGAATGTGAAAACCATTCAGCATCATATCAAGGCATCCCAGAGTTGACAGAAGAGTTATGCAGATAACCGTCGATGAGGACTTGAGTCTAAAGTTGGAGACATGGTCTTTCTATGCATATCTCCATTGGAGAAGGTCATGTGGTTTGGAATGAAAGGGAAGTTAAGTCCAAGGTACATCGGCCCCTTCGAGATACTTGATTGCGTCAGGGATGTGGCCTATCGACTAGCACATCCACCTACTATGACCAAAGTACATGATGTCTTTCATGTATTCCTCTTATGTAAGTACATACCGGACCCTTGACATGTACTCTCTTCTAAGGTGGTACAATTAGAAGATGATATTTCTTATGAGGAGAAAATAGTAAAGATCTTAGATCGTAGAGAAAATGTTCTACAAAATAAGACAATTCCCCTCGTCAAGGTGTTGTGGAGAAACCGCAAGTTTGAAGAAGTGACTTGGGAATCAGAGGAAATAATGAGGATGAGTTACCGACATCTGTTTTAGTGTGGGAAAAAGTAAAATTTAGAGGGAGAAATTTCTTAAGGGGGGAATATTGTAACGACCCAAAGTTTCATTAATGGAAATCCATCTTGATCAAATTAAATGTCTCTTTATGTTTATATAAAATGAAAAATTATTTGGTTTTATGATAAGAATTTTGTCCGTTGCTAATATAGCCGATAAACAGTGATCACATGATTAATATAAATATAGAAATTTAACAAATCCAACTTACTCAGAAAAAGGAAGCAATGACCTCATCTAGTAGAATTTCCCCTTATAAAGCCAATTTGTTGGAGCTCGGAAAAGATGTGGCATCCTTGGGCATTGCTCTTAAGCAAGACCAAGCTGAACATCATCATTTCAAACTCGAACGTGGACGTCTACGGGAAAAGTGGAAGTTGATAGAAATTACCACTTGAGCGATGTTATCCGAGCCACCCCTAGAGTTTGTCACCATCGCACACCTTACCCTTAGGACTTGTGCAGCTATTTTAAGGGGTTGTGTAATGAATCGATAGTACTATGTTCTTGTACATTATTTTTTTTATAGAAGAATGTATATACTTTCTTGTCATTATTGATACATTGTAAATAACTTTTAAAGTACAAATAGTGTTTTTAGTTATCATTTAATTAAGAATTCAGTTTTCTTTATTAAGGTATTTTTGAATTAAATAATATTTTAATAAAATATTATTGTTATTAAATTAATTTCTAAATATAAATGATCTTATAATTTTATGAATACAATTATAATTTTTATTAATGTTTGAAATCCATTTCTGTCAAAACCCATGAATTTTCGATAAATGTCGGTTTTTATTTTAAAAGTGAAAATTAACATATTTAGAAATATATTTAGATAAAATAAATGTAATTTCTGAAATCAGGATGTCGAATTTATCCATCGGTGAATTTTTCATAATTTTCTGAGACAGCCAAATTTTTGGGTAAAAATTAAATACCGTTTAAATATATAATGTTTTTTATGACATCATAATGACCTAATAGTGTTGTAATGAAATACTATAATATTTATGTTCGGAAAATATATGTTTTAACATTAAAATAATGTGATTTTGGGTTTGTTTTAATTACTTTTTAAAGCATTAATGGACCCCTCAAGACTTATTAAACACCTTGTCTTTTTAAATAGTTTTTCATGGGAGTGTGACTCACCTCCACACAAGAAACCCTATTATTTTAAGAAGTTCAGACTTTGGACTTATAAAATATTGTTTTCCTTTTCACTTTTCCTAAAACCATGGGAAAATACCATGTTATGGTTTGTGGTTTGGATTAATTTAATGTAAGTGGACCCAAACCTAAATAATAAAGAATTCTCTCACCTTTCCTATATAAACACACCCAAGCTCTCACTTCCTCCTCAGTCAAATCCTTTGGAGTTCTTCCAAACATTTCCCTACATTCTATAGAATCATCCCAAGGTGCCTCAAGCACCCAAAAAACCTCTCTCAAGCCTCTCTCAAGCCTTTGGAAGCACACTTCCAAGTAAAGGATTTTCTTCCTTTCTCATTTTTGTCAATTTTCATTAAGTTGTATTTCCCTATTAATTTCAATTATGATTGTTGGGGTATGGTTTGGAACCTCCCCCATACGTCCCTCTTATTGTTTGAATGATGGGATACCCCTTTCTCTCTCAATAAATTCCTCCTATGTACACCTGTTACTATGCCGAAATTCCGAAAGGAACTTCTCTCTCTTCTTTTACATTCAAGCAATAATTTTGTATCATGAATCAAAATTCCAATTCAATTGTTGGGACATGTATCAATATGACCTCCTTACTGTAAATTACATGTAAATATGATGAGTAACCCCTTTCTCACTCATCAACCATTTTTATGAATTCTTATGCCACGCCGTTACACTGCCGAAATCACACCGATTTTCTAAGCCAATGCCATTGTGTAGGGGATACAATGCCAATTTCTTCATCAAGAGTATTCACCTTTATTCACATTTACTTATTGATTAAAAAGCTTCATGTATGAATTACACATTCCATTATCATGGAATAAATAATTATGTTTTATGAATCCATGTTTTATGATCCATGTGGCACACTTATGCATGTGATGAAATGTTTAAGAAGGGTGCGCCCTTATAGCGCTCCAATGCATTGGGTAAAGTATAGTATCATGATACATCATGCGCAATGAGTGTTGACTCATGCTAATTCAAGTGCAACATGGGTTTACTCATGATTTATGTGCAATGTGGATTTACTAATGCTCCATGTGCAATGATCCTTGGATCATGCTAATTCCATGTTAAGTGTTGTTTCCACATTTCCATGTTATGATTATCATTCTTTATCATGCCTTTATGTTCATGTTTCACTTATGCTCTATTGATATTCCTATTTTCGAACATGTATTGTACTCCTCATGTTATTCCATGTGTACTCACTTTCTAGGCTTTATATCTCACCCTTTTCTTTTTCATGTCCTCAGGTTATCCCATGCAATGCTATGTATGAGGGAATGTAGTGGTCATGTAAAGGAAGTTTTCTATAAAGATGATGTATTTTCATGTTTTGTGTTTTTATGTAATGATACTAAGCCCAAAGGCACAAAACTCTCAATATTCGTTGTTGTATCAAGTGATGTTTTATGTAATAAGTCATGTTTAGGCTTGTAATAAAAGCAGGGTTGTCATACCATATCCCTTAAAATAGCATTTTTTTGCACGCTGGGTGTAGAACACCATGTCTAGCACCCCGCGAGTATTTGGATAATCATTCCCTGTCTCACAAACCATTTATCAATCATAATCATACTTCAATAATTAGTTTAGTACCCCATTTCTAACACCTTTTGAGTATATGGAGAATCAGCCCCTGTCTCACAACCCATTAATCAATCACACACACACATTTATCAGTGTTGTATAATACCAGGTCTAACACCATAAAACCAACCTGTTAATTAATTCAACAATTAATTAACAACAATAATCCATCATTAAATAATTCAACACTTAATTAAACCTTAAATATCTCATTAATAAATAATTAATTAACAATTAATTATTCTTAGCAATCAAACTAAATAATTAACTCAGCACTTAATTATCCAAATTCATTAACAAGTCTGAACCCTTCCATTCAAACAATGGTTCATCCAGGACATTAATAATCTACAATCTCACCATAATCATCTCAAAACATGTTGAAAGTAACCATATCACACAACATATCAAATCTCTAAATAACTCCATCCAAGACAACTTAATGAATGGAAAACTAATATGCATCAAAAGGTACTCCTGGCCAACAATCTTAACAAACAATCAATACAAAATCATAACTTAATGTTTGAATATTAATTAATTCAACAATTAATTAATTAAATCATATATCTTTAACCAATCATCATTTAGTTCACCATTTATCATTTAACATGTAATAACTAATCCATCCATAAATTTTTACCAGTTTTCAAATTATTTCTTGAACATGTCAAATATTAAATATTCCCAATATTCTGTTAAAGCCACAATCTTATTCCAACTCATGACTGGACAATTAATCCTACATTTAATTATCCTGTTACTAATTCTCCCCATTCCATACATTTAACTGTTTAATCATATCACTTTAACCAAGTTAGCCAAACATGCATAAACTCAACACAAGTTCAAGTCCACGATTATCACTTGTGGGCCGAACTAATCAATAAAATCAAAAGTGTCATTCATCAACATATCATAATCAAGGAAACTAATATTCTAAATTTAAAAAAAGGAGCAAAAATTCTCATATAAAGTGTTAATGATTTGGGACCCTTCCTCGGGTTTTGACAAAAAGCACAACGAACAAAGAACCCTCTAGAAGAATAAGTTGATTCGTCACGAACCCGCCTTAGATCACTTCACCTAGCAAGACCAAGACAAAAACTCATCATACATAGAATCCACACAGTTAGATCTACCCATAATTGGTGTAGATCTAAGAAACAATTAAAAATAAAGATGTATATCATAGTATATCTAAGAAAACGATCAAGAACAAAAATCACAAAGACATAACTCAAGAATCCAGCTTCGATACGCGAAGAATAGCCTTCGGATCGGCTCCAAAACTCATGGAAGAGGTTCTCCTACCTTCAAGGGAGGGTAATCCAGAGGTATGTCCACTTAAGATGAAAAACGACCCATCCAGAGGTATAAACGAGGGAGATCCAAAATTTAGGGATCTCATTTAAGTTCCCCACATGTTTAGATCACACGGTTTGACAAACCATGCATTAACAGTGCGTTAGCTATTTCCTCAGCCACCCCTCTCGCACAGCCTAATCGCACAGTCTCTCCTAACCATGCACTAACCATGTAGGAGCTACTGCCTCAAAACATCAACTACACACGGTTTGGCTTCGCAGTTAGACAAACCATGCACCTCCCATGCCACTTAACCTTTACCTCAAAACATATATCAATGTTTGAAAAAAACACATCTTTATGTCCTCCAACACTCAGAATAATATTCTGGTGCATGGATTAAAAATAACGACCCAATGATAAACTGAAAATATTTTTAGAAACATTCGTAATTTTAACTCAGTTCAAAATAAGAGATCTTACATAAACATATAAAAAAAAGATATTTTAACAATATTTCATTAATATAAATTACCAAATATATTATTGGTTTAGAGTTTTAAAATGATAGTGAATCACTCATGCATTTTAAAAACATACTATGTTTTTAAATCTAAAACAATATCCTCTTTCCCAACATATAAAGCTTTAAAAAAACAACATGGTTTCTTTTGAAATAATCATAAGATTTATCATGGATTACTTCTCTTACACAACATAATAATATGTAAAAAACATTTAAAAACCTTGTATGAGAATAAAAATCACATTAAAAGACATATACATGATGGATACTGACCATTCGTTAATGAATATGTATAAACACATGAAATTATTTCACAAATAAATACTTCTCACCTATATAAAATTTCATTAAGAAACATGAGTTATCACTAAAAAATTAAGGATCATATATATATATATATTGATAATTGTCTCTTGGTCAATCACGTACTTAATATTTTAACACCAAATGATAACTTTTGATTTGTATCCCTCATGGATTCTTTAAAATATAACCCTCATGACTAACTTATTAGGTAACCATCACAGTTATACATGGAGCAACCATATAAACAACATCTAACACAAACATACCTTATAAATTAAAGGGAGATATAGGTCCATCCCATCATCATAAATAAATTCCAAGAACTAGAACACAATCATAAACCAAAAATAATTACATAAAAACATTTCTTACGATTTTTATCAAATATAATTTTAAATGTGGGTTTTTAAATAGATGTCCCTCACAAATATCATATATTTGATGTGAAAAATTAATAGAATGAACTTAATGTGTGTATAAAATATTAATAAATATAATAAAAACTAATATAAAAATAATTCACCATACAAATGATCTTAATACCATTGAATTAATAAGGTTTAATGTCAACCCAATGAATAGAAATTGGGTAGAAAATACCCTTACCTCAGATTATTCTTATGAAAATCTTCATTTTACATCCTATATATTGGTTAAAAGGGATTTGTTTATATTTTTAAAAAATAAAAATCTTATAACACCTAAAATGATCATTTTAAAACATCCTTCGACCTATTAATTTATAATATTTTGTTATTTATATTTTTTGAGGTACATTATTTACATGAATTCATTGGTTGATTCATAATAGATTTTCATATATAACGGAAAAGAAACTATAGAAGTAGAAAGAAATGGTTTTAACATGATTATATAATATTAAATGATTCCATAAATAATTTTGGATATATGGTTTGAGGATGAATCATTAGATATAACATTGTTGATATTCGTTTGGATCATTTTGGCGTTTCATCGATAATCACAAAATTACTTCATTATATACATTTAATATTATCCATATAATATAATTTAATTTATTATTGAAGTAATATAACATAATTTTATTAATTTTTAAACTATTAAAATTGTTTTACATCTATATTTGATGGCTGTAAAGGAAATTTAATACACATAGTCCACAATGTCGTTAAATGAACACATCAAGGACAATTTTTTTATTTTTTTCATATGAGGAGTAGAGAGGCCAATTGATGATAGCTTATTCAATTAAAAAAATAAAATCCAGAATATATAAAACAATAAATAATTCATACCTCTTAGAGAATGGATGCTTAAGAGAGTATAATAAATGATAATAATTCAAAATAAAACATAAAAAATGAAAGGGGATCTTTACCTCTTGATTTCTTCTCCTTGAGATCCTCCTTATATCCTTTGGTTATTACCTTTTGGTGAGAAAGAATGTCTTATAAAATCGTTGGGAAGGGAATTTGTTATAATTTATAAACATTTTAATGCATGATAAGTTTGAGAGAATGAGGTGGGTGAGGGTTGTATTTATTGTGAATGTGAGGGAGTTTTTAATTAATTTCAAAGGACACCTCATTAGTGGTATTTTCATAACCATGGTCTTGACGATGGTTTTTCTCCAATGATACTAGCCACATGGGACACCTCATATCAATTTTTTTTATCCTCATTACTTGACCAAATTGATTACAATATTATGATGTCAATAAATACATGAAAACATTAATATGCATTTTTTACTATTTCCTGAAAATTCAATTATCAGAGAAAGATCTCAAAAAAACCAATCAAGTTTTCAATGTGTATAATTAAAATATATTCATAATTTGTTAAAAATTATTTTCTATATATAATTATTTTAATTTTCATATAATAACATAATTTATTCAAAAAATAGTAATATTAAAACTATGACATATTTTAGATCTCCTTGAAATATTATTTATGAAATGTTATTCTTATAATAATAATAAAATAAAAAATTATTAAAATTTATTATCTATTTAGGACATATTACTATTCATATTCCTATTAATAAGGGTATCTTACTATTTGAAAAAAAACAAGTTGGTTTTATCAGACTCCAAATAAAAAACTAAGCACAACCATTAATATCTGTTTTTTGAAATTCAAATCATACAAGAAAAAAATTTGTGTTTAATGGATTTTTTATAAGAATATTCTTAAAAAGTGCCATTATTTATTGGCTCAATTTATATATATTTAAATTTATTTTTAATAACCATGGAGTGTTACATATATAAATAAAAGGACATCAAACATAGTTATTCTCATAGATGTGTCTGATGAAACAAAACTACCATATTAATTGATCTTATCTAAAAATAGTATTATAATTAAAAATACAATTTAAATAATATATCTTGAATAAAGAGGGTGTATAATAAAATTATTGTGTAGAGACTAATATTATGTGTTGATGAGATTAAGAGAAATCAATATAATAATATTCATCAAGATAAGATGAATTATAGGGGAATATATACCATCGGTGTGAAGAATAAAGGAAATTTTCGTTTGGATTATTTTGATTTATATTTAAATTTATATATTCTTATATTTTATTATTTTGTATCTAATATTACTAATTAATTTTTATGATTTAGAATAATTTTTTAATTTATAATCTCGTTTTAGTTTTTCTATAATTCCATATAAATGTAAATATGATTTCTTTTTTTCATAACATTATCACATCAAGATTGTTAGTAAAAGTAAATCAGATCATTGTGATGGAATGATTATATAAGAGTGTCCATAAAAAAATTGAATAGACCAATTCAATTTATTTTCATATATATTCAGGTAAAATGGTATTGGTTTTTTTATTACATCATAACCATTTTGAAACAATTGTATTAATTGTAGAAATTCAATTAGTCCCAGTAAAATAAAATGATAAGGGTTATTGACTAAATATCAAATAGGAATGGTGTACATAAATTCCATTGGAGTTTATTAGTTGTTTCATATTTATAAAATATTCTATTTTCTCAAAATATTTTATACCATAATAAGTTAACACATGGTCTCAATTAGTGAATGTGTATCAATTTTAGAGTAATATAAATTAACCATCATTGACCAACATTAAATTAAATCATATACATGTACGTGAAAGAATATTATGTTTTTTTGGGAAGAAAAACGCATTTCATTGATTGGTTCTTCATGAAAATAGAAGTTTTATTTACTATAATTTTTATGACTATAAGAGTTGGTTCATCTCATAATAATATTATTAAATTCTCATTGGACATACAAATTGATACATCAAATTAGACTTCCTAAAATATTTTCTTACAATAATAATATATACTCACTATGACCGTCACACACGTACTAAGATAAAATGGTTCTATGGATTCCAATAAAATATATGAATGAGTTGTTTTGATGTCCTCTGTGGATGTAGAACATAATTCATGTAGATAATTATTTTATATAAATAATTTATCTTCCTTATTCATAATATATGATTTAAAAAATAAAAAATTATATCCCATAATAATTCATGGGACTTGGTAAATAATAAAAATTATAGTTTCCCATAACATCTGTAGAAAATTCCTACATAACTCCTTCAGTCCACACTGGGCTCCTATTGTCATATATATCCATCAAATAACAACTTACTAACTGTTCGAGTTCAACAAATGATCTCACATATGTATCTTTGGAATCTAATTAGGTTTTATTCTTCTCATGGTTTAATATCATTGGATATTATATTAACCTCTTAACAATTTATCATATTCAATACCAACATCATATAACTCCTCAAAAGAGGGTTATATCCTTTTTTGTGTCCTCATTCATCAAGAGATTTATAATTTTTCACTTCGCTCCTTACAACTTAATGGAATCAAGAACACATATACTCAATTTTTTTTACTGTTATACACATGTCACAAAAAATAATGATTTTCAATTTTTGAGTACACAACATCCATAAAAAATTTGGATCACATATTTTGTAATTGATCTCTAAATTATTTCATTTCTGGGATTCTGAATTATTTTCTATTCCATTTTATTCTAATGTAAATTCTCATGGTAAATTATAAAAGTTCCCTAAATTTTGTAATCATTTTTTATAATTTTTCATTGTACCATATAAAATATTCTAGAGTCATTAAAACTATTCTAGTTTGATTCAAGCTATTCTACTTCATTACATCAACCCAAATTTTTATTCTAAATTTTTCATAATACACTAGATTAATATATTTAGTATTCGACCTACTATAACTAAAAATTATATATTTTACATAATTAAATTATAGTATTGAATTGTTATTATTCTAAAAATACCCATAATACATAAACATAAATCACGCCGGTTATAATGTTAATATAAATGTTTTCCATAATTACTTTGATGTCATCACATAGAATCAAAGATTACATAAATATGATTTTATATGATTAAAATTATCTACACACTTAGATAGAGTAATATAATAAACCATAAAACTTAATACAATGCATCAATCCCAAAAAAAAATTATGTTTACATCATTTCATACATTATCATGAATCTTCATGTTTATTTCTTAATTTCAAATTGATTGATTGAATTTTTAAAAGTTAATATTGAAAAATACTCATCTAAAATGATAAATTAACTTCTCAACTTCATCCTACAATATATTCCTCCCTTTAATAATTGTATCATAAATTAATGAATTTAATGATGTTCAGATCTTGAGGGAATTGTTTCAACACAAATCAAAATCATTTAATCCTCAACATATAATATCATCATTAATTCCTCATTTAATATTTCTATAAATCCTCTTTTCATTTTAATCTTTACTTTAAGATTCATGTTTTTGTTCTACATGGTTTATTATAATGAATCAAAAATTAAGAGAATTTTTTGATATTTTTGAATCAATGGTTTGTATTCTTTACGCAATCCCAATTTCTTATAATCATAAAATATAAAATCAGGAAAGTATTATTTTATAATATATTTTTTATAATATATTTTGGGATTTGTATCTATTTATAATCATGTAGTTAAGAAATAATTATGTCTATAAAATTCAAGACCATAAATATCATTTATAAATAATAAATATACATGTGTCCATATCTCGGTTTTGCAATGAACAACATACAATATTTTTTCATTGATCATGTGGATTTATTTAATGAATATGAAAATGAAAATGGATTGATCATCTGCATAAAACAATTAATGATCAATCATAACATATGTGGTTTGAATAAAAATATGGATGTCAACAACATGTACAAACATAAATTGAACACAATTTAGAATATCAACTACATAAAAAAACAATAACTTACTATAAAGATATAGATCATTCAATCATTGTGGATGGACTGTGAAATTTTTTTCATATCCAATAGCAATAATTTCATTAGCAATCAATAGTGATCCTTCAAACAATATTCAACCATTCTTAATATTTTTTAATGAATAAAATAAACATTTTTCAATTATGTAATATACTAAACAAATAAATATGCATCATATGAATTTGCATCATATGCTCACAACCATTAGTATCAATGGAATTCAACATCACATTCAACATCAACCTCATAGAAAAGTTTTCATATTTTATTCTTACAAATACAATAAATCTAATTTCTTCATAAATATATAGTAATATACTACGGTGGATTTCTATCATTTCATGGATCCTCAAACTCCAATATTCTATTCATTTAAAATATTAAATTATGACTTGTTAAACTATTAACTATGTATATAACATTAATTTATTCCAAAATTATGTATATAATACTTTACCTTCACCTTATTCACCTGTCATGTTCTTCAATGAGGTACATACCAAAAAAATTGTTTTATTTAGTGATACCCTTAAAACCAATATATTGGAATGTTGACTCTCTCTTTTTCATTTAGAACATATATATATATATATCATTTTTAATTTACAGTAGAATCATTTATTTTTCATGTCTACAAAAATTATATGGGTTGAAAATTCAAACCACCTATACAGAGTGGATACCCAATTAATGGATAAATCACTAAGAATAATTTTTTTATATTATATTTTGATACATTAAAATATGTATAATATATGATTCATCAAAATAAAAGGTAACTAAAACCTCCCTGTTGGATTTGTTTTGAACTACCTACTCATCCATATTAAAAACATGTAATCAACCATTTGATAATAAATGATAATTTGAGATGCACTTTCAAAAAATTTTATTAGAGTCCACCCACCAACATAATATACCATCATAGTCTCCACATATTCATCTGGTATCTTAAGGGAAGGAATGAATAAAAAAATTTAATGATAAATTTGTAAGTCATGTAAAATAATACATGGGTTATCACGATATCAAAAACCAATTTTTTTTACCAATACATCGTGGTTATCCATAGAAATATCTCAACATGGTACAAACTAAGGAAAAAACTCACATGGGCTCTAAAAACATATTTGTGAAGAAATTGTGTCTACCTTAAATAAAAATAATAAAAACTCATATTGTTAAGGTGAATTTAATAAACATTCCTATTTTATTAAATATGTCACCCCTTAATAAATATATATATTATTCTTAATAAATGTATAAATAGTTATTATCCAACCCCAAACATAATTATCAAATGATTCTCTTCATGTTCCAAATTTATGGGAAATTATGGATTCATTGTATCATTAAACTCTTCTATATAACAACCTTAGTTCATTATTTACCTACTTCATTAATCATGTATATTTTATTCCATTATAAACCCAATACATTTTTATTCCATTTGAAAACAAGTTACTAATTTCAAATTAATAAAACATGAAATAATATTCCTAATTAGTATCAATTCTATTTGTATAAATTGAGTATCCCCCATTAATACAATTACTCAAATTCCCAACATTGAGAAAAATCATTATAAATATAATAATTATGATGTATTAATCAACAACAATATTATAACACGAGAGATAGTGCATATTTATCAACCAAGTTATCCACTTTTTAGTATAATTCTGATGTCTTTTAATATAAAACCATATATTTATTTTAATTCTACAATTTAGTTCATATTTTTGTCACACTAACCCCATTTCCTTCTAAAATTTTCCATAGTACAAATTATCATCATTACGTTTGAAATAAATGAACATTTACCTTTTCCACCTTACTCTATTTTCTTTTTTTTTCAGCTGATAAGGATGTATTATTTATATTTAATTAGGATCATTCTCTTCTGAAAATTATTTATTTAATTTTTTTAAAACCTAGTTTTAAACTAGAGTCCACTATTGATTTCTCTTTTCATTTATTTGTCTCTTGTTCAAAAAGCATCCAAATTATTTAAATTTTTTCAATGGAATTTCATACTGCATCATTAACAAAAATTTTCATTATTATTTGACAATAAATTATTAGGAAAACATGTCATGTCATCGTCAGTTATTTCCTCCTCTATGGAAATTTTAATTTATATCTAATTGATAGAAATCCAATTTGATTGTAGATTCCCCATTTTAGTATCAAAATCCATGGATTTATTACATTAAACAATGGTGTGTCTTCTCTTACCATAGTCTAGTAAAAAAAAATTTATCATGGGAAATCAATATAACAAGCTCACTTAAATAAATTCAATTGATTGGTTGACTCAATTTTCATTTCATGTTAACACCACATTAAAAACTTCTAACATATTCTATTTTTCATCTTGATATATTATTCAGGCCTCTATCAAAAAAATTGATTTTACATATAACTGATTATTTTGTACTAAAATCCCTTGAATATATAGCCATAAATGTTTCAATAATATCATAATTTTTTTAAAATTTTCAATTTTTTTTTCTGAAAATATTTCTACTTCTGTGAAAAATATATGATTCATATATAAGGGTTGTTCTAAAATTTTTCTTTTCTCTCCATATATAAGCTTTCTTTATCTATTGGATATTAACATATTGTGGAATCGATTTATGTCCACATTTGAATATCGATAATTACATAAAAAATATCCTACAATACTTCCCTATTTATTGTCGAATAAAAATATCCTTTCTTTTATGAGTATAACATATTGATTTTGAGTTTTCACTACTATTGTGTGTTATAACTAGGGAAAAATATACATTCAATTTTTAATGTCTACACTCTATGATATGGTAGGTTTATCATAAATATTCATCAACTAAATATGTATAGAATTTTTATTTTTTCCATCCATATTATAAGAAATATATTTTGTACATGATTATATTTTATGATTGAAGAAGATATTATTTAATGTATTTATATGATTTCTTCACCAACAATTTTTAATATCTCTTTTTAGCTCGTAATGATATCACATGAGTGAATGATATTTTATAGATCTGATGTTCTAGAACTATTTGCTTCATATAATTGAGATGATTTAGCATGTTGTGATTCAATAATTTTTAGTCTAATATCCCACTCATCATATATTTGTTTTAGGGTGATAATGTCATCTAATAGTGACCTCAATTTAACATACCACTAACTCTTAATAGTCTATATTTTATCACCATGCATAATATAAATCATCTGTAGAGACAAATCATGATCATTAATTTCTATAGATTTCATATATAATGGTTCATCCATTATATTCATACATACCTTGTGTAGCTCCATTAATTCATTAATACTTCAATAATAATAGTATTAAAAACATATTTTAATATAAATATTCATTATATTTTTCATCCATCAATGATATATTAGCTTTCTAATTTGTTTTTTATCATTTAGTGTTCCCATGTTTTGATAGGGTGGTGTGTCATATAACCCATTTATGCAAATCTATACTCACAAAATCATCTTCTTAATTTATAAATGATTTTTAACAAAGATTTCCACGGTAATACAATCTATATATATAAAAATAATCTTTAACAATATTCATATACACATCGACAATAAATTAATTTTTTATAAATATTGTGATATCATAAATATCTTCAAAGTTATAATACTACGAATAAAAAGGACCACTAATATTAATATTCCTGAAGATTAATTATTTCATATTTTGGATCTATGTAATGGTTTATCATATTCATTATCAAATAAATTATTTCCTTATCATTGTTTTTATTTATTGAGTTTTTGGTGTCTTGAAAGTGTCTACTGATTCACAATAAACATTAATAGTGAAATATATATCTCTTTTAAGATATTAAAACCTATCAAAACAAAAATAATCAAATTAAATTAAATTCAAGGGGCCATAAAAATATATCCCAAAATATAGTAATAAAAAATCATTCCTATTATAATACCTAGATGTATTAATCTAAACACCATATAAGTGGTTAATTAGTAATTAGTTTATATAAATCTATATTTCTATAAATCAAAGAACCCATCGTCCAAAATTTTGAAACTAATATAGATAAGAGTTTTAAAATTATTTTTATAAGGTTTAATACTAGGATATTTTCATTACATCTATTTGTTAATCACCATAATAGAGAATTGATTAGAAGAACTGTAACATCACATGTAAATAAATAATATGATATTTTAAAATTTATTAATATATGTGTATTAAATATTAATTTCACTTTAAAGTGGATGCTATGATAGATGGAATTCCTGACATGAAACAATGTGTTTCTCTAGAATCTCATGTTGCACACAATGTTGAGTCCTACCGAAAAAATATAAAAATAAGATATTATTTTCAATTATAGTTAAAGACTAGCTATTGTGTTGGTGTAAATTAATTTAGAAAAATAAAATATAAATATACATCCTTGTTAAATGTTTTTATATTTATCCCATAAATTTTAGAGTGTAAAAATGTGATTGAATCCAATTTTAACTATAAATACTCTAATATTCCTAAAAATGTTGATTGACCACCATTCGAAGAATAATATTTTATAAATATAGTTTTTTTCACTTTAATATATTACACTTGAAAAAATATTATTATTTTTTATAATCGGGACATAAAAACTTTCTTTGGATGAAATTTTGGAATTTTTCTAATAATGATCATTAATTTAATGAATAGTGATAAATACTGTATTTTAATTTAAAAATATCTTTTAATATAATTTATTAATATTGTAAGATAATCTTTTTAATTTGATTTCAAGTGTAGTTAGATTTTATATTTACCATTTAATCCAATATTGGTCATTGGATGTAATTTTACTTTTTAATTAGACATAAACACTTGTAAATAATTTGATATTTATTATTTCTTAAAAACACACGTTTTGGTTTTGACAATGGAAAATAATTTTAAATTAAATTTAGAAACTTTTGTGTTTTGAATTTGGAAAAATGGAATCCATATTAGGAATATGGAGGTCCAAATTGTCTACATAGGTAACATTTATTTTTAGACACTAGGAATAGTAACATCAGAAAATATTTTATTTGCCATGGTTAAAGGATAAACCAGTTAAATATGGGTAAAAATAAAATTATAATAATAATAAATTACCCTTACACATTTACTAACCCTATTTTATGATACATGTACAACAATAAGCTTCCTTGGGTCTATTTTGATACCCCGTTGAGCTAGTTTTATGTGAAAATTACACTTTATAAAAATTAATTAAATGTTAAGGAAAATATAACATTAACATATTTCTCTTAGTAAACATTTTTTATAATGGGTTATATATGTGATATATTAGACTATAAATAGTCATTATAAATATAAAAGTCTTTCCCATATCATGGTATTTATTTATAATTTATATACATAAAATAACAAATTTATTTATGACACAATGGTGATGTAATGATTATCTCATTAATGAACATTTTAAATAAATGAGATTATATATATTAAGAATAATTTATTTTTAAAATTTTAATGTCATACAAGAATTTTGTGGATGAGTATAAATTTTTATCTATTAATTAATGTATTTATATATAAGGAATCATTTTTTATATATTTTTTAAAAGTCATGATATGAATAGTTTATAAATTGATATAAATGAGTTTTTAGATTATTCAATATTTTATTAAATGATAAAATAGTCCTAAAAATATATGATTCTAAAAATAGACATATATGATGTTTTTAATGTCATTAATGATCCATTATTTTCCTTGTAGTCATTTTATTGTAAATATATTTAACATTTAGTAAGAATATACAATAAGACATTGTTAAAGTAAAATTAGTTTACTAAATGTTAATGCTAAAAGATAATGTTATTTTTATCCACTAAACATGTATAAAAACCATTTTCTGAGTGTATTTCAAACATTACATACCTTATAATAAAATAAAATTAGTTTTGGACCTTTTTAAATGGAAATTTAGTTTATAATAAATTAATATTATCAATCATTCTTAACAATCCCTATCCCCCTTATAAAAATCCATCACTTCTATCACTTGGTCAGACCTATAATTCCACATTGAATCATCCTAAAACTACCTAAATAAGCCACCAAAATACCTATATTCCACATATCATCCTTAACATATTCTTAAAAACTATAAAAAATCCTTTTTGTTAAAACCTAAGTGAGTTATCCAATTTAAAGGTAACATTTTATCTCAAGTTCATTAATATTATTTTCCTTCACTAACCCACTATACACTCTTTATTCCATTATTTTTTAACAAAAATAGTTTAATAAATATACTATAATGTTTTTATGTTAATTATTCTAAAAACATTTCCACACACCATAATCTAATGGATATGAATATTTTGTTTCCATGGATGGTGAACTACTACCACACAAAATGATGATTATTAAATAATATCCTACAAACTCTTATAATGGTCATTAATATGAAAATGAACTAATATGTGATATATATTATATTTATATTTTATCAGTGTTTCTTTATTTTTCATTTGTATCATACCTTTATGGTTTCCCTAATGGCTAAATCTGGTAATTTCATTTAAGGAAATGTGGACTACTGCCCCCTCAAAGTGATATGACTTGTTCATTCCATATGTGGAACGTATAAAAGATGGTGTTAGTGAAATTATTTGTGATATTATACTAGAATTATTTTATTTCTATGTATAATTATGTTTTCATTCCATTAAATATAAAATATAAATGAAAGTAGTGTTCATGCGTATGTACGGCTTACCATCTCAATGAATGGTGCATTTCATTTCATATAATCCAATGTATTGTACTATTATGAAAACACATATATAATGGATATATATCATATATATGATATCTAAATCATGAATATAATTCTGGATATTATTTAATTTTTATCACATGGACAAATTGTAATTATAAGAAGTTCATTTTTTACTTAGATACCAAATATCAAAGAAACGACATTTGTTAACATAAATGATTATGTATTGTTTATAACTTGGTAATAAGTGATATAAAAGGACGAATAAACTTGAAAACGATTCTTAATAAAGTATATATAATATTGGTTTTATTATTTAGTATATTAAAGAATGAATGTGTCATGTCGGACGCGAGGTAAGGAACATCGTAACCCAATATAAATTCTTTGGGTTAAACTTCTACTCCTTGATTATATCGTGCTATGAATATGTGTGGATGAGCGATGATTTTTTTACACATAATATTCACATATATTGGGTGTATTTATATTTTTAACACAAAATTTTTCATGGATTTATCATTAATCTAATGATACAATCATTCTAAGGGACTACGTCTAAATCACCTTTTATTGAGGCATATCTTGAAATTGAGCACCTTTATTTTACTATAAGGTGTATATACAACAATTTTGACACTTTATATCATGAATATATATATTATAATTATATTTATAGTATTATTTGATTTTATTATATAATTAATTTCATTCTAGATTTTATCAAGTGGAAAAGGGTTCTTTAAATAAAAACTCATTTTAAATGTTTTAAAGATTTAATCTTATAAATTTTTATCATTTAGGTCAATGTTTTAGATATGATTTTAATGATTTATTTATATGAATATGAGTTTTTTAAAGTGTAAAAAACATTCAAAATTTTCATTGTAGTATGGGATACTTTTTTCAACACTCTAATTTTTGAATTTTTGAAATGAATTGATTATGTAAAGTACTTTAACAGAAATATTGTGATTGAAATGTAGAAATGATACTTTTATTTTATGGTATATCATGTGTTATAATTATATAATATTTCATGAGTATTTTTTACATATATAGGTGGTTCTATGATAATCATAGGGTAGGTGAGCCCGAGATAGCTCTCCAATGCATTAGGGTAACATGACGGAGGTATATATTAATGTTTCTCTTAAGATATTTACAAAGTATACTATGATGGGTATTCCCAATGTATCTTCCTATGTAGTTGGGAAATTTAAAACCTAAGAATTTTATGTATACCACAATTTACCTTTATGATTTATAATTTCCATGTGATATTCATAAATATTTTTATTTTTTTGTAGTATGTTATTGATTGGAAAGTATGATTTCAGAGATTTGTATGCCTAGATGGACTAATGTTTCTTATCCTGGTTTTATAACTCATTATGATATTTTTATGCTCATACTATGTTTTTTAATTGTTGTTATATGGTATAAGGATGGGTATGATAAAATAAGAAATCCATAATATTTATATCAAGAAATTATCTCTTGTTTTATTTAATGAGTTTTATTATTGTGGGAAAAAATTAGAAACAGTAGAAGTGTCTAATTTGTAATTTTTGAAATTTAATGTAATAGTTATGACCTAATTTCATAAAACCCTAAACATTAAAAGACCATAAATGTGAATTATTATCTTAATTGAATTTTTTTTAATGTTTAAGGATGGCGCCTTACAGTTGGTATTAGAGGTTGTTGAAACAAACTTTGGGATTAAGAGTTTTTGTAAGACATATGGTTAGTCTGTTTGTCTATTCCTTAAGTTAAATAATTATTTTGTAACTTTTTCAGATATAGGAATGAATGTTACAAATGGAAGTAGGAGGATCTGAAATTACATTCCTATATCATCCTGATGACTTGCTAGCAATAGTTATTGCAAATTCATGTCCAAACAATTCTGAAACACTTTATAACCTACAACTCACTTGAAAACAGTTTTTTGAGAAATCAAACTCCTCCTATATAACTCAATACCATAATGTATCATGGGTTTTATTTAACTATATAATATTTTCTCAATATTCACATATTTTCAAAAAAGTAAATATTATCAAGGAATTTGAATTTTTTTTCATTTTCCCATGATTTTGAAGCATATTATGATTTTGAAAAAGGTGCTGAAAAAGGAGACCCTTTCACTACCTATTAATATTTTTGTTTAAATTATATTCATTTAGTACATACTAATGGTATTTTAAAAGGACCATTATTTTAATGTTACAAATCAATCTCAATTCATCTGTTTTATAAAAATGTTGTTTTATCTATTATTTGGAAATTATATGTCATACATGATTATTTTCTGAAACTATTTTTCCATGAGCACCCATATGACCCACGTTGTATGAGGTGTATTTGGATAAAAGAAAAATATGAATTTGAAGGATCTTAAAATCATTTTTGAAATGCATGTACCATCTATCTATGTCAAAAATATTATGGTAAAACCAGGTGGATTCCACGATCAAGGTATGGTGTTCTTTCATTGGGAATAATGTTATTTTATGGATGTAAAAATATTTCAAATATATATATATATTACTTCATGAATTAAGATATTATGGTCATTACATGTTGGAATGAAAATGATAGGTATAATACAACCATTGAGGATAATACATGTTTGTGTAATTTTGAGTTTTGTAAAAATATTCACCATGACAGAAGGGTGACAACCCGTCGCGTCCACCAAGGCTGCATGAAACGAACCCACAACTATAGGGCGATAAGTCTGCATCACCTACCACTGAACTATGTGATGTACTTGGATAATATAACTTATTTGTTTTAGTTAAATGATATTATGAATCAATATTAAGTGGATTTTGGGACCTTATGTTTTATCAAATGAATGTCGTTATTATAGGAAAATTATTTGGTGATTAAATGATAAAGAGGTTTTTGGAAGCCATTCTCACTTTTGGGAACACTATATGCTAAAATAAAATAAAATACTATGGGATCTCATATGTGCAGAAATGGTTGAAATTTTATTTTGGATAAATCAACTTATTTACTGTGGAAATATAACAATAAGGGTTATTTATATAAATTATTTACCATTCATTTAGAATATATGATTAAGATAATTACTCTTTCGTATGAGACATTATGATTTTTCGAGGATATTTGAAGATAAATGTTAAGATTTATTGTGGTAGACTATGTGAATAAATACATATATGTTTTAGGTTTCCATCATTGTATGGGATACATTGACTTATTTTAAGAACAATTTTTAATTAAATGGTATTTGCTGAACATAGGGAATTGATATTCAAATTTTGGGAATAAAGGGTATTAATTCTTTTATAAATTACTATCCTTTTTTGGGATTTATCAGAACCTGTAATAATCGTTTTGGTTTTGGAAATTGTTTGATGACTATGGAAATATATAGTTCCTCTTTTTTGTATTATGTGATTCTCTAGAAGTTGTTTCTAGTACTTTAGGTGTACCTAGTTAATCTTGATACTAATAGTTTGGAGAAAAAATGTGTTTTTGGTAGAAACTTATTAAAAGATGACACTCTAAATGAATAGTAACAATATTTCCTTATGTTCTTAGTCAATCTCAAAATATTTTTCCCTATTTATTAAATTAAATACAAATCAAATACGTTTCCCATTTACATTTCATACTGGGAATCCAAATACCATTTAACATAACACAATTTTCTGGTTTTCTAGTGGTTAATACTCTTATGGTCATGGTTTCTATCACTCTCCATTAGAACATGACACTTATTTTCTCCATAATATCCATTTTTTCATGGAATATTAGTATGGGTTATCATGAGTGTCCTTTTTACATCTTTTAATTTGTTTTAATGTGATAGTTTTATTTACTCATTTCCCAATGTGGGACATTCAATGATGTTTTTTATCCCAATTTTAAAATTGTGGGGATCCAATTCCCCAAAGGGGGAAGGATGTAACATCCATGGTAAATAAAGAATATGATATTTTCTTATTTATTAATATTTGTGAATTAAATATTAATTATAAATTAATGTGGATTCTATGTTTGATGGCGTACCAGACATACAATAATGAGTTTCTCCAAAATCTCATGCTGCACACAATGCTGAGTCATACTGAAAAAAATAATATAATAATATTATTTTAAATTGTAGATAATGAAAATATATTGTATTATAGAAATTAATATAACTAAATAAAATATGGTTATAAATATTTGTTAATTTGTTTTACATTTATCCAATAAAATTTAGAGGAATAAAATGTAAAATAATCCAATTTTAAATAGAAATACTCTATTATTCTTTAAACGGCCGATTTATTTTATTTGGAGGAGATCAATTTTTAAATCTATTTTTCAACAATTTTATATGTTATACTTGAAAAAATAATACTCTTATTTAGAATTGGGACATCATTATTTACTTTGGATGAAATTTTTCAATTTTTTGATAATGTTGATTTTTTAATTAATATTGAAAAATACTACATTTTAATTCAAAATAGCTTATTAATATAATTTAGCTGTATGGTTAGATTATCTATTAAATTGGTTTTAAAGTGTTATTAGATTATATTTTTACCATTTATTCCAATTTCAGTCATTAAATGTAATATCAGTTCTTAATTGTATATAAACCCCCTATAAATCTTTTGATAGTTATTATTTTATAAAACATTTTTTTTGTTTTTTATAACGGAAATTATTTTTAAATTCATTTCTTCAACTACTTTATTTTTAATATGAAAAAATGGATTCCATATTTTGAATTACGAGTCCCAAATTGTGTTGATATATAACTTTTATTTTTAGACATTATGAATAGTAACATTAGTAAATATTTTATTTACCATTGTTAAAAGGTAAATCTGATATATTAGGTTAAAAATTATATTATGTTAATATTAAATTACATTGACACATTTCCTAAACCTACTAGATGATAAATATTCAACCATGGAAATCCTTATGTCGATTTCATTACCCCATGGAGTGACTTCTAAGTGAAAATGACAGGATATTAAAATGAATTTAATTTTAAGGAAATTATAAAAAATATATCTATTAGTAAATTAATTTTTTTAATATGTTATAAAATAAATATGTTTTACTATATTTATTTATTAGAAAAATAAAAATATTTTGCACATCATGGTATTTAATATATAATTTTTAGATATCATATAAATAAAATTATTTATGATATAATGGTGGTGTAATGATTACCACATTAATAAATGATTTAAATAAATGAGATTATAAGCATTACAAGAAATTTATTTTGAAGCATTTTAGGCCATACTGGAATTTTATGTAAGATTAAAAATTTTAATATTTTAATTAATGCAGTTTCTATGAATGAATAATGTCATTATAGTTTTTTTAAGAGTCTTGATATGTGTTGTTTATAAATAGACTAAATTCGTTTTTAAATCAATAATTATTTTATTAAATTATAAAATAGTTAAAGAATATAATATTCGGCCAAAATACATATATAATGTAACCAATGTCATTAAGGATCCTTTTTCGGGTCTTGTGGCATATTATAGTAAATATATTAACCATATAGCTTGAATATACAAAGGGCCATGGTAAAAGATAAATTAGATAACTAAAGGTTAAATCTAAGATATAAAGTTAATTTTATGACCTAAACTTATCTAAAACCTATTGGATGAGATTATTTAGATAAATAATTACCTTATATTATAATAAAATGTGTTTAAGAACTTTTGAAATCGAAATTCAGTGTATAATAAAAATATATTATCAAATATTCATAAAGAGCCCATCCTCCCCCTTATAAAAATCCATCACATCTGACCCTTACTCACAACCCAAAATCCACATTGAAACATCCATAATCTTCCCAAATAATCTCCCAACATCCCTCTCTTCCACCAATAAGAATTAACACAGGAAGAAGTCACTTGAAGAAAGCCTTTTGGTTCAAACCAAAGGGAGTTCCCCAATTTAATGGTAACATCTTCTCTCAAGTTCTTTTCTTTTATATTCCTTCTCTAACCCACTAAAATATATTTATTCCATTGTTTTATAACAAAAATAGATTCCTAAATACACTAGTATTTGTTTATAATAAAAATTATATCTACACTTCCACAAAGCTCCAACTAATTTACACGAACATTCTATTTTTGTGGACTGCGAACTACTGCCTCACGAAACGATGTTTGTTCAATTATCATCTACCAAGTTTTCTGGTGGATATTAAGATTTAACTGAATTTATATGTGATAAATTTTATATTTATATTTTTATTATTCTTCTGAATTTTTCATTTAATTTATACCATTATGGTTTTCATAATGTGTAAATATGATAACTTCATGTTAAATGTACAGACTACCACACCCTAAAAGTGATATGACTCATTCCTTCCATACATGGAATGTTTACAGAATGGAGTTAATGAAATTATATATGATATTAAACTGGAAATATTATATATATTTGGGTCATTATGTTTTCATTCCATTAAATATGAAATAGAAATGAAAGTATTGTAATGTGTACGTACGGCTTACTGCATCCACGAATGGTGCATTTCATTTCCGGTCTCTGAATGATATGTACTATTATAAATACATATATATAATGGATATATATGATATATATGATATCTAAATAATGACTCTCATTCTGTAGATAATATACTTTTGACCACATGGACAATTTGTAATTATAAAAAGATCATTTTTTATTCAAATACCAAATATTGATAAAATGACCGTTATTAACTTAAATGAGTACGTAATGTTTAAAACATGGTAATAAGTAATTTAAATGGAATAATAAAGATGATGAAGGTTCTTATGAATTTATAAATTCACATTAATTTATTATTCAAGATATAAAAGAATGAATGAGTCAAGATGGACAATAGGTATGGGATTTCCATTACATAATTTTCATTCTTTCGGTTAAAATTCTAACTTTTTTATTATGTTGTTCCATGGATACATGTGAATGAAAATTGATTTATTTAAATTTAATATCCACTTATATTGGTTGTATTTATATTTTTCACACATAATTATGTCATTGATTAATATTTAATCTAATGATACACACATTTTAATGGACTACATCTCAATATCCTTTAATTGAGGAATATATTGATATTGTGCACATTTATTATCAATAAGGAGTATATAAAACAATTTTTACATTTTTTATCATGAATTAATAAATTCTCAAGTTATATAAATTTATATTGGATGTTATTCTTTAATTATTTTTTAATGTTTTCTCAAGTGGTAAATTATTATCTAACTAAATAATTGTTTTAAAATTTTTAATGATTTAATATTATAAATATGAATCACTCATGTCCATGTTTTAGAAATTATTTTAAGGATTTACTTATAGGGATATGAGTGTTTTAATGTTTAAAATGCATTCAAAAATTTCTGTGTGTAATGGAATTCTTTGATTCAAAACTCTTTTATTTTTTGAATGTCTTAAATGAATTGATTATGTTAGTATCTTGAATTGACATCTAAAGATTGCATTGTAAAACATTATCTTTATTATATTCCTATTCATGTGTAATGATTATGTTATAGTTATTGGTCATTGTTTACACATATAAGTGGTTCTGTGATAAACTTATGGCGGCTGAGCCCGCAATGATTCTCTAATGCATTGGGTAACATGATGGAGGTAATCATTAATGTTTCTCCTAAGGGATATAAGGAATATAAGGAATATACTAGGATGGGTTTTTCAAATGAATCTCCCTACGAAGATGTGAAAGCTACAACATATATATGGTATTGATTCAACACTTTAAATTAATGATTTTTGATTTCCAAGAGTTAGTCATAAATTTTATGATTTTTGTGGTATGTTAAATATAGAAATATTTGATTTCATTGATTTGTATTTACTGATGGACTATTGTTTTCTTTCATTCATTATATCCCTTACTGATCATTTTATTCTAATCACATTTTTTGCAATGTCTTTCACAGGGTATAAGTAAGTGTAAGAAAAAGAACGGATTTAAGAAGATTTATATCAACAAAAGAACTATTGTTTTATATCAAGAGTTTTATTATTTTTGGAATAAATAGTATATTGTAAAAGTGTCTATATTAAATTTTTATAAAATGTAATCTAATAGTTATGAAATGATTCTATAAAACTATAAACCTGAAAAGTCCTTAATGTGAAATCTAAGCGTAATTCATGATTATGTAAGGTTTAATGTTGGGGCCTTACAAAAAAAAATGTGACTGCAATAAGTTGTGTCTCTCAAATGGATACTATCATATTTTTTGTGTACTATCAAAACAGTCATTCTCTCAATGATTCCTCTAATAACATTTCAATGTATTCATAGCTTCAAATTTTTATCTCCCTATATACCCTATGTTGATTATGATCTATGGAACCACACAATATGTATGAAAGTAAGTATTTGATGAAATTTGTAGAGGTTGATCAGTAGATCTATATTTCATATTATTACATCAATAAGATATATCTTTTTCTTTTCAATATCATCTCTTTAGAGTTCATATCGATCTATAAGAATTACACATGCAATGAATTTACTAATAACAACACATTTTTATTGATCATTTTTTTGCAATCATTGTACCAAGATATCTCCTTCAATACAAATATCAAATGATATTTTACTTAGATCAGAATATACCATACATTGTGATATATACAAAAAATAACACTTATAATGATGGTTAAAATATCACTCTAATTTCTTATTCTCAGTCTTGCAAAACCATGACTATAATTATATTATATTATTTTTCATGTAGCGTCATGACCTAAATGATATATCTACTCAGTAAATTCTCATACACATATACAATTATTATACATCATGATTTATAGTATTTTTACCAATCTTATATAGTCATAAATGAAGTAATAAAAATATTCCCTCTCTAATTATTAACCTATATAAATAGTTTAATAAAAATTATTTTTCTATTTTGGAATATTTTATAACCTAAAAAAAATTATTTCCCATGATATCCAACTAATTTCATTACATTTTCAGATATGGAAATATCCCATGAACTCATTTTTTATTCACCTACCATTTTTGTAGAATAATAAATTTGAAGACATAACATTAGTTTTATATTACTATATTTCACTAGGACAAGTGTGATATTCTAGTATCTTACAGCATCATATATTTCTCTTCTCGATCTACATCTTAATATATTCAAGTAAAAATTACATATCTTTTAATTTATCACTAATAATCCATAATTTATTCCACCATAAAAATTCTATCACATGTTAATAAATATTTAACATTCCCCGAAAATAGTATCAAATCATATTTATTCTAAAAATTTCCACACAAACTTCACATTAGTGAAAACTGATTTATAGTCAATAAATGACATTCATTTTTGTCCCATTTTTTCTTCTTATTTCTAGAGATCGTACAAAACAATTTGTGTATATATTTCAAGTTATCATTACTCTCTAAAAGAGTAACATATTTTAGTCTTTAACATCATATAATTCTTGAATCATTTCATTTTTTTAAATATACATTAGATCATGAGTAATGTATTGTATTCAATTTCTCAAATCACCGAAATGGATTTTCAATGAATCTTATTAAAAAAATACTAAACTAATATGAGATGATATGTACTCAGGTTTTTCATCCCCCATCACCCTCAATAGATGTCTTGGATCATTAATTTTAGAATAATAATGTAGTTTGTATCATAATAAAATTGTTAAATCATTAGGAGAAATCATTTCCACTACAACGAGTTCTTCTTTAATTATTAATTTAAATGCACATAATTTTTTTTACAATATTTATCATTTTCTAAAAATTACAGGATCATATTATTTTGATTTACATTAATTAATCACATATGTATCCTTGTATGATTTCTTTTTTGAAATGGAGGAATATTCCATATAGCATATGTTTCAATTTCATCTTCTAATAAGTAATCATAAATTTATCATTTTTAGGATACTATATTTCTGAATTTATCTAACTATTTGATCAGTCATATTGTTTGGGATACCAATATCACATATATGAATTTACTATGATGAAATTAGATTAATAAAAATCTATATTCAGTCAATAAATATTATTTAAATCAAAAATATGAATATCCAACTAATAGTGTTCCTCAATCACATGTGTCGAGCAAATCAACAAGAATCTTTTTGTGGAAAAATTGAAATCATGAAAAAATTATTGTCCAATTGTGTGGTTTGGGGATTGATAATTAAAAAATGGAACTAACTAAATATACAAATGTAAACTGACTATGAATTAGTATATTGACCATGCCAGTATTATTCCTCCTCTAAGTTAAATTTTTATTAAGACCAACTTTTATAGAAAAAGTGGGAAACCAGCAAGACAACCCATGCTGTTATTCATCAACTGAGCATAAGTTAGTGGATCTATTTCATGTTTTAGATAAACAATGAACATCCAAACTCAGATAAGACACAAAAAACAATTCAAAGTACTCTAGAGCTATTTCAAACTACCTACTTCCATTATGGAACAAATATAAACACAACAAATCACCTTTGTGAATTAATTTATTTTATTAATACAGGTCATTACTAATCGAAAATACATGATACTTATACACTCAGCATTGTATAATATTAAGATTATAGTTACCATTAAAAATCATAATTTTAATGATATTTTCAGAGAACCATAGATCTTTTTAATAACATTTATTTCATTTGAAATCATCACCAACACTCTAGGAACAGTTTCTACCTTCCCATTTGTCTTCCAAATCCAATAATATGCCATTTTAGAATTAATTAGTCATTATCATTATGTAGTATACTTAATAAATTCATTGAACTTATTCCAATATAATTTATATAGTACAATAACTATTACTTTATAACATTCCATGTTCTTTGAAGATGTATATTAGGAATTGTCTGAATATAAAAAACATTAAACTTGTGATGATTCAATGAAATTGTAGTTTTATACATTTAAAAAATTTATATAACATAACCTATTGGATAAATTAAAAAAATGAGTCTATTTTTTAATGTTTTTTATCTCGTTAATGTAGAAGAATAATCTAATAGATAGTATAATATGTGTAACAATGTTTACAACAAAAAATGAGTATATATTCCTAATCATGTGTGGTGGAGCCCATCACAAAGATTCCCTATTTTAATGAGGTTCTAGTTATTTTGTTTTTTAATGGAAAAAATCATAAAATTTAGTGTGTATCCTATAAAAATTATTCGGAAAAAAATAATATTCCCTAGAATAGTCAAATAATAGTTAAAATATAACACATGGTATTTATTTTTACAAACATTTTTAGATAGTTTACAACATCATCATGTTCATTGAAACGTTATAAAGTACTCCCTTGGATGTGATGTATATGTATTTTTATAGTTTCCATTATGTTATTTACCTATATCATTTTCTACTCTCAAATATACGACATCATTAATTAAATTTCTCTATGTGTAATATTATAAGAATAGTTATATAGATATCATTGTTCTTATTCATAGTAGGTGACTACACTGTACCTTCACATTTATATTTGTGAGAGTACTTAATCAAAATATTTTCATCACTTACATTAGCTACAACCCCTACATGGAATCCATGAAATAGTGAATACACATTAACTTATTTATCTTGTGAACCCCATGACCACATCAAAAAAATAAATATTTTCATCCAAATTAAATATTTATTAAAAATACTCTAAAAAATTTCTTTTTTTTCATCATTTCATATAACATGATCTTGTTTATTCTTCATGCATTAAACTCACAGAATCTAGAAATTTTTAAATTTAGTTTAATATTTTAATTCATTGAAAATAAATATTCCCTTATAAATTAGGGTTTCAAACAACAATATCAATTTCATATTCTCAACACATTTCAATACAAACCTACAATGTAAGTATGTATTAAAAATGTTAATCAAATTCTATATTCTTGTTTATCTATTTCTTAGATATTCATAATACCACATGTAATAAATATTTTAAATGTCTTGTTTTATAATAATTCCAACCCTAATTATTAATTTGTAACTAATAATTGATGTTCCACATTAATTAAACATTCTAAATTTTGTAATTATTTTATTCTCTTCAAAAATTCCATAAATAGACAGTTAAAGAAGTAGTTCTTCATTTTTATTTTAATTCCAAGACATTAGTTATTATAATCCACCCGTCAATCCCAAAAATATACCTCAAATATCAGTATTATTTTTTATTTTGTGCTTCATATTATATATATACCTATTAAAAATCAGAACGTAGATTCTAATTATATATATATTCTTCACAAATTAAGATGTAAAAATTAATTCATTGTTGTCATTGATCCCTTGTTTTATTGTACAACAAAACACTTCATTCCACATACCTCAATAATAATTCCATATCAATATGAGAGTTATCATGATATATGTAATTTTTCAATACCCATTTCTTTATCGTAGTTTATATCAAACATGGTTCTATATCAAAAAACCTATGTCATGAATCGTCTTCAAAACATATTAATATATGGCCATTGAAGGCCCTTATTTTTGGAAGATACCATTTGTGATACATGTCTTATTCTTATGCAATTAATTGATATCTCATTTATTAATGATTACAATAACAAGTATTGAGAAATATAAATCTTATTAATATCAGCCCACCAATAATATCATGGAACATTTGTTTTCCATGAACATCTATTCCAAATTACTCTTTATAATACATAAATCCCCTCAAAATATTTGTGATGATTTTTGAGTATAAATAAATTTACCCTACATAATACATTTCAAAATGATTAAAAAATATATCATATTCAATTGTTTTTTTATAATTCATATATGTGAACCATTCACCTCTATTGAACCATTTATTTATGTGATCAATTTACATACACAATAAATAATTCTGGTGTAAGGAAATTCCTATGTGACCATATTTAAAATTTTATCAATATATATATATATAGAAAAGAAATTAAGTATTTTTATTGACTATAATTCCAATCATGTATCTAGTTATATTTCCATGAATGTTATGATATGTGGAAGTACATTCAGATACAAAATTTTTCATATTTTATTAAAAATCGTACATGTATATTTACTTACCTGGGGAACATATCCATATTCAGATATTTTGTTTAACAATAAATCTAATAAAATCTCAATTTTTATCAATTTCTACATTAACCATTCTTCCTCCATTCACTATTCATTCAATAAACTATTTTATGGAATCTATATAATAGTTACCAAAATTTTTGATCCATAGAAGACCATTTTACTTTCCCTAACCTTATATTAACATCTCTTACACGTTATTACTATGAACATAATTTGTGGGTCCATAGTGAATTTTCTACCATTCAAGTAAATTGTCACTTAACCTACCATGTTATGGTTCCACAATACTTCATGTTTTGGTTTCACATTCCTTCATGAGGTAGATTGTCTTTTCCTTATGTTATTGGTTCTCTTTTATTTATGAGCTCAGTATATTATTATCCATGTGGTCAGTTGAATTAAAAATCATACAGTTGGTATCAATTCTCCATGTGGTTAATTGGGAGAATTTTAATGCACCCTTAAGATACCATTCATCAACCATTAGTATTTTAAATATATTCCAAACCATTATGATATTATATCCAATTAAATATCATCAAACATAATATTCAATGATATTTGAATAACAATAAATAACATATTGGGGTTAGTTCTTCTTCATTTTAAATTTCATGGCACCACAAAATAATCTATGGAAAAAAATAACAACTCTCACAAAGTGGGATCGATATAGTGTAAGACATACCAACAAATGAATTTTATGATTCCATTCACAACTATCCATCTGAATGTTAAATGGTATATTAGATATCTTTTAATTATTTTCCAACATTTGAAACAACATTTATATTTAATAACGGATAAAAAAATATTTATTCATTACACAAACTTTATTCTACACACCATTAATATCGAGATAGTCCTTGGGTACTCAGTCTATAAACTAATAACCATGGATAAATTGAAATATACATTATACATTTAAAATAGATAATAAATAAAATATAATCTCTTTCAATACTAATGGAGTCTTTTCTATCTATTCCATTTTACAAATTATTATACCTTGATAAATATTCATTACTAATTGGACCACATTTTCTCAAATTTCATGTATCTATGAATAACATAATATACATATTTTTCTAATATTTTATTTTCATTAATAGAATTAAGGATTATTATATGAATTATATAGTTATTTATCACCACATGATATAATTTTTTTGTTACCCATTTTGTGAATATACAATTATCATATTCTTATATTTTACAAATCCCAAAAGAATCAAGGATATTACAAATGATAATTGGACTAAGAATTCAAATATATTTAAAAGAAAATGTGTTTTTATCAATTTTCATTTTTTATTAAATAGTTCATAGGGAAACTAAACATAATGATACATTAAATTTTTAGTAAAATTCTATTTTTTATAAATATTTTTTCTAAATATAGCATTTGATCAGGGATAAATAGTCCATGTTTCTTAAATTCTAATTATGAGTACTTACAAACTAATTAAAAAACAAAATAATGTCTTCATTCCTTACCATATTTCTGTAAACTTAAATGATTTTATACTGTTATTTTTTCTTAAATTTATATTCATTTATCTTATTTAAATTGATTAAATATAATTCCTCATATTTTAAACTTTTCCTTTTAGTCTTTCATCCCATTTGGGGAAGACATTTTTAAAAACAATGGAACATCTATTATTGTATTTTATTTTTAAGGATCATGGGATATTTAAAATACTATAATTTTCCATGATCCAGATTTAAATATATATTAGTCATGGACATGAAATATTATTATAGTTACTACTATCATTAGGTGCTGGTAAATTCCATTTAAGACCACCTTTATTGTTTTCAATTCAAAGACATAATAGACCACATGCTTTATAGAAGGTAAGATGAATTATAATCAATTTAATAAATATGGACTAGTATTTTAATGTATTTTGGGATAAATATGTTAATTTATCTTTAGTGGTTGGTAGGTTTCCTCATTAAATCACTCTATATGAATATCACTATAAATAGAAGGAATTGTAGTTGATCAATCATTAGTTATGTAAGTGAGGAAACATGATAAATATTTTCTATAATTCTTATTACCACTTAATATCTATATAAAACATCATATATAAAAAATATATATAAATAAAAATATATAATTATAGATTCTAGAGAATTAATCATTAATTCATATATATTTTTATATATTTTATAAAACAAAAAACTAAATGAGAATATTTTTAGGGTGAATCATGTAATAAGAATGAGGGGTATATCATAATTTTTTTATTTATATATCATATATACTTTTTAGTAATTTTAAAAGCCAAATTCAGAAATTTAATTTTATTCAATTGTCAACAAACTTAATTCTGCATAACAATGAATTTTATAATGTGGTCATGTGTCTTTCACATTATCTAATGTAATGGTGAACATAGAATATACGAAGGAATGCAATAGAATAATTTACAATAATATTTTCAAAAACACATGATGGAAATCAATCTATTTATGTAGGTTATGACTCAGAAAGGGTAATAATGGAATATTGATAATCAATACAAATATGAATAGGAAAAAGGTCAAAGCATTATATATGATTCCTATAAATTATTTGTGATAATCAAGTTATATAGTTCACCCATTTATTATGTGAAAATCATGACATACAAACTAATATTTTTAAATAAATTGTTCATTTTCCAAAAGAATAATATCTCATATATGGTATAATGTTGTTACATTGAAATTGGTATAATTTTCACAGTAGATATCTGTGAAACCCCATAATAATTTCATTAAATTTTGAAAAATATTATAATTTTAGGAATTGTGGAATTAAGGGAACCTAAGTTTAAAACCATAGTTTATTTTGAATTTCTATTTTGTATTTCTAAAATTTATTTTATTTTACAATGATATTCAAAAATTAAATATGAGTTTCCGATGATTATGTAGGAAAGGAAGTTAATTCAATGTATAATATAATGAAATTGAATGGGTTATAATGCAATAACATCCATCAAATCTAATGACATGGATTTATATTTCATTGATATTGATGACACATATTATTAAAATGTTAAATTTAAATAAAACATTTCAGTTAACAAATGTAATGTTTACAACAATGAGGAGATATCACTAGAAGTCATAAATATCATGAGAGATGTAATTAATTGGAAATGATTGTGATTTTTTTGAATGGATATGATGTCTACCTAATAAGAGATGTGATTAATATCACCTCAAATAATCAATGAATATATGGGACCATGGTAAATTAAATTAACTTGAAATTATATATTATAGTGTGAAAACCACTTGTAATTTCCTCATTCATTATCACGTAGTAGAGTTTGACAATATCCCTACAATATAAATGTATAGTATTTTTCTTTTTCAAGAAATTGTTACCTTAATTTTATATTAATCCCTATAATATAGAATAATATATATTCCATTAGTTGAGTAGTATAAATAGTCAATTAATATTTTATGTTTTTTATGCAACAACTCATATAATAGTATTAAATAAAAAAACATATAAAACAACAAGAATATTTCATATAATGTATCCCTCAAAGAACCTATATGGACTCATATTACATATCATTTTATGTTATAGTGTGATGATACTATAATAGAAAATCATATATCTTAATTTATGATATTAATATATTATTATATATAATAAATTCAGATAACATATAAATTGCATACCATGATTCATAAGAATAATCCTTATACAACATACCAATAAATTATAGAAATTAAAATATACGTATAATATATAAGTGAATTCGAGGATATAGTTTTAAGTGGAATAAAAATGGATGAAAATTAACTTATATATAGTAAATGTAAAATACCCATGGTAAAAAGGGAATCAATAAACAAAACCAACTTAGAAAACTAGAAAGGAGAATAACATGAATGAAAAATAATGGATGATAAAATAATTTTTTGGGGAGGATATTCTAGAATTTATTGTGTATGTGAGAAAGAATAAGTGTAATGAGACTGAATTTACACTTTATTTAGCACATGTAATTATTTTAGGAAATTAATAGTACAATAGAAATGATAATTTTTTTCTTAATGGGATCATTTGAGTTCATCATAATTTTTATGAAATAATGTAATGAAGGAAGTGGATAAAGATGTATGGAATATAATAGATCTAGTGGTTTGTAGTAACCGAAATATGATGTGGATAATTCCCACAAATGAGCTAATATTGTATTATCAAACCCAAAATCAAAAGGAATATTAAATTATAGAACCATCAATCCTCTTAAGATTACGCAACCCTTTCTCATACATTTATAATATAATGTGATGTAAATCAACCCTTGTTTTACATCAATTATAATTATTGGTTCTTAATAGAAATTAATGACAATTTTAATGAAAAATAAATTCTAATATTGAAAAAATACCACAAAATTAATGCATTATCATACTTTTTATGAGTATTAGGGCTTATGAACAATATAAAAGAGATATAATAGATTCAAGGGATAGTCCATTGTAAAATAACAAATTAGTAAATGTTCAATTATAGAATAATATTAAAATATATTTCTTCGTCAATATGTCAATGAATTATTCACAAACTATTGAATATAATTTAATATATAAAATTAATAAATCATTTGGCTATTTTTCTCAAATAAAAACATATAATGAACCATTAAAGGGGGAAAAATACATAATTATGAATAGTGTTAGATGATTTTATAATGTTATTTACCGGTAAAGTTATGGCATTTCAAAATCACTATAACATCCAAATTGATTTATTTAATGAATTGTTGTTAATATTCATATTTTTTTGGAATTCATAGTATTTGAAATTATAAAATAGGAAGAAAAATATATTTTGGGATTATTTATTCACTTTATCTAATTTATATCATTTGACATAACATTTCAAAATTACATTTTAGCAGTTTCATTTAATGTTAAATAAAATAAGTATGATCTAAAGAATAACCTTATCAAAATTGCATGGTTCTCAATATGTATTGATTAATAATTATCCAAATAAATTTATCATGAAATCACCATGTAAAAAACACAACTCTAGATTGAGTAAAAATGTGGAATCAGGGATATATATCACTAGAATAGTGGTGGCCCATACCATATGATGTTTAAGTTGAAGATGAACACTCATGTATAACTATGTCAGACACATAAAGCATTCATAATAAAGTAAAATTAAATATCATGTAAAATTAGGTAGTCAACATTGTATAAAGAAATTATTGTCTATATATCGCAGTCATTCACATTATATATCATGAATTAAAATATCAAAAGACCATTATGATTGATTCAAAAAATTGTTATTTGAACCTATAATTATAATAATGTCACTGAATACTACATTTCTAGGATTATGTGGTAACCCTAAGAATAAAATGTTATAATTGTTTTACATAACTATGGATCAAGGTCTCACACATCGTGAATTTTCATGAGAACTAGCTAGTGGATGATATATGGATGAGTTCAATGATGTGTATGTTTAATCGATATCGAATACATGTGATCATTTATTTATATGAATGTATGCATTATATATACATTTATATGTTCTTTTAAAAATAAGGCTCTTACTCACAAGAATTTGAGTAAAACATACAACTTATATATGTACGACTAATATCAAATGATGATTGTGATACTTGGTGACATGTATCTTGCTTTGATTCCAACATTTTCCGTCTTATTTATAACCATAGGGTATTATAATAGTTTTAATATAAATAATTACAATCCATCAATATATATGGACATACTCCACGATTTTATGGGATTTCACATTGATCTCTAACATGATTGATGAAGAAATGATAGTTAGAGATTTCAAGATAAGTCCATGGGTATGATAAATTATTAAGATTTTATCAGATGTAGATTTGTTTTGTTAAAACATAATATAGAAAGTGATCCAAAATATACTAGTGTGAATTAAACATAGTTTTTTTACAATGGTGATTTTGTATCTTTACACGTGTATTTATGGTTATATCATCATCAATTTAGGAACCATGGAAAGATAGACCATAGATCATAGAGTAATATGTTATTTTAGATATGATTGGAACATTTTCTTATAAATTTTAACTCTCTACATGGTAATGTTTAATCCATTATTTATTCCACATTTCACAACTAAATAAGTATGAGTTTCACTCATCACATGTTAATGAATGTGAGGATTTTAAGATTATGTTAGATTAATCATTATAGTGAAAATTAGTAAAATGGTGGACTAGATTTATAAATTATCTAGAGTTTATTAAATTAATTTATCGAAAATAAATTTAAATCATTATTTTATTCATGATGAATCATCGGATAAATATTATAATGCGATAATATTGTGCATAGGGATTTTATTTTAGGTGGATTGCTTAATATTTTAGTGAAATACAATCAACATGGAAAACAGTTTGTAATTCCCTTGTAATTTTATTTTATAATTATATAATTACATATAAATATGAATACATATTTAATTATATTTCTGAAATATGTTTAGGGTAATAGAGGCAATGATAATTAAATAAATAGAAAGGCACACAAGGAAAAGGGTGATGTCCAAGACTCATAATAAGGTGGTTAATGGGATGTTAATTAATGTGATGTGTTTTTTAGTGTATTATAACACCCAATAAATAATATAATAAATTTTTTTGATGACATGTAATAACACATCATAAGTACCAATTATGATAAATTTGAATTAATATACAAATTCCTCAACATTATTATATTTTATGTAGGATTAGGTTTGTTTAAAGAATATATATTGTGATCTATGGTGCATGAGTAGACCCATTATGATAGAGGAAATACGTTATGGTAATTTTGTTCCATATTTTATATAATAAATTGAATCAATAATCCTTGTGTAATGCTTTTAGTGTTTATTATATTGTTATTTCATAATAAAAAAGAATGATATTGTTTTATTAATTATCAAAAAATAATTTGGGACCTATAGTGGTCTCTTAGTTCCAGTTGTGGAACATTTTAAAAAGTAATGGGTTGATTCTATTATGAGGTAATATACATAACAATGATTATGTAAATATAAATAAATTTTATGGCATAAAGATTCAAGTGCATTTAGTTATTTAAGGATTGTTTGAGGGTCGGTTCCAGGGATTTTAGAACTACATCTAGAGATTATTAGTATTGTGATTAAAATATGGACTTTAGGGAAGATTATTTATTATGTGAAGGCATGTCATATGGGTTGAGGATTTAGTTTTTCTGTGACTTAAAAATTAGAACGGAATCATCATCAGTTATTTGGTATGTGTAAACATTTTTCTTAATAACACGATCTTCCATTTTATTATAAATATTATAGAAATGATGTATTTTAATTTACCAATTTGAATATACGTATTATTTATAAATATTATAGGGAATGAATTAGAGTCTAAGAATTGAAACACCATGTGATTTCATGGACTGAGTTTCCCAAAAAAAATCATGGAAAATATTACAATATTAAATAGAATGTGCATGCAGTTTTCCAGATATATCGGAATTACATCTTCACAATTTCTCTGACCAAATATCATAGGGGACCATTGCGTTCTGAGCAGCAACATTATCCTAGGTGAGGCCTAAAACTGACCGACACAGGTTGACTGTGAAAGATAATTTTTTGATGTATTATAGTAAAAAAATAAATTAAATTTTTATTTTAAATTAAAAATTATTTAGTGAAGTAGTGACATGTTTTCTATTTTTAAAACAAGAAGGAACCCAAGGTCAGGCTCATAACCCTTGTATTTCATGGAGGCTTTGGAGATAACCTTTAGAATTCCCTTGATAGAAAATGATGACCGGTCATGGATCAGAGATTGATTGTCATGGTTTGATGGTTCTTTCCAATATCTACAACACGACAGTTGATCCTCTTTATAAAACGATCAATTTCCATGTTAGGGCATTGTATTTCAATTCATAATTTCCATGTTCATAGATCTAATGATGAACATGGATCAACCCATGAACATGTTGACCCGCGGTTCACTTGTTATTGAGGTGGGGGGGTTGATTGTTGGAATTTGGGTATGATTGTACTAATTTTTTACAGTGATAATTCATATGGAATGGACCTAGGTCATAAAAAATAGTGACTAATTTTTTTTCATTGGGTTGTTCATTGTTTTTCTCTCCCCCAATGTTCTTCACATTCTTCACATTCTTCACATGATATGAACAGGTGATCATAATTCCTCTATTTCTTTGATCAAATTTATGATATCTATGATCCTACCAATTGATGATATAGTACTATTGTGATGATGATGGAAGAGGATATATCAACATGTTCTGATAGATATGATTCATTTGGAAACTTTTATAAGGATGATTGGAATCTATTTTATGAAAATATTGAATGATCAAAACTAACTAATACGGTGTTGAAATTGTAAGATGACATTGGAACGTCAATTTAAAAGAAGAAAATTCATCTGATCGAACACTATATGATCGACCAAAAAACATGGAGAGAGGCCATGAATTATGGAAAATTATGAATAAAATGGCATGTTGTATGTAATATACACCATGTGTCCAATCCGAGCGACAACTAGGGTTCTGGGAGGCTGTCAACAGTCCCCCAACATGTTACCCTAGTCTCAATGTGTTTTGGTCCTTCCCCAATACCGGACATGTAATTCTGGGGTACACACACACAGGTTTGAGTACAATGATTTCCTATATATTGTGTAACCCACCACATAGAACGACCAAAAGAAAATTCACAAATTACCCCCATGTACGATTAAACTGGTAGGAAAACATGATTTAATGTATTGTACTGGCACATGACTAGGTTTCACTAGTGGACCCCAAATATAAATACATGGCGTGTGACACTACTACACATCGTGTAGTTTATTAAACAAGGATTAATATCCTTTACCATCATATCATGGAAATATTTCATTAGGGTTGGTGCCCTTTCATGGTCCCCAAATGGATTATTGATATCATTTCATATTCAAAGGAGTATGATCCCTTCAGTCTAAAATTATTGATAGAGTCTGGAATACCCTCCGATTGGACTAGATCATAATCCTCCATCCATTATTTTGTTTAATTTTAGTCTTGGTATATACGCAAACAATACATTCAGACATTGATCCTCTACTTAGTTGGTGAATCTGGATGAGTTGGGGTATAACATCATGGCCCTAGTAGTGATCATCAATAGTGTATCGTGATCTTCCTCACATATGGAGTGGTTTATCATAGGAGAATTTTATCATATTCACTCATTATATCTATTAGTGTATCTCTATCATTATTGTTCTAGATGAAAAATACTACTTGGGTGGACTTCATCATTGCATTCAGACTTGAGGGTTTGTTATCACGTATAAGGAAATTGAGAAATATTCACACTGAATTCCTATTGTTGGAATGAAGTGGTTGTGACTTACCTTTAAACCATGTGTCTTGTTTTGTGTATACTTGTTTGTTTTTTTACATGTCTTGTAGACATATACTATGTAGAGAAAAAAGATAAAATTTATTTTGAGTATGGATTTATTGTTTTATGGTGTCATTCTGATTATTGAAATACTCACCCACGCATGGTATTTTCCAACACATGTCATTTCTTGTATATATGAGTCAAATATTGATGATGTTGAGGGCAGACCTAGTCCAGATAGAGCATTATCCATTCAGATATGCTGAGGTGATCTTATGTATTCGAGCAGCAGTTTTAGTACCTATTATTGTACAAGTTGAACTTTATAGTTTGAATAATCTTTATTTTGGTATTATTATATTCTAGAACAATTAAAATTACTAAACCATACATTCTTGTAGTACTATGTTGTTTGGGTTTAGTGGTATGCATGCATTTGGTTCAATATTAGTTTTTACGTTTCTGTATTTGTGGCTTGGAGATTTGTGTGTGTTTGTGTATTTGTACTTCGATAATTCTGCCCATGTTTGTGATAATCCTACTCAATTATAGTCACAATCTCCAAGATTATTAGAGGTGGTATTAGGGAGTCACTGAATGAACCCCGGTAGAATGGGTCATGATATAATTGAATGAGAGGTTGGTTCTACCATAAGACATATAGTCTTGGATATTGATATTTGGAATCAATGTTATGGGTATGCAGTTTGGATTTCAAGATAGGGACTCCAATGTGTGTTCATGTGGCTGAAGAATCCATACACCAGGACTATTATACCTTTCTATTCAATTCTTTACATGAGAACACTTGTTATAGGGAAATAAATTGTATATACATCATATAAATATGTTTCATTGTTCCATGTCCTTATTGAGTCATCTCTCCCGATGTACACATTGACAGTGGAACATCATGTTTTGTTAATGGATTCCTCTATAATGTATACAAACAATTATTCAGCAGGTTGATCTCATGGATGACCCCTTCAGTGAAGAGGCTTTGATATAGGGTATGTCTCCCCAAATGTTACCACCACGTGATGTACCAACTATACCACCACCAAGAGAGAATCATTGGGCACCTATAGTACTCGCAGATGAAGAGATTTTGCTGATTGAACTCAATGAGTATTAGATATAGACACCTCTTATGATCTTGGGTTATCCTGAACCTCATTATACTGATGACTACCTTGTGTTGGTGACTATAGTTTTCCATTTAGTGAGGACAATAGTATACTAGATGTTGATCTGAGCAACGAGCCTTCTTCCATGTTCGATAGGTAAATGATAGAGTTTGATCAAGTAGAACCATGTAGAGGAGACTATATCATGGATAGATTTTAAATATCTCTTTATAATGTTGTCTTATCTATTTATATTACGAATAGGGAATATATAGAATCCTCTTCAATTTCAGCAAAGTATCTTGACAGTGGAAGACAATTCAACAAGGTTCACCAACCTCTCCAAGTACTAAATGGATAGGTCAGATAATAGTACATAATGGATTAGATCACCGAGAAATGTCTACGTCATGATATCTATTCCATTTTTATACCTTAAGTCACTATAAATCATTCTATATTTCTCGAGAGAGCATTGGTGGTCGATAGATTCATGGGTGAGAAAATATAGCTTGTGAAAGTCTTCACCAGTAATATAGGTATAGTGTCCTCGGCAATATGAATCCAATTTTAGACATAGATATCTAGACATTGGTGGTATTATAGGAGGTCCTATGAGAGGGAGTATGGTGTTCTACGATCTCATGTGGGATCCAGTCAGCCTATGCAAAGGTGAGGCTACACATGAAATGACAAGAAACATCATACATGATATATCCATACCCATTGAGATGCTAATGGGATAAAGATGATAGTAATACGATGTATGTGGAATGACATGAGATGGTATATCCCCTTGGTGGTGGATGTGGTGTGAATTATAGAGATCATCATGTGTTGTTTGACATTTTAACATATTACCACCACCATCCCCAGGAAGTCAACATTAGGTTTAGGGAGATGGAGGACAAGGGTGGGAATATATGCCTGTAGATGATGTGTAAAACATGGGGTATTATAAATGATCTATGGTATGGATTGTGACTTTTCTTCATTATAATCCGTACTGATAAAAAAATATTTCATTAATTCCATTCTTTCGACATACCTTGTACTAGACATTGTGATTCTGGTAGAATCATTAACTTGACCCTTATGCTTGGAAGCACCATCGATTGGAGACTAAATGATCACACACCTTTTTAGATTATGTGATTTGATTCTTGTATGTGATATTTTCAGTTGGAACCTCTTGGTGGCAGTGTCAAGTCTTGGTGATGTCATTCTTGTTACAGATTTTCTATCATCGGCCCATTCCCATATTGACTGTTTTAGGGGAAAGGTATGATCATTACGCAACGATGGGACAAGGTTGACAATTTTTGGAAAAATTTAAAGACAGGTAGTATAGGGTGGACTCTTGGATAATAGGGTTCAGTTCATTTCTTCTTAGTAGGCTAGCCTTACCATTTTTGTGGTTGATTTTTTGACATTTCAGTTCCCATATATAGTGTAGGATTACGAGGATTATATTCTATAATGGGTTCTAAGATCCCCCCATCAATATATTTACTTCTCCATTTATTTACACCTTGTGATGGCCAAGATATCAGCACCGGCAAATTGGAATTCTCTCTTTGAGATTTTAGCGCTGAGGGTGCAGTTTATGGACATGAAGAGAAAGGGCTTTGTGAGACCTAGTATTTCACCTTGGGTAGCCCCTATTTTGTTTTCCAAGAAGGAAGATGAGAGATTTAGGTTGTGTGTGTATTATCAATGTTTGAATTAGGTTGTCATGATGAATACATATCTAGTGTCAAGGATTGATGACTTATTTTATCAGTTTAGAGAGGAACGACGGTTCACGGAGGTTGACCATTGAACAACTGACAACCAGCTATGAGTACAGGATGAGGATATACCAATGAATAATTTTATATGCCACTTTGGTCACTATGATTACATGGTTATTCCATTTGGAATGATGAAAACCCCAGTAGAGTTCATGGGACACATGAAAAATATCATCCAGGTGTACATACATTGATTCATGGGAGTCCTAAAGGGTGATATAATTGGGCACTCAACATCGGAGGAGGAGCACATGATACACCATATGATGGTTTTGGATGTATTCTGAGAGCACCATATTTATGGGTATCAACCGAATTACTAGTTCAATATTTTGGTGTTCCACTTTCAATGATATTGTATTTCAACGGATAATGTACTAGTGGACCCGTCCATGGTGAAGGAAATGTTAGAATGGTAGCCACCTAAAAGTGTGAATGATGTGAAGAGATTCAATGGAATAACATGTTATTATTGAAGATTCACACATGATTTATCCAGGATATCTACGTTTGTGACTACATTGACTCCAAAGGGGGTGTCATTCATGTGGATGGATATGTGATAGTAGGATTTTCATATGTTGAGTAAATATTTGATGAGAACTCCTATCTTAAGTTTACCGGAGGAGGGTGTCGAGTATGTAGTGTTTTGCAATGCATCATGGACCAAAAATGGTTGTTTCATGATTCATAAACAAGTGGTGATTTCTTATAGTTCACTGCATTTATGACCACATGAGTAAAACTACATAATCCAAGACCATGAGTTTTGAGATGTATCCTTCGTAATGATGATGTTGTTATAGTACCTAATAGGAGAGTGGTTTATCATCTAAACAGATCACAAGGTCGAATTTCTATTTTCTCTATGAAATATCTAAACATGAGATGTCACGACCCGTCCTCGAGGCTCGTGTCGTGACTACCCCAAGCCCGCCTTCCATAGTCCAGGGGATGGCGACTAGCACCGAAGGCGTATATCCCGATAACTAGGAAGGCATTGCCTTTATAAAAGGAAACAAGCACCACAGAGTAAGCAAGAAGAAAAAGTAAACAGTAAGTACAAGAGAAGTGCTGAAAAGTAAATGGGCCATAATACAAATCCAAAAGAAAGTACAACTACTACTGAACAAGTAAAACAGAAAAGATAACAGCTGGAAGGACGGAAGCGGCTCCTGGGTCGTCCTCCTCAGATCCTACCTGAAGGTTAGGTATGGATGGCGCAGCTCCTAGTCGTCCACCACGGATCCTACCTGAAGGGTAGGTACAGATAGCCTCCTCCATGCTCTCGTCCGTCAACCTCCTCCGTGTGTCGTCTCGTCGTGTAGTCCACCTCCGGGTACTGACTCGTCGTGTAGTCCACCTCCGGGTACAGTCTAGTCCTCGAACACTCGGCCTCCGTCAGCACTGCCTGTCGTCTGCAACCAACACAACGAGGTGCGGGCATAGCCCGTGTAGGGGTGAGTAAAACGATACTCAGTAGGGACCCCGAGACCCTCAAGGTCTCACTAAACCAGTAAGGATAACCACAAAGAAGATCTCAACATATAATCTCTACTTAGAAATATGCCCATAAATATACCTAATTTATTATGTAACCCATCTCAATCATGAGGAAACACAAGGATTGTGAAATAAATGGATAACCACAACCCAGGTATATGCCCATACATATACCTAAGTTATCAAGTGACCCATCTCAATCATGAGGTAAACACAAAGGTCAAAAGATTCAACTCAAGCCGGATTTTCATTATCGAAACCGTAACTACTGAAGAGCTCCGTCTCTGGAGTGTACAGTGGACTTGTCACGACTCTGAGGTACTGCTCACTAACCTAAGACGGCTGAGGTACTCCTCCCGTCGAGTACCGCGGGTCTGCGGCCAACTACCGGGCGCTCCGTCCACTGAGAGTCTATCACCAAATACCGGGTACTCTCCCTAATAGCCTATAGAGGTACTCCTCCGGTTGAGTACCACGGGTCTGCTGCCAACTACCAGGCACTCCGTCCACTGTGGGTCTGCCGCCAAATACCGGGCGCTCCGTCCACTGGGCTAGTCGACTCACTCCAAGTCGAGTCGGTGAAGTAGTTGTCAGGTCTCAGTCGTCTACACGGTCTTCGTACTCCGCATGCTCATCTCTGGGAGGGTCCGCTCCACGATCTACTAGACAATACTCCAAGTATCAAAAAGTCCCACGAAGAAGTATCTCAAAGGACCTCCTCGTCATAGGGGTCTCAACGCAACAGTCGGCGCGTCAAACGGACGCCCGGTCTGTGAGTTATTAGCCTTTTAGTCCCCATGGCCCGGTTGGTTTCATGTGCGAACCAGTCCGGCCGTAACTCAACTATACCCCGAACACTCATAGAGTATACTCATAGAGACCTTTTCTCAACGTGATCACCAACGCCGCTGACGGTTCGTCAAACGGACGTCTGGTCTGAAAGATATCATCTTTCTCCATTCTAGTGGCCCAGTTGAATTTCGGGCACAATCCAACCCGGCTTTAACCCAACTGCATCCAAAACTCGGGCGGAGGATGCCAAAAGTTCCGTATCGTCAACAGGAACGCAACACAACAGACAGCGCGTCAATCGGACGCCCGTTCTGGAAGTTATTGGCTTTTTCGTCCTGGGGGCCCGGTTGGTTTTTTTACATTAAAACCAACCCGACCGTACTCCAACTGCATCCAGTCCTAGAGAGGAGTAAGCCAAAAGATCCGTCTCCCTTAGAGGAAATCCATCAAAGTTGACGGCACGTCAAACGGACGTCCGGATCTCAAGATATGAGTGTTTCCGCTCCGAGGGCCTGATTCGTTTTGTGGATGAACCATCCCGGCCGAACCCAAAGTAATTCGAAACCTTAAATGCGATATACAAAAACGTCCGTCTCAATCCAAGGATCGCGTTGCTGCTGACGGCGCATCGTTCGGAGGCCCGTAGCTCACGTTACGGTCAAAAGACCGAAAATGGTCTGAAGATGGGGGGTCTGGGCCCGGGCCGAGCCGGCCCGACCCCCCCTGGGTCGGCCGAACCGGTTCGACCCGAACCGGGTGGACCTGACCCAGTCCAACCCGGCCTTACCCGATTCGGCCAGGCCAGGGCGCGGCCCGGCTCGACTGGCCGGTCCGGCTCGGCTCGGCCGAGCGGCCGAGCAGGGCGGAAACCGCGGGGCGCTGCCCCCGCGGGTTGGAGGTGTCGCGGCCCCGCGCGGGGCCGCGATGGAGCAACGGACGCGGCATGTCACCGTGTTCCGTGCATGCGAGCCAGAACCGCGGGTCCGTGGGTCCATTGGCCATAGCCGCCGCGGCTTCAGCCGCGGCGGCCCTATCCGGCGGCGCGCCGGGGCGCCGCCGGTAGCTTCCGCGGGCCACCGGAGTTGCTCCGGTGGTCCGTTTTCCTTCCCGTCTGCGCCACTATTCCTCCCAGGATCCGTTCATCACTGCGGGATCATCAAATCGTCCTTGCGTCACATTTTGCCATCGCCCACAATATCTGTACAACCACGAAGAACGACGGAGGGTTGTCGGGCCGTGTTCGTTTGGCCCGCACCCTCCGCGTTAGATAATAACAACGAGACAATTATTCAACACACGAATACATAGCCAAAAACAATTTTAATGAATAAAAATTGTTTTTATGAACCGGGTTCTTCATTTATAAAGAAACGATCACGAGAATATAAATTGTTTCACAACAAACCCCTACCTCATCAAGTCGTCGCACGCGGGTTCTTCGCGGATTTGATCGCCGCGGAAGGAGGCGATCGTCGCGTCGCAGAAGGCGTCACATCGTCGCGGAAGGGCGTTGTGTCGTCGCGGAAGGGCATCGCATCGTCGCGGAATACGGTGCACATCGACGAACTCTGAGGTTCAAGAATAATAGATTTAATTTTAAAAATTAAATCCGTGCATTGTTAGACACCACAAAGGAGTTTTAAAAGAAACCCGAAATCTCTTACCTCAACCAGAATATCAAAGATTTCATTGCGGACAAAGGAACGTCGTATAAGAATGTCGTGGAAGGGGAAACATCGGCGTTGTGGCACACAGCGTCGCGTCGCGATTTCTGCGGTTTCGGCGTTCTTTGTCGGAGGCCGACGTTCTTCGCGTTCTTCGCGTTCTTCGCGAAGAAGGGTGAAGGCACAAGAATTCTATCAAAAGCCACCCAACGTGTAATCCTTAAGATGTGGCGTTGGTCTTATTTTATTACTACGCCAATGAATTTCAAACCGGTTAAGAAACGAAAAAGAGATAAGTAACGACCCATCAATTCATAGAATTAATTCAACGAAATAAACCGCCCAATTAATTCAACGAAGAAAACCGCCCAATTAATTGGTGTGTTAAGAAATTAAGAAAACGCGTCAGTTGACTTTCATAATGATAGGTTTTCGTGGGTGCGTTACTTAGCGGAAAAGAAACGGTGGGGCTCGTGTGGGCCCCACCTCACAAATATCCTACCAAGAGGGTAGGATATTTCTGGATAGCACCCTATCTGCATCGACTTATCTTAAGCTTCTTTAAGTGGCTTCAAGTGGCTTCCAAGCGGCTTAAGTGAAAAAAAATAAAGTTTGTCGTACAATTTATTTTCTTTCTTAACTTTAAGCCCAAAAATTAAAAACCACACCCGAGCAAACGCAACTCCGGAAGAGGCGTTTCTAAGCAATTACCGGCGCTGCGATTCCATCGGTGCCCTCATAATTCGATTCCGAGCAACGGTTCAAAAGTTAGAATAACCCGCTCGTCCGTTCACTGAACATACCCGAGCCAAACTTCGGAAAATGATTCCAGGCACACCGAGCCTCAGAATCAGGTGCCGTCAGAAACTACGTTATAGTAAAATTCCAAAGAAAACTAAGAAAAAAATTTCCATGGAATTTACGAGTCTTTACATTACTCCCCCCATAGGGCTTTACGTCCCCGTAAAGCTTCACCACAAACTTAGGGATACAAAGGTGGTTCTGAGGACGCATCTGAGCCTTCCGCTCCCATGTGCTCACCTGGAGGTTCCCGTGCTGGCAAAGAAAGTGCACCAGATGAATCAATCGTCCACGTAGGATCCGCTCCTGTCGATCCTTGATCCTCACTAGAACCTCCGTGGAAGTCACCTCATCGCCACCGTCCAGCTCCTCATGGTCGATGATATGCAGAGGGTCGAGCACGTATCTCCTCAGTTGGGATACGTGGAAAACGTCGTGCACCTAGTGCAACTGAAGTGGATGGGTCAAGCGGTAAACCACCTCGCCTACCCAGCTGAGGACCTAGAAAGGTCCGTTGAACCTCTGAGATAACTTGCCTCCCTGGCCACATCTCCGTAAATCTCGTCGAGGTGAGACTCGTATAAGGACGTGATGGTCATCCTCGAACTCTAGAGGCCTCCAATTCCTGTTAGCATAAGGCTTCTGTCGGCCCTGTGCCGTCCTCATCTGCTCTTGGATGACCTGGACCTTCTCTAGTCTCACAAGAGCTGCTATGATTTCCTCTTTGCCGATAAGAGAAATCCGGTCTCATCCCCTTGATGAACCACTTTCGTTGCATAATACAGTCAATCCTGGCATGAATGATGCATTAATGCCATGGATGACATCATAAGGCCTCGACGTAACTACCATGTGATCCAACTGTCACTCTCGCCTCCAAGGGTCGAGTCACACTGTCGGCATTAGTGTGTTGTCACTAGGGCTCCTTCAATAGAAAACTCGAATGTGAGGGTCAAGTCAACAGTCTTAACCGGGACCACTCAGTATCAACCAAACAAGAAGGACATGAAAGAAAACTTTACAAAGATAAGTGTCTTTTCATTATTGCAGCTCATAGTACAAAGACACAAAGAAACTACAGAAAAACATCAACAAAACTAGAAGCAACAGGATTAATAGCCTCCAGGTCGGAAGCTAGTCCCGCTCCTGTCCATCTGCTTCCGGAGCTCCATGACCATAGGCCTCATCTTCCTGAAGCTGAGCTCTCTGATGTCCTCCTATCCCCTGTAGTCGAGGTGGGCGTCCTGGTGGTGGTGGTGGAAACATCCCGAACCGTCTTCCACCTCCAGCTGCATGGCCAGCTCCTCTGCCATGGCCGCCTGCTCCTTGCAGTCCACCCTGATCGAACCTCTGCCTCTGCCTCGGAGGTTCTTCATTTAACTGCTGGTCATATGCATGGCGGGTCGGACAATCACGTTCCATGCAACCAATTCTGCCACAGGAGTAACATTGTCCACTCTCAGCACGTCTGGCTGTGACTCCACCCCGGTTTCCCCGCACAACTGAACCTGAGTCGTGCATTCGGCCATCGGATGGTCTGGTCCTCTTGGACATCTGCATCATCTGTCTACCGCCTGCTGCAGAAGACTCTGCCACGAGCCAGCTAGTGGTGGGTCCTGCTGCTGGAGACTACTCAGCAAGGAAACTCTCCACTAAGATGGCTCTCTCCAACACCCATGTCTGCGTCAGAATGCTGTGAGAAACAAAAGAAGCTCTAATCTCTCTCCTGAGCCCCTGCTCGAAGTTTCGGGCCCTGAAGAACGGGTCTCGTACCATATCTGTGGAGTAGCGCGAGAGGTCTGGGAATCTCGCTGAGTACTGCGCCAATGACATGCTGCCCTGCCGCAGCTGAAGTAGCTCCTCTATACGCACCGCTCGAAGGGTGGATGGTACAAAATCTGCCCGGAACAAGCTCTCGAAGTCTTCCCATAGAAGTGTCGCCTCGTCATGCATCTGAAGCATCATGCTCCACCATCTGCCTGCTGATGCCTAAAGAAGGCTGGCATCAAGGATCACCAGGAAATCTGTCGACGTCCCCACTAGCCTGAAGACTCTCACCACAGCCTCTTTCCAATCCTCAACCGCCTGCGTGTCCGTCCCTCCCTGGAACCTGGGTGGCCTCTGGCGCTGGAACTCATGCAGTGCGCTCAAGCGATGTGCATCCTCTACTGCTGGGGCTAGTGGCATCGGTGGCCCAACAGGTAGTAGTACCGCTGGTGCCTCCGCTGGTGCCTCAACTGGGATAGGGCCTTGTACTAAGGCCTCGTCGCTCGATGGGCTGTCAGTACATACCACTCTCGGGGCTCTAGATGGTCGCCCACAAAGAGGCATCCTGAAAGAAACAATGTGACACGGTCAAAAGATTATCCCTGGTGAGCTGACATTTAAATAAAACTTCTGGAAAACACACACGCAATCAGTGTTTTCGTGCACATAGTCGGAAATCAGTTGCCAGGGTCCTGGTGTATGGATACGTCGGCCGCCCGCACCAACACTGGACTCCCTAAACTGAAAACCACACTCAGTACTCTTAACACTATTGCTTCACAGAAAGAAACATCAGAGTTATAAGTTTTGCGGTATAACCAAACTCCTCTGATACCAATTTGTCACGACCCGTCCTCAGGGCCCGTGCCGTGACTACACCAAGCCCGCCTTCCATAGGCCAGGGGCTGTCGACTAGCACCGAAGGCGTAAATCCCGATAACTGGGAAAGCTTTGCCTTTATAAAAGGAAACAAGCACCATAGAGTAAGAAAGCGGAAAAAGTAAACACTAATTACAAGAGAAGTGCTGAAAAGTAAACGGGCCAGAATACAAACCCAAAAGAATGTACAACTACAACTGAACAAGTACAGCAGAAAAGATAACAGCTGGAAGGACAGAAGCGGCTCCTAGGTCGTCCTCCTCGGATCCTACCTGAAGGGTAGGTACATATGGCGCTGCTCCTGGTCGTCCACCATGGATCCTACCTGAAGGGTAGGTACAGATAGCCTGCTGCACGCTCTCGTCCGTCAACCTCCTCCGTGTGTCGTCTCGTCGTGTAGTCCACCTCCGGGTACTGACTCGTCATGTAGTGCACTTCCGGGTACCGTCCAGTCCTCGAACACTCGGCCTCCGTCAGCACTGCCTGTCGTCTGCAACCAACACAACGAGTTGCGGGCATAGCCCGTGCAGGGGTGAGTATAACGATACTCAGTAGGGACCCCGAGACCCTCAAGGTCTCACTAAAACAACAAGGATAACCACAAAAAAGATCTCAACAGATAACCTATACATAGATATATGCCCATACATATACCTAAGTTATCAAGTAACCCATCTCAATCATGAGGAAACACAAGGATTGTGAAATCAATGGATAACCACTACCAAGGTATATGCCCATACATATACCTAAGTTATCAAGTGACTCATCTCAATCATGAGGTAAACAAAAAGGTCAAAAGATTCAGCTCAAGCAGGATTTTCATTATCGAAATCGTAACTGCTGAAGAGCTTCGTCTCTGAGTGTACATTGGACCTGTCACGACTCCGAGGTACCACTCACTAACCTAAGACTGCTGAGGTACTCCTCCTGTCGAGTACCGCGAGTCTGCGTCCAACTACCGGGCGCTCCGTCTGCTGAGGGTCTGTCGCCAAATACCAGGCGCTCTCCCTAATAGCTTACAGAGGTACTCCTCCGGTCGAGTACCGTAGGTCTGCTGCCAACTACTAGGCGCTCCGTCCGCCGTGGGTCTGCCACAAAATACTGGGCGCTCCGTCCACTGGTCTAGTCGACTCACTCCAAGTCGAGTCGGTCAATCAGTCGTCAGGTCTCAATCGTCTACACAGTCTTCGTACTCCGCACGCTCGTCTCCGGGAGGTTCCAATCAATTATCTACTGGTCGATACTCCAAGTATCAAAAAGTCCCACGAAGAAGTATCTCAAAGTACCGCCTTGTCATAGGGGTCTCAACGAAACAGGCGGCGCGTCAAACGGACGTCCAGTCTGTGAGTTATTAGCCTTTTCGTCCCCGGGGCCCGGTTGGTTTCGTGTGCGAACCAGTCCAGCCGTTACTCAACTATACCCCAAACACTCATACTATATTCTCATAGGGACCGTTTCTCAACGTGATCACCAACGCCACTGACGGTTCGTCAAACGGACGTCTGGTCTGAAAGATATCAGCTTTCTCCGTTCCAGGGGACCGGTTGGATTTCGGGCACAATCCAACCCGGCTATAACCCAACTGCATCCAAAACTCGGGCGGAGGATGCCAAAAGTTCTGTATCGTCAACAGGAACGCAACGCAACAGACGGCCCATCAATCGGACGCCCGGTCTGGATGTTATTGGCTTTTTCGTCCCGGTGGCGCGGTTGTTTATTTTAAGTTAAAACCAACCCGACCGTACTTCAACTGCATCCAAACCTCGAGCGGAGAAAGCCAAAAGATCCGTCTCCCTTAGAGGAAATCCATCAATGTCGACGGAACATCAAACGGATGTCCGGAGCTCATAATATGAGCATTTCCGCTCCGAGGGCCTGGCTGGTTTCGTGGATGAACCAACCCAGCCGAACCGAATGTAATCTGAAACCTTGCGTGCGATAAACCGAAACGACCGTCTGGATCCAAGGATCGTGTTGCTGCTGAAGGCGCGTCGTTCGGAGGCCCGTATCTCACGTTACGGGCAAAAGACCGAAAACGGTCCGAAGACGGGGGGGTCTGGGCCCGGGCCGAGCCGAGCCGAGCCGACCCCCCCCTGGGTAGGCCGAACCGGGTCGACTCGACACGGTCCAACCCGGCTGGACCTGGCTCGGTCAGGCCAGGGCGCGGCCCGGCTCGGATGGCCGGTACGGCTCGGCTCGGCCGAGCGGCCGAGTAGGGCGGAAGCTGCGGGGCGCTTCCCCCGCGGGTTGGAGGTGTCGCGGCCCCGCGCGGGGTCGCGATGGATCAACAGACGCAGCATGTCTCCGCATCCCATATGTGCGAGCCGTACCCGCGCGGCCACGGGTCCGTTGGCCCGCGGGCCACCGGAGTTGCTCCGGTGGTCCGTTTTCCTTCCCGTCTGCGACACTGTTCCTCTCGGGTTCTGTTCCTCACTGCGGGATCATCATATCGCCCTTGCGTCACGATTTTCCATCGACCGCCAAATCCGTACAACCACGAAGAACGGCGGAGGGTTGTCGGGCCGTGTTCATTTGGCCCGCACCCTCCGTGTTAGATAATAACAACAGGTTAATTATTCAACACACGAATACATATCCCAAAACAATTTTAATGAATAAAAATTGTTTTTATGAACCAGGTTCTTCATTTAAAAAGAAACGATCATGGGAATATAAATTGTTTCACAACAAACCCCTACCTCGTCAAGTCGTCGCACGCGGGTTCTTCGCGGATTTGATCTCTGCGGAAGGAGGCGATCGGCGCGTCGCGTCGTCGCGGAAGGGCGTTGCGTCGTCGCGGAAGGGCATCGCGTCATCGCGGAATACGGTGCGCGTTGATGAACTCAGAGGTTCAAGAACAACATATTTAATTTTAAAAATTATATTTGTGCGTTGTTAAAAACCACAATGGAGTTTTAAAAGAAACCCAAAATCTCTTACCTCAAACAGAAGATCAAAGATTTCGTTGTGGACGAAGGAACGTCGCTGAAGAACGTCGCGGAAGGGGAAACGTCGGTGTCGTGGCACACGGCGTCGCGTCGCGATTTCCGCGGTATCGGCGTTCTTCTTCGGAGGCCGACGTTCTTCGCGTTTTTCGCGTTCTTCGTGTTCTTCACGAAGAAGGGTGAAGGCACAAGAATTCTGTCAAAAGCCTCCCAACGTGTAATCCTCAAGATGTGGAATTGGTCTTATTTTATTACTACACCAACAGATTTCAAACAGGTTAAGAAACGAAAAAGAGATAAGTAACGACCCATTAATTCATAAAATTAATTCAACGAAATAAACCGCCCAATTAATTCAACGAAGAAAACTGCCCAATTAATTTGTGCGTTAGGAAATTAAGAAAACATGTCAGTTGACTTTCATAATGACGGGTTTTCGCAGGTGAGTTACTTAGCGGAAAAGAAACTATGGGGCTCGTGTGGGCCCCACCTCAAAAATATCCTACCAGGAGGGTAGGATATTTCTGGATAACACCCTATTTGCATCTACTACTCTTAAGCTACTTTAAGTGGATTCAAGCGGCTTCCAAGCAGCTTAAGTGAAATAAAATAACTTTTTTTGTACAATTTATTTTATTTCTTAACTTTAAGACCAAAAATTAAAAACCACACCCGAGCAAATGCAACTCCGAAAGAGGCGTTTCTAAGCAATTACTGGCACTGCGATTCCATCGGTGCCCTCAGAATTCGATTCCAAGCACCGGTTCAAAATAAAGAAAAACCTACTCATCCGTTCACTGAACGTACTCGAGCCAAACTTTGGAAAATGATTCCGGGCACACTGGGCCTCAGAATCAGGTGACGTTAGAAATAGCGTTTTGTAAAATTTCAAAGAAAATTAAGAAAAAAAATTTCCTTGGAATTTATGGGTCTTTACATGAGACATATGAGATGGATGGAGTTCATCTAAGACTATAAATTTGATATTTTCTATACTCATAGGAAATGGGACACTGTCGTAGATATCTTAGTAAGATATCCATTTATTTTTTGCAGAATTATCTAACAGAGAATTTGGCCTTGTTACATTTATCCCTTATGGATGGGGTTGGAGTATCCTACCATTATTCGATGGTTGTAACCCTCTACTCATATAGGGATACAGGGATTCAATGCTTTTGGATATTGATTTTGAGACCCTACATGCTCATATTTCCACAATAAAATTTCCTCATGGATATTAAAAAGGTGGGGAACACATCGTTTTCTTCAAGGGATTCACAGTAGTACCAGTGGAATTGCGGGAGGAGATTCTTGTGGAGATACATACAATCACTTTGGCAGTAAAACCTAGTGTGGAGAAGACTTATTGGGTCCTCATACATTATTTTTGGTGGACTGGGATGAAGAAGGTAGTGGAATAGTTCATTTCCAGAAACCTTATATGCGAGTTTTTTAAGGTTGAACACCAGGTTCCCTGAGGATTGGTTCAACCCCTTGAGGATAAAAAATTGAAGTGAGATGGGAAATTAATGGACTTCATGATGGGTTTACCACATACATACATGGGGAATCATTCCATCTACTTGATATTTTAACGACTCACTATGGAAGACCAAATCCTTGATATTGGAGGGAAGGGTTCAGTAGATAGCTTGGGACACCTCTACATCCCTTAGATAGTTTGAATCCATGGAGTCTCATCAACTATAGTTTCATATCATGATTCCATTTTCGCATCCCGATTGTGGACGGCATTGAACAAGGATTTTAGGACCAAGTTACACTTGAAAACATTATTTCACACGCATTAAGATGACCAGAGGGAGCAGACCATTCAGGTTTTGGAGAATATGATGCATGATTTCAAGTTAGATTTTAAGCCTATTTCAGACAATTACATACCTCTATATGAGTTTCTGTACAACAACATATATCATTTATCCATCATTACTCCTCCATTCAAGGATTTTTATTGGTGATCTATCAGGTCATCATTTTAATGGATTGACCTGGGAGAGTCAGCACTCATAGTATTAGAGATGATACGAGCTACTACTAAAAATGTGCAATAATTCATGAGTGGATGAAGACTGCACTAATCCATAAAAATCCATATGCAGACTAATGGAGAAGAACTTTGGAGTTTTAAGAAGAAGAACATGTCTACTATAATGTACACCTTGATGAGGATTATAGATGGTTGGAAGGGGTGAAAAACTATCTTAGTGGTTTATCAGCCCTTTCCTGATAATGGGTAGAGATTAAGAGGTGGCATACCTCTAGGAACTATCCCTATAGTTGGACTGTGTAACCAATGTCTTATACGTGTCATGATTGAGGCGGTACAGGCATGTCCCATTGTATGTCATTTATAGTGGATAGTTTGAAATTTATGATGGGGTGACCGTTAAGGAATACCCACTAGGGATAGAGGATCAATAATATAGGATTTAACATGGGTGAGTGATTCACTTGTTCAATTGTTTGTGGTAGCATAGGAAACTCCAAGAGAGAACGTGGGGGTAGGTGGCTTATATTTGAGTGCAGTACACACATCTCTATGTATTGATTTTTTTGATATTCGGGGAAGTAATGAACCATGGAGGTGGGAATGTATTGTCTTGGATTTTATTGTTTATTATTTTTACATATTACACTGAATTAAATCGAGACCATGTGTTGAGATAGAATGTGATTTCATGGCACGGTGTTCCCATTAATATTGATTGAAAAATATTAAAATATGAAATAGAAAACATGCTTAGTTATACAGAAAAAGTGAAATTACTTCTAAACCGGTTTCTTGATCAGTAATCTGAGGGAACCATTGCATTTAGTGAAACTAATTTTCCCTAGGTAGGGCCTAATAATTTGTTGTGCAGATGGACTGAAATATTTAATTTTTGTGTAATTTTAAAAAATAAAATAAATTATGAATTTAGTATATTTTTAATGTTACAAAGTGACAGATCGATGTGTTTTCCTTTTTTAAAAATTTAAGGATCCCTGAGTTAGGCACTTACCCTTAGAACATCATGAAGGATCTGGAGAGAACCTATGAAATTCTGTATATGGGAAATGATGATGGATCTTTGACTAGAGTTTGGAAGTTGTTGTCTCATGCATCTCACTAGTGAAAGTTATGTGATGATCGATCCTCTTCAAAAAATGATCCAACCCCCTTGTAGGGAATTATATTTAAATTCATTCATTCCCCATTTATAGAATTAATGATGTATATAGATCAACTCACAACTTGGTTGACCAGTAGTTCGATCATTATTTCATAAGGGTTTTATTTCACCATTTTGGAGATGATTATACTATATTATTTTCTTTATCATTCAAACTAAATTGATCAACTTTGTAACAAACAATGAGTGAGGTTTTTTCATTGGATTGTTCATTTTTCATTTGTCTCCCAATGTTATTTTCATTCTTCATGTTGATCAAGGGAACCTGATGGATGATCATTGTGCCTTTGTTTTTTGGTGAAATTATCCAAAATCAGAGATCCAACCTCATTACATCCTAGTAAAGATGAAACGATGACAGATGATGAAAGATAAATATATCTGTGGAGATATAATTCATCGAGAAAATTCTGTGATGATGGTCTGAATCTGTTTTCATAGACAATTGATTTATCAAAAAACACGAATTTAGTGTTTTAATGGAAATATGGCCTCAATTATTTAGTTTTAAGGAGAAAAAATAATTCGATCTAACACTGGAGGAATGACTAATTCCAGTGAAGGAATAACTATCATTTTAGAAAACATTCATGAACAATATGTGTAGTCATGTCTATACAGCTTGTCGACCCAACCCAACGATTTCTAGGGTATTATGATGCATTATTGTTTCACATGACGTCTGACCCCTATCACATTATGTCTGCGTCCTTCCCTAACACTCATTGTGTAATCAGGAAGTAAACTAACATGTGGTGGTGTGAACGACACATCTATAGGGAATATACTACACCAAAGGGCCAGAACTATATTGGACACATAGGTTACCCCTTGTATGGGTACAAGGGAAGGTGAACATGGGATGATGCCATGTACTAGAAAATAACCATTGTACATTGGCAGACCCTGAAAATTTGGACATGGCATTTGACGCTAGTAAAAACTATTTACCCTATTCTACAGAGCTTTATCTCTTTTTCAACATTATCTTGGAAAAAATTCATTAAGTTTGACCCCCATTCTCATCCACTAAAGTATATTTGGTATTGTTTTCCATTCAAATTTTTCTGATCACATCTGTAGGACTTTGTTGATGGAGTCTAGAATCCCCTTTAAGTGTCTTGAAGAAGTATCCACTAACGATTATTTTTCTCTTTGTATTCTATTGATATATGTGTAACCAATCCCCCTAGATGTTGATCCTATACTTAGCTGGTGAATCTTGATGAGTCATAGTATCAACCCATGGACCTATAACATATCCTCATATATGTATTATTATCTTCCCGAATTAGGGAGAGAGTACTCCTTGAATGAGGGTATCATATTCTCTCATTAGATCATTCAATGTATCTATTTGATGACTCTTACTGATTAAAATTACATCTTGGGTGTTTAATATCTGTACTATCACACATATGAGTGTGTTCTTCTAGACAACTGCTTCATTGAATCTTAAATATGAACCCTATGTAGGGGTACATGGTGAATGTTACATAGATTTGGAATATATGTATCGGTATGAGTGTATCTTGATGTTCTTGTTAATCCATATCGTAGATATATACAACATGGATTTGATTGTACCATTCCAATGTGTATTTATTTTTTGTTTTGGGGATTCAAACTTAGTATTATTATATTCACCCCAGTTTATGGTTTTCCTACACATTTCTTTTCTAGATAAGAAAAGTGACCTTTTGACAGAGTTTAGGGTGAGAAAGGACTGGATAGGGATTTGTGAATTCGGACCGGAGAAGGTGCTCCTACGACATTGAGTAGTTGTCCTAGAACATATTTTATTTACATTATTGAATTTAATGTTTGTAGACACTTTTTTTGGGAGGCTAGCATTCTTGTCCAATTACATTATTGCACCTTACATTCCTATTTTACTATGTTTTTTGGATTTAGAGGTAGGCATGAAATTTTTCCCATATTGGTTTTTACATTTCAGTATTTGTTTCATAGAGATGTGTTCATGTGTGTAGGTACATAAGAAATACCTCCCATGTTGATGATATTCCTACTCGACCATAGTTAGTATCCCTTGGCCTAGTGGAGGCGGGCATTTGGAGTTTCTTCATTGGCCACACTTATAAGGGTTGTAAAAAATATGATTAATGATTCCTAGAATGACAAATTTTTCCCCCATTATAACTAATATATGTAATATTTTGAGCATGATTCATATTATCATATAAGATGTTATATTTTTTAATCCATGACCATTAATTTTCAATATGGATGGGATTTATAGTTTCATTTATGAGGACTGAAATACAAACCTTATTTCGAGTGTAGCGTCATGATGGTAGTGTTTTTCCATGTCTATTTCTCATATATCATTGTGTAGTGATTAATGTTTCAACTATAATAGGAAAAAATATGTTTATTCAAGAATCAAATAATTATTTTATGTGCGAGATTATAAAGATATGTTTTATATTGAATCTTTATTTGTGTTCCATTATTTGTATCCAATGACATATATATAGAAATTTTTTATGAAATCATTCTCAGTGTACAATGGAAATTTTTTCTCACCCCATATATATATACTCAAATTGAAATTCTTATTTAATTGTTTGAGAAAAATCAAAGTCAAATTTATAATGTTGGTTTATTTTTATATATATTATTGAATAATATATATATATATATATATATATATATATGTATGTATTTTGGTCTTGAAATTTATTTTTTTAACATTCATTACATTAAATTATTATATATTTATATATATTATTTCCCTCCTATCGGAAAAAATATTTTGGTTGTTGATGTATGAAATGATTATAAATAATATCTTTTTTTTCAGGATGATACAATTTTTTAATGGTACGAATATCCACAATGTCATAGATTATGAAATTATATGAATATTAGTTTTTCTATCATTTTAATTTGGTATTTTAGATAATGATGGAATAATAGTTCAATTATATATATTTTTCATGCCATATATGAAGTAATATTAGTATATGTGGAGGTTCTATTGATGTTACAAGACTCTATAAATCAATATTTTTGGGGAATACATAGTGGGTATTCTACAATATTTATGAGAATATAAGATATTTAATATATTACATTAATTTAGTTTTCTTATATTAAAATGTTTTTAGAATTTTCATGTTGATTCTTTGAAATAATTAGTTTACTAAAAAGATTGATCAAAACTTCAATAATTTTTTTCATTGTATTCAAACCTGTTTAATATTTAAAAATATTAATTCCAATTATTATTAATATATATTTTCATTATAAAATCATATACTATTTTTATTGATTCAAACCACTTTAATTCATATCACTATTGCAAATTTAAAAATTCCATGTTGAATTGGAAGTCAAATTATTTATAATTTGTAACACCAAACAAATAGTAGGTTTTTTAAAATTTCACTAAACTGCACTAATTTATATCTATAATTATTTTTATATCATATTAGTGAATAAAAATGAATATATTTTTCTTTATTTGTTGAAATATTTTTAATATTTTTAAAATCACCCATTGTTGATTTAGAATATAGATTATCATCAATTTTGTTGGCATAGAATTACATAGAATTTAATATTAAATGTAAATTTATAGAAACAATATTTTTAACATTTTTCATGTTTTTATTATCATATTTTAGGTTTCATTATATTTTGCACGAAAAATAAAATATTTTCTATGGTTCATCATTTATATCAATTTTTATTCAAAATATCCAGTCATTTTATTCAAGATATTTTCATATTTAAAAAATCATTATTATAGTTCATATATATCTATTTACTCTATTTTTTTCATTCCAATTATAATAATCATGGAATTTTAATTGATCGAAAATATTTACATTGATAGTGGTGATTAATTAAAATGAAGCATGATCAATTTTTAGTAACAAAAATTTACATTAATTAATTTTCATATTATCATTCATCAATATCATAATCTCCTTATTATTCTAGTATTTTTAATCACTATAATCCCGAAATTCTATATTAAGATTGAACTATATATATATATAATCATTGTTTTATTCACTTCATGAATATTTTTCATGTTTTCCAACATGAGACATAAAAGTTAGTTCTTTACATTAACTTAAATTTTCTTGTCACTACATTTAGTGGAACTACATTCATATATATTTATTATCGTTTTTCATCATGAACATATCTTTTTACCCTCGCCATATTTCTCACACTTCTTAGAATTAATGATATCCTCTAACAGTTATTCAAAATATTCTTTTCTAAATGAATATTTCAGTTATTATAGACTATAAATGATAGACTCTTAAATTGAAATATAGTAAAAAAAAATTAATATAATCTTTAATTTATTTTTCTCATCCAATTTGAAGAAAAATTAACTAATAATTATTATATTGATAGAATACTCTCATTGTTCATTATCTTTATAAGATTCAGTAGTTGATTATTCTATTCACTATTGTAAATTTTTTCCACATTTCATTGAGTGTAATAGAAATTTTTTAAATCATTATTAGTTTTTTTCATCCCAAAATAGTCTATGTGAGATAATTTTTTAATATGATTGAATCAAAAGGTAGAAACATAATCATACACTAGTCCTTGATATAATAGAAATAATCATGTTACTACTTCTGATAAATTTTATACCATCAGACCATGGATTACGTATACTAATATCTCAATTATTATTTCCATAATATATTCAATGAATAATTTATAATAATCAAGTGAATAAAATCATTTATGAATATTTCATAATGTACCTAGATGCATTTGTTCCACTAATTATTTCCTCGAATGTGTCCCTTTATAAAAGTAATAAGGATGGTTAAATAATTGTTACCATTGCTTTTTTAATTAAAATTAAATGTAATATTCATTTAATATAAAGATACACTTATTTATTAAAAATATTCACTTACCTATATTTATAAATAATATAATGTCACAATTTATCATTGATTTTTATAGTATTTAACCCAAATTTCTATGGTCTTTTCCATACTAGGTTCTATCATGTACAGACAACATATTGTGTAATACATACAATATGTTATTTACTAATTCCATATAATGAAAACAATGGGCTAGGTAACATCCATGATCCATTATATATCACTCAATATGTTTGTGTAGATAGATTATATTGTATGGTTATTTTTTATTTATTATAAAAATAAATTTAAAAAACATCACCTTTTTCGAAAATCATTCAATATAAAAAGATAAATTTACATTAAATTCTAGTATCCCAATTTTAAAGATAATGAGAAATAATAAATTCTAAAATACCAACTCTTTATATTTATCAAATTAATTACTCATTAAAATATAATAAAATATTTAAATTCTATTCTACAAAGATTAATCCTCAAAATAAAAAAAAATCCATTAAAAATATTCACTAATCGAAAACATATCTTCGGAACATACGTGATTCCACATCTATAATAGTGATCACACATATAATTTATAATTCTAAAAATTTAAAACTAACATAGTATTATAACACACATTAAATGATATAAAAATATTCTCTTAAATATATAAATCACTAATTATAAAAATTTGAAAATTAATATTGTCAATTAAATATAAAAAATACCATACAATAAAATCTCATAATCTACCTTTATTTTTTCCATTTAATTTCACATGAATTTAAAAAATAATAATTTCATAAAATTCATAAAAATAAGTTAAATAAATAGTACATACATATAATTTAGTAAATTTTATATAACCTAAAATAGAAGAATACTTGAGCACATATCTCACATGAAATGATTTGTGTTTCATTAATGAAAATACAAAAACTCTTAAACTAATTATATGAACCTTGTGATTTGTTACAATGAATCATATGTCAAATTGGATGATCACTTATAAATATAGAATACAATATCACACTGTAGAAAAAAACTATTCCAGATGTTTCATTGTATGGAATGAATCATGTAAGCTTCATGTAATCCTACTGGTTCAAAATTTCTCTAGAAATAACATTACACATCATAACATCCAAAATAATATGTGTATAAACCTATTAAAAATTTTCACAAAATATTTCATTAGAGAAAAAACCCTATAAAACTCTCATTATAAATATCATTATGTCCTAAAATATTAAATTATGAAACCACTGAAATATCAACTACCTATATTATTTTAAAAACATTCCATAGACAATTTTTTAATTTTCTATAAATATTTCATGAACATAAATTACAACCATAATAAAACATAATATCTTTTCTTTCACTGATATAATTATATTAAACAATCCATTGGTAAAATAAATTTTTATCCTGTAATTATACAGCATTAAATACAAGGATCTCAATGGTAGTTTCATTCAACGTAAATACTTATTTAATTTATAAAACATATTTTACAATCTAACATAAATACTTTTATTTTATTATATAACTATTTCTCTATAATATTTATATTGATAAAATAATATTTTAATCCTCACCAAAAATACAAAGGAATAACAATTTGCTTATCCAAAACTGTTACTCGATGAAAACACTTCATTTCAACACAACATGTGTAAAAAGTTGCATCTTGATGAAAGGTATTCATGGTCGCTGATTGTGTATCTATCAGATGACAAAATTAGGATATAATTCTATTTAAAGCCGTATGGCCTCATTTGAACTTGTTTGGAATGATTCATTTATCTCTCTCATGGCCCTAAAGCATTACCCAACCCATCACACAGGCGATACCCACATCCCAGGACATTTGGTTGATAGGAATACCTCACTATCCCCCTTCTCGCTGGCCACAAGTGCCTGCCCAGTCAATGAAACACCCACCATGTCACAAGAGTCATTGTCTCCAGGGATTAGGTTATGTGACAAACACACCCCACTCATCGACCAAATATCCTTCTCTCTAATCCACAACCATCATCATATCCTCTGCATAGTGCACCATTGAGCCTTGCTCTTTCTCAGTCACACCTTCATACACATTAGTCTACCACTTTTCACCCATCTGTGCTCTTATGTACCATCCAGATTCACTCCCGTTACGATGCCAACACACTCCCAACCTCACACCACACAACCTCAGGTTCTCTTTTTCATGGACCATCTCACCTCCACTGATCTCCGGATATCATATCTGATAATAGATCGATGATCCCTATGATGATACAATAACAATCCCATTCTTAAATGGATGATCCAATGGTGGGTGGTTAAGTCCAAAAGTGGGTGACGAATATACATGATGAATAGGTAGAATTTCTACTATATTTTGGGATTTGAAAATGGATTAATTAACATGTTAGTGTAGCCATTGATGACTAATAATAAAAATAAAAAATAACGAACTAAAGGATTATTTTTACAAGAAAAATAAAATAGAGATCAAAAAGGGAATAAATCCTACATTGATTCATCGGTTAAAAACTATGGACATGTCTACTACTCTCCAGATTTGATGTGTCAAGGTTTCAGTGGATATTTCTCCACAATTTAATAGTTAATGGACCCTAAATTTTTAATAGAGTAAAAGAGAGATTTTAGTAGAGAGAGAATGAGAATAAATGTATAAGATTAATTTTAATTCTATAAATCTCTATTCATTATTGTCTCAGTCGGTGTGTAATCTAAAACTCCCTTTCCCTAATATTTTATGTCATGCTTAAGAAAAAAAACCTAGTTAAAATATGGATAGAGGTCTTTGACTTCCAATCCGAGATCCTGATAAAAAGTTAATTGATTCATCATTTGATGTAAAATAATTATGTTTAATCGTTTTATTTATGATTTTCACCTCAGGTGACTTTTATCAATGTTTTCCTTCTACGAAAAATGTAATACCCCGCCTAGATTGAATACCACATTCTGGTCTGAACTGTGTCCCCAGTTATCTGATCTTTGTTAACTTTTTAGTGTTACTGTATTTCTATCATGTTCATTTTTTAAAATATTCAAATCATTTTTTAATTTAATATCAGGTATACTAGGACTCATAATCTCACACAGTTTTAGTGCCTATCTATGGATTATATTTAGAAAAATTCCAAACTATTACGAGGAAAAAAATTAGTTTTATATAATTACCTCCAATATTATCATCCTATGAAAGAAATACATTTAAAAAATCTAAGTATAATCGGCCTAAAATTGGTTTTCCCACACCTATGGAAACTCATAGACGTTTCTGTACAGTTGAAATATAGTAACTAAGGGGATTCTCCATCCATAAAAAGACTGGTCCCATTGATGAAATGTATATGAACATGTGTGTATCTCTTCATCTGTGAGATGTGGGAGACAACATGCATATACATCAGCTATTATGGGTTGGTAATGGTGGTAGAAAACCTCTCCATCTCATTGCATGATCTCGAATGGATAGAAAAAACTCAAGGAATAATTTTCCTTCTTGGGAAAACATCTACAAACCATGTCCTGATAGGAATCTTTATTTTTTCATGGAATCTGGTCCCATGATTCTCTCATTCAAAATATCCATCTTGTGAAACACCTAAGGTTATCAGGTCACATAGTATTATGCATTCAGTGCTTCAAAACTAAGACTCTTTAAATTATTGGGAAGTGAAGGATTCATCACCATCGGAAAATGATAATTCACCCTCCTACATTACCAGGTATATATAAATGGAATATAACCACCCTAAAACATCCCGTACATGGTGAGACTATGATATACTACTAAGGTAATCTTCTCTAATGTTTACCATTGCTAGATTATTGATTATCATAAGGTTATATTCATATAGGATGATCATGCAGTGTTTCTGTATCAGGTTCAACTCACACTGGGGGAATCCACACCTGAGACTCTGGATTTTTGAAAAAACCACATAGAAAACTCCCAAAAGTTATCATCATGATATTCATATGGTAAAGAATACCTATGTCAGCACTATGTAGTGGGTCACAAACTTCTTTTTAGGGGGTCTCAATCACCTCAACATGTACATGATAACTAATGTATCATAGTTGATGTTGTGTATAAAATGTACCAATGAATAGAGTTGGTGAGTAAACACATCCATCCTGAATATGATATACATGTAAATATTTTCACATACCTTGTATGTCGTCACTTCCCTTGGTAGGAGAGCAATCCCCATAATACATTATTTTCTATATCCAATAGTGACATCCTAATAAAATATTGTCAATCTTTATGACCTCAACAAAAATTCCATGACCGACTCTGATACTCCATCACACAACCTCTCTTTGAATTCAAAGGTTATAGGGAATCATACACCACACCACGATGTTATCCTCTTTGGGTGGCACAAAATATCCATCATGTTTGTTCATTATTCAAAAAAACACACATCTAGGTGGGGGAATCACCCCTCTTACTTGTGCATTTCTTGAAAATTTGAACATCACCAACACCGAGTAATAGTGACTCCCTAAATCACCATGATAAAACCTAAATCAAGGAGAATGGTGAAAAGTGTATGTCACACAATTTTTAACAATTAATAATTAAAATTGTATCAGAGACACAGAGAGTAAGTTTAATGATTATAAAATCTGTGGGATCATAGACATATAAAGCTTGAGTGTTTTCATTATCCCCGTCTTCTAATTATTATCCCTAATGTGGATCGACTAGTGGTGCTGGTGGAAACACCTCCTAACGTCATCCCCCACCTACAAAACCACCTGATCGTATGCTCGAACCACCTCCCCGGGGACCACCATTTCCCTACCCGAGGGATCTCCAATCATGGCGATGTATCTATCATTGTGGTGCACCTATTTCCTACCTAATATTGTCATTATTCCTGGTCGGGCAGTCTCATGTGATGTGACCTCACATGTCGCAAGCATAAAATTTGCTCTGCACAGGCAATCCCTATGCACTACACTACTTATGCCCTATATGACTAAATTCTATAGACCAATTATTTGGAGGCATATCGATTCAAGATCTATTCGTCTGACTCCTACTAGAAGTTAAAAATGTATCCCCTATATTTGGCCCACTTCCACAACAATCATCATTTTCTACGTTTTGAGAGAAATTTCAATGTCATCTATACTTAGTACATCCCCCTAATATGTGGGGATCTAATGTGGTACTGTAATAGCACAAAACTCTCTATCGAGTCCCAACCCAAACATTTCTCCTCGGAGTAGTCATCAATGATTAAGTCTATAGATTATAGTGTAATGCTTTTTTAACATTGTCCCATGCTCTTCCATCATCATCCATCCCTAATGAAATTGTAGGAGATCATGAATCTGAATGAAGCTCATGTAGGGGGGTAGTACTCCTTGTGAAATAAATGATGAAAGACATCCCATGAGAGTGCCAAATCATTGATTAACTGAGTAAAAAAGTCTCTACCAACACCTAGAAGTTCCTTGGAAAATGACAGCTTCCAAATACACCATTTAATCTATCGGTGTCCTTGAATTATGGATATGGTAAACCACCAATACTAATCAAACCTCTACTACCTGAGGGATTGGTTCACTATTGATCATCAACGGTCTATATCATTGGAACTCACGGAGTGTTCTCAACCCATCAATATTCAATTAATTCTCTTCTAGGGTGGTCTTTTGTTCAATTGGTCTAGATGTTTCTACCTACCCACTTGGAGGAATGAGATCACATGATGCATCCTAAACGGAGGCCTCATCCCTAACTAGTTTGTTGTCACGAATTGGAGCTGGTATTCTAGTTTGATTGCATTGTGGATATACCCTAAATGTTACCAGGATTACTATGGTAATATGAGCAAACACAGACACACAAAAACACATATATGTATATATATATCAACTACGTATGGGGTGATTTTTATTGTACAGTTAAAAATCATTAAAAATTGATGTATGTATGATTGATATGTGCATGAAATATCTCATGGTGCATAGTCAACAAGTGGGTAATCAGGATTCTGGTGACTAGAAATGTAGGCTACCAATTCCATCACTAGACTCGAAAACCTGAGAGTCTCTCTCTAGAAACTTCTACATTGTTTCCATAAACCCAACAAAGGACTTTTTAGGGAAATTTCTAAACAACATCCTTATGGTCGAACCACCTCTAAAACCAATTCATTATAACATGACCCAAGATATGGATTGATCCATATATACCCCATGTCTGCCTCCAAAGGCATGGGAGTGGTGACTAGTGTTGATGGAAAACCATCTTGGGTGACTTTTCCTAAAAATCATTACACACACACATATAAATATATTCAAAAGTGGAGAGGAAAAGAAAAAACATATAGTTCTATTCTAAAAAAGAAAATAAACATGCATGAACCAAAAAATAGTACATGTACGATATTGTATATAGAAATGGAAAATTGGTAAAATAAGAACCCATCTAGAAAAGATCCACAACCCATCAGTAACCAAAAAATAGAAATAATAGAGGGATCCCCTCTTCTGAATTCCAGGATATGACTACTGTACATGGTCGAAGTACATATATCCCTGTGATCTTTTGAATCAATGATCTACATATTCATCATATGCATAGGGTCCGACATGAGTGGCCAAATCCCGTTTTACGATGAGTATAAAAATAATCACTAGGACGCCCCCAAAAGGTGAAGTGGTAGGTGTATGAGATACAATTTAAACAGAAAGATATGGATAATACAAGGTAAAATAAATGGAGTGTAACTCATCCAAAAAAAGAGTAAAGTAAGCTCATCCAAGCCCAAAGAGCTAGAAACAGTTTGAAAATGAACTTCCCTTTGAGTATTTATTCCCTATTGGAGAAGAGTATACTTTTCCAAAAACAAGTAGCTAGATACGAAAAGAATAAGGAATACACCGCACGTCTTCACCTATCCTAGATGGAAAGTATAAAAACTCATGGTGTGGTTTCTGGAATATATATATATATATATATATATATATATATATTCTTAGTCAAATACACCCAAATGAGAGAGCATGAAGGTCTCTATGTCAAATTTGAACATATGAAAGTGAGTATCCAATAGTCCCAGATGCAACCACCATCTATTCACTTTATTCCACTCGACTTCCCTAAACTACAAATCAAAGGGACTCTAAAACTACACCTTGATACTATTTGCATTTTCGGTACTAAATCACCCAAATGGGTTTACATCATGTCGCAAGGACAAGTCTTAGTGGAAAAATAGTCCACATTTCTCATGATCCTAATGGAGTGTCAATGCGTCCCTCATCACTATGTCATAATGTCGATAGGACATCTCAATGTTGAGGATCCATGCCCATCATAGCTGGAGGATACCACTTGTAATCTGGTATATGTGCCCTAGTACATTATGTGGGAACATCATGGAGAAGTCGACGGAGACCAACTATATATCCCCATTGTAGGGTAATAACTGAGAAGTGTCATCGACTAGACCAACTACCCAACCCCAACAGAGTGAATCCTAAAACATCCATTGGGGACCACTTCCCACAGTAATTAGAGGTAATCCTAGAACTGATATCAGTGACCTCTACCCAGCCCAGATAGTGGTAAGCCAAAAACTACATTAGGGTTTACAGGCAATCCAATTTGGATGTAATCCCAAAATATCTTTGATCATACCTACTAGATGGTACCACTCAAAAATAATCCATGAACCTCACATGTCAACCATGTTGGATGGTCACCTCTCGATAAATACCAATGAACCACATTATCCAACCATAATTGTTGTTAACCTCTCAAAAATAATAGAGGAACCTAAATGTACATACATCCTTGATGTTGCATCTTAGAATGATCAGAGGATGAACAATTTCTATCCCTGATGTATGGTGCCTCTTGAAAGGATGTTTTTGAAGCCATCAGGTGCCACCTCATGTGAGCATCACACCCAAAACATCTTGTGTCATATATTGATGTTGTACACTACATGTGTGGGGCCCAAAAAATGTCTGACCATTTCTCATCACCTAGTCATGTACCTAACCATTCTCATGTATTAAATTGGGAACATTTACCCCTGAGCATGAAAAGATATTCTCAAATTACATGGAACATATAGTCAGAATTCTGAGGACTACACGATGCACGTCGTTGATCTAGAGGTCCAAAATCGTATTTCACTAACAGGCCATCTCAAGCTATCCCAGATCGTTTGACCGCATCTCAGAATACATCATATCCACTCTCAAAGGAATTCATACTGATCATAGATGAGGGTTTTTTTCAAAAAAATAAAAATAATGTTCAACTAATACTATTTTGAAATTAATACAATTAATTAGATCATGAAAATGAACCACACTTCCAAATGGATCACAATATTGTGATCCTTGTGTAAATAGGAAAAGAATAAACTATTCATTCCCCCCAAATACACATAATATGGAAATGTCATAGTTTCCACATTTATCTTATTGGTCATCCTAATGGGTACATGCCGCATACCTAAATAAATTTATATATTTTTCCCCACAGCAATCCTCACAGAAAAACACACGGTGTTGACTATTCATTCATCCAAAATGGAAACCCAGTGGAGACTCTACAATTACTTACAAGATTTCTATGTTGGGCCTTGGTGATCCCACACCTTGACTTTGGTTTAGTAACTAGAAATTTGACTTTAAAATTTTACACAAATAATAGGGACATGACGCCGTAGACGACACAAGAATGAAATGCTCCGTTAGAAAGATAAGTTTGATAGAGAAAATCCCAATTGATAATAATAATAATAATAATACTAATAATAATAATATAACATGTGAATTTTAATTAAACCAAACACAAAGACCAAGTATTAAATGTCCAGAACTGGTCTAAAATGAATCTTCATGAAGAGAGTAATGTGTTTCCATAGAGGACGTGTATATCATATTCCTAAATATGGATACACATCTATTTATTATTGTATAGCACGGTCTGAACGAGACAATCTATTCTTCCCAAAAAACTATTCATGGGCATGGATGATCAAGTTGGTCAGGTCCATTTCTCTTGCTTGCGGCCCATTCACACAGCTTGGACCACCATGCCTAGGAGACCTATAAGATGACTAGGTAATATCTCATTCCTCTACCTCACTGGCCTCGTGTGCCTCCCAGGACAACGTTACTCCCACAATGTCATGTGGGGAATGTCTACCTGGGGTCACACGTCATGACCTATGCACCCTACTGACTATCTGGTAGAGACCCCAATATCCCATGATCCTTCGAACAATGCACTTCCATAATCCACTCCTTCTCGGTCATGTCATCCTACTAGTTGGTCATCCACTATGGGCCAATCCATCCTCAACTTCACTGTCCCAATTCATTCCCGACGTTCCACCCATGAACTCTCAGTCTGTCTCTGCACCACCGGTTGGCCTAGCTGACTCGATTCTATAGCTTCCACTTCTACATGACCCTCTACATCTAACTATCAACAAGGAGAATTGTAAGTACCAGACAACTTTTTACAAGAACTGAAGCCTTATTTAATTACATTGGAATATAAACAAGGAATACGCATCCCAAAAAACATAGTAGTTTAGACGAATTGGATGAACGAAACATATATAAGCACAACATTACAACTTGAAATGGAAAAAATATAGAAAATACTTCAACTACATTCATAATGTGACACCCCATGCTTCCACAATATGCTTCTCTTTGAATTGTACAATAGTGTGTGTTGTACAGAACTTCGAGTTCTAACACAACACAACCAATCAAACTAGCAGTTATGAATAGTAATACCGACTTTTTGAAATTTTATAAATTTAATCATAAAAAATGTAATTTATTTTTGGATTCATAATATTGAAATTATATTAGGGTGAATTTGTGATATTTTTTTGAAAACCATCAATTTTTAATGAATAGTGAAAAACACCGAGTTATAGTTTAAAACCAAATTTTTATTTAAATTAATAATTATTTTTTTTAATTTATTTTATGTCAAAATAGATAAATAATACCTATATATGTTCAATGTAATTAATTGGAGTTAGTTTATAATAATTTTAGATATATAAAAATTGTATTGAACTATATACCGTCTTTTACCCACATCCTTAGAGCATTTGCAAATTTACATAAAACATAATTTTACCGCATCTGTGAGTTGAATATCAAAAATCCAAAAGAAACAGTTGAACTCAGTTAGTAAAATGTGGTTCAATTAGTTGAAAATACTTTTTGGTGAATATTAACTTTTTAATTTTATTTTCCACGGTTAAAAGTAAATAGGGTAATTAAGGGTAAAAAAGATATTATTATTACTCTAACACATGTCCTAATTATATTGTATAAGTGTAATTTGACCAAAACAAACATTAGGAATAAAATATGATCCTTTTGGTTGACCTGGATTAGATTAGGACATTTATTATTATTTAATTCCTAGAAGGGTTGAAAGTGTTAAATTCAATGTTTAATAACTAATCCTTTTTCAATATAGGGTTACACAAAAGATAAATTTGACTATAAATATTAATTATAAAGGTAAAAATATTTCCTACATAATTGTATTCTATTTTTAATTTTTAGACATTACATAATTAAATTTATTTATGACACAATGTAGATGTAATAATACCTATTTATTGAAATATTAAAATAATTGATATTTTAAATATCCAAATAAATGTAATTGGAGAGTTTTTATGAATTAAATTACTTTTCTAGGTTAATATTCCATATTAGTGTTGGTTAGATGATTTTTTACTAAGTAATAATTAGGTTATACATTTAGCAAAAACAAAATACCAAATAGTGTCAAAATTGACATAAAAGAGTTTTTAAAATAAATATTATATTATTATTTGGTATTATTTTCTTAAAAATCGAAGGTTTGTCCAAAAGACTTATATAATGATATTTCTATCACTAATGAAGAACTTGGGATTCTCTTGTATGTTTATAGTATGTTTATAAACCATATAATATTAAAATACAAAGAGACATGGTAAATGTCAAACTATTTAACTAAGAGTTAAATCTAAAAAACATGGTTAATATAGTGGCCAAACCTGTCTAAAACTAATGGTATGAGTTTTTTTGACCCAAACACACATTAGAATTGAAATAATTAGTTTGGGAGCTATTAGTGTCGAAAATGGATTTACAATAAAATAATATTTCTAGATTTTCCTAAGATGCACCTCACCCCTCTTATATAAGGTCACATACCTTTCTCTCTAATTTACACATTAGAAGTTGTTTGGATCGGAAATAATCCTCCAAAATATCATCTCAACTATCCTCCATTTATTTTATTGGCCTTACATTAGTCATAAATCTAACATAATGAGCCCTTTTGGTCAAATTAAAATGAAGAACCCGAAGAAGTTGTAAATATTTCACCACCTCTTTCAAATTCCATTCTTCTTCCACTTCCTCTTTATTTGTTGTTTCCATTATAAAAAAAATAACTCCATTATATTATATATACTATGATGTTATTATAAATTTGGTACAACCATATACATTATTCTATCCATCCTTTTAATGACATGTCACCATATGTGCGTACATACGGCTTACCGCCTCCACATCGTGGTGTCATTGTTATTCAATACATTATTATTTGGATGGGTATAATAATTATATGTAATTGATGTAATAATAAATATAACATTATATTTATTTTTTATATATGATATAACATCCAATTGTAAAATTTTTTAATATCAAAAGAATGATATTGTCGCTCGCGCGTACATACAGATTACAATCTCCACAAACACGATGAGATTCATTCCCCATCGTATCCATTCAAGGATAATTTTCATTTGATGATTAAAAATATTGTTTAATGAATAAATATCATTTTGAATATGAGTAAGATACATAATATCAATAAAAAACATTACTTACGTAACAGAGAATATAAAGGAAAAAGAATCAGTTTAAACCTGAAACGACTACAATACAAAAATATTTTTAACAATGCTATATTAAAAGATCATATATGATATCTTATTAATGTATATAGTTTTTGTATAAAATAATAACAATTATTTCACCATTATATAGAAGTTTAACCTACCCTCGACCAAGTAATAGTACAAGGAAATGGTTAATTTCACAATCACTTCATTATCCCAGGTTGTTTACAAGTAATTATCTACTAGGACCTTTTTAACATTGACATACATGTTTCTTAAAAATGTATTTAAAAAAATATTTACTATTTACTAGAAAATGGTTTAAATTAATTTTTACCCTTATTTGATCTTAAATGTTTTGAAAGGAATCTTTCAGTCATTTTCCAAACAATTTACTTTATGTCCTTTTCGACAAAATTATGGTAAGAATGTTTTTTAACATATATAGCAGGTGCAGCTATTTTTTGCCATTATAACATCATCAAAGCATCCCTTAAAAGCTTATAATAAAATTTTTAACATAAATGTTTTCCTTTATAATTATATAAAATTTAAAAATTTTCAAAATAGATAGAGTTATATCTCTAAAAAATGTTTCGATTTCATCTATTTCAACATCCTTTGATGGATTTTAATATTATTTGAAGTTGAATTATTAAGACACAATAATTCCATATTTTATTGATGGTTTTGTGAAATGATTGACTGTAGATGTGTTATTTTTACCCCATTCATGGTTTGTGGATAAATTATTTACATTTTGTATGGTTGTTTTCATAAGAATGTATATGTTATGTTTAATCCTCTTCATATGAAGAATACATTGGGCTCAGTATATGATGGGTGGGGCCTGCTATAGCTCCTTGATGCATCGATGGGTCTAATGAGACAATCTAGTGTCATGGCACAAGGCCTTGAAAAAATCTTATATGTAGTCTTGGCACAAGGCCTTGACTATGTGGTTATGAAAGTATGACATTATGAATTCCATCATTATGAAAGTGGCTATTGATATTGTATGTGTTTATTTGACTAGTATAATATTCATGTGAGTAAGTAAATGGAATTATTTTGATTTATATTTATAATATTATGATGAATTTTATTTTTAAAAGGCTTTTGTTTTAGTTTAATACATTGCCTTAAATTTTTATGCTTATTTATGAATGTTTCTGTAATATTGTAATCCTTATTGATCATATGAGCTCACCTCTTTCAAAGTTTTATTATTCCCAGTATGTGAAGATTTATATTCTGATAGATCTGCATGGATATTCTATGGGATCTCAGTTTTTTCCATGGAAACAATTTTTTTTGTAGTTTTCCATTTTATGATGCAATGTAAACCTTATGAATGTATCTAGTACTTCCAAGGCTACTAAACTAATGGGTATTTCGAGACATAACATTTTATTACTAGGACAATGATATGTAATAATGCATCATCTCTTGGTAACTGGGTTTGGGGCTTTGCAAATGGTTTCAATGGAATTTTTGTAGAAACATTGGAAACTATATTTAGATAAACTCTAATTAGAGCACACAACCCTAAGATAGACTTTGAGGATTAGTATAGATTAACTTCCTAAAATTTTAGGATTTTAGAGATTTTTTGATATTTCGAAGCAATACATCCCTTTCTGGATACAAGTAGTATGAGGCGGCTCTGGCATATATGTACTTAGGGTAAAAACCAGAAAACACCACATTAAGATAGACTCGAACAGGAACTGGTGCACGACAACAGGACTTGTTGCACTATTGGTTACGACACTCCTGGGGGATATTCTTAGGATAATTACCATTTTCTTTAAAACCCATTATAAAGTGTTAATGAGTATATACTTCCTCAATGAAAACATTATTATGATAATGGATTATATCCATAATCTTTTTAATTTTTGTTAAGTGTTTTACAAGCTTGGAATTATGTATTTCGATGCATAAACTAATCTATTTTACGACATTATTTAGAAATGGAACCTAGTATAAGGAATGGAAACTGTATCAATGAATGCACCCCATATATGGATTTCCCTCCTACATATGATAATTATGATAGTGATGGTGATTCAATTGGTGCAGATCAACTAATCACCATACTTGGACAACTCACTCAGGTTATGAATAATAACCTTACCCGTATAGAGCACCCTGATCTACAACGTGGAAGACCAATGTTACATCACTCCATGAGGAAACAACCACCAACATTCAATGGGTGTTAAAATACACTAGTAGCTGAGAAATGGATAATGTCCTTAGAGAAAATATTCCACCCCTTAGGGAGTAGCGAAAGGGAAAATGTTGTTAGGTCAGTTTACCACCTCACTAGAGATGCTGATCAATGGTGGTCATTAACTCAAAACACAATGAAAGATGATTAAGTATCAAATATGTAATGGAGGGTGTTTGTAAATTTTTTCTTATAAAAATACTTTCCACATGACCATCGAGCGGATATGGAATGAAAATTTCTGAGTTTGAGGCAAAATGAGGATGAGAATGTCACAAAGAATGAAGCTATCGTTACAAGGTTTGCAATGCATGCTGCAGATTATATATGTTACCCAAGAAGTACGATTAACCATTTCATTGAGGGGTTAAAATCATTTCTCTATTGAGAATTAGTCTCACAATCCTTCTCGTCATATAAAGATATTGTATCATGTGATATCAAGATAGAAAATAAATTATCTATGTCTTACGACATTACAGCAAAGCAAGATAAGAAGAGATCTGATGAACACTTTAGAAGTAGAAATAAGGGGAAGAAGGGAAAAGTTGAATATGCATCCTGCAGTAAATGTGGGAAGAAGCACCCTGGTACTTGCCTGAAGGGAATGTGAGTCTATTACAAGTGTGGTGAAAAATGTCTCCAAGCTCGTGATTGTAAGGGGAAGAAAGAGGTTATTGAGGTTGAATTCCAAAATTGTAGATAAAGGGGGAATTATGTGAATGAATGTCCTAAGTGTCAGGTGAACAAACCTTAGAAAAGGAAAAGTGATCAAGGCCAAGCTTATGGCATCACTACTGCTAATGTTGAAGCTCCGAAATATGTGGTGGAAGGTTATTTAATGGTTTTCTCATGTTTATTTAATGCTTTATTTTATTCTGGATCATCGCATTGTTTCATATATTCCCAGTGTACAAAGATAATAAGATATTTCCAATTTTATTTAACAAGGGAGTTGTCAATGAAAACTCTTAAGGGAAGTATCATTGCAATATTTTATTGTGAATCAGACCCTAATAGAGCATATAAATGTTCTTCATCTTGTGATCTCATCGTCATACCCATGATTGAATTTGATATAATCCTCAGCATGGATTGGATTTCGGACCATTATGAAAAATGTTTATATAGGAAGAAGGAGGTAACAATTTTCGATGATGATAAGGTTGACCTTATCTTTAGAGCAAAAACATCACCCCCTAATTCTTATCTAGATATACCCCCAGTAGCTCAACTAAATTCAATTATTGCGGAGAAAGAGAATGGAAGAAGTCTGAGTGAAGAAAAGAATGTTCAAATAGAGGATGTACTTATTGTGAATGAATATGTTGAGGTGTTTCCAGAAGATTTACCTAGACACCATCTTGAATAAGAAATTGAGATTTTCCATTATTTAATTTCTGGATCAAGGCCCATATTGAAGACCCCTTATTGAATGTCCACTATAAAATTTTTGGATCTAAAGAAACAACTAGTGGAATTGATTAATAAGAGAATTATTATACCTAGTGATTCCGCATGGGGATCCCCTTTCCATTTTGTTAATAATAAAGATGGAACTATGAGGTTGTGCATTGACTTCAGAGATATCAATGCTATAACAATAAAAAACAAGTATCCCCTACATCTCATTGATGATTTATTTGATCAACTTCATGGAGACCAATACTTTTCAAAGACTAACCTTAGATCTGGACATTATCAATTATGTAAGAAGAAGGAATAAATTCTGAAAACAACATTTCAAATGAGGTACGGGCATTACGAGTATACAGTAATGCCTTTTGAATTGACTAATTCACCCTCTTTCTTCATGGATCTAATGAATTGGTTTTTCAAGGAATATCTTGATGACCTTGTAGTGTAATTTAATGATGATATCATATTATACTCCAAAATATACGAATATCATGAAAATTACTTGCGCATTATCCTGAAGTCTCTTAGAAAAAATTAATTATATGGGATGTTTAGCAAATTTGAATTCTGGCTTTAAGAAATTTCTTTTCTTGGCCATATTGTCTCTAAGGATGGAATATCTGTTGATCCTTCAATGAAAAAGGAAATACAATAAAGTCTAGCACCAACGAGAATAACTGAGGTACATAGTTTTATTGGTTTATCATGTTATTATCAGCATTTCGTCCAGAATTTTTTCCAGTTGGCTAACCCATTAAAAAATCCCTCATGTAAAGAGGTTATATTTGTTTGGATCAAAGAATGTGAAGAATGTTTTGAAGAACTGAAGAGAATATTAGTCAATGCTATTGTTTTGACTCTACCATAGGGGAATTAAGGGTTGTTTATTTATAGTGTTTCATCAAAGAAAGGAATTTTTTTTGTCCTTATGAAGAAGGATAGGGATATTTCCTTTGCATCATGACAGCTAAATGTTTTTGAGTAAAACAATCCTACTCTTGATTTTGAGTTAGAAGATGTAATATTTCCTTTGATGATATTGATACATTATCTATCTGGTGAAAAATGTGAGATATATACGAACCACAAGAGTTTGATGTATATTTTCTAATAGAATGAACTCAACATGATTCAAATACCATGGCTTGAACTACTCAAAGATTATGATTTTACTATACACTACCACCTCGGGAAAAAAATAGGGTGGAAGATGCTTTGAGTAGAAAGGATCGTGGGTTTTTGAACAACATGAGAGTTTAAAAGGATCTTATATACATGGATCTAGTATAGATGGATATGGGAATCACAATGGAAGGTGAAACATCAATAAATTTTCAAATGGTTTCCAAACCATCATTACTAGAAAGGATAAAGAGTTCCCTGACTCGTGATGAAGTGTTTCAAAAGAAGATTAAAGATGTGAGTGATGGGTGATTGAGTGACTTTGTATATATAGATGAAATTTTGAAATTTGTGAAGAGACTTTTTGTTCCCGATATACTAGATCTATAATGAGAATTATTGGATGATGCTCATAGTTCCAACTTCTATATTCACCCTAGTAGCACTATGATGTTTGGAGATTTGAAGGAACATTTTTAGTGGGACAAAATGAAGAGGGAGATTGCTTTTTTTTTGTCAAGATTAATGGTTTTCAACAAGTGAAAGGTAGAAGGCAATAGACTGGATGAGTCATGAAACTTCTCCCCATACCTAAGTGGAAATGGGATGATATCATGATGGACTTTGTCATGGGGCTACCAAAGACTCCTAGAAAGAACGATGCAATATGGGTCATTATTGATCGTCTTACCAAGTCAGCGCATTTTCTTGATATAAGAGAAGATTACCCACTTGAATGTCTAGCAATAATATATATTAATAATGTTTTCAGACTTCATGGAGTACCCATATCGATTATTTCTGAACGTGGTCCACATTTTACATCAAGATTCTAGAAAATTCTTCTGAAATCCCTGGATACTAAACTTCGTTGAGAACTACCTACCACCCCCAAATGGATAGACAATCAGAACGGACTATTAGAACCATAGAAGGAATTTTGATATCATTATCACATGACTTTCAAGGTATCTAGGATCATTTTTTTACCTCTTTTAGAATTTTCCTATAATAATAGATTCAATTCAATTATTCAGATGGCACATTTTAAATCGTTATACAGAAAGAGATGACGCACACCAACCTATTGGGATGATGTTGGTGGAAGAAAACTCGTAAGCCTAGAACTTGTGGAGGAAGCAATGGAAAAGATGAAGGTAATCCAAACCCACAAGAATGCATCTCAAAGCAGGTAGAAGTGATTTGTCAATAACCGAAGGATGTATTTGGAATTTCAGGTTGGAGATCATGTTTTCATGAATGTTTCTTCATGGAAGTGTGTTATATGTTTCGTTAAGAAGGAAAAATTGAGTCCCAGGGACATTAGACCATTATAAATTGTGGAACGAATTGGGGATGTAGCGTACCATTTGGAAATGTCCCCAAGTCTCTCCAAAGATCCTGATGTATTCCACGTATCACTGTTGAGAAAATACATTCCTGACCCAATGCATGTACTCACCTATGATGAATTAAAACAGGAAACCGATATATCTTATTGTGAAGAGCCTATCAAGATTCTTGATAGAAGAGATCAAGTGTTGAGAAACTGGACGACTAATCTGGTAAAAGTTCTATGGAGAAACCATAAGATGGAAGAAGCAACGTGGGAACCTGAGGAACTTATGGTGAAGAACCACCCGAGTCATTTTATTCAATAATATTCATGAAATTTTGAGGTCAAAATTATTTGAAGGATGGGAGAATGTAACACCCCATGATTCCACGGTATGCTTCTATTTGAATAATACAATAGTGTTTGTTGTACACAACTTCAATTTCTAACACACCACAACCAATAAAACTAGCCATCATCATTACTAATAACCACTGTTTGAAATTTTATAAATTATATCGTTCCAAAATTTTTGGATTTTTAATATCGAAATTAGCTTACAGTAAATTTTTGGTGTTTTTCTGAAAACATTCAATTTTTGATGAATAGTGAAAAACACTGAGTTATAGTTTAAAACTGAATGTTTATTTACATATTTATTTATTTTATTTAAATTTATTTAAGGTTAAAATAGATACATAATACCTATATATTTTCAATGTAATTCATTGGAGTCAGTTTATAATAATTTTATATATATAAATATTTTATTTAACTTTTTACCGCCTTTTACCCACCTCCTATGAGCATTTGCAAAATTACATGAAACATAATTTTACCGCTTCTATGAGTTGAATTAAAAAAATCCTACAGAAATGGATGATATCAGTATGTAAAATGTTATTCAATAAGATGAAAACAATTTTTGGTTAATATTTACTATTTACTTTTATTTACGACGGTTAATAGTAAATAGGGTAATTAAGGGTCAAAATGATATTATTATTACCGTGAAACATGTCCTAATTCTATTGGATAAGTGTAATTCGACAAAGAACAAAATTAGTAATAAAATTTGATTATTTAAGTCCACTTGGATTAGATTAAGACATTTATTATTATTTAATTCAAAGATGATTTAAAAGTGTTAAAAAAATCAATGTTTAATAACTAAACCATTTTTAATATTGGGTTACACATAAGATAAATTCAACTATACATATTCCTTATAAAGATAAAAATACTTCATACATAATAATATTATATTTTAAAATTTTATATGTTAAATAATAAAATTTATTTATGGAACAATGATAATGCAGTAATTACCTAATTAATGAAATATTAAAATAATTGATATTATAAATATCCAAATAATTGTAATTTGAGACTTTTTATGATTTCCAGTAATTTTCTAGGTTAATATGACATATTAGGGTTTGTTAGATGAATTTTTTACTAAATAATAATGCTGTTATGAATTTAATAAAAAAAATACCAAATAGTTTCAAAGTTGACATAAAAGAGTTTTTAAAATAAATATTATATTATTAATTGATATTATATTTCTTAAAATATAAGGCTCGGAAAAATGACTTATAAAATGATATTTTTATTATTAATGAACCACTTGGGGTTCACATTGAAATTTATAGAATGTTTATAAACCATATAATATAAAATTACAAAGAGACATGGTAAATGTCAAACTTTTTAACTAACAGTTAAATCTAAAATATAAGGATAATATAGTGACAAAAAACTGTTTAAAACCTATTGGTTGAGTGTTTTTTACCCATAACCACCTTATCCTTTAAATAATTTATTATGGAGCCATTAGAAACCAAATTTGTTTTATTATAAAATAATATTTATAGTTTTTCCTAAGACGCCTCTCACCGCTCTTATAAAAGGGAACATACCCTTCTCTCTAATTCAGGCCTTCAAAGACTTCTGGATCATCCAAAATCTGCACAAATACCCTATAAAATTTCTTCCATTCATCCTAGAGGCCTATTTTTGTCATAATTATATCATATGTATCCCTTTTGATCAAATCAAAAGGAATAACCCGAAGAAAAGGAAAATATTTCATCACCTCTTCCAAGTTATATTCTTCTTCTACTTCCTCTTTCATTTTTGTTTTCATTCTAAAATAATAATTCCAGTATATTTTATATACATTGATGTTATTATAAATATGGTACAACAATATTAAATATTCTATCCATCCATTGAATGACATGTCACCATATGTGCGTACGTACGACTTACCTTTTCCACGTCATGGTGTAATTGTTATTCAATACATTTTTATTTGGATGGGTATAATAATGATGTGTAATTGATATAAATATTTAATATAACATGATAATTAATCTATATATATGATATACCATCCAATTATATATTATTTTAATATAAAAATAATGATATTGTCACTTGTGAGTACGTACGGATTATCATCTTCATGAACGCAATGAGACTCATTCCCCGTCATATCCAGTCATGAATAATTATCATTTTATGATTAAAAATAATGTTTAATTACTTAATATCATTATGAATATGAACAATATACATCATATCCATAAAATCATTACTTACGTAACAAATCATATAAAGGAAAACGAATCAAATAACTCCTGAAACGACGATAATACAAAAATATTATTAATAATGAAATATTAAAAAATCATATATCATATCATATTAATGTATAAGATTCTTGTATAATTTAATAGAAATTATTTCACAATTATACAGGAGATTAACTTACCCTCGACCATGGAAAAGTACATGGTAAGGTTTAATTTCACAATCACTTCATTATCTGAGTTTGTTTATACGTAATTGTCTACTAGGACCTTTTTATCATCCACATCCATGCTTCATAAAAATTTATTTCATAACATTTTATTATTTAGTAGACAATATTTTAAAGTTATTTATACCCTTACTTGACCTTATATGTTTTGAAAGGAATCTTTCAGTCATTTTCCAAAGAAGGTACTTTATGACCTTTTCAACAAAATTAAAGTAATAACGTTTTTTTAACTTATACAAATAATGAAGTTGTTTTCTACCATTATAAGATCATAAAACCTTCCCTTACAAAAATTAATTAATATTTTCAAAATAGATGTTTTCTTTTATAATTATATTAATTTTAAATTATTTTAAAATAGAAAGAGATATTTCTCTAAAAATGGTTTTGATTTCATCTATGTCAACATCCATTGATGGATTTTAATCTTATTTGAAGATGATTTATTCTGATACAGAACATAGATATTGTATTGAAGGTTTTGTGAAATGTTTTACCGTGGATGTGTTATTTTTACAACTTTCATGGTTTATGGATAAATTATTGACATTTCGTATTCTAGTTTTAATAATAATGTGTACGTTTTGTTTAATCCTTTTCATATGAGAAATGAATTGGATTTAGTATGTGAATGGTGGAACCCACTATAGCTCCACGATGCATCATTAGGTCTCATGAGACAAACTAGTGTCTTGGCATAAGGCCTTTGAAAAATCTTATTTTAGTCTTGGAAAAAGTCCCTGACTACGTGGTTATGAAAGGTTGGCATTATTCATTCCATCATTATAAAAGTGGGTACTGATATTTCATGTGATTATTAGACTAGTAGAATATCCAATTGAGTAAATATATGACATTATTTTAATTTATATTTACCATATTATGATGAATTTTATGTTTAAAAGGATTTTGTTTTAGATTTATATATTTCCTTAAATGTTTCTGCTTATACATGAATGTTTCCGCTAAATTGTTATTGTTACTAAGCATCTGAGATAATCCCTTTCAATGATTAATTTTTCCTAGGATGCGAATAACTATATTATGACTGACCTGTAGGGATATTATATGTGATGTCAATGTTGTCCCTGGAATCAATTTTGTTGTATTTTTCTATTTTATGATGTAACGTAATCCTTATGAATGTATCTAGGTTTTACAAGGCTACTAAACTAATTAGAATTTCAAGATATGATCTTATGTGATCATTCCAATGACATGTAAAAATACACTAACGTTGGGTAACTAGGGATAGGTCGTTATAGTTGGTATTAGAGGACGTTTAGTACAAACCATGGAAACTTGATTTAGAAAAACTCTGATTAGAGCACATTTCCCTAAGATAGACTTTGAGGATTAGTATAGAAGAACTTCATAAAATTTTAGGATTTTTAATATTTTGTGAGACTTCCAAGAAATTAATCCTTATCTGGATACAAGTAGTTTGAGGTGGCTCTAGAACATATGTAACTAGGGGAAAAACCTAAAAACACCGCTTTGAGATAGTCTCGAACGAGAAATGGTGCATGACAACGGGCCTTCCAGCACTCTTGGTTATGACACTCCCAGTGGACATGTTTAGTATAATTCACATTTTCTTTACAAAACATTAGGAAGGTTTTATGAGTATATACTTTCGCAATGAAAACAATTTTTATGATAATGGATTATATCTATAAACTATTCAATTTATGTTAAGTGTTTTACATGTTTTGAAATATGTATTTAATTTCATAAACTAATCTAGTTTATTCCATTGTTTAGAAATGACGCCTAGTGGAAGGAATGGAAAAAGTGTCAATGAATGCACTCCATGTAGGGATTTCCATCCTACTCGAGATAATTATAGTGGAGATGGTGATGTAACTAGTGGTGATAAGCTAATCACAATATTAGGAGAACACACTCAGGTTATGAATAATAATCTTACCCGTATAGAGCACCCTGATCCGCAATTTGGAGGATCAATGTTCTATCTCTTAATGAGGCAACAATCACCAACATTTTATGGGGGTAAAAATCCACTTGTTGCTGAGCAATGGATAAATTCTTTAGAGAAAATATTCCACGATATGGGAGTAGCGAAAGGGAAAATGTTGTCGTCGGAGTTTACCGCCTCAATGGAGATGCTGATCAATGAAGGTCATTGATTCAAAACAAAAATGAAGATGATTTAGGATCAAATATGGAATGGGGGGAGTTTAAATAAATTTTATTAGAAAAATACATTCCTCGTGACCATCGATGGGATATGTAAAGGCAATATTTGAGTCTGAGGCAAAAGGAGGAGGAGAATGATGCAAAGTATGAAGAAAACATTACAAGGTTTTCATGTCATGCTATAGACTATATACGTAACCCATGATGTAATATTGATTGTTTCTTTGATGGGTTAAAAACAGTTCTCTATCGAGCATTAGTCTCACAATACTTCTCATCGAATGAAGATACTGTCTCATGTGCTATCAAGATAGAAAAATGATTCTCTATGACTTAAGACATTAAAGCATAGCAAGAGAATAAGTGATCTTCTGAATACTCTGGAAATGGAAATGAGGGGAAGAAGTGAAAAGTTGAATATCCTTCCTATAGTAAATGTGTGTAGAAACACCCTGGTACTTGCCTGAAGGTAATGGGAGTCTGTTAAAAGTGTGGTACAAAAGGCCTCCAAGATCGTGATTGCATGGTGAATAAAGAGGTTGTCGATGAAGAATGCTACAATTGTAGAGAAAGGGGGAATTATGCGAATGAATGTCCTAAGCATCAGGGGAATTTACCTCAGAATATTCCATGGGATCAGTGCCAAGCTTATGACATCACTACTACTGATGTTGAAGCTCTGAAAGACATGGTGGTAGGTAATTTAATGGTTTCCTCAAGTTTATCAAATGATTTATTTGATTCTGGATCATCACATTGTTTCATATCTTCCTAGTTTTATAAGAAAATTAGATATTTCTAATTTGATTTAACAAGGGAGTTGTCAATCAAAACATCTAAGGGAATTATCACTGCAACAAGGTTTTTTGAATCAGTCTCCATTGAGGCATAGAATGGTTTTTATCTGCTGATATCATCATCATACCCATGATTGAATTTGATATAATCCTTGCTATGGATTCGATTTTCGATCATGATGTGAAAATTTATTGTAAGAATATGTTGGTTACAATTTTTGATGATGATAAAGAGTACCTTATCATTAGAGTAGAAACATCACCAGCTAATTCTTATCTAGATCCACCACCAGTAGCTCAACTAAATTCAATTATTGGGGAGGAAGTTATTGAAATAACTGTGGGTGAGGAAAATATTGTTCCAATAGAGGATGTACCTATTGTGAAAGAATATATTGATGTGTTTCAAGATGATTTACCTAGAATCCTCCAGAACAAGAAATTGAGTTTTCTATTGATTAAATTGTTTGATCAAGGCCCAAATCAAAGACCCCTTATAGAATGGCCACTGTGGAATTAGTGGAACTAAAGAAACAACTATAGTAATTGAGTAATAATGGATTTATTAACCCTAGTGATTCTCCATGGGGATCCCCTGTCGTATTTGTTAAGATGAAATATGGATCTATGAAGATGTTCATTGACTATAGGGAGACCAATGCTATAGAAATAAAGAACAAGTATCCCCTACCTCACATTGATGATTTATTTGACCAAATTCATGGAGATCAATACTTTACAAAGATTTACCTTCGATTTGGATATCATTAGTTGTGTGTGATGAAGGAAGACATTCCAAAAACAACATTTCGAACCACGTATGGGCATTAAGAGTTTATAGTAATGACTTTTGTATTGACTAAGGATCCCCCTTTATTCATGGATGTAACAAATAAGGTTTTCAAGTAATTTCTTGACTACTTTTTAGTGGTTTTAATGGATTATATATTGGTATACTACAAACGCTATGAAAAACATGAAAATAACTTGCGCATTATCTTGAAGACTCATAGAAGAAATGAATTATATTGGATGTTTAGCATGTGTTAATTTAGGAATGAAGATATTTCTTTTCTTGGTCATATTGTCTCTAAGGATGAATTATATGTGGATCTTTCAAAGACCTACAAAATCCATGAATGGCCAGCACCGATGAGTATAACTGAGGTACATAGTTTTATTGTTTTAGTAGGTTATTATCGGTATTTCATCCAATATTTTTCCCAGTTGGCTAAACCATTAACAAAGCTCACATATAAAGGGGTTAAATTTGATTAGACAAAAGTGTGTGAATAATGTTTTGAATAACTAAAGAGAATATTAATCAACGCTCTTTTATTGACTCTACCATCGGGGAATGATGGGTTTGTCATTTATAGTGATGCATAAAAGAAAGGACTAGGTTGTGGTCTTAGGCAGAATGATAGGGTTATTGCCTATGCATCACGACAATTAAAAATTCCATAGAAAAACTATCCTAATCTTGTTATTGAGTTAGAATATATAATCTTTTCTTTAAATATATGGAGACATTATCTCTATGATGAAAAATGTGATATATATGACGACCACAAGATATTGAAGTATATTTTCTCACAGAAATAACTCTAAATGAGGGAATGACGGTGGCTTGAACTTCTCAAAATTTATGATTGTACCATACACTGCCTCCTAGTGATGTAAAATAATGTGGCATATGCCTTGAGTATAAAGGATCATAGAGTTTTGAAAAATATTAGAGTTGAAAAGGATATTGTGTGCATAGATCTAGTAAAAATAGATATGGGAATCCCCACAAAAGGTGGAACATCAATACTATTTCAAATTTTTCCAAACCATATTTACTAAAAATGATAAAGATTTCTCATACCAGTGATATAGAGTTTCAAAAGAAGATTGAAGCTGTGAATGATGCGAGATTGAGTGACATCGTATATGAAGATGGAATTTTGATATTTGGGAAGAGACATTGTATTCCTGATATACCTGATCTAAAAAGAGAATTGTTGGACGATTCTCATAGTTCTAACTTCTCATTACACACTAGTAGAACTATGATGTATAGATATTTGAAGAAACATTTTTGGTGGGACAACATGAAGAGGGAGATTGCTGATTTTCTGTCAAGATGTATGGTTTGTCATCAAGTGAAATCTAGAAGGCAACATCCTAGATGAGTCATGGAACCTCTTCCCATACCTGAGTGGAAATGGGATGATATCACAATGCAATTTATCAAGGGGCTATCAAAGACTCCTAGAAAGAATCATGCAATAAGTGTCATTTTTTATCGCCTGACTATGTCAACACATTTTCATTCTATAAGAGAAGATTTACCACTTGAACATCTAGAAAGACTATATATTAATGAAGTTGTGATACATCATGGAGTACCTCTATCGATTGTTTCAGATTGTGATCCATGTTTTAAATCAATATTCTAGAAAAGTATTCAGAAAGACCTTGTTACTGAACTTTGTTTGATCACTACCTACTAGCCCCAAGCTGATGGACAATCAGAACGGACAATTCAAACCTTAGAAGACATGTTGAGATCATGATCACATGACTGTCAAGGTATTTTGGGTCCATATTTAACTATGGTAGAATTATCATACAATAATAGCTTCCATTCAAGTATTTAGATGGTACCATATGACGTGTTATACAGAAAGAGATGATGCACACCAACCTGTTGGGATGATGTTTGTCAAAGAAAGGTCGTAGGCCCCGCACTTGTGGAGAAAAAGATGGAAAACATAAAGTAATAAAAACCCACATCATTTCATCTCAAAGTAAGTAGAAGATCTATGCCGATAAAAAAAGGAAGGATTTGTAATTTCAGGTAAGAGATCATGTTTTCTTGAAGGTATCTCAATGGAAGGGTGTCATATGTTTTGGTAAGAGGGGAAAATTGAGTCCTAGGTACATCACACCTTTCTATAATTCTAGGAAGAATTGGGGTTGTAGCTTACCATTTGTAAAAGTTTCCAAGTCTCTCAAAAGATCACAATGTATTCCATGTATCACTGCTGAGAAAATACATGCCTAACACAATGCATATACTCACCTATGAGGAAGTAGAACTGGAAGTCGTTCTGTCTTATTGAAAAGATCCTATCAAGATTTTTGATACAATAGAAAAACTGTTGAGAAACTGGACGACTCGTCTGGTAAATGTTCTTTGGAGAAACTATATGATGGAAGAGGCAACGTTGGAACTGAAGTAAATTATGATGAAGAACATCCCTAGTATTTTTATGTAGTAGTACTCTAAAAATATTACGGACGAAATTATTTTATGGAGGGGAGAATGTAACACCCCAAGGTTCCATGGTACTCTTCTCTTTGTATAATACAATAGCGGGTGTTGTACACAACATCGAGTTCTGACACACCACAACCAATCAAACAAACCATTTTAAATATTAATAACCACTTTTTGAAATTTTATGAATTTTATCATTCAAAATGGACTTCACTTTTTGATTCAGAATTTTGATATTAGCTTATGGTGGACTTTTGGTATTTTTTCTGAAAACATTCAAATTTTTACGAATAGTGAAAAACATTGAGTTATAGTTTAGAACCGAATTTTTATTCTAATAATTTCTTAATTTATTTAAATTTAATTTATGTCAAAATAAATAAATAATTCCTATATAAGTTCAATTTAATTAATTGGATTCAGTTTATAATAAATTTAGATATATAATGATTTTATTGAACTTTTTAACCTCTTTTACCCACCTCCTATAAGCATTTGAAAATTTACATAAAACACAATTTTATCAATTTTGTGAGTTGAACTTCAAAAATCTGAGAGACATGGTTGATATCAGTAATTAAAATGTTGTTCAATAAGATGAAGAATAATTTTTGTTGAATAGTAACTTCTTTATCTTATTTACCACGGTTAAAAGTAAATATGGTTATTAAGGGTAAAAATGATATTATTATTACCCTAACACATCTCCTAATTCTATTGTATATGTATAATTTGACCAAAAACAACCTTATAAATAATACATGATCCTTTAGTTCAACATGGATTAGAATAGGACATTTGTATTATTTAATAAAAGAAGTGTTAAAAGTGTTAAATTCAAAGTTTCATAAATAAACCATTTTTAATGTATGTATATACATTAGATAAATTCTTATATAAATAGTCATTATAAAGATAAAAATATTTTTTACATAATTGAATTCTAGTTATAATTTCTAGACATTAAATAATTAAATTTCTTAATGACAAAATGATGATTCCATAATTACCTAATTAATGAAATATTAATATAATTGATATTATAAATATCCAAATAATTGTAATGTGATACTTTTTATAAATTACACTTATTTTATAGGTTAATATGAAATTTTAGGATTGGTCAGATGAATTTTTATTAAGTAATAATGTTATAAATTTAGCAAAAATGATATAATAAATAGTGTCAAAATTGACATATAATTTTTTTTAAAATAAATATTTTATTAATAATTGATATTATATTATTAAAGATATATGGCTCATCCAAAAGACTTATATAACGATAGTTGTATCGTTATGTAATCCCTTGGTGTCCTCTTGGAATTTTATAGTGAGATTATTAACCATATAATATATATATACAAAAAGACATGGTAAATGCAAACCATTTAACTAAGAGTTAAATTTAAACGATAAGGTTAATATAGTGGCACAAACCTATCTAAAACGTAATTTTTTAGTTTTTTTGACCCATCCCCACTTTATCCTTTAAATAATTCATTTTGGAGCCATTAGAAACTGAAAATTATTTTATTATAAAATAATATTTCTATCTTTTTTTAAGGTGCCCCTCACCCATCATATAAATGGGCACTTCCCCTTATCTATAATTGACACATTCAAAGACTTTTGGCTCGAACAACCTCTTCCCAAATACCCTATCAACTGTCCTTCCTTCATCCTTGAGTCCTTAATTTAGTCATAAATCCAACCTACGGAGCCCTTTTGATCAAATCAAATGGAAGAACCCAAAGAAGTGGTAAATATTTCATTCCCTCTTTCAAGTTCCTTTATTTTTCCACTTCCTACTTCTTTGATTTTTCCATTATAAAATAATAACTCTAGTATCATATATATACTGTGATGTAATTGTAAATATGGTTCAACCATATTCATTATTCTATACATCCTTTGAATGACATGTCACCATACGTGTGTACGTACAGCTTACTGTCTCCACGTCGTGGTGTAATTGTTATTGAATACATTATTTTTTGCATTTGTATAATAATGATGTATAATTAAAGTAAATAATAAATATAACTTGATAATGATTCTGTATATATGATATAATATCCAATTATATATTATTTAATATCAATAGAATGATATTTTCGCACGTGTGTTTGTACGGATTACCTTCTCCACGAACACGATGAGATTCATTCCCCATCATATCCATTCAAGACTAATTTTCATTTGATGATTATGAATAAATTTTAAAGATGTAATATCATACTGAATATGAATAAGATATATCCTATCCATTAAAAAATTACTTTCATAACAAAGAATATAAAGGAAAATGAATCAGTTAACACCCGAAACGACGATAATATTATAATAATATTAACAAGGCAATATGAAAAGATCATATATGATATCATAATAATGTATTTTATTATTTTATAATCTAATACAAAAAATTCATCATTATACAAGAGTTTAACCTACCCTCTACCAAGAAAAATTACATGGTAATGGTTAATTTAACAATCTCGTCATTATCCGAGTTTGTTTATAGGTAACTCTCTACTGGGACATCTTTATTATCCACATCCATGCATCTCCAAAATGTATTTCAAAAAAAATTTATTCTTTACTAGACAATGGGTTATAGTCATTTATACCCTTATTTTAACATATATGTTTTGAAAGGAATCTTTTTGTCATTTTTCAAACAAGGTACTTTATGACCTTTTTGACAAAATTAAGGTAAGAATGTTTTTTTAACTTAAATGGCAACGACAACTATTTTTTGCCGTTATAAAATCATCAACACATCCCTTACAAGCTTATAAAAATATTTCCTAAATAAATTTTTCCTTTTATATTTATATATATTTTAAATTATTACAAAATATAAAGAGATATTTTTCTAAAAAAGGTTTTGATTTCATCTATGTCAACATATTTTGACGGATTTTAAGCTTATTTGAAGTTGATTTTTTATTATTCAAAACATCAATATTGTATTGAATGTTTTGTGATATGTTTTACTGTGGATGTTTTATTTTTACACCATTCATGGTTTATGGATAAATTATTGACATTTCTTATGCTATTTTTTATGTGAATGTTTATTTTATGATTCAACCTTTTCATATGATTAATGCATTTGACTTAGTATGTGACGGGTGGAGCCCGCTATAGCTTCTCGATGCATAGGAAGGTTTCATGAGACAAACTAGTTTTTTAGGGCAAGGTCTTGACAAAAACTTATTTTTAGTCATGGGACAAGGTTGTGATTATGTGGTTATGAATGTCTAGCATTATGCATTCCATCATTATTAAAGTGGATATTGATATTGAAGGTGATTATTCGACTAGTATAATATCAATAAGAGTAAATAAATGAAATTATTTTGATTTATATTTACCATATTATGATGTAGATTATGTTTAAATGTATTTTTTTACAGTTTTATACAATTCTGTAAATCATTATGTTTATTTGTGGAAGTTCCCACTATATTGTTATCCTTAGTGAGAATCTGAGGTAACCCCTTTATATGTTTTATTTTTCCCAGGATGTGATGAAGTATATTATGACTAACCTGCAGGGATAGTATATGGGATATCAGTTTTGTCCATGGAAACAATGTTGTTTTAATTTTCAATTTTAGGATGTAATGTAAACCTTTTTAATGTATCTATTACTTCAAGGATACTAAACTAATCCATCATTAGAGACTTGACATTTTGTGATCATGCCAATGATATGTAATAATGCACCGACTCTGCGTAACCCGGGTCAGTGCGTTACACATAACATATAGGATTTTTCGGCATGTTAGTCAGAATATAAATCATAATGTCTTGAGAAAATTAAACATAATAATGGGGTGAGTTGAAATTCTTAGTAAGGGTAATAAATACATCTAAAGATATCATAAACATAAAAAATAGGCTTCTGAAATAACTGATAAAATATTAATTTTACAAACAAACTATAAAATTGTGTTGTGGGAGTAAGAGGTAATGAAATAATTCCATTGTAAAACTAAATCATGGACATTTTACATGTAGAATAACCACATGAACCATAAATGTAATTTTTTTTAATGAGGTGATTCATAATGTGGAACATCATAACCAAATAGTCTTGGCCTAATCCCAATACCATAAATACTCAATTTATCAATGCCTTGTTCTAATACCGTAGTTTGTTTCATGGGACATACCGATGCATCGAGGGAATATAATGGGTCCCTACCGAAAACAAAATGAATAATTCATTCATCATATGAGATGGGATAAACATAAAAAACATATACATTAATATTAAATCTAATATATGAAATAAAAATAACAATCCCGGAACATTAATCATAAACACCGACCATTCAGATTAAATTGGTAAATGGTTTAAAGATAGCCAATCCATAAAATAATAATAGTATACCAATAAATTAAATATTGAAGATAATAACATAAAATATGTATCCAAATAACACATTATAATCAACAGGAGTGTTCAAATAAATGAAGTTTCTCTTATAAAATCATCGCGTAATTCTTGAGAGAAATAATCTATTACATTGAAAAGAAGAGTTCTTGTGGATTTTATTTTAAAACTAGACATGAAGTAAGACATAATTTTCATGATAAAATTAGTGATTTTATAAATCTATTGGTTTTGTGGAAACATATTATAAATTTCCCTTAATAATAGGTACGGATTCAATAAATTCCATCGAAAAGGGATTGTTTATCAAGAAGGGTTTTTGAAAATTCATTTATAACATATTGCTCTCCATAAATGATGGTATGATTATTGTTAAAAAAAATATATAAAACATATAAATAGAAATTATTAGGATTAAATATGAATAAATAATAATTCAACGGAGGTAAAAAATAATAAAAATAACCCAAATCAAAATAGAGGTTCAGGTAGATAACCCTTACCTTAAGTTTGAATGTGTTGCTCTCAAGAAAGTAATGTCCTAGAATATAAAATTAGAAATATTTTTATCATAATTAAGAACCTATTTAAAATTTATTTAGTTTATAATAATTTTATTAAGTTCATTATTTAATTATTGATATGTTATAAGATTGAATTATGTCATTCCAGAGACTCTATTTCCTTGGTTTTCTCATTCGGTATATTTGTATATAATAGGGTTTTTCATGTGGAAAATATGTAATTATCAGTAATTGAAACTTTATATAATTAATTAAAATTCATAGTTATTAATGGATATATATATATATATCATTTTTTATGGTATGAGGATGAATCCTTGGTTTATATATTAATGACAATCATATAGATTATTTGGAGGTATTTATATTATTTGGAACTCGTTTTGTCATATAAATTAATACTATGTACATATAATGGTTCCATAAAATTAAGTAGGTTATAATAAATATTTTATAGTATGGTTCAACCATAAAAATTGTTTCATGGACATTAATGATGTAAAAATTTAGGAAAGAATCTTCTTCATCCCCGAATAATGTAAATCAGAACCACACAAATGATGATTTCATTTATTAAAGAGAGAGAGTATAAAGATTAATACTAGTTATTAAAATAACATGGTATAATTAGAGTATATAGATGACCTTGTAGTTAGGAGTATAAATTGGATTGAGTAGGTTTGAGTGATTACTAAGAAAATATAAATTGACATGAAATTAACTGAAAAAGAAGGATGTTTTACCTATTGAAATAATATCTTTCAGAACCTCCTTAAGGAAATAATTTATTGTATTTTAAAAAAGACAAAGAGCTAGTGGTCATGAATAGTGACTATGAAAGGGTATTTGGACAGAAAATTAATGAACATAATGGCTTATAAGAATTTTAGAAGAGAGATGGGGGGTGGGTTATAGTGGATGAGAGAAGGTTTTCCCATTATTTTATTATTTTTACAAATAAAACCAATAATATTGAATCTTTTGAAAAACAAAATTAGTAATAAGACCATGTGAGATCAATCCAATGGTCATTTACATCATCTAGGACTCAAGAATGATGTAAAAATTCACTTATTTAAATTATTTTGTAAATTATGAAATTTCACTATTCACCAAATATTCATGTTTTTTTGAAATATCCCAAAAAGTTCACCATAACCATTTTCGATCTATATAATTTAAAAATGAACTCCATTTTTTTAAATAATTTTCCATATATTATAAATAAAATTTTAAAAAGAAATAACAGTTTATTTGAAAAATATTAATTTTGAAACTCAGATTTAGTTTATATCACATTAATAAATTAATCATGATCATAACCATTAGACCATAAAATAATAATATCAGTCTTTATTCCTAAGGGGAATCTTACTATTCATATTACTATTCATAAGTGTATATGACTATTCCAAAAAATTATATTTTCCTTATAAGACTCTAACTATCTTACTGAACGCAATCGTGTGGGTCAGTTTTTAAAAATTTAAATCATAAATGTTGATAAACATTGTTTTCCTTCTAGTTTATAACAAATTGGTGTATTTTAAGACCTAATGTTCTATGCATTCAACATTATAATTTTTTTTCAAAATCATATGGTGTTACATTATCCCCTCCTTACAATGATTTGGTACTCAAAATTACTTGAATGTTACCTCAAAAATGTATTTGGGTAGTTCCTCATAATATGATCTCAAGGCTCCCACAATTATTCTTAATTATTATTTTTTCCAATGTATCATTAACAGTCGAGTCGCACTATTCCTCAACACTTTTTATTTGGTGTCCAGAATTTGGATAGGCTCTTTATAGTAAGATAGTTCAGGTTCCAACCCTATTCCATCAGAAGTGAGGACATTTGTTGGTTAAGGCATGTACATTCTCAGCAACGAGAAATGGAACACATTGTGTACATTATACATACCAGGTGTCACAGCCAAATGATATAAAATAACTCAAAATCACTCTATAATCTCAAAATGGCCTAGGTACATAGGGCATAGTTTCCCCTTTTTTCCAAATCTTACAAAAACCTTACATGGAGATACTTTTATGAAATCATGATCTCGCACATGAAACACCATTCCTTATATTATCATTATAGAGTTTTTTCTTTCTTTTAGTTTCATGGATATGGCCTTCAATATTCATTATATTTATTGTGGTTTCCTCCACATGCACTGGGTCTAGAAGGCTCCTTTCTAAATCTTCATCCCAACAAGTTAGTGAGAAACATCTATTTTAATAAAATGCATTATATTGTGCCATTTGAAAACATGAATGGATACTACAATTGTAGGAAAACTCCAGTAATAGAAAATATTGATCCCACATACCTTGAATGTCAATTTAACATCATCAAAACATTTCTTATAAGCTTTAGATCTTCATTTATGATTTCTCATCTGTTTGTGGGTGAAAAGAAATACTCAAACGAAGCTCAGTATCCAAGGATTTCGGATGAATTTTATAGAATTTATATGTAAATCATAGATCCCAATTAGAAACAATTGATAGAGGTGCTACTTGATGTCTAAAAAGTTCTTGTATATAGAGTATTTCTAGGAGATTCAGTGGAAAATCATCCCTTATTGCGTGGAAATGTTCATATTTCGTATGTTGATCAGAAATTAACTATATCACATCATTATTACATGGTGTTTTGGGTACACCAATGACACAACCCATGGTGATTTCATCCCATTTCCTTGTCGGAATATGTAAAGTTTTCATTAGTTCTCTTGTATTTTTTTGTTCAACCTTTATATGTTGATAAACTATACATTTTGATACAAAGTCAGGTTTTTCTTGATTCATGTTTTCCCACCATAAGTTTTCCTTCAAATCTCTATACATTTTAGTGATCCTAGTATGTATAGTGAAATTCTCATTATGATACCCATCCAATAGCACCATTTTTATCTTAGGTATAGATGGAATATGTAGCCTCTTCCGAATATTCAGAATTTCATCTTCACTCATAGTGTTAGTCAAGTTCCCATTATTCATAGCATTAATTTTTATTTGAATATTCTCATCATCAGACTATAACGAATTAATTATTTCTAATAAAGATGGTTGGGAAACACTTTGAACATTCATAATCACCACATCAATATTTAATAGATCGATGTACAAAGAATCCGTATCAATAATCATTTGGTTGATAACTCCATGATCCTTCATTATCAATAAATTATCTACCATATTTTTCGTTTTGCACTAGTGCTTAAAATGTTTTTCAAGGTGGTTATTTTTTATTTTTTACATCGGTTTCTAGCTGACATTATTACAAGAGACATTATAAACATTATTTTTTACATCATTTATTTTACAACTGACATAAAAAACACAAACCCGATGCATTTTTCACATTGGTTGATAAAAACCCAACATGGAAAATGCTTCGGAGTCGGGTTTTATTACATTGGTTATTTAATATCCGAGGTGGTATATACTCCTTCATGTCGGTTGTTATAAAACCGACTTCATAAATAACTCCTCTGAAGCATTTATGAAGTCGGTTATTTTCATAAATAACATGATAAACCAATCTTCCAAGTGGTTTCCAATGTTGGTTAAATAATAACTGACGTGAAAACATATCTACTACATTAGTTATTTTATAATCGATGTAAAAAAATATTCATTTACATTTATTACATTGGTTATGAAATAACAGACGTAAAAACCATTTCCCAGGCGTTTATTATGGCAGTTTCCAAATAACTGACGTTAAAACTAATATGAATGCATTTTTTACATTGGTTATAAAATAATTGACTTAAAAAAGACGTTGATTTTAAAAAAAACGATCAACCACTGCTATGGCCTTCCAAAAGAGCTAAAACAGAACAAAAAAATACCAAAAATAGACCAGACCTCCACCCCAATAGACAACCCCCATCACCGATCAACCAAAGCTATGCCATGCCAAAATACCTGAAACAGACCAAAATAATATCGAAAACAGACCAAACCCGACCAAAAACAGACCCAAACCCCCCCACCCCACTGTACAGCCCCCACCACACCCCTGGAAACCCTCCCCCCCCCCCCACCCCACTGGATAGACCCCACCACACCCATGGAAACCCCCACACCACTGGACAACCCCCACCCCCTAGACAGACCCCAAAACCTTGGAAACCCCCCACCCTCCTAGACACCCCCACCCCCTGGACAGTACTCTCATAGACAGCCCTCCCACACCCCCACCCACCCTACGAGACCCCCCCCCCCACACCCCCCGGGACACACCCTGAACATCCCCCCAATCTTATGGACATCCCTACCAGCCTCCTAGACACCCTCCCACCCTCCCACCCCAATGGAAGGACACCACCACCCCCCTGGACACCCCCACCCAACTGGAAACCCCCAAACCAAAAAACAGGACAAAACCCGAACAAAACCTAACTAGACCCCCACCCCCACCCCACTGGACAGCCCCCACCACACTATTGGACACCACCACACCCCTTTATTGTCCCCACACCCTAGACAGCCCCCCCAACCACCCATGTATAACCCCCACCCTTCTGGAAACCCCCACCCCATGAAAATCACTCACACAACCCTGGAAATCCCTCCCACACACCTAACCCCCCCCCCCACCCCACTGGATAGACACCCATGACCTCCCACCCCCCTCCCCCCCCCCCCCCCCGTCGAAACCCCTAGACTTCCCCCACCACCTGGATAGCCCCCCACACCACTGGAAAACCCCACCATCCTGGACAACCCTACCCCCAGGACATCACTCCCACACACCTAGATCCCCCACCCTAATGGACGGCCCCCACACCCCTGGCTAACCCCCCACCCTCTTGAACACCCCCACCTACTAGACAACAATCCCAAACCCCTGGAAAGCCCTCCAAAACCCCTAACCCCCCCTCCCACTAGATAGCCACCACCACAGCCCCAGACACCCCCACCCCACTGGACACCCCCAGACCGAAACAGACCAAAACCCAAACGAAACTAAACCCCCCCCCCCCACTGGACAGTCCCCACTACACCCTTGGACTGCCCCCATCCCCTGATGAACCCCCACACCTATGGACAACCCCCACACCCTCCAGAACACCCCCACCCCCAAGACAACACTCTCACACCCCTGGAAAGCCCCCTCACACCACAGGACACCCCCACACCCCTGGACACCCTGGGACAACCTCCCACTTCCCTAGGCAGGCCACCCACCCACATGGAAATGATCCCAGCCCCTGGACTCTCCCCAATCCCTATGGACAGCCTGGACACCCCCACCCCTCTCGATAGCCCTCCCTCACCCCTAAAAACCCCCTCACCCCATAGGACACCCCCACATCCCTAGACATCCCTTGGATAGCCCCCACTCACCTGGGAAACCCTCCCACCCTCGTGGAAACTCTCCCACCCCCTGAACTGCACCCCCTCCCCACTCTCATGGACACCCAGGACACCCCTCCCCCCCAACAGACAACCCCCCCCCCCCCCCCCGCACCCCTGGATATCCCCTCTTCACTGGAATCCCACCACACCCATGGAACCCCTCCCACCAGACTAGAATCCATACCAGAAAAGCCATCATAAGCAGTCCAAAACAGGAATTAGAGAAAAAATATTAATTCACATATATAAAATTCAAAACAGACAACGAAAAATTAAAAAAAAAAACTAAATCCAACCTAAATGACTACCAAATACACAATTAGAATGACAATATTCAAAACTACATTTTACACTACAAAAAACAAAAAATCAATCAAACCTGTAAAATAATTTTACTATTCCACTTGTATGTGTTTGATGCCTTGAGAATTATAGTGTTGAGGGTCATAAAATTACTACAAGTTAATTGGATAGTATTTAAATGTATAATGAATAAATCAAATGAAATATTATGGAAGAGTTTAAAATGAAATCTTACCTGGTCAAAGTTCACAATTGTTTCAGTTGTTATTATTTCATAAATAAATCTTAAAATTTAATATCTGCATTTGATGACGCATTGTTGTTCATGAAAATTATTTTTGAATGAATGTAATTTCAATATATTATTTTTATGTAATAAATCAAAACATAAAATTTATAAATGGATATATATCTTTAAATTTACATATTTGATCATCTCCCACCTTTTCATTGTGTTTTTTCAAAATTTGACATATCCCCTGTTAGGAAATAATATAAATGGACCAAATTTAAAATTCGTTATATTATATAAAAATGTTGATAAATTGAAACTTAATTTTCCATCATTTTCTGAAAACATTTCTGCAAATCTCCATGGACATATTATATCCAATAAACGGTTTTCCCCCTTGGGAAAAAGCACCTAACATCCAATGATCACTGATAAAAAAAATTCAAGGTTAGTGGTTTTCAATGTTAAATGATAATGAACTCTTTGAGAGAGATGAGTTTCATACCTTTCACAAAAAGGCATCATACAATATTGTGTGACTATATTCTGTTCAAATATTTCAGCAATATAAAGCATTCATTGTTCCGCATCCAATGCAGGTGCTTTAGGGGAAATCAAATGTGAGTCCATGAATCCATATACATATGTCCCATAATTATTCTCAAAAATCATATAAATATACCAAAAACAAAACAAACATAAGTATACATTTTTAATAAATATAACACACCAAAATGGTGTTAAGACTTGCATGGAAAAAATTTACACCACGCTGATGCCCAACTTATCTCATGTAACAAGCTTCATGATATTAGTTTTCAAAATCCCTCATAGTTATTGCACATCCACAAACATGAGTTTCCATTGGAAACTCATAATGATCTGCCAAAAAATTTGAATATCTTGAAAATCATTCAAGACTACTAGAATCTGTACATGATGTCATAGCAATTTTTCTTTGTTGTTTTCTATACAGTATTTCATTACCTATGATGTATTCATGTAAAAAAAAATAGAAAAATATATTAGTTTTCAAATGATAATACAACTGTAATATAAAAATAAAATATAAGATATAATATATGTACCTCTATGGTAATGAGTCACAAATGTCTAGATGGCCAAATTAAAAAATGGTTGATACATTGTCCAACTGTCGTCACGTCATCTATAGGTAATGGTACTCGAGCTGATCTATCTAAAATATCCTGTACAGTGACCCTATGATTCTATACCTCTAATTTTTGATGATGAACGGTATCTCCTATACAATATACCAGACCATATGCAACTATTTAATGATGAGAATCATCAATATACAACTCGCAATATGTTGGAAGCTACGACAGAGGAGTATGATGAAAAATGGGGTTCACATGCTGAGGTGGTGGATTGGGAGCTACTGGAGGAGGCGGAGGATAAATAATGGGGTCTTTAGGGGGAGGTGGAGGAGTGGGAGCTGTAGTCTGAAATTGTCTTTGCATGTATGTAAATATAGACTATACCGATTCTCTAATATTTTCATCCATACTCACATTAATATTATGAACAACAGCCTCCACTGATTCTATTTTATTATAAACCCCCTCAGTGTAAGAATTTGGTGAATGTGGAAACACTTTACATACCGATAAACCTGTTGGATATCCTCGTACATGACCAAGATGTTCGGGCTTTCCCAATGCTGCAGATAAAATATCTTTCCTCTCAACAGCTTTAAATACACCCATGTGAGCTCTACTCTTCAAGAGAATCATTTATTAATTAATTGAAAAATTATGTAATGATTTAAATTATATAAAGAATATAGTTAACTTAAAGAAATAAAATATATATATTACAATCCCCTCAGCTATGATTCTCAAATCATCAAAAAGACATCTCCCTTTTTTCCCATTCGAGCTCTCATCCATTTATCATGACTAGATAGAGGGGCCTCCTCTCCAGAGCTTGAAGACTCAGCTCTTAGTTTTTGTAATTTTTCTGCCATAACCTGTTCTTCCAATAATGTATACCCTCCTAGAGATAATCTATGAGGTTATACATTTTTAGATTGGATCTTCTAATGTCATTTCCTTTTATTCTATCAATTAAGAATAATAAATCATTTACGAAAAATTAATAAGATCATTTATATAAGAAATCTTATAAATGTTTACATTTCCATTAGAAAAAATTAATATTTCTTCTATAATCAAAAAACTTCCTCCATGTGTCTTCATCTATGAAAGAATATATATTACATGAATTTTCATGACTCTTATGTCCAAAAATGAAATCAGATGAGAGGGTTGATTTGAAATCCCTCCATCTCCTAGGAGCCATCGATAAGCATTTCTTCCTGACTCGTCCAGTGTCAGGAATATCAAATTTCATCTAATAAATAATAGGATAAACATATTATATATACTAGAAACATTTAATCAATAGGAAAACAATAGAAAAGGATCGTACCAAAATCGTCTCCCACAATAGAGAGATTATCGCTTTTTCCACACTTCTCTAGTCATCATACACAATGCTTACTTTTCTCTTACCCTGATTTGATACAAAAACTTAAAATATGTTTCATTTGTACCTCTAGGAATATCATCCTCATCAAACTCAATGAGGATCCTCTGATACTGCATACCGGAAATTGAAAATTTTGGTAAACGTGTGCAACCACGTTTACCAACTTTTGAACTCTGTCGTAATGGGAGCACATGAGGAAGATTATGGAACCTCAATAGGATCATGTGATTGTTCCTCCATAGTAGTATGACCAATATACTCATCACAAGAGTCATGTGGTTGATCAACTGATTGATCTGTCATTATCCTTCAAATAAAAACAAACAAACATTAGTTCACAAATATAAAAATTCAAATATTACAATACTAATGTAAACAGAAAATAGAAAATTATACAAAGTTAAGTAATAGTAAACATGGTTAATATGGAAAGAATATTAAACAATGGAAAAGATTATATATATGGTAAACATGGTAAACATGTTAAACCTAGTAATAATTGTAAAAATGGTAAATTAATTGTCATTGAATAAAAATAATAGATATATAATTTATGTATTGGTAAACATGATAAAGTAAACTAAAAAAAATTAGTGAAACTAAAACTTATACTTATTTGTTTTTTATACATGTTTAAATAATGATAAAACATACAATATCTAATATTTTATGAAAATAATAAACGTAAACTAGAAATAAAAAAATGTTACCTGTAATTTTAGGAATGTACAAATGGATTGTTTTCCCAAATTCATTTGTCGTGATCGGTCAATATGGAACAAACCATGTCTTCAACATACTCATCATCATGTTCTGTTAATCATTCCGTGGAAGTAGGGATCTCACGTAAATCATCATCTTCATCATGTTCACCCTCACCAACATATTGTTTTCCCATGTAAAACAACAACACACTTCATGTCTGATTGATCTAATATATAGAAAATTTATTTTTCAGGTGTTTCCATTATAAAATAATCAGATATGTCTTCTTATCTATTCATATTAACATCTGTCATTTCAAATTCATCGTGTCTGACATTGTTGTTACCAAAAAACCATTTACAGTTAAAAACAGGAACATTAATTTTAAAGTAATCAACCTCCCATATTTCATTAATTACATCATAATATGCACTTGATTTAGAAAATGGGATTTTGTCTTTAACACTCGAAAAATGCATTTCTTCTACAAACACCAATACACCACTATTCTAATCTGCACTTCTGTTTTCCTGAGCTTTTATATGAGATGTATATCCATTAAAGTCATAACCGGACCATGTTATCACATTTAAAAATAGACCACCCACTACTCATTTTAATATCTATGATACATCTGATCATCCAAGAAAGGTATTTTTATACCACGATAAGAATGTTTTGTTGTGATCATTTAAAATCCACATTTCATTCTGCTTTGTATTACATTGTTTCAACTCATTAATATGAAATGTGATATATGGTTGAGCATCAGCAATGTTATTCAAGATGTATAATTCTAACTTCATCATCTATTCAACTGACAATGATTTTACATTCAAAGCACAAATCCCATTTCCCTCATTATTAACTCATTCATGGTTAGGAGGATTCAAACCTATGTGCTGCACTACAGCCATGTAGCTCGTACAAAACTCTGCAGCCTCCTCAGAAATATACTTTTCAATAATGGAGGATTCAGGTCGATATGTATTCTCAACATACCCCTTAAATATTTTCATATACCTTTCAAGAGGATACATCAAACGAAGATATACAAGTTTACAAAGCTTTATTTCTTGAACTAGATGCTTCATTAAATGCACCATTATATCAAAAAAAGTTACAGGAAAATAAATTTTGAATTGAAAAAGAATACAAATTGCATCATTTTCCAAATATTCAAATCATTCACATCAATCACCTTATTACAAATTGAATTGAAAATTCAACACAACCTCGTTATAGTATATCTCACAAGGATGGGAAATATTCCATGCAATTCAACTGGTTCAATTTGTTGCATCATGATGTGAAAATCATGAGACTTCATACCTATCAACTTTAAGTCCTTCAATGAGAATTTTTTTTACATTTGAAGAATAACCTTTAGGCACTTTGATATCATGAAGACATTGACACATGATAATTTTCTCCCTCTTGAATAATGTATGAAAAGCCCGGGGAAGAAAAGTTCGTCTTCCATTAGAAGTGTGAGCTAACTCCAAACATATTCCCGTTGATAGTAAGTATAATCTTGCATTCAACCCATCTGTTGGCATTCCATTAATATCTAACAATATTAAAATCAAACTATAATAGATATTCTTCTCTATCTGTGTGACATCAATATTATGTTTAAATTCATTATTTCTCCAAAATGGTAGCTCGAAAAATATTGACCATTTCTTCCTAATATGTCTTTAATTACCATATTTATGTGCCTTTCCCAATGCCACATCATGGTTTTCCACCCTCTCAAAATATAGATCAGGGGATAATGGTTTTGGAGAAATGTCAAAATTTTTTGATCCATTGAAAGACTTTTTTAGTCTTCTATAATAGTAATCCATAGGCAAAAACATTCGATGACCCATGAACATTATTTTCCTCCCATGATGCAATTGACAATATGAAGTCTGTATTTCGAAAATTGGACATGCTTTATGCTATTTGACACTGTATCCAGAAAAATTTTCATATGATGGGAAGTCATTTATAGTGAACATAAGCACAACATGCAGTTGAAAATATTCCATTTTATAAGAATCATACACCCTAGTACCATCCTCCCATAAAAGTTTCAAATCATCAATCTATGGTGACTAGAAAACATCAATAGAATTGCTGGGTTGCTTCAAACCAGAGATCATTATACTCAACAAGACTTATTTGAGCTTCATACAAACTTTAGGAGATATTTTGTAAATTACCAATTAAATAGGCATTGAACTATGTGTGTTACTGGGGGTTCGGTATGAATTCATTCCATCTTTCCACAACCCTAGTATTAGATTTATAATTTCATTTCTGAATATTGGATACATCTCATAAATTTTCATCCATTGGGGACAATCATCTGGATGAAGTATTTTTACATCACATATCTTCTCATAATAATGCCATCATAACCTTTTTTCATCACGTGATTTAGAAAATAAACATTTCTAAAGATTAATTATGGGAAGATACCAAAATACCTTGGAAGGGATCTTTGTAATCTCTACATCAGCATGTGATTTTTCATTCACCTTATACTTTGATGTCCCATATTTTGAACACATTGATAGAAATTCATATTCCTTCCTATATATCATACAATCATTTGGACATGCATGTATTTTCTTGTATCCAAATACCATCAGGAATTGTATTTTCATGCCCTTATAATGTGAATCTGGAAGATCGTTATCTTTTGGAAGAATGTATTTCATCAATTATAGTTGCTCTATAAAACAACTCTCACTCCATCCATGTTTACCCATCAGGTTAATCAATCTTAACACCACCAAAAAACAATAAAATCTGTACAACTAAGATACAATGGTTTTTCAGCATCATAATATATACGTTCAATTGTCGGTTCTATCTCAATTTTTTCTTCTGCAATATCATGAATCATTTCTTCAATTCCATTATAGTTACGATCCTATGAATCATCATCATCAGTAGATCTAACATTCCGTCCAGTTTCACCATGCCAAATCCAAGGGTAGTAACTCAGATTAAAACCATGTCAAATCAGACGATCTTTTATTTCTCTAATTTTCATCATCTTCATATTTAATCATTTCAGTCATGGAATGAATGAATTGTCACTACTTGGAACATTTCATTTAGAAAATTCCAAAAAGGCATCAACACCTTCCTCATACCCATTACTCATTTAATGTGACATAATCCAACTTCGACTAATGATTACTTATAACAAAATATCAAAATTATACATATTTTTAAGATAAAAAAAATATATATTTATATGAAAAATATCATAATTTCAATGTAAAACAAATTTGAAATATAAAATATATCTATAAGTATTTAAAAAAAATATGATTGTAAATGAATTTAAAAAGAAAATATAGTTAGATATAACAATTTTTAATTCATTATGGATCCTTTATTCTTAAAGTTCACAAACAATAAATCTTGGTGCAACTAGATACCAAATTCATCATTCTATAAAAAAGAAATATGAAGTATAAATATTAAAATATATATACATTAAATACTAAAATTTACATAGATCGTAATGATTTGAAACCTCTCAACATCCCTCACCCCTCTGGACAGTCCCCACCCCCTGGACACCACCCCCACCCCCACGGACACCACCCCCACCCTCTTGGACACCACCCCCATACCTTTAGACACGACCATCCCCTTGGACACCCCCACCCCTCTAGACAGCACCCCATCCCCGTACAACCCCCACACCTCTAAATAGCCTCCCACACCCCCTTGGACACCCCACCCCTCCTAGACACCACCCCCAACCCATACTGCATTAGACACCCCCTGGACAACCCCCAACCCTCTAGAGAGCCCCCAAACCCTCTGGAAAGGCCCCCACCCCCTTGTACAACCCCCTACCACTTTGGACATCCATCCCACCCCCTTTGACACCCCCTAGACACCCCCACCCCATTGGTCACCACCCCCACCCCCATGGACACCCTATGGACACCACTACCCCCTTGGACCCCCCCCCCCCACCCCCACTACCTAGACACCACCCCCAGCCCATTGGACACCACTGGGACACCACCACCCCCTTGGACAGCCCCACCCCTCTGGATAGCCCCCACACCCTTGACAGCTATCCACCCCTCTCGACAGCCCCCACCCCCTTGGACACCCCCCCACATGGACACCATCTCCACCCCCACCCCCTTGGACACCCCCATCACTCTGGACAACACCCCCGCCCCCCCGGTGGAAAAACCCCCACCCCTTCGACACCCCCACCCCCATGGACCTCTCCCCCACATGCCCATCTACTCCCCCACCTCCATGAACACCTTGCACACCCCCAAACACTCTGGATAGTCTGTAGACCCCTCAGGACATCCCCCAACCCTCTGGATAGCCCCCCCAGACAACCCTTTCCCCTCTCGACAACCCCACACCCCCTGGACACTGAAAACCCCCTTGGACAACCAACTCACCTCCCTAGAAACCACCACACCCCCTAGACACCCCTATCCAATTAGACATCCCCCTAAGCCCCCTCATCCCCTAGACACCACCCCAACCCCCTTTGGCATCCCCTGCACCCCCTTGGACAACCCCAACCCCCTTTGACATCCCTCGCACCCCTGGACACCACCCCCACCGACTTTGAATCCCCTTGGACACCCCCACCCCACTGGACAACCCATCCAACCCCCCTGGACACGCCCACCCACTTGCACAGACCCTCCACCCCCTTGGAAACTCCCTGTACGCACACACACACATGATAGAACACAATAAAATCATAAAATTGCATGATATAACTTCGATAGGATTATTTTACAATAAATTAATTTACCATGGTATAAATGAACACTATCAAACTCACCATGATAGCATGAACAATGAAAAATAACATCTCAAAAAATTATTTTAGGGCATCGCCTAAAATAAAAACTGAAAACGTTTCATGTGGGGAATACTTGAGTGTTTTGAGTCGACCTAATAGATCTGATGATAATAAATATAAAGAATTATGTTGGAAAAACGAGGCTAGAGGGAACGCCATCAAAGAATCGTATCTAGGTTTTCCACGTGGGAGAGACGAGTCGTAGGTCACCTGATCGAAGAAAATAGAATGACTGAATACGAGGTGTAATAAATCATTTAAGAGATTTATCATGTTGTTTATTTAATAACCGATATGTTAAAAAAAATTATAATGTTTATAAAGTCGGTTATTTAATAACCGATGTAGAAAAAAAATTATCACATCATCTATAAAATAACTGAGGTTATAAATGTCTCTTATCACGTCAGTTCATCTGATAATGGACGTGAAAACTTGATGAGATTTGCATCATCATGTCGGTTTTTTATAACTGACCTGATAAAGTTCCAATCATTCCTTTATGACGTCAGTTATTTTATAACCGACGTGATAAATATTTCCAGATTTGATTTTCACATCGGTTATACAATAACAGACTTAAAAAATAAAATCTCAGTATATTTTAAGTCGGTTATAAAATAATCGATGTAATAAATTGATCCTAATTGATATATCACATCGGTTATAAATTAACCGATGTGATATATCCATTATTAAAGCATTGCACGTTGGTTATATAGAAATGACGTGAAAAATGCCGACGTGTTAAACGTTTTTTCCACTAGTGTCAGGGTGTTTGTGAATTGTACAATCATAATCTATTATTAGTTCAATCCATAACCCTTTACTCATGTTGAGTTCTTATTGTGATAATATAAACTTCAGACTCTTGTGATATGGATATATCTCACATCTTTAACCATAGAGATAGTGTCTCTATATTTTTAGAGAAAATATCACTGCAGCTAACTCAATATTATGAGTATGATAGTTTTGTTCTGGATTTTTTAACTACCTTGATACATAGGAAATAAACATTATGTATAAGGACACATCCATGTCCTTTCATTGATACGTACCTATAGATCACGAACACATCACTCCCATATGGTATGGTAAGGATCATAGAATTCCCGAGTATCCTCTTCAATTCATCGAAAAAATTGTCACATTGTATTGTGCATACGAAGTCACCCCATTTATTGTTAACATGGTCAATGAGTTGGATAAAAAGGTGATATTTTAAATGATGTGATGATAGTATCCTTCTAAAAAAATAAAACTACATTCCTTAGTTAGGTTTATTAGAGTTGGCAATTCATTCACAACCTTTGTCTTCAAAGGATCAATTGATATTCCATCTTTAGACATAGTGTTTCCAAGAAAATAAGTAATTGAATCCAAAAATTAGTCTTGATATTCTTCTTATATAATTCATTTCAATAAAAATTATTCAACATAATGTATTATATATTTCCATGATCATCATAGATATTGGAGTGTACCAAAATATCATCAATAAATACCACCACAATGACTTTAAGATATTCCTTCAATTATCTATTGATTAGATAAATGTAAACACACAGTTCATTAGTCAGTCCAAATAGCATTAATTTATACTCATAATTCTCATACCAAACTCGAAATATTGTTTAAAGAATGTATTACTTAATCACAAGCAACTGATGACATCCAGATCGTTGTTCATTCATAATAAAATATTGAGCTCTTTGATGTTGATCTAATAAATTATCATAGTGAGGTAGGGAATACTTTACCTTTATTGTTTTAGGATTTATATCCATGTCCCCAGTGCGCAACATCCTAGATATATCTTTCTTATTAATAAATAGAACATTTTCTAGACATTGAGAATCCATTGGGATTATAAATCCTTTATAACTCAATTAAACTTGTAGTTTTTTATGTTCCACTAATTCCACAGTGACTACTCTATAAGGGGAATTTGATATTGTACATTAATCATGAATTAATTATATCGAAGACAAAATTTCATTCTCTAGAGGATGTCCAGGTAAATCCTGTAGAAATATATCATCATATTCCTTTAAAATTGGTACATACTATATTTTAACATTTATTTCCTCACAAGTAGTTATTGCATTCCATTGTACCTCAATAATTGAATTAAGAAGAGATATTAGGGGTGGGTATATATGAGAATTAGATGGTGATGTTTTTACCCTAATGATAAGGGATTCTACATTGTCCCCAGAAATCATAACCCCCTTCTAATCACAATAAATTTTCACACCATGGTTCAAAATCCAATACATACAATAGATTATATCATATTTAATCATGGGTTAGACAATAAAATCAGAATATAAAGAACATTTATATGACATAATAGGGATTTCATGGCACAAAATTGTTTCAATGATACATACATTATGATTTTCGACTAAAAACTCCTTTATTAAATCAATTTAAAAATATCTACTTTTCATAGAAAATTGTAAAGATTTAAAATAATGTGATAATATGAATAAAATAAATCATAGGATATGTTTGAGGAAACAATTAATGTTCTTACAACCACATCATTAAGAACTTCATCCTCTACAACTGTGACCTTATAAGCTTTTCCTTTCTCTATTGGACTTATTTAAGGAATGTTTCCATGAACCTTATTACATTCATGTGAATAATGTCCCATCTACCTACAATTATAGCATTGATCATTGGAAACTTATTTCTTCCCCTCACAATCTTGAGATAAGATGCATTTTCTCTAATCTAGTAACATGCCCCCATTCTATTTACGCATATGCAATGGTAATTATTCTAAAAATTACTTCAGGATGGATGATCAACTCTTCTCTTCTTCCCCATTTCTTAATTTAATTTTCCAAAGTATTTGGAACACTAATTTTTTTTTGTAAAGTCATAATATTTAAAAAATTCATTTTCTATATTGATATCACTTAAGACTATATCTTCATTGGATGATAAACATTGGGAGACTAGTTCTGTTCATAGGAATGGTTTTAAAAAACATAGTAATTGATAAATTTTTCTAAATATATTACGTATGTAGTCCACAACATGCCTTTCCAACATTGTAATGTTGGCCTCATACTTCTTAACATTTTCATCCTCTTTCTTCCCAGATTCAAGAATTTCCTCTGCATGTCCAATCTTTCTTTATAGGGGAAATATTTTTCAATTTATATTTCCTTAAAATCCCTATATTTCATCTCCTATATTTCAACCTCCTCATTATTTTATTAACAACAACCACAAATCTATATCTCTCGATAGATGATAAACTATCATGACAACCTTCTCAATTTTGTTACATCCCAAAGAGACAAATATAATGTATATGGAATATATCCATGATCATCTAGAAATGTGTTTGTAGTCCCATTGAATGATGGATTTTGTTGTTTCGTAAAGCAATCTAACATATCTACTGCATGTTGTGGATCCGGATACTCCATATGGGTAATGATATTATTCATAACCTGAGTATGTTTTCCCTATATATCTATATAATTATCTGGACCAGTCGTAGCTCCAGATCAATCTTTATTATTTTCCATGGGAGGGAAATCCATATATGGGATACACACATTCATGTGGTTTCCATTACTTCCACTAAGATCCATTTCTAAATAATGACATTCTCTATATTAGGTTAAGAATTATAATGTAAAATCATATGCTATCAAAATACTTGGGATAATATAAATCATATGCATGGATAATCCCATAATCACATATATGGTTGAATTGAAAAAAAATGTACATTTAACTCATTCATAATGGATTTTAAAGAATCTTTGAATTACACATAGCATATCCCCCTGGTGTTTCAAAATAGGTGGGCAGTATAGCCAGTTGTCTTGTACCTGGATACTGAGGGTTAGGCCAGAATCTTATTGTAATAGTTTTCACTCATTGGTACACGTGTGCTGGAACCATGACCTCTTGTAGAAATTTGAAAGGGATGTAATTTCTAGAAAAATAAAATAAAACTATTCTTTACCAAAATACAATGATGTTATTCATGTTTTATCCTCAAAGACTTTCAGAGGGTTTTGTTCCATTATCTATGTTTTCTAAATCTTGTTTCCATGTTTTCTACTAAACCTTCTATGATTCCAAATGTATGGACCTGAATCTGGTTTCCCAGACCTAGTTCCTTATTTAATTAAATTGTAAAATAAATAAGGAATATACAATCCAGTGGACCAGGAAGTTCTGTGTCATTAGAGAAAAGATACATACATATGTTCAGCATTACAACTTGAAACGAAAAGGAAACATGGAAATTCCTTTAACAATATCCATAAATACTAGGTCATTTTAGCAAGTCCATAATAATATAAATCATTATTTTATATGAAAATGAAATATAAGAATGTGGTGAGATCAAATGCTCACTATGGGTAAGCAATACATTGGAAGATATTATAAACATTAACATTAGGCATGTGGAAGAACTAAAAATATACGATTTAACAAAAAAAACATGAACCCATTATTTCAGGAATAAGAGATGAATAAATAATGACGTAATAAAATGTAGTCAAGTGTATACTAATAGTAGAATAACAACCTGTACCATAAATACTTTTTTAATAATGGAAGAACGTATAATTTGGGACATCATGACAATATTATCAAGGCCTTGTTTTAAGATCGTTTGTTGTCTCATGAAAACAACCAATGTATCATGGGGATATAGAGGGCCCCACCCAACACATAATATGTCTAATGAATTCCCCATATAAACATTTATTAACATAAAAAACACACACATTCATATTTAATGTAATATATTAAATGTATATAACTTTTTATGAACATGAAACATAAACACTAACCATTCGGTGAAAATAGGTGAATGGTTTTAAGACAGAATATCCACCAATAAAATAATCCTAAACCATTAAATTAAACATGATATATGATACCATAAAATATTAATACCAATAGTATATAAGAATAAACCATATTTTTTAAATATATGATGATACTCTTATATGATATTCAAGTAATTCTTGAGATAAATACTCTTTTACATTGAAAATAAGTGTTTATTTAGAAAGATAATTGTATAAAACTTGAAGTTAAGTAAAATAGTTATTTCATAATAAAATGAGTGATTTTAAATATATAATGATTTCCAAGGATATATTATAGTGTTCCCATGAAAACATGTAAATGTTTGATGAATTCCTCTAAAATGATACGATATATCAATAAAACTTTTTGAATGATCCATTTAAAACATATAGATCAAAAAATATGATTGTTTAACTTTAGCTGGAACACATATATAAAACATTTATATATAAATTAGGAGTATTACATATAAATGTATAAGTATTTAATTTAAGTAAGTAGATAATAAAAGTAACCTGAATGAAAATGGAGGTTCGGGTAGAAAACCCTTACCTTAATTCTAAATGGGTTCTTCTCTTGAACATAAAGTCCTGGAATATGAAATTATAATTATTAGTAACTTATTTCAGAACTCATTATACACTTAATTAGTTTTTCATGATTTTATTATGTTCACTATGTCCTTACTTATAAGTGATAATATTGAATTCCTTCATTTCAGAGTCATGATTTTCATTTCCTTTATGATCGGTATAATTGTATATGATAGTGGATGTTCTTGTGGAATGGGTGTAAAAATATAGAGTTGAACTTATTTATAATTTATGAACATCTAGAAGTATTAATTTATATATATATATATATATCATTTGTTCACATGGTATGAGGATGAATCATTGGATGAAATATTAATGATATTCACTTAGATAATTCTGTGGTATTTTGATTATTATGAACTATTTTTGTCATATAAATTAGTAATATGTACATATATTGGTTACATAATGTTAATTTGGTTATAATAAAATTTTTCGAGCCTGTTTTGACCATAAAAATGGTTTCATGATTGGTAATGAATGAGAAATTGAGGAATAAAACATCATCATCCAACGAAGGCTGTAAATTGGAAACTCACATTCAATGATTTAATTTATATGAGAGAGAGATATATAGATAGAGAGTTAGAATATAGATAATGGTTATCACATTAACATGGTATAATTATATTATATAGATGATGATAGAGTTATCAAGATCAATTGGACCGTGGAGGTTAGATGAATATATGAAAATAAGATAAATTGAAATGAAACTATATGAAAAAAGGATGTTTACCTCTTGAAATAACTTCTATGAGAACCTCCTTAAAAGAATAGATTTTCTACTTTTGTCAAGAACAAGAGATCCTAGTTGTGGGGAGTGATAAGTGAAGGGAATTTTTGTAGAAGATAAATGAGCATAATGGCTTAGAGGAATGAAGAGAAGAGGGATTGGGGGGTATTGTGTGGGAGACGAGGGGTTTCACATTATTTTACTCATTATTTCATTAATTTTCAAAATACAAACAATAGTATTAATTCTTGTGACCAACAAAAGTAATAAGTTCTTGTTATTTTGACCCAAATAGTCATTTAAATCAGACATGACACAATAATGATCGATAAATTCACTTATTTAGAATATTTTATAAATTGTCGAATTTCACTAATGATCACAAAAATTCAATTATTTAATAAAAAGACCAAAAATTTCACAAAAACCATATATTTATGTGTATAATTCAATAAAAAACTCAATTTTTTAATTTTTTTATATGTGATTAATTTAATTTTTAAATAAAATGATACTTTATTTGAAAATTAATAATTATATAACTATAATTTATTTTATATCACATTGAAAATATAATCAATATCATAACCATAATTCAAACAAGTAATCTTATTATCCACTATTCTTAAGGGTCTTATTAAAATTCATTTTACTATTCACAAGGGTATGTTACTGTCCACCAAAAATTATATCTGTCTTATCGGACTCAAAATATCTTATTGAACACAACCGTTTAAATTAGTTTTTGGAAATTCATATCCCAGAAGTGAAAAAATTATGTTTTCTGGATATGTTATAACAAAGTTGTGTTATTTAGAGAAATAGTGTTTCATGAATTCCATATTAAATTTATTTGTCAAATCGTCGGGGTGTCACGCTAGTGTATCTATTCTGAAAACCGTTGCACCTCTACCGATTTCCTGATCTATGATCTGAGAACAGATTGTCGATCCCTAAATTGAGGCCTTCACAACAGTAGCCACTAATCGAGGATCCCAAAATGTGTTATTTTTTAAAAAAGATTATGATGAACATATATAAAGAATGAACTAATTGTATGTAAATTTAAAGATATTTGCATAGATAAATTATTGTGTTGGTGCATCCATCGACGATTGATAATGAAAAAGAAGAAACAATTATAAAAATATTTATTTTTCAAAGAAAACGTAAAAACAAATACCAAAAGGGGATGAAATCCTACCATGAATAACTTGTTAAACGCTTCTTATGAGTCCATTATGGTCCCACATCAATCCTACAAGGACTCTACGGTGATTTATCCTTTATTAAATGAATAAGGGAGGATGAGTGGTTGAGAAAATGAGGGAGAGAGATAGTTTAGTAGAGAGGGAGCGATTGAATTTTAGGCTATCCCAAATTATAATTCCATATATCTATATTTATAATCATCTCACTCGGTGTGGAATCCAAAAATACTCCATTATCTGATTTTATTTCATTCTACGGAAAAACACCCAATTTAGAACTTAACAACGGTCTTGTATTTCCCATATATGACCATGATCATATGTTATATGATTTTACATTTGAGATAAAATAATTATGTTTAATTATTTTATTTATTATTTTTCCCATGGGTGACTTTTCTCATATATATCTAATGTTCGCAAATGTTATACCCTTCCCAGGGTAAATGACACATTATAGAGTTAACTATAGACTAAAATTTTCTAATCTAAGTTACCATATAAGTGTTTTCCAGGTTCTATCATTGAGAACATATAAAATATAATAAGTAATTTTTAATAATTTATTATGGGAACATAGTTCCTCATAATTGCATGTCCTCTCAGCACTTACCCTTGGAAATATATGTAGAATTATTCCAAAATCTTAGAAGGAAAAAATTGGGTATCTTTATCATGTACTTCAAATAGAGGGTTGTTTTATTAATAAATAATTTTCACATTTTTATATTACATTATATTCAAAAATATTATAGGATTAAAATGTGTATCATTTTTGACACATAAAAATTATTGTGTGTGAATATATTTTCACAACTAATTACATTATATATAGTTCTTTCACCTAAAATGTTTTATGTGGAGTTAACTTATTGAGTAGTTTTTATGTTGTTTATTAGAATGCATTATATTTTATGTTTTCCTATTATTTATATCTTATATTTCATGATATAATAACATCCAACAAGAAATTATTTCATAGTGATATGGGATGATTAGTTTGGAATATGATTTTGCTAACCTTTGGGTATTGGTATATAGTATGCTTTATATAACCTTGGTAAATGAGCTGGGTCTTGAAATCCACGACTCCCCGGGCTTGTTAGAGTGAGTCTTTGTTTCTAGTGACACATTATTTTAGTGATTTTCTAAATATTTTCATTGTGATATTACATATTTTAGTTTTTATTACAGTTATTTTATATTTATTCCCACATTATTGGTTCTCTATGGATGTTATATAAGACAGTCCTTTATATTATTTAATTTATAGTTTTATAAATATATGTTGGTAGTCTACTCAGGGTCATGTTGATCATTGGCCTGTATCTAAAAATTAGATGCTTATTCTATGGAATTGTTGAATCAATTTTAGGTTTCCTCAATAGTGTAATTGGATTATTCAATTGATATTGAGTCACTGACAATATTTCATGTGAGGAAGATATAAATTAATGACTATCCTCTTATTAATATTATAGTAACTATAGATATTAATGTATAAGATGTCAAAAGGGTTTAATATTCAACTAATGGATAATGTTTTATTTTTTATTTTACTCCTAGTCTACCAATTTATTTCCCATTTCTTATAAGACTAATTCTAGGTATAATATTTGAATATGCATCTAGATATAAAGTATCAACGATAAGTCTCTGGTACAGATAATGGAAAATATATCCAAATTGAATAAAAATACCATAAGATAGATATAAAAAATAAATTCGTTGGATTTCTGAAGAGGTATGATGATTTACATGGGAGATAAATAGTTTTATTAGAATAATGAATTAGATATATGGTTTTACATATAATTTTTTTGAAAAGGAGTTATACAAATATAAAATGGGAGCCTTCCTAAAAGATAACATTTGAGAAATGGAATTGATTGAGTGATCTTCTTTGCGTAATTGGAAAGATAGAACTAGAGAGGAAAGATGAGATGGGATGGGACAACATATGAGATTTTGGATTGAAATATAATATTATTGTCCCGTATATTTTAATTTTATTATTTTATATATCTGAAAATATATTCAATTAGATTATGGTTTTATTTATTAACTGTTTACTACTATTTTTTCTTGTTTTCTACAGTTTAATTTATTGTTGGGACATCATTGATTATATATTTTTATGAATTTTTAGTAAATAATTTTTACAATTATATTTTTTCAAATTAAATTATTTACGAGTAATGAAGATATTTATATGTCATTTGGAAAACTAATTTTAAATTTGGTGAGGCCACTTGATGGTTAAATCCATTGAAATAATAGATACTATAAAAATACCACTTTAGATCTAGAGTGAATGTGACATTCTATTATAGTTACGTTTGTTTTTTCTATGTTGATTATTATTTGTTGAATCATAGAGTTGTGTTTCGAAATGATGGAACATAGGTATTACTTATATGAGAATAAATAGTTTATATTCTATTATTGAATTTAAGGTCCTAGAATATAAAATTATACTATTTAGTAACAAAATTAATAACCTATTATACATGTATTTAATTTATTATGATTTTATTTTGTTCAATATATCCTTATTTATAAGTGATAATATTGAATTCTGTCATTTGAGAGTCTTGATTTGCATTGTTTTCATGATCGGTATATTTGTGTATGACTGTGGATGTTCTTGTGGAAAGGACATAAATATATAGAATTGAAACTATATATAATTTATGAACATCTAGAAGTATTAGTGGATATATATATATATATATATCATTTGATTACATGGTATGAGGATGAATTATTAGATGAAATATTAATGATAATCACATAGATTAATTTTTTTTATTTTTTTTATTAGGAACTAGTTATGTCATATAAATTAATAATATGTACATATAAAATTTTTAATACATTATTTAGATTATAAAACATATTTTCATGTCTGGTTCAACCATACAAATGGTATCATGACTAGTAATGAAGGATAAATTAATGAAAAAAACATCATCGTCCAAAAGGTTGTAAATTGGAACCTCATAGATGATGATTTCATTTATATGAGAGAGAGCCAGTGAGAGAGAGTTAGAATATTGATATTGGTTATTACATTAACATGGTATAATTATAGTATATATATGATACTAGAGTTATAAGGATCAATTTTACAGAGGAGTTAAGGAGAATATATTAAAATATGATAAATTGAAATGAAAATAAATAAATAAGAATAATGTGTTACATCTTGAAAAAACGTCAACTAGAATCTCCTAAAATGAATATGGTTTCATCTTTTGACAAGTCCAGAAGATCCGAGATGTGGGGAGTGACTAGGGAAGAGAATTTTGGCAGAACATTGACATGATTCAAGCCTTATATGAATGAATAGAAGTGGGAGTGGGGGGGGGTGGGGTTATAGTGGAGGAGACGAGGGTATTTCAATTTTTCAACTCATCATATTAATACCTTTCTGAAGACAAACAACAGTATTAATTATTTTAAGAAAAAATAAAATATGTTTCTGTGAGTTATAACCAATGTTAATTTACATCAGCAATGATAAAATCATGTTGTAAAAAATAAATTATTCATCATATTTTATAAATTATAAAATTTCACTAATCATAAAAAATCTTGTATTTCAGAAAAATCCCAAAAATTCATAGTATCCATTTCTTATGTGTATAATTCAAAAACTAACTCCATTTTTTAAATATATTTTTCTAAATATGATTACTATAATTTTCAAATAAAACAATACTTTATTCGAAAAATAGTAATTATAAAAATATAATTTGTTTTATATCACATTGAAAAATTAATCCAGGCCATAACCTGAATTCAATAACATAATAATACTATTCACTATTCATAATGTTATTATTAATATTAATTTTACTATTCATAAGGGTATGATACTATCCACCAATAATAATTTTTGTGCTATGAGACTCTAAATATCTTAATTAACACAACCATGTATGTCTGTTTTTGAAAATTCACTTCACATAGGTGGAAAAATTAGTTTTTTTGGATATATTATAATAGTGTAGTTATTTAGATACTTACTGTTTCATGAATTTAATATTAAATTTATTTGTCAATTCTTGGGGTGTTACACTAGTGTTCTATTCCAAATACTACCACACATTCGCTGCTTGCCTGATCTGAGATCCCAGAAGTAACTATTAATCCCTACCATGAGACATTTACAATAGAAGAAACAAATCGATGATCCAAAAATGGGTTGATGTTTACAAAATGGGATGATGAATATCCACAATGAACAAACTAATTGCTGGTAAATTTAATTATTTTATCATAGATCCATTACTGTGTAAGTGCATCCATCGATGATTGATAATTAAAAAGAAGAAACAATGGTCAAAAGAGTATTTTTTAATGAAAACGTCAAAATAAAGACCAAAAAGAGTAGAAAACCTACATTGAATTGTCTGTTAAACGCTTCATATGAGTCCATTACGATCCCCCAATAATCCTTCAAGGTATCTATGGTGATTTTTCTGTTATTCAATGAATAAGATAGGATGAACGGTTGAGATGATGAGATTGAATGAGAGTTTAGAAGATTGAAAAATAGAATTAAGGGTTATCCAAAATTTAATTCGCTAAATCTATATTTATAAGCATCCCTCTAAGTATGGAATATGAAACTCATGCACCATATAATTTAATTTAATTCTTAATAAAAACACTATATTAAGAACTCAATTGCGGTCTTGGATTTCTAATATGAGGCCCTGATCCAAATTTATATGTTTCAGCATTCACGATTAAAAAAATAAATTTTATTATTTTATTTATTATTTTTCACATGGATCACTTTTATCATAGAAATATTGTGCTGACAAAATTTATTCCCCACATAAGGTAAATGCCACATTTTTTAGTTAACTATGACCTCTAATTTTTAATCCATGTTACCATTGGTGTGTTTTTAAATTTTTGTCCTTTGGATAGTATAAAATATAATAATCATTTTTTTATAATTTCTTCTAGGAATAAAGGGCCTCATAATTACACGTCGTCTAAGCACCTACCTCTAAAATTATATGAATAATTATTCCAAAATATTAGAAAGAACTAATTGGGTATCAATATCATGTCCTTTATATAGAGTCTTATTGAATAAATATTTAATTATCCCCATTTTATATTTTATTATATTCACCAATATTGTAGGATTAAAATTTGAAACATAATTCAAACATAAAAATGATTTTGAGTGAAGATATTGAAAGGCCTCATTACATTTTTTAATGTTATTTCACCTGCTGAGTTTTATGTGGAGTTAAATAATTGGGGGGTTTTGTTTTAAATGGATAATTATTAAATAATGATGGTTTATTATCATAATGGACATAATTATATTCCATAAACCATGTTAGGAGGTCAGATTACTTAAATATAATTACGATATATGTATGTGGAAATTTTTTATTGTGTCTGTTAAATATGTAAACTCTAATGTTTTTTTAATTTGACTATTATTATTATTTGTATTATTGAGTGATATAGTAAACTCAGAATTCATAAATTGGATTTGGTCACATTGTATAAATATTTAATAATGTCCATATAGTTGGGTTTATGGTTCCCTAGTAGTTTCTTTTGTCAAATGTGTTAAAGTGGAATAATATATATACATTTTTATAGAACATGATAAAATTTTGTTAAATTGTATTTTAATTTTACTACTACTTAGAAAATCATATAATTAATTTAATGTAGAGTGTAATGGGATACGGGTAAATCCATTTGACTTAATTATAATTAATACAAATTATTAAATTGATAATTCAAAAAATTATATTTATAAACAAAATTTCATGGGAATTTTTTTTATTTCAGAATTTTTGAATCATTTCAGAACAATTAAATAAATTTTTATTTCAAAAATATTTTCAATATATTGGACCAAATTAATTGTGAGATTATCTATGTTTCATATGCCTAAAAAATGAAATTATAAATTAAGTAATAATCGATTATCTTATAAACATTTTATAATCTATTGATTTAATATTTATATTCTAATATTGATTTCATTAGTTTATTTTGTTTTGATGATGTTTTATTTGGAAGAATTATATTTTATTGTTTTCAATTATTTCTATCTTCTATTTCATGATATAATAACAACCAATAAATAATGATTTCATTGGTATATGGGATTATTAGTTTGAATTAATATATTGTATCCTATTGGGGATTGGTCTATAATATGCTTTATATACGCTTGGAAAATGAGTTGAGTCACAAACGCCATGACTACCCTATCTAGTAAGAGTGTACCTTGGTTTCTAGTGACACATTATATTAGTGATTTGATCAATTTATTATTTATGATATTATATATTATATTTTTTCTTACAGTTATTTTATAGGTCTTCCCTCTTTATTGGTCCTTAATGGTTGTTATAGAAGAAAATCTATTATATTGTTTAATTGATAGTTTTATAAATATATATTGGTAGTTTACTTAGTGTTTTGATGATTCTTGGCATGTATAAAAAAATTAGATTCCAATATTATGGAATTATTGATTCGATTTTAGGTTTCCACATTAGTGTAATTGGATTATTCCATTTGAGATTGAGTAACTAACAACATATCTTCTAAGGAAGATATAATTTAATGACTATAGTCTTATTAATATTATGGTACCTATATATATTAATGTCTAGAATGAAAATAAGTTTTACTATTCAACCCAATGATAATGTTTTATTTTTTATTTTAATCTTACAGTACTTATTTTTTTCCCATTTTTATAGGATTAATTAGAGGTTAAAACTTTTGAATATGCATCAAGATATAATGTATCAGCTGATAAGACTCTGGTGAGGATAATGGAACATTTATCCAAAATGTATAACCACACCATAAGATAGATATAAAACATAACTTCTATGGATTTTACAAGAGGAATGATTACGTACTTGAGATAATGATTGTTTTATTAGAATAAAGAATTAGATGTATGGTTTTAGAGATCATTTTTTGGATAAAGAGGTATAACTATATGAAATGAGAGCCTACTTAAATGATAACATGTGATAAATGGAATTGATTTATTGGTGTTTTATGGGTAATTGAAATGATAAAACTAGAGAGGAATGCCAGGATGATATGTGTCAACATATTAGAATTGACATTTATATATACTAATATTTCCCCCATATATTTAAATTTTATTATTTTATATATCGAGTAATTATATTCAATTTGATAATGGATATACATTTTAATTTTTTACTACCATTTTTATTGTTTTTTATAATTAAATTTATTGTTGGGCCATTATTGATTAAATAATTTTATGATTTTGTCTTAATTTTTTATTTACCATAAAATTTTTCCACATTCAAATATTTATGAGCGATGTAATGATTCAAAGGTCATGTGGGAAAACATTTTATATCCTTTTTAAATTAATTGATACAACTAGATGGTTACATAAATTGAAATAATAGAGACTATAAATAATACCAAATTTGTTTATGAGGGAATGTGACCTTAGATTATTGTTAGATTGGTTTTTTGAATGTTGATTACAATTTTTTGAATCATAGAGTTGTGTTAAGAAATGTGGGATCATAGATATTACTTATATAAGAAAGAATTTTTTATGTTCACGGGCGACTACAGTTTTTGTATCTCCTAAATTATAACAAACTAACATTGATGGTAATATTTTTCTTAAAAAAAATATAAAAATACTATTATTTTATAATTTTAATTATATGAAATTTTGACTTTTTCTCGAGATATATGAAAAAAAAAAAATTTCTACTATTAATTTTAGAACCTTTTTTAATAAACATGAACAAAAAATAAAATTATTATTTACAAAAATATCAGTATTACCTTGTTTTATATTTTTTTGGAATAAATAGGGATAACTAAATTTTAGAAATTATGTTTAATATATTTATAAAATGAAATAATTTTCATAAAAAGGTAAAAAAATTTAAAAAATGACTTTATATATTTTGAATATATGATTTTCTCAAAAAATGGTTTATTAATTTTTTTAATCATTATAAAATTATTTTTTGAACTTTTAAAATATAATATTTTTTAAATTAATTATAATTTATGAAATTGAAATATTATATTTATATGATATTAAATTTTTTATATTTTTTTAAAACATTCAATTTATTGATAATTAAAATAATATACTGAATTTTATTTGAAAATTCAAATTCATTTATGTTATTTAAAATTTTATATTATATTTAAAATTTATTTTAAATTTATATTAATTAAATTAGAAATAAATTATTAAAATTTATTTCATTGGAATAAATTTCGAATTTATTTGTGATATAAAATATTTTAAAATACTGAATTGTTTCCCTATAAAAATATGCTTTTTCTCATCGATTCTGTGGGATTAATTTAAACTTAACATTATAAAAATTTTTAGTGTTATTTTCGAAATTTTATCTATAATTTTATTCAGATTAATTTATATTATCTAATAAGGGAATGATAATTGTTGAACAAAATGAATAGTTATAGTAATAAAATTTATTTTTTTCATTTAAGGTAAAATTAAGTTTAACTGGGTTAAAACTCATAAATAAACAAAAACATGCCTAAAAATAATTTTATTTCTATATTTAGATAATATATCATCTAAGAGAAATAATATATTATATTTTAGCCTTGTGTATTATGAAAAATAGGGATAAACAACTTTCATTTTAATAAAATCCATGTGTTCTAAACACCTCACTTCTAAATGGAAACCACTTCTCCTCCCCTAATCACATGTTAAAACTATTTTGATTCATCCAATACCTACCCAAATGACTTAAAAATATCCATCCTTTATTCCTTTAATATATATTGTAATTTAAATTCAATAAATGAATTTTTTTTAAAAAAAATAAAGATGAAATATGAAAAAGATGTCTCATTCATCAATAAGAATTCTTTTTAATTTGTTCCTCCACATACATGAATTAATGTAATCCCATGATGATAAAAATATTAGTATAATCCATATAATATATTTTCGTGTTAATATATTTATCTACAATCCTCTATACTTCAATCAATTTTCTTACAAAATCATATATCGTTTGAACGATAGACTATCCCCTCATAAACTGATTTCATTTGTTCTTATATCACAACCACTTAGGGATAGAAATAAAGATGGATTAATTTTTTTATATTATTTTTATGATGTAATTATTTTTATTTAATTATAATATCAAAAATAATTTCAATATTTTCATTTTATGGGAATACAATAACGTCACTCGTGTGTACGAAGATCTATCACCTCACATATCAACGTAATTCCGCCACACACTCCAAATATGATAAAAATTATAGATTAAATGAAAATATTTGATTTACATGTTATATAAATTATTAATGGATGATATTATATCACATTCCATTATTTATATCAAAACATAATGAAAATGGAAACAATATTCATGCGTACATATTTCATATCGTCTCCATTATGGACTTATTTCATTATATATATATATATATGAATTTTATGAATTTATTTAAATACATTTGTTCATTATATATGTTTTATTTATAAAAATTTTAAAACTATGGATTCAATGTTTAAATTATCAATGTATTAGGACAAAAAACAAACAATATATTTAAAAAAATAATGTAATTGTTTTCTGAAGTGGGACATTAATAAAAAATTGAAAATAAAAGGGTTATAAAAGGTCATAAGTTAATAATATATGTTATTATATATATATATAAATATATATATATTCATATAATACATTTAATATGAACTTATATTTACTATACATGATGATATAATGTGTACCAAATAAGTTATGTATTTAGAAATGAGATTTTTATATCCCTTTTTACTTCTTCGAGACACATTCCATATTAAAAAAACTAATTTTGTTAATACGGTTTGTATAATTTTAATGAATATATATTATGATGAATCAAAAAAATATTTTTTCTACTTAAATATCTAATTCATTTATCTATTTCATTAACCTTACAATTCAGTGGTACCCAATTGTTAATGGTTTTATGATACAATCTAATAGTTTTTCAAGATTGAATGTGATTATGCTTCCAATGATATAATATTATTGTCTACCTCACATCAAAATAATATGTTTCATATAAATATATCATAAATTATATTTTCATGTAATATTATCATTTTTTTCTATTTTCTTCATATAATAATTGATAAGATGTTTTTATAAAAAATCTCTTTATTTCTCTCGCTGAAGGAAAACACCTTTTTATTCTAAATTTATTTTCATATGACTATTTTAAAAAATGTATTTCACACTATATAAATCATTTAATAATAAAATTTCCATCAATTACTGAATTTCAAAAAATTTAAAGGAATATTCATCTCATTTTCTAATAAATGGTTTTTTATTTTAATGAAAATGTGACAAAATAATTGTTTTTTCCAATATACCTGACATGATAAATATTTCATGAAAGGATTAATGCTCAAATATTTCATCCATCCCATAAAATTATTAGAATTACATTTTATAACAAAAATTAATAATCTTTTATAAATAATTGGATTTTAAATAAATGATATCAATTATTTTAAAAATTAATTATAAAAAATATATAAAAAATTGAAATTGAAAAGGAAATTTCTATAAGGAAATGTTTTAAATTATTTTTATTGATTCCCTTCAATATTTTTATTTTTATTTTCATACAATATTATTTCAAAACATATTTAATAATGTTAATATTTAAAAATATAATTTTAATGAAAAGATATTCCATAATAAAATATCTAAGTGACATATCCTTGAAAATCCTTTTCTATTGAATACTACATAATTTGATATAACATATTATTTCTATGGTTTATGAACAAATTATAACATTCTTATTACATCAAAAAAATTATATTTATGATTTCCTTATTTTTATAAAATGCATTTATCATCCATAGATTATAAAATAAAAAATTCTTATGAAATACACATCATTCTCTACATGTCATGAAATGAAAAAAATAATGAAATTATTTCTATTCCTATATAACTTCTAATGGTTTTTATATAAAGAATTGTTTATGAATCTCATATCATTCCATGGGTTATGAAATAATTAATTATTTATGACTTTGTGACCCAAATATGTAGGTTTTTCATTGTATGCTGGGTGAGACCTCAAACTCCCTCAGAGGCTTTGGGTATAGCATTAAATATAATGAGATAAAAATTGGAGAAGAGTTGATGGCATTGAACTAGTATAGAAATTCTATATGTCCAAATCCTGAATAAGAGACAATTGTGACCTGTTCCACTTGAAGAGGCACATGTTTTCTAATACATTATGGGAACCAAGTGTGTTCTGATCCGCAATGGAATACACGATACTCTAAATCCACAACGGGTAACATGTGATAATTCTTTATCAAATATATTGATGTTCATGGAATTTATCATTTTTGTATAAAATGATTTTCAATATTCAAATTGGAGAAACACTTTTTTTATGGGTGTATGGTTCACAATTGATTTATTATGACTATTCACCCTTATGGGTCATGATTTTAAATATAACATATATTTTTTCAATGAGTCAGTTTTATGATCTTGGAAGGGTTTGGTATAAACATTTAATGTTATTTTTATTATAAAAAACTCTTATTCATATGTTATAATTTCATATGACCGTAGATTGAAATTTCCATTGCATACCCATATATAGAATATAAGAAAAATATTTATACTTTTTATCCATAGGATAGGTTGATAGGATTATGTAGGATATTACAAATAAGAGCACTATGTGACAATATTTTATTGGAAATATTGTATATCATTGTAACATCCAAAGTAAGTAATGAATAATAGATATTTTTATCTATGTCTATTAATTAGTTAGATAGTGTTTTAGAGGTTTAAATGAATATAAATACAATCTTAAGCATGGAATACACTAATATTTTTTAAAAGATTGTTTTACTGCCTTTTGATGGAAAAACATTTTTAAATCTATCTTTTGACAATTTTATAAGCTATTTTTGTCAAAATAAACCTATTCTTTATGATTGGGACATCAAAATTTACTTTGTGTGAATATTTGGTATTTTTCGGACAATGCTCATTTTTTTATGAATAGTGAAAAATACTGCATTTTACATCAAAACTGCTTTTTATTCTAATTTATTTATATGATTAGATTATATTTTGAATTGGTTTTAAAGTAAAATTAGAATATATTTTTACCATTTAATCCAATGGTGGTCATTGGAATCAATTTCACTTTGAAATTGGACTTAAACTAGTGTTAATCTTTTGATACTTATTGTTTCATAAAAACACGCTATTCGTCATGACTGCGGGAATTATTTATTAAATTAATTAATGTAACTTATATGATTTGAATTTTTTAAAATAGACATCATTTTTAAATTCAGAGTATCAAATATATCTTAGGGTGAATTTTTGGTAACTTTCTAAAAAACATCAATTTTTTATGAATAGTGAAACCACTAAGTGGTACTTATAAAAACTGATATTTCGTTTAAATGAAATTTTTCCATCTTTGTGTTTTGAATTTCAAAAATCCGACATACATGGATGTCATTAAGAAGTAAAATGTGGTTCAATGTGATTATAATAATTTTTTGGTGAATAGTAACTTATTATGTTTTTAATCGCGATTAGAGGTAATTAGTGTAGTTTAAGGTAAGAATAAAGTTTTAATAAAAATAAATTACCTAGAAACATGTCCTACCCTTATTTGATGTGTCATGGCCGACCAATACAAGCCATGGGTCAACTTGGGGACCCCATGGTGCCACTTTGTTTGGGAAATGACAAAAATAACTTTTTATTTAATGTTAAAGTAAAAATGACACAAACATGAGTTATTTTACTAAAACAATTTTTAAATGGGGTTATAAAATCATATGTTTGACTATAAATATTCATTAGAAATCTAAAAATATTTCCTACATCATAGTATTTTTTTTATAATTTTTAGACATTAAATAAATTAAATTATGTATGACATCATGATGATGCAGCGGTGACCTCATTATTTAAAGATTTAAATAAAATGGAAAGATAATGTAAAATATAAGACATACACATGGCCAAAACCAATTGGATGAGTGGATTTAGAACCCTTATCACCTTATCATAGAATTATATCAATGTGGGGCCTTTTGAATCTGAAACTCATATTAAAATAAAGTAACGTATCTTTACTTTCCAAGAGTCCCCCTCCTCTCTTCTTATAAAAGGCCCCACCTCTACCTCCTTACCCACACTCCCAAAGCCTTTGTCTCGGCCAACCCCTGTCCATTTTGTCTCCCCACTTCCCTCTATTACTCCTTGAAGCCTCACTTTGGGCAGAAGTCTTTTCAAGGAAGCCTTTGAGCTCAAACCAAAGTGAGTTACCTGATTTTAAGGTAATGTCTTCTTTTGAGTCCTTTTGTTTTATTTTGCTTCTCCAACCCCATAAAATCTTTTTATTCTTTTCTTTTGTAACAACTCCAGTATCCTAAATATACTAGGATGTTGTTATAATATGGATTCGATCTACACTTACACAAACCTACATCTAATGGTTAATGAACGTACTGTTTCGGTGGATGGCGAATTTATGCCTCCCGAAACGATGATTGTTCAACATTCTTTTAACACCTTCAAAGGTGGCCATTAAGATGTCACTATATTTATATATGATATATAATATGTTTATGTTTTCCTTAAGCTTATTTATTTTCCATTTTGGGTATACCTTTATGGTTTCTATTATGGGTAAAGGCGATATCTTCATTTAAGGAAGTGCAGACTACCGCCCCCTCAATGTGATTTGATTCGTTAAATAACATATATGGGACATATAAAGGATGGAACTATGATATTATATATGATATTATACTTGAATTATAATATACCTTTATATCATTATGATTCCATTCTATAAAATATGAAATAGAAATGAAAGTAGCGTTCATGCGTACGTACGGCTTACCGTCTCCATGAACGGTGCAATTAATTTCTTACCTCTAAATGATTATGTAATATTATAAATGCATGTATATACTTGATATATATGATATATACATAATGATTATAATTCTGGATATAATGGATACATGAACAACATGTAATTATAAAGGGTTTATTTTTGACTCAAGTACCAATGATCGTTAAAATGACCGTTATTAACTTAAATAATTAATAGTGTTCATGACATGTCAATAAGTGATATAAATGGAATAATGAACTTGAAAAAGGTTCTTAAACAAGTAGAAATTAACTCATGTTTATTATTCAGGAGATTAAATAACGACCGAGTCATGTCGGACCCGTGGTATGGGACTTCGTCTCAATATCCTTTCATTGAGGCATATTTTTTTATACACAACCTTCTTTTATACGGTGTATAAACCCTTTTGAATTTTACATTTATCCAAAAGAAATCTTTTTTATACGAAGCGTTTTACTAAATGACAAAAGGGAATGTTTTTGTCGTACGAATGCGGCGACAATGAATTCTCCGCCGCCGTGACCGTTATTTGAGTTTCGACTTCCTCTACAAGCCATACCATCTTTTTAAAAGAAAAATAAATACCATGTTTTAATTTTCCATTATTTTGGTACTAAAAATGGTTTTCATATTATTTTTATATCAATGTGTTGTATTGATATCTTGTGATTGAAAGGTGGAAATGTTATGTTTCTTTTATGCATGTTTTATGTGATACGATTATGTTGAGGTTCTTGGGCATTATTATGAAGACGGGTGGTTCCGTGATAAACTAAGGGCTGGTGAGCCCGATATAGCTCCCCATTGCATTGGGTAACGTGAAGGAGTGAAACGTTATTGTTTCTCCGAAGAGATTCAGGGAATATACTGTGATGGGTATTCCAAATGTAACCAAGAGGGTTACTCCCTATGTAAGAATGTTATGAATGCCTCAAGTTACCTTTATGTCTTATGATTTCTATGATTTATTCATGATTTTATGAGGTATGTTAAAGTGCTTATGTTTTATGGGTAAAGTATGATTTCATTCTTATGTATATATGTACCCATGTTTCCTTTCCATATTTTTATATCCCTTACTGAGCTTTTTATGCTCATCCCAAGTTTTTTGAAATGTTTTTCACAGGTAAAGGGAAAGGTACATGATATGATGATAGTGTCAAGGAAGTATCAAGAAAGAATCCATGTTTTATTTTAAATATGTTTCCATTGATGGGAAAGAAGAATACTATCTTTATGTAACCACTTTGTTTATATGTGGAATGTAATGAAAGTTTTATGATCTAATTCTCTAAAACTCTACACATGAAAAGATCCTCAATGTGAATTATTCATTTAATTCAATATTAAGTAAGGTTTAAGGCCGAGGCCTTATAGTTGGTATCAAAGGTCGGTTTAGATAACATTAGGAGTTAGAATTCTATTAAATGATTATCCAAATTTTTTTTTTTGAAATGATATAGCATTTGAAGATTACCATGTTGCTTCATCTAAGACATGTTTGTTCAGAATGGTTTTCCATAGAGGAAATAGGGAAGTAGTGCTAGGAAGGCATACAGAGGAAATAACCTATCAAAACAATATCCTGAGATGGTTAGAATCAGAACTAAACAGTTTGTTGCAGTGTTGGCTCAGTTGACTCAGGTGAAAAATATTGGTTGTTTTCATTGATGATATTTTGGTGTTTTCTAAAAGTAAAGAGGAGCATGAAAGACATTTAAGGGATATATTTCAAACCATAAATGAAAAAAACAGTTTTGAAAATTCATCATGTGTGAGTTTTGGTTGAAAAAAATTTATTTCCTTGGTCATATTGTTTCTAAAGATGGGATAACTGTTGATCCTGCAAAAACAAAGGTTGTGGAAGACTGGCCAAGACCCACAAATGTAACTCAGATTCATAGCTTCCTTGGTTTGGCAGGCTATTACTGAAGGTTTGTTAGAAATTTTTCATGGTTATCTAGTCCAATGACTAACCTATCTCGGAAGGGTGTTAAGTTTATCTGGACAAAAGAATGTGATGATTGTTTTCAGGAATTGAAAAGAGTATTGGTGAATGCTCCAGTTTTGCCACTACCATCCAGGAATGGTGAGTTTGTTATATACAGTGATGCTTCATTGAAAGGACTTGGTTGCGCCCTAATGCAGAATGATCGGGTAATTGCTTATGCTTCATGACAGTTGAAAACTCATGAGGTAAATTACCCTACACATGATTTGGAATTAGCTGATGTTGTTTTTTCTTTAAAAATTTGGAGGCATCATTTGTATGGAGTAATGTTTGAAATATATACCGATCAAAAAATATTAAAGCATATATTCACTCAGAAATAATTGAACATGAGACAAATGAGATGGCTAGAATTAATCAAGGATTATGATTGTACAATTCATTACCATCTGGGAAAAGAAAATAAAGTGGCTGATTCTTTGAGTCGAAAAATTAATGCTTCATTAGAAATGTTGCATTTGGAATGTGATCCTTTGGTTAAGGATTTGATGAACTTTGGCATAGAAGTTGTTTGTGAAAGAATTTCTTCTGTTCTGTTTCAGGTATCAGTGAGATCATCTCTATCAGATAGAATCAAGCAATCACAGAAGCAAGAAAGTGAGTTGCAGAAAAAGGTAGAGCTGGTCCCGAAAGGTAAGTTGCCTGAATTAAACATTGATAATGATTTTGTTTTGAGATTTGGGAAGAGATTGTGTGTGACTTGTGATTCACAGTTGAAGAGAGAGTTGTTATGTGAAGCTCATAGTTCTCCGTTTTCAATTCATCCTGGCAGTACTCAGATGTACAGAGATCTATGGGAGTATTACTGGTGGGATGGAATGAAAAGAGATATTGATGATTTTACTTTGAAGTGTTTGACATGTCAACAGGTTAAAGCAGAGCGACAGTTACCAAAAGGGATGCTTCAGCCTTTACCAGTGCCCGAGTGGAAATGGGAGAATATATCCATGGACTTTTTTGTGAGATTACCGAAGAAATCTCGAGGTAATAATGCAATCTGGGTTATTGTTGATCGCTTGACCAAATCTGCTCATTTCCTTGCTATACGAGATACTTTTTCCCTAGATAAACTTTCCCATTTGTATCTTAAATAGATAGTCAGGTTACATAGAGTTCCTCACTCCATTTTATCTGATCGTGATCCCAGGTTCACTTCTAACTTTTGGAAAGGCCTTCAGAAGTCGTTGGGTACTGAATTAAATTTTAGTACAGCTTTTCATCCTCAATCAGATGGGAAGTTAGAACGAACAATTCAGACATTGGAGGATATGCTACGTTCTTTCTCTATGGATTATCAGGGATGTTGGGACCAACATCTTTCTTTAGTTGAATTATCATTTAATAACAGTTTTCATTCCAGTATACAGATGGAACCATTTCGGGCGTTATATGGGAAGCAGTGTCGAACTCCAGCTTTCTGTGATGAAGTGGGTGAAAGGAAGTTGATGGGACCAGAATTGGTAGAAGATATGGCAGAAAAAGTTCAGTAGATTCAGAAGCACATGAGAACAGCTCAGAGTAGGCAGAAGAGTTATGCAGACAACAGGAGGAAGGATCTAACTTTTGAGGTAGGTGATCATGTTTTTCTCAAAGTCTCACCATGGAAAAGTGTGATGCGATTTGGTAAGAAAGGAAAGCTGAGTCCAAGGTTCATTGGACCATATGAAATTCTGGAGAGAGTTGGATCAGTTGCATACCGGGTGGCTTTACCTCCGAGTTAATCTCAGGTACACAATGTTTTTCATGTTTCGATGTTGAGAAAGTATATGCCAGATCTATCTCATGTTTTGAGTCCAGAGGTAGTTCAGCTGGAAGAGAACCTATCTTATGAGGAACAACCGGTCCAGATTCTTGACCACATGGAGAAAGTGTTACGGAATAAGGTGATTAATCAGGTAAATGTTTTTTGGGAATAACCACGTGATGGAAGAGGCAACATGGGAATCTGAAAATGCAATGAGGGATAAGTATCCCCATTTATTCGATAAGTTAATAAATTGCGGGGACGCAATTTTCTAAAGGGGGGAAGGATGTAACATCCCAAGTAAGTAATGAATAATAGATATTTTTATCTATGTCTATTAATTAATTAGATAGTGTTTCAGAGGCTTAAAATGAAAATAAATACAATCTTAAGCATGGAATACCCTAATATTTTTTAAAAGATTGTTTTACTGCCTTTTGGTGGAAAACAATTTTTAAATCTATCTTATGACAATTTTATAAGCTATGTTTTTTAAAATAAACTTATTCTTTATGATTGGGACATCAAAATTCTCTTTGTGTGAATTTTTGGTATTTTTCTGACAATGTTCATTTTTTATGAATAGTGAAAAATACTGCATTTTACATCAAAAATGTTTTTTAATCTAATTTATTTATATGATTAGATTATATTTTGAATTGGTTTTAAAGTTAAATTAGAATATATTTTTACCATTTAATCCAATGGTGGTCATTGGAATCAATTTCACTTTGAAATTGGACTTAAACTATTGTCAATCTTTTGATACTTATTGTTTCATAAAAACACACTATTTGTCATGACATCGGGATTTATTTAATAAATTAATTAATGTAACTTATATGATTTGAATTTTTTAAAATAGACATCATTTTTAAATTCATAGTATAAAATATATCTTAGGGTGAATTTTTGGTAATTTTCTGAAAAACTTCAATTTTTGATGAATAGTGAAACCACTAAGTGGTACTTATAAAAACTGATTTTTCGTTTAAATGAAAATGTTCCATCTTTGTGTTTTGAATTTCAAAAATCCGACATACATGGTTTTCATTAAGAAGTAAAATGTTGTTCAATGAGATTATAATAATTTTTTGGTTAATAGTAACTTATTATGTTTTTAATCACGATTAGAGGTAATTAGTGTAGTTTAAGGTAAGAATAAGGTTTTAATAAAAAGAAATGACCTAGAAACATGTCCTACCTTTATTGGATATTTCATGGCCCACAAATACAAGCCATGGGTCAACTTGGGGACCCCATGGAGCCACTTTGGTTGGGAAATGACAAAAATAACTTTTTATTTAATGTTAAAGTAAAAATGACACAAACATGAGTTATTTTACTAAAACAATTTTTACATGGGGTTATAGAAGCTATATGTTTGACTGTAAATATTAATTATAAATCTAAAAATATTCCCTACATCATAGTATTTTTTTTATAAATTTTAGACATTAAATAAATTAAATTATTTATGACATCATGATGATGCAGTAGTGACCTCATTATTTAACGATTTAAATAAAATGGAAATATAATGTAAAATATAGGACCTAAACATGGAATAAACCAATTGGATGAGTGGATTTAGAACCCTTATCACCTTATCCTATAATTATATTAATGTGGGACCTTTTGAATCCGAAACTCATTTTAAATTAAAGTAACGTATCTTTACTTTCCAAGAGTGCCCCTCCTCTCCTCTTATAAAAGGCCCCACCTCTACCTCCTTACCCACACTCCCAAAGCCTTTGGGTCGGCCAACCCCTGCCCATTTTGTCTCTCCACTTCCCTCTCTTACTCCTTGAAGCCTCACTTTGGGGAGAAGTATTCTCAAGGAAGCCATTGAGCTCAAACCAAAGGGAGTTACCCGATTTTAAGGTAATGTCTTCTTTTGGGTCCTTTTGTTTTATTTTGCTTCTCCAACCCCATAAAATCTTTTTATTATTTTCTTTTGTAACAACTCCAGTATCCTCAATATACTAGGATGTTGTTATAATATGGATTTGAGCTACACTTACACACACCAACATCTAATGGTTAACGAACATACTGTTTCCGTGGATGGCGAATTTATGCCTCCCGAAACGATGATTGTTCATCATTATTTTAACACCTTCAAAGGTGGCCATTAAGATGACACTAAATTTATATATGATATATAATATGTTTATTTTTTCCTTAATCTTCTGTATTTTCCATTTTGGGTATACCCTTATGGTTTCCATTATGGGTAAACACGATATCTTCATTTAAGGAAGTGCACACTACCGCCCCCTCAAAGTGATTTGATTCGTTAAATACCATATGTGGGACGTATAAAGGATGAAACTATGATATTATATATGATATTATACTGTAATTATAATATACCTTTATATCATTATGATTCCTTTCTATAAAATACGAAATAGAAATGAAGGTAGCATTCATGTGTACGTACGGCTTACCGTATCCATGAACGGTGCATTTCATTTCTTACCTCTAAATGATTATGTAATATTATAAATGAATATATATACTGGATATATATGATATATACATAATGATTATTATTCTGGATATAATGGATACATGAACAACTTGTAATTATAAAGGGTTTATTTTTTACTCAAGTACCAATGATCGTTAAAACGACCGTTATTAACTTAAATAATTACATAGTGTTCATGACATGGAAATAAGTGATATAAATGGAATAATGAACTTGAAAAGGGTTCTTAAACAAGTAGAAATTAACTCAAGTTTATTATTTAGGAGATTAAATAATGACCGAGTCAAGTCGGACCTGAGGTATGGGACTTCGTCTCAATCTCCTTTCATTGAGGGATATTTTGTTTTATACACAACCTTCTTTTATACGGTGTATAAACCCCTTTGACTTTTAAATTTATCCAAAAAGAATCTTTTTTATACGAAGCGTTTTACTAAATGACAAAAGGGAATGTTTTTTTCGTACGAATGTGGCGACAATGACTTCTCAGCCGCCGTGACCGTTATTTGAGTTTCAGCTTCCTCTACAAGCCATACCTTCTTTTTAAAAGAAAAATAAATACCATGTTTTAATTTTCATTTATTTTGGTATTGAAAATGGATTTCATAATGTTTTTATATCAATGTGTTGTATTGATATCTTGTTATTGAAAGGTGGAAATTTTATGTTTCCTATATGCATGTTTTATGCGATACGATTATGTTGAGGTTCTTGGGCATTGTTATGAAGACGGGTGGTTCCGTGATAAACTAAGGGCGGGTGATCCCGATATAGCTCTCCAATGCATTGGGTAATGCGAAGGAGTGAAACTTTAGGGTTTCTCTGAAGGGATTTAGGGAATATACTGTGATGGGTATTACAAATGTAACCAACAGGGTTACTCTCTACGTAAGAATGTTATGAATGCCTCAAGTTACCTTTATGTCTTATGATTTCTATGATTTATTCATGATTTGATGAGGTATGTTAAAGTGCTTATGTTTTATGGGTAAAGTATGATTTCATTCTTATGTATATATATACCCATGTTTCCTTTCCATATTTTTATATCCCTTACTGAGCTTTTTATGCTCATCCCAAGTTTTTTGAAATTTTTTTCACAGGTCAAGGGAAAGGTACATGATATGATGATAGTGTCAAGGAAGTATCAAGAAAGAATCCATGTTTTATTTTAAATATGTTTCCATTGATGGGAAAGAAGAATACTATCTTTATGTAACCACTTTGTTTATATGTGGAATGTAATTCAAGTTTTATGATCTAATTCTCTAAAACTCTACACCTGAAAAGATCCTCAATGTAAATTATTACTTTAATTCAATATCAAGTAAGGTTTAAGGCCGATTCCTTATAATAATTCAACAAAATAGATGATTATATAATCAGTCTCTTAATAAAATAAACTATTATAGTCCTTAGGTGTGTTTTTGATTAATTTAATGAATATTCACAAAAACTATTGTAATATCTACATATGATAAGATTATTTTTCTATATTTGGTATTAGAGAAAATGTTTAGTTACCTTTTTGAAACACATATGGTAAAAAATTTAGTAAATCCAGTGGGATATATGTAAGTATATTTCTTGGGATATGTCTTAGCATAAGATTGTGGATGAGTTAAATTATTGAAAATTGTCTTTTAATCTTGGAAATGGATATAGAGATTTTTTTTATGGGAAATTATACCCCCATATGGATACTATAGGTAGATGTGATATGGGAAGAATGGTACCTAGTGGTAATAACATTAAAGATGTTGCATTGAAGTAGAAGCGGTCATCACCTAGTGCACAACAAGATTCCTTTCAATACACCAGGTTTGACCTCCATAGGGATTTGATTGGGAAATTCACAAACTCATTATTAAACATCATGAAGGATTTAAATTAATAGTTCCAATTAATGGATATGGAAAACCTATATTGTTATAGGTTTAAATAACGTATCATAATTTAGACATCCAAGAAGTAAATTTCAAATATTATGTGGTATTTTATTGTGAATAGAGTTTCTCCCACTACACATTCTTATACTATTCACTGTAAGATTCATGAAGGAATTGTCATAATTTTGAATAAAATAAAAAATGATATTATTTTACTCCTATGAAACCAAATTTTAGGGTATATTTAAAGGGAAAATTAAATTTATATTCTCAAACTAAATTTTAAATATAAGAATCATGCTGAACATACAAGTGAAAAAAAGAGGGAATGTTATTCTATTGAGTCAGTCATGAAGAAATTTCTATTCTCATTTATGGGTTTTAAGGATTCAACATATTATAGGAAATATATCAATACAATTGAAATGATATTTTCCATTCATCAGGGTTTTGAACATAAAAAATAGTTTTTTCTATTATTCATTTGGAAGGTAAAACAGACCTTTAATGGACACTTAATAATAAAGAGATAAGACATGAATAAATTGACCTAATAGAGTGTGAACAGTTTTAGGGGTATTTGATAGTAAGAACATCCCTCATATACTATAAATAAATATGGATATGGAATTAATTCAACATAAAAAAGGAAGATGAATCTTTTCATTCCAATGAAGATAATTTTTGAAGACATATAATGAAAAATTAGTGTCTAATCCTCAGTATTTAATAAAAAAATTATTGAATCTATGGTGGCCTAAAAAATACTTCGAAATCCCATGACTATAAGAGGAATTATTTTCTATTTAGATGTTGTTCAATATGCACTGAATGTATAAATCTAAATTATATATTCTGAATCTTACTATAGTTAGGATTTGAAAATTAATATTTAGTCTCAATGAAACTAAAAATCTAGAAGAAAAATTCAAGATATAAGTATTCTAGAAAAGTGGGAAGAAGAATAAATGTAATTTATATAATGTAATGGGTATGAGATTTAAATGTACATACTCAGTTAGTAGATAAAATTAATGTGGAAATGTGAATAATGGGTCAGTTAATGCAATGGATGTAAAGTGGAATCATACTATTGCACCACCCGTAGTCATGTGTTTCATTTGTAGGGAATTTGGGCATTATAAAAATCAATTCCCCAATCTATGGGCTCTAATATATTATAAGATAAAAATACATGAAATGAAAATGTAATATGAAAATTTTATTAAATCGCCATAGGTGAATTTAATAATGATTATTAAGGAATACTTATCCTCCCCTCCTTGGTTGGGCATTTAATGTTTGATTATGTATGAGTTTTCTATATGAAAACCTATTTGTTCATACTTTGGTCAAATATCATTTGAAAATATCCCTTTATTATAATTTTGGACTAATTAAATATTATTTTATATTCTATCGGTATATTGTTGAACCAAGTATTTTAGTCTGGGTTTTTTGGTATAATATAAGACCTTATATAACAAAAACAGTTATGATTTAACCTTAGGAAGTTCATACGTCTCAGAGTAAGGTTAAATTAAGAGTTACAGTAACCATCATGGTTTTATGCTTTTTATATTGATCAGAAATAATTAACACCCCTTTTAGTTTTTCTAGAGGAGTTTTTATAATGATTATAGATACACTATATGAAAATTATTACAATACATAGGTTTGGTTTTAATTATGTTTTAGGGACAAGGATAATTAAATAGGAATTCATTTAATGTTTTTGGAAATACGATTAATTGTACTGGTAAATATTAGTGATAATATAATATTTTATGTCGAGGAAATCATATTATAATTTATATATTGATCATTAATATCATATAATCATTCTATCTCGATCCACTTTCTAAATTATAAATTAAAAATGTTTTATTACTGCTAGAGTATGACATGAAAATGTAACTATTTGGGATACAAGGTTTTCCATGAATGTATGGTGACTTCTTCTGCAAGAAGATGATATATACATTATATTCATTAGTATGAGAACATTTCACAACCATAAAAATTAGCTATGATATATTTATTGTATTTAAATGGTTTTGGTGATCAACCTCATCCTCAATTTTATATATCAGGAGTCATTAGATTATACATGAGTATTCAAATAGATCCTTTTAAATACCATTATGAAAGGATATCTAAAACTCCAATGTACTGGAATGATGTCGTTGTAAGAAGGATATTGAGACATACACATGATGATGAGATGAAAGAGAAGACTACACTCACTGAACAATAGATAACGATTAAAAAAATGATCACAATTTTATTCTATTAATCATATACGTGATCAATAATTTATAGTCTGCGATAAGTCATTTCAATGAATTTATAAATTAATGAAATAAGTGAAAAACTAACCCAATTTAAAATTGGTGCCTTTAAAAAACCTTATAATATATAGCTGAATCATATCATTTGGATTATACACCCTAACTATTACAGTTTGTTTATGTTTACCATTTATGACTCTTGAGGATGTATATACCTAGTTCATCACATGTGCTAGAGTCATAGGTCATACCACTAGAGAATGATATTTCTTATGATTAAAGACCAGTATGTACTGTAGAATGGATAAATAATGTTAAATGAATAAAGTCTAGTCACTTGTTCTGTGTTTTTTGGTGATAGAAATAGGTTGAGGAAGCTATGTGGGAACCAGAAGAAATGTTGATACCAAATTGTCTATGTTTTGACACTAAAGTAATTAATTTATTAGGTGAAATTAATAAAGAAGGAAGAATGTTACACCATTAGATATTTTGAATTATTTTTTCCAAAATAAATAATATTATTTATATTCTTCCTTACATGAAATTTCTACATTATCATGTCTTCCATGAAACACCATTTCTATCTTGTGTTACATGAAACAACATGTTTATTAAACCTCGACAGAGAAATAACGTTATTGTTTTAAAAAATGTCATTTAATACATATAATTTAAAATGGAGTCATAAATAAAAATAACTGGATTTTAAATAATATTTATAATTTTTTATATATAAAATAAATATTTATAAAAATGTTCTCCTTTTTTAAATATTGTTTATATGATATGAAAAAATTATATTCAAAAAAAAATTTCTATTTTATTGAACAATAAAGAAATAAATTTTTTAAAAATTTAACAAATTATTTTCAAAACAAAATTCATTTATGATATAATCATATTGAAATTATGTTCGTTTTTTTTAAGATATTTTTCAAAAATGTTTTATTATTTGATTAATAGTGAAAAATATTGATTTTTATTTCAAAAATGATTTTTTTAACTTGGTAATAAAGCTAAATAATATATCAAACAGTTTTTAAATTTAAATATGTTCAATTAATCTTCCATTAGTCTAATAAAAATTACAAAAATCAATTTATTATTTAATTTATATGTAAAAACATTTAATATTATTTAACATTTTCCTTTTAAGAGCACATTAACTCGTCACATCTATATGATTAATTCTAACATAAATTCTACTAATTATACGAGATGAATTTTTAAAAAATTATTACATATTTTCAATCATAAAAATTTATAATACATAATATCATCCGCATATTTTTTTCAAAATTCATTGTAAAAGAGTAAAAATTATTAACTACGATTAAGGTAAAAATTGTTTTAACAAGGGTTTAAATAAATAGATAATGATAAAAAAATAACCCTAAACAATATAAAAACCATATTATATGTACATATGTATACCATATCCATTAAATTTTCTATAATAATAAATTTCTAATCCTTCTTCTAAATAAAAATTATGAAACATTTTATTTCCAAAAAATTATATGTTTTCACTCACATCACATCTAAATGGACACCCCCTTCCCTCTCTACTTAACATCATAATGACATTTTGGATTGCCCAAAACCTTCTAGACTAACATCCCAACCACACTCATCTAATCATATAATCTATATATTGTAATGGAATCCATTCCTCAAAGGCTTTTGGATAAACCAATAAAAGATACCCGAAGAAGATCTAAAGATCCTCAATGAGCGTATTTGTTCTATTTATCTCTCGTCATCCTTAAATTTTTATTATTCCATGATGATATAACACACTATGTATATACTATATATTCATGTGTATTTAATTTAATATCAGTTACTTCACCCATCTCCTCTTTTAATAAATGATTTTCGATATAATAGTTCATGGGTATTGTGGATAACTGACTCAAAAAAGTTTTCATTCGATATTTCATTACTACATATCATGTTTTTAAATATTGATGAATTATTTACTGTATAATTTTTTTATATTTTTATGATTATGTAATATTTATGTCACACATAACTTCCAACTTTCGATTTTTTTGGAATATGAATATGTCGCTCATGTGTATGGTGGACTACCACATTGCGTTGTGATGTTATTCGTTATTGCATCCATATAAGTTAATAAAGAATATTTTAATGAAAAAATTATATATATATATATATATATAATGAAAATAATTATCTAATTATAATATAACATTTAACTTTAATTGATTAAATATTTTGGAGAAAATGGAGACAGAAATCATGAGAACCTACAAAATAATGTCTCCATGAAAGATGTATTTAATTTCAACATCAATCTTATATAAGATAATATAAATACCTATATTCTTAATATATAAGATATATATAGATAATTGTGAATATTTTATTGATAATGGAACCCTGATCCATGTAATAGGACTAAAAACAACCTATCAAAACATATATGAAATATAAAACAGTTAATGCCAAAAACAAAAAATTAACCTGGAAATCGTAATAAAAAAGTTATAAAATGTCACTGGTAAATCATTCCTTTTATGATATTTATATGGTTTTATTATAGATTTATAATAAATATATATTTATTATATTGTATTTTAAATCTCGTATGAATGATGTCAAAACTTACAGAATGGTATTTTTATTTAACTATTTACTTTGATGAGAGACATGCAACAATACCTACCCATTTTTTTATAAGCCATGTAAATACTAAACATAAATATATAATAGGATAAATTCCCTAAAAATTTAGATTCAAATGTAAATATTATTATCTCTATTTCATAAGTCTTATGATTTAATGTCAATAATGTGGTATGGGTTTTATATTGCAATCTCATCTTTGTTTTGGGATTGCACAAAAATATGAATCAAATTATAAAATTTTATGATAACTATCTCAATGTAGACATTTATTTTCCTCTAATATTTTCAATAATATTATTTTAAATTAATATCACAATTTATCTAGATTTTGTTAGTTAATATTATTGAGAATCAATTTTTAAGAATATTTTCTTTATTTGTCCATTCGACAAAAAACACATTTTATTCAAAAATAATGATTTCTAAATGTGTATTAATTTTTATCAGTTATCAAAATGATTCATTAAATAAATTATTTCCCATGTATGGTATTTTTTATAAATTTTTTAAAGGTATCATCATTTCATTTCCAAAGCATTTCTTTTCTAGCTATTCAATGCTTTTGAAATGATTTTTTTTTGGAAATCATTTACTGAACAACTTTTAATTTTATCTGATATGAAAAAATATTTCATGAATTCTTTGATAATTTTAATATTTATTTTCAATGCTAATTTTTTCCTAAAATTATGTAAAATATTATAATCTAAATAAATAATAAATAAATAAAAATATTTAATTTTGTTTTAAAAATGAATGTTATGTATAATTTTTTCAAGAAATGATTAAAATGAATTTAAATATTTCCATTATAAGAATACAAGTTTATTTTCAAATAAAATTATATATATAATATTTTATAATTTTTAGTTGTAAATAATTTTTTTTAATGATTTTTTTTCTTCACGAAACATTCTATGTTATATGTTGTTCAAAATCATTATCCATATTCGATGACATTATTTTTATAACATATTAATTTTAGGGGATACAAACCCAAGATAAAATTATTATTCATTCTTTGAATGGTATATTCTCATGATGGATTAACTTTTATGAATTACATTTATGTTTAATGGGTTATGTGGAGGTAAAATTATTATGAATCATTTTACTTTCTCTGGGATTTATAGAATGATGAAATGATTATAAAACCTATAACTTTATCATAGTTTATGCTATCTTAAAAATTTTATGTAACCCATTTCATTTCATAGGTTCTAATATGATGAAATTATTATGATCTTTTGGAACATATATGTTTTATTTTTTTAATGTGTTGTGTTTGAAAAATATATCCTTCTATAAAATTGGGTAATGATTTATATATCATGAGATAATAAAGGGACTTAGTTTAATAGGTTTCATCCTCTATAAGATATAGTTGTGTCCTTATCCACAGTAGCAATCATTATTATCTTTATACACTTTCGGAAACAGGTACGTCCTGATCCACTCTAAGAAATAGGTGTTTCTTAATCCATTATGGGAATAATTTCTATCTTTATCTATTATAGGGAACACTTGTGTCCATACCCATAATGGGAAACATCTGAATCTAAATCTAGAATTGGAAACGTGGAATAATTCCCTATTCACACATTTATCAATTGTGATTATGTCTCATCATTTATTTATGATTATTTATCAATCATATGGTACATTATTTCAAAAATTATTTTTTTTAAATCCTTAATCATGTTAATGATCTATGATAGTTTGGGTATAAACTATGTACATTGTTTTCATTGCCACATACCCATTATTATTCTCTTCTATCTATATATGATCATATATTGTTATATCTCATTATTTCCAATACTAAGAATCTTATCTGATAATTATTTATGAATCCTTAATTATGTTATGAATAATGATTTGGGTTTGTTATGCCTAAGAGGATTAATATGTGAGAAGATCATTTTAGGAGATGTTGGAGATCATTCACCAAACTAAAAGGATGTGTTCTTAATAATCAAATACACTAAAATATTGTGGTCCATGATGTTAATTTTATTTACTGAAATTAATATTGATCAAAATTATATAATATAAGACTATTATTATCTTTGTTTTATATAAACAATTGTTCACTAGAACTCAGTGATTTTTGAAAAGTTTTAATATCTAATTAGGTACTGGAAATCACACTTACCTACGTACATGAAAAGTGTTTTAGTGTACATCGGTTGTATACATGTTTCATTTTAGGGATAGGTATTGTAATTGAAGTTTATTTTTGGATAATAGGGTGTATGTTGTAATATTATATTGATTTAGTATGATTTAACAATGTGAGATAGACCAGAGGCTATAATGTATTTATTTTTTAACTATACTATATATTTTTATTCCCGTTCTCCCAAAAAAATTTAATTATTATGGTCATTATTATAACAAGTATCTAATTCTACCTTCCAATTATTATTTTTATACATTGTATAATATTTTATATTATATAATGGAATGTAAGATAACCTCTTGGATCCATGTTCATTTTCATAGAAATTTTAGATTTGAAAATTATGTTAGTGGTTCTATCTTTATTTTTTTAGACAGTAGAATGACCATTATAGTTTTCACATCAGGACATATTCTCTCCATGATAATTTTAGGCCATCACCACATGTTTTTTGTCCAATGGAATATGGAGACATTCTTCAAAGGCCATGTGGGGCCCCTAAATCAACATTATTTGGATAGATCAAATAATAAAATTAAGGAAATGGTGTCAAAGAAGGTTAATAGTAGGGTCAATCCTATACTCGAAAACTTTTCCAGTGTATTTTTAGTGTTAATGAATATTAGATCTATTTTATGTGATTTTTTATACCAATATTACCAATATAGGATGTATGAAACATTAGACGCTTCAGAGGGATCATAAGTGATACAACAATAGTTGGTTCCATCCATCATTATTGACAAAGGAAACCATGATAGTGGCTATCCTATATAGAAAATAAGTGAAAAAGGCTAATATATGGAGCATCAGTCTCATAGATATTATTAAAAATTAGTGTGTGTAGGAACTAAATAATTTTGGTTTTTTTAAATGGTGTCACGTTAATAGTTCAATAGATTTCTAATATTATACCACATATTTGAAAACGTAAGAGTATGGTTAAATAATTTGTGTGGGAAGGACATGTTAGATATAACTAATCATTTGTAAAATATATTTTTGCAACTTTATATATGAATTAAACGAGAAAAACTTCTCCATACTATTTGGGTTACACCATTTATTAAATTTTCATGATGTGATCCCCCAAGGATACTCATGTGAGTTTTTCACTGAACCTCTTTGAAAAATTAATGTGTTATTATAGAGACAGTGCATCTCTATGTTGAAATATATAGATTAATTATTTATGATAGAAATATATATTCAAGAAGCATTATAAGCGAAGGGTACCAGACCTAGTGGTACATTCATAGCATAATGTAAAATTACTATGGAAACATTATCTGGTTTGAGTAGTTATGTTGGCATCATGGGACTTGGTGTATCCACAAGGGATGTTTTCAACCAATGTGATTGATAAGGAAGTGATGGTTCCCGGAATAGAAGTTATTCATGACTTAACTCATTGATGGAACATTTGAGTAGTGTTGTGATATTGGTGATGTTTTTTAGGTTCTCAAGGGTTGAGGTTCATTACTGTCATTGTTTTATTCACACTATTTCCATTCGTGATATATGTCCCCATCCATAAACGTTACTTAATCATTAATTATGTTAATAATTAACATTGAAGATATTTTCAAGTTTATATTTTTAGAGAATTATGCCATTAATATTACGTCAAATCTCAAATTTTACAAAGTATATACTTCTACTCAGCATCCATTTTTTGAATAAAATAATATTTCTTAAAAGAAAATAATAATACTTTTCATGATATAAATCTTTGTGAATTCTTCCTTTCTCTTACCCTACCTTCTATCCTGTGAAAAACATTTCAAAAACCTGGGATATAAATAAAATGCTCTGTAAGGGGTATAAAACAAGGAAAGAAAACATTAGTCAACCAATACATACAAATAAAAGAAATAATACTTTTAAATCATTAACAAACCATGAAAAATTATAAGATTTAGGAATAACAGAAATAAAACATAAATCATAAAGGTTACTTGTGATATCCACAATATGCTAACGTTGTAGCTTTCCCAGCTATGTTGGGAGTTAAATATTCAATAAATATATTATTATATTCCGTAAATCTCTTTGGAGAAATAATTATGTTTTCCTTCATTAAATTACCTAATGCATTGGAGTGCGATCTCGGGCTCACTAACCCTAGGTTTATTACAGAACCACCCATATACATAGATAGTGGACTAGAACCATAACTTAATCATAACACATAACACATGCATAAAAGAAGGATAACATTTCCACATTGTAATAATAATATATATTATCAATATATTTACATAATCAATCCATTATGAGAACAATTTCTAATTCCAAAATAATTAAAAAGATTATATGGTATTTATTTTCCTTTTAAAAACATTATTATTTGTCAAGAAAGTAAAAAATCAAAAAATGATTTCAATGTGGGAAAGGGAATTGTCACTGCGTATGTAAAAAAGTAACCTTTTTTTTCATTTAGAAAAATTCTTCGTATTGAAAATATTCTATTTGAATGAAATTAAAAGTAACAGGGTTTTGTACATCGTATAAAATAATGTCATGTATAAATCAAATGATGCCTCAATGAATGAAGATTGATACGGAGTCTCATACATCATGTCCGACATGACTCATTTATTATTTAATCTCTTGAATAAGAAACTAAATATAATTTATATATGATTAAGAACCATTTTCAAGTTTATTCTTCTTTTATATCACTTATAACCATGTTGAAAATATTACATAATCATTTATGTTAATAATGGTCATCTAATCGATATTTGGAAGTTGAGTAAAAAATGAACATCTTATTATTAAAATTTTAATATGAGTCAAAATTATATTATCTAAAGAATGATATTAAGGATTTAGATATCATATATATCATAAATAAATAGTATATAAATGTATTTATAATAGTACATAACATTGGTAGATAAAAAATGAAATGCATCGTTAATGGAGATGGTAATCCATTTGTACGCGTGAGTACTAATTTCATTTCTATTTCATATTTAATGAAATTAAAACATAATGATACATAGTTATATTAAAATCCAAGTATATTATCAAATATAATTTTACTATCTCTATCCTTTATACATTCAACGTATGGCATGGACGAGTCATACTATTTTGAGGGGGAGGTAGTCCGAACTTTCTCAAATAAAATTATCGCAATTACCAATTAAAGAAACCATAAAGGTATGATATAAATAAATAATACATAAGCATAGATATAATATAAATATAATATATATTTTATATAAGCATAGTTCCATCACAATGACCACCATAATAGGTGGTAGAAGATAATTGAACAATCATCATTTTATGAGGCAGTAGTTCACCGTCCATAGAAGCAGTATGTTTGTATCCATTAGATAGAGGTGTGTGGATGTTTAGTTAGAATAATAGTCAATAAAAAAACACATTATATTTATGATGCAGAGGTTGTTAAAAAATAATGTAATAAAGAGTCTTTAGTCGGTTGGGGAAAGAAAATAATGAAAAAAACAAGAGAGAATATGTTACCTTTAAATCAAGTAACTCCCATTGGATTGAACCAAAAAGCATTATTTAATTGCCTACTTCATAGAGGAAGGATTACAAGAAAAATATAGAGATTTTGGGTGCTTCTTGGAGAATTTCTTTGATGATCCAATGGTCTTGAGAGGAGTGTGTAATGGGTTATAGGTGGAAACCTTTTATAAGAGGGGTGAGGGTATCTTTAGGAAAGATTGAATGTATTATTTAATTATAAAATTATTTTTGGTTTCAAAAGGTCCAAAACATATTTAATTAGAACATTTGGAAAATATAAGTCGAAATAAAATTATACACTAATAATTGGACATGTTTTGGATGTTTTTTAATCCAAATCATTTTTTATTTAACCCTTTGTTAACTTATTTAACATTTACCATGTCCTGTTATATATTCATACTATATGGTAAATATATTTAATAAATAATTTCAAGAGACCCAAAATGGATCATTTATGACATTTTATAAATTATTTATGTCATTTTTCAAATATTTTATTTTAATCATTATTTTATCTTTTAATAAAATATTTAATTTTTTAAAAAATAATTTCTGTTAATTTATAAATTATTCATATCAATATTTTTATAAAAATATATAAAATCCTGATTATTTCGAACGTCTTCATTAATTAAAATATTATTCTTCATTATTACCCCAATTATTCGTGGATGGATTAAAATGTTTCAAAAAAAATTTATTTTAATATTTATAATATAATTTATTTTAATCCTTTTTAAATGAAACTATTACTTCATTGTCATTGATTCATTAAAAAATTTATTTATAGAATTTATAAAAATTCTAAATAAAATACCATGACCTATGAAATTGTTTTATATTTTAAATAAATATTTATTGTCCATGATATCACTTATATAACTCAGTATGTAAATATTCAAAATATAATGATTCTGGTTTATGTTATTTTTGTCCTGACATTAAATTAATTAATATAGATTGTCATTATCACTCTCATGTGGATCCATGGGGACTCAAAATCTACCCAATGATGCATTTGGTAGAAAATATCTCATCCAATTGGGTTAGGACAAATTTAATGGTAATTTAATATTATTATAATATAATTTGTTACCCTTATTTACAATATTTTCTATTTAACCATGTTAAATAAATTAGTTACAAAAAGTGAATATTCATAATGTCTAAAAATAAATGTTATCTATTTACACAATTTGGACCTCCATATTCCAAATATGGAATAAATTTTTTCAAATTCCAAAAATAGAAGTACAAACATTAATTAAAAATTAATTCCTGCAGTCATAACCAAAAAGCGTCTGTTTAAAAAAACAATACCTTTAAAAATATTGACCATTTATTATGTCCAATTTAAGAGTTTAATTACTTCTAATGAAAAACATTAAATTAAACGGTATAATTATAATTTAGATACCCATTAAACCCTATTTAAATAATGATCTAACTATATAAATAAATAAGATGAAAAATCAGTGTTGAATTAAAATTCAGTATTTTTCACTATTGAAAAAAATGAACATTATTATAAAAATAGAAAAATTTCATCAAAAGTAAATATTTATCTTCTATTTCTAAAAAAGAATATTATTTTGTCAATTAGAACTTCTAATAGTGACAAAAAAATTATTTAAATAGAGTTTTCCATTAAATGGTGCTAAATCGACCACTATAAGAATATTAGAGTGTTTTGGATTAAAATTGGATTCATTCAAATTATATGACTCTAAATTTTATTAGATAAATATAAAAACATTTAAAAAATATTTATAATCAAATTTTACTCAGTTTTTTTCATTCCTGAAAATACAACAACTAGGCATTAACTACAATTTAAAATAAAAATATATTATTATTTTTCAGTATGACATAGGCTTGTGTGCAACATGAGATTTTTGTTGATTCCCATTATTGCGTGTCAGGTAAATCATCGAACATAGAATCCATTTTAAATTAAAATTTATATTTAATTCAAAAATATTAATAGATATGAAAATGTCGTATTATTTTTTAACCTGAGACGTTATATATTTTTCCCCTTTTGGAAATTCCATCCTCACAAATCTATTCAATTATCAAATAAGTTGGGGTATTTATCCCTGATAGAATTTTAAGATTCATATGCTACATCTTCAACCATATTGTTTTTCCACAAAACCATTACTTGAAAAATTACCTTATTCTCTAACACTTTCAATCGGTTGTGAAGAATCTTAACTTTTTGTTCCTCCTAATAAAAATTTTATTCCTACAGAACTACCACTAGGATCAAAACATGATATTGATATGTAAAATACATTCTCAACGTCTAAACATTAAAAAAATGAGTACATGGGATAAACATGGAAGTAAATCCAAAATGAATGAAATAGATTCAACATTATCTAGGATTTCATAGGGTCTAATAAACTTTGGACTCCACTTTCCATTCTTTACAAAACACCTAACACTTCTCCATGGAGAATCTTTTAGAAAGGCATGATAACCTACCTCGAAAGAAGTAACCTACCTTCAGTTATCTGCACAAATTTTCTACCTACTTTGAGTTGTTCTCATGTTCTTCTAAATCAATTGAAATTTTTCTACCATATCTTCTACAAATTCTGGTCTCATCAATTTATATTCAACTACTTCATCCAAAAAAGTCAGTGTTCAACATCTCTTTCCATAATACGTCGCAAATTGTGCCATCTGTACAGTGGAATGAAATCTATTATTATAATAAAACTCAACCAAAGAATGATGTTGGTCCCAACATCCCTGGTAATCTATTTATAATGAACATAGAATATCTTACAATGTTTTAATAGCATGTTCTAACTGCATAGTAGATTGTGGATGAAAAGATGAACTAAAATTTAATTTAGTACCCAATGACTACTGAACGACTTTCCAAAAGTTATATGTAATCCTATAATCATGATCTGTTACAATAGAGATGGGAACTCATTGAAATATGACAATTTCTTTTACATACAACCGATAATGTTGATCTAGAGACAATGTATTCAAATAAGATGGTATTGAGCCGATTTAGTCGATAAATCAATAATAACCCAGATTGCATTATTAAATCGAGAACTATTTTGTAATACCATGATGAAATCCATGGACACATTTTCTCATTTCCACTCTGGAAATAGTAAAGGGTGAAGCATCCCATTCGGTTCCTGCTATGCTACTTTAACATATTAACAAGTCAAACACATCACAGTAAAGTCGGCAGTATCTCTTTTTATTCCATCCCACCAGTAATTCTTCCGATGCTCTCTGTCCTTCTCATTACTACTAGGATGAACTGAAAATGGAGACCTATGAGCTTCACATAACAAATCATTCATCAAATGTGAATCAAAAGTCCCACATTATCTCTTCCCACATATCAAAATATAATCATTATCAATGTTAAAATCTTGCAACATACCTTTCTGAATCAACTCTATCTTTTTTTGCAACTCATTATCCTCCTTCTTTGATTTCATAATTTCATTCTGATAGAGATTATTTCACTCACACCTATAACAAAATAGTGGAATTTCCTGCACTAAAAACATTTCTTCCAAATTTCAACAAATATTTGATCTATAATGTTATTCCAAACGTAACATGGTTAATGTAGCATTAATTTTACAACTCAAAGCATCATTTAATTGATTTTAATTTCATGGATGGTAACGAATCGAGAAATCATAATACTTGATTAATTCCATCAATCTTCTGTGTGTCATGTTCAATTATATTTGTGTAAATATATACATCAAAAATTTGTGGTCATTATATATTTAACATTTTACTTCTTACAGAAGAAGCCTCCAAAATTTTAAAGAATATACAATAGAAGCTAGTTCTACGTCATGTGTAGGGTAATTTATCTCTTGATGATTCAAATGAGGTGAATAATATGAAATTACCTGATCATTATGCATTAGAACACAACTAAGTCCTTTCAATTAATCATCACTATAGTTAACACACTCATATTTTCATAAAGGTAGTTCCAAAACTAGAGCATTCACCAATCATTTTTTAATTATAGAAAACAATCCTCACATTCATTTTTCCAAATGAACATAACACCTTTTCAGGTTAACATTGTTATTGGGTGAGATAACTGTGAAAAATTCTACACAAACCTCTAGTAAAAAACTGATAAACACAGAAAAGTAAAGATCATGGTTATTGATGGACCCTAAACGATTATGTAGTTTTCCTAATCACAAATAATGTTAATATACAAATTCTACTTTTTCATTCAATCTTTGTATCTCTAAGTAAATAAATTATGTCATACAGAAAAATATACTTAAAAAAATACATAACATATATTCATGACTAAATATGATTACAAGTGTATTTATACATGTATTTTTTAATAACACTTAGTCTTGTAATGATATGAGAAAGACAAACACATCGGAACCATTTAAGATTCCATGAAAAAACTGAAGTTGACACACCGTTGTTCGACACATCGATGTTCGAAAGACCGAAGTTGACACACTGAAGCTAACACACCGAAGTCAACACATCGATGTTCGATACAACAATGTATGACACACCAATGTCGACACACTGATGATGAAAAACCGATGTCGACACACCGAAGATGACAGACGGAAGTCGACTCACTGATATTGAGAAACCGAAGTCGACACACTGAAGTTAACAAACCATAGTCTACAAACCGAAGTTGATAGAGTGAAGATGACTCACCGAAGTCAACACATCAATGTCAACACACCGAATATGACACACCAAAGATGACAGACTGATGTTACAAAACCGAAGACAACACACTGAAGATGACTCGCTGATAGTCATAAATAATGGTTTTGATTTTATTAATTCAAATTTATTTTTAATGGTCATATTTAGACAAATTAATGTCTCTAACATTTTTTAATTTTGTCTGTAGGACTATCCGTAGACAGTACATGGTACTTCATGTGCAGAGATCTTCATGCCTAGTGAATTTTGAAGTATAAAATTACATCAATAAGAGATATTAATATACAGATACATAGATATATACAGATAAACATAGTGCGCGAATAACACACAGAAATAAGATTGTGTGAATACACAAATTGAGGTACTGAATGCTAGATATCACTTATCAAATATCAATTGAATCTTTCTGAACATCCTCACAATTAATAGGTGAACACATTCACAAGAAACTATGACACTCTTTTTTGATGCCAACTTTCAGAAGAGTCCTCTAATATCATTTCCTCAACATCAATTTTGTCATAAGTGTTGCAGCACAACACACAGAGAATTCTAAACCCAATTCTCTTTCATAACTCTGTTGTGTTCTTATCATAACTATTTTATCTATTTATATATCAATTTAAATCTCACACAATGTCTCCTGAGCTAAACTGAAGGATTACAGAATATTCTCAAACTCAATATCATTTTTAATTGTATCCCACGTAGAACTATGTAAGGGATCATGTGTGATCTGTTTATTTTTTTTCCAACAAATAACAATGGTAGAGGTCATGTGTGACCTGTAATTCCTTTTGTTCTATTGTGAGCCGTGATCTAGGGTGTGGATCATATGTTTATTAACATAAACTGCTTTGTTACAAGTGATCACCAAGAGGATAAGACTATGTTTCAGCTTGAGAATGAACCTATTATTTTAATCGTTGTTCCATTTGTCTTATATTATTATATATTATGTATTTTTTCCATAATGATAAACCTAAATTTTATAGTTAGTTTAACAAGTGTTTATATATGTTTTAAATAAATAGATTAGTCTCAAAATATTGACTAATCTTTAGATTGTTAAAATTGAAAACTAAACAATCTTCAGAGAAACTAATTGAAATTTGAGGACTTAAATGAATTTACTAGAAAATGACTATGATTTTATTATAAGAAATGGATATTATTTTAAAGAAAAAATTTTCACAAAATGTTTTATAGATACTGAATTCACCCCCCTCTTCAGTCATCTACTCCAACCAACATATGGTATTAGAGGAATTTTGAAATTTATTACTTTATTTTTTTATCGTGTCAACTGTGATTGTAGTTCTACTTTCATAATCTATAAATTTATATTAATTATAATTTTATATCACCTTAAAATTATTTATTTATTATGGATAATATATTGGATGGTTCTGCAACTAACATACCACTATTTTTTTATGAAACCAACTATGCTCAACAGAAAATTAAAATGAAAATCCATTAAAGAAGTACGAGTTTTTAAATTTGGACTTCCATTATAGATGAATATAAGATTCCTACTACTGATAGAATCAGATGGAAGGAACCTATCAAAACTGCTCATAATAACAATTAAAAAGCTATAAATGCTTTATAAAAATCCTTTAGAGATAACGAATTCAATAGAATTTCTGCTTGTAAAAGTGCCTATGAAATTTGGTATGCCCTGTCTGTCTCAAATGAAGGAACATCTACTGTAAAATAAATGAGAATTAATACATATATTATTAAATATGATATCATTAAGATGAAACATGATGATCTTATCTCTGATATATATCTTAGTTTCATGATATTGTCAATATAATGAATTCCATTGGATGAGAAGTCATTGCAAATAAAAAAATCATTGGAATTATCAGATGCCTTCCTAACAGATGGAGAGGAACCTCTTTATCTATTAGATAATATTGTGACATCATCCAGCTACCTAAAAAATTACTCATTGGGAAACTGATGATCTTTGAAGAGGAGATGAAAGTCAACAAGGAAAAAGAGGATGAACCAAAAAAGGAAATATGTTGCATTCGAGACCACCACCTACGAACACCAATGGAAATTTGATGTATCTTTAGAAATTTCTAGTAGTGAACAATAATCACCTGACAATGATGAAGAGATAGCTCAATTACCTAGAAAATTCATGAAATTTTACATGAAGAATAATTTTTTTCAAAAATCCTATCATCAAAGGGAAAATATGACCCAAAAGGTAGATGGAAGATGGATTGTAAAATAAGTGACAAGACTGATGTGATTGTCTTCTATGAATGTAAGAACAAAGGAAATATCAAGGCTGATTATCCAAATCATAAGTACAAAAAGATATATGAAGAAAAAGATAGGAAGTATAAAAAAGAAATGAAAGAAACATGGAGTTCTTCTGAGGAAAGATCAAGTAACTCAGAAAAATCAAATGATGAACAAGATAAAAAATCCAATATGTGTTTTATGAAAAACACATCTTATGTAACTATGGACTCTCATATACATAATTTATACTATTCTGGAGATAAGATTGACTTTGAAAATATGAAAAATGATGAAATGTTTGAATACTTTAACATGTTTTAAGAATCATTCAATGAACTAAAAGACAAATAAAAATCATTGAAAAAATAGTATTCTCTTAATCTGATAGTTAAGTATGAACTCACAATTGAAAAGGAGAAAAATTCTCAACTTCTCAAAGAGAATAACAAATTAACAATGTCTAATGAGTAATTGAATAATGGCCTAGAATACTTTACCAATGAGAAAAATACATTATATTCAAATGCTATGTAAAAAAATTACCCCTAAATACAACACTGGCATTGGTTATCAACATGGAAAAATATAACTTGTTAGAAAAATTTTTGTTTCTAAATCTAGGACATATAGTATTACTCCCAGTTCAAGAAACAAATCAACTTGTTCAATTTATGATACACGTTCTACAGTTTCTTGATATTTTTTGGACCAAATATAGTTAATTTTTCAAACAAATTTCTGAATTATTATCTGAAACCTATAAGGAATATATGGGTTTTGAAATCACATATTAATAATATTACCAGACCCAAACAAATATGGGTACCAAAGTTATTTATTGGATAAACTATTTTGTAGTTGAACTGCCTAAAGCGCTCCTGGAAAAAGATGTGGTACATGGACAGTGGTTGTTCAAGACATATGACCAGAGATCTCTCAATCATAAAAAGTTTTATCATGATTGATGGAGGACATGCCACCTTTTGTCGAAATGATAAATGAAAAATAATCGTCCTAGGGCATATTTTTTTACCTTAACTCTTTCAATTTCTGAAGTATTGTATGATGGTGGACTAATGTATAACCTGCTCAGCATATCTCAATTGTGTGATGATGGATTTAATGCTAAATTAAAAAATGAAGCATGTTGTGGTTTTTATTCCAAGAATAATTTAGTATTTACTCCTTTTAGAAATGATAATGTATATGCTATATATCTAGACACGGTAGCCTCACAGAAAGTCTCTTGTCTAAATTTCTTTCAAAAAGTGTCATGGATCTGGCTTAGAAGACAAGGACATTATAATATTCACTCTCTTAGTAAGTTAACTTGAAAAAGATTAGTTAGCGAATTACCCATATTAGAGTATCCTAACAACATTGTATGGAATAATTATCAAAACAGAAAGCAAGATAAAATTTCTTTCAATACAAAGAAAGAAGTGTCTACGTATCAACATCTTGAGTTAGTTCACATGGACGTGATTAGAGAATCTATAGTTTTATGTCTCAATGGGATGCACTATGTATATATTCTTGTAGATGATTTCACTAGGTATACCTGGACCTTTTTCTTAGCTCATAAATGTTAATCCTGTTCTCACATTACGAAATATGCTAGGACTGTAGAAAATCATAGTGGAATTATGATAAAGTTTGTAAGATATGATCATGGACGTGAGTTTGAGAATAAGGATTTTGAAGCTTTGTGCTCACAAAATTTCTATAAACATAACTTCTCTACTCCTAGAATACCTCAACAAAATGTGGTGGTAGAATGAAGAAATAGAACCCTACAAGAAATTTCTCAGACTATGCTTCATGAATATGATATAACCATTTATTTTTGGAATGAATCTATTAATAAAGCATGCTGCATAATAAACAGAATCTTAATCAGACCTATCCTTAAGAAAACACTTATTGAGTTTTTTAATAATAGGAAACCCAAAGTAAGTTATTTTATAGTGTTTGGATATAAATTTTATATTAAGAACAAAAAATATAATGTAGAGAAATTTGACTCTAAAAGTGTTGAAGGATTATTCTTTTGGATATTCTACATCAAGCAAAGCCTATAGAGATTTTAATAATATAACCAAATGTATGGAAGAATCTGTACACATCAAGTTTGATGAAGCCGATACACATGATCCCAAGACCTCACTATAAAATATTGAAGAGGATATATCCATTGTAGACATTAATGATATCACCTCAAATCATCATGTAAAGGATGCAGTGAAATAATCTACTTCTATAAATTTTCCAAATCATAACTGTAGTGAACCAGATCAACCTGACCAACCAGAAATATCAAGTCCTATTTTTTTGACCAACTGGGATACTTATGAATCATCCCCTAGATGTTGTTGATGGAGATTTAGATAGAGGAACACAAACGAGAGCTTACATTAGAAACCATGTTGAACATCAATCCTTTTTGTGACAAGTTGAAAAAAAAAATCAATGATTTGATCAATGATTAATTTTGGGTAATGGCCACACAAGAAGAACTTAATCAGTTTGAACAAAATAACGTGTGGAAACTTGTTGGTAGACCTAGAGATACATTGACCATGGGAACCAAATGGGTGTTTATAAATAAAGTAGATGAATCATGAAATATAATTACCAATAAAGATATACTAGTTGCACAATGATATAATCAAGAAGAGGTAATTGATTATGAGGAGGCTTTTGCACTAGTTTCTAGATAAGAGGAAATTAAGATCATACTTGCCTTTGCAGCACAATTGGATTTTTAACATTATCAAATTGAAGTCAAAAGTTCATTTTTAAACGTTTTTATAATTGATGTTGTTTTTGTTGACCAAAACCCAGGTTTTAAAAATCCACATCTTCCAAATCATATTTCAAATTATCAAAAGATTTATATGGTTTGAAAGAGGATCCAAGAGCTTGGTATGAAAGGTTTAATAATTTTCATACTTCTAAAAGTTTTAAAAAAGGACCTGATGATCATAATTTAAATATAAAAATTTTTTCGAAAAAAATTTTAATAGCCCATGTATATGAAAATGATATTATTTTTGGATCTTCTAAAAAATATTTATGTAATGTTTTATCAGACATAATGCAATGTAAATTTTAAGTAAGTTTAATGGGTGAACATAAATATTTTCTTGGATTTAAAATATTTCAAAGTATAGAAGGTATTATTTAAAATAATCTTAAGTACAGACAACATATTTTGAAAAGATATTTCTTTAATAGCATTAAGAGCAGTGAAACCCTTATGATTTCTACATGAAAGTTAAATCTTGATGAATGTGGGAAATCAGTTGATCAAACTCCATACAAAGGAATGATTGGGATTTTGCAGTACATTACTACAAGTAGGCGAGATATTATGTTCAGTGAGAGTCTGTGTGTGAGATTTCAGGAAAACCAAAAAGAGTAACATTTAAATGATATTAAAATAATTTTCAAATACCTCTAGTATACAAATAACATAGGATTGTCCTACTCTAAAACCCATCCTTTTAATTTAGTAATCTATTCCGATGCTGATTTGTGTGGATGTAAGTTAGATTGAAAGCGTACCTCTAGAAGATGTCTCTTTTTGGGAAGGTCATTGATATCATCGTGTAGTAAAAAGAAAAATTCATTAGCATTATAAACCACATAAGAAGAGTACAATACTGTTCGTAGTTTTTATACACAAATTTGGTCGATGAAACACATCTTATTAGACTTTTAATTTCAATTCAGACATATTCCCATAAACAGGGACAACACAAGTTCTATTAACATTCCTAAAAATCCAATTTATCATTCTAGAAAACAGATTATTGGTGTATGAAATCACTTTTTGAGCGATCATTATCATAAAGGAAAAATAACTCTTGATTGTATTGGGACAGAACCCCAGCTTGCTGATATATTCAATAAACCCTTAAATTCTGAGATAATGATTTATATCATACATGAACTAGGAATGAGAAATCAGTAACCAATCCTTGAAACTGATCTGTGAAACTGATCCATGAAACTGATCATGTCAAACCAATCCTTGAAACTGATCCTTGAAACTCATCTAATAAAACTGATCCTTGAAACAGATTATTGAAATTGATCCTGTCAAACTGATCCTTGAAACTGATCATTGAAACTGATACTGTCAAACCGATCATTGATACCCATCCTTGAAACAGATCACGTCAAACCAATCACTTGAAACCAATCTCTTGAAACCAATCTCTTTAAACTGATCTATTCATATATATCTATTGAAACTAATTTCTTGAAACCAATCTCTTGAAAATGATCTCCTGAAACCGATCATTGAAAACGATCAGTCAGATCCGATTTATTTCCACTGATGCAGTTATTCTTTTTGTAAATTATATCTATTTCTAAATAGAACAATGTTGTTTTACTCTTATTTTTCAACATTTAAATTTATATTACATACAATATAAAATTCCTAAATGATATATTTAGTTCAATCTATCTCAAACTTTCACTATCCCTTCTGCTGAAAAGCATTCAACCTTTTGTCACACTCTCTCTCAACCCTCATCCTCTCAACATTTTTGGAATACAAATCCTTGGAATGGAAAGGGATAAGGGTGAAATAGAAGAACCATGAAAATCTCCTTCTACTAAGAATAAGAATGGTGATTCTAGTGGGACTGAAAAATTGAGATAGGAAAGCCTGGTTGTTACAGCTAAAAAAGGTGTGTCTGCTAAATAGATCTTATCAAGAAAGACTTTTTTATTGAATGTGTTGGAATCTCAAGGATGGCCCAGTTGGTTCACCAAAAATGAAATATATTACTATCCCCAGTTAGTGCATGAGTTCTATCAACATTTTATGATATCCATGGATGAAACTGAGGTAGCAATGATTAAGCCTATGGTAAAGGGAAAAGAGATATCTTTTTCATCTGGGAAATGGGATGAATGCATAGAAATTAATCATGAAGGTGTCTATGCTGACTATCCATGTAATATTCCACCTTCCTTTTATTTGTTCTCTTATGGAGATTCTTTTATACAGCTGGCTGTAAAGGGAGAATCTAGGAGGAATATTTGAAATGAATTTTTCTGAGAAGAAAGACTCCTTTTAAGATCATACAACATCAAATCTACCGAAGGGATGTATATTTCTCTACCATGAAGTATCATGATGTTTTTAGGATCTTTTATTTGAAACATTGGATAAAGGTGATCCTGTGTAGGTATCTAATATATCATACCTCTCATTTGATTAATCCATCAAAGAAGGAAACCTTCTTTTACTATCTAAGGATGATTTCTTCCATACTGAAAAGGGAAGGATGTGTGGAAGATAGTGATGAAGTAATAAATTCATGTTGTGGTTTTTTTCATCAAAAAGACATTAGTAAGAGGCTGAAAATCTGATGGATCCCATGGATGAGATGTTAGATAGGATATGAGGAGGGGCTATATAAGGACTTTAATCCAGTTTACCACCCTTCTAGAGTAAGGGACCAAGTACATCTAGATCTCCAACCAAGAGAGGTCCAAATTTATTCTGACGAGGAAGCTAAGCATGAAGTGCCAAGGGAAGATGGATCTCCATTTGATGATAGGAGTGGTCCTGATATTTCTAAAAGTCCCAAGGTCAGGTCTTATGGACCTACTAGAACATCTTTGGACTTACCCTAAAGTGAATCGGTGTTGCGTGATGAGGATGAAGAAAAAACCGAAGTTACTGGAGTTGAAGACTATGTTAGTAAATTAGATGAGGAATCAGATTATGAAGATTTTGATGATGATTGTGATAATGGAGGAATTGAAGAGCATTTGAGTGAATCTATAAAAATGTTACAACAAGAGGTAGACAGACCCTGTGAGAAATTTTCACATGGAGCTGGTGAGGGTGTTGAGCATGTTGAAAAATAGGTTGTCAGTCATTGAGATACTGTACATGAGGACAGATCAACCCTTCCTCATGCTAAAAATCAAGAGATCATTAATGAATTGAATAATATTATGGCTACTGGAAATGGGGAAGATGATGTGGTTCCAGTGCCTCATATTGAGGAAGTTCCTAGTGAAGATGATGTAGCTGGAGCACAAGCAGAACAACTTATTTGGTTGGTTCCTATACCACGAATTGTTATTATGGCTAGAGGACATAATGAATAAGTTCATGAAGATGAAGTTGCTCCTGAGACTAATAGAAGAAGGATCAGAATTGGTACTGTTTAGCTTAGATACTAGAAATGTACTAGTGAATGGAATAATGATCCATGATACATTCTTTTCAGTTTAATGTATAACTCAGATTCGGAGAGGTTACCTCCTCCTTCTATTCCACAAGTCGAGGTTGAACTAGAACATATTTCACCTATTCCACCAGCTTCACCTAGATCAGTAGAGCCAATAGCATAGTCAGTTCCCAGTGACTATGTCACTAAGTCAAATTTTTAGAAATTCAAAAATGATATATGCAAGTCAATGAAAGGTTTAGTTGGATCTATAATTACAACATATACTTTTTCAAGAATTTCAGAAGTTGATGAAACAATGATTTCCAGAATAGTGATTTATGAGAATAAATTGAATCTAATTACCATAGTAGAAACCATAATTAGACATAATACCTTGCTTAGAGAATAAGTACGAAAGATTATCAATGAGTTAAATTCGTTATCCTCTAACATCAAGACCTCATTTAGTGGTGTTCTAGAAGTTCTTAGGAACCTGGTGACTCATCGCCTCTATGTTGATCTAAAAAAGATGAATGGGCTTGGGAAAATTTTGAATGGCCCATCTAGTTCCAGTAGTGAGAAAAGTATTGTTGTTAATTTGGAGTCACTCAAGGTTGTGATGAGAGAGGAACTCCAAAATATTCTGAGTCTTTCAGACAAATAATCACTAGAAAATGTGCATCAAAATACAGATTGTGTGTACTATATTGTCAGGCAGTGCACAAATGAAGCCTTTGTAGCTTAGAAAGAGATTCTGGAAAAGGTGGATAAATATTTCACTAAGATTTCTAACAAGAATCATCTCATAAATAGCTTCAGGCTTCTCACTGAAAATATTATGATTCCCCTAGTCCAAGAATCATTCACGAAGTAAGTCCTTCAATTGAAGAATTTTACCCCTTTTCTCAATAAATTTATGGAAAATAAGGATTACATTGAGAAACCCATGATATATAGTGGTGAAATTATTAATGAATTAATCAACCTGCTCAAACCTTATCTATATGTTTAGTCCGAGGATATTGGGCTCCCTCTAACTACTTCCAATGGTATGGCATCTAAGCCAACTCATATGACTGTCTCTTAGGCCATGTCTCAAATTTGACCAATAATCACATAGAAAACTCCCAGTCGCTTATTGTTAGAAAGGAGGAATACCCTTGCATCAACTGTTCCTACAAGTGTTTCCCTACCTATTGTTATCTTTAGACCACCTCTTCCATTTGCCTCTACCAAACCATATAATTCTCATTCAGATCCTTCAGATAACTATAAGGACCCACTGCTTCCAAACCCTTATTGGTGGATTGTTTTTATTTGACTGAGATTTGATATTTTTTTCTTGTATTTTTATGCCTTTTAATGGAAATAATTATGGTGTATTTCTTCTATGTTATTTATTCTATATATTTTTTTCTAATCCCAAAAGGGGGAGAAAATAAGGTATATATTATTTATCTAATGGGGATATTTTCTGGTTTATGACACATGGATTATACTCACCTTAATCCATTTACTGAGGGGGAACATTGTTTTAAAAATTCAAGTAAGGAAATGCTTTAGTTATATTTGATAATTATATTCAGCGAAGTATTCTATAACAAGCTGTCTTTATTTTATATATTTGCATGTATGCCATAATTTGTGATTATCAAAACGGGTGAGATTTTTGGTCCCTCTATGATAATGTAATTTTATAATCACAAATAATTTCAATATACAGATTCTACTATTTCATGCCATCTTAATATCTCTAAGTAAATCAATTATGTCATACAAAAAAAACTTAAATAAGCCTATAATCTATATTCATGACTAAATATGTTTACAAGTGTATTTATACATGTATTTTTGGGTAACACTTAGTCTTTTAATGATATGTGTAAGAGAGACACTTCATAACCTTTTTATATTCCATGAAAAACTGAAGTTGACACACCGATGTTCGACACACTGTTGTTTGATAGACCGAAGTGAAGACACCGAAGCTCAGACAACGAAGCCGACACACCGTTGTTCAACAAAAATATTTTCGACAGACTGAAGTCGACACACCGAATCTAACACATCGATGTCGACACACTGATGTTCGACACACCAATTTTCTCCAGACCGAAGACATCACACTGAAGGTGACAGAACAAAGTCGACACACTTAAGATGACAGACCAAAGTCGATGCATTGAAGTTGACAGACCGATGTCGACACACCAATGTTGACAAACAGAAGTCAAAACAGTGAAGTTGAAAGACTGAAGTCGACACACCGATGTTGACAGACCGATGTTGACACACCGAAGTCGACACACCAAAGTCGAAACACTAAAGATGACACACCGAATATTATAGAATGATGTTACCAAACTAAATACAATAGACCGAAGATGACTCACCAATAGTCATAAATAACTATTACGATTCTATTACTTTAAATTTATTTAAAACGTTAATATTTAGACAAATTAATGTTTCAGACATTATTTAATGTTGTCTATAAAACTATCTATATACAATACGAGGTACATGCATGGTAGGAGATATTCATGCTTATAGAATCTTGATATATAATAGGACTTCAATCAGAGCTCTAAATATACTAATACATAGATACATACAAATACATATAGAGCACAAAGAGCACACTGAAATATAAATTGTACGAATACACAAATTGAGGAACTCAAAGATCAAGGTCACCTATCAACTACCTACTGAATCTTACTAATCATCCTCACAAAGCAGAGCCGAACACTTTCACAAGATACTGCGACACTATGTTCGGAATCTATCTTTCTGAATAGGACTCGAATATTAATTCCTCAACATCTATTGAATGCATATTGTTGTTGTATAGAACATAGATAATTCTAAACCCTATTCTCTTTCATAACTCTATTGTGTTCATATCATAACTACTCGAGCAGTGTGTGTATCTATTTAAATAACACACACTGTATCCTAAGATAATCTAGAGTATAACAAAATATCATGACTCTCAATATCCTTTTTACATGTATACCACATGTTACTGTGGAAGAGGTCTTCTGTGATCTGTTTATTTGTTTTTCCCAAGAATAATTGTTGTAGAGGTCATGTGTGACTTGGACAGCCTTGTGTGTTATTGTGAACCCCGATCTAGGGTGTGGATCAATAGTTTATTAATATAAACTGCTTGGTGGCTGATGATCACCAATTGGAGAGGATTAAGTCTCACCTTGAGAGTGAAACTCTTGTTTTAACCGCTATTCCATTTGTCTTACATTCTTATCTATTTTTTATTTATTTCATTAATATAAACCTAACTTTTATAGTTAGTTTAACAATTGTTTATATCTAATGTAAATTAATGGTTTTTTTCAAAAGTTTGACTTATCTATAGATTGGTACAACTGAGAACTAATCAATCTTTATATAAAATAATTGAACTTTTTGGACTTATTTAAATTCACTAAAAACTGAGTTGGATTTTATTATAATTGGGGAATATTATTTTAATGAAAAATTTTAAAAAAAAAATTTATAAATAAACAATTCACCCCCAACATTAGTTATATACTCCAGCCAATAGTTATATTTTTGGGTCTTGAAAATTCATCAACAACTTTTGTTTTAGCATGATTAATAGCTATTTCTTTTTTTGAAATAATCTAACAACGGAATGAAATTTGGTGTAACCAAATAACAAACTTTTTGAATTTCTCACATAGTTATTTTATGGTTTGAAAGACAACCATTAAATGACTTTCAGGTTCTTCAATACATTTGAAATACATAAAAACATCATCAATAAACACAACCACAAACTTATCCAAAAACATACGAAAAATTTATTTATAAGATCCATGAACACAATAGGTGCTTTGGATATCCCAAAAGGCATAACAACAAAATCATATAGGACTTATCTAGTAGAAACATGGTCTTCAAAATTTCTGTTTCATTTACTTTCAACAGATGTTTCCCTGACCTCATGTAAATCATTGAAAAATATCAAGATCACTAAATCACATCAAACAAAATTCGATATGAGGAAAATGATTCTTTTTCTTAAAAGTGATGTTATTAAATTCAATTTAATCAAGGAAATTTCTCATTTAACCATATATATTTTTAACAAACTAGACAGGGGCACTGAATGGTGATGTTCTAGGTGCAATGAAACATTTATCTAATAACTCATGAAATTGATTCTTTAAATATAAAAGTTAAATTTGAGACTTTCTATAAGGGGGTTTTGAAATTGTCTTTGCATTAAGAACAATGTCAATAGAAAATTCAACTTCTGGATCATGTATTATACAATGAAAATCATTAAAAAACCATAAAGATACTCATTTTCCACTATAAAAAATTTAATCTAAACATTATTTTTTGTTGTCAACAATATGTTAATGGGAAAATTTATTTCTATCTTTTACTAGTTTCTTAACATCATGATATATTATCAAAAGGAGGGGTACTTTCTTGTACACAAACTGAAATTATTTTTGAAAAGTATAGTCTTTAACTCTGTAGTCAATCTTAGCCTGACAAACTGAAAGCCAATCCATACACAAAATAATATTAAACTATACAAGAGGCAAAACCATAAGGTTTTCATGAAGATTCTTTGCACACACCAGGACAGAACAGTTCATATAATTTTTTTTCTTACTATTTCTTCATGGTGTTTTTACCATATGTTCAAAACTAATATCTTGAGATGGAATTCCAAATTTTTTAGAGAACTTCTCAGAAGTGAAAGAATGTGTAGACCCTAAATCAAATAGAAAATTGGCATAAGATGAAAAAAACAGTGTACTTGATTCTACTTCATTCGATGGCCCATCATCTGTTGAAGTAGTTGCAAAGTATTTCACCACCTCTTTCTTCTTGTAGTCTGGTTTCGTTCCCTCAGTTATATTCATCGTTGGACACTAATTTTCATAATGACCCATTTCATTTCACATAAACCATTTCAATGAATTTAAATCAAATTTTGTATTAAAATTACCCTATTCATTTTTAGTGCAATTATGAGCCTTATGTCCCATTTTACTACATCTCTAACACTAACTAGACTTAAAGAGACATTCCCCAGCATTCTTTTTACCACAATTTTCACAACCTGAAAACATATTTTTCTTACCACATGTCATTTTTTAATAGTAATTCCCTTTCATCTTCCACCTCGACCTCTAATTATATTGTTTGTTAAAGAACACTATTCATATGTAAACTCCATTTCCACCTTCTCTACACATTGAAAAAGTTTATCATAGCATTTGAACTCTTGAGATTCTAATGCCATTCAAAAATTTGTCTTCAATACTGAGTAAAAATGATTTATTTTTCTATCAAGATCTCGTATGAAATTTGGAATAAACCCTTTCTGTCGATTGAGTGTTGTTTCATAAGTAACCTCTAAGTCATCCTCCTACCTCATTTACTTGAATTGTTTTCCATCCTAAGAAGAAAAAACTTATAAACAAATTTCTTAAGAAACATACCATTGAATTATTCCCTATCAAGATCATCAATCTCCTCACTATACCTAATATTATTAAAAATCGATGACCACTAATCGGATTCACCTTCAAAATGGTAAATAGGTAGACTAGACTTTTGATTTTCCGAACACCCCAAGATATCAAAAAACTTCTACACTGCATTAATCAACCCTTCAGGTTCCATAGGGTCAGATGATCCTCTAAATGATGAGGGATTTTTCCTCATGAAATGATCCCTTACTAACATGTTGCTCTATTTTTATCAGGAAGGCCTCATGCATTGATACCACCAACATTTATACCGTGAGTCAATTGTGCCATCAATATAAGAAACTTTTCAGTTCAGATTATTCTTATCCCGTGTTTCTCATTTAGATGGTTGTTTTCCTCTTTATGGAGTCCCATCATAGATGCCATTTTTCCTTAATAAAAAACCAGATATAACATAGAAATATCTTAGGTTTAGCAACATGGTAATCTTTAAATTCTATATAATTTCAATTATAACATAAATTTATTTATGGATTTTAATTTAACAATACAATAACTCACATATTTATCTAAACTATACTATGATACTAACAATAAGTCTGCAACCTTAAACATTACTTAATCTTGAACTATATTAATAATTCCCATTGAGGATATTTTGAGGTGTAGAGATTTAGAGAATTATGACATAACTATCACAATACTTCTCAAATATTACAAAGTAGAAAGATCAACTCAGTATCAATTTTAATCAAAAATAAAATCACTTAAAAGAAATTAAGAATTGTTTTCTTGATATAAATCTTCTTGAATTCATTCATTCTCTTACCGAACATAATATCCTATGAAAATTATTTCAAAAACATTGTATGATCATCATAATTTAAGTATGGGTTATAAAATAATGAAAGAAAACATTGGTCAATGAATACATAAAAATCTATGAAATCATACTTTTAGTTCATTAACATACCATCAAAAATTATAATTTTAATTAATAACAGACACAAATCACAAATCAGAAAGTTAACTTGTGTTATTAATAACATACTTACATTGTTGCTTTCATATCTACGTAAGAAGTTACATTTTAAATACCAATCATAGTATATTCTTTAAATCTCTTAAGATAAAAATTTATGTTTACCTCCCTCACATTACCCAATGCATTAGAGAGCTACGTCGGGATCACCCACCCTAGGACTATCACAGAAACACCCATATACAAAGAAAATTCCCTAGAACAATAAAATAATCATAACACATAACACTAACATAATGGAATGATAACATTTCTCCATTTCAATAATAAAATAAAATTTCAATATATTGACATAATCAATATATTATCAATACAATTTCCAATAAAAAATACTAAACAAGAGTGTATGGTATTTATTTTCCTTTTAAATACATTTCTACTTGTGGAGGAAACAAAATATAAAATAATGTTCGCGGTGACGGAAATGTCATTGTCACTGCTTATGTTAAAAAGAAACATTATTTTTGACATTTATTAAAATGTTTCATTGAAAAAATATTCCCTTTGAATAAAATTAAAAGAAAAAATGGTTTATACACTGTATACAACAATGTCATATATAAATCATAAGATGCATCAATAAAAAGATACTGTGACGAAGTCCCTTACCTCGCGTCTAACATGACTCGTTCATTATTTAATCTCTTCCATTATAAACTAAAGTTAATTTCTACTTTCCTAAGAACCTTTTTAATATATATTATTCTTTTTATATCACTTATTCCAATTTTATAAACATTACATATTCATTTATGTTTATAATGGTTGTTTTGTTGATATTTAGAACTTGAGTCAAAAATGAAATTTTATAATTACTTGTTGTCCTTGTGTTCAAAATTATACTATATCTATAAAAATATTAATGATTTATATATCACATATATCATATGTATTTGGTATATATATGTATTTATAACAGAACATAACATTTGGAGATAAGATATAAAATTCATCGTTCATATAAATGGTATGTCTTAAGTAAGCATGAACGCTACTCTCATTTATATATCGTATATAATGGAATATCAACTTAATTATACATAGGAATATTATAATACCAATATAATAACTTATATAATATTAGTGACAACATCATTTATATGTTATACATACGGAAATAATGATTCATATCACTTTGAGAGGCTGGTAGTCCACGCTTCCTCAATTGAAATTATCATTTCTAACAATTATGGAAACCATAAATGAATGATATGAATGGAAAATACATAATAATATAGAAAATATAAATATAATATATATCACATATAAATATAGTGTCATTATAATTGTAACCATAAGAATCTGTAGGAGATAATTGAACAATCATCATTTCGTGAGGCAGTAGTTTATTGTCCACGGAAACAGTTTGTTTGTATCAATTTGAATGATATGTGTGGATGTGTAAGTGTAATCATAATCATAAAAACAACCTAGTATATTTAATATACTCTTGTGTTTATAAAATAATGGATTAATGAGTGTTTATGGTGTTGGAGAAGGAAAATAAAAGAAAAAGAACTTGAGAGTATATGTTACCTTTAAATCAAGAATGTCTGTTTGGTGTGATCCAAAAGGCTTTATTGAATTGACTTCTACCTTGGGGAAGGCTTCTAAGATGAATAATGGGATGTTAAGACCTTCTTGGAGAAGATTTTGGATGATCTATTGGGCCTGAGAGGTGTGTGTAATGGGACAGAGGTGTTGGCCTTTTATAAGGAGGAGATACTCTTTTGGAATGATTGAATGTATTATTTTATTACTAAATTATTCTAAATTTCCAAAGGTACAAATATAATTTAATTTGAATATAAGTTACATATAAGTCTAAATAAAATCATCCAATATTAATTGTATTGGTATTGGGTTTTTTAATCCTTATTTTTTTTATTTATCCCTTTGTTAAGTTATTTAACTTATAACATGTCCTCTTATATACTCATACTATATAGTTAATATATTTACTATAAAATTACAAGAGACCCAAAATGGTTCCTTTATGACATTATAACATTATATACATAATTTTATCAAATATTAAATTTTTATGATTATTTTATCAGTTAGTAAAATATTATTTTTTAGAAAACTAATTTATGTCAATATATAAAATATTAATATCATGATTTATAAATATATATATAACAACATGATTATTTTGATAAAACCTCAGTAATTTAAGTATAATATGTACTTACTTTCCCTAAAATTCATGGAATACATAAAAAGTTTCATAATATATTTATTTTAATATTTATAATATAATTTAATTGAATCCTTTTTTAGTGAAGCAATTACTTCCTCACCATTGTTTCATATTTAAATTTTTTTATAGAATGACCAACATTTATAAATAAAATACCATCATTTAGGAAATATATTTATCATAAAAATAAATATTTATAGTCGAATATATCACTTATATATTCCCATATAAAAAATGTTCTACTAAAACGTTTCATGTTTATGTTATTTTTTACCTTACATTACATTAATTAATACCAAGTGTCATTATAACTCCCATGTTTCTCCATGGGGTCCTAAAATTGACTCATGGATGACCTTGGTCAGAAACATCTAATCCAATAGAGATAGGAATAGTGTAAGTCTAATTTATTATTACTATAATATTATTTGTTACCCTTATTTACCATATTTACTATATACCCATGGTAAATAAAATACCTACTAATGTAAATATTCTATAATGTCCCAAAATAAATGTTACATAATTAAAAAAATTACCTCCTTATTTCAAATATGGAACACATTTTTCTAAATTCAAAACACAGAAGTGGATGAAATTAATTTAAAATTAATTCCCGTTGTCAAAACCAAAAAGTTTGTTTTCAAGAAATAATACTTTTCAAAAGATTGACCATTTTTTACGTCAACTTTAAGAGTGAAATTATTTAAAATGACCAGAATTTGATTAAATGATAGAAATTCAATCCAATTACACTTTATAACCAATTAAATTAACCATATATCTATATAAATAAATCAGACGAGAATGCAGTTTTGAATTATAACGATGTATTTTTCACTATTCATTAAAAATGAACATTATCAAAAAAATTACAAAATTTCATCCAAAGTAAACATTGATGTCCTGATTATAAAGAAAAATATTTTTTTTTCATGTAGAACATATAAATGTGACAAAAAATTTATTTAAAAATTATTCTCCATTAGAAGGTAGTAATCAACCTTTTAAAGAATATTAGATATTCGTAGTTAAAATTGGATTCATTCACAATTTACGCAACTAAATTTTATTGGATAAATGTAAGAACTTTTAAAATATATATATAATCATATATTATTATGTTATTTTCCTTAACACCAATACAATTTCATGGTGTTAAATTCATTTTATAATAATATTATGTCATTATTTTTAACTATAGCTGAGCCTTGTGTGCAACATTAGATTTTCGATGAAACCATTACTGTGTGTCAGGTAATCCATTGAATGTTGCATCCCATTTAACATAAAATTAATAATAAATTAAAAAATATTATGAAATATGAAAATGTCATATTCTTTATTTACGTAGGATGTTAAACATAATGAAAAAATTATTTTGTGCTGTTATGGAGGTTATTAATGTCATTGTTTCTATATGTCTTGTTATTTTATATCAAAAAAAATTATATTGTTAGTATCACACTCCTTGCATCGGTGTGAATCTATAATATAGAGTGATTTGAGGAATATGGCTTGCATAATTTCTTAATTATATCCTGAGAATACAAGATAAACTTAGACTGGTAGAGATATAAGGGGATATACGGTATATATAGATTAAATATAGCAAAAGATGTATATTAATAAATAATGTGAAGTTTTGTATGAAAATGAATATATTCTTGATGGATATTCAAACCATAAATAGGTCAACATAAGTAAAAAAATTATTATAAGGTTTTCATTTTTTCACATTATAAATTTCATGGATAATATGGTAGATTATGTATTTGTTTCATGGTTTTTAATAAATATGGATTTTTAATTCATGTGTTATCAATTTTTTATATAATTATTTGAGTTTTTAAATAATTTTTATTCTAAATGTAATAATAATTTTTTTCTTCACGGCCATTGACTTATAATGATTATGAGATTTTTAATGTAACTATTAAGAGGTAGTTTACCCAACAAGAATTATTGTAGAAATATAATATATTTAAACATGGGTTTGAGTCCCACATATAAATTTCATTGTATAAACATAGGACTTAGAAAATTTAACAATAGTTATTAGATGGTGATTAATAAAACTGAGGGATTACATTAAGTTAAATATGAAAAAATTGTGTTGATGAAAACTATATATTTTTTATTTATTACATCAAAGAAAATGGAATTTAAATTTATTTAAAATAAAATATAATTTTGTATTTTCTTGGTATATGTAGTAGCCTAGTAAGTTAAATTATGGTCATAGAAATTGGTTTATTATTATCCAACCATTCTAGTGTGGTCTTGACCATAGTACACAAATTCATATACAATAGCATAAATGTTTTAAAATTTTGTGTGTCGTGATTTATAAATTTAAAAAAAAAATTAACCCATAAAAACATTAATTTATTTGTAATACCATGATTTTGTTCCCTTTTGGGATATATTGTGTTAAATTTCATTAAATAAATATTTTATGAAAATAGTTTTCACCCACCCATTTATATTTTATGATATTTTTTTGAGTTTTTTTTCATTTTATATGAATGGGTATTTTTTGATGTATTCCCCTGTTAAATACATCATGAGTTCCCACATTCATATGAAGGTATAAATAGAAAAAATCTCACAAAATATCATTATAAGAAAAAAATAATATTAAAATCATAGATTGTGTTTCAAGACAACATGACTACCTGGATGAGATATTCATCTATATCATAAAAGAACTATTCAAGGAGGATATATATATATAGGAAAAGATATTAAAAGTTTCAAGTGAATCAAATTTTTCAATAAGATGCTTGGGGAGGAGTATAAGATCTATGCTAAGATCAATAAGGAATCTGAGTATACATCCAATGGGGTAGATAAATATGAACCTATCTAATAAATCCTCATAATTACTAAAGTAGAGGATTCAAATGAATGAGTATCCATAATTGGCTATTTTTTGAATGATAGGTTGAGTTGATTTATAAAATTATGAATAATGTTGATTATTTTGATGAAAAGCAATGAAATATCTTAAAATAGTTTACTATCAATTGTTAATAGTATATTATTTCCTTATAAAATTCATAATATTATTTTAATTATAGATTTAAAGAAAATTATCAACATGAGTTCAATATGGAGGGGGAGATAATCTACATGAGGTATACTATAATTTTAGACTTACACAACTCTGAACCAGGACAGATTATTCTATACTTATATTACTCAATAATAAATAGTATAGACTAGCTAAAATACAATAATAAATGAACACTATGGATGTATCCAATTTTTCTATAAGATTTTACCTTTTCAAAATTATATATTGAACTATAAGAAATTTAATTTAGAAATTACCTTGAATTATATTTCTATTATTTTTCAAAACTAAATAGACAATGTAAATGCATGAGTTTTTTTAATATTTTAAATCATTGGTCATATAATCACTATTGTCAAATATTATAGGGAAATATACAATGTAATATAAAATTGGAGTATAAAATTTCATTTATAATTTTGGATCACATCTAATTTTTAATTATTTTTTTGGTTTTAAATGGGAATTTTATTTCAATAGATAATATTTTAAAAATAATATCTTCGATGGAAGAATTTTTTTAATAATTCACAATTTTCAATGTTTTTGATGTTATATTTATTAATATTTAATGTGTATGATGGGTTATAAAATAAAAGATATAATTATGAAATTTGATTTCAATTAATCATAATTAGGGGATATTTGATGACCTCTCTAAATTAATTTCTTTTAAACTATATTATGATTTGTTTTTTTGTAACATATGTTGGTTTATTTATTATTATAAACCATTCCATTAGTTTTTTATAATATATTATGTTTCTCAATATAGAGATTCTTGTAGAAATTATTTCCAATACTATTTCATATAAATATTTTTTTCTTGATATATAGGACATGTAGACAAAATTGAATGTTCATTGATATGTTATCAACGTTAAACAAAAAAGTAATATTAATTTGACTGAGTAATTTTTTATTTGATCCCATATTACAATTGAGACTTATAATAACATTTAATCTTTCTATTAATTCAAAAGAATAAATGATTTTCCAGGATATGAAAGAAACATTATATGACTATTAAATCATTCCAATAATACTCTTCAATTTTTTTTATAATTTATAATAAAATATAACATGGATAATTCATGTTATATGGTGTATGGGAAAGAATTTTTTTATTGAGGATGTTAGATATTATAACTGGTTGATTGGAAATGGTTTATGATTTTATTTTAAAATTAGTTAGATTATTACACAATTAAAAATAAATAATAAATCAAAAGAATTATTTTATTAAAAATCATTTTTTGAAAAAGAATAAAAAAATTTATTATCTATAAAATAACAAGAGTATATCAAATATAATTCATCATGCCTATTGTTATGATTTTTACCTTTTATTCGACTGTGGAGTGTAAGGTGATATCCAAATTTAGATGATGAGTATTCATTATGCCTTTTCTTATTCTTATCATGTGATGAACATTAGCGTTAACCTCTTTTTTGGAGATATATTTTGTCATATCAATTCCCTATAAACCCTAATCCTAATTTTAATTTTAAAATTAATTCCTATAATTATTATTATTAGTTTTAAATATTATCTGTATTGAGTGTATATTTAATATTATTTTAGATATTATGGTTACGATGCATGTTTTCGATTGGTGAACAAGAAACAATTAAATGTATACCATGGTTAGAGAGATAATATTTTTCAGGGTGAGGTATATTAATAATAATTTGTAAAAAATAAATTTATGGTTGGATATGTTTCATTATTTAATTTTTTAAATTATCATTGTGGTTTAATTATTTTTCTTTAAAAAATATTATGTTAATGATATTTAACATATTTTTTTAAAAAAGATTATATAATTTTGAAATTATTAAATATAAATGACCATATTATTTTAATATTCATATATATGGGTATCATTTTTTATTATTGGTATTTTTTATTTTTTATGAAAATGAATAGTGTTATAGTGGTCGTATTTGATAGCTCAATTTCCTGCAATAAATTCTTATTGACATTGTATTTTAAGATTCAATTAAATATAATTTCCATATTTTATGTAAGATTAATTTGTTTATTTAATTAAAAATATAAATAGGAAATTATGATTTAATAATGTAAATAATTAATGAATAAATATTGAGTAAGGAATAAGATATATTTATTGAAATGATTATAAATATAGGAGCAATAAAAATGTGTCTACTACATTGGCCGTCTGTAAGAGTATCTTGAATCTGTGTTGTAGCTAGCCCCACTATACCATGGTGGACTAGAAAAAAATGTATTGAAGAGGGCCCACATAGTGTAGAGATGGTTTAGGAGATCATAGGAGGAATCATCATTGGGTGAAACTAGAGAATAGTTGTCACAGTCTAGTTCAACAAAGTAGGAGTTCAAAAGGATCCTTAGGCACATCCACATATTTGAAGATGAATAATTATGGTTGAGTAATCATTTTTTCTAAAACATAAAACTAGTAGTTATAAACATAAATGATATGTGTACATGATGGATGAAAATACTTTTTATAATCCAAGTTCACACAATAGTTAAGGTTATTCCACTACTATGATTTTTGTGGCGCAATCTCTAATTAATGCTTAGGTGAGCTAATAATCGACCCTCAATGAGTAATTCAAAAAAAATAAGAGAAATATAACTATTCATTATTTAAGACTCCTCATTACTCAATGAATTTATTCTATGCATTTCAGTCACATAATGTGAATTAGGGGTTCATTTTATGGTAGTTTCTTCAGGACCCAACATCATTTCCTTGCAAAAATATATTATTTCTGATGATATGTCGGTTGTGTGGGACTGTGTAAATCCAACAATGATAATATTCTTTTTTTAGAAATATATGGAATTTTTAGAACCTATAATTATTATAATTTACAATATAGATGCATTGTGTAATTCTTATTTAGTACAAAGGTAGTGGTCATGTGTTGGATTAGTTTATGTATCGAAATAGATCATTTCCATGAAGAATTCCATCCAATTGTAGAAAAATAGTATTGATACATAAAATAGAGTAAATTACAAGGTATGAGTGGATATTTTATTTCAAAAACAAAAATTCAAATCATGAATCAATTTTTGCGATGATAGAGGATTGAATGCTGGATGTTTCAACACACTGTGAAGCTTTATATTAGTGGGAATTTTACCATATCATTATCACACCCCAATTATATTAGTGATGTAAGATAATGGGGGATTCATAAGTAATGTATTATTTGGATTTTTATATCTGTATCTATGTAATATAAGATGGATTTAGAATGTAAGAGTTATATAAAGACATATGATAGGGATAGATGGAATATAGAAGTATAAATTTACTAATAAATAGTGGGTGGTGTTGCATAGAATGAAAAAAATTATTACTGTAGGTGAAAGACTTATTTGAGTGATAATGATGTTTTTTAGTATTATATTGTTTTTTTATAATCTTTATTTTATTTCAATCAATGATATCGTGTGATTTTTGGGATTTGTCCATGAATTTTATAATATAAATATACTGAATAATTATAGAGTTATTTTTTTTGAAATTTCATGTTATGTTTTTACATTAAATATTTATAATATAAATTTATCTTTCCCTTATTTTAGAATTATTAGTGTTGCTAAATGATAGATATATTTCTAAATCATTAAATATTGTTCAGTTTCTTCCATGGTAATTGGGTTAGCAATATTCTTTTTTATAAAAATTGTTTCTGGTTACATGATGGATATGATTTATTAGGAAAAAAATAATAATAATTTTACAAGAATATCATATTTCTGATAGAGTATTTTACATGAAATCATTAATAATTGTAAATATAATGAAATTATTATATTATCTCTCATTATAAACATAATTTATTTTTTCTTCCAGTACATGCAACAAAAATTTCATGTGATAGCATGTGTTATACAAAAGATTATGTTTCACCGATAAACAATATAGTATTAATAATTTTAGGAGAAGAATATTATATCCATTAAATTGGGGGTTATTTATATTATTAAATATCTTATTAAATATATCGGTGATATAATTGGTTTTATATTATTTGTAATTGTATCAAAAAATTTGAATATAAAAGTAATGATTTTCATAAATAAAACTATTTTTTTTCCAAAATAGATTTTTATCCTAAAAAATTAAATTAATTAATATTAAAGAATAATATTAATGAAATTATTATATATTATATTCTTTATAAATATTTTAAAATCCATTGAATAAATTTTATAGGAATTAGACAAGAGAGTATTTTTTTCATAAAATGATATAATTTGCTAAAGGAATTTTTCTTCCTTTTAATAGTGAAATTTTTTATGAATTTTTTTTACAATTTAATAAATATTTTTTGGGAACATAAAATTCATTTTTTAGATCATTATTTAAAATTTATCTCATAGTGAATCCTTGTTTATTTTTTGATAATATTCATTTTTCGATGAATAGTAAAAAAAATACTAATTGCTAATTGAAAAATGCATTCTTCATTTAAATAATTTATATCATTAAAGTATTATTAGTCATAATTAATTTTTATTTAGATAAATTATATATAAATTATATCAATTTACCATTCAATCAATTTAAATTTATATATAAAAACATTTTATTCTTTATAACATTTTCCCTTTAGAAACATGCATTCTCGACACATATGTAGGACTAATTTCAATAATATTTATACCTCTTCTATAAATATAATTTTTAAAAATGTATCAAATAATTTTAGTCATAATAATTTATAATATATAATAATTCCACCTTAATTTTCATCCATATTTATTGGTGAATGTAGTTAATATTAATTACATTGATGAAGGTATAAAAAAGTATAAATAGTGGTTAATCATAGAGTATATGGGTTAAAAATTACCCTACAAATTTCCAATACTAGTAATATAAATATATTTAGAACATACCCCATCCTGGAAATAATTTTTTTAATAATGGAAGACTCTTGTTTGGTAAAAATATGGGTACACCTATGTTCTTTAAAAAATGTCATGTGTCCTCTCACCCTCTTATAAAATGCCATCACCTGCCCCGATATTCACACATAACAAACCTATTTGATTAGGCCTATACATTCCCAAATAAGTACCCAAAATCTCTATCCTATAACTATGGCCTTATTTTTTGGAATAAATCCAGCATAGGAAGGAATTTTTGGAAACCAACAAGAAGATAAATTAAGAATAGGTAATGTTTTTGTAGATGGTTTTTTATTTTATTTACATCTCTACAATCATAATTCATTCTTATATGTCTGTTATAAAATAATCTAATTATATTCAATATACTTTTTTATGGTAGAACTAACATATTTACATACTTCCAACAAATTGGATATGAAATTATTGTTCCTATGTACATCAGATTACATCTTCATGAACTCATGTCATTAGGATTTTCATATCAACCTATCATGGTTGGGAATAATGATGAAAATATTTAATATATATTGTATTCGTGATATTTATTTTTTATATATGCTTATTTAATTATGACATAACACACCCTTTCATTATTTTCTTTTTATAATAATATGATAACTTTATCTTTACGGCGTAGTACCCCCCTCATAAAGTGATGTGTTCTGTTCACTAATTACCAAATAGTAATTAATTATGGTTTGAATAGAAATATGTAATATTTTTTTTACCAAATATTATGCACAAATAATATATATATATTTTATTGTTTTATTCAATACGACCTGAAAATTGCAGCAACTTCAATGTCTACGTGATACCTATTGTGTCTATGAATGGTGTATTTAATTTCTTATAAAAAAATTTATTCATTGATATAAATAATTTTATAATAAAAAAATTTTATATTTAAATCATGGATTAAATTTACGATATTATGAAATCGATATCGATGAATGTGGTACACAAAATTGAATGTCACAACAAAATTTAAAAGCAAGCCAACAACAACCAATATAATGAAAATAATGGATGATTATTAACAAATTGGTGATAATATATTAAAAAATAATAATATAGTACATAATAAATATTAATATGGTCATTTAATAATTTAATAACTTGCTTAAAACCATTTTACCTGAGGATAAATAGCATTCAACCAAAATAATACATATGATAAGTGATTTTGCCTAAATTTCATTTCTTTGAATCATATGGTAATGTGATGCACCGAATTTCTTTTATATGGTGAATATACTTTCCATTTGACATTTAATATAATAAATAATCTATTTTTCTTCATATTATATTTTTCAATTTGGATTATTTAATATATGGTGATTTTAACTATGATTTATCATGTGGTAATGAATTTCCCAACACAATTTAATTTAATTAGGTTGTATTAATTCCTTGTTATCGTTGATATTCTAATATTATGTGTGTAATGATATTTGATGATATATTGTTGTGTTTGAAAATATATTATTTCAATTTTTTGACGACACAAAAAATTGATTCATTTCAATTATTTTCCCATAAACACTATTATACATGAAAGGGTTGACTTCATAATCTCATATTATTTGAGATTGTATACACTTGGATTTCATTATAAGTAAATTATATGATCATTTTTTTTCAAACCAAATAATTTTTATATTAAATGGTTATTTATTATTATAATAAGTTAATATTTCTATACCTACCATCGTAGGTTCTTAATTTTGTAATTAAAATGTTTTTATAAAAACTCACCTTAATTTATCTCATTCTTCGGAAACCAATTTTCTCCCAAAACAATGATTTAAAAAATATAAATGTTTATTAGTTTATTAATGCTTTATTTAAGTCAATTTTTACTCAATTCTTATTTCTAGAAAAAAATATTTAATAAAATATTATTATCTTTATCTGAATAAGGCACATTTCTTACTATTTTGTAATTAAATATGAATGTTTTTTCTTCAATATAAGAGATGTGCATAATCACCCAACAAAATATATTGATTATTACATTAGGATGATATTTTTATGTATAATGTTTTTAAATTTATATTCATTGAAAATTATTCTCTAAATGTATTTACAAAATGAAAAGAATAATTTCCGCATGAATAATTTCCATGATAATATATATTTCATTAACAAAAATAACACTTTTTCTTACCACAATGGGTATATGTATTATTGATAACATTCTTAATCTTATTTTAGATGTATTATTATTAATTTGACCAATTAATGCGTCAAAATTCAGATGTTTTATTTGTTTTTGAACCCATTAACATCCCCTTGAGTTATTCACTTTTCAGTGACCATTGAACATTATATTTTCTCAAAATATCGACATTATAAATTGTGTATATGATTATTTTCTAATTTTTATACCACTTAAAATACAATGAAAACATTGAATGTTCTTTGATTATTTAGATAAATATTGGTAAATATGTAATCCTCATGTAATATGAATATTTGTTAGGACACATTATTCATCAATTAAATCAATAATATCATATATAAGGAATTATTTGGTCAAGTAATGAATGGTTGGTCCCAAATATTATAAATACCTATATACATCGACCCCCATCATAAGTAAAATTAGTATTATAAATGAATGCGGTTTCTTAATATAGTTTTAAATGATATTTTGTGATGTCTTGACATTATATGTTTTCTTTTGACTCATAAATATCATACCATAATTAGTTATTACAATATTTCAAAATTAAGATATTATTATCCCTGATATTTTCACTGTAAAAAGATATATGGATTCATTTAATTATTATTACCTTGATTAAATTTAATTTTTTTAGTTATTTACTTTTTTATATAGATTTTTCCTTATCCTGTTTTTTAAATAGAATGTGTGCCCATATTTTTACCTTGCCAAGTGGATTATTATAATTTAATTACTATTGATTAAAATATAAATATAGGGATTTTTAACATAATGTACATGGATATTATATATTTTTAGATGAATATTCAACACATTAAAAAGGCACATGTCTGTGTATCATCATAGTCACATGTTTTTAAAATCATATAATAAAATCATATAACATGGTGAAAATATTCATTGTTTCAAAAAATGACATTAAAATTTATTGATGAAGTGCCCAGATCAGTGTGAATCACTGAGAGGGGGAGGGGGTGAATCAGTGATCCCTTAAAACTTTTTACTAATTGATTCCTTATCAATTAAACCTCTATGGCTGGTTAAAGCCTCGATCCACTCTTCTTGTATCTCTCATCCTTTCCTCGAGTGATGTAGTAAATGTAAAGGCACAGGACACATGGATTTACAAGGTTCAGCACCAAAGGCCTACGTCCTTGCCATGTTGGTTAGACGCCCCAACATGGTTTCTTCCATTATAATCTGTTAGTATTACAATGGTCAATACAGAGTCCCACTGTATCTCTCCTGAGTCCCACAGGAGGGTCTTTATACTGGGTCCCACAGTGTTACTAGAGTCCCACTGGCCTGCTCCAGAATCCCACTGAAGACTTCCTCCACCCTGAGTCTCACAGGGGGCTTCTCCTGGCTCCTCAAGTCACACGAGTAGGTCTTCTTCACTTTAAGATTCTTCAAGTATCTTCAGCAGTCTGGGATAAAGACTACTGGCGTTGCTCTGTACCTCTAATCACTTGAGTTGATCAGGTCTTCTCGTCTTGCTCAGGATTTATCTCCTTCTTCTAAGGATGACCAGGCCTTCTCTCTTCAAGAAACTTCAACAACCTCTGAAAAGGTCTGTTGGTCTTGCTCATCAACTTCTGATCACTTCTGTTGATTAGGCTCTTCTCAATTACTGAAATCTCAGGCAGCTGATGTCTTTAACTTCAGTCTGGCTTCAGTCTCACTTCAAATCATCTTCATGCACTGAGTGCATGGCATCTCTGCATCCTCGTGCACTGACAGCATGGCTTCTCAATTATCTTCAAGAACATTCGGTCTTGGTCAACTCAGATGCACACAACTAGATTTGAGCTTGTTCACCTGTGCGCGTGCATGCGTGCAAGCATGCACTCCCATTCTTCTCTTCCTTGGTGTGATAAACACTCAAAGAGTGTAATTACCTTGAGCACACACACCTTCTCACTCACACACTTTGTTCAATTTGTTTACACACATAAATGTGTGTTGTTCTTTAGTGTGAGAGTCTTCCACATCTTCTAAGTGTATACACTTTTAGTGCACACACTAGGTTCGGCCTTCACTTGTTTCCACATAGTACACACACTGCCATGTGTGTTCTTCCATTTGCATGCACACCAAAACTAATGTCTTCGCCTTCTCTTGCTCACACCCGAACACCAACCCAAAGAGTCATGCAAGGTGCGGTCTCTTATCCTTTTCTTAAAAGCATGCAAGGTATGCTTGAGCCGCAGGTCGCGCAAGTCACAAGGCACAAGGGTGCCCAAGTGCCACGCAAGTGCCACGCAAGTGCCACTGCCGCGGGGTGTGCAAGTGCAACACCCGCGTGCACTTCCTCCTGCCGCGCAAGTACGCAGGCAGAGAGGGAATCAACCACGGGCACGCTAGAATGCGGCATCTGGTTTTTCCTGACACGCAAGGGAGGCACGCATGGGACTCCTTTCTTCTTTCGCGCAAGGAGTGCGCAAAATGAACCCCACGGAGCCAAGGGGTGGCTCCGGGATTCTCAAATTCTTCACGAGGCAGAGAGCACTCATGGGACTCCTCAAAGTTTCAGCAAAGGATCAGCAAACAAACAGAGAGCCTCATCCTCTCTTTTTATAGGCAGAGGGATGCCTCATATCTTCCGCGGGATATAAATCCGAATTCCCGAAATTCTTGGGTTTTCAAGATTCTTCAAATCTTGATTTTCTCCTCTATTTCACACGGGTTGAATTTTTATTTTCTTCCTTCACGTGCATGCATTTTTGAACGCATGCATGGCCTCTTTAATACTTTTCCATGCATAGCACAAACACAAGAAGCCTTGGAAACTCCGTTTGCCTCAGATGAAGTCCAAAATCCTCCATTCATCATGTGCATGCATATTTTATTGCATGGTTGTGTTCAGTAGGGCCATACGAGCCGAATGGAGCCTTCGGTTTGATCGGAGGTAGCCGGGAACTCAAAAACATCGCTTGGAGGAACCACTGGTTCAGCGGGGACGTCGGGTGGCCTTCGGCTGAGCTCAACAAAGGAGACGCCTCTGAGCTGTCGGATCAGGCGATCAAATAGTCTTCAATGGCCTGGATCTGAACGAGAGCGGCGCGATGAGATGTGCGGCCGAGATCTGGCGCGCGATCAATCGTGCGGCCAGGATTCGCTCCGCGGCAAAATCCCGCGTCCCACATCGAAACGGAGGCCGGTTTTTCCGCGGGTTATCAAACATCCGCTCCCCCCTTCACCGCAATTGAACTTCTCCATCCACGGTGTCTCCCTGCACTGTGTTCTCTCTGTGGGCGCTCTCTTGCGCCCACCCCTGCCACTCGGGCGCGCCACTGGCGCCCACTATGCATCCTCGGGCTCGCTCCTCGCGCTCACGCGACGCAGGGCTTGACACTCCCCGGCGTGGCCCGAGGCTTATACACGGCCCCGGCCTCTTGGGCTGGCCCCATGGGATCCCCCTTGGGCGTGGTGACCTCGAGTCCCACAAGTGCCTTGTGGTTGAACCCTTATGGCTGGCCCTCGGTGGCTTCCTTTTTTCTTGAGGAAACACTAAGTACTTTGTATACAAACAAAGGTGTAAATGCCAAATGCCACATCAACCTCTAAGCCATTTTTTTCTCTTCTCTATTTCCTCTTCTTTATTTCTTATTCTTCATTAGAATTCCTCCAATTCTTCTTCATCGTGTATTCAATATTTAAGAATGGAATTCCCGAAGGTTTCTACCTTCAACCGAATCTCTTTAATCAAACATATTTTTCAAATAACTTCATTGATCTAATCAGATATCAAATTGGAACTTCTTCAGATTCACATGCACTAAGTGTTAGTGCATGGACTTCTTTACTCCACTTGATCCACTTAGAAGTTGTGGATGGATCATCTTCTAACTCCTCATTCATTTTCAATACAATGCATGGTCTTCTAACATTGTTGTGACATTGTATCCACTTGATACAAGTTCTTGGAACTTAAAGATCAGCTCAATAATCGTTAGATGTTATGATGATGCTCGATCATCATTCATTCTTAAAGTGTTGTAACTTTGTATCTCTTTGATACAAGTATTGAAACATTAAGAACAGTTCAGCAATCGTCTGATATACATAGAGAATGTTTCAACCACAACATCCTATGTCACTTAGTGAATCTCCTAAGTGACATGCATCTTAGTACCATGGCCATTCTTTTTTCCTCACCAACACCATCACATCCTTTTTCATTCACATCTTGATATTCCTTGACATCCATTCATCTTATGACAACATCATGCCTCATTGACAACAAATGCAACACAGTTCACTTCAATATCCCCCTTTGTATTTGTTGTCAATACACTTCTTCAGCACATATGAATGGGTCAATATGTGTGCCAATATTTTCTCCCCCTTATTGGCAATCAAATGCAAAGGTGTGGTGTGGTTCTCTTCAAAATATTTCTTCCTCCCTTTGAATAGCATCTTCTTAAAAATCACTAAGAGAGGGATGATGTCACATGTAAACTTTATCAAAGAACCTTTAGTAAATCATTTCTAAGTCTACTTGGGCTAAACCGGTGTAGAAAACAAGAGTGATATAACCAAGGTACTCAATGCTGTCCAACATTCACTATACATGTGAGATCATGCTTCAAGGGGTTTGAAATTTTTCAGATATAACAATAAATTTTCTAAATCCTGCACAACATCACAAAACTCATTAGAAAGTTCAGGTGCAAAGATAAAGCTCCCCCTTTCAACCATTTGCCTGCAATCAATACTCCCCCTTAATTGTCATGATGAATACAATTAAGAAACAAGGGAGGAAAGTATGATTGGAATACCTTCAGCTTTTCTCTAGATGGTATTAAATCTCAGAATCCCATCTTTTACAGATTGGCTCCCCCTCAAGAGGTGCACTCCATTCTATCCAAACCATCCTCCAGTTGAGAATGATCATCATCTTCAATTCCCTGCAATGTTAGCACATGTAAATACAAGTGATTAGGGAATATGATGGAACCTCCTTGGTTCATCAATGTGAACAACAAGGTTGAGAAGATTCTCTCAACCGAGATGCCCCATTTTCACCATTCTTCACACTTGCACATCTGATCTTCAATGATGATTGTGCTGGTGTGGATCTCAACACATCTTCATGTGAAATCTTTTGTTTCCTTTTTGCCTTAGAAATTGCCAGTGCTTCATCTTCAGCTCTTTGCAGTTCTCTAGCAAGTTGCAACTGATTAGGCCATATGACTAACAAGTCATTTGGAAGTGAGGCCTCAGTTTGGGAAATTCCACATGGTTCTTTTGATACTGTTAACGCACCTTTCTTAGGCAACTTATTTTCAACCAATCCCTTTTGCTTCTTCTGGATTGATTGTCTGTTTGAGTCCAGTCTGCCTCTATTGAATTTCATGGATTGTCTACAAAGATCCATGATATGTCCTTTCTTTTCACAGTAGAAGCATGTTTTCTTCTTGGTGGTCCTTCTGGATGCATCACCCTTCTTGGATTTCAAATCCAAGGACTTCACTTCCTTTGACAAAATCTTATTGGGAGCTTTTTCAGCTTTCTTCTTCTTGCTTCCCAAGGATTCTTTCTGAGCCAGGTTCTGTGATCTTTTCTTCTTTTGAGCTCTGGATACAGTTGAAGATTGACATGTATCTTTTGGACCACTTTTGAAAACATCCTAGATGTTATCAAGCAATCCAAATCTATTTGTAGTAAACAGATGTCTCTGGACCTGTGGATGCTTTTTCTTTTCTTCTGGCTTGCTCCCCCTAGGCATGGGCTTCCTCTGTGCTTTGGAATTAAGTGGATTGTACCAACAATCCTTTGCACAATGCCCATACTTGTTACAACACCAACATTGACCCACAAATCTTGACTTTTTGATTCCTTCTGATTGTAGGGTACTTGTCTTGAATTGTTGTGCTGCTTCAGGAGAACTTTCTTTCGTCATTGTCTTCATCCAAACTTGTTTGGAATTATTCTTCCATCCTGCACTTTTTGTGGAAACACAATTAGAAGCATTAGTACAAGATGGGATGGATGGTAACTTCTTTTTAGAAGATGTTGCCCTTTCATTAGAGGATTTATTTCTTTTAGAATCATCCTTCTCAAAGCACACTTGTGTAGCAACATTTCTACTTTCAGCTGACTGGGAGGATTCAGCTTTGGGTGATTGCAGATTTTTCAATATCACCTCTAGTTCTATACATTTCATGTTAAGGGAGTTATTCTCATCCTAAACAGTTCTTAGCCTTCCTTCCCAATTTTCATTTAGTTTTTCTAACTGGTCTTCATGCACCTTCTTCAATTATAGCAATGAATTGTCAAGCTCCTTCACCATTTTGACTTTGTCTTCGAGTTGAGCATCTCTGACATTCATTGACACTTTGTGAAACTTCTCCAGTGCATGGAAAAATTCTTTGATCATTATCATAAATATTTCTTTCTCATAAAGTCTTCTTTGCAATTCTTCAGCAGTGTCTTCATATCTTTCATTGCAAAGAGAAACGGTTTCATCTTTAGCCTTCACCAGCTTTCTGAGAGTGTTGGTTATGCAAACCCTTTTTTCCAATTGATCTTCCATTGCATTGACTTCTTCTTCTAACTGTGATTTTTCTTCTTGAAGATCAAGGATGCCTGTATCTATACACATTGCCACTTCCATGGGGACTGTCTTCTGAAGATATTCGATTGCATTTTGAAGATCATTCATTATTCCAACTTCATCACAGCTAGGACATGCTTTCTTTATCTTCTTGGCCTGTTTCTTCTTTCTATTTTTCTGAGTCTTGGCAGATATCTCCATTTGAGTTTGGTCACTCATTTCCTCAAATCTGCACTTCATAAAGACTCCCTTGGATCTATTAGAGGTAACCTTCCCTCTGATACCAATTGAAGTTCCCAGATCAGTGTGAATCACTGAGAGGGGGAGGGGGTGAATCAGTGTTCCCTTAAAACTTTTTACTAATTGATTCCTTATCAATTAAACCTCTATGGCTGGTTAAAGCCTCGATCCACTCTTCTTGTATCACTCAGCCTTTTCTCGAGTGATGCAGTAAATGTAAAGGCACAGGACACAAGGATTTACAAGGTTAGGCACCAAAGGCCTACGTCCTTGCCATGTTGGTTATACGCCCCAACATGGTTTCTTCCATTATAATCTGTTAGTATTACAGTGGTCGATACAGAGTCCCACTGTATCTCTCCTAAGTCCCACAGGAGGGTCTTTATACTGCGTCCCACAGTGTTACCAGAGTCCCACTGGCCTGCTCTAGAATCCCACTGAAGACATCCTCCACCCTGAGTCTCACAGGGGGCTTCTCCTGGCTCCTCGATTCACACAAGTAGCTCTTCTTCACTTTAAGCTTCTTCAAGTATCTTCAGCAGTCTGGGATAAAGACTGCTGGCCTTGCTCTGTACCTCGGATCACTTGAGTTGATCAGGTCTTCTCGTCTTGCTCAGGCTTTATCTCCTTCTTCTAAGGATGACCTGGCCTTCTCTCTTCAAGAAACTTCAACAACCTCTGAAAAGGTCTGTTGGTCTTTCTCAGCAACTTCTGATCACTTCTGTTGATTAGGCTCTTCTCAATTACTGAAAACTCAGGCAGCTGATGTCTTTAACTTCATTCTGGCTTCAGTCTCACTTCAAATCATCATCATGCACTGAGTGCATGGCATCTCTGCATCCTCATGCACTGACAGCATGGCTTCTCAATTATCTTCAAGAACTTCCGGTCTTGGTCAACTCAGATGCACATAACCAGATTTGAGCTTGTTCACGTGTGCATGTGCATGCGTGCAAGCATGCACTCCCATTCTTCTCTTCATTGGTGTGATAAACACTCAAATAGTGTAATTACCTTGAGCACACACACCTTCTCCCTCACACACTTTGTTCAATTTGTTTACTCACATAAATGTGTGTTGTTCTTTAGTGTGAGAGTCTTCCACATCTTCTAAGTGTATACACTTTTAGTGCACACACTAGGTTCGGCCTTCACTTGTTTTCACTTAGTACACACACTGCCAAGTGTGTTATTCCATTTGCATGTACACCAAAACTAAGGTCTCGGCCTTCTCTTGCTCACACCCGAACACCAACCCAAAGAGGCATGCAAGGTGCGGTCTCTTCTCCTTTTCTTAAAAGCGTGCAAGGTATGCTTGAGCCGCAGGTCGCGCAAGTCACAAGGCATAAGGGTGCGCAAGTGCCGCGCAAGTACCACTTCCGCGGGGTGTGCAAGTGCAACACCCGCGTGCACTTCCTCCTGCCACGCAAGTACGTAGGCAGAGAGGGAATCAACCATGGGCGCGCTAGAATGCGGCCTCGGGTTCTTCCTGACACGCAAGGGAGGCGCGCATGGGACTCCTTCCTTTCTTCTTTCGCGCAAGGAGTGCGCAAAAGGAACCTCACGGAGCCAAGGGGTGGCTCTGGGATTCTCAAATTCTTCGCGAGGCAGAGAGCACTCACGGGACACCTCAATGTTTCAGCAAAGGATCAGCAGACAAACAGAGAGCCTCGGCCTCTCTTTTTATAGGCAGAGGGATGCCTCATATCTTCCGCGGGATATAAATCCGAATTCCCGAAATTCTTGGGTTTTCAAGATTCTTCAAATCTTGATTTGCTCCTCTGTTTCACGCGGGTTGCATTTTTATTTTCCTCCTTCACGTGCATGCATTTTCGAACGCTTGCATGGCCTCTTTAATACTTGTCCATGCAAAGCACGAACACAAGAAGCCTTGGCAACTCCATTTGCCTCGGCTGAAGTCCAAAATCCTCCATTAATCATGTGCATGCATATTTTATTGCATGGTTGTGTTCAGTAGGGTCATACGAGCTGAATGGAGCCTTCGGTTTGATCGGAGGTGGCCGGGAACTCAAAAACATCGTTCAGAGGCGCCACTGGTTCAGCGGGGACGTCGGGTGGCCTTCGGCTGAGCTCAAGTAAGGAGACTCCTCGGAGCCGTCAGATCAGGCGATCAAATAGTCTTCAATGGCCTGGATCTGAACGGGAGCGGCGCGATGAGATGTGTGGCCGAGATCTGGCGCGCGATCAATTGTGCGGCTAGGATTCGCTCCGCCGAAAAATCTCGCATCCCACATCGAAACGGAGGCCGGTTTTTCCGCGGTTTATCAAACATCTACTCCCCCCTTCACCGCAATTGATCTTCTCCCTCCACGGTGCCGCCCCGCACCGTGTTCTCTCTGCGGGCGCACTCTTGCGCCCACCCCTGCCACTCGGGCGCGCCACTGGCGCCCACTATGCATCCTCAGGCTCGCTCCTCGCGCTCACGCTGCGCAGGGCTTGACACTCCCCTGCGTGGCCCGGGGCTTATACACGGCCCCGGCCTCTCGGGCTGCCCCCATGGGATCCCCCTTGGGCGTGGTGACCTCGAGTCCCACAAGTGCCTTGGGGTTGAACCCTTAAGGCTGGCCCTTGGTGGCTTCCTTTTTTCTTGAGGAAACACTAAGTACTTTGTATGCAAACATAGGTGTAAATGCCAAATGACACTTCAACCTCTAAGGCATTTTTTTCTCTTCTCCATTTCCTCTTCTTTATTTCTTCTTCTTCATTATAATTCCTCCAATTCTTCTTCATCATGTATTCAATATTTAAGAATGGAATTCTCGAAGGTTTCTTCCATCAACCGATGCTCCTTAATCAACATATTTTTCAATGAACTTCATTGATCTAATCAGAGATCAAATTGGAACTTCTTCAGATTCACATGCACTAAGTGTTAGTGCATGTACTTCTTTACTCCACTTGATCCGCATAGAAGTTGTGGATGGATCATCTTCTAACTCCTCATGCATTGTCAATACAAAGAATGGTCTTCTAACATTGTTGTGACATTGTATCCACCTGATACAAGTTCTTGGAACTTAAAGATCAGCTCAACAATCGTCAGATGTTATGATAATGCTCGATCATCATTCATTCTTCAAGTGTTGTAACTTTGTATCACTTTGATACAAGTATTGAAACATTAAGAACAGTTCAGCAATCGTCTGATATACATAGAGAATGTTTCAACCACAACATCCTATGTCACTTAGTGAATCTCCAAAGTGACATGCATCTTAGTACCATGTCCATTCTTTTTTCCTCACCAACACCATCACATCCTTTGTCATTCACATCTTGAAATTCTTTGACATCCATTCATATTATGACAACATCATGCCTCATTGACAACAAATGCAACACAGTTAACTTTAATTGACGATGCATAAAAGTAATTCTCATGAACTGTGAAAATTAAAAATAAGAAAAAGTTACCTCAAATGGTCAGTAAGGGTACATATAGGGGATATATAGGTAAAAAATGAGAATAAGTGAATGACTAAATTAGCATAACATTTCATGATAATAGAGTTAATATCAAAGATCACACACATATGTCATGGAATAAGTATCGTCTGATCATAAGACATTAATCATAATAGAACCAACAACATATTCCTTGAGACCATAATATAGTAATAAGACATGGAATTGTGGAATACACATATGAATAGAAAATTGTATATAAATGATACCTATCAATAACATTATAACATGATAGACTTTGGTTAATTTTATACGTACCTACTTTAGGCTTTAATGAACATTAATGTAATATTTAATTTTAGTCATGTGATGAAATCCCATGTAACCTGTATTCATAGGATTCATATGACTTCCTATATACTATATTACTGTTGGCTTAAAATGTCATCCTGTGTACCCTCTTGTTGAGTTCATTGGTTGACCACCCACTAACCCTATTATAAAATATATCATTTATATTTATTGAATCTGATATTTGGAGATATAGTCTCTACCTAATACAAAATTAAATCATATATATTTTTGAAAAAATATCATAAACATCCATCATATCATAACCCATGAAAGGTAATTAGTATCATAAAAATTATATCAAATCATAATATATAGAAAATAGAATGGTATAATAATCATATTATATATGATAACATGTGAACAATTTTTTTTAATAATTTAATCAAGGCATAATCTATGTATGATACATAAGATTCTTAAAAAAATTCATCTTAAAATTTAATAACTCAAATATAGAATATGAATTGTGTCCTTAGAGAATATTCCAATTAATAAATTAGAAACACAAAGGTAAGTAATCTTATAAAAAACCTTTTTTAAATCTCATTTATAAAATTTCTTTTAGAAAATATACCTCAACTATAGAGAATTTGTTACAAAACACCAAACATTTGGAACACATTTTTCATTGAAAATAACATTGAAAACATATAATTGAATATTTGAAAACCATTTTAACAAGTTTTTAAAAATTATAAAATTATTAAAATAATTTTACATTAATCTGAGTTTAAAATATATTTTAGATAAATAAATGAAAACGTTTTTTTGGTGACATGGGTTTTAATAAGACATATTTCCAACCAAAGTGTAATATAGGTTCAAATTTTCTTAGTAACATATTATATTATATTAAAAAATAGTGTGGGAAATTATGGTACCGATACATTAAAATATCATGAACAATAGAATGAAAATAATATTTATGATAGGTCTTGAAATATAGATCATATAATTTTATTAATCGAAGCATAATTGTAATCAATCTTGAAAAAATGGAAAATTTAAAAAAAAAACTCATAAAATATTGGGAATAATGATTCATAATCCCAATGAGATAATATCATTTTTTGGTATCAATACTTATCATTAGAATGAATATATTCATGATATTACATGTATAAGATTCTTTATATACCACTCATGAAATTATTTCTATGAAATAAATAATATATGTCTCAATGAATGAAATATGAGACACAAATACACATACCACATTGGTATCATTTTAACCATAAACCAAAATAATGAGAAATAATAAAATGGATATTTAAATAACCAAAAATAGAATATAGAAATAAATTAAATTTTGGCTTAGTATAACCACCACATAGAAGTATGAGGTTGTGAACATAGTATGTGGCTCACAAAAGTAATGATTGAGATGAAAATCATTTACTACATGAGTTAAATTTGAATTGTGAGATCTGTGAGAGAATAAAATGAATTAAACCTTTAATATAATTAAATAAAGAAAATTAATCATATTAAATTTCATAAAAAATATATATATAAAACAAACAACCAACGAGTTTTTATTATGAAATTGGTCTCGTAGAAATAAATGTGAGACAAAAAATCTACTTACCATATGTATTGACTCTCATAATACCTATTCAATCCATCGGAGTTAAATATAATATTATTATAAATCTATAAAATTACCATTATAATTTTTTAATAATACATATTATTTTATTGTGACTTTATTTTACTTTTTTATTGATAATTACATGTTAAATTTATGTTTTGGTTAATAATTACATTTTTTTTCATATATAATATGAATTATTATTATTTTATTCTTACATTGATCATTATTTACTAAATTATTGAATTTAAATCATTATATTAATATCATATATATGTAGAATATGCTTATTTATAATAATCTATATAATATAGAAATAAGAAATGAAATCCACTATTCATTAAGATAGTTGGTCGTACATAGGAATAAACATTGTTTCTATTTTCTTATCACATTGAGTGACAAAAAGTAAATGATACATATATATATATATATTAATTATAGAATTATTATCATTTCATATATATAACATTTTTAAATGAAATCCATCCATAGTTGATTATATATAATGTGTGAATAAATCAAATTGCTTTGCCAGGGGGTATTGTTATGTACATGGGAACGATGTTATCGTATTCCCATAAAATGGAATGCTTCATGGTATGCGTTATATAATAACTACATAAGTCTAAATACCTCATAAATATCATATATATCAAATATAAACCATAATTACATCATTATTTTCAATATTAAATTGATAAAATTATAAAAATAATGTCATACGTATGTGATGCGGTAGTACGCAGTACACACGAATGAAGATTCTGTATCGCATTTGATGTATGTTTCTATATATATAAGATTTAACCTCTACATTAATAAATATCTGAGTATTTAAGTTACTAATTTTACAAATAATCCTGATATAAGAATAAGTGAATGGGGTAAGTAAAAAATAAAAAAAAACTCATGTTGATGAATGTTATATTTTCAATAGATAAACCCATATTGTTTTATCCAATGTTGTTCCATGGGTAGATCTATAAAAAATGTAAGGAATCTGTTATAAAGATAATTTTTTGGGAGTATATTATTTAATATTATGGATTATAAAAAGGGCTTTATAATTATTAATATATTGGGATATTTGGTGGCATTTTGTAAGGGAGGTTAGGGGAAAACATGTAAAAACCAAAAAAGGTAAGCCTTATGGGGAGGACTTCTATACATAATATTCCAAACATAATGATAAAATTTACATAAAATATTTTTTATGGTCAAAATATGTCCATAAAATGGATTTAATACATTTTTCATGGTAAATTTACCCCTTATGTTATAGTTTTTTCCCTTGGTAAATTCAATTTTCACTTAAATGTTGTAATTATATAAAAATATTTCCTCTAATAATTTTTTTCAATTAATATTTTGTATTAATTAAATATTATAATTCTGGATTATTCCCAAATATTTTATCCATTTTTTCAAAATTAAAAAACATAAGTTGGAAAATTTAATTTAAAACTAATCTCGCAAGGGGGATGAAATAATATTTATTTGTGAGAATGTATAAAATAGTGCAATGTTTTTATATCCAATTTCACTATAAAATTCATTAAGATAACATAAATTTTATTAATTAATGTATAATTGATCTGATTATAGCTTAAAATAAATAATGAATAATCAATCTATAAAAATAAATTTATCAATAAGTTAGTGGTAAATTAAAATTCATCAATTTTCTCAATTTATGAAAAAATGATACATCACATACAAATACGAAAAAATAATAATCAAATTATTTTGAATTTTCATTTTTAAAAATGATGTTAAATTTTTCAAGTAATTTTTAAAAAAGTTTCATAATTTATTATTAAAACAATTGTACTATTAAAAAGAGGTAAAAAAATCCATTTTAAATATAAATATTTTTACCTAAAATTTATTTTTTCTGATATCTTGTATATAAAACACATAAGATGAATTTAAAATCGGTAATTTAATAAATTATATTTAGATTTAAATAAAATAATTCATAAAAAATGTACATTTTAATTGAAATAAAATTATATTTTTTCATGTAAGAACAGTTTTCAGAAAAAGAAATTTCATGATAATTGAAAGAGTTCCTAGATTTATCAATAATTAATATGTTTCTAAGGAAATCATTTAATAAACATACATAAAAATATTTTCCTAATTTATTTAATCCTTCTCATAACAACCATTACAATATCTCAATGGATACTATAATAATATTTTAATAATATTGTTATAAATATTTTCTAAGTTAGGAAAACTAGGTCATTCATGTAACATGAGCTGTTGAAGTGCCTTTAGAACTACCAATGTGGAATGCTTAAATTAGTGAATTGTTTAATTCAAGGCTATATAAGATTAACATGAAATTAAATCCAATAATAAATCAGAATTTATTCTTAAAAAAATAATTTATATACAAATTTATTATATTCTCCCCAAAGAAAATGATTTTTTTCCTTCAAATGTCTTCTTGGTCAACAAATGTATAATACTACCAAGTTCAATTAATAGAACCCAACTCGTAAATGAATTTAATAAAACAAAAAATAAAAAGTTAATATTGGAAGAATAATGGGTTTACAATCAATGTCGTATCCAATTTCCCATATAGGAGAACAATATTGTCATGTGATAATGTTCACGTAGAAGAAAAGAGAAATAATTATAGAGAATGAAATGGTTCACTAAACATAGGAAAGTAGATGATCAAATAAATTTTAAAAACCAGAAACCCTTGACAAAAATTATATTTTAATTTTTCATCATATCATAAAAATATTAAAATAATACAATATTTTACTTCAATATCATTTTCCTAAAATTTATGATTTTTCACAAATAGATATTCTTAAATTTTTTCATTCCACATTATATGCAATGTATCTTCATTTTTTCGTAAATAATATCTACATCACCTATTAATATATGAAATAAATGTTTATTTTAAATCCTTAGACCACTAACATATTATATGATCCATTTCTATAATTACATGTCATTTCTGTATCATAAATTGATAACAAAACAATGTGGTTAGAATAATAAATCCAACATGCATAAATATTCAGCCGGTGATAAATTACATTAATCTATAAAACCATATTAAATGATCAGTACAAACCATTTTGAATCTATTAATCATTATTATGATTTAAGTATATTAAAATCCAAAACAATATAATAAATGGGAATAAATTTATGAAAATCAACATAACATTAATCCCTTATATATCATAATGTATCCCATGATTTTCACATAACCATCAATTTAAAGAAATTATATTATAATCGTGTCAATAATGGTAATAACATGAATTTATGTAAATCTATCTTTAAAATATGCATTCTTCTAAATTTCATGGAATCTTGGAAATATTCTAAAAAAATGATGTAAAATTCATCCACGTTATCGTTTCCAACATTTTGATTCAATACATTGTCTATTATGAGGTCTTAAATACTGTCCAATTTACATTATCTATATAAAAACCTATATATAAGTTGTAAATATCATTTTATTATCCTCAAAAAATTATATGGGTTATATTTTCTTATTCATAAAATATAATTCCATCAACAAATTACTTTTCTAGGTCTTTAGAACCATTAAACATATTCTTTCATATTCAAAATGAAAAACATATATTGAACAATCCTTACATAGTTCTTATATTTAATAGTAAAATATTTGAATTAAAATAAATAATTTATTCATACAACACCTTATAAATAAATTTATTATGCTTCATCACCTTATTTATTAACAATTTATCCCTTTCAAATTTCATCTATATTCTCTTCATTATTAGAAACTTCACCAATACACATACATCCTTGATGTAAAATTTAATAAAAAATGAGGAATACATTTTTATAATTCCGAAACATTGCACATTTAATGTATACATACATTGATTATATAATTGAGAGACCAATATTCCCATCCACTATATTAACTGAACATTTCATTTTCCATTGGTTGTTACTTTCATTGTGTCATAATTTTCCCCTGCCAAAACATATTTGGTTTCCACTAGGAAATTTACATGGGTGTTCATTCAAATATTATTGACATAAAAGAGACATAATTATCATTCTTCCATGGTCTCTACTGCCTAAAATATCAATAAAAACTATACTTATATTCATTGATGAGATTTATAGTTTGTTAATTTATAATTTTTTTATCATGTTCCATGAAAATATGTTTTGGAATAATCATAACATCATTCACTGTAGTCATTTGTCCATCTAATTTATCATTAATGAAATTTATGTCACACATAGCATTAACATTGTCCTTGTGGGTTCTAACCATCTTACTTATACTAAATATCATTATTTGAATAACAATTTTCATAGAGTAATTTTTCATAATGTTGAAATATCAATTATTGGATATCTAAATCATGAGATATTTTTCATTAAAATATGACAACATAGGTTTATATTAGATTATTTATATTCATCTTCTATTTATGTTCTTCATGATGGTTGTTAATGATATTTCCAATTTTAAGAGAATTTCCACAAGGAGTGACGAACTCTGTGTGAAACAAGGCATGTTGTCATGCACCAGTTTGAGTGTGACCCAAGCTCAATATGGTGTAATCAGCGTTGTTACCCCTAGATACACCTGTCCAAGATCCACATCCTCTTTTATTGACAACAATTGTATCTAAATACATGAAAAAATATTTGAAAACATTTTACCATAATTCCATGTAATATTTATAAACATAAACTCATCTATATAATTATCCATAGAGTCTTCCCTAGTCATATACTTAGAAATATCCTTGGGGATCTCAATAATGATTTCTCATCCTAATTCCAAAAAATATAATTATTCCATTCCATTGATTACAATGATATTCACCATGTTCATAACATACATTCCTATTACATATTATTTTTTGAATATTAATCACATTACCAAAGTAAATTTCCAAGGACCATAATAGTTTGAAGTATTTGAGAAACATGGAACATAGTCTTCAAACTTGGTGAAAAGTGATAATTTTTTTCCACAATGATCTTCAAATTTGTCACTTTTGGATATGAAAGGGACAGATGTTAAAATCACTAAGGGTAAATAAAGTAGATAAATAGTCATAACATGAATATAAGTGTATAATAAAATGAGAATCACATTTGAATGTCAAACCCATCATACCAAATATCACACACATGATTCATGGGATAATTATTAGTAGATAATAATTTTGTAATCATTTGGGGATGAAGAGCATAAGGCAAGAGGCCATATCATAGGAATAAGACAAGTAATTGTAGAAGTCATGTAATAACAGAAAATGTAATGTTGGTGCAACCATCCAAAATATCCATAAAATGTTAGTCTTTGTATAATCAACGATGTTCTAACATATAGCGTGGGATGAACTACATTTTACTCTCTAGTTTCTGGCTTGGTATGAGCACCTATGTAACCTCTAATTAAAGGATTTGGATGACCTCTCATGTACCTTATTATTCTAGACATGTGATTCCCTCCCATGTAATGTATTTTTTGGGAATGGGATGAAAACCCATGTATGCTTTTAGAACAGAAGACATTTATCTTTACCCAATTTATTGGATAGTGATAAATGTTAAATAGTAGCATAATTAATTCATATATATATTAGTCACAGGATAATAATAATTCATCATATAATAACTTGGGATATGAAATGAAAATCCAAAAACTTTCATCATATCATAACCAATAGAAATTATAAAGGTTTTATAATAATTTTACAATAGAATTTCATATGAAAAAATTGAGGTTCATACGAAATTTATCAGGGTATTTCCTATTCTAGAGAAATGGTTTTATAAAACAGCTAGAAATGTGAAATTAAAACAATTTTTAAATGAATATGATTTTTATCCATTGTTTATATTCAATGATAGGAATTAATTCCACTAAATGATGTCATCTTATAATTAAAATAATTTTTTATTTTTATCCACAACATTTATATATAATAATAACATTTCAATATTGAGATATTATTTTTGAATCATAGACCATTTTGAAAACTTTTTTCTAATATAACATTGAAAACATCTAAATGATTATTTGAAACTGTTTTTAAACACTTTTTAAAAATTCAAAAAATTTCAAAATCCTATTTCATTAAAAATATATTAAATTATTATTTAAAACCATTTTTGAAAACATGGTTTTTTAATAAAAGACATTTCAAGCCAACAAAATAGATAACGTATGATTTAATTTTAAAATATCCCCTAATTTATTTAACTTACAATGAGTGGGATAATTTTACCATTACATAAAGATATGATGAATAGATATAGGATATGAAAAATTGATGAGTTTCATTGATATATAGATCATACTATTTCATCAGTGGAAGAATAGTAGTGTACAATCTCAATAAATGGTGATATTATAAATATAATAATACCATTTTGGTAACATTGAATTTTGAACCCAATGAGATAAAAACATTAAATGAAACAAATATATCATTATGATGAATAAATTCATGATGTTACATGTTAAAAGTGTTGTATAAACACCTCATGAAAAAATATATATTCATAACATAAACTATGTCTCAACGAATGAAAATTATGAAGAAAAATCCCCTTACCACAATGGTAATGTTTTTATCATTTACCCCTTTAATGACAGATAATCACAATTATATTTAAATATATAAAATATTAATTATGATATTTACTAATAAAATTATTTGGATGTATATAAAACACATAAATTAATGATTTAATTAAAATAAAATGTCTCCCAAAAAAGAAAAAATTTAGATGTAAACCCCTTACAGTATGAGATACTTTTGAAATGTGAGATATATGAAAGAATAATATCAATTTAATCATTTAATATCATGAAATATTTAAAATAATTTATCTAAACTATCATAGGGATTTATATATTCCATAAAAATTAAATGAGTGATGAATAAGACAATAGTTTTATTGAAATAAAAGATAGATAAAAAATCCCCTTACCTTAATTTTAGGAAATCTCCATGACATTGTTCAATCATACATCATAATAAATAAAATTTTATAATAAATATATAATATATTCATAATCATATATATCGTACCATATATTATTTTTATGTGAAAATAAATTACTCGTTTGTTAAAAATTCCATGTTAATGTTATGTTTCAGGTAATGATAACATTGCTTTTTGAATATGTTATGACATATTATTTTTTTATAAATGAGTTAAAATTTATTTTTAAATTAAGTGTTTCATAAAAGGTGGAAAAACTACATTTTAAAACATTACATCTTTTTATGCATAAAATATGATTTATTCATATATGTTTTCTTGATATCAAAAATAAATAATTATAAATGTTTATTTAATATTTAATATTTAATTTTCATGTAAATCATGCATCAAAAGTGTTATGTTTAATTTATTTTTGAAAAATATTTTTTTCATTTGAATATTTTTTTCATAAAATTTATATATTTATATTCAAATAGTTCATATATATTACTAATTAATTGGTTTCTAATAAATTAATCTTATAAAAATGAATAAAAATTATATTAAATAAATTAATTGATAATTTTTATTTCCAACATTTTAATGGATAGATTATATCTATAAAAATATATTAATATTATTATAAAAATCCTATTGTAGTTTGGGAAAACTATTTAAATTTTGTAACACAAGGTATTGACAGGACTGAGTATTTAGTGTACTAAAAACTAAACTCTGTGTGGTTTTTATTGAAATCCAATAGTTATGTATATATAAATTAAATAAATATATGAATTCAAATTTAATTAATGAATTTAACTCCAAAAAACACTTGGTGTTATGATATATAACTCCTACTGAGTACTCGTTATTGACCTTATTTTGTTTCATTTCACTTAGATAAGAAGATGAATTCATGGAAGGAGTTTCATGAATTCTGAGATTTTAATTTATTTATTATATATTTAATTTTTGAAATTTAATATGGGTATCATATATATAATTTGTATTTCTAAAATTGATAAAAAATTCATTCACCAGGGATACAAATCATGAACATATGGTAATATAATGAGGTAAGTATCCATCTTTGAGATTCTAGGTTATAGGACACTATGTAATTTATCAAAGAATTTATAGTAGAATCCTATTAAATAAGATTTATGAAAACATCTATTATGGAGTATAACAATGAGGTATACATTAAGGATGAGTGCTGGAGAACATATTATTGTCTTGATAAGATTGAGTTTATGTGGGTCTTCATAAAAAAAATTCATTTTTGGACACAGCTAGTGGACATGGTTATTGATATGATTAACCTAGGGGAAATAACAGTAAATGGGCCATGTATTTCTCCACATGAGAATAACATAGTATATAAAAAGGGGATTTCTTATGCATGTAATTTGAAACACCCATGTGATATTCCTTGGATAATTCACAGTTTTTTAAAATTATTATAAATGATTTGAATAGGTTAGGACAATGAATAACCAATGTTAAACCCTCAGCTAAGGAATGAACATTGTGAAAAAATGGAATAATTATTTTTGTAATTTGATTCATGAAATAAATTATTGAACTATTTTACAAATACTATTATTAAAATAGATATCTTTAAACATATAAAGATTCTATTAAATATTATAATAACATGTTTATTAATTAATATAGGAGCTATAGATACCATATTAGTTAAAATATTTTCAGATTGATCAAAATTTATAATTCTTAAACACCAATTTTATATCATACATGTATTCAGTTTCCCATGATTATAAACATTTGTAATGAAATTAAAGGAAATTATATTTTATTCAAAATATTATTTGAGGACTAATTCCATGACATATTGAAGACAGAAGTTTAAAGGCATTGATTTCATTTTTTGTTAATATTGTCATTAATGAAATTTAAATAATGTTCAAAATAATATTATTGAAATTCGTGAAAATAGATTATTTAAAAATACTAGAAAAAATGTTATTAAATGACTAATTTCATTAAAAAAATGACCAGAATATTTGATGTGGAATTTTTATGGTTTATATTAAGGTAGAATATAAAATGGAAAACATGCATATCAGGTGACAACCTGTCAGACCCGCCTTCACCAAAAGGAGGTAAGAGTCACTAGATTTCCAGGCCATTCCTTCTTTAAGTTGAAGGAGAGATAATGACCCCCGAAACCCGCCTACAATAGGTCCCAGAGTGGTGACCAGAACCAAGGGTATAGAATCACACACTAAATGGAAGGCATTACCCATTTCCTATTTATAGGATTGAGAGATAAGTTAGTAAATCCCACAACACCAAAACTGAAACTACAAGTACAGATGAAAGTAAAACATTCCCATATTCATGTTCAAAGGTAAAATATACAAGTTACAAAACACCAAAGGTAAAAAGATACCAAGAAAAGGAAAACAACATCAGCAACTGCCCCAAGGGTCCAAGATAGTATGGTCTCGCACGATCCCTGAAGTCCTCCTGGAAACCTGAAAGTGGTTTAACATATGTAGGGTGAGCATACCAGTATACTCAGTAGGCAAACCAATGGTTCACTTTCACAAGTGAGGTGACATTCTAATGTACCATGGAAAAAGAGATAACCAAACACATAATAAGGTAAACCATCCACCCAAGCCTCACCAAGGCACACTCCACAAATAACACAAGTCATGAAAAGTATAGTTATAGCACATCAATGTTTGGGTACCCCGTGCCACTTTCCCACTAGTTATTGATGACATCCTATACATCGAACTAATCCTGCCATTCTCACCGTAGTCCCACTGCCAAACCCCGCCTGCACACACCTAGGCCACAACCTCACCATAGTCCCACATCCAAACACCGCCCGCACACACTCGGGCCACAATCTCACCGCAGTCCCACTGCCAAACCCTACCCACACACACCTAGGCCATAACCACTATCCCGCCCGTAGACACCTGGGCCACAACCACTACACATAACCGTACCCACAAACACCTTAGTCAAAACAACCACTACCACGCCCTAAGACACCTGGGCCTCATCCCGAAGACACTTGGGAAACAACCTACCCATGAACACCTGGGCCAACCACCACAACAACCCCACGAAAAGGTTCTTGTGCTAATAATGGACTTCATGCCATCACAGCCTACCCGAAGAGTCTTGGGCTATCCGGGAACGGGAGCTGAAAAGGATCTAATAACCATCCACTCGTAGGAGTGTTGGGAAAAACACCCTCCCCATAAAATGGGGTGCTCGTCATGAAGTGATCATCCTAGGTGGGGCGCGAATTAGAAACATAACAGCTAAAACTATATGTATATGTAACAAACACTCATCCCATCCTAGGGGTTTCCAAAGCCATCCCAATCACAAGAACACTCGTCCCTATTCATAATAAGCACACTCCTCACAGCCGAGTCACAACTCACCCCCATAACCAATTCCAATTTAAGCTATTCTTTCATCCATGTTCAAGTAATCTCATTTAGATGAAAACTACACTACTGGGAAACAAATAGAAACAACTACCAGCTTGAGAAAGAAGACAGTCAAGCAACTTAACCATTCACACCAAGTTTTCTTGTAAAGTCACAACAACAAAGGGATAAGTGAGATCCCTCAAATTACTGGAACCAATGAAATCCCCGAGATTTAGCCCCATCTTCCCAAAGTTCAGGAGACAATGGTTTCTCGAAAACATAGGATTCTAACCCAATTCATGATATAAGAGGAGTAACCACACAACCTCAAATCCACAACCAGTGAAAGTATAACAACAAGGGATACCATCCCCAGCCATATCACCCCAGAAAACGGCATGTGAAAGAAACAACTAAACCACTACCAGCAACACACGGCAGGCCCATGTATGTATTTTCAAATTTAAATGATTTAACACACTCAATGGTTTCAATTCCACTGTACATTAACTGGGGTTATCATAGAAGAGGGTTGATCATGGTGCTTTCAACTTATTTTACCGAGTATACGTAATTAACCTATTTCCTTTTTATGGTAATTAAAACATCAAGGATCACCAAGGTACAATAGTACATAGATAAATACCACCAACGTCCATGATTTTCAATGAGCATAGGCCCGTACAATTCACAACACATAACAACATAAAGAGTACATCAGAACATCGATCACACCCCCATTCATTATTTAAAGGTCCGTTCATTATCTTCGTTATGTTTTGTTTAATCAATTTCCATATAGACAAAAGCATGCCCACCCAGCATGATACACATAAAGGAGATACAAAGGTAAGATCCCTACTGACTGATCAAAGATCGAAGTTTTTCTCCACATGCCAAAACTGGGGAAGCGCGACTCGTAGGGCTCCCGAACTGGTGCTCCATGTTCCTTAGGAGAGAAAGGACTTCGAAATCACAAGGAAAAAAAGGATACTTAACAATAGGAAGGAGAATAAAAACCAGCGTGATAAAAATATGAGATCCCAATGTTACGGGATAAGAAATTTGAATGCCTTCGAAGTCAGATCGTGGTTCTACCACACAGTTGGGTGGTTACACACAACTTAATTAATAGTTATTTAATAGAGAGGTTTCTCAGGATTTTTAGACATTAATTATGGGTTAAAACGGCCTTGAAATTATTTAATTGGTCAAAAAGGGCCCACAAGAAGCGTTATGGGAAAAACCGTAGAAGGAAAACCTGACGAGGCTGTATAACATCGATCGGTCGCACCGACGAGGTGAGACCTCTTAGGATACTAGAATTTGGCAAAGGGATGGATCATGAGGGTCTGGTTCTTTACATCAGATACCTCTAATACTATTCTCTCCCTCGAGAACACAAAACTAGACCCAAAAGAAAAAAGGGGGGTCCGAACAACCACCCCAGAAGATGCATCTCAAGGGTGAACCTCTCTAACACAGGAACACCTTATCTCCTGAACAATCAACGACATCCTACTGCTACATTCTCGAGGTGTATGAAATATCGAAATCATAATCTTGGAGGAACCATATCCACCTTCTCTATTGTGGGTTGAGTTCACGCTGGCAGAAGATATACTTCAAGCATTTGTGGTCTGTGAAGGCCACAATGTGCTCTCCGATGAGGTAATTCATCCACAACTTTAGTGCAAAAATGACCGCTGTGAGCTCCAGATTGTTGGTGTCATAATTACGCTTGTAGGGGCATAGCTCTCTATACCCATAAGAGACCACTCCTTGTCGCTACTTCAGAACACACCTGAGGCCTTGTCCGGAAGCATCCCAGTACACCTCATATTCCGCCCCTTCTTCTGGAAACCTCAGCACTAGGGCACTCACTAACATCTCATTCAGATAGCTGAAGGCATCCTCAAACTGCCCATCCCATACGAATTCCTGGTCCTTCTTCATCAAGGATACCAAAGGTGTTGAAACTCAAGAATAGTTGGGCATGAACCTCCGGTAGTAACCTGCCAGCCCAAGGAAGCTACGGACCTCTGCCACGTTCCTGGGTGCTACCCAAGAAACAACTGCCTCGGCCTTTGACAGGTCCACTGCTACCCCCTGCTCAGACACTACGTATCCAATGAAGTCCACTTCTCGCATCTAGAACATGCACATGGACAACTTCCCATAGAGTTGGTGCTATCAGAGGATCTCCAAAACCATCCTTAGGTGCTCAGCATGGTCCTCCTATGATCTTGAGTATATTAGGATGTCTTCGATGAACATGACTACGAACTGATCCAGGTACTCCCGAAAGACGGAGTTCATAAGCCCCATGAACACAGCTGGAGAGTTCGCAACGCCAAAGGGAATGAACCCAAACTCGAAGTGCCCATATCTACACCTGAAGGTCATCTTCAGGATCTCTCCCTCCTTCACCCTCAACTGGTGATATCCATACCTTAGGTCGATCTTTGAGAACCATATTGCCCCTTTCAACTGGTCAAAGAGATTGTCTATCCTTGGAAGAGGGTAGCGATTCTTGATCATTTCCTTATTCAGTCTCTTGTAGTCTATGCACAGCCTTAGACAACCATCTACCTTCTTCGAAAACAACACAAGGGAATCCCACACTGATGCACTCTGTCGAACAAACCCCTTCTTCATCAAATCATCAATCAAAATATGCAACTCTCGTAGCTCCGAAGGTGCCATACGGTAGGGGTCCATTGAAATCAGACGAGCACCAGGCTACAAGTCTATCTCAAACTCGACATCACGTCGAGGGGGTAAAGTCATAACCTCCTTAGGGAGGACGTCCATAAACTCGCCGATGATCCCTGGTACCTCCACCATCTCTGCATCCACTGACTCCACTGATAGATCAGCTAACAAAGAGAGGAGGGGTTCTTCTCGCCTGCTACCCTTATGGCCACCCTACTCCCCGGTGAAAGTAACACATCAGCTGCCTTTTTCTGAAAACACAACCCTTCCTCGGAAGCAGTTGATGACGACACATATAGAGGACAACCATTCAATGCCTCGGATGACATCTTATGGCTGTATCTGCAATAGCAGGAGGTCCCTGACTTACTGATGTGGCCCAATCGTCCGTCTGTATCCTCGAAAAACATATATCATGTCTGTCTGGCCCCTGACTGGTGTGCTCATCACCAGGGGCACTGGAAGACTCTCGTCATCTAGACCCAAAGCACGGGACAGACTGGGTGTAACAAAGGAGTTCAAAGCTTCTCTATCGAACAAGACGTAAGAAAGGGTGCTGAATAAACATATTGTACCTAGAACGACCTCCAATCCTACTGAAACTGCTGCCTCCGCGGCATGCAACTACCCACACCCAACTCCTCTGCCCCTCAGTTGTCGGCCACCTCCCCGACCATGCCCTAGTCGAGGTCCCTAAGGGGATCCATGAGGATGGCCTCCTCCCGTAATGTCTTCCCTTGGAGGATTGGGAGCTCGCTGCCCCGTCTACTGCTGCAGAAAGGGCCTAGCTAGAAGCTGCTGCTGAGGTGGGTGCTGGGCCTGCCCGCCACCGTCGTAATATACGCGGTCCGAGAACTGATTCCAGAGATGTCCATCACTCCCACAGATGAAGCTCCTCAGTCCTGGGCCTGAAGAGAAAGGGCAAGGTCCGGGAGATCAGAACTGGAACTGTCGGGGCCTGCTACATGCCGGCCGAAACCTAGAGGGCCCTGATGCTGGAGGACTGGTGATGATAGCCTTCCCCTTTGATGATCCCAGATGGATCCCCTCTCATGACACGCATCAAAGAATGTGCCTCCTCTCCACCACCTCTTCCTTCTTGTGGACCTACAATTATGTCGGCAAGGTGAAGGGGGTAACAACGTACTCGAGGGAAGGTTGGAGCTCCTCCTCCAAACGTCTCTCCTGAGACTCCTCATCTGGAAAGAGATCTGGAGAAAAGTGGGGGAGATCCTTGAACTTTATCCCCATCTCCCTTACTGAAAAACTCCCATGCTGGAGGGAGAGTATCTGCTGCCTCTTCTCAGCTTTCATCGTAAAAGAGAGAAATTCCGCCTAGAACTCCTTCTCGATATTAGCCCATGCCACCTCGGCCTCTCTCCTCTCCCCCAGGTAGAGGTTCCTCCACTGACATGCTGCTCCCCACATCTGGCTCATGACTAGAGGAACCCAGTACTCCATCCGAGCCCGCATCAAGCCGAAGGATATCACTAGCTCTTCTAGCTAACTCTCCGTCTTCATGTCAGAGGTGTTGCCCTCATACTTTTTGAGGGGTTGTCGTGGGAAGGCTCAAAGATTCTTCTTCCACTGGTCGTCCTCCTCCTCCGGATCATCCCTCATCATATCAGCCACGTCAACCTCCTGGGCCTCGATTACTCGTACAACTCGTTTTCATCTCCCGAGTTCCATAGTTGTAAGGTAAACAAAAAATTCCTAAGCCCAAGTAGTGCATAATATTATTCTTAAAATTTCTTAAACTTATTATTTATTTAAATTTCCAAAAACACCCCATAAACATGAGAACAGAAGTCATTATGATGCATGTACCTTCCCTAGGGTCACTACCCTACAATCAGCGTGGCCTCACTTGGTCATTAGGTAGGTCCAAAGTCCTTGCGTCGGATCACGGGGGGCCCTAAAATACCGTGTCCTTGCTAGTCTTCCCTGGCCTAATTCACACACCAAGGTCACCCAACATTGTTTCCCTACCATCCCATGCAATCCGCACTGTCCCTAACTATAGACTCCATCATATATCTCAAACTCTCCACTGGTACCATTATGTCACGACCCGCCATCACAAAAAGGAGGTAAGGGTCAGCAGATTTCAAGGACCTTCCTTATTTATGTTGATGGAGAGATAATGACCCCTAAAACCTGCCTTCAATAGGTCCCATAGTGGGTACAAGCACCAAGGGTATATAATCACACACTAAATCGAAGGAATTACCCGTTTTAATTTTATAGGATCAGGGGATAAGATAGTAAATCCCACAACACCAAAACTGGAAGGGCAAGTGTGACTAAAAGTAAATAATTCCGATATATATGTTCAAAGGTAAAAGATAAAAGTCACAAAAGTCCAAAGGTAAAAAGATACCAAGAAAAGGAAATCAACAACAGAGACTGCCCCAAGGGTCCAAGCTAGTATGGTCTCGCATGATCCCTAATGTCCTCTTGGAAATCTGAACGCTTTTTTAGATATGTCGGGTGAGAATTCCAGTATACTCAGTAGGGAAACAAAATACTATCATGCACAAGTGAGGTGACATTATAATGTATCGTGGAAAAAGAGATAACCCATCACTTAACAAGGTAAAATATCCACCCATGCCTCACCAATGCACACCCCCCCAAATAATGAATGTCATGTAAATTATAGTAACAGAATATCAATGTTTGGGTACCCCACGCCACTTTCCCACTGGTTATTGAATACATCCTATGCATCGAACCAATCCCGCCATTCTCTCCGCAGTCCCACTACCAAATCCTACCCGCACACACCTGGGCCACAACCTCACCGCAGTCCCACTTCCAAACCCCGCCCGCATGCACCTGGGCCATTACCTCACCGCAGTCCCACTTCCAAACCCCACCCGCACACACCTGGGACATAACCAATATCCCGCCCGCAGACACCTAGGCCACAACTACCACACATAACCATTCCTACAAACACCTTGGTGAAAACAACCACATCCACGCCTGAAGACACCTGGGCCTCATCCCAAAGACACTTGGGAAACAAACTTCCAGCAAACACATGGGCCAACCACCACAGCTACCCCGCTCGATGGTTCGTGGGCTAATAATGGACTTCATGCCATCACAGCCTACCCGAAGAGTCTTGGGCTATCCGGGAAAGGGAGCAAAAAAGGAGATAATAACCAGCAACTCGTAGGAGTGTTTGGAAAAACACCCTCCCCATAAAATGGTGTGTTTGAGACGAAGTTCTCAACTTGGGTGGGGCGTGAATAAAAAACATAAAAGCTACAGTTATATGTATAGGTAAAAAACAGTCATCCCAACCTAGGGGTTTCCAAAGAAAACCCAAGCACAACCACACTCATCCCTATTCATAGGAAGCACACTGCTCACATCCGAGTCACAACTCACCCAAATAACCAATTCCCATTTATTCTATTCTTTCTTACATGTTCATGTAATCTCATTTAGATGAAAAATACACTACTAGGAAACTAACATGCACAACTACCAACTAGAGAAAGAATACAATCAAGCACCTTAATCATTCACACCCGGTTCTCTTGTAATGTCACAACAACAAAGGGATAAGTGAGATCCCTCAAAGTACTTGAACCAAAGGAAACCGCAAGATACAACCCCATGTTCCCAAAGTCTAGGAGCCAACGGTTTGTAACCAACAGAGGATTCTACCCCAATTCGTGATATAAGTAGTGTAACCACACTTCCCCAAATCCACAACCAGAAAAATTATAACAACATGGTATCCCATCCCCACCCATATCACCCTAGCAATCGGCCTTTGAAATAAACAATATAACCACTACCACTAACACACGACATGCCCATACATGAATTTTCATATTTAAAAGATTTAACACACTCCATGGTTTCAATTGAACTGTACTTTAACTGGGGTTATCACATAATAGGGTTGATCATGGTGCTTTCAACTTATTTAACTGAGTATACGTAATTAACTAATTCAATGTTATGGTTGTTAAAACATCCAGTAGCATTGAGGACCAATAGTACATAGAGAAAGACCACCAAAGGCCATGATTTTTAGTGAGCATAGGCCCGTTCAATTCACAACATATAAAAACATAAATAGTAGAACAGAACATCAATCACACCCCCTTTCATTCTTTAAAGGTCCGTTCATTATCTTCGTTAAGTTTCGTTTCATCAATTTCCGCAGAGACAAACGCATGAACGCCCTGCATTATACATAGAAAGTAAAGATGAAGTTAAGATCCCTACCTACTGATCAACGATCAATTTTTTTCTCCATGCGCCAAAATATTGGAAGCACGACTCATAGAGATCCCGTATAGGTGCACCACATTCCTCGGGAAAGAATGGACTTCAAACGCACAAGGAAAAGGAGGAGACTATCCAAGAGTACGGAGAAGAAAAGCCAATGTGAAAAAAAGATGAGATCCCAAAGTTATGGGATAAAAAATTTGAACGCCTTTGAAGTCAGATCGTGGTTCTACCACACGGTTGGGTGGTTACACATGACTGAATTAATTGTTTTTTAATAGGGAGGTTTCTCGCGATTTTTAGAAATTAATTAGGGGTTAAATGGCCTTGAAACGCCTTAAAAGGTCAAAAAGGGCCCAGAAGAGTCGTTATGTGTAAAACTGTAGAAGGAAATTCCGACGAGGCTAGATAACACCAATCGGTCGCACCGATCGGTCGCACCGATGAGGTGCGACCACTTAGGATCCTAGAATTTGGCAATGGGATGGATCATGAGGGTCTGGGCCATTACACAACCCATTACACCTAGTGAGGTTTTGGTTCTATAACACATGATCAAAGGATGATAAGGGTTTCAAAACTTCCACTAGCCTACAATATTTTCTAGATAAGATGTCAAAATATTTAGTGAAATAATTTGACGAATAAATATAAATGGATAACAGATAGTATTAATTTGGTGTTTTATATATTAATTTTTTAATTTTACTATTTTTCTAAAATTTTAAAATACAGAAATTATATATTTTCACTCATTTATGGATCTCACGTTACAATGAAATGAAATTTTATTTCTTCTATTAAAAAAATAATTTATATATAATTTTTTTAGAGTAATTGATGAATTATATGTTAGTCTAAACATAACTAATTTTTGACATTATTTTTTAAAAAATATACATAGTAAGTATATTTATTTATATTCGCATGTAGTAAATGATTTAATCAATATTTGTAAAATGATCACAAAAAAATCATGTAATCATAATAAACTCATTTATTGAACCAATAGTTTTTTAAATGATCAAACTATTTTTCTTTTTAGCACCTCATTTATCGATTAATTTGTTGCTTGATTATAACAAATGAATTCAGTCACAATATATAAATATATACACATTTTATATATATCCATATCACCAATTTCTAATACGGTTCTCCTATATAGAATGTGTGTTATGTTTTATTCTATATGACATCCATGATTCTTTTTTCCAATTATTCATAGTATAATTTATTAAATCGTTTAATATTTGGGTTTCCCAACAACGTTTTTTATAAATTTAAACCGCTTGAGTATAAATAAATTTTTTAATTTTGAGGACACATTTAATTTTTGTGTGTGTATAATGTAACACTTTATATTTTCAAAAAGAATACCATTTTATATAATAGTATATAATATATGAAAAACGGAGTTATATTTCATCACATGTAGTATTTATTTTAACAATAGTTACAAAAAACAATGTTTTTTCATGCGCTATACACAAAAAAACTTACATTTGTTATTATACATTAAATTAAAGACCATGTTTTACAGAACAACAAATAGGTTATTAATATTTGTTTCAAAATTATCCACTTTCAATTAATGTGGGTTATAATTTTTTTAAAAAAATTAATAAACTCTATAGAGGCAATAAATGGTTATCAATTCATTAGAAATGAATATAAAAACCAATTAAATATAAATAAAATGTATTTATAATAATATATATATATATTCAGTAGTGGAATTATATCATAATAATTTGAACGAATTAGTATTAATAAAATTTATATATTATATTTTCATTATTTTTTTTATTTTATACAATTTATTTTATAGGAATATTATTCGGAGAAATCCAATTTAATGCATGAGAAGCTATATTTTTATGAATTATTTCTTATATCCATTTAATGGAGTAAAAATTTTAAAATAAAAAATTAGAAATAATTTAAATTTTTTGACATAATAAACAAAATTTTATAAATAATTTTTTTCGTAGTGTTATATTTTGTATTTTTATATTATGTTTCACTTTTTTTATACTAAAATTATTGAATTTTATTTATAAACTACCTTTTCATTTATAAAATTTATATGATGAAATTATATAATAAATTTGATTTAATATTTAATTAGACAAATTTTCTATCCATTAATCCAATTTATCTAATTATAATAATTTTCATGTATAATTTTTACAAAGAAACATGGTAAATATTAAAACATCTTCACTTTAAAACCATGCTCTCTTGGCATGTTAACAAAATTAATTTTTTATCCATTTTTACACATCTAAAAACTGAATTTGAATAAATGAATTAAAAATTTTGAGTGAGCGTAATATATAATGGTCTATATGGTCATGTTAAATTTATTTTCATAATTATTATACAATTCATTTAATATGGATTACAATTATTAACATAAATCAAGATTACATAGTGTCTAAACATATGTTAAATGGTATAAAAATGGTTCTAAAATAATAAATTTCCAAATTAATGGTCATATTTATACCATTAGACGTCATTGAAGGAATTTAGAGTATTATGGAAGCCTGTTGATAGGCAGAAATAGTGGTAAACCAAACTACCTTTCAAAAATGAAAAGGGTGTCCCCTCCCCCACATATAAAAGGATATCACATCTCCCCCTTATTTATGACTCTCAAACATCATTGGTTATTCCAATACCTGTACAATTTACTCTAAAATTAATGTCCCATTGTATTACATGACTTATCATTAGAATAAAATTATTTTATGAACATGTCACTCCAAACCAATAAAATATACCAGTTGATGTGGTAATGTTTTTCTAAAGTATTTTTATTTTATTCACCTCTTCTTCTAGTTAAATTAATATTATATCATTATTATTTAAGAAAATAATTATATATCACTTTGTATTCCTTTTTTCATGATAATTTTATGACCAAAAGCTTCACACACCTCCCTCTAATTAGTAATGAACTCATTATTTTTGTGTACGACGGACTGCCGCTTGACGAACCGATGTTGTTTGTTTTCTCATTACAACCATAAATAATTAGGAATAATGATGTAAATACTTTTTATATATGGTTATTAAAATTTTTATGATAAATTAATTCTTTAGTATATATTATATAACCCATAATTTAATTCATTCCATTTTGTTGAAGTCAATGTCATTCATGTGTATAGACTACAACATCTCAAAGTATTTACATTCGTTCATGCTTAAGATAGAATGTATTAAGAATGAGGTTATTAAAAATATGATATGTATATATATATGAAATTATAATGATACAAGAATAATAGATATATATTTATATATCCTTTACTTTTCTTTATTTCAATACAACATGAAAATAAAATTAGTGATCATGTGTACATCTGGCCTACTATCTCCATGAACGGTGAATATGATTTCTTATATGTAAATATTATGTAAAACACTAAATAAAAATATATAGTATTAAATAAATGGTTTATATTCTAGAGATGGTTAAATTATTATCTATTTAATACAAATGAAAAAATATAATGTCATACCAAACATGAAGATACTGTTTATTAACAATAGAAATAATGAAAATTATGAATTGTTATTAACAAATGGATGATAATATGTTAATAAATAAAAATTAAATATTTTATTAAAATTAATATGTTTCTATAATAACTTTATAAATTTCCTAAATCCAATAATCATGAGGATACATATCATTTAACACAAAGGAACTGTATGTTTAGGGATTTCTTATCTATTTTATTTCATTGAGGAATATGGTGATGTTATTCACCTAATTAAATTCATATTGTGCATACACTACCCCTTTAAAATGTAATATCATGAGAAATTTTTTCTACATGGTATCTTATGTTTAAATTTGACTTAATTAATATATTGTTATGTTAATTAATATTTTCCAAGTGAGAAATAATAATATTAAAAAATATCATTTAATTAGGGTACATTACTACCATTTTATTTTTCATATTATAAGATAATATTTTTTTATTATATATATATTTTTGTATATAAACTTTTTTTAGTTGTATTTTTGGTTTTTCGGTATAATCTATTCATTGTATTCATTGTCGATTCAAATTTATGATTCTTGCAATGGTTTACATCACAGTCTCATTTTACTCAAGATTAATTACAATTGTATTTACATTAACTTAAATTATCTAATATGTTTTTAATAATCCATTTTATATTATTCATCACTACTAATTCATTATTAAATTTTTACAATATTACCATTTTCCCACTATTTGTTAATAAATTTTTTTTGTAAATTGTTTTTAAGAAAACCCGACATCATCACTCTATTTCGTAAGAAATGTTTTTTCTATAAAAACCATGTTGACAATAAATGTTTTAAAAAATGTTTTTAACTTTTTAAAAATTAATTTTTAAATTAAATTTCTTCCAATTTTTTGTTTTAAAAAATTTCATGAGGGGAATAATCTTGTCATTAAAAAAAGGCATTTTCTATCATTTTTACTATGAAAAAGGATTGATATATTTACAGTGTATAACATGTAGTAAATTTCCATCTTTAATTTAAGTGATTCCTCTTAATATATTTTATTTTATGAAAATTAATTTTTAATGTTATTTTATGAGATAATTATTTTTGTAAAAATAAAAATGAAATGGGTATTTTCTTCCATAATATTAATACATATTTTAATATTTCATCAATGAAAAAACATATTTATTTACTTAAGTGGGTATAAATTATATTAACATTATCCTTAACCTTATTTAGTATGTGTTTCGATTATTTTGAACAAGTATAATGTTAAAATTCACTTCCTCGAATACATTCTATAGCCATTAACATCCATATGAGTTATTCACTTTCCGGTGACAATTGAAAATTATATTTCCCCTATATAGACTCATAATTTATCAAGAATAATATTATTTCCTAAATCATATACCATTTTTACATATAGTGTTTACATTGTCATTTATTTGATTATCTAGGGAAGTATTCATAATTTATTATTCTTACACAATAAATATATTTTATAATACAAATTGTTCATGATTTAAATTGATTGATAAGTACATGTTGAATGAGTTTGACAAGAAATTATGGATTGATATCTAACATTATATTTCCAAAAATGCATCATTAGGTCTCAAGATAAGAATTATTTGGAAAAAATAAATCAGTTTCTACCTATTGGTTTAAATTTTTTTGTGAAATGGACTGATGATATATGTTTTCGTCTACCTCAGACATCACAACCAATATTTAAGCATGCCCAAAAAACAGAATTCATTTATTATTATCCAAAATATTACTAATAAGAAAAAATATGTTTGATGGATTTCATTTTATTGTTATTTATTTTATGAATTTTTTAGATATTAACTTTTTCAAATTGAATACTTATTATCTTGTTATTATAATGAAATTTTTACTCAATTGTTAACATTTACATGTTGATAATGATAATAGATTCATTATTTCTACAACTCTAGTGAAACCTCATTAATAATTTGTTATTGCCTATTTTTTCCTTCAATCGATGATAAAATGAATGGTTAGAATTAGAGTCTAGGCTGTTGAAATTTCATTTCAGCTATGAATTATATAATTTTACAAATATAATATGAGTATTATGTATGTCATATTGTTTTGAAATTCCACTTAACTATTTGACCATGAGGGATATTAATATTATATAAATGCAACTATAATAATGTAATACACTCGATCTGTGCTACTCGAGTTTGGGTAACTACATGAGGTACCATATCAAGAAAAAAAATCATAGTATTTTGACAGTGATTACACAACAAATAGATTAATATTTTCATAATTATTACATGTTCATGTTTGTCCAATATTTATGTTACACTTAATTATATTTGGGATTTATATTTATAATTTATAATTAATATAATATTATCCGAGAGTGTCTTATTATTGGGGTAAATATCTTTGAAATTAAAGCATAGTAATAACTTTTATATTACATTATTCAGCCTAGACATTATGGGTTTGACCTTGGGAATCACATGCCTCTAATATGAATAAGTAGATTTAGAGTATTTTTTTCAGGGCTTATAAATGTTGAATCATGTTAACACATATGAAATAATAATTCCCTTGGGGTAACTAGTTTTTCACATGTATCATTTGGAGATTATCAATATTTGTAATGTTAATAATGAATACATAACATTGATTAGTATTATATATAAATTAGATCACATTGGTTGTGGTAGTAGATAGTCACATTTAATTTTTATTGATATTTATCATATGATTCATGAGATTAGGTCCAACAGTTGTTAAAGAACTTTTCATGGATCAAGAAATTAACAAGAGATATAATTTTCTTTTTTTCCCATAGAAATGTGGAGTATAGGTTCCATCATAGATGTATTGGTCTATTAATCATGAGATAAGTTGTTGATGAATTTATTACGAGAGGTTGTAAAACCTATTTAGTTGATATTTTTGGAATACTATGAAACCATAAGAAACTTATTTCTTTAAAATACAATAGGATTAGTATTTAACAATATAAGTATATTTTCATATACCTATGGAGATGTGTATATGGATTTTTTCCGATATTTAATTTCTCTCAGATTTAGTTTTGTCTTCCCACTCGGATAATATATATACATGAACTACTAATAAGACTCTTGTATGTATACTTTCACAACCATATAATAAAATTATAAGATTCATGATATAAATATGACTTCAATCATCCAATAGTTCCACCAATTATAAGACCATGTCCATTGAACACACCATATTTTTTGTAATGACTTTAATAAATGATTTGTGATACCAGTGTGCATATAGATAGTTGTACAAACTTCTATTTGTATCCAAACCATATGAAAAAATTTGGTATATGGGATTAAGATAACATATAACATTGCGTATAAATAGAAATTTTTCTTTAAAAGGAAAATGAGATGTTATATGTTAAGATTTGAATGTAATGATTGATATTTTTATAGTTGGATCTATTGATTATTATAATGTATTATAAGGGATTATTGTTCAATTAATATTTTAATGACTTGGGTCCAATTTGATTATCCATTCTATATTTCTTATTCATTTGAAATTATATTGATTGTCTGGCCCTCTTTGAATTCTCATTGCCATGATTCTTGGTATGATTTTTTATTAAACATAACACATTTTATATTTTTGTTATTTATATGTGATGATATAAAAAATCAAAAAAGTGTTTTATGGATGGGTATTCCATTATGGTTCTAGAAAATACTCATTAATGATTACATAATATGGGATGAAAATAATTATGGTGAATTACAAAATAGTAATTAAAGGAATATAAATTATAATTTTTTAAGGTGGATCATCTAATTAATATTTTTTTGTAAATTATTTCATTAGGATCTTTGTGTCTTTTATCCATGATTTGAAAATTAGGATAATATTTTTATCTCTAATTTCTATTCCCCAAATATTTTTATGTGAACACCCCTTATAAACACTAAATAGCGTACTCTGGTGAGTGGAATAGTCCAGCTGGGTCATTGGTCTCCCCCTATATACATAAACTACATAATATTTGACGTATGTAGGAAGATATTAATAATTCATTTTAGAGACATATATTGTCTTAGATATATATTTATGTATCAGATTATCTAAGATATTAGGGGTTGATGATTTCAATTTTTATATATATTACTTTTATTTTTGAGTCTATTAGATATTTATTTTATAATTGTATTATATATGAGTTTTTTAGTACGACACTATTGTGTTATTTATTTTGATGATGTATCTTATATTCATATACCACTACAAAATTGTAATATTTTAAATCTTCATATAGAATATTTTATTTAATATAATGTACTAAAATACATTGGACACCCATGATCCACCTTTTGTGAAAAAATGTGTTATGAATTTAGTTATCCATTGATTTGAATTTTGAGGAAATATTTTGGAAGGTATAAAATTTTCCATCACTTTATAATTAGGTTGTATAATTTTTCTATCCATGTGGGTGAACTATGGATGGGTTATTATCTATTCTAGTAGATTATATACTTTCTGGTAAAAGTTTTCTTAAACATGTCAAATGATTTTTAATCCCCTTTAGTAGTGTATACATATTTTATTTATTATCTGATTAAATATAAGACCAAATTCATCCACTTAATTATCATTTTGATAATTCTTAAATTTTATGGAAATAATTTTATTTAATGATTCTATATTTTTCGATAATTCAATCATCAATCACTCCATAGGACAATCCATTGGTTCTCCCAAACATTCAACATTAATTAAGTGTATTTATTCATAATATTTTAATTACCCATAAAGTTATATAGTCAATTATACCTTCCACCCATACATTCACACATTGTTCCTACCTTTTTCCTTTGTTTAATTGTCTATTAATTGCGATGGAAACCAAAGATCCTTATTTATATGTATTTATTAGGGAGTTTCTTGGGTTTAATGATCATAATGATTTAATAAACCATCTTTATTAATCCTTATTAGGATTTATGACATTTTAATACCATTTATATCTATCATGTTTGGATTCTCCATGAATTTTCATTTAAATATGATCCCATGAGTTATTTCCATACTCTAGCATATGTTTTTAATGACATAATAATTATTGTTAGTTTATTTCAAGTTACATTAGAAAATATAATCGATTTATTTTAGTTTCATTTTATATGTTGAGAAAAATATTCACTTCTAATTCATTAAAAAGTATTTTCAATCATTTTATGATCATATTTTGTCTGACAAATGCATCCTTTATAATTTTTCGAAAAAATTATAAACATTATCCTGATCTTATACCTTTTGATTTATAATGATTTTAAATTATGTTTAATTAGGTGGTTTAAATATTTTAGTGCATGTTAGGTACCATCAAAATTTGATTTCCCTATAAAAATTTATATCGGATAATTTTTTCTTCCTATTATTCAAATGGGTTTTCGGTAGATTTAAATTATGTTATTTGATAACATTTTGTTCATTTTTAATAGATTATTTATCATTTAAAAAACCATAAAATTATGTTGTTATAGTTCTCCATTTAATGAATCAATTGAAATTGCTTCTAATAAATTAATATGATATAGAATGTGATTTTGAATTATTATTTAATTGGTATGCATATTATATAAATAAGTAACAAAAAATTAAATTCTTTTATAAATGGTATTTTGACTGAATGGAGAGCTATTTTTCCCTTTTATTAGTTCATTTGACTATATATATATATATTATTTATCAACTTATTTTATAAGTAATAAAAATTCTTGTGTGGTTATGTGGAAGATATCTATAGGAACTTAAACAGAAATGTTAGGACTCTATCATGTGGGACAAAAGTTATAATTGTCGTTTCATATTTATTTTCATGCTTGATCAAGACTAGAGAGTAAATTCAAGTGTTGTAGTTATATCACATTAGGGATGCCAATTAAAATAATTTATCTATTTTTTATAATGATTAACTCTGGGTATCCTAGGTGTACACATGATAGTAGAAATCTTATTATAACTAATAGTGGGTTATTTATTATTCAATGATAGGATATATTTTATTATTCAATGATATTTGATTTTTTATTATTTCAAGTTAGTTGTGATATAGAAATTTCATAAAGATTCGATATTATTATTTTTATGCTTAAAAATTTTAACATATTATTACACTTATTTTCCTTCCCCATTAATGTCTCATAGTGGTATAATTTAAATAAAGTTAAGAGATAATTAATTCTCTTATTATCGAAAATGAATAATTTTAAAATATGAATGGTTGTGAAAGAATGGAGATTTTATTATATTTTTTTAATAAGTATTAATGAATGTTGATTTATTAATAAAATAAAAATCATGTATCAACAACACATTATTTATTAAATTTGAAATTTTTATTAAATCATGGTGTGCTATATATCTTTCATGATACCATGTTTTTGGATGAAAATTTTATAATTGGATTCACATTATATTAAATTCCTTTTTTTGTATGCTTTAAAGTATTTTTTGGTTGATAAAAAAAATTTCATTTATGGAATGTCCTCTATATGATGTAATTACTTTACTTATGATATCATAAATTTAAAAATATAAAATTTTATTTTTATTTAAAACTACAATGAATGTTATTTATATTTTATTCTAATGAATGGACAGTGGGTATGATACATAACCATAATTTTTCCCTTACCCAATATACGCACCTAATCCTTGTATATAGACCATGTTGAAATATAATATAGTATAATTAGAAATACTGATTTAATGTTGAATATTATATATGTATTGGTGTATGTTAAGTTAGAGGTTATAAGTTGTGTCTATCATTTTAACCAAGGTGACTATCTCTTATGGGATTTTTTATTTGGCCATTGATTCCATTATATATTGAGATCCATATCTTGAGTGACATTCCAATTTTATTTATACTAACTTAGTTTTTTTATAAATGTTGAATATATTTTTTGTTGGATAATATCATTTTGAGATTTTTTATTCAAGGATTACAAATTTTGATTATAGATGTATGAACTTTTACTTATACTGTTAAACCTTGTTTAGTTTTACATTTTTATAGAAATTTCTTATTTTACATTGTTGATTATCTATATATGTGGAGTTCATAACAAAATTATGGGTGGAGATTCAATTTTATAAATTTTTTTAACATGTGAAATCAATACTAGTTGAATATATTTTGTTCCACGATAGAAGTTTCTAGCTCGTTGAAATTCAGAATATGCACGTGTCCTTATAGTCGTCCAGAATGGGTTCTTGATCAAGTTCTCCTATGATGATTTCATAAAAAATTGTATAATAAGAAATAGTTTCATTAATTTTTTGGATTCATTGTAGACATGAGATAATCAAATGACATCTCAATAGGATGGTATAATTAAGTGTCTCGATAAGTATTTCTCTAATGATCATTATGCCACTAGGGGTATTTGGGATATGAACGTCTCAAATTTTAACATTTTTTCAAGATTAATAATGAATTATTTTAATCATAAAATGAGTATTTACATTTTATTTAGAAATCATTAGTTATTTTAGATAAAAATGATTTAGAATTATAATTTCATAAAATACCTGTGTTCATGATTATGAAACATGGTATGAAATTTCATTCAAATATGTTTAAGTAATTATGAAAATCATCTTCTTTGCCTATCAAAGATATTGATCTATTTTCCCGATCATGCTTAATGGCAATGCACAATAATTATTTTATCAAATTTTAAAATACTTAAGTGCATAAAATTTTTAAATTAATTAAAAATATTAAATTTTTAATAATTAATGAGTGATTTTTATGTTATTACAAAAATTTGACCTTATCATATTATGTAATAATGTTTTGAAAAGAAATTTATAAATGAAATTGATTAACATAATTTTAAAAAATTTACAAAGTAATTTTGAAATAGAAAGTGATGAAAATATTTTAATGAATATATTTTAAATTGAATATTATAATGTGTAAAATATTTTGGGAACTCAATAAATAGATTTTCCTATAATTTTTAATCATTATTTATGATTTATATATTTATTTGAAACAATTCCTAAGTGGTTATTTTATGTATTTTTAACACAATAATGAATTTCAATGTAAATAGAGTAATCCTAAAAATGTATTTTCATAATAATATATTAATTAAGTATTTGGGATATTATTAAGAATATATATAACAATTTAATGAAATTAATTAACACTCTATGTTCTTATTATGAAATGGATTGAAAATAATTTGGGGTTTCTATATTATACATTTGTGTTCTTATTTGGTGGATGTCTAATGTTCATGTTTTTGAGTAACTAAATGATAGATATTATTATTATATAATAAGTTTAATTTTCTTATGGGTTAGACACTTGTTCTCTTGTTTATATTTATTTTAATTTTGATTAGTATTTTTAACAATATTTTGAATAAGTGTGGTAGTTTGTATTTTTTGTAGTATGCCCCCTAAAAGTCCCAATAGAATCTCATGATGGTTTTTTTGGGAGATTATCCAAAAAAGAACACATTAATCTTTCATTTTATATATAATATAAAAGACATATATATTTAAATTAGGGAACATATTGTTCCTAATATATTAGTATAACTTATATAATGGGTTCTAGAGTTTCCAAAATTTATTTCATCCTATCATCTATCAGTTGAATGGTCGTCATGAGGTAGAAGAGACAATAATGAAATATTAGAATATCATTAATATTTATGATATTCTTTAGCCTAGTATTCTTAATTTTGAATCATTTATTCTTGAGATTCCTGGATTAATGTGGTGTAGGTCAATAATGAAAACTAATTCATAAAGATACTATTCATGGGAATTCCTTAGGGCATTGTTCATTAAATTATAATTATATAAATATTTTAAGGTATTGAGAATGATGAAATTTAATTCCCTTGTAAAATTATAATAATATGTATTTTTTTATGATCATCACTTTAATAACGTCGAATTATATTTACGTGAGAAAATATTAGATAACCCTCATAAATACAAGTGTTTTGAATTGGATATTTATCTTGATCATCATTAACAGTTGTTTTTATAGGTAGATTATTTTAAAGATGTTTTGAAGAAGTTTGTTTGAGTTAATGAAATAATATTATTAGTTATTAGCATTGGAAATTTTATTTCTATACATGGAAGTGGTGATTATAATTTTAATTTTGCACTTTGGAGACAAGTTTAATTTAGTTATGGGTAGTTTCATAATTAGACCATCATATTCACCTCATCAGTTTCATAAAAAAATTTATTTGGTATTCCATAAATGTGGTAGGGTATGGAATAATATTCCTTCATATTTGGAGGATAATTAAATATATCATTGTTTTTGTATTGTTGGGTCATCTTTTAATAATTTTTATAGAGCAATGTCACTCAAAAGAGGTATAAAAAGATATATTCCATTAAAAGAATAATAGTTTCATACCATTAAGCCAAATTTTTTTATGTGCAATTTTATTGGGGATGAATTATATATTATGTATTATCGTGTATCATATTATCCAATGATGAATTTCAATATGATGGTGTTATTTATCATTTAGATAATTTTCTAGAATACTAATGTTTTAAAATTCTTAATTTATATCATATTAAAATCAATACCATTGTGTTTTAGAAATATTAATAAGAAATGTTTTAAAATTATAAATGATTATTTTTTCCATAAATGTATTATCATTTAATTTTCATACACATTTTATGATGGATCCTAGTTAGTTTGAAATTTGTAATGTCACCTATGTTTTCTTCAATTACTCAAAATTATGAATTTGGATTTCCAAATTAGTGTATTTGAAATAATTCTATATTTGATGGACTCTTCCAAAAAATAATCTATAATACTAGATAGGTTTAGTGATCTCAAGTATTAATTTATTTCTTCTCCAATGATATTGAGAAGTGTAGGGAGAAATATTTTATATAATGGATTTTTTTTTCAATTACAATATGTAATAAATATATATATTAATAGTCGTATTCAATAGAAAATTGATCAAACAGTATTCTATTACTTTTCATCGACTAATATAGGTGACTCAAAATAAACTCACTCATTCCAAAATGTATGTCCAAGGGTTCTTAAATTAAATTAATTGAAAATAAATAATTACTTATAGATGTGATGTTATCATGTTTTCTTGAGGAATATAATATCGTGTCCTTAATGTTGGATAAGGTTTAAAGGATATAGGTATCAAAATATTTCGATTTATAATGACCTATGATATAATTTATCTCTTAATTATTGCCATTTTCCAAAGAATATATCTGAGTTTGGGGTTATATCTTTTTGAAGGATGATTGAAAATAATCTACCTTATGGTAGTAACATTATATAAAGGCATTATTCGGGAAAAAATTTATAGAAGTGGAGTTATGGAATAAGTAATATCACTTTTAAGAGAAATATGTTTAACATATTCAATTTTAATTATATTTTAAATTTGGGACTATAATTTAGAAATTTTTTAAATTCATAAAGCACCACATTTAGGGTTCATGATTACATAAGATTTAAGTTAAGATATATATATACTAGTTATATTATAGATTATATTATTTATATATGGAGAATGGTTTACCAATCTATTTGATTGAACATTGTGTGTACATTTAGTATAATATACATGGTTGTTTCATTATTTCAAAAACATTGCAAATCATTAAAGAATATCATTTTTAACTAACAGAAAATTTTATTTGGTGATGTATATCATTTCAAATATATTAAATTTACCATTTCTCTATATTCACCCCCTTTAGTCCTTCCTCTATTTTTGGATCTTCTATGTGATTTATTCCTTCTATGGTGATAAATCATCAAAGTATTCCATCATCTATTATCATCTCAATTGCTTCCCCCTTCATCAATATAATTTTCATATCGCTATATCCATGGTTACTAGGTTTCATTATTTTTATATTTTTATTTTGTGGTAGCTTTTTTTAGTTCATTATGATACAAAAGGATAATTATTTCATCCATTTGGTTATTTAAGTATTTAAGTTATGATTTTCATTTAACAAGGTAGATTCTTTTATGTATTCTATTTTATACTAGAATCCACGATATATATATTTTATAGAAATCATTTTTATAATTATATAGTAATTATTGAACATATATATCTCAGTTTCATAAAAATTGAATTTATTTATGGTTTTTTTACAGATGGAAAAAGTGGAAAATTTAATGATTAATTATTAAAAATTTATTCCTGATTAAGATATGAACATAATCTTTTTGATGGAAACTCACCCATAGATTTTATGAATATATAAAATATAGGATTAAAATATTGATTTATAATACTGTACAATGATTTAATGTAATTTTTATTAATGGTTTTTAAAATGAAGAATAAATTTTAATCGAATTGTAAAGGTCATTTCGATTATTAAAATAGAATTAAATTTATTTCTTCCATTAGGTATACCATTTTGGCTATATTATAAGTTATATTGATGATGAAATTAAAAACATTTCAATTATATTTTATAATGTGATTTATACAATGAAATTATGTGGTTCATATATTCACCTTAACTGGGCCCCATGATGTTACATATTATAATGCTACAATTTTATATACAATGTGATATTGATGAAATTGAATTATATTATGGTTATTATAATTGTTTTAATAATTATTCATATAAAATGTAACATTATTTAAAGATTTTATAGAGGAAAGTGTAAGATTTCCTCATCTATGATTGATTTATTATCTCGTTCTATTACTATATAGTTATATTAAGACATACCTATAATGATTTGTCATGCGAATAATTATGTATCATTGTAGGATTTCATTGTATGTGTTCTTTAATAATAATGATGTAGATTTTTGTAGTGGGATAAAATAACAAATTTACTCATAAAATGGTTATTTTCCACTTATTTAGTATATGAGGTAAAATAATATTGTTTAGGGTATTGGATAGAATCAGAAATTATCTTATTATATATTCTTATATTGTGTTTTTATAGATTTTATTGATGGATCCTTGATGTTACCAAGAATTTTGTGATTTTATTATAACTAAATAATTAATATTTTATTGTTTTGTGATAGTTTATAATCAATTATCCCATTACATTTCATATTATATTATTTCATGATTTGTAGGTTATGATTATTTCATGATGATTCATTATCATTTTTATTTTATTATTCTGTTTTTAATTATTATTATTCTTTCTTATAATTTAATTAATGGATTCACAATGGTATGGTTTATATAACAACATGATATTATTTTTTATCTTCATTTGGAAAAATTATTATTTTTCAAATGGGAATGGTTTTATAAATATTATATTATTTTTTTTTCCTGATTAAAAAAGGTCAATGTTTTGTGTTTTATTCTTAAAAATAATAATTTCCTACATAATCATTATTTATTGAGAAAAAAATGATTATCAAAGACTATGATACATTGATTCCATAAACATGGCTAATTTCAAGATAAATAGTCCTTAAATTGTTATTTTTCTTAATACTAAATGAATATCTTTTTTAATAATATTTTGATTATAATTTATATAAAATGGGAAAAATAAATACCTTTAATGAATTATTTCAATGTGATGGTACCATGTTTATTATTTATGTTAAATAAAATAGATATTTATTTTATTTTTTATTCAAATGTATAAAAATTGATTAACATTTAGATTTTATTCATAGATCTTGGTTAGGATATGAAATGGGAATTTATTTCTCATGCCCATATTATCTATTATTATTTTCTATGTAAACATTGATTACTAATGATGCAGGTTCTGTTTTGGTAACACATTGAAATATTGGGATATATATTTCTTAATATGTGTTATGTTTGATGTGATATGCTGATATTATCACTATAACAACTTGATGTCTTATTTTTAGATTTAATTTGGATTTTTTTTAATATCAGCCTCAACTAATTTTTTCAACCCACTATGGTTTCCCAACTCATAAAATTTAACAAATATATCTTATTTTTCTATGTACAATTTGATTCTATCTTTTTGGGTATGTTCCATCCATTATTACTATTATTTTATGATAGGATGTGTTTTTTATAATCTTATAACAAGTATAGTTTTCATTTATATAAATACTATTTAACTTACATTTTTCATTATCCAAATCATATAGAGGAAACAAAAACAATTTATAGTAATTATCTAGATAAATATTTTGTTAATTGTTGAAAATATACCCATTTGAATATCATTGATTACACATTACTATTATCTATCTTTTTTATTGTCGATGTAATTATATAATAATTGTTATCTACTATTCTTATCTAGATAGGGTATCCCAATTCATTTGTTATAAGAGGTCCTCAATTATTCATGATTATTTTCATATTGTTTTTTTATTTTATTCCTATAAATATTGTTTATTAAAAAAATATGTAGACTCTAAAATATACATTTTGTTAAATACATGTGGAATAATCTCACCACTAAAATTTTATGCCCTCTACTCTAGTCATAATACTATAGTGTATAGAGAAGAATATATAGGGTCTTGTGGAACCCCTATGATAATATCACTTATGTTTAATTATTAATGTTGTTATAGAATTATATAGTCACATATCATCAAACATTAAATATATAAAAAAAATCATAATACTACGAAAAATTGTTTTTTAACTTATCTAATAAGGTGAAATTCTAATATTTCATTACATAGACACTAAATATCTGACATCATTTAATGTTTAAATTTTGGGATTTTAAATATTCATTATTACTTTTTTCAAACATCTCTATTCATTTAAGATTTATTAAATAAGATATTATATATATTTTTTTCCCACTAAATTTTATTGATATAAAATATAATTAAAATCAACATAATATATAGGGTTTTTATTATTTAGAATGTACCATCCATGATATAAAATAAAAAGTAATAACAACAAAATGGAAAATAGAATAATGTCTATTGAATTGAAATTCAATTCTCATTTTGAGGGAGCATCCTATGGAAAAATAATAGGATGCTTAATATCTCATATTTCAAACCCCTAAAGGCATAATATAAAATTACTAAAAAAGTGGATAAACGAAATTTCACTACAAGATTGAAAATTTAATTTAAAATATTGAATTTACTTTAGTTTATCTATAAATATGTATTTGTTCAAATTAGAAAAAACATATCCTTCATTATCTTTTTGATACTGAAACCATTATTTATTACTAGAAATTAATAAAAATATGTTTCATAGTTCAATTAAAAAGGATTACTTTTCTTTTAATAATATATTCGATAATTATTATTAGTTATATAAATAAATTTTTATGGACTTTTTATTCTTTTTTAACTGAATGAAAATTCGGGTAGGCTGAAATGCACTATTTTTTCAATGTTAACCACAAAAAATAACAATATCTGGCTATATATCTATATCATATTCTATTTTTATTTTCTTATTTTTTTATCTACATGCAATATTTTATATTAATAATGAACTATTTTAGGGCTTTAAAAATTATATGTAGGGTAGGGGATCAAAAGTGTAATATTATATCTGTGTTTGATATTTTATTTTTACATTTTTCAAAAAGGCTATAAAATTTAATAACCATTTAAATAAGGAATAACATTTATTATTTAACTAATTGATTTATAAAATATTCATTATGCTATTTATGATATATTTTCGTCCAAATAATTAAATTTTTAAATATCTTCACGAATGTTTACTAACTATGGATGTTCACCCGACATTAAATATTAAATATAAAATTTTCACTACCATATATATTATTTAATACTAGATTACTCATAATTGTATTACCCATTATTATTTAGATAGAATTGATTTATTATTAACCTTTTTTATCATTATGTGATACTTTTCTAAATATTTTATCTTTGTAATTAATGTTATTATGATTGGTTACTTTTTATCAAGAACTTGTAACCGTCGAGATTAAATTTACATTTTACAGTATAATATTCCAATAAAAACAACGAACATATTGATAATCAGGATTCTATATAAACTAACATTTCCTAGAATACCCATCTATTTAGAACATTTCCAAAATTATAATTCATGTTATATATTAAGTGAGGGATATTTGATGAGATTTTTTGGAGGAAATACATGCTTTGGGAGACTATGATAAATATTAATTTCCTATTGAAATGAGAGTTTAATAGGTAACAAATATATTTCAAATATATTTCCAATCTGATTAACTAAATTATAATAATTTAATATGTAAAAAAATTATAGAAAAAGTTGAAAGTAATGAGAAAAATTGTGAAAATAGGATGAAATATTCCTTTTCATGTTATTTATTAACTTGTATATCATAAGAAAAGAGGATTATGAGAAATTTTTGATTAATAATTATAAGGGGAATGTAATTTGATATATATCATTATCAAATAAAATAAATAATATTTGTTAAACATTAACCACATCATATAGACTTATATTTTACACAAATTGAGTGGTATAGAAAATAATTTTTGAAATAAACTCATAAAGGAAGAATGATAATATTTTTCGAAAAAGATTTAATGAATTCCTTTACAATATTTATGGTTATCTTTTTGTGATTTGGATACATCATCCAATGAATATATTATAGAATTTTTCATGTGTTATTAGAATAATGTATTTGGTTTTTCGTAGTAATATAATTTCATCGTGTTTTAATTTTTTTAATTATTATGATAACAACCCTATTATTTATCCAATATAAAAGAATTTAGAATATTATTAATTTTCTTTTTCTAGGAACTAATTTCTATAATTGGATAAATATATGAATTTATTATATTAATTATAAATATATAATTTTAGTTAATTAAAGAAATTTGATTTCATGCTTTTTTGTTGTTTTGATGAATTTATGAATACATTTATATGGTAAAAATTATTATTCCACACACCATACAATAATAATCTGTAATTATCAATGTGTTAATTTATTCATTCAGAAGTTCTATTGGAAAAAATAATTATTTAAATAAGTCAAAAAATTGATTATCATATATTATATGTGGTTGAAATGTTAAATATGATGGATTCATACATAATAATTTACAAACTATCTACTCACATAATATTAAAATATTAAACTATGGGGATATGCTATATATTTGAGTGGAATCCAAATTTATTTTATGTTTGTCTAATGAAACTACATCTATTACAAGATAAATAATTAATTTAAATGTATTCTTAAATTTTGTAAGAACAGTTTTAATAGATAATTTCTTATATACTTTCATGTATGTCAAAATATAAATTTAAATGTGAATCATATGAATAAATTTTTGTATATGAAAACATTAACAGGGTTATGCATGATTGATAGTTAGTTTTAAATTAATAATAATAATGTAGTTTTCATTTATAGGAAAGGATTGGATACCATGTAATAGAAATTTTTTAAAATTTATGAAGAGCCTAATACAAATGGAATATTTGAAACATCAAGAGAGGATATTTTTTTCTTGAACTGGTAATCCAAAAAATTAATTACATATTCTCAAGTGAATCATAATGAAGTTTCCTTGGGAATATAATAGAGAATATACCGTGGGTGATAAAATTATTATTATTAATGGTTTAGGGAAGATGTTTTAGTGAATTATAAATAATAATTTATATACCACATATATTTGTTATATTTCACCATAGAATTGGTTGATGAATTATAAATTTAGTCTTGGATAATAATATTTAAAATATGGAAAATCGTTAGAAAATTAGTTTTTATTATCATCCATAATTATTCATGTATTTATTTCAATATATTTTAATTTTTTTATGTCATCATTAGCTTATTTCAATGTATATATATTCATTTATATATAAGATTATTCATGTTTATATTAGTGATATTATAGTTATTATTTAGTTATATATCTTTTGAATACCTTTTTAATCCTAGATATATAGTGTATGAATTTAATGACAGGATTGATGGTTGTTACCAATCCATTTTTGGATAAAAATTTTATCTCTTCTTTCATTATAAATACACATAATGATTGAAATCACATGGGTTTCCAAATAATTTTTGATATTAGTGGATATAAAGGTTAGATGACATTGTACATTCCCTATGTTTTAGGATGAATTAATAGTGGCTCCACTACCAATATGTTCTGTTATCCATATGAATGTTTTTTCACACAAATAAATCATTGGTACCTATATGAATCCTTTATAAAATAAATATGGGTGTACATTCTAGATCTTTCACTATGAAATAATGATCATGATGACACATTGTTTTTGTGTTCATTCACCATATTAAATATAAAATGGAAGGTGGTTATCTATCGAATAATTTCCACTATGAGGGATCTAAAACATGAAAAAATATATGAAAATATAGGTTGAACAAAAATTGGTTAATAACCGATAAAAAACTATTATTTATATTAAAAATCAGTATTATTTTAAATTATTAATTTTTATCTTTTATATTTAATTTTATTTTGTGATTTATGAATTTTTAAAAATAAAAAATATATAAATGTAAATATTATAATGTTTCAATAAGAATAACTATGTGGACTGCATCCTTCTTTAGATAAAAAATATGGATTATTGAAATATTAAAACACATTGGTAATTAAAGTAATATTCCATAAAAACCATTAGTATGCTTCACCTGTAGTTTGTAAGATAAATCAGTTTTTGTACAAATAGAATTATATTAATAGATTTTAAACATATAAATTTTTTTCATAGTATAATATGTAAGAGATATTACTAGAATCAAATATATAGGATTTTTTTTAATAGAATACATGAGATAAGATAGAAAGATGTTATTAAAAACATAAAATAATTTTTAATTCATCCAATCATATGATAATAATCATTATTATCATTAATGTTCAATATTGAGAGGCTATAATGGTTCTGTGAACATAAAATATTTTTTAAAGGACAATCAAATGTAGGTGGCCCCAAAAGGAAAATTTCTATTCTAGTAATGAAATTTTGGTCTCAGATATATTTTATTATTTTATAGATAAAATATTATAGGAATAGTGTTGATATGAACCATGTCATAAATTTGTGAAGGTAGTTATTTGTAAAATTATTCAAAATTCAAATATGATAACATTGACATGATGGTATAGTATAAATATTTATTGATTTTGTTACTATATTATGTGAGAAAATTCCTAATGAATTTTAGAACCCGGTATTCTAATAGATATAAAAAATATTGGAAAATGGACCACAAATTTTTGATATCCAATCTAATAAATTTCATCATTATTTATATTAAAATTATTAAAAAATCTAATAACTACTTCTATTATAAATAAAAGGTTTTATTAATTAGAATAATTTTTATATCAATCATAAAATGGTGAATATAATGTATATAAAGTTTTATGACTGGTATGGATACATTAAACTAATTATCAAGAATTATTTAAAATTTCATATGTTATAGAAATACCTTCTAGGCCTAATAACTATTGAACCTATTAAAATAACTTCTATTGATTCATAGGAGAGGTACAATATTGATAAAAATAACATATTTAATATATATTTTTACACATGAATCCAAATTTTAATTTTTAAAAAGAAACCATTGACGTGTTAAAGTTGATATCTTACCTTTGATGGATCAATTATGAGCTTATATAGTACATGATTTCAAAGGAAATTTTTAATTTAAAAATAAAAAGAAAACTATAGTCTTCTCTCACATACACAATGTTATTTTTTATATAAATATATATATATATATATATATTTTAATTTTCTAGTATATGTCATTCTATAATTTTTTCTAAAATTATCACCAAAATAATAATTATATTATTTTTGAAAAAAAATACAATTTGTTTCAATAATTGTTTTCTTATCCTACTAAAAGTTTAGAAGAAAATTAATCAATAGATATAAGGTATAGGATTTGTGTACTAATAAATGATCAAAATGTTAAATGTTTAATCAAGATGAATGAAAATGCTATTGGATGTTACACAATTAAATTTGGTCTATTGAAAGCCACATGATGCATCAATTAGAAGAAACATAATTTTTCTATTTGAGAGGCCATATATACTGAGGAAATGATTTTTAATAATAATAAATAGGTTTAATGAACTATATGAAGACTCTACATATGGTATTAATTTTATAAAAATCAAATTACCTATTTTTGTGGGTATAAAATACCAACAATACAATATACAGTTATTAAGGTCATGCACAAATAACCAAAAATATGGAATAATTGATGGAGAAAAATTATTTTATTCATTTATTTATGTGGTTAGAGTTAAATATATTTTTGAAAATATTGTAATGGGTTTCTAAAATCATGAATGAATTTAATGTTCTAATTTTTTCATTATTTTCATCAATGATTTTACTTATATGATTTGGGTATTTGTTTTTAATATTGTAGTATATATCTATTATACAGTATATGGTTAATTAAAAATATTTTTTATGTTATTCTTTTATATAAAATGGTTTTAAATGAAATAATAAATAGATTTTTTTTCTCGAAAAAAATCTCAATTTTCTTATTAAAATATGATGGAAAGAGTTCCCCCACATATTAGTGGAATATTTTAATAAATATATTATTTCATATATTTTAGCTGGACATACAAAAATCCATATTATATATGGTTAATAATATTTTATTCTATAATATACTGTCTAAAAATATATATTCTGGATATTATTTTTAAATAATGTATTTTGCCTTCAAAATATGAATATATTTTTCAAATATAATATCTAAGCAGCTAGTGGGTGTATGTTTGACTATAGAGAAGTTCAAGGTAAAAAATTTAAATTATTATGAAATTATAATTCAATTTAATTGTAAATTTACAATTTTTATGTCTTATAGTGTATTTTTAATTATACATATCAATATAAATAATAAAATTTATATCATCTTCTTAATGATAGTAATAAAAATAATTAATATACTAAAAATTCAACGCATGATGATAATATAATTATTAGAATATATATATGTATTTATTATAATAAAGGTTATTAAAATAGTAAATCTAGATGTTTTAAAGGAAAATAGTTTGATATTAAATTAAAATATTGAATATAAGTATTATGATTCATATATATGTCCATTATTGAAGTAAAATTTATATTTTAATGTAAGATAACAATAAAGTCCAAGTGTGAATAATTTTTCTTATGGATATATAGTTTACAGTTTGTATTGAATGGTTTTAAAAACATATATTACATAAGGATATATCATGTCTAAAAATTCCAATGATATTTAATAATAATAACAACTAGATGATTGTTTGTATTAGATAATTGAAATATTGATATTTATGCATTGAATGGTAAGTGTTCATAAATTATGTAAGTAATTTATTAAATTTAATATGTTTTATAAAAAATAATCTTTATATAATGATTCAAGGATGTAGGTTGTATATTTTATTGGGTAATATCATAATTATCAGTGATATTATTACATTAAGTAATTAATAATCCATGGTAATGAAACTGAGATATTTTGAATGATGACATGTATAATTTTTCATAAGTGAGGGATCATATAGTGATATTTTGTTTCTCTCATGAGGCACAAAATGAATTTTTTATTCATTATGATCCACTATATAAACAACAAAAAACATCATACATTAGTCATAAATAGATCGAGGTTAAATATTTTGTTGACAACCCCACTATGTACATTTAATAAATAATCTCATATACAAACCATCATAATTTAGAACCATAAGGTAAACATGAGGATGATCTAACTAGTTTTTTTATTTTAAATTGTTTTAAAATTATTTTTTCTTTTTATATAAACATGAATAGATTTGTTTTATGATTGGCATGATATATGGGACCTAAAATGAGATAGAATATGGAGGTATGAAAATATTAAAAAAAAAATTCCTATGGATTTCCCATCATTATAGGTGAGCTAAATAATATTAAAACATATATTATAATAAATTAAATGATATGTGCTAAGTTATATTATTATACAATAGAATAAAGAATTTAGATTGAATAGGTATCTATTTTAGGGATTAACATGTTACATATCTCATGGTCATTTGATGATTTTGTAGAAACATATTCTATCTTGAAAAACATGGTCACCCCTGAACTGGGCACTAAATCCGGCCCACTTTATACCTGATGAACATTATTGTTCACCCAGGTCATCAAACTATCTATAGGGTACCAATCATGAAAATTTTGAATGATTTCACCATCTAAAATACAAATTATCAAACAATGGGTATTACCAAGAATTATTGAATGACCCGTGTTTATTTTGGATTTCTATGAAATCAATAAAAAGATTAAAACACATCAGTGAAATATAATAATCCAAATAGAGTAAACAATATATATATATATATATAATAACTAAAAAAGAAAACAAGATGGAAATGAAAAAACATCACATATCTATAATAAAACAAAAAGATTAACTTAAAAAGGTTTTGATGAAACAAATGAACCAAAATGGGAAAAATAGATGTTGTATACATGAAATGGTTTAAGTAGGGCTTGAGTGATTCCATCCCTAGTAATATCCCACCATGGAGTTGGTGTTCTTCCATTAAAATGTCATCTAACAATGTGATAGATCTAAATAAATTTATAAAAAAAATTTCTAAAAAATATATGACGGTATCCAATATCAATTCTACAACTAATTTATGAAATATCATTTTTATTTCCTTTCATTGAATGAAATAAAATTAAAATCAACACCCCATTCAATGAATCCATCTCTAAAAAACATATTTACAATCCATATACGAAATAAAATTAATAAATTAACCTTTTTAAAAACCCATTATAATTTTTCTAAATATGAACACTATAGTACTATATTTTTTAGTTCAAAAAAATTTATTTTATCTGTGCACACATAGTAATGATGATATAAATGATTATAAAACCAGGAGGATATTTACAGTTCCAGAAAATAATAGAAATATGTAGCATTTTCCCATGAAAATTTTATTCCATAAACACATCCGTTATTTATACATTTTTATAACTAAAAAGTTATTATTAATATGTTACTTTTTAGTGATAATAATTTAAGGATTCATTAGTATTTTTAGTAATAATATTAATAAATAAAAAATATTTTGAGGATATTTTTAATTCATCGCACACTCTTTATCATGGATCCCACCACCCCTTTAACGTTCCCATATTCCCTCAACATTGGAATAACCGTCCTCCAACCCATCTATTCACAAACCCACAAAAATTTTATCAGTTCCTTCCACCCACCTTTATCAGCAATTTTTATTCCCATTTAGTTTTTCTTACGCTTGGATCTGAACCCATAATAATTACATTAAAACAAAACATGATTGTTTTTCCACCATCTATATTTACATTACATATAATGACATATATATTTACATAGATAAATTTTTTATTTATATATATTTATATAATTATATTCATATATATTATTGGTTTTTAATATAAGTTTAAAATAATTTTAATTATTAACATATAATTATATTTATATGTTTACATATTATTATAAATTTAAATATAAATATTTTATTAATTTTTTATTAATATTTATTATAAACATACTTATATATTTTATTTATTTGAACCTATATATTTAGAAATATAAATTTACATATGAGTTGATTACACATTAAAAACATACACATAAACAGTCATATTTACACACACAGTCAATAATTTTTGTTTCCAACAGACACAATGAATTATTTAAAAAATATTTATATATTTATATATTTATGAGTATAAAAATGATAATTTTTTTAATTAAAATATTCATATTTATATATTAACAATAATTGTATATGTATATATATGTTATTGAGTTTTTAAAATTTAAATTAAATGATAAATTTTCATTTTAAATAAATTGAATAAATTATATTTATTTTAATACAATATATATATTTAAAAGTATATTTTCAATTTATTATGATTAAAGATTTATTTAAATAAATAGTTTGTCATGAATTAATAGTTGAATAAAAAAATTTATTGAAAAATAATTTATAGTACAGTATGGAAAAAACTAATCCATTGTAATATCAATATGACTAGTGTACTTGATAATAAATTTAGTCTCCATGAAAAAATAACACTACACCCACGTACACAAGGATTAAATTTCATCACATTTTGAAAAATTAAGGCTCCCCAAAAAATTCAGAGGCCTTACATTCATTTTTTAACTAAAAAAATACACAAAATGTGGAATCTCATGTCATATGTTGTATAATTATTAAAAAAATTGATTTTACATACAGGGAAACCCAAATGGACGCTTGAATCTACATTTATGGTTGTTGTAAGTTTAAGTCATTTTTTCATCTTATTATATATAATTTATTTATTTATGATTTTTTACCTTCCAATTGTTATTTATGAGTATTATTCAATAATAATAAGAAAAATATAAATTTATATTAATTTAAAAATACTTCCGAATTTATTGTTCACTAAATATCTTATATATTTTCTATAAATGGAAATTATATGTTGTATAAGTAACATTTATGAAATATATTCAATTTATATAATTTAAAATATATTTATATGCCAATGTATTATTTTAAATGTTTAATATATTTTTCATCAATATACCATCTATCCTATATAAGAGACTATTGATAAAATCAACCCTTTATCAGAGATAAAAAACTAAAAAGTTAATAAATATGTTGTCTACAAATTCTCCTACAATGGATTGATTTTATAAGTGGCTTTTTCGAATTAATGGTTTTATATTATATCAGCACATTTCAATTGAGCTGATAATGTTCCAACTTTATCATCGCTTTTTTGCACATATAGTGGGAAACACTAAATATAGAATTTTATATAATGGTGTAAATATGTGTAATGCATTATGGATAAATATAAAAAATATGTCACAGATTTTCTAATAGAGTAATGACTCAAACATCATCAATAATACATGGTTCCATCGATTCTAATCAATCTATGGAACCCAAGGGAATGGAATTCTAGTAATGGGTATCAACTTGTATCATATGAAACAAACTAGTTCCTATGAAAATAAAATCCTAAACCATCCCAATACATGGGAACAAATACCATGTTAGGTTTTATGATAAATAACTCATTCCAACTGTCTAATTGAACTAATCATAATCATGCCCAATACCATCCACACTTGTCCTAGAGCACAACTAGGAGACAATAGTAGTGTGTGACTAACTAGTAAGCTTCTAGTTTTGTTCTAAGTTTATATATGAAAGAAATAACTATATGTGAGTGAAAAAAATTAATATGATCAATATGTTATTATGACATATACTGAACCCCCCTTTCAACTCCAAAAATCAATTCCTCAAAATAGTTATCCATATCTTATAAGTATAAAAAAATTGAGGGGAATTATCGAAGCTCTCAGAGCAACGCCCTAAAAAACAATTTGAATGTGATAACTAAAACTTGATAAATATTTTTCTTATTATTCCAAGAATTTTTAAATCAAATGACTTATATTTTGAAATAATTCATTGAAATAAACCATTTAATACCTCATATATACTCATTTTATCCCCAAAATATTTTTAGTTAAAACAATTATATAAACGAAATCTATCCCATCACATAGTTAACAACCTAAATGGGGATAAATACTTATAAAATACCAAATTAAAATAGAAGATTAGGTATAATCCTTTCTATAGGCACAAGTAATTATAACACCTCTTTTGGAAGACAAACTCCATTGAATTTATATTTATAATAGTTTTAGAATCTCATTATAACATTAATTAAAATCACTTTTCCATCAACATTATGGATTATTGAGAAAATAAATCATTAATAGTCCTCACTAAAATAATGACATTAAAAATAAAAAAAAATCACAAGATTAAGAATAGGTTTTCATTAGTGATTATGCTAGAATTCATCATCATTTATAGATAATGTTGAATAAAAAAAGACATAGCCTGCACAAGAACAAATAAAAAAATAATAAATAATAATATAACTCTAAATAATAATATATACATTGAAACACATAGTGTTAATGGGAGAGAATTAAACCAATGTATTATGGGATAGGGGATGAAGGATATTCAAATAAAGAGGAATTATGGAGTATTCTTAAGGAATAAATTCAAATTAATGGATGGGAATCCCAAAATAATAAAGATATTAAAGGATAGTTCACCCTTTTTTACCTCACTCATCCATACATGAGTAGAGGAATGGATGTGAAAAAAAAAATATTTTTTTGGAAAATTTAGTTATTTACAATTATAATAAATCTTAGACAAACATGTATTGTGGTTCTCTCAAGTCCACCCAGGTATAGAAATGCATGAGGATGAAACACTATGGTATAGTGGAGGGCCATAGTGAAGGTAGATTAAATAATGTATAACCAATGGAATTGAGTACTCATGAAACTAATGAGTGACATCAAATATTGTGTAATAGAAGACATCCATGACCATTACACATCTCCTATTAGCCATAAGCTAGAACAATTCTGAAGCTATAAATCCCTCTTTAAAAAACTATCTTCTTGAAACAATCCTACAAATACATTGTATCCTTATTCATTTACCCATATTAAATAACCATAGCTTATACACACTATAGTGAACCCCCTTATTCATATCATTTCCATCCTACCGATCTGAACATTGTACCTCTACACAAATACTTGCTACCGATACATATCCCCGACCATATACTAGCCCCTACACCATGGTTCATTCACCCCTTCACCATGAAAAATCAAAATATAAATGAGTTATGATATTATGTGGTCCCATATATTTACAACATTGTTATTTTCAACCATAAATTTTGAATTTGAATGTGTTTTTATTTTGAAAATGTTATAATGGATTATATTGAGCTATTTATTCCATAACACATTTTCCACATCATAGAATAATATGTCTTGTGGGATCATGTCGTTGTCACAATGGATATACCCTAAAATATTATTGTATATGATGAATATTCCATAGTATGAGGTACCAGGGTTTAGAGCCATTGGTAATGGATTTCAATTCCGCTTGATATATTATATGAACCAAACCATAGTGAATAATTTTAATCCTCAATACTATCTGGTTTGAAGATTTTTATGCCATAGATACGCATTAGTACATGGGGTGTATAATATGGGATTCAATGAATAATTCACATTTATAATTCTATAATATCCAACATAACAGTATTTTGGCCCATGTCGCTTAATAACATCCCATTCAACAGATGACACAATGTGAAAACAATTAACATGGGGATTTTTGTAGGTTTTAATAATATGAGATAAGTGTATTAGGTCAACTACAAGACTTAAAATTGCAATATAGTTTTCCCTTATATATGATGTTTAGAAAAGTATGGCATTAACTATTATCATAATAATCCACACCATAGTATATGTGTATTGATTGATACTATGTTCTATAAATTGAAATTCGGAACATATACCATTTCATTTTGATGAATATTTTATCTTATGGAGAGTATGGTGCTAAATAACTTATAATTTAATTTTAACTTTTTGGTGGAAAGTGACCCCAAATAAATTGGAGTACACAATGTAAAATACTAGTGTTATAAAAATAAATCAAAACCATTGTATGGATAATAAATGATTAAAAATTATTATTTTCACAAAATACATAGAAATTTATGGATTAATCTAGGGGTAGCAGTTTATTGGGTAGCTCCAGATCTCATTTGAAAATATGATTGTCAAAAATGTATTATATATAGATTATGTTCCTCGCTATATGAATAGTATACTATTGTTATATTATATTCATTTTAGGAAAAAATATTCTATAAGAGGTGTAGTGAGTTCCTTGTTGAGGGAGATCAGTGAGTTCTCTAACTATTCATGGTAGTAAACAAGGTGGATTACAGAGAGTACAAAAAATTATAAGGTAGAAATATTATTTAATTTGGTGAATATAAAATTTTTCATTCATTCTCCTTGTATTTATCCTATTGTATGTGAATCATGTAATATTTCTCATTCCATTTTGGTCTTTCACATATCATAGAAAGACATGATAGAGGTAAATCTAAATGTTCCTCAATGCGAGATATTAAGATCATAATAATTGAGATGAATATTATTAAAACTGATTTACTATATCTTCCTACCACCTTAAGATATAATCATATATAAATATATTATAACTTTTATCATAGTGGATTTTATTATTTTTCTACCTATTAATCATATAATCTATTATAAAAAATAAATCAATTTCTTTCATTGAAGGAACACTTTTACACTTCAGGAATAACTTGATGCAACATTATTTCAGATAAGTGGTAATGGAAGTTTACATAGAATAAATTTATGAAATCACATCCAAAATATATTTAATATCTTTTATGAGAAATTGGTCATTAATTAAATGATACAGATTCGAAACCCATACATTCTATTGGATTTTATCTTTATAATACAATTTTTATAATGGTAGTCTTATATACCCTCTCATTTTATCACAGAATCCCTTATTAACATTTATGAAGTATATTTATTGGTTCGGGGGATGAAATTGAATATTAAATTTAAATAATAATAATATTTTATAATGAATTGAAAATATAAGGGCGATAATATTTTTGATAATCTAAATGATCATATTGAATATATGTGGGATGTTAGTGAACATCTCAATGATGAGATTATTTTGAGATGATTTATTCATGTACTCCCAACTCATTTCAATTTCAAAATGTTGGTCCAAGAAATGAATGTCCCAAATGACATTTACCATTATAGTTTTCATAATACTATTGTAGCATATGATATTATAAATTAATAAAATGAGTCATGAAATGAGGAAATTACTTAGGATCATAATTTTAATTCCATGAAAAAACATTCCATTATATAGGAAACTGATTATGTAATATTGAAAGAGGAACTATAAGATTTATCATTATCCTCCATTTTTATAAATTTAATTTTATTAAAGTGATACATAAAATAGTTAAATGTCCAAAAAATCAAGATAATGATGATGATGATGAAAAAAATGCCACGATGATAACAAATGACTGTTAAATGGTTTTTCTATATAGTTCCTTTAAAAATATTAACATTCATTCCAAGAATATTATTGTTATGAATAAATGGTAGTAAAGGATTTTGAAAATTGAAATAAGGATTTTATATTCATGGATGCAGATAATGAGCCACGAAATTGGTATAATGATTATTGGAATAGAAGATTCATTAAAATATATGATCTAAGGGAAAAACTGCATGATTCCACTAAAGAAAATATTGTTTTCTATAAAAGGTTTATAATTATTTTTTAGTGCTACATGATTTCAATTACTACATGAAACAAAATGAATATGAAAATTTATATTTCATGTGATAAATAAAAATATTCACATTTTAAAATTTTGAAAATGCATCAAAGGAAGTATAACAGATACATAAAGATAAAATAATAACAAATTCATTGATAAATGGGATAAAAATATAAACAAAAGAGATAAAAGCTTTTTCTTTGGAAATATGAAGTTAAAACTATTCCATTAAAATTTGAAAATAAAAAATTACTATTGTCACCCAGAATGACCATTTCAATAATTGAATAATTCAAAATAGGTCAATATGAAAGAATTTTAATGGGGGTACAAAATTCTATTCTTTATGTACAGGGTTTTAATGATAATGGAAAATAGTTTATTGCATGAAAACCATAAGAACCATCATTGTAAAAGAATTTAGATCTTTCAAAAAATATTATGTAAAATAAACATGACACTAAAATAAATTATATTACATCAATAGTTAGTATTTATCCTTTGAAATATGGGAAAAATGTATTATGTGTTATCTATTACAAGGGGGAACCCTTTTGGAGAAACACCAATCCAAATTGGGAGGAAAAACTTATGACGATTATTTTTTATTTAGTCATTTTTTTATAAATTCATTAAAAATAGGGAAATTAATTAAGTATCAAGAATGAAAATATATCATCAAGAATACCTCAATGTGTGAGAAATTAAAACCATGAATATTCACAGACGTTCATTGAAAAAAAAACGTTTTTATTTTTTTAGAATGATGAAAAACATATAGATTTTTATTTTTAAAAGTCGTACTAATCACCAATATGGGTGATAAGAGGGAATTTAGATATAAATATTGATGATGAGATATCCTTGAATGTAATGTGATAGTTGAGAACATATATATTAGATAGTTGATTTACATCACATATTCCTAAAAAAGGAATCATTATGAATTCTAATATCAAATATGATGGTTTCATTAATTTAAGTTAAAATATTCATTATAATTTTGATAGGTTTGGTTAAACAATGATTTCATGAGAGACCATAGAAAAATAGAAAATATCTTGGTTGAAGGACTATGTAATAATCTTCTCATTGTTAAAAAACAATGCTATAATATATGTTTACTAATGTTAATTAAAATTATATTTAAGTATCATTATTATTATAGTTCTTGTATTCTAAATCTCTGAAGGTCCAAGGGTGATCTCTATCTCAGCATAGAAGAATAATATGGGGTTTTGGAAGAGAAAAAAACAATATATGATATAAATGGATTATATATGTGAGATAAAAGCTTATATATAGGTTGTTAACAAATAATGGAACGTCTAAAAAATTATCATACTCACGTATGTGATTCATGTCCATAAGAGAATATTAATCAAATAAAATTTTATTCAATGATGATGAAGTCATCGGTCTTTTATGATCTAGTATGTGTGGATATGTTTTGTCCTATATCACCGAATGTGATGGATTGAAAAAAATAACATTGTGTTTGTAATAGAGATTTTATAAATATAGTATACATCGTTTTTATTTTGAAATTGAATATGGTTCTAATATATATTACTCAATAATGGAAGAGATATGAATATATTCATGGTGTATAAATTTAGAAACATCGGACAAAAAATGAGAAAAAATTTACAAATAATTTTATGGGATAATATATATACACATATAATTCAATGAATTTTACATCATGTTTTAACTATTAAAACACCCTATAATGTTTTTGTAGTTGAGAAAATATGGCTCATAATGAAAAACATGTTCCTAACAATGTTTATTGAAATTCAACTACCATAAATATACATGATTGAATTAACTCTCATATCTCTATATATCTCTAAAACATTATCTCTTTTTGAAAATAAAGGGATAACACCATAAAATATTTTTTATTGAAATAATCTTTCATTCACGTACATTTAGTATGTTTTCACTAAATATATTATTCTCAAAATGATATGTGATGATAATTTGATGATATTTGTGATGAAGGAATTTTTTTGGATAAACATGAATGATAAAATAAAATATGTTTTATAATAAGAGACCTGACAATATGATTATGAGAAATGGATTTTTGGGGGTTGAGGGTGGGAAAATCGAAAAACACAATAGGATATTTCAAAATATATACTATCAAATTTATGAATCCCAATTTGATAGTGATGTTAATGGTTTAAGTGGAGCTATATTTAATTTATAACATTATTATGGAGATCTAAATTTTTTTAATCCTATATCAATTATTAAATGATAATTGATATAAATTTGAAGAAATGAAATCACCTAATGAAATATTATTATGGACTAGAAATCAAGAATTTTAAATAGAATAATGCAGGATGAGTACCATGAATTACTTCATTCATATGTGGAATGAATATAATTTAATAATTCTAAATGTAATGAGATCTATGTTAAGTAAATGGAATAAGAGATTGAAAAAATTGAGAAAAATGAGGATTGGGATGTGATTATATGCCCATATTACAATTATTAAATTAGAAACATATCATTTAATCCAATTAAACTAAATGAATATTACATTTTTATTTTTATCAATGTAATTATTGTGTGCAATGGTTGTTCAAATTTTTAAGGAAACAATGATAATGATATTCTCTATAAAATTTTATTGAATGAATCATTTGGCTTATTTGTTGTCTTATAAATTCAATCCTCCATGAATATTTGTAAAATAGATGTAAAATATTCATTCATAAATGGTTCCCTTATGAAGGAAGAATACGTGGATAAAATAAAATGGTTTATCATTAATGAATATGAATATAATTTTTATTTAATAAATAATTATTTGTACGGACAAAATAAAAAACCAAAAAATTGGAATTTAAAATTAGATAAATTTAATCTGAAGATCACTTTTTATTGAGGATGATTTTGTCCCAACCTCCACATTATGAATAAAAATGTATAGTGGTTGATTGTGTTTTTATATGTTGATTTCATAATTTTTTTATTCTTATATGATTTCCAATGAACTTTTTAATAAAAATTCATGAGGATGAAATTCATGATTTCTCTAATTTGATGTATATAATTTTTCCATAGCTTGTTAGTAAGTCATAGTTTTGATTGAATATATTTCTAAAAAATCATATATTTTATAGATTTTTCATGAAGATTTGAAATTAAGGGCTCAAGTTTTATGAAAATTCTGATGGAGAAAATATTGAAATTATCAAAATATTATTTGGAAAATATTGTCCATATGAAAAAAATGAAAATAACTAGATTTTTATAATATTTAAATACAACTCAGCATGATATATTTTACACTTTCCAAGCCTCTATTTTTTAGTATAATACTATTTAAATCCATAAGAATGGTATATAGAGAAAACTATGATATATCTATCACATGAAGCAATGTAGTTTGTACTATAAAAATTAATCATTTTATATATTATTAAGATTCATTAATATAAATTTGGATAATAATTTAGTCAACCAAAAACCATCATCTAGTGGTTATTAAAAAGTTTGAACATAATGTATATCATTGTAATTTGTGAGTATAATTTCATATCAATTAGAAATGCAGAGGTTGAGTGCATTGTTTATCTTAATCATGTACCGTATTATTATCATTAATACAAAAACATGATGATGTAGATCTTAATGGGATTTATACTATTATTATTATTTTCAAAAACTCATGTGTGATAAATATAATAACGAATCCTATCCATTATTCATTGACCAATAACATTGAGATCATATTTCACATCATAATGGAGATGGAGGAATAACGGATCGTGTATTTGGAGTATCTATCAACAAAAATCTTGTTTTTGATATCGAAATAAACTAAATATCTAATGTAGTGTTTAATAATCATCTATGATATCATGTGGTTAAAATTTCTTCATATACATATTTGATTATAGGATGGACCCCTCTACCCATAGTTTATTTTACAAGCATGGTATAATCAATCAATAATAGATATATCATTTGAAATGAAAATTTCAATACTTTCCAATGTATTTATCTCATTCCATTCATTACTAAATTAGATGAATCATCCATATTTTTTTTAAGTGGAGAATAAAATGAAAATGGAATCGTATATCACTAAAAAAATCATGGAGATAACAGTTTATGCTAAAATGATTCACAGGTGTAAATGAAATAACTTTTCATTGGATCCTTATCTCTCACACTAATTTTGTGACATGTCTTCTTATAAATGTTGATTAGTAATTCATTGATATGATTTTTAAATTTTTTAGATTTATTTCATAATATTAATAAAAAACAATGTGGGTATTTTTTTTAAATTGAACATTGTATTGTGTATTAACTATAATTAATGACAAGGTGATGATCATTGTTGAAGAGGAGGTTATTCAATAGAATATTAAAGATGTCATATAAGAATTTTAATTGTGGGAACACACCATAGTAAACTTGTATAAAATATAATTTACTTTTGTGTAAAGAGTTTATACTATAGATATATTGAACATTATTCAGATGAAAGGGTGGGGGAATCATGTTCTTTATGAAATTTTTATGATCCCCTATCATAGTCATGATTTCAATGACAGATATATTTTAGGGGTGATGGTGTCCTTTCTAATATATAATCACATCAATAGTCCCTCAATCAAAATATTATTCACCATGGTAATCTCGTCCTCATGGATATTTTCCCTTTTGTTTCATATCCATTCATTGAAGATAACATTTAATTGTTATAAGGATTGATGGGACTTATATTCCATTCAAAAATCCCTCCACACCCCAATATGGGATTCAAGATAATTTTTATTCACATTAAAGGTCCATGGTAATGTTTTGAAAACAAAATTACATGCAATTTTTTTTATTCCCATGACACAGTCACTTTTTTTAATATGTTTCATTTCATTTTGGAATAATGAATTACCACTTAGTACGTTACATAATGGACTATGGTTATCTATATGATGTTATTCCAATTTTAGTAAACAAATAGAAATGTTTCAAGAAACATAATGTACACATTAAGAATCCCTCCCCCTTATGTAATTTGTTTACCTTTGGAATACCTTAAAATCATCAAAAAGAAATTGTGATTATTTTGGGTTTCGTGAGAATTAAATTACATTCCAATAAACCTCCATTCCCAGATATGGGACTCAAGATCAACTGTTACAGTGTCCCACCACAATGTTCACACAATGACACCCATATCTCATGAATTCGTTTAGATACCATGTTTTTTATTGAAATACATTAGAATATTATTTCTAATATTTAAAATGGTATTTGTTGAGACTGTGTGAGATTTTGAGGCCCTGTATTCCCTAAATAAATCATAAAAATATAATAAATGTCTTTTATATTACTCAGGTGTGTTTTCTTAGATAAAATGAAATTACACTTAAGAAGGATCCTTGATCATAAATTGAAGACCATGAATGGATATGATTTCCAATGATTACAAAAAGTGCACCTAAAACTGGCTGGTGTGGGTGGTCATATAAAATAAGTCATGGGTGTGTGTGTTTAGATAAATAAATAATTAAACTAATTTATTATATTTAAACTACCCTAAAACCAATTTATTATTAATTAATAATTATTTTGGGATTTTCACGGTATGCTTCCTACCCCTAGTATCATTGTGTAGAACCTTGTCTTACCTCTAATTGGAAAATGTGATTAATATTATGATGAAAATCTAAATCAAGAAATATTGACATCCATAAATTCTATGAATCTTATCATTTATTGAAGATTATGTTTTCATCAATTAATATGGATCCAAATTTGTGTTGGACTCAATGATTCATGTATTCCGTTGTTCATTCAAATTGATTAATTTAATGAATCCATGAAGGTATTTAATAATTTATTCAGTTTCTTCTCACCCTACATGAACTTGTTTATATTCATTATAAAATAACTCATAAGAAATTATTTTTAAATATTTTTGGGGTTTTACATCAACTATTACTCATGCTCTTAACCATCAGGAAATGGGGACATGTCTTTATTTTATAGGGTGGTATCAACACCGATCTGACCCCCGAAATCATGGTTTATTTGTGTAAAATAAATTATTTATCATGTAAATGTTGAACAAGAATAAATGTTTTAATATGGACAATGGATCAATTTTTTATATCTAAATCAATTAATTTGTTAATGTGTAATTAATGTTCCGTTTGTGGGAATAATCGTTCCAATTATATATTAATTTATTACCACCGGATGGAATGAAAAAATTAATGTAGGAATGACCTTTCACTTTTTGGAAGTAAGGAGGTGAAATCTGAAGCATTGTAATCATATAGAGATTTTTGGGTTTAGATAAGAATCTATATAAATTTTTTGACAATACACCATTTATTACATATTACACATGGTTTGAAGGGTATTTGTTGTGGATTTTAGGGTTTCATGTGATTATATATATATCACAATATGTGGAATCCCAACATTCTATGTGACACAAGTGTTTGTGGCTCAGTGTGGAATCAAGGAGTACATTGAAATTATTAAAGCTGAGAGGAAACCATGTGCCAGTGTACATGGAAATGGGAAGGGTACATGGTACTGGGAAGGATGCATGGACACGACTATGAATCATGGGAGGAGCCTTTATGACTAATGCATGACATGAAGTCCAAATACAGGACATATATTGAAACCTAAAAAGTGACATGTGGGATTTCAAGGACACATTTTGGAAATGAATCATGAGTAAATGTCTTGTGGGACCCATTAAATGTTGACTACCTTTCCTCCCTTTTGAATAGACGTCATCCTCTCAATTCTCATTTGTTTAGTCTTGATTTTGGCCTACAAGTAACCTATCCTATGTATTGTTTCCCAAAGAAACTAATGGTGGACATTATTTTGGATTTTGGGATATGATGAGATATTTTTGTTGGTGAATAATATTAAGAAAGTAATTAATTATTATTGTAACTCAGAAATACAAATTTGGGATTTAGAATAACCCCATCGAGTTAGGCTCGACATAGGTCCTCTATCAATCTATAAAAGCAACCCTCCTGTGGGCCATGGTATGGGTTCTCTATCTATTCATAGAGTTCTACCATTTAACTAGGATAGGGTATGGGTCATCTACCAATCTGTAGAGTTAAACCCTCCTACATTGTACATAATTTATCATATATCTATTCTAAGAGTGGAACCCACCTCCTTTGAGAGGGAATGGGTCCTCTACCTGTCAAATAAGTGGAACCCTCCATTAGTGTCAATGAATGTGTCCCTGAATATGAGAGGGTCATGTCCTACTACCCTAGGAATGGGCCATCAATCTAATATCCATGGGGCACTATCATACTATATCAATTAATTATCCTCAACAATAATAGTGGTACCAACCTAAAAGGGTAAGAAATGGTTCCATTATCGACTAAAACATTTTAATCACCCAGCTATGTTATGAATGTGTTATATATTTCTTACTTGAGTTTTAGCCTCCTAATGGAACAAAATATTGTTCATTCAGTTATATAATGAGTATAAATCTCCTATTGTACCATGGACTGGGTTATATAATATGAGATGCTGCCCCTTGATTTTGCAGCATAGTGGATAGGTGTATCCTTACATGAATATATCGTTAAATAGGTGCAAGAGATGCGTGGAATCATTGATGGGAATATTTTATGGATGAAGATCATTTTACTGGGAAACACTATGAAATGGATACACTCTTCTCTCCTGTTTGGGATTCATTAGGGTGAGAATATATATATATATATATATATATATATATATATATATATATATATATCTGAATCTGTATTCATGTCTTCCAATTTGATAAATCTATTGCTTTGGGATGACCTTTCTATTGCCTATATACACCAATCATGTATCTTACTACTCTCCAATCATCTATTAGGGAATAATCATGTATATTTATATAATCATCACTATATGGTCTATTCACACATGTGCCCTATCATGTAGAGACAACATATAGGTCATCGGTTTCTACTAAGGATCATACTGATACCTAGTTAATTGGACCATGTATGGTGGTCGGAGCTTAGAGATCATAATGTGGGTTCTCACATCACATTTATTTCTTACTTTTTCATGTTGTTACATCATTCTATTTGGGTGTGAATTTTTCCCTTTTCTTTCATTTTTTGTTGTCATACTCTTATAAAACCTATAGTTTCTCATATTAATTTTTATATTATATAAATAACTATTTTATATTATTTTCCATCTAAATCTATACATTTATATGTTCTGGAATGTACATACTGGAACATTAGGTGATGAGAAACAATTTTAGGTTATTTATTTATACTCTTTTCTCCACCCCTGACCCATGGATGTGGGAAAGGGGTAGTTATATCTCAATCCTTGGTTGCATAGGGTCATGATAGGTTAGTAATAGATTATTTTATTCCTAGACATTATTTTTTGACTATCACTATTATATGGTTTTTTTTTCAGATTATGGAAACTATTTCAATGTGTTTCATGTGTGTATTTCATGCTAGGGAATCCAGTGTAGGTGTGACAAATAACCTATCAATTCAGAAGGAACATAACTACATTCTAGAGGACTTAGTAAAACGAATCATTTTTTATAAGGACAAATGATACATTATTCAAATATGAATTAGGCATTGAGTCTCCTTAATGATTCATCTATAGATTTTTTGTATAAATTCTAATTTGATAATCATATGTCTTGATTAAATTTTATGGATGCCTCTGTGATGATAGCCAGCTAGGTTACCATATACAGATTTTCAAGATGATTCGTTTAGTGAGGTGGCCTCTAATCAATTTTTAACATATGATATCTTTTCTCCCAGTGGATTATTTGAAGAACTACCACAAACAAGGAAACAATTCTTACCAATAATGTAGAGTTATGATGTGTGCAAGACAAGAACGGTCCAAAATTACATGTGCTAGAATCCACTGAGTTTTCACAGTGATCAAAATCCCTTGTTATTGGAGTATTTCCTAGAGTTAGTGGTCTATTTTTTTTGGCTTACGTACACAATTATGTATCAGGTGGATTTACAAGATGATAGAATTTTCCAAGAATTAGTTGGGAGCGGGTTGGGTCTTGTTTCCTAGATGCATAATGTTTTGTCCCTATCATGGCCCGACTTCTTGAATTTGTCACATGATTCATACTACGCCTATTGTTTTTGTTCTTTTTAAATTAAGATAATTCTATAGATATAACATAGAGGGATGAATGTATTTGATTATTCAGTGATGTTCACAGACCTTATATAATAATATCTGACCATGATATTGGATCTCTACCCCTGAGCACATATTATTGAGCATGGTCATCGTATAGATATTTAGGAGAGTGTAGTGACCATGTGAATTTCAAACTATGATGGGGGTTTGGAGAGGGAGATGGTGGTAGAGAGGTTCATGTAATTTGGATGCGAGGTAGTAGGATCTGGCACTGGGTGTCATAGGTCTATGTTTTATAACAAAACCAATAGACACTCGTTTAGAAGATCTTGATTCAAGAGAACATAATAGGATCAGGATCATTAATGTGGTTAGTGATAACACATTGAATTAGGGTTTTCTAGGTAGGGGATATTCTATTCATGTGATGGGTGAGGTCACGTGGTTCTACTCCAAAAAATACTCTAATTAGAAATGTTTGTTTTTGCATTAAATTATTTCATAAACACCACCGATTCTTTTACTCATGTTACTAAAAAATAATTATTTCTGAAATGTTTATAAATATCATTAATTTAGCGACGTTTATAAAAATCACTAATTTTTGACAATTATAAGAATCTATAAATTGAAAACATTTAAAAATATTGATACTTAGCAACACCTAATTTTATTATTTTTTATAAATATTATTTAATAAAAATTAAAAATTAAGCAATGATTTTGAATATAACTATTTAGAGACACCATGCTTGATGATGTTTTTCCGAAACATTGGTAAATAAACCTCAAAAAATGATACCATATTTACTAATATTTAAAACAATAATTTATTTATTTACATTAAATTGATAAAAAATCAATTTGTTAATTTTCATTTTATAATTTATTATAATTATTATTTGAAATAATTCACTAATCCATGTTTTCCTGTACACACCCATATCATATCTCGATTATTTCTCCCATGGAAGTTTTCTAATACAAAACTCCCCCATCCAATTCTTGTACCCCGCACACTGTAAGGTTTTCCCATCTGTGTCATTCTGTATATTTCACATCTATTACACCTATTAGGTTCCCCATCAACAAAACCCCATGTGTGTAATAAATTAACCTTCCCCACGGAATTTAATGTCCCTCAGTTAAAGCTACTCTCTAAGAATAATCAAACTAACAAAAATTTACATTGAATATTATACTTTGTTAATATATATATAATTTTATAAAAAATTATCAACATATATATATATATATATTATTTTGATTATTTATATTTTAATATTTTATATATTATATTATTGATTTTATGTTTATATTATATTATATATATTTTTTAAATTTTACATAAAACATATATATTTTGATATATTATATATATGGTTTATAATATATATTATATATATCTGTATATTTTTTATTTTTATTTTTATGTTTATATATTTATTTGTGTGTGTATAAGTATATATATGTTTGATATAGGTATAAATATATAATTATATTAATATCCATGTTATAAAACAGTGAAAACAATGACACAAAAATAACAACATTTTGTTTAAAACGTGTCTAAATTGAAAATATATATTTGTTTTTATAAACTAATATATATGTCCGTGTTTATATAATTATATATGTGTTTGTGTGTTTATATATATATATATATGTGTGTCTATGTGTGTGCTAATTTATCTGTGTGTGTCTATGCTTATATATATGTGTCTGTTTGTGTTTGTCTATATGTAAATATATATATCAGTAATTAAAAAATATTATATATATATATATATATATTTATACATATAATAGTATATATATTTTTAATTTTTATTTATATATATATATGTGTTTATATATTACTCATTTGTTTATATTATATATATACATGTTTATACAGTACATTCAATGTTTAGTTTTGTCAATATTTTTGGTATATATATATTTGTTTATATTTTATATAAAATATATATGTGTGCGACTATAATATATTGTTTGTCAATGTATGAAAGTCAAGTGGGTGGTGAATTGAGTACCTATAATAATTTTTATATAATAATAATTATTTAATGAAATCCCTAATTTCATAACCATTAAATTGATCAAACCAAATTAGTGGATTTATAAAATATTTCATTGTTCAATTGATTTCTCAATGATTGATTAATAATCATTTAATTTGAAATATTATATTATTCCAACATTTGAAATTAGTCTACTAAAATAAATTCTAATAATAAAAATATCTGAAATTATATATCAATGTGGACTTATGATTTATGAAATGATTACAATGACTAAGAAAACCAAACATGAAAGAATATAAAATAAGTAAAAAAGAAGTTTGGTCTCTTTCCGAGACATAATCATCTCTATTTGGTGATCAATTTCCATAATGAATTTTATAATAAACAAACCTGATCCACACCCTGGAAATTGATTGACAAATTGGGAGTCGTTTTTTTCTATCATCTATTCCCAATGATCATAAAAGTGTTCTTTTCTTCTATGTCATTGTTGTAGGTATTTTTGGCCTTTTGGTTCTTAGTATTATCTTCATGTATGAATTGTATTCAGATCTTTTGTTTTCCCATTAAGGTGAATGAATAACTCTGTATATCCCTTTCAGGTCTCCTCTTTCTCCCACACATTCTTATAGATCCATATATTCTCGTTATACATAGAAGCATCATATTCTCTCGTATCTCATGCCTTATACTCATCTATGAAATAATTAATTAGTGTCCATAGAATTTAGACAGATAAATTAACATAATAATTAGTATTAAATTTCAGGAATATTACCATTAGAGGAATGGTTGAATTTAAGAGAAATATCATAAGTGACTCAGTCTATCGGTATCTCATGTTGTATGTGTCTCATGTTTTCGATAGAACATTATATCAAAAGCTTGTTATATTGGTCGACAATTTTTTATGGTAGATCAGACTATTTGTAGCTCATTTTATATTTAGATCAAACATGCATTGGTCGATCAAGTTATCGATATATGATGCATCTGTTTTTGATGAACCAAATGGTGATGGGTTGGTAGCCTTGATATTGGTAGATCATATGTAAAGAAACATTGAGTGACATTTAATCACTCTGTCGGTAGGTTAGATATAGGTTTGATAGGATTCTGTAGGTCAAGATGTCGGTGACTCGGCATATCGGTAGCATATGTCATCGGTAGCTCATGCATTGGTGAATTTTTTATCGTTAGGACAAGTATTAGTAGCTCATACATACCCAAAATCAATAATTATTCCTTATGATGTAAACTCCAAAACCATTGGTTAAAATTTTCCACGAACATGATTAAACACAATGTATCTTAATAAATCATAATTATCACAGATAAACATGATTAGTGATAATTAAGACTATAGGATCCCAACTGTCACCCCCTATTTGATGATAATAAAACAATGAATTAAATATCACAATAATTGAATTTTTTATGATTATCATAGAGAAAACAGACATAAAATGTAGTAAAAATTATCGAGATGGAATTTTATATCAATAAAGTATATATTACTTGTAAAATAGACATTTTTAATTATATTTTCTTGTTTAACCGTCATGCTTAATCTTATGCTCCCCCTAAGAGTGATGAAGTATTATTTCTCACCCTTTTCAGATTATAAAAATTAAAACAGTGAATGAAAAATAAATAATAGATAAATAAAAAACAATAAGATGAAGTCACATACGGTATTCCATTAATCAATTAGTACATGGGATAATAAAAACATTACACCAAACAATATATTAAATCCAAAAAAAATTGTTCCAACAACTTATTGGGAAGATTATAGTCCATCCCAATATTCTATTTTTTAGATGAATTGGAGGGTTAAATAGAAGGGTCAATAGTATTTGATGTTGAAGGCACAGAGCCAATAGTGAAGGAATGAAGAGGAACTCTTGTAAATACAAAAGGATTAGGTCAGGGTTTAGATGAAGAAGATGGTCCCATGTGTTCATTTTAGACGACATGTGAAATATGACTGACATCTTGAATAATATTCATAGTCAATGTTTTTGTGGGTATAGAAGAAGTGGTAAAATTACAGAGGGAAGCTCTGATATAAGAAAAAGGAGGACAATTTTTTTTAGACAATGCATGTAAGGTTTGAGAAAATTTATATAGTCCATAAAGTCCACACAAACATATTACGTTTCCTTCTAAAAATCATCATGGTTTTCCATGAACAGCTCATGTGGAGGTGTAAACGCTTTCTACTACCTAGATTTCCCATTCAATGCCTCAATCACTACAAGTTGCCATAAATTCATCCCCAAATATTTAGTGTCATATGTTATGTGGTTTTTATTGTAAAATTATTCAAATAGAAATCTACATTCTTGTTTTATTATTCTTGAGTATTTGTAGCACCATCTAAATAATAAATAACCACATCAAAAAATGATTACAATTCTGCCTGATTTTTGTGATAATCCCCTGGTCAGTGCAAAACAATATATTATGAAATTCTTTCAATATAAAATTTTTAACTATTTTGACATCAAGAGACTGAGTAATTGTAGAAGTTGAAGTAGAGTAACATTTGAATATACAGATAATATTAGATATAATCTAAGTTTGATCAATAGTTGGGGTCTTAGCATAAGTATCTTCCTTTGATGTTTTATAAGTGGTTTCTCTATGACCTATCATACCATTTTATATTTAGCTATAAAGTCAATTGATAGATTATTATTGGAATAAAACATAGTAGATAACTCATTTATTATATTTTTGTTATATAAAACAACCACATCCATATGAGTGATCAATATTGGATCAACCACAGATACAACCCTCTTAGTAATCAACACAGCAAGCCTTAAATAGATTCAGGAAATTAGAGCTGGTGACATTGAATGGGTGGATTGAACAGTAGCCAATATATCATCCTTGAAGTCATTAAAATGACCTTTGGTTATATACTCAAAATATTATAAACATATCATTGATGTAGTTGCAATACTCTCTTCCCATCATGATAATACACACCATGAGTAACATATGATGTGTCCGTCCTCCATACAAATACCACAATATCATCGAAGGGATGAATCATATCAACCATTTCACTTTTCGCTTGTATCTCCCCCTCAGATGTTGGACAATTTCTTGAATATACCAAATTCATCACTAGAGTCATAGAAACATCCCTTATAGCATTAATTTCCTCATGAACATGGAAATCATGAGCTCTCTCGTCAACTACAGCTGGTTTAGCATGTTTATCAAGATCCCTTTCCTCAATCTCCGCCAATTCAGCAGCTCCATGAGATTCCACAATATGTTCTTATACCCATAGGACACGACCATTAAGATTCTCAATTTTGAAGGTGATATAGGATTATATGAACACCATCTCCACCATGACCATGGTCATTATCACCATGGTCTTATTAAATATCTAAGGCATAACATTATGAATCTTCTCTATCACATCCAAATTCACTACCATCCTCTCCAGATTCCCCATCATGTTCTATATATTCATCCTCATTTTCACTATTACATCCATTTTTTTCACTATATACTATTACAAAACATGGTCTCCTCACATGTTCATAATTTTATGACTCTTATATCTCATCATTATCATTCATAGGTAAAATATGTTCTTTTTATGGTAAAGGTATATTTGGACATGAGGGAACCTAATAAATTCTCACTAGACTGTCCAAAATATCAGGGTCACTCCTTTCATCTATTGCAAAATCATTACATTTACCTTCCTCTACAACATCCTCATCAGAATACTCACCATATTTATCTGGTCTTAGACCCTGCTCAACCATGTTCATCAGCATTGAGGGATACTCAACAAGATTGAAATATTCCTACATATTTTCATTATCCTCAAAACTTATATTCATTTAGGGATTCCAATTAATTTTCATTCTCTTAAAAATCAGATTGCTGATATTGAAACCATCACAAGAAGGGAATATCAATTCACAGTCATTTCCAATGTCGTCATCATCTAACATAGAGAAGATAATTATGGGATAAAATAAATGAATTTTCTTTAAATAGAGCATTCTTATATCACTACAATGTACCATTAGGTATCTTGATTGATTTACCTTGTATGCTTTCATCAATAAATATAACATGTAAACATCCTGAAACTCAATAGAAGAAAAATATTCTTTACTAGAATATAATTGATGCTAGATGAATTTAAAAAAAATCCACTCACCTCAACTGTTTAGCAATATCCCTCTTATGATCTGCATTGAGGGTGAACTGATCTGAATCTACCACATAATTGAAGAGGTCACATGTTGGATAAGAACCCCCCAAATGGTCAACACAAACACCCTCATGGGATCCTTTCCAGAATTCTCTCCATTGCTTGGATGAAAAATATATTCTATTTCAATCCACTATAAACATTATCCAAAACACCTCAATTCACTATAATATAAACTCATCATAATGGTAAAAGTCATGTACTAGACAAGGAAAATACGACCTCTTATTGTTGGAGAACCACTCCAAAAACCCATGTGTTTGCAACACATTCATCAGAAGTAACATACTATAAAAAAACAATTCCAATTGAACTTTATTATAAGGGGATGTGATATTGTATGTGAGTTTTTTGTGAAAAAGTTTAGGATTTTTCTTGTGCCAACAAGATTCACCAATTTTTTTCATTGATGGATGAGACTCAACCTCTTATCCTTCGTAATTGCACTTGAGATGAGCTATTGAGTGATATTTAAAAGGATCAGGTTCGAGAGATAAACGTCACCGCATGGGAGAGAAATATTTGATAGAAAGATTTTGATAGTTAGAGTGTGAGGGTAAAAAGTAATGGTTCAACTCATAATTTTATATATTGGGAACTGAAAAATTAAAATACTAAAGGGAGGTTAAAATAAAATAATTAAAATAAAGCGATGAAGTGTCAAATTCCAGACATAAAAAAATATCGGTTGGTGAGACTCATAATTGAGATCCATTGGTATGTCACTATTAGGGAATCTTATCCATGTTACATCATCAGTGAGTCACGTTAGTGAGACGTCGTCAGTGAGTCATCTCGGTGAGACATCATCGGTGAGTGACATTGGTGTTATATAATTGGTGAGTCACATTAGTGAGAAATCATCGATGATTCCTCAAAAATTGATCATCCATAAGTCATTTCTAATGTAACTTATCCTCTCAGAATATAAATGTTTAAGAAAAATATGATCAAGAAGATGTTTTGTGCCAATTAATTCATGAGTTATATAATTTTTTTGATAAAAATATCTTAAAAATAGATTTATGAAAGTAATATGTTTAGATTTATAATGATAAACAAAATTAATAGAAATATTAATAACACTTTTCTTTTCATTGTTTACTTAGACTTGTCTAAACATGTATCCAAAATCATGTAATGTGTGTTTTATCCACAAAATCTAAGAAAAATAAATTACCATATATATTTATTGATCATTTGGAGTAGATAATTCAAAATATTATTTATTTTTACTACAACATGAAATTATATACAATACGAAAATTTGAAATGTTCCATATGTTCTTTTTCTATCTAAAAAACAACCACAAAAATCAGTATCATAATAACTAACTATGTAAAAAGGCTTTACTCCTTTATTAAAAAAATCCTATGTTTGTATTATACATTTGGTATTTAAAAATTATTATCATCGTAGCTAAATGATAATATTTAGGGTTTCTTTAAAACTCTACGCACATAAACACACCAAACATAATATCATGCCAGCTAGCAATTAATTAGTGTAGACTTCCAATAATCCCTCGGTAATTGGTTTGATCAACATATTTTTTATTTTCATCAATATCCAATATTAAGGTGGTACACATTAGAGTATCACTACATTTATTAATATCAATGAAAAAGCTTCCCAATATATTATAACATTACATATATTGATTTAAAATAATATTATCATTATTTTAAACAATTTGGAATCCATGAAAAATATTAGTACACCGATTAAACTCATTTTGAGTTCACATTGCTTAATTTTTGAAAAATAAAGACCTAAATAATTTTTAGAAGTTTCAAAAATTATGTCCTTAACATAGATTTAAACAACTAAAATTTTTTAGATATTATTTTTATAAAAATATTAGATTAAGATGTTCTTTTTATAAAACCTTTTGAAATTGGAAATGTGTTAAGCCTATCATATCAATATCATTGAGCCTGTCATAAACCATACAATTCTATTGATAATTTCAAAATAAAATTGGGAATATGAGGGTTTTTAAAACATATTGTTGTTCAAAAAATAAATCATAAACATTATACCTATTTTGGAATTCAATTTTTACATCCATTTGATATTGTTTAAATTTAGATGTTTTATATAATCTAGATGAATTATAATTGATTAATGTATATAAACTGGTGAAAATGTTTCTATATAGTCAATTCATTCTTCATGACTATATCCCTTTGTAACCAATCTGGCCTTATTTCTCACTATTGATATTAATATCATATAAATTACTAATAATCCATCATTTTTTGTAGAGTTGATATCTATTTTTGTCTATCAACAAGTTCCCAAATATTATTTCATTCAAACAGATTAAAATTTTATTTATTATACTTTATCCAAATTTCATTATTGATTGCATCATTGACATCTTAGGTTCACACTACAACCTGAAATGTTGATTTTCAACGTAGAATCTTTGAGATTCTCTAGTCATTGTCCCTAGATTTATATATATATACAACTATATACTCTAAGGTATACATCACAAGGGTTATAAATGTTATATAAAAAGTAGGGATTGTGATTTCAGGTTCATCTATAGCGAGTTCACTATGATTAGAGTATAAATATTTTCCAGAACTATAGTATTTTTTCAAATGATTAATTACATTACCATAATGTTTACCTTTTATAACCATACTATATAGTTAATTATAAATATTTTCTAGGGAGTTTTAAGGTTCCTATGGATCTCTTTCATCAAAATTTATTTGCACATATTCTCTATAATGTTGGTACATTTATTGAATACCCTTCAATGTTTTCTAGAGGATGAATAACCAAGGAAAATTTCTTTATCACTTTTGGTTTAAAACATGCCATCCTTATCTTTTTAATTAATGATAAATAATTTTCAACAAAAATATTTAATGTAATTAACCTTACATGTACTATTGATCAATGTTTAAAAAGGTGATTTCTTTATGATAGTTCTAATTAAATAACTATTAATTATATAACAAGATTTTTTTTATAGATTCTTTCTCATTTAGCATAGTTGGCGTAATTTCATGTATGGTTTTATTCCTTATTTCTAAAACTCCATTCTTCTTGGATGTTCTATGAGTAGATATGTTATGATAATAGACATATTGTGACAAAATAAATTGAAACTCTTTGTTTACAAACTCACGACTATGGTCACTTCATCATTTTTTAATTCTAAGACCACTTAAGTTCTCTAAAGTTCTGGAATACTTGGTGATTAAAGACCATGCTTCAATCTAGTTGTCTAAAATAAGAGTCCATGTATACATATAAAATTAATATTTTTTAATGTAGACATAATGGCTCACGTTTAAACTAGAAACAGTAGTTGGTCCTAATAAATACTTTTGAACCATCTCATGAGGTTGAGATAATGAACTTATATCATTGGATATAATGATTTTTCATGTTGTTTTCTATTTTTACAATGATTACAAACACTGTAATTGGGAAACTGAAGCTAAGGTATATCCTTGAGAAGACCTTTTCAAGTAATCATTCTCATGGATTAAATATTACAGTTTCTTAATCTCATATTCCAACGCCATGAAACTTTTTAAAAATCAGTGAATCCATAAAATATTGGGTAACTAAAGAATCTAAATTCAATAAAAAATCATTTCTAAAATTAGTGAATATTAAATAAATTATTGATTTAAAAACATGAGGAAAATTATTTTCAAATTTATCATTAAATAAATCATCCCTTAATAATATAAAAATAATATTACACATAATTCCATCTACAAATATAACATCTGAATGTAAAATTGGTTTTGTTTTACTACTTTAGACATGTCCATTTAATATTCTTTTGAATAGTCACCAAAGTTGAGATGTCCACCGTCAATTTTGATATGATTCCTAAAGAAAGAATAATATCATGTCATATGTATAGAAAACCCACAGTCCATGTCCCATTATATAAACAAGATCTCTTTAGATCTTTTTCCTTCTAAAATAAATTGTATAATGATGTATTTTAGTACCCAAATAAAATTGGGTCCAATAATATTAGTAATTAAGTATTTGGGAACACATATATTATTCCTAGAGGTTTTTTATAAATAGTTAGTACTATCATTGAGAAATAAATGTTATTTGGTCCAGAATACCCTTAAGTACTAAAATATGTTCTAGAATAGGAACATGTTGTGAAGTTTCCAAAACATGGAATTAAACATGATTATCAATATTTGGATACAATTTTTTTAACATAATTTATTTTCCTAAAATGATATCCAGTACTCATAGTATAAATTGTATAAAAAAAATCATTGAATTTTAACTATGGTATCATTTCCATTTATAAATCTATCTGCGTCCTTCTTCATGTTCACATTAGGTATTTTAAGACCATTATTCTCTTTGAGAAATAAAGAAATATTTTCTTTATAAATTTTAAGTTTAAGTTGTAAAGAAATGGTAAGATCATGTTGTTTCATGTGAGATTTACATTTATCTTTCTTTTCATATAAATTATCCTCAATAATTTTACAATTTTCTATCATTTAATTATTTTTCAAATTATCATAATTAGAATCATCTCCAGAATAATAAAAATTATATTATCACAACTCAGTTCCTTATTAAACACATAAACATGATTTATTATATATATAGGAAATTAAGAAAACTATACGGAATGATAGTTCTAGTTTCATGGTAAATTAGGAAAATTACATGAAAATATAAGACCTAAAATACAAGATCTTTATTCAAAGCTTATTTTACAAGACCGCAAAATTCCCTCATACTTAACATTTCATGGGATAACCTGAAGACATAAATACAAAAACGATGAGCTATAATGCCTAGTAACGGAGTAAACAAGTCATTAAATGAAGAATACAATACATTTTAGGAAATATTCATACCAATATATAATAGGAGAAACATGAACATAAAGGCTTAATATATCATGATTATCATAACATGGAAATGTGGAAAAAACATTTGACATTATAGTAGCATGAGCCAAGGATCATTGAACATAGATAATGATTAAACACTAATGCACTTGAATTAGCATGATTAAACCTCAATTGCACATGAAATATCATGGTAATATTATTTACCCAATGCATTAGATCCTTATCAGGGTGAAACCTTATTAATCATTTCATTTCTTGCATAAGTGTTCCATATAGATCATATTACATGGATTCATTAAACAAAATAATATATTCCATTAATAAAAGATATGTAAAAAATAAATGTAATTCCAAAATCAACAAGTACTTGTTCAAAAAGGTGAATACCCTCAATAAAAAAATGTGTATGGTAATCACATACTTTTTGATTTTGGCATGGGTAATTTTGGTGTAACTTTGGAAACGTACCGATGTCATATAAAAATCATAAAATGGGATGATGAGAAAAAAATGTGTCTCTAATAATGTATACATGAAATGTAATGAATTGGGGTAATGTAAAATAATATCCCAACATATTTAATGAAATTTAGATGCATAATATACATAAATTTCTTGAATGTAAATGACAAGAGTGAAATCCCTTATGGAATTTTGGTTTGGTAACTATTTTACATGAGATGTATTAGTGAGAATGAAAGGGGTATATCATCATTGAAACATAATGAGGGAATTCTAGAGGAAGTTTTAAATCAAACCCCAACATTTATTAATTTAATATAAAATAGTTTAACAATAGAAGGAAACACATATATAATTAAGGAAGGAAAGTTAGGATCCCTTACTAGGAAGATTGTGACTTCAATTGCATAAATAAGAGATTATTGGGAACTTGGGGTGAATTGGGAGGATTGTAGAGATAGAAGTGCAGAGTAAGGTTGTGCTACATGGGTTTTTAGTGAATAGAAGTGGTAGAATTGATGGGTTTCATTATAAAATCGAGAGGAATACTTTAATATTTCACAAACAATGGTTTTAGAATCTATATAATTAAATATTTAAAAATTGAAACCAACCCATGGATTTTGCCCATGTTGTGTTAAAAATAGTAGTGGGAGACATTATTTTATAAGTCAAGTCACTTAAATTATTAAAATATTATTATTTCATATGTAGAGGTGAGTCACACACTCATGGAAATAATTTTAAAACATTAAAATATTTTATTAGTCTTGGTAGGTACACTAAGGAACCATAAAATTAACCAAAAAATTTTAAATTCACAATATTTTAAAGGAAAAACATATATTGGCCGAATATCTCTTTTATAGTAATTTATTAAAACAGTATTTGGTCATTATGATGTCATAAAATAGATTAAATATTTATAAAGTATTTATTTTTTTCCCAAAACTTCGACTATCTCAGAAAATTACTGAAAATTTGCCGTTAGATAATTTTGACAACCCAAATCCAAAAATAATATTCATTTAATCTCAATAATTTTCAATTTATATTAATTTTTATTTTAAAAAATCTACGTTTAAAAAAAATACCAGTTTTTGACGAAAAAATCATTCAAACCATAATTAAAAAAATTGTTTATAATTTTTGGATCATTTATATTTAATTAAAAGTAATTTCGTCATAATATTTTAATAAAATATTATTTAATAAAAAATTCATTAATTCATTAAAATATATTTCTTAGTTTAAGATTAACTAAAAAAATATTTGTTATTTAAAAATATTTACGAAGTAATAATGAATAAATGAATGTATATTATATATACATAAGTATCGCAAAAAGTCATAGTCCATGGTCCTTATTACATAACCCCTTATAACACCCGCATATGACCTAATGGTAAGGCGTGTGTTGGTGAATGACTCTTGGGGATGCTCAGGTTAAATTTCTCAGGTTGTAATCTCTATTAACATCCACTTCTCTTGTATTCAGTTCTGCTAAAACATAACATTATGAAGCATGGGTTGGTCTTGGTGAAGAGTGATGCCCAGTGACGCTACCTCCTTTCACAGCTCTAAAAAATGGGATCCATATGGTGAAAATCTATTGGATGAGGCCATATCTTCCTTTATGTTAGTAAATTGTATTTGTTGAAACTATATATTTATACTAATCATGTTATCATAATTCAATGACTATATTATATACGGAAACAACTCTTATTAATATTTTAAAATCCAAAAACATAAATCCTGGGAAGTTCATATGTTTAATATAACCATTTTACATAATAATACATTAAATTAGATCAATATGGGTTTTAATTAATAAAATTTTGGGTCATTATAATCTTCCCCCCTATATAAATTTCGACCTCAAAATTTCATATTCCCATACTAAACCAGTTGAGTGTAACTTTTTTCATCACATCATCTGATTCCCATGTTTCTTCTTAAAACTTTTGGTTTCCCCTAAACACATTGATAGGGGTCATTGTTTTATTTCATAAAACATTTTCCCTATGATTTAAGATCTTCACTGGCTTTTCTTCATATGAGAGGTCATTCCCTAATGGTGCCACCTATGGATTGAGTACATAGGAGGGGCTCGACACGTAATTTCTCAAGAGTGATACATAGAATACATCAGGTAATTGTGATATATTTGGTGTGAGTTTTATTTGACATGCCACTTCTCCAAGGAGATCAAGGTTATAAATGGGGCTTATATACCTTGAACTAATCTTTCCCTTATTCTATAATCTCTTAAATATCATCAAATATGATATGCAGATAAATACCATGTCTCCAACATTATCCTATTTGTCTTATTGACTATTGTAAGCATAGCTCTTTTGTCGACTCTGAGAACTTTTAAAGTGTTGTTTGATGGTCTTAACAATCTCCACTATTTCATTGACCATCTCTAGACCTAGGAGTTTTCTCTCCCCAATTTCATCACAACGTGAATGTGTATTGCACCTCTTTCAATAAAGGGGTTCATAAGGATCCGTATGGATATTTGATTCAAGATTGTTATTGTAAAGGAGCTCCACTAGGGGAATATGTTGATGCCATCCTCCATTGTAGTCCATTGAGCATGATCTCACCATGTACTAATGTGTTTGGATAGTCTGTTCAGGTTGGATATTATTTTGAAGATAATAAGATGTACTGATGTTTATCTCAGTATTTAGAGCATGTTCGATACTCCTTGAGAACTAAGAGGAGAATATTGTATCTTGATTGGGTAAAATCATTGATGGAACTCCATGAAACCTTAACACTTCTATGAAGTATATTTGTTCCAGTTGATCCAATGTGAAATCCTCTCGAATTGCAATTAATTGTGTAGTCATGGAAATACAGACCAAAACGACCTAGATATAATTGTTTACTTTTGATGTTCTTTGATGTCCATTGACAAATTCCATGGTGATGTTATCCCATATTTATGTTGGTATGTGTAATACTTGAAACATCCCCTTATAATTCCTCCTCTCATCCTTCACTTTCTACCATACCAGGCATGTTGATGTATACTTAGCGATATCTTTCTTCACGTTATCCCACTAATAATGCTATCATAGATCTTGATGCATCTTTTTGTTTCTTCAATGAATAGAGAAATTTGAACTATTTTCATCATCCCAACGTTCATTCCTTAACACCATATTTTATGGAACACATAGTCTGGACCAAAATATCACAATTACTTCTTCATTAAAATCATACTCTGAGGATTTTCCTTCTCTGATAGTTTCCACATTCTATTGAATTCCCAAATTATCCTTTTGAGTATCTTTTATACATTACAAAAGAGATGTTTGATCAATAATTTGTGAAAGGATTGAAGATTTTCCCTTATTTATGGTTATCAGGTCTACCTTAATCATATATAATAAGATCCAATCCTTTTAAATTCTGATTAATGAAAGAGTTGATGGATACTTTCAACATAGAGCATCCACCACCTGGTTCTCTTTCTTCTTATGGTAGTGACTTGAGAAATCATAGTCTTTGATCAGATATACTAATCATTGTTGTTCCATATTCATTTATTTGTCATTTAATATATACTTGATGATTTTGTGATCTATATATATTTCACACTTCTCCATAAATCTTTAATTTCACCATATTTTTAAAGCGATGATTGTGACAACTAACTTACAATCATGTGTTGAAATTTTTTTCCTCATGAAATTTTAATTTCCTTGAAGTATAAGAAAAGAATTTTCCATCTTTCATTGACACACATCCTAGTAACTCTTTATAAGAATCACAGAATACCATGAAATGTTCTCTACATGTGGGTAGTGTAAGCAAGAGCGCATTTATCGGGTTCTATTTCAACTCGTTGAAGATATCTTCACATTAAGCACCCCAAGAAAACATGAATCCCTTATAAGTTAGCTTGCAATAGTGTTTTAAAATCATGAAAAATTTCTAAAAAATCGTATATAATTGTATGCTAACCCTTGGAATCTATGGATATCTGTCATAGATGATTGCCTCGGCCATTACTCAATTGCATTTTTCTTGGACATATCCACATAAATCCCATTTCCTGTTATAATATTACCCAACAATGAGACTTCCTTAATATAGAAGTCATAATTTGTATAATTTTCAAAGATAATTTCTTTTTTATAGGGCTCTACTATAATTATTAGATTTATCTCAAGCTCCACCATGTTTTTGATGTTTATTAGAATATATTCTATTAAGACTACCACAAATTAGTTGTGATAGCCTTTAAAGAAACTATTAATCAATTCCACGAATATTGCAGGAGAATTAGTGATCTCGAAAGCCATTAATATGAATTCATAGTTAATATAACATTTAAAAAAAATTATTGGGGATATCCAATATCATCACCATTACATGGTAATATCCTGACCGAAGATTCACCATGGAGAAGTAATTTTCTCCAAATATCAGATCAAATAAATCCTCAATTTGTGGCATAGAATACATTTTATTTATCATGATTTTAATTATCACACAATAATCAATTCAACGACACATTGACCTATCCTTATTCCTAAAGAAGTGGACTAGTGCAACCCATGGTGAAGCACTTGGGTATATAATGCCTTTATCTTGATTCTTTTGTAGTTGTTTCTTTAACTACTCATGCTCAAAAAATCCATTCTAAACAAATTCTTGGATATTGGAAAAGCCCTAGGTATAAGATCAAATGAAAATTTAACATCAATTATAAAACAAAGACCAAAAAATTCCTCATGAGAATCTTCAGTGAATTCCCTCATAATAGGAATATCTTCATTGATGGTTGCTTCCTTAGATCCAGTAATCAAATAATGATATGCATCCTCATATTGAAGTAATATCTATTCTTGATTTAATGGTGCTAATGATTTTTCATCTTCTTTCATTCACATGTACAAAACTGGTGGTCGATTCACCATATAAAGAGTGATTTCCCTCTCATAGAAATATTTGTTGGCTCTATATAGAGAAAGACAATCAATGATAATAATTACATCAAAGTTTACCATAGGTAGTGTGACGAGGTTCCTTGGGATATTCAAAACACAAATTGCGATATAAGAAGAGTTATACTAATGGGATTCAATGATTGACCTATTTTTTATTTTCCCCAACATCATAATTCTATGATTTGTGGTGGTGTTAGGATAGTTATACTAAACATATGCGATATAAAATAATGTGTAGAACTAGAATCAAAATTTAATTTCAATATTATTGAATGAATAAATGGAATACTTATCAAAAATAGATTTTCAGGATTCTCTTCAGAAGTAGTGATAGAAAAATATTTTCCTTTATTCCTTGGAAAACATTGGTAGCCTCTGAAAACCCTTGTAATAGGGCACTGGTTTGAAAATATTCCTAGGTCATTATAGATAAATCAATGAACAATGCATTGAGGGTCGAATGGATTGTTCCTCTCCACTGTTGGAGTAGTGTGTTTTTCTTGTTGGAAGTTAATGGCCAGGTTCCCTTATATTCCACAACTAAAACATTTCCTCATCCCCTACAATAAATTTCAGAGGTGATTCATTCCACACCATTGGAAAATGGGGTTCTAGAATTACTTGGAACCGTTAGATTTATCAATTAGAGAACGAGAATTAAATTCCACCTTACACTTAATATCTCCATGATACACTTGAGATTCTACGATCTTCATTCCATCATTGAGGTCACATAAGAAAATTTTTCTCATAGCTATCGTAGCCACAGATCGCTAGGGCTTCTTATAGGACATATTTTATCCCACCAAAGAAGTGTCCAGCCTTGCATTCAGGGGTACTGAAAAATACAACGGTGTACCATGAAAGCCTTTTGATGTTTTCATTATACGATCCAGTGTATTTATTGACTTATTTCATTAGGGAAAGGAATTCACATTCCATAATATGTCTTTTTGTGCGAGTAAAATATTTATCAAAAATCAGTTTTCGGAAATCCCCCTATTCCAACTTCTTGATCCCTTTATTAGATGTTGTATTTTTTAACAATGTAAATTATTGACAAGATTATCCCTATATACAATATTCAACTAGAAGAACCTTCTACTTTATGTAACATTGATGGATGGATAAGATCTTCTCAATTGTGTTCATCCATTGTTCGACGATTGAGGGATCTGATGATCCACTGAATGTAGGTGTCCTTTTTCTTATAAATATCTTGATTGTAGTTTTTTCTATCATAGGGGGTCGGACGATCTTCTTGACCAATTATTCTACTAAAAACATGATTAAAATGTGAAAGTATTCAAATATTTTTGATTATTTCTCTCATCAGATTGGGAATTCCTTTTGAATAGTCATCACATTGATCGTCAGTTCGGTTGATAGCATGAGTCCTCATATTACCGTCCATTGGATGGAATAAAAAAACATAGGGGTAACACATAAAGGGTAATCCAATGAAAATTATTTATACATTATAAATTACATTTGTTTTCTTAAATTATGAATTTATTTTCATCAAACGGTGTTATCAATGATTTATTTCTAAACATATATTCTTAAGGAAAATTTTTATTTCCCGTAATAATGGTTCATAAAATGATTATGAATTTTCCAATGATATCCCCAGGATTGTCAAACCGACAATGAAGAAAGACCTGTTATCAAGAAAAAATTCCCTTTCCGGAAAATATTAATGTGGTGTTTTCTGGTTTTACCCCTAGATACATCATTTTTGAATCCACATCAAGATTTTTGTATGTAGATAGGTATTCCCTTTCTTGATAAATCATATACTCTATACTCAATAAAACATAGATACATTTTTTTATATGTAGACATTTAAATAAGGAGTTTAAATGTTTTTTTAGAAACCAAATCCAAAAAATTATGAAATCAATACTCTGATACAAATGACGCTAACTAATTTCCATGATCTGGAAAATGGGATTTGTATGACGGAATTCTACTGCATTATTTCATCACTTCCATTTTCTACGTAAAAATGATTTCATAAAGCTTAATATTTAGATTAATCATTTGATCACTATTCAACAACTATATTATCAATAGTTTCAATTTCTTATAGGTTTATAAAAAATCCAAAAACATAAAAACTAGCAAATGCCTTTGTTTTATATAACCACTTTACTTAATACGACATTTAATCAGATCAAGGTGAATTTTAATTAATAAATTTCTGGGTCTTTATATATATACAAGATACTATAGGGTTACATAAAATGTTTTTTTTCATAAAACACGTATTGCATTTTTCATCCTTCTAATCATGTGAAGATTCAAAGTCACTAGATTTATCCTCAGAATCAGTCTTCTTGTCCCTCATATAATTTATTTAAATTATATATTTTCCTTGATATTTCCTTTTGAACATTAACATAGTATAATCACCCATTACATGTCCTCTACTCTTACACTCATAAAAGACTATTTCACTTGTATTTACATTTACCATTCAATCTTTATTCCTATTACACTTGTATTTACAGTTACATTTATAATTGGTCATTCTAAATAACATATTTCATTCGGAAAAACTCGTAAATTTCCAAGATAACTGAGTCATTTTCTCATCACCATGACTCGTTGATTCAACATTACTAGAACTTTCACTATGAACATCCACTTTATTTTTTTTGGAGGTAGTTATTTTTAAAGCCATTGAATTTCAATTTAGATCAACATCTAATAACATTTTTACCATTATCTATTATTTGTACAAAAGTAGTATACCTATCAACTCATTTACATGTTTATTATTGATGGAATTGGATTCCACTATTGATATATAGGTTCCTCTCAAAATTTTTTGTATGTATCCGAGAATTTTTATTACTTGTTCATTAGATGTGATTCCCTTTTTGAGAGAGACCATCATATTTTATATATGATTGAACATGAGAGAAAATTCAGAAATAGATTCATCAGGCTTCATCATAAAGTTATTATATTTAATAGTATATTTATTAATTCTCATTTCTTTAACAGTAGTGTATCCTTCATGTAAAATTTCTAGTGAATCCAAAATTTACCATGATATTTTACATGAAAAAAAAATTGTTATCTCCTAATGTGTGGTATAGGGAATTCATAGAATTATAGTTATATTGTTTGATGCATTAGTGGAATTATCACATCTATTTTTATTAATAGCCAGAATCATATATTCATCTACAATTGAGCACCATATTCTAAACCCCATACTATTCACATGCATTTTCAGTTTAATTTTCCTCTGAGCATGATTTATTCTATTATAATATATTATAATTTTGGTAGTATCACCTTAGATTATATTTTAAAAAATATCATAAATAGAATTAAATTTGGAATTAATAAAATATATAGATTTTTAAAACACAACTAAAATCATAGATGAGAATTATCTCTTAATTTTAAAACTATGAGAAGAAAAAATTAAAACAAATTCTTCTCATATGATATGTTGGTCATAGTAGGACACTCAAGAGTGCATTAATATAGTATATTTAAAAATTTCTATCTAAATAATTGTATCTAATAAAATACCAATTACAAAATAAATATTTGCCAGTTAACCAAAATTGCATATTTATAAGGGTTTTTTATTGCAATGATTTATAATATATTAATATATTTTCAGTTAAAATTATATATGTTATTTTTAGAACAATTAAAATAAGTCTACTAAATAATTATAATATAAAAAATATTAAATCTTAACTATAAATGTAGAGTATAGTTTTTTAAAATAATTACAAAGAAGTAGAAAAAACACATGAAAAAACACATTAGATGTAAACAAGTTGTTAAATCTCTACACAATACAAAATCTTCTCAACATGGTGATCCCCTTACACCATCAATTTTATATTAAATAAACTTGATCCAATCCTTGGAGTAGAGTAACAATATTATAAAATATGTTTAGGTCACTAGACCACTTCCAAAGTTCTCATGGTAGTGTAAATCATACAAACAATCAGGATACATAGGGAGCTCATCCATTTTTTCTATGCTAAGTTAATCTTTGGAAAGATATGTTGTTGAGGGTATCTATTTATATTCTAGTTGAGCACATGAGTCATCTTGTGTTAATAAAGTAGATATAAATTGTACTATAAATGTAATTAATATTCATATGATGAAAGATATGATAATAAGATTATATAAGTATTTGTGTGATGTTCTTTGAATCTTTTGAACTCTTTAAGAATAATATATATGAAAATTTAGTCATCTTATAGAAAAATAAATGAATAGAAATAGGAACTTTTTTCTTCTATATTGTGTTTTATATGATCGTAGATGTGTTTTCTTTCTCTGTCACTGCTGTAGAGATTTGTGGTCCTTTAGTTCATAATAGTATCTACATGTAATCGTAGTAGGATGCTCTTGTGTTTTTATATAAGGTGTATAGATAACTTTTATATCCCTTTTAGGTCACTTCATTCTCACACAACTACTTATGGATCCATATATTCCATTTATATAGACATGCATCAACTTATCTGGTACCTCGTTCATCATAATGGTCACTGACATAATTGAATGTTATCAAACAAAATATACACTAACTCATTAGTGTATTAATTAGTACACAATTTCATAAATATGACTGTTTGAGGAGTAATTGAATTAAATTGGATGATCATCAGTGACCCGGTCTGTTTGTATCTCAAATTATATATGTCTCAATATGTTGGTAGATTATCCTAGTGATAGATCATTCTATCAGTAGATAATTTCTGTCCATAAAAAAGAATATCGATAGGTCATTCTATCACTATATCAATCATGAATGGGACAATCGAGTTATTGGTAGACTCTTTATTAGTAGGAGATTCATCAGTATCTCACTATTTTAATCATTTTAGTTGTTAGCTCGAACTTAGTGAAATTATGTTTGTCGTTTAGTCACAATATCTATAGGTCATATGTTGGTAGGTCAGAAATTTATAGGTCGAGCTTTTGGTGACACAACATATCGATTACTTATGTCTTAGGTGGCTTATGTATTTATGACTTGCCTATTGGTAGGGAAATTATCTGTAGCTCATCCATACTAAAAGCTTATAATGTTATCTTATGATGTAAACACTAACACCAGAGGATAAAAATATACATGAATATGAATATACACATTGTAACATAATAAATCATAATTATCATAGTCCAACATAATTTTTGAGAACTAAACTAGAGGAGGCCATCATATATTATATATAAATGTTTATATATTATGTTAATATATATAAATTTAAATAATATATATTATATTTTAAATTTAATATTTTCATTAATATTATATATATATGTATATATGTATATATATATATGTGTGTGTCTTTATATATAAATATATATATGGGTGTGGGTGTCTTTGTAAATATATATGTGTATGTACACATAAATTTAATTATCATTATAAATATATATATATATATTTATATATATAACTTGCAATGATTTAAAACAATCATTTAATTTTATCAAAAATAGATTTGTTTTCTTAAATACATGAGTAAATTTAAAATATATGTGTGTATGTATATATATATATATGTATATATATATATTTAGGTAGATTTTTTGTGTGTGTGCCTATATATATTTTTATATATGATTATATATATGTATGTATATTAATTTAATAATAAATCTAAATATCTAAATATATATTTAAATCATTGTGGGTAAATGAGAAATATATATATAGTTAGAAACATTTCATGAAAACTATTTCCAAATTAGCGAATTTTCCTTAAAAATGTTTCTATACTATTGAATTTTTCTTCAAAACATCACTTAATGAGCAACTTTTCTTGAAAAAATACCTATTTTTCTAATGATTTTAAGAAAATGTCAGAAATCTAGCGACATAATTCACAAAACATTACTAATTTAGAGTTAATTTTCTAGAAATATAATTAATATTGGAATATTGTTTATTAAATGTCTCTAATTTAATGAAATTAAGCATGAAATGTTGCTAACTTAATGAGGTTTATAGAAAAAATCATAAAATTGGCAATATTTTTCAAGAAACATCGGTAAATTAGTGTTGTTTTCTAGAAACATCTCTAAATTAGAAATATTTTTTATGAAATGTCACTATATTAGATAAGTTTTCAAGAAAAATAAAAAAATCAACGTTTAATAAAAAATATCTAATGAACTGTTTTTTAGTTTCTATTATCCCCTTAAAAGATATTTTATGGTGCATGTGAAGGTAGAAAAAATCCAACCATGACCGATAGAGCACCATGATAAAGTATCTCCTCAGAGAGGGAAGGGTGGACAAATATAAGAGAGAACAATTTGGGAGTAGGTGGCGATCTAGGAAGAAGAGCAGTTGGGTGGTGGATGATGCATTGAAATCCTTCCACCACTACCAGGTGGCTCAAGTCTATCTCATGGAAATGACATCAATGAGTGTGTATAACTACTAAAAATGGAATATTATAACCCAGATGTGCATGATAGTATAATAGGTATGATCTCTGATTATTTTAATCTTTATTTAGAAAAAATTGTCACTTTTTCAATCCATTCCTTCATATATTTGTTACTTGTGTGAGGTTTGTAGCTTATAGTTGTGGTATTATCCAAACATCATTGTCTAGAGGTTCCTATCGAGATAGAGTTTTATTTATCGATTATCTTTTATTTCTTTGAGGTGTCACTTATTTGAGATATGTTCATTTGGGCCACATTTTCATCATGATGGAATCATATTAGGCAATCTTTGGTATTTATCGTTTTTTATTTTCTGAGGAGATATTGATTGTCACCGAGTACGATTTAGATATATTGGTACTGATAAGGTCATTTTTCCTTATTTGGGTGAGATATATCTTACGCCGGGATGAGTGGGGTTTGTGACCAAGATGCATCATCCCATAACACATTATTTTGGTAGTGTATCTATAACTACATTAGTTTAATATGGAATATATATTGCTTCATTTTATGAGGTTTTTAACAACATAATCCCTGAGATTGATCTTGGAATACCTTTGAGGAGATATATTTTTTCTTTTTCTACATTCATCATCAAATTGCTTTGATATATTATGTGGCATATCCGATGAACCCTACCATGATCTAGGATCTCTGGTTTTAGTTGAATAACCTTCAAGATAAGGGATTTTTCAGGCCGAGTGTGTCTTCTTATGTAGCTATTGTTTTGTTTGTGAAACATGTATATGTGGGATGATGACCATAGTTTGAGTATCATCACTTAAAGAAGGCCAAAATAATGAAAATTACCCCTATCTGAGAATATAAAATCAATTTTACTATTGTTGAGGTGATATTTGGTTCTCAAATATCAATCATCTATTCTAGTATATCCAATTAAGTGTTTTAGATCTAGATATTATAATACTAGGATTCCACTGTAGCACTAAACAATCTATGTTCCTATTTATTCACTTTGGTCCGAATAAATCACCCTTCATATGTATGGATTTGATGACCATTGTGTTCATAATATACATTGAAAAGTTTATAGTTTTCATCATCGACGACATACTCATCTACTATGAATTAAAGGAGTATCAATCAACACAGTTAATGTTGGTCTTTGATTTTCATCGAGAAAACCATCTTTATGAAATTCACCCAATATTAAATTTTTATATTATTGAAATTCATTTTCTATGAAATTTCATTTCAGAGTGTGGTTTATAAATGTTCTGAGTGATGAATGATATTTCTTGTTCTTGGGTACAACCTAATAATGTGTTAGAGGTGAGGAGTGTTCATGGATTTGAGGGGTAATACTGAAGGATAATGAAAATATTCTACAAGATTTTATCCCCTTTTTTGATTATAATGCTTACAAGGGCCTTGTTTACCAAGAATGAGAAATTCCAATGAGTATTCAAGGTGTTTAGGATAAGTCTAATGAGTGATCCTATTTTTAGTGTACTCAAGGATAGTGTTGATTATGTAGTGTGTTGTGATGTCTTATAATATAGTCCTAACATCGTGTTGAAGTAGATGTAGTTAGTTGTAACATGTGTGTTGATGTATATGGGACACCATTACCAAAACACTATTACTCATAAACTAAAGCAAGATGTGGCAGCGTTCACACAAATGTTGTGATGGAACTATCATATTGTCGAGTGATTTTTGTTTAACTATGGCCATCATAGTCTTACATATGTCATCATGTTGAGAGACTTGAATTAGATATAGTGGATTCAGTTAGTGTTCTTGTAGGGTTTTGACTTTGACATATAATATACTCCTGGTAACAGAAATGTACTAATATATTCCCACAGAAGGTAGTCCTTGGATCATTTGGAGATGGTGTCTTACAAGTAGTTTGATTTGTTACAATGGAACACAGTTGAATAGGAGGGTACATATTTTATTTTTCTTATGGTGCTAGCCACACTTTCTCGTTATCATGTGATAGAATCCAGATTATGATACATCAAATGTGAAGCCTTTTATGTCCAGATATCCCCCATAGATTCACATGATTTATTTTCTAATGAATGGATTCATGTCATGATATTCCACGGACGGATGGTGGTCATTATCATGTGTTGGAGGAGGTGATGAGGGTGTTTCAATAATCTCATTTATCTTTAAATCATTGAATGGGGATGATATATTAGAGCCTTTTGTGGTAGTTTTGGTGGTTTTACATGAGATGAAGCATGGATGAGTTTGTTTCATGGTGCCTAACATTTTATTAGGTGAATGCTGAGAACACTGTTTTGGATGGGTCTTATAGCCCAAGGTGATCCTAGGTTGGAAAATTCGTTGGTATAACCATAGAAATTGCTATGAGGCTCAATGGTTTATGATGGTCCCTAAATCCATCTGGGTGATAATTCAATGACTCATGATGTTGGTACACTTCCCTGCTTCCAGGGAGATGAGTTTGGTGGAGACATTGTAGATTTTTTACATATGGGATATTTTTCGGATTCATGGGTTAACCTTGACTATCATCACTCTCCATTATGTATGGTTTGCATCAAGATTATAGAGAGGCCTTTAAGATACATTCATTAACTCGATGAGAATGAGTAAAGCCTTTCACCCAAAGATAGATGGGAATATTGAGCACACATTCCAGGAGTTTAAGAATATGTTGAGGGATTTTATTTTCGATTTTTCCCAGATGAGAGGATCATATTTTGAAGGAAAATTTATATACAGTTCTAGATACCAGCATAATACCATCCATACACCATTTTAGTCCCTTTACGGGAGACCCTATATGAAGACATTTTGTATATAGATATCAAAGTGGAATAACTTTTTTGTCAAATGATTGAGGAGATGACGATATTGGATGTCCATGTCATCCGTTAGTGGATTAGGATAGAGGATAGAAGGAAGAAATATTACTTAGATCAACATCAATGATCCATGGAGGTAATGAAAGTAATCCCTATTTTTTATATCCTCTCCATGATGATGGTTATGGATATTATATTGAGGAGGTGAGTTAACCCTATGGTTCACCAGTCCATTATAGATCTTCAGTGGGTTCTTGATATTACATATACATTTTCCAAGACATAAAGTTAAAGAGATTGAGTTGTTTGTTTTATGATCCGTACATATGAATATATGTGAATGACCCCACACAAAATATTAATTGGGGTGAGACGGTCATCGAGGATTCATGATCTTTTTTAGACCACCAAGATCAAATTGGGTACTATAAGGAGGGGACCCTCAATGGATAGACAAAACCATTGGTTCTTATATTATGAAATCATAGGAGAATAAAGGGGAGTACTATGGAGTGATAAATCTATATTCATGATCAATATCCCATTATTCTTCCACAATATTATTCCTTACAGGGATTAACATCATTATGGTTGGAATGATGTAGATACAATTTCCCCTAAATACACATTTTAATATTTTTATATACATTTTCCATTTTAGGTACTCAAAAGGTATGTTATTATAAGGCCTAGTGTTCCACAAATAAATTTTGTAAAAATATTAAATATAATTTATATTATGTGAAAATGATTTCTTAATGTAAAAGAGATAAATCTTAAATGAATCATCAGATCATAATTTCATGACCATGAATAATTTTGAAATGCGATGTTTACCCTAGTCACGTCCAAAAATAATTCAACATATGGGTTTGAATGAATTTTGTAGTGGCTGTGTATATTTAGATAAATAAATAATTTAATATAATTTTTCAATTAAATAAATGTAATTAAAGTTTCCAATTTATACATCATTATGGGATAATTTGTATGGTAAACTGCATAACCCTATGATCATTCCACAGTGACTTCTTCCTACTAATGTTAGAAAATTAGATTTAGATGAATATAAAACTCTAGTTCATGGTAGATCAATGTTCTATGAATAAAAGATTAATCTCATTCATTTGTAATAATACTAGTTTAGGAAGAATGATACAAATTTAGGTGGTACTCATCAATTTATTTTTTATTTCCCTATTGATTAAATTGATTGTGCATGATCATATTTCATTTTGTGTGTGTTGTAATTATTCCCATTCATGAGCTACTGAAGAGGCTTAACTATTTATTATTATTTTTCCACCCTATATATCTCTAATTTTTTCCAATAACTATTGTCCAATTTTTTTTCTTTTTATTGGTGATTTTTCAACTACAGTTCTTTGCGTTCATCACTATTAGGATATTGGTCCATGGATTAACATTTTCAGGTGGGATTAAGACCGATAAAACTCCTTTTATAGTAGAAAATTCACATTAAATGTGAAATTTAGTTATGAGAGGGAGAATGAGAATGAAAAATGGACATTAGTGTATTGTATTATAGATTATGATCAAACACAATAAATGATTCCATGGGATACACACATAGTGTTTGTGAAATGTGAAAAACAAATAAAAAATCAATTTTTGTCCACGAGATCACCATAATATGTGAATGAATTTAATTCTCCCGTATTTTTCAAGGCTCAGTGGTTGTATCCAAATAATAAGACACCGATATGGATTCATTGGCACAAAAATTATTTTCTAGAAAAATCTTTTCTAAAAGTTGTGTAGTTCGAGGAATCACGAAATATAGGTCATTATCTTTCTCTTCTAGGGATATGAGTGATTATTGAAATCACATTCTATGTGTGACCCCCCCCCCCTTCAATGTGAAAAATATGATGTTTTCCCTATGTGTAATCCATATGTACTATGAAATGAAAATGAGAATGTTTACACTATATTATGACATACATGGAAGCATCCAAGATACACAAGAATGGGAAGGATATATACACATGACTCATGAGTACATGAAGGACCCTGGTTTTCAAAGGAACTCCATGAAATCCACATACACGCTCTATATGGACACATGGAGAGTAGGCCATGAACCTAAGAGGAATTTTATAGGTGATGAAGCAGGACCCGACACTATGTGTGACTTCATACATGACCTATACACATTCCTTAGTTTTGAATAAACATCATCATATTGTATCTACATCAATTGGAATTGACTTATTTCCCAGAAGTAGCATATCTTAAGTGATTTTTTCTTGTATCTTGTTATGTTAGGCATTGTAGTTCATTTTTTACATCTTGAGATGTTCTAGGTGTTGATTTTTTTGGATATTATCTATTATATTAGTGAATATGAATGATCACCATGTGATTTATGGTGGAACCCTCTCTAATTGGGATGAACATGCATTCTTTACCTATCTATTGAGTGTAACCCTCCATTTGGATAAGGCATGGGTCCTCTACCTATTTTTATTGTGACACCATCCTACTAGGATATCGCTTGGGTCATCTACCATGATTTGGAGTGACACATTCTTATGGGTTAGGGTAAGGGTCCTCTATCAATTATTAGAGTGGAAAACTCATTATGTGATAGTGAATGTGTAATCTAGATATACGCATAGTGAAACAATCCAATGGAGTCAGGTAATGGGTACCAAATTCTGAGAATGGGACCCTCATACTCATTAGAGAATCGGTACCCTATATTGTATCTTAATTGAACCCATTTTCTATATCTTAGAATTGGTCCACATATAGTAGTGGCGCCCATATACATGTATACTGAATGGTAAATTTATCAACTACTATATAATAACCCTCTAGATGGGATGGCCAAGGGTCCTCTATAATTTACCTAAGATGAACCCTTTTTTGGCATAGGCATTGGGTCCTCTAGAAATATAATGAGTGGAACCCACTTATTTTACACGGTTGTGCATCTTTTACATTGAAATTAGTCCCCTATACATGGAGGAACAGTGGTATGATGTGTCTTGAATAGGGATTTCTCTTCAGAAAGGTGCATGAGTTGTTTGGAATCATTGATTGAATTTAAGAACTGATGGAAAACTTTTTCAGGGGATGGAAGATGTGTTGGATATCCACATCCCTATCCTGTGGGTTTTGTTAGATTAAACAAACAAGCACACACACACACACACACACACATATATATATATATATATCTTTGTGTGTGTGTGTCCATTTGATTGGATTTTATTACTCTATTACAATCGGTTGAACTAACCATTTTTTATTCATTCTAGTCATGTATCCTATTGATTCCCCATTTGCATCAAGTTTTTCTACTGGGTATTTATATACTCACCACATCATCAACATTTCCAGCATGAGTAATGTATTATGCATAAGACAGAAAAGTGGGATATAAATATAAATGTATTTACTGATTCCTATTGCATTATATCATGTATTGTGGATTCATATTGGAGATCAAGATATAGTCTCTCTTAGTAGATTTACATTATATTTTTCAAAGATGATATATTTTTTCAGTTGGGTGTATATTTCCCTCTTTTAAATTTTTCACTATCATACTTATATAAAAACTATAGGTTATCATATGCATGGCTGTATTATAGAAATTTACAATTTAAATTATTATTCTTATGCACTTATATGTTGAGATATTCAACAATTGGAATACATGTACATTAGGGAAATTATTTCCCCTTATGTTATACCTTTCGGTTCATGTCGCAACCTGTTGGCATATGCAAGGGTGCATGGTGGTTGTTGTGGAAAGATCAGTAGTTTCTTAGGTTCATGAGAATTATGGCGGTTATTCCAATTTTATGGTTCTCTTAGTCTACATTATTATATTAATTTGGGAACTACATCTGTGACTTGGAATTATGGCATCGAGGGAACTAATGATGAATAGGTGAAGAATTGATCTTTCTCACTCTTAGGGGAGTCAACATAGAAATATTTTTTTCCACACGAATGATAACATAGTGTCAGAAGTATGTTATAAAAGGATTTAAAAAATATTCTTTTCTATAGGAAAAATGGATCTGGTAAACTACATTACTCTACATGAAAACATAATTTTCCATGTAATATGATTTTCAAGGAACTAATAGATTTTTTTGGAGTGAGAATGGAAAATTTCATAGAAAATATGGCATGGGTGACAAGACACTAAAGAATATATTTCAAATCCACTACTAATTATTTCAAAGTGATAACTGTTTTGTGTCCGTGATGTTATGGGTTGGAATGTATATTGTCTAATTTTGGATTTATGGATAATTATTAAACCAATAAATAAGGGGGAAATTTGAAAAATTAGTGAGATAAGAGAATTAATCCTAAAACATGGACTAGTAAAGAAAATTTTATAAATCAATTGTGAACCAGACATACCGGAACAGAGGGATCACACCAAATGCCGAAGTTCATAGTATTATTATATCTCATCATAATGTTTGATGATTTATGACTATGTTTTTTGTGCATTCATATCCTCAGTTGAATTCCAAAATGGATTTTTAATACTATATTCATGTGAAAATAAATATTAAACTAGAAGAGCAGTCAATTATCTATTGGGGGAGAGAAGTGGGTTCACCAAATGTTCATGGTAGTGAAATAGGATGGTCAATGAGACTGCTCCAAATGTAATGTAGTGAGTATTATTAAATTAGTGAAAAATTAAATAATAGTTCATAGTTCTTGGTTATTCCCTATTATTGGTGAACAATGTGAAATCCATTATACAATGTACTATATTATCTCTACTTGAATGATATGAAAGATAAAAATTGAAATGTTCCTCATTGCTGGATAACAGGTTCCACATAATAAGAAAAAAATCATTTTAATCCTTCATTTCCTGATTCACCGCCCATACTCATGGTATACACCAATATGAGGATCATAAAATAGCCATCAATAAACCAAACCTAAAATTTACATAGACCTCTCAATAACACCATAAGCAACTGAGAATAACTAAAAAACCATAAAAATGTAAATGTGTCGAGATTAAATATAATTACGACAACAAAGATACTACTGAGTGACACCTATCTATTCCAAACCTCATTATGCCTCCATAAATTCCACAGTATACGTAGAATTTATAGGAATGGAAGGATCCAATATATCACATCTCTTGTGGTGAGTGTAAGGGTACAATACTGTAGGAGGTCTAAATAAATGTTGATAATTATCAGAAATAACCGATTTATAATTATGAAACAGTTCTATAAACATCCCAAATGACTCTAATCACAATTTAACCTTGCGCATAACACAGAAGATCCAATGTGTGTGATATAATATAAGATGTATCCCCATATATTTAAGTTTACATATCGTTGAGTATGAAGGGAGAGAGACCATCCTCAATGATAAAAATATCCATGATGATTAATTTCATCCATGAGAAATAAAAATGTTATGTTATCCCTGAAACTAGTCTGGAAATATATAAGGATAACAGTTCCCAAATGAATTACATGCTCACAAAAAATGTATCACCAAAATTCAACACATGGATCAAAATAAATAGAAAAAAGACATGCATAAATACTGAAATAATATGGTCTCTAGAACTCTAGTCCCTACACCATATAGATAATTAAATACACATGACCTATAACATTGTTTCAACATTAACTGAAAAAGTGAGTAATAACACTAATGAGTGATCAACCACCCACCAGAAACAATAGTTATACTTTACCAAGAATTTACCCAATAAACTATCATGTTAAAATCACTATGAAATATTCCGAAAAAATTCATTTCATTACCACACATTACATTAAATCACCACCTAATAAAATATCACACACAAATTCAAAAATAAGAAACCTTGAAATCCACAATACACTACTGAAAAGGATCCAAAAACACATTTATCACATGAATCCATATTAAATTATATAATTCAATTTCTGACAACTAAACAGTAAATACATATGAATTCGGTAGAAAAGGACACAATTATAACATGCACTTGGAAACATTAAAGTAATGAATATTAATGAAATTGTGACCCACACAAAAAGAAAACAATACACCATTTCTTCTTATTCGTCTAAAGAGACTGACTATGAGGTGTTTAACAATCCATGATGGGATCATGATATCTTAAATTTCACCTAACAATTCATCTCCACTGACATCATATGAAACACAGTAAAAAATCTATAATTATATGGATCTAGATACTACCTCATCATAATGTGATAGTCCAGTTTCAACAACAATTCTTCCAAAATCATGATTAAAATCACAATAATTCAATAAATTTTTTCATGATTCCATGTACTGAGAATAATTTTGAAGAACCCTAAAATCTAGATCCATGATAGATCAATAATTTAATAATTCAATCATAATTATTAGATAACTTATCTATAATACACTTCAAATAAAAATAATTAAAAATATTGTTCATAGAAAAATTTGGAATAAAAATCATAATAATTAAAAAAAATTAGAAGTGGATGTTTCCAAAATAAAATATCATAACTCTATAAGAATTTACAAATTACAAGAAAAAATCCCTCAAAAAACATATAAATTGTTACATCAAAAACTACACTCCTGGTATGAAATTACTAGAAAATATATTCTATAATCTCCAAAAGTCCTTGAAAATAGTCACCATTAATGTATTTCATCCCAATTTTATCATCCAAAAGTCCATAATATTAAAAATAATTTACATCATAATGTTTGATCATATTCATAATAATTTTATAAAATAATCACTTATTAAAAAATAATTTATAACTTCGTTTCAAAATCATCAAAAATTAAAATATTTCCTGTACATAAAATAAATTTCCTTAAAAAAATTATATCATAATTTTATTTTTGAATAAATTATTATTTTAAAACACTCTAATAATGAACGTTACTATAACCCAGGAAGGTTGAACACATTTGAAAAACACATTTCAAAGTAACCCATTTTAATGAACAATTTAGTTGTCCAAAACATAAAACTAGTTAGAAAATTGAAGGATAAAAATAAATACATTAATATTAATAAAATAATCAGAAAATAGATAACAAATCTCTATGATGAACTGCCTTATTTAACATTAAAATAATGATATACCATGTTATGTTCATTTCCAAAAATTGATGGTTTTAATGTATCCATATTAATGGAGAAACATAATTGTTCATGGTTTGGATGTAAAAATTAGGACAACATTTCTAATCTCTATAACTAGTAACTTAATGGTTCTATGAAAATATAAAAATGATTTTCACATTTTGTTTGACACTAATAGATAACTATATATCTCTTGTATTCTTACAACATATGCCTCTAAAATTCAATGACCCCACAAATTACTAATTTAGTCCTTTGAAATAAAAAATACATCATAATATATATAAATAATAACAAACCAACTAAAAAAATCTAGATCAAAATAAAATCCCAAAAAACCATGGAGAAAAACAGATTTTTTTGAATAAATTTTTTGATAAAAAAATTCCTTATCCTACTACTCATGTCTCAACACCAATCATTATATCCATTATATAGGATTCACCATAAATAGAATGTGGGGAACCTCATTCCATTTTGTAACCAAACTTCCATGATCATCCAAAAATGTTGCACCATAGCCAACAAGGAACATACCCATGATGTGTTCCTAATTACCACTAGTCTAGAGACTAGTATTGGAGTCTCAACGAATAACTAGTAGGAAATATTCAGACCATGGAAACATTATAATCAATGAATGGTATCTACCAATAAATCACAGATGTACTATCGATATATTTAACATCAATTTCATATGTAAAAAAGTTGAATCACAAATAATAATGTAATGAAACCATATAAGAAACACATTATGAAAATATAAAAAAATCACAAACTAAATAGTAATGAAATAAATACATCACATATTTATAATTTCACTAATCAAATGAACCTATTTATACAAGGATAAAAAAAACAATCATATAAACAAAAATATAGATGTCTCATACACAGAATTGGGTATATTTTTTTGAGTAATAAGAAAACCTATTGGATCAAACATAGATGTTAATTAAATTTTAGAAAATATATTTTCATTTTATAGTAGATTAATATACATTTAATAAATTTTTTCTTCATAAATGAGAATATAAATTCTAATATATCTTCACTTATTATTTATAAATATCACTTTTTATTTTATCTATGTAAAAATAATAACTTTGGAATTATTAATTTAGACAATGAATGTTTTTAAAAAATAACAATTTATAAGGAACTATAAAAATGACATAAAAAATAATCATGTTTATAAATACATTAGGAATGTTTTGAAAAAAAATATGAAAATAAAATGTAATAATATAACATATAACTACATTAATAATGGTGTAAAAAACCACCTTCATCAATAGTCTATGATTTATAGAGGCTAATTTAAATAAGTAATTGAAAATAAAGGTAGTTCTTTAATGAGTGACAACTAGTATGAATCCCAAAAATATGGTCCTATTCTATGATGTTCTAACACATTACCAATAAATTGGGATAACTTTCATCCATTTTATCATCCTATACTATATAGTCCTACCAATTATACAACACAATGAATTATCAAGGTAACTACCCATTATCCATAGTCTAGAAAAAATATTTGGTGTTCTTGTATGATGATTGTATCAACTGTATCATAAATCTTGTCCTCTCATATGGCGACTATTTTACCCATGAATGAAAAAATGGTAGGTGATAAATTAAGAGTCATTCAATTAATTATGAATCATAGTATAAACATAACCTCTCCTCTAGTCCCATTATAAGAAATTATTTCATCAATTTTGTCCATTTCATAAGAGAATATGAAAAGAAATTTGGAATAGTAGAGGATATAAAACCTACCTCATGTTATCCTATTTAAATTGATCAAACTAGATATATTGATAGTCAATATAAAAATTTAATGATCAATCTCCTAATTTGAAAAATATTTCAAAATAATTCTTTGAAAAAAAATCTCTATAGCTTTTTTTAATACCATATTAACACCAACCATTTTCCAATCAAAATCATTCAATAAAAAAAATAAAATCTGTCAAAAAATTCAAAAAAAAATTTGGATAATATCCCTTTATAAATGATAATTAATTTGAAAACAATATTTGATTTATTTTTATGAATACTTTTCACATGGGTAACTATTTATAAAACAAAACCCCTTTAAAATACTCATTATTCAATTTTATGAATAAATATTAAATGTGTTTAGATTTTATTTTTTATCACATATAGGTAATATCAAAAATATTAATCATTTATATTGATCAGGAAACAAATTAAATGAAAAATAATGGATACTCAAAGAATCACATAAACTATTTAAATGACAATCAAGTTGGAAGACATCCTGATTTATGACAAACACTCAAAGATGATATTATTGAACATCCATAAACCCTAAAAAATAAAATATTAATATAGTATGATAAAACATTAATCAAACCATGGAAACCAATAATATTCTCCGAGTATATGTAATGTAATATAGTAATTGAGATGGAAAATATTGGGATGATAATAAAGGGAAGAGATGTATTTTCATTGAGAAATCGCTTGAAACAGATTACTGAGAATCCCAAAATGAATGTTATATAATTTGAGTTGTTCACATAGAATGTATTTGGATTGTTCTAATAATTCCGGTATTTCCAATCAATATGGGACTGAGGGATAAAATGTATGTTTACCACTTTTATAAAAACTAGGTTGGAGAGGGGATATGGTCTTCTCTTTTATACAAAGGCTCTGTACATCCTAGGGGTCCTATTATATTGTTGTATTGGGATCATAATGTATATATTTTGTGAGAGGATTATACAATGAACCAAATAATCCTTTCTACTATGTAATGACATAAAATGTTTCATTTTAATGGAAATAAATGACCCATATGATTCACTCTTCTATCATCACACACAACTTTTTGAAAAATCTCAATATACTAATGTGTAACTCAATTTATTGTATGGCTAAAGACCATTAATATTTCCTTCATACTCAAACATAATGTTGAAACTACTATAGGAAAAACTCTTCTGTATGGAATGGCCTTCCACCTCACTCTAGACATTGATCTTATCTCTAACTCTAAACCACCCTTACCCGATAACAAAAATAGCACAACCCTCATTCCAAGACGCATCCCCCCACCATTCCCTTAAAAAGATTCATATGGTTGGAGGTAATATAAACATGGATTTTTAAGGCTATTATGTGGCATGTTATATATTTTCTCTCATAGTGACTTCCATATATAATCAATAAAACCAAATGATCACTCGAAAATAATAAAAAATAATAACAAAAAAATTAAATTAAAATAAGGAAAAATGACAACATATTCTGATAGATTTTTTAATTGTCAACACTATAATTATAATCAATGGATATCATGTAAGATTTATTTTTATATTGAGTAACGGTATAAAAATTTTAGAGGAATATATTGTTATGAAATTATAGATTAGACAATTCATATTTTTTTTCAATACTAGAAAGGTATATGGTATAACTAAATGTATTTATATAAAAGAATTATATTTTATTTTAATATTTTTGAATGAAACCCCATGAATTAAAAATTAATTTTTATAAAAGAAATTTGAAAGAATATTTTAAAGTGTAAAGTATATTTTTTCACAAAATATTATATATTATTTGACACAATGTAAATGTAATAATTTTTTGTAGTAATTTAGTGTAAGTGAGTGATTAAAAAAATAATACTTAAATGCAAATCCTGATAAAATAAACCAAATTAAATCATTGTTAGTGCTGAAAAATTCTATAGTTTTTTAAAATATCATCGTAAATATTTTATATATAGTGGATTATACATTATTAAATAATTAAAATTAGAATAAAATTTCTCTATAATATATTATATATTTGTTTATAACAAATAATTATTTTGAATGAGTTTAGTCAAATATTTAAACATATGATAATTTCATTCATGGTTAATTAAATTTTCAAATAATTTATAACATATATCATAGATTATATGTTTTCAAAACATTTAGGATAATTAAAAAAAGTATATTTTTTTGATAATTTATGTAAAAAATAAAAAAAATTACATTCCACGTATGATATTTGAAGATTATTTTACCAGACAATCCAAAATCTTCCATATTTTGAATACTTGAACCAGTTTGAGGATTACCCACGCCATTGTCTTGACCTCTACATTCTAGAAATAATTACCATGGGCTTATAATATAATAATAGTTAACTATTTATATCTTTATAAAATAATATGATCAATAATAATACAATAAAATTTGAATAAAAATATTAACAAAAATAATGAACATGATAATCAATAATAAAAATGCAATAATCTATATATAATAAACTAAAAAATAAATGAATAATTATAAATACCACCTGGGAACATAGAATAACCACATTGTCTATAGATGTACCACCCATAAAGGTAAAAGGAAAAGTAATGTATTACATATACACACAATATTCACATGACCCATGATAAAACTACTCCACCTAATAACAAAATCGTATTCAATCCTCATCCCACCTCACAAGATAGAAAAAAAAGACCCCTGAAATGATACCATAAGAGTCTCATAAATCTAGTGAAGCGTGATGTGTGCGAGTGAATAAAAAATTTATAAGTAAAGACTATAAATTAATTTCAACTCATAATATAGAAATTAATTTATTTCTATTTAATATGTTCAATTGAAAAATATGTTTTCAATACACAAGTATTAAAATGATAAATCAATTGTACCTTTTTTTCAAAAAAAAATTATTACTTCACATGAATGAAAATGATTACAAGAAACCCATTTTCCCGGTCTTATAAGCTTTTAAAAAAATAATCAACATTATTATTTAATAAATAAAGGTGTAATGAATTCCAATTTCCTAAAAAAAATTACAATAAAAAATAGATCATTTTCAAAAAAACATGTTTCAAGATAAAATAAATTACCCACATTCAAAACAATTCGAAAAAACACATTTAAAAAAGGAATCAAATATTTTTTAAAATAAACATTCTTACTCATTTTTATTAACATATTTAAATATTGGTAAAACTACTATAAGAAAGAGTAAACATAAATATCACATAAAATAAATAAATCATGTTAGGAATTCAAAATGAAAAAATGTGTCTATAAATCAATTAGGGTATGATATATAAAAATATCATATGTAACATAATATCATATGTCGCCAAAAAATGAAATAACCATAATGGGAAAATGTAAAGGACTCAACTATGTTAGTCTAATATTTTCCAATGATTTATAATGATTCATCCTTAAAACATTTCATGATCTTGAATTTTTATGAAAGTGTTCACTTACTTAAATTATAATGAAATGTATGGTTTTCTATTTTGGTAAATTAGGTAAAAACTTTTACTATAGAAAACCATTATATTATTAATTGAACACTTCCACGCAGAACCCATTTCACCCACAATATAATTTTTTTAAAATGAAACATGTTATATTTTCATGAAAAATATTTCTGACTATTATCTAGAAAATTTCATCATTCATACTCATTACTAAACCCAATGAATGAGATTTGAGAATATTGAATGATACATATTATCTCAATATATATATATATGAAATAAATGTTTCATTCTTGAAGAAAATATTATTACCCATAAAAATATAAAATTTATCACATTTTTCATTAATAATTTAAAATAAATCATATCCACATTGAAGAAAATTAATTTCAAAAAGAAAACCTTTAAATCCCATATAATGGAAATAAAAACCGTTACATGAATATTATAAAATTATATTTATAACCCATATTAACTAATGTGATAAAAAACTAGAGTGTATTTAAATACAAAGGGGAAACATCAATAGATTACTTTGTCCTTCTTAAATTTGAAGACATCTAAAAATACCCAATGCATTTAAGATCTATATTATGCACAACAATCTTATATGTTATATCAATCCCATCCATCATTTTATATACTATTAAAATACCCTATAATGAATAATATAGCATAATTATTGTTCCATATCATCATAAATATCTACATTTTTTTGAAACACATTTGTATTGTAATGTCCATTTTTTTATAAAAATAATATAAAATTTTCCTTTTCTTCAGAAAAATATTTAAAATAATAAATTTAGAAAATAATTTTTAAAAAAATTTATTTTAAAATAAAATTTATTCTTATAATGATAAAATAATATTATTTTAAATTTCTGAGGGTGGGATATTAATTTTGTTTTCAAAAACATAACATAATTATTAATTTCATACACTTTGTAAAAACACCTTTTCTGAAATATAATTCATGATTAATATTTGAACCATTTACAGAAATTAAAGGGTATTTGAAATGTACCAATTATATTCATTTACGTTTAAAAAAAATCCCTTGAAATATTTTTTATAACATTGATATGGAGTGAATAGTGAATGAGAACATGAATAACTAATATATATTTTTATAGAAAAATACCTTACCATCAATACCATCTAGGATTATATGTTCTATAACTATTGAATAATAAATTCATACTACTTTTTTAATTTAATATGAATTTTTTGATTTTAATTTTATTATAATTATCCAATTTATGTCATTTATGGCTATTTTTTACTTTTTGATGTTAAAGTATAAGTTTTTGTCTGGATTTTAGTGGATATTCAGTTAATAGTCTTAAAACAACTCTTATAGGATAACCATTATCAAATGGTTCATTTTTCCATCATTTTAAGAATATAATTTATGAAATTTTGAAAATATTATAAAATAAATACAATTTTATAACCATCAAATAAGGGAATTCATGGAAAATAAATCACATCACTTCAAGAAGGTTCTAGTCCAAAAATATGCATGTACGATTTATCATTTTTCAATGAATGGAACTGTACATACATAAAACACATCACATCATTAAAGAATTATATTTATTTCCTAAAAATCATATATATTAATTAAATAAATCAAAATAACCATCCTTCAATGGTAGATTTTAGACAATGCGCACCACATCGTAGAGGTGGTAATCACCATGTATGCTTGTGAAATATTATCATCTCCCCTGTGATTGAAAAAGGAGTCAAAATGGATGTAAACTATTCATAAAAAAATTATTATATATAAAATTATTTTGTTATTTTTTCATTGTGGTTAAATAATATATATATATATAAGGTATATAGAAGATAAAACATTTCAATATGTTGGAAATGAGTTATACATTCTCCTCAAATAACACCATTGAATTAAACATTATTCTTTTTAGGTTTTTAATTTTGGTAGTTATAGGACCACTATGTCATGGGATGTGAAGTTTGGAATATGTTTTTTAATGGAATTTCCAAACAAGAGTTATCATAATTTTATACTAATAGTTGATATGATGTTCACTTTTATATGTGAGGGGAGGAGAACCATTGTAATTAGTTAATGTATTTAATTAGTATAAATTAATATTTGAGTAATAGGTGAAAATAAATGAAATATTTTGAGTCTTGGATGATTATTGTTCAGAATAATATTATCCAATAAACTTTATAACTTTTTAGGTAATGCATTCACTCTTATTTATTATTTTGAACATCAATTTTAATTTTTGATTATCACCACGATGTTAAAGATCATTAAAATATATTGGAAATGAATGTTCCTATAATACTATAGGTGACCCATAAATGGAAATCATATTATAATATAAACCATATCCCATTCACTTTGATAAATAAAAAAATTGTAAATTATGATTCATTTTAAAAAATAATATTTATTTTAAGATAAAATTGATGTAATTTTCCAGACATTTCAGATAGTTTTACATTAATAACATCAAGATAGTGATTGAATAAAAATATAAAATATTAATAATTTGTTAAAATTATATAAAAATTTCAAAAAACACAATAATATTTCTATATATTAATACTTTTGGTGATGTTAAAATCATTCATTGATTAAACAATTATTTGAACATACATTGTTTCTTTGTTGCACAAGAACATATAGAAAATATTACATCACTAAAAATAATAAACAAATCTCATCTTATAAATATTTTTTACATCTTATCAATATATATTTATAAACAAACATAAATGTTTTATCCCACGTAGAAAATATCAGGCATCTTACGCCAAAGAGAGTGACATTAAAATTTTTTCATTACATTAATTCATATTAAGTAATTATTAATAAGAAAAAACTATTACAATAATTTAGAAAATTAGATATGTATGTTATAAAAATACAAAACCAATAAAATAAATATAACAAAAATGTGGATATATTTTACTTATCGCTGATATTTAATCATGTTTTATTATTTTTACCATTATCGAGGTGATGGAAATTCACTATACTTATCATTTATATTGACAAAAAATATAAAAGAATAATTAAAAAAATATTTGAATTATTTTTATTAACAAATCTATTTTTCATGATTCAAATAAATCAATTGGAATAAATAAATTTAATAAAATTAATAAAACATAATGAACAGACTTTTAGAAAAAATACTTTTTTTTGAAAAAAAATCAACTTATACAAAAATTAGGTATTTTAATGATTATCATATAAATAATTAAACAATTAAAAACTAAATGAGAATTCAATTACTTTATATTAAAATTATAAAAACCAAATTTATTTATATTTATATTTTTAAATGAAAAAAATCATTCTTTTAAAAACTATATATCATTCACAATTCATATCAAAATAATTCATTTTTAGAAAAAAAATAAATTTATATGATAGTTTTAAAATTATGATTCAATAAATTACGTTCATCTTTCCAAATAAAAATTATAACATTTAGAAATTAAAATTACAAATAAAATAAAATAATAAAACAATAAAATTTATTAAGAATAAAACCACATCCTTTTTAATTGAAAATAGAAAATTTAATATTATAATGAATAAAAATATATAAATTTTAATTTTGAATATTAATAATGAATTGCATTAATTAAATAATACATAGGTTTTTTCACTCTCCCAACTCAAATATGGAAATTTAATTATCATAATACTATTCAAAACCTAATCAAGTGGTGATATTTCTCATTGGTTACATTTTTGAATAGAATTTTACTTATTGAGACATATAGTTTTCATTAAAAAACAAAACATAATGATTTATATTATTATGAAACACATTAACCCTATGATCAAGGATTCAAGCTATTTATTTACTACATAACTGAATCAATTCCATATATATTACCTTATAGATCCCAAATTGATATTCATCGATAAAAAAATTGTTTAATAAAGAAGCATGAAATAATTACATTTTAATGACAGTGAAATATGCAAGGAGAATTGGTATGAATATTATCTAACACTCCCAGAATTTTCATATAATCTAATGAATTGTAAACCTTACATCCCATTTAAAAAAACATAAATAATTTACTTGATGTTACTGTGTAAAAAACATAGCCACCTAGCTCAAATGAAATATCATTAATTCAATTGTTAGAATAAATCATTCATCTACTATGAGATATCGTCTTATACCATTGGATAATCATTAGTTTCTCGACACAATCATCTATAAACAATGATAAAGAAATCATACACTTATAATATTCAAAAAACATAGATTCTAATATCTATTTCAAAAAAATTGATCAATAGGTTCCATTCATAATTGTAGAATAAACAATTTTGTTATTATATAATATAAATAATTAATTATATTTGTCCAAAATAACCTATTAATCCATTAATTATTTTGAAATCATTTCTTCAAAATTCTAAAACATTATCTCTTTTTATGAATAAAAGTATAAAATAATATCTATAATGAAATTTTATTCATGACCCAATAACATCTAATGTTCTTTCCAGTAATGTAATGTATACCATATATCACTATAATACATAATAGATAGAGGAAATCCAGGTAACCTAAATATATCCTTCTAATATAGTCTGGTAACATGATATTAGGAGATAGTATCTCATAAAAGAATGAATTGTGTAGATTTATTCAATTTATGAACAATAAATAAAATTTCAATACTACCATTAGGTGCCCTTGGAAATCCCACCAAAAAATATATGGATATATTTTCCCAGTCACGCTATTTCACTAGAAATGGATGATGTATTCCTTTTAGTAAATTTCATTTGGAATTAATCCATTAAAAAGTAAAATATTTATTGGTTCTCCAGTATTTCTATCCATTTTGTCTGAACAATAATACATATGAATGTATTATAAATTTTTTTAAGTTTGTATGATCAAAATATAGATATTTTGGAGATTTACTCAACACAAAAAATTTCAACTATGATATATTTGAAACAGAAAATCACTTGTTCAAATCACATATCACCTTAGGTTTCAATTTTAAACATAGGAATCATACCATTATCTACTTGTTCACCTTTTCATTGTAAAAAACGTTCTAATTTTTTATCTTTAATAATTATATATAATAGGAGTGGCTACACTACAACCTCAAACAAAAAAGAAGAAGTTACAATATTCAAAATTTCTAGGATTTCTTCAATAAACCATTTTAAATGAGGCACATGTTCCAAATATATCATTTAAATTTTTTTTTATATTTTTATTTTAAAATAATTTTTCTTACTTTGTTTTCTTTTCCGGATTAATAAAGAATTGAACTATTATAATCCATTAATAGTTAAATCCATGTTCACTGCCACATGTTCAACTCTCTATTGGTAATAAAAAATTCAAACATTTAAGGTGATTTTATAAATTAGAGTTTAATCTATTAAAATGATGTGTTTATATTTTTAATGAATATAACCTTATTAGTTAGTTATTTATCATGTGTTGGTTAATTGTTCTTATGATACATCAATTAACATGAATCATAATATATTCCTTGACCATTCAACATTATATCCCAACCTATTACTTTAAAATATCATCCATGAAAATTAAAAATTCATCATTTCTACACAATAGTGACAATAAAATATCATTTAAAAAAAATTCATCTGAATTTCTTAAAATAATTCATCAAAATCTTTATATTAGTTTATCTTAACTAATTTTTAGTTACTTTAGTTTATGAGATGGATGACAAATAAATGAATTTAAAAAATCAATAGTATTAATATATTATTCAATCAGTGATATAGATATCTATGATATTTATTGGTTTTTTTCATTCTTCAACAAATCTGTTTACTAACATCAACAGTTACGAAATCTATTGAAACAATATACCAAAAAAAAAATCAACAAACCAAATAATCCATTAAATAAATTTAACAAAGAGTTTATATTTTAAGGGTTTGGAAAACAATCCATAATTTTCATTTTTATTAATCATGATTTATATATTATACTATAATAACAATAATAATAACATTCACAATTATATGAATGTTTTTATGGAAAATCATAATAATAAAATTCATGAATAAAACCAATGCATTAAAAAATGGTATATCCAAAAAATAATAATAATTATCCATAGTATGGATAAATATCATTAGAATATATTCATAATTCTTTTTAATATAATGGTATTGTGAACTGTGATCATTTATTGAAAAATATTGTTTTCCATGGAGATGATAAAAATAATTATTGATATGAGGAAAATGATACTTCATCATAAAATTTATATAATTCAAGGACCCTTAAAAATTTAAATGTATCATTGGAAAGTAATTATATTTAATAACTAAATAAAGGGAACCCTATGGGGTATTTCATGATTTAATTGAAACTCTATCAAAAAACTCTTACAACTCCTCTATCAATTCAAAAACATTCACTTTATCTATTCACTAATGGGTTGTTGAAATTGGAATCACTTTCTGAAATAAGAAAATACTAAATAAAACCTTTTGATTTGGAATAGTATATCGAATTTTCAAAATAAATACAGGAACATATTCCACTATTACTATAAAAAAACTAACCATAATAATTATATTTTTCAATAATATAATCTCAATAAGGGTCACTAGAATCTTTAATCATCTTCACATTTTTGTAGATATTATCAATGGTATGAATTATTTTAATATATCATTTTTACATCAATCGTCATGTTTTGATTGATAGTTCTGAAATCCAATCCATAACAATAATTATATAAAACACTACATTTGGTTGTTTAACAATATTAATATGATAAATTTTTCAATTGATAACTCTATGATTATTCTTATAAATTATTATTTCTATAATAATTACTCCATGAGATTTAACCAATTGTTTTATCATATATTATTATGATAAATTTTACTTTTAGAAAAAAATTATAAAAATTATGTACTGAAAAGATATGTATTTTATCATGCCATTGGCCTTATTTTAAAACCCATGTAATATAAATGTCACCACTTTTTTTGACATCCCCACATCATCTGTAGTAGTAGAAAATGATTTTAACACAACAATTTTATTTTTGTATATATGTTTTCCACCCATATGAATTAATTTTGGTCACACAATATAAAAATTACAAAACTCATCGAAATTAAAAAAAAATCTCATTATATTCTTGAAATCGATTACCCCGTTCTTAGATTTTTACATGATCATTTCATTAAATTACCAAGACAAATTTTAAAAAAAATACACCAGTAATACATTACAAATCCTATCCAAAATTCTATACTTTTTTACCTCACATGGAACATGTTAGGGGATTGACCCAAAATTATATTATTTAAATATACTCTATTCATTTCCACCATGTTTTTTTATTAATATTTTCATCATAGTGATGTTTGGGTTTGTAGACTCCATTAATACATTTTTAGAATAAATAAAAACATTAACATAATTATGAAATACTATAAGGCTATATCTAATAATAAACATTGGTTCTATTAAAATTAATATATATTAGTTTTATATCATGTTTTCAATTAAAATATATGGCCTATACGAAATATTGAAAAAAATCTTCAAACATAGATATTAACACTTTCTTAATTATTCACTTTTTAATGAATTGTTTCTTTATTCTGATTGGAAGAACCATAACGTTGTATTTATCTTCAAAAAAAATTTTAAATATTTAAACATCAATCATATCATTAACTTATATGAATATTTTACTATTAAAAATTACCACTATCAATCAAATTTATCTTCAAAATGATAAGTTCAAACCATTACCTTTTAATTTTCTAAACATACCATTACATCAATAATATTATCATGGTAATTGATCCAACATTTCACTACCAATAGATCTAGTGTTCCAAAAATATGATAAATGTGTTTTTTATAAAATGTATAATGTCCCACTCATATAATATATATATATTACCATATTTTTTTGTGAATATTCATTAATTTACACAAACACATACCTGAGGATCGTATTCGTTTAGTGTCAATGAAAAGATAGAAACACAAACAAAATACCATAGGTAAAATAAATCATCTCCCCTATGATATTTATAACATTATCCCCTATTAGATATATAATAAGTATTACATTTATTCATAACCTATGTAATGGAAATGTTATAAATAGTGATATCATTTTCTCAGAAAATGTAAACAAGGGAGATATGTAAGAATAACATGAACATATGTGTATTATAACATGAGAATTGAATATGATAACCAAAAATTGTATATCAAATATCATAATCTTAACTCAAGGAATAATTATTTTTACTTCATAAGACATGTAACATATTGGAATCAAAGAAAATTATTAATGATATCATAGCAATTCTATTAGATATAGATTTATAGTATACACATAATCATAGAATAAAATTTCTGTATAAGTTATGCCTTATTTTCAAGGCAATCATAGTTGAATGAATTCACAAGCCAAACCATCATAGTCCCCACGATTCACTCCAAACGATATCAATTTGGAAAAATTTAATTATTGTACTGGGATAAATCCATATTCTCTTGTATTTAATTTAAATTGGTATAAATCATTACCCAACGAATTTGGTGGAGATATATTTCTTATGAATCTCATAATTGACCCCATATTTTTGTGTGCCATAAAATCACAGAAAAATAATATTTTAATGATACATGAATTGAAATTGGATTCCTATACAGATCATTATATCATAACCAATATAAATTGAAAAGTATTATAATAATTTAATCATTCAATCATAGCATAACCTATGGAAAGAGAAGTGTTAATAATAAAAAATTTATCATTTTATAACTAGTAAAGAATAAATGGGTTTCATAAAAATAATTTCATCATAAACATATACAATTCATAGTATGAAAATAATTTTTATATTCTGATCATATACCAATTAAGGTATATGTAAAACTATATGATTCCATATTAGATGAAAAATGTTATCGATCAATCATTTAATGAATTATGTGTGGAAGATATCCCATATGGTATTAAAAAAAATTTACAAAAAACAATCATTTGAAAAGTACTTATCGTTTAAAATATATATGAAGACACACAATGTAATATTCAAATAAAATTATCATCATTATAAAAGGATATTCCTCTCTTAACACACACATTATGATAATGAATATTTTCACATTTTTTGTAAAATGAAAAATTGAATTTGATGGATTTTTACATGGATATTCCCATAGAAAAATTTTCATAAATAAAAGAAACCATGGATCAAAAATTTCAACCAAAATTCATATGTTTATAAAAACACGTTTCTTTAAAAAATTATAATTTATGGTTTGGAAAAACATGTATTTTTGACTAAAGAGATAAATGAAATCATATTTTCTTAAAAAAATATTCACCATTATTTTAATTACAATATTGTGGAAAATGATAATATTACACAAAAAATATAATTAATAAATAGATAATATTAAAAGTAAATAGTTTCTTGAGTTATTGTTCAATATGTTTTATCATCAAAAATATATTCACTAACAGGACTGATAATAATTAAAATTTTAATATAACGTCATTAAATCTATTGTAACATTTATTTATAACTCCCATGAAATTGAAACATACAATTGAGAAAAATATCATGAATATAAATATATTCATGATATAATTTATTAAATTGTTTTTATATACTCCTCGATAAATTATATAGATGAATAACTAGAAAAACGTCCCAATGATCGCCTATAGGGATAGACGTACATTACCTTAAGTCTTCAATACAGCAGTAAAAGTTGAAAAATACTATATACGTTACTTCATATTATTATAATTATATTATAGAATCATATTTATATTTATATCGTAATTCATTTTATTTTCATCAATCCATTTATTACCCATTTATTTACAATTCATTATTAATGTTGGGATTCATGAAATAACAGTTTTTTTCAAGAATGTTTTGATTGTTTATTTTTGGTACATTTCATACATTAATTTATTAATCATATCCACAATTTAAAACAATATATAAATATCTAATTTTTTCAATATAAATATATTTAGTGTAATCTATAAATTTTTTTAAATGAATTACATAGTCCATAGAGATAGTAGGTCATACGTAAAAATGAATGGTTTTCATTTTTTTAGCGTAAAAGAAACATTTATAAATGTTAGATATTAATTATATATAAAATATTATTTCATTTATATCACATATTTTCATTAAAACCATCTTATTACCTTCCATGTAATGTGTGCATGAATCAAATTTCTTTACAAGGTGGTAGTTCATCGTACACACAAGCGATGTTATCATATTTCCAAAAAATAGAATTTATTATGTTATTTGTTATAAATTAAATTAAAAATTATAATAATATCATAAAAATTATAAATAAATATTTAATCCACCATTTAAACAATCATTTATGGGTAGAAAGAGAAAAATGATTAACATTATTTTGAGAGTGGGTTCTCTCTTGTATGCACAAATGAATATTTAATAACCCATTTAATGGAATTGGATGTGGGTTTAGGTTACTAATTAAATAAAAAACAGTTTTCAAATTTGTAATATAGGTTTATTATATCAACTAGTTTTATTTAAAATTGAAGCAGGTGGTGGAATAAATAAAAAATGTTCATTGATTAATGTTACATCTTTTTATGGTATCCTCCTCATGATTGAACCAAAAATAATTATTTGAATTTATGTCCAGAACAAGGATTTGAGGATTATATGAGAGATAATTGAATTTTATTATTTGTGTATTAGCAAAAAATTATTCAATTTTTGAATTATAGAGTAGAGGGTTTCCTTTTATAAGTTAGGTGAGGGGAGCACTTTTTGTTTTTTGAAAGAATGAATCCCATTATATTTTCATATCACCCGGATATAATTTCTAAATACATGACCAAGAAGAGGCTTGATCCGTAACTACATCAAACCCACCTCTACAAGCCTAGGGGTGGTGAAAAGTTCATTATAGATGCTAATCATTTGGAGGCTAGTTCTTAACTACCAATACTCACGCACACTGCCAACAAAATGAAAACATATATGGAATGATATAAAAGATTAAAAATTGATATTAATATACCAAATAATAATCGAACACCAAATAAAAAGAACTATTCTAGTGTATAATGAATTTTAAAAGGGAAAAATATATCCCAAAATGAGAAGTGTGTCGTAACTGGACAAAATTGTAAATGAGTAATCTAATGAGATATCTCACCTCCTCTATCCTTTGTTATAACCATTTTACATGGTCCAAGAACCATGTTTCCCTAAGCTCTGATGAAGACATGATCGTTATTTCTACTATATGATTAATAAATGACACATGTCAGAAAAATCCCATGTAGGGGTGAGTATATATATAGTTAGTAGAACTCCCTAAAAACGTGAAAGGAGAGAAATATGTTATACAACTTATATGGGAAGAAGTTTAGAGAAAAAAGTAAAGTAAAAGGGTATTTCTTGACCCATCCAAAGATTTGTAGTGAACTTTTCCAAAAACATGGATATCAAAAAAATGATAATATTAACTTCTTGTTGATTATTTTCTACATCTAGAAAAAGATTGGATTCATCTAATAATGTGAAACAGAACAAATAAATCACATGGCCTACCTCAAACATCTACACATATCTTGGAATGATAGTTACAATTCTAGCGAATTATGTACTAATTTTGGATAAATATATATATATTTTCTCAGTAAATGAAACCAACATGAGAGAGTTAGAGGAACTCATTCAGATAGCTCAACCCATGAAGATATTATCCAACAATTCCATGTTAATATCCATTTGTGATGCCTAACACCTCTTTTGTAAACCCATGTAACATAGGGAAATAGAAATCAATCGCCACCAATTTGAACTACCTTTTCTTGGAGGAACTGACTCTCCCACACATTTTTATGTTGAATCACAAGGATGAGTCTCTATGTGGTAATCATCCCACATTCTAATGAGCCCAATGGTACATCAATCCATGCCTTTTAACTATAGAGAACAGTTGATGGATCACCAGTTTTAGGAAATGATCTTGTTCCCTAGTAAGACTGGAGTCTCCTACATTGGTTGTCACCATGGAACACAAAAAACTAGTTCCAATAGTGTGGACCTTTAGAGAGGGTAACTAGGGAATTCCACTACCCAATCCTATTGGAGGGTATTCCTAGTGTGTATTCAGGGAAATTACACTACCTAGAAGGATTGGAGTGTTACACATAAAATATTTCATCAAGGAGAACCACTGCCCAACCCTGTTATTGGGTAATATTTGAATATCTAGGAACCCCACTACCATATTTTAATGGATTTTAACTGAAAAGTATCATTATGTAATTCCACTACACAACCCATATGGACGGTATACTAGAAACTACCATTGAGGAATTCCACTGCCCATCATAAATGTAGTGTAATATTTGTTCCACTGTGTGGAATTTGTTTGATAGCTACCATCATCGGTTGTCAACTCGATGCAAAAAAACCAAAACCATCTCCCTTCATATCTCAAAATCCACATTATAGGACACCTATTGTGTTACATTTTGGAAAAACAATCTTGAAATGCATCTTGGGGGGAAAAATCAGTGTTCATACCATGGAGATATGAATGAATGATGATCGATCAGAATAGAAAAAGTTTTTTATTTCTTGTTAGGGGACTCACACAGTGTGTGGTCCAACTTCACTACCAAGATGTGCCTCATGTAAATTCTTGGGACCTGTCCAATTAAGGTTTCTATAATGTGTTGGGGGACTACACAGCATGTCCCACTTATTAGTTGACCTGTCTGTGTTTGTTGGCCTGTCTGTGTACCCGGACCTCATGCCTATGTACATTGTTATACATCGGTGTAGAAAACCCGTGACCATGATACTATACATGATCTCCAATTTTTTTTGGCACATCACATAGGCCTTCCAAATGGGTAAGTAATACATGGTGAGTAAGGGAGAGATACATTCATAGTTACCCATTTGTTTTTTAAACCCTATAATATCCACTGAGGGGGCTACACAAGGTGTGTTCATTATTCTAAAAGGAATATAGTTAGGGTATTTATGGGAATAACATTTTATCATGTATCGTTATCTATACATCACATCCATTTAAATAACCCTAGTGCTATTATTTTTTTATTCTTTAAATTCTTGGATCTATACATGAACCATTCTCATCATCCATCAATTTCTAGGAATAAATCATCAGAAACAACTTAGGTTTCATGATTCATTCCACTCAAGAATTTTTATTAAATACTCAATAATCCTTCTCAAAAAAATTTGATCTATAATTCATTCTTCATGATAATTCTAGATCTATTCCAACTCGTTGTACCATCATAGTTTGGTTAATCCTCCTTGAATATGGCCACCTTGTCGGACTAGGGCCTCTAAAAAACTATCGAACCAAAAACCACAGCGACATGATGATGTATGAAAAGGAGGAAAGGGAAGGGAATGCACCAAGAAAAAATATTTTAATGATTTCTTATCTGGAATTCATTGATAAAAGTCATGACTGTGAAATCTAGATGAAAAAAATATAAAAAATAATCATTCAATACTCAGGATCATGTAAAGGATTTCACATGGGGTGCAAATAGAATAACAACATTTGATCTGATCAATACATTTATCAAAACATCATAAACACCAATTTATGAGTCACACATCTTATTTTGATCAATTGTTGGTGACGAAAAAACTCACAAATGATGTGTGAGGATCTGTTCCGTTTGACCCATCTCGAGCAGATCTAATTCGATGATCTGTACTTCTACATTCTTCAAAGGTAATCTCTCGAGGAAGGATGAAGATATCACTGATGGAATCTAGGAATTATTAGTCCAACCCTATAAAAATACTTATTGAGTCATATTTCTAAAAATTTAATTATATCTACTGATAATTAATAAATTATATAATTAAAATATTAATCCACATAACACAACACAATCTTTTGAGGGTTCTAAACATCATGCACTGAATAATTTCATGTCCTTATAGAAAACACCACATTTCAACACCAACTATTTCCTAGGTATTTTTATCTGATAAAACATTTTATATTTATCCTTATTTCATTAATTAACATCATATACGTAGTATAAAATATAGTTAATATCTTCATAAAATATACTCTGGTCTCACGTGGCCTCAAAATTATACTCCATCTAATCACCTAGGACACAAAATATATTTAGAAATATTTGAAAATACTATAATCCAAAAACCGAGTCACTATATCATTCTATCATTCAATAATTTTTCCCTTAAAAGAAATTCCTGGGAAAAAGTCGGGATACAGATCTTGCATTTGGCTCTCCCACTCCCATGAACTCTCTTTCATGTTTTCATGCTTCCACAAAATGCAACATAGTGGGATGTCCCATCATCATATGGTTTTAAAATGTTGGTTCTCGATCACCATCAGGTGCTCTGGGAATTAGGATCCATCCTCAATGTCTATATCACACATGTTAATTACTTGAATAGGGTCATGAACATAATTCCTAAGTCGTGACCCACAAAAGACATCATGAAACCTCTCTAACATTTTGGGTAGGGTGAGGTGTTTGGAAAAAATCCAAACCATTGCATAAACATGAATGACCCATTGACCATCATGAACAACTTTCCTCCCTTGGTGAACCTCTACATTAATATTCATGGGGAGACTCTCAATAAAACATGGTCTTCCTATATGAACTCCTTGAATATATGGTGGAAACATGTGTATGATTTATACATTCTCTAATACAACTATATATGTCCTTGGGTGACGTTCAATTTCTCTATGATCTCTATTACCAACTATAGAACAATGATAAATAACACTCCAATATCTACCCACCACAATTGTGGCATTTACAGTCTCATGTATAGGGCATAAAAAAGTTTCATACTGATGGGTGATTGTTGATTTTTGTTGTACACAAATTCTACCAATGAAGGTGTTCATTCTTGTAATGGTATGGACCCTCCTGGTCCATTACATTTCCAATTTATGGTGTTTGGGGCACCCTAGACTCCATCGGAATGTATGGAGGATGATAGTGTCGATGGCAGGATGTCACTGCGTGTTACCCATTGGTTATACAAGTCGGAGAGTCTCCAAACGGTGTGTCCCAGATCGGTGAGTCATCGATCTGTGCCACACCCAATCGGTGCCCTGGGGGTAGGTTGTCGGGGTTTTATTTCTCCCGTTTCACATAACACATCTTTTAAGTCCTTTATCCTTTTTAATGTGGTTCAAGGTCATTTTTAACCCCATAAATAGTGTTTTAAATCCCCTAAGAGTAGGGAAACCCTCAAAAATAGTGTTTTGACCCCATAAACAGTGTTTTAATGAATTCCTTTAACACAGAACTGAAATGGCCACAAATCTGTTGAGAATTATTAAATAAATATTAATTCCATTGTGTGTCACTGCCCAAACGCATGGTGAATCCATGATCTGCTTTTATATCAATTCAAAATCTGTGTCCCGTAACTCCATGATCTCATCTTTTATCGCACGAGAATTATTTTTTATTGTTCGTTTTTCTCATTATCTTTCCTTGGTGTGTTTTTAGTCCCACTTCCCAAGGCTAGTGTTGTGCCTGTGTTAGAGACTTTCATGATCACTCTAGGAGTCCCCATAGTTAATCATACACTTTTGAATCCCCAGTTATTGGCGCATGGAGGAAAACATCGATCATTTATCATCCAGGTAGGGTCCTTCCTTTTTCTCTCTTTAATGTTTATCATGTGGGGTTGGAATGATTATGTTTCTATAGGGATGGATGATGCCAAACCTTAACCATGTTATCAAATGGTTTTTAAATAATGGAGTGGTTTTTTGATGATGTTTTTGTACTCCTTTATCATTTATTATGTTGTGAATCTGTATGGGCTTATGTCCACTAAAAATAATGGTCATTCGTGGTCCCTTATTGTTCAAAAATGAACCGCTATTTTTTTTGATTTTTCTGTGATTGAATGGATGTAACATTGAAATGATTTAATCACATAAACTCAGTTGATTTAAATGGGTTCCAAATGAATAGTAATACTTGTGTGGTCACCCTAGTTAACCAAAAAGGTATACGGAACTAAAGGAATGGTGAATTTAAATCTTAAAACACCCTTGTTCTATTCTAGAATTTTGTATTGTTGTTCTTAATGACATTTTTATGGTCACATGGATGGGGATGTGATCCTCTATTGTGCATTTCCTAGTTTTTGGATTTGGGGACGTATGTTGGGGATTGTTTTGGTTACAGTACATCTAGGGACCTCACGGAACCCTTTTGTTGTTGTGACATTACAAGAAAATTGGGTTTGAATTATTAATTTGCTTCTTGGCTATCTTTACTCCCTTGTCCTGTGGCAAAGCCTATTAGTTTCCCTATAGTGGATTTTATTTAATTGGAACCACTTGAATGTGATAACATGAATGGGTTAAATGGGAAAAAATTATGGGAATGAGTTGTGACTTGGTTGTGGTTGTTTTTCATTTTATGAATGAATATTTATGATGGTGTTTTTGTGTGGTCTAGTTTTGGAACCCCCTAGGTTTGGATGAGTGCTTGTTTACCTATATATATACATCAGTTCTTATTTTTCTTATTTGTGCCCCACCCATGTTGAGCACTTCATGAAGAACAACCCCATTTCATGGGGGAGGTTATTTTTTACAACACTATTATGAGTGGCTTGTTATTAGATCCTTTTCAACTCCCTTTCCTATGTTTCCAAAGACTCATCTAGAAGGTTGTGATATCTTTAGGTTAATTATAGTCCATGATTCTTCAGACATGGTATGATGTGGTGGTCATCCTAGGTGTCTGTGTGTAACTTGTTTCCCAAGTGTCTTTGGGATGAGGCATTGGTGTCTTCAGGCATGATAGTAGTTTTTTAAGCCCATGGGTCTTCAAAAATTTTGGCAGTTATTCTATCCTAGGTGTCTCCGTGCGTGGATACATGTGGTTGTGGTTGACCAGGTGTTTGTTTCCATATATATGGTTGTGGTGGCCCGAAAGATTGTTGTTGGTGATACAGTGGGAATGTGGTGAGAATGGTAGGGGAGGTCTGACATGTAAGATGTCTTCAATAACCAGTGGAAAAGTGGCACAGGGTACCCAAACATCAATGTGTTTTTACAATTACATTACTTGACATTAATTATTTGGGGATTGTTCCATGATGTGGTTTGGGTGGATAGTTTCTTTATTAAGTGCTTTGGTTATCTCGTTTTCCCACAAGGAATTAGAATGCCTCCCTACATTTTCACGAGATATTTTGGTTTTCCTGACTGGGTATACCAATATACTAACCCTACGTATATAAAACAGCTTTCTGGTTTCTAGGAGGACTTTGATGACTGTACCGAACACTATTAACTCAGATTTCAGGACTGTTGACATTTCTTTTCATTTATTTTGGTGCATCCCTTTATAGTTTTTCGGTATTTTTGTAGAATATATTATTTCAACATGCAAATGGGAATAGACTGTTTGGGATTTACATGTACTTCTCGATTTGGTGTAGTTTGGGATTTACTATCTTATCTCTCGATCCTACTAAATAAAAAGGGTAATGCCTTCCATTTTATGTGGTATCTTTTACCCTTGGTGCTAGTCGCCCCTTTGGGGCCTATTGAAGGTGGGTATCAGGGGTCATTATCTCTCCTCCAACTTGAGGAATGACGGTTCTGGCAATCTAATGACACTTCCCACATCTTGGTGTCAGAGGGTCATGATAGAATGGTATTAAAGGTTATGATGATGGATAAGATTGTGTCTAGATTTATGGATATTGAGGATTTCATGGGACTATTGGGAAACAATGTCTGGAAATCATGGTGCAAGAAATTGTCCAGGGAATATCATCTAGGACACATGCTTTTTGGGCCTCCCATGATCCAATTCGAGGACTCTAGACCTACCAAACGACCAAGTGGGGATACACTGATTATAGGGTAGAGACACTAGGAAAGGTACATGAATCAGGCATAGGCGTTCCTTGTTTACCTTACTACTATGGATCCTGGATAGTGACCATGAGCAGTGCGGAAAATCGAGGCCCATGAGGTGGATTTTTCTAATTTGTAGAGATCTGATCCAGGTTCGGAGTAAGACCAGTGGAATGGGTTACTTAATTCCTTTCAGTAGAAGACCCTTTAGAATAACATGTCTAGAGTCTCGGACATGGAGACAGGGAGTTGGATCAAGGAGCAGGTGATAGCTTTCAGCATGATCTGGGCTCAGATAAAGTCATGGGTTCCTATGGATGTATTTTAGTTGTAGGGAGAAATGCATCAGTTTTGGTCACACTGTCTTGGGGGGAAGAGGGAGGTGGATTTTTCATGGACTAACTTCAAGAGTGAGTTCCATGTGGATTTCCTCTCTTCTACAATGACGGCAGAAAGAAGGTAGGAGCTATTATCCCTATAGCATGGGAGAATGTCTGTAAGGGAGTAGGGGTTCAATTTCAAGGATATCTTTCACAATTATCCGAAACATAATCGGGATTAGGAGTCTCAGGCGAGCTGTTTAGAGGAGGCACATCGACCTTTTCATCGGTATGTTGTTACTCCATTCACCCTACCGACCTACATGGAAATCCAATATAAGGCTGAAGTGGCGGGGAGAATGCACATGTAGTGAGGTGTTCCCAGCGATGGGATCTAGTTGGGAACATAAAAGGGGAAGGTCGTCAGCAGCAAGCCTCCAGTTTCAGGGCCTTCTAGGTTTTATCCAATGTGGATCATGCCCCAGTACTTCCACTTTTGATCTCCCTGTCATCACCCCTTCTTTGAATATCCTGGATTATGATGATTATTATGGGGAAGTCATGGGAACCTTCATAATTAGTGCTCAGACTGAGTGTAGTATTGTGGGGGTGGGCAGGTTTAGTGCCCAGATCAGCAGTATCTGTTTCCGTCTAGTCCCATTCCGTAGTAGCAGTAGCAGCGACAGTGAGCTCCTTCACCATTGAGACCAGACGTTTGGAGAAGGAAGCCGACCTTTGGGAACTCCTTAGGGACCTCAATCAGGGCCTAGTCAGTGAGGTTGTCAACAACTGAGTGGTAGATTAGCTGGTTGTGAGAAGTTTCATGCTGGAGAGGAAGTAGTTATAGCAGGTCCAGAAGCCAATTGAGGTACGATCAGCTTGATTAGAACTCTTTCATGCACGTTGTTTGATTCAAGAGCTTAGCATTCCTTTTCTAAACCAATTCAATCCTATGCTCTGGGTCTAGATATAGTGAGACTTCCTGTAGACCTGGTATTGGGTACACCATTCAGAGGGCATACAATCTTAAATTATATTTTTTGGGGATTTACACTAATGGTATGGAAACATCAGTATAGTGGGGACCTTATTTTACTACAGCTATACCATACAATGAAATTTTAGGCATTAACTAGTTGTTCATTGTATTTGTGGATATATAAAGATCCTATATAAGGGTTGTGTTTTTAGATATGGGCAGCTAAAGTGTGACTTTTGTCGGTGAGTTGGGTTTCTAGGTGGGTAGCCAGTGAGTGGATCCCCTTCTTTCCTTATTAGTCGATCTGTCAATGGAGTCAGCAAAATCATAGATGGTGGATGATTATGGAATTGAAATTGAGTTCATGGTCATCTTCCTTGAGGTGTTTTTGACTCTACACCCTTGACGTGATGTAGATATTTGGATAGACTTGAAACCTGATGCTTGTCATATTTCTATGGCTTTCTATCGGATGGAACCTTCAGAGTTGTGGGAGTTACAGATTCAGATTGATGATTTGATGATGAAGGGTTATTCTACACCAACCGGGACATCATGGGGTGCTCCAGTTGTGTTTATAAAGCAGGAAAATGGTTTTTTCCAGCTATGTATAGACTACTGAAGGATGAACCAGGTTACAGTGAAGAACTGTTACCCCCTCCCGATGATCGATGAACTTTTATATCAAATTAAGGGGGAACAATTGTTTTCCAAGACTGACCTATGGTCATGAAATCACCAGTTGAGGGTAAAGGTGGGTTAAATCTTGAATACTGCCTTCAAGTAAAGATATGTTCACTTTTAGTTCGAGGTCATGTTGTTTGGTGTTACGTACTCACATGTCATGTTCATGGGGATCGTGAAGTACTTCTTCTGTGAATATCTAGAACGATTCATAGTCGTGTTTATTTATGACATACTGATCTACTAAAGATCATATGAGGATCATGTCATGCATCTGAGAATGGTTTTAGGGGTCCTTCGACAGCACCAACACTACGGTATGTAGTCCTAGTGAAAGTTCTAGACACATTATGTGCACTTCCATGGACATGTTTTGTTAGAGTAGGGAATAATGGTTGATTCGTTCAAAGTTTATGGAGTTGTTTCATGGACAGCACCCATGAATGTGATGGAGGATCATTGTTTCCTAGGTTTTTAGGCTATTATCGGAGGTCCGTTCCGGACTTCACTTGAGTTGCATATCCTATGAATATTTATACTAGAAAGGACCATGCCTTCATGTAGAGTGATTAGTTCCATGTAGCCTTCATCTGTCTACAGGGGAAGTTGGATAGTGCCCTAGTGTTGTGGTTTCCAGAAAAAGGGGTGATGTTCGAGGTGTTATGTGATGCTTCAGGACAAGGATTGGGGTGTGTGTTGATAGAACAACAGGGGTGATCTCTTACTGGTCTAGGCAGTTACATCCTCTAGAGCATAACTATTCCACCCAATACAAGGAGCCCACATTGTTTGTGCTCATTCTAATAATTAGGTAGCACTACCTCATTAGGTATCACTTTGTGGTAATCACAAATCACTAGACCTTGCATTATATATTCTCTCAGCTAGACCTGAACTTGCGGTAGTGGAGGTTGATGGAGTTTCTTCAAGACTACGACTTTGAAATTTCATAAACCACATGAAAGGGGGACTCAGTGGCAGATTCCTTGAACTGGAATATGAAAAAGGATGTCAGTCAAGATTCATTAGCTTCTTGGAAGGTTATGGCGCTGTTTACTAGCCTACACCTAGATGCTAGGGTGGAGGATGGAAGTGGATGTATGTTTCATATGACAGTGAGGTCCTATTTTTTGTAGCAGGTGCATGAGTCTGAGTGGGGAGACACATAAGATGAAGGGATGCACGATCATGTAATCCAGATAAATGCTCCATAAGGATGGTCGAAAGATGTCTAGAATTGGATTTTGTTTCACGGAAAGCTGTTCATCCCATTTAAAATGAAAAAGAGAGTTTTTTGTGAGTTCCATAACTCATCCCTAGAGGTACATCCAAAAATTTATTATATGTACCAGAGCTTGAGGGGTTAGTTTTAGTGGCCCAAGGTGAAGAGGGTAGTGGATGAGTTTGTGGAAAAGTGACTCATGTGTTATCAGGTGAAGCATTAACACTATGTCCAAGGAGGCATGTTATAACCTTTAGATTTTCACGAGTGTATGTGGGACAAAATCTCAATGGATTTCATCCCAAGACTACCCGAGTTCAAGTGGTTTCTATGATATCAAGGTAGTGGTGGACCGGCTGATGACATCATCTCACATCATTAAAATCAAGTAGTTGAGTGTGATGGATGCCTAAGCACATAGGTACATGGACGAGGTGGTGCAGTTGCATGGAGTTCTGAGATACATAGTATTAGATCAAGAAACTCAGTTTACCTCATGGGACTAGAAATGTGTGAAACAAGCTTTTGGTAACTTCCTAGGCCTCTGCAATACATTCTTCCCCTAGACAGAAGGGAAAACAGAGTGAACTATCCATACATTTGTGTATATGCTACAGGCATGTGTTTGTGACATTGGGGGATGATAGTAAAGTCACTTTCCTCAAGTGGAGTATTTCTACGACAATAGATATCTATCTACCATTGGTATGGATCTATTTGAAGCCTTGTATGGGAAGTCGTGTCGCTCACCTGTGTGCTGGGCCACGGAAAGGGAACCTGGTGTTCTTGGAATGGAGGCAGTGTAGAGCATGACGGAGAATGTTCAGCTTATTCGAGTGTGGATGAAGGCATCCTAGGACTAGCAGAAGTCGTATGTCGATCATATGTGTAAACCCTTGGAGTTCGAGGTCAGGGACCCTGTGTTCTTGATGGTTTCCCCTTAGCATAGGCAACAGAGGTTCGGCAGGGCGAGTAATAATTCTCCAATGTTCGTTAGTCCCTTCAAGGGGTTATTGAGGGAAGATGATGTTTCTTATTATTCAGTGCTATAACTATCAATACATAGGGTGCTTGCTGTCTTCCATGTGTCTCAGCTCTGTTGGTATCTACACGATGATTCAGACATCCTTGACTGGGGAATGCTGGATATTGAGGATGACACATCATTTGTATTGAAACCACTATGGATTGAGGATTTTAAATAGAAAGTGCTTTTTGGATGAACCATTCCCTTTATAAGTGTGTTGTTGAAGCATGATGGCCTTGTGGAGAGTACCTGGGAATGGGAGTCACATATACACACCTATTACCAAAAGTTATTTTGAGTTTTCTTTTTTGATTTGCACTAATTTGTGATGTTTTTTGTAGACCTTGTTAACTATGAAATGTGTTGTTTTCATAGTTCTATGAATGTGGATAGGGGATGAACTGATCCGTAATCAAGATGAATTTAGGTGGATGTGATTAAACCCATGAGGGAGAGTTAGTTATTCTCAAAGAGGACAATATATTGACAAGGGGAAGGGACATCCAGATCCATATAACTGGATGGTGTGATCCTTATGTGTTGTGTGGTCACTTGAGGGAAAGGTTTTCCTAGATGACAAGGTTGGTTTTTCTATGAGAAGTATCTTTAGAGGTGATTCTTCGGACTTCTGTCTTTATATCAGGTTTAGTTTTGATTATCAAAGATGAGAATAGTTGAGAGGTATCTAATGTAACGGCCCAGACACTCCTGGACATTTACTACTCCAATTTCTAGTGTTCGGAGTGCCATAGACCCCATCGGTATGTTTGGAGGGTGGCGGTATTGGTGGCAGGAATTCATTGTGGTGTCACTCATCTGTGAAACCCATCAGGGAGTCACTGATTGGTGGGTAAACAATTAGAGAGTCACCGATCGGTGTGTCACCTATCCATGTGTACCTGATCGGTGAGTCACCGATGGGGCCACACACGATCGGTGCCATGGGGGTGGTTGTGAGGGTTTTCTTTCCCAAAATTCTCCTAACTACAATTTTATGTCTTTAAACCCTTTTAAAGTGGTTCAAGGCCATTTTTATCCAAATGACAGATGTTTTAAATCCCCTAACATGTTTGAGACCCTCAACGGACCCATTTTCCTTTCATTAATTGAACTCCTCTAAAGCAGAGCTATTATAGACATCTGTTTGATGAAATTCATAAATAAAAATTAATTCCATCATGTGTAATTATCCAACTACATGGTGAAAACATGACCCGCCTTTAAATCCATTCAAAATTTATATCACGTAACTCCAGGATCTTTTCATTTATCACAAATGAATTCTTTCTTCTTCTTCGCAAGTCTCTTTTTCATTTCTGGTTGCGTTTGGAGTCCCCCTTCCATATGTTAGTGGTGCTCCTGTGCTGGATCCTTTCTTGCTCACTCTAGGAGTCACACGAGTCACCCTTGTATTCATGCATCCCTATTTATTGGCACAAGGATAGAAACATCAGTCATTGATCATCTAGGTAAGGTTCTTCCTTCGTATCTCTTTACTGTGTATCTTCCGGGGTGTGCAAGTTGATGTTTTTTTGGGGATGGATGATGACAAACTATAATGAATATTTTAATATTTTTTGAATATGGAGGGGTGTTTTTGATGATGTCTCTATACTCCTTTACATTTTCTTATGAATTTAATTTGTATGGGATTATTTCCACTGATAATCGTGGCCGTTGGTGGTCCCTTATTGCACATTAATTAACAACTGTTTTTATGGATATTTATGTGATTGAATGGATATACCATTGAAACTAGTTAATCACATAAATATATTTCATTTAAATGGGATCCCAATGAATAATAATCCATGTGTGGTCATCTCGGTTAACCAAATGGAAATTAGGAAATAAATTAATGGTCTGTTTAAATCTAAAAATTCCATTGCGTTGTTCTGGAAATGTGTATGGTTGTTTTGGTTGATGTTTGTGTGGTTAAATGGATGGGAATGGGATCCCCTATTGTGAAAATGTTAGTTTGTGCAATTGGGGCCATATTTTGGGGCATGGTTTCTTTCCATTACTTCAAGGGATATCACATATCCATTTTGTTGTCATGACTATACAAGAGAACTAGGTGCGAGTGCTTAATTTTTTATGTGGCTGTCATTCCTCCATTGGATTGAGGTTGTGCATGTTAGTATCCCAGTAGTGGTGTTTTAATTAAATGTAACCACTTGAATGAGAAAACAATAAAGGTTTAAATGGGAAATAGTTTTCTGGGAATGAGTTGTGACTTGGTTGTGGATATTGTTCATTTTATGAATTAATAGTAATGAGGGTGTTTGTGTGAGGGATGGTTTTGGAACCCCTAGGTTGGGATGAGTTCTTGTTTACTTATATGTATATTTTACTTCTTATGTTTCTTAATCATGCCCCACCCATATTGAGAACATCGTTCCAAACATCCCCATTTCATTGGGGTAGTGTTTTCCCTAACACACCTTTGGGTGGATGGTTATTATCTTATTTTCTGTCCCCTTTCCCGAGTATCCCAAAACTCATTGGGGCAAGCTGTGATTCCCTGATGTCCATTATAGCCCATTACTCTTCATACATGGTATGATGTGGTGATTGGACCAGTTGTATTCGGGAAAGTTTATTCCCAAGTTTCTTCAGGATGAGGCATAGTTTTCTTTGGGTGTGGAATTAGTTTTTCAGACCCAGGTGTCTTTGGGTGTGGTGAAAGTTGTTATGGATCGGGTGTTTGTGGGTGTGGATACACGTGGTTATGGTGTCCCATGTACTTTTAGGGCATAGTCGTGGTTGTGGTGGCCCAAATGGATGTTTTTGGGGTATTAGTCAAATTGTGATGAAAATGGCGGGGGAGGTCTCACATGTAAGATGTATTCAATAACCATTGGGAAAGTGGGGTGGGGTACCCAAACATCGATGTGTTATTACAATAAGTATACTTGACTTGCATTATTTGGGGAGTGTTCCTTGGTGAGTTTTGGGTGGATTGTTTCCATAATAAGTGATTTGGTTATCTTCTTTTCTCATAGTCACTATAAGGCCTCCCCACATATTCATGAGAGCTTTTGGTTTTCCCTTCAGGGTATACCTTTATACTAACCCTACATATATAAACCTGCATTCACGTTTTCAGTAGGACTTTGAGGACCATTCAATACCCTTTTAGATCGGACGTTAGGACCGTTGAGGTTTCTTTTCTTTTATTTTGGACATCCCTATGAATTATTCTGTATTTTTGTTTCACTTATTAATTGAACATGCATGTGGGGATGGATTGAATGGATTTTACTTTTACATCCAGTTTTGGTGTTGTTTGTGATTTACTATCTTATCATTCGATCCTACTAAATTAAAAGGGTAATTCCTTCCATTTTAAGTTTGATCATATACCCTTGGTGTTATTCGCCACTCCATGGACTATTGAAGGTGGGTCTTAGGGGTCATTATCTCTCGTTCTACTTGAGTAAGGAAGGTTTTGGAAATTTGTTGTCCCTTCCCTCATCTTGGTGAAGCTGGGTCATGACATTCCTGCTCTAGTAAAAAATCTTACATGCAACACCTAAAAATATCCATCATCGCCAAGATAGTGTGCTCTATCTACACATCTATAAAGGGGTGAATGACTATGCTCATCCGTAACAGGGTCCTTAATCCAACCTATATGTAATTCCATGATCATGATGTAAATGATGTGTCACGATTAGAGACAATCATACAGGGTTCCCTATGAATGAGGATGATCTCTCATTCATACAATTGTCACGAACTACCCTCCAAACTATATTCCCTAATATCAATGAATTATGATGTCTTCATGAGTTAGCCTATTATCATTCTGATTGAATCATGGTCATTATCTATGAACAGAATCCATGTGGTAAAACCTAAGGAGATTTCATCCCATTTACACTTCGAGATCTCTTAATGTTGCAACAAACTGGATGAAACATTCATTTCATCATTCACTTGTTGATATGTGAAGCACCATGAGATAGAATCATCTATGATTTATCTCATTCCTGACCACAAAAATAAATGTTGATGATATTTATTCATCTTCCCCACCCCAGGATGTATAGGTACGGGAGAAGAGTCAAACACCTTCATCACCTCCACTAACTTTATGGCAGAAACCATTTTTATACCATGGACTAATATCTCATGATTACCACAATTAGAATACCCATTGGGAGTATCTTCTTTAGATATATAATCATAAAGAACATCTTAGTTGATGTCTTTCAATGGGGATTATCTCATAAGCTTGAAGAGAGATATACTTCAAAAAATCAACTTATGAAAATTTTAACCCTCCTGCTCTACCAGGTCTAACTGTAGGGGAGCTTCTTTTTTGAAGCATCCTTTTCTAAGAGTGAATGAATCTTCATTCTAAGGTAATATAATAAAACAATTTGTTTTCATGTAGTATAGACTATCTATATGTCGTATTCTAGTAGGAACACCAACCATCCTCATTGTATTAGGTTATGTATCTCTTGGAGTGAAGGAATACTTGCTTCTCTTGGGGAATGATTAAACCACAACAAAATCTCCAATAAGGTAGTGCATCCCAATCTTTAGAATTAATAGTATTGTTTCTATCTCTAGTTCAAGTGTAACATATTTCTTCTCATGGGTCGCAACTTCCTCGACACATGTGTGATTGCTACCTATCATTGCATTAACTCGCAACTGATCCCAGATATTGAGGTATCACAATACACCACAAACTCAATGGATTTCTATGGTCGTGTCAACACTAGAGTTCCCTTAAGCCTATGACTCATCTTCTTGGAGGCGTTATAGATCTACTCAGACTAGGTAATCATTTGTCTATTCCATGTTAGAGAGGTCATTGGGGATGTGATTATAGAGAAGCCTTCAACAAAAATCTCATATTACCGTGATAATCCATGGAAACACCCAACCTATAAAACATTCTAGGGTTTCTCAAATGAAATAACTTATTTAATCATTTGTAGATCAATAGATAATACTTGTTCAGAAATGATAATCCCCAAAAAGTGAACCTGATGTCTCTATTATTTTTTCCTTAAGGGATTCCGGTTATATTGCTTCACTTAAAGTAAATCTAGGATATTCATATAGTTTTATGCATGATCATCCTGTATTTTAGAGTGTATGAGTATGTTATGAATGAATAAAAGCAAAAAACTTATCCATGTATGATTATATGAAATGTTCAATCAAATCCATAAAGAAGGAGGGGGAATATTTCACACCAAAAGGGCATCACTATAAACTTTTAGTTCCCTTAAGAGCATCAGAAAACCAACTTTGAAATATAGGACTCACAAAACAAAAAAAGGTGGTTACGAAACCCGAGACAGATCATGTAGAACCATTTATAACCTCAAAAATATTCGTACATAATATGAATACTTTTCAAGGGGTAGTTGTTATTTATCGTGGTATGGTTCTAATGATGATAATATAAGAAAAGTCATAAGGTCTAATATTCTTTATTCAAAAATATAACCAGGCATACCCAGGTGGCCCCACTTAGTGTCACTAAAACAATATCACTAAGGTCCTCCAACTAGAACTATAACTCATAGAGTTATATATGTTCTATACGATATTCCGCAAATGAATTTAATGCAGTCTGTGGTTGCATTTCAATGAAAAAATATATCTCCCACATCAAAGGTATTATGGAAACATCTTCAGGAAATGTGTCCATATAATCCTCCACAAATAAAGGGTCATATATACCTAAATATTCTACTTCATCATGGTTTGCACTTGGAAACATATGGGTAATAGGCTGCAACCTCCTGCTCAGAGCACCATCTTTTCCTACAATGGGGTATCTCTCAATGAAATTGGAGTACCTCATCCCATTAGTGTTTAGGAACTTCACATGGCTGTTGTTATAGTCTATTTGGGATTGAAAAATGGATAGGGAATCCATACACATGATGAAATTTTAAGGTTCCATCCTGATGACCAAAATTTCCCATCTAATCATCTCTCCTCCAAGAGATAGCTCACACTATTGGAAGAAAAATGTTATAGATGAAGTGTTCCCTATAGGAACATCTAGTCAATTTTATTGTGCTAGGATCACTATGAGGAGGTATATATATCACACAATGAGTTTAGATATAATGTAATGGATGGATATTGAGTGTATTTATATTAAAGAAAGAGTAGAATAAACACATATCGTACGTCGAATCATCTCATGCACTAAAGGATCGTATACATCTAGAGATTCCAGTTGTCTGTTCCCTATCCAGAAACTCCCTAAGCCTAACGTGGGCCACATAGTGGTGGTGTCATAAGGACCTCATACCATGGTCCCCCACCTACAGCTTCATATACTCCTCAATACATCTTCCTTTCTTAGGACCACCCTATCCCCACCTAGTAGATCATAGTTCCTAGTGATGTATCTTTCATGGTAGTCCACCTGCAATATATATGGGATTCTCAACTCTTCTAGTTAAGCAATCTCATTCCATATGAAAATTACAATCACATAAAATGCATCAGTCCTCTCTGAGCTATCATGGTTCTCTTGGCTTCGCTTTCACTCTATGACCATGTCCCATAGTCTTATCAGGGATGGTTTTGTTTTCCAATATCATGGGAGCATGCGTGATGTTGTATAAGTCTCATCCCCGTAGCTCCCACTACTATCTCTATCTATTTGTTTTGCCTCTAAAATAAATCGTGTTATCACATGCACACAATATAAAACCCCTACATAGGTGGGTCTTCATATGGGATCTACACTGGCTATGAGCTCTATACAAAGTCCCTCCTCAATTTTTCGTCCTTAGAAGTATACATTAAGATCATGTTGACAGTGTATTGCATAAGGTATGTGTATATAGATGCATAATTTGACACTACCACCCCTCCATTCTAATAATACTTATGCTCATAGATCTGAATGGATAATAAGAAGGAGGTGTAATACATATCATGAAATAGCTACTAGAGGTCATCCAATGAGAGTGTCATCTCATCATAGAATTGGGAGACTAGGATCCACCAATTCCCAGCTGCTCCGTGGATACGAATGGATGCCAAAGACACCATATGATTCATCGGTGTCAGAATAATCTCTTAGATACTAACCACCAATTATATCCAATCATTTACTACCCGATAATTGAGCACGTCGTAGAACCAGATTAGTTTGTAACCATGGTAATCATAGCATGAGTTTATCTATCACATTCCCTCATCATGATCTAATATGAAAATATGATTCTCAACATGTGGAAGTTCTACTACAGTCCCACCTGGAGGATGGGGATCCAATGATGGACCTCACACAATAGACATGTCACTAATATGGTTATCGTCACAAACTTGAGCGGGTATATTGGCTCGGTTTTATCATGGAGGCATATTGAAATTTATCAAGGAGTACCTTAGTCAGCTAAGAATATATATATATATATATATATATATATATATATATATATATCAAAACGTTGGAGAGCAGTGACAAGAATGAAATTCAAAGACTCAATCTTACATGATTCATGTACCATTGGTACATACAATAAGTGTTTCATCATAATGAGTCAAGAAATATGTAGTCAAGGACCACGTGAATGGCTATGTAACCTATTTCCCCATCCCTAGGATCTGTCTCCTAAGATCCACCGTTGAGACACTCTGACATCATTTCCATAATCCAAAGAAATTAAGGGGAAATGTTCGATCAATGTCCCATAAGTCTAACCATATTTAATAACAATTTTTCATGACCCAACCCATGATAGGGCTTGATATTCAACTACCCCAGTCCAACTTCCATATACCAGGTGGTGGTGATAAGAACCAAATACAAACTATACTTTGGTAGGCCTTTTCTTAAATACATGTGCACATGCACATAGAAAACTCCACGAAAAAGTAAAAATGGAAATAAATAATTGATGAAAAACTATTTTAATATACCAAATAAGTGTGGAATCTTAATCATGGAAATGGATGTTAGTGAAAAATTAATAGTAAAAGGTAAAAAATGGATTCCCAAACTATAAGTATGTCTCAAGCATAGAAAAATAGAGAACTGTAATAGCTGGGAGATCATAGCTCCTATATCCCAATATACGACCGTCGTATACTATCTAATAACCTTATATACCTAATATCCTCTGACATCACGATCGAACAATCCTCCATTAGTAAAAGTCATGACACATGTTGAGAATATCCCATAAAGGGGTTAGTATATATACAACCAAAATAATTCCCCTGAAAATTTTATGCGGGATTTGTGAGAGAAACATATAAATATGACTATAGTGGATAGATCAATGATTTTTAAAAGAGTACAAATCATCCCAACTAGAGAGTGACTGTGAACTCGTTAAAAATTCAGCATCTTGATAGTTTAAGAATATTAATATCGCATTGATTCATCAATACCTATAACGGGAGAGTGGTCTCATCCAACCATGAGAAGCTAATTATGGATTGAATATGGTATACCACACATGACGCCACCTCTCCTACAAAAAGGGTAATTATACCCATGGAGTGGATAATGATATATATATATATATATATATGTATATGCTCATTCAAAGATACCCTAATGGGAGATAAGGGGACTTCAATGTCAAAGCTCGCATAAGAAGAGAGAATCCAAATAGTTCCAAGTAAATGTCTATCTATGATTCCCAACACCTCATTTATCTACACATGAAAAATTATAAAATGGATTCAATCACCACAACCTTATAATATCCACTTTTCATGGAATTGACTAACCAATATAGTTTTAAGTTGCATTACAAGGATGTATCTTAGTGGAAAATCATCTAACTTTCTCATAAGTCTAGTTGTACATAAAATCACACCTTCATAGTATTCCACATAGTTGATTGGTCACCGGTTTTAGAAAATGATTTCATACATTTGTAGGATAGTAGGATCCTACTATGTTATTCTCCATGGAATACAACTAGCCAGTCTAACTAGATTGTAAAAAATGGAATGTTCAATGGGATATGCCTCTGCCCAATCCTAATGGAGTTTAAGCCCGATGAGCGGTCAAGGAAATTCAATTTCCCATCATAGATAGAGTGTTACTCTTGGATGATGTCTTTGGGGAATTCCACTACCCATCCCTGTTAGAGGAAAAAACGAAACATTGAGGAACTCCACTTACCAAACCTACATATGGCTAACTTAGAAGGTTCTTCATGTAATTATACATCCCATCTCTAATGAATGGTATACCAAGAATTACCATTAGGGAAAAACCCGGACTAGACCAGCTTATGGGTAAGACCAATATTACTCTTGTGAATATATACAATAGATTTAATCATTGGGTGTCAACTTCATTTATTAAAAACCCATTATATGTCACATTATATGTCAAAAGAAGCATAAGAGGGAACCCTCACATTCTACGATAAAAAATCATTATAATAATCTATTACGTCAACATCTATATTCAAACAAAAGAGATACAGATGTTCAAAAATTTCTCAAAATAGATACAGTTGTACACGGCAAGTGAGGGGACCAACACATTGTGTGGTCCCTCTTCACTACATGGTCATGTCTTCAGTCAGTATACATGTCCCTTTTTGTATTGGGGTACACTCCTTGTAGGTTGACTACATAGCGTGTCCAACAATTATGAGGACCAGACCTTGTTTGATGGCCATGTTTGTGTATTCATACAACTTTTCCATGTATATTAGTGAACGTTTTTTGTGTCAACACATAATATATTCATTATGTCTAACCCATATCCTTGTAATTAAACATATAATCTCCATTTGTGTAGAACATCACATGCAATTTCCAACCACATAAGTTGTACACCATGTATAAGGGGATGTTACACACTATGTACCATCATGTTCTTCAAAACCCTAGAACCGCCGCTAATGGGGGCTATGAATAGTGTCTTCTTCATAGTAAACCATGTATATACACTATTTTTCTAGATTCATTGGTTTTTTATATATCTTTTTAAGAACATCAAATTTTTTCAACCCACAATATATCATAAGACGTTTTATCTCAAAATATTCTAATCTATCCACGAATCATGCTCCATGGACATTGTTCATTGGGAATCGATCATCAGAATTATTTAAACGTTTTTTTTTTCATTTTTATCATGTGTTTCAATTCAACACTAAGTAATCGGGATACAAATACCCAGGTCTAGAATCCTTTCATCATGATGACTCTATATATGTTACCCTCTCAATGAAATATCTTCTTTTTGTCTATCAACCTTGGATCTGGGCTTCCGGTCGGGCATAGGTTGCACAAAAACAGTTGAAATGAAAACCACTAGGTTCTGATACTAAAGAATGTGAAGAACAATGATTTAAAATCACCAGGAACAAAGGTTTTGATGATTTTTTTGCAAATAATTTTTGTCCAATTATCAATAATATGCAATAATGATTAGAGTCTATTGTTAAAATAAATATTTAATACCTCGTCTCAGGAATTGGAATTCACAAGGGTTTATATTGAAGATATACATTTTATATTATAAAAATTTTAATCAAAAGGGAATAAAAACATATTGATTATCCCTAACACTCTTTTGGATCGATCAACAGTGAATAGAATAATCACCAAAAAAGGAGGAGCATCCATTGTGTTCCCCATGTCTCGACCTAATCTGATCTTATGATTTTTAATACATCACTCTTCCATGAAAATCAATAGAGCATGGATGAAGATCATGCTAGTGGTATATTGTAATTATTAGGCTAACCCAACTCAAATCCCTCTAATGACTTATTTATAAAATATTAATTATTTAATAGGGTATGTAATCCATTAATGAATTAATAAATTCATACACATAACACTCATACACTGAGTAAGGGGTTCAAACATCCCATAATAAATCATTTACTGTCAGGGCTGGGGAATAGATTGTGTTTTAAACCCAACCGAGGTCTAAGAATTAAAATATGGTCAACATTTTAAGCGTTATACCATTTTATTCAATTAAATACATGAACATAATATAAAATTTATTTAATATTATTATAAAATGTATTCTAGGAACACAAGTCATTAGAATGTCTTGTCATTTAATTTCCTAGTTCTAAAAATATATTTATAAACATTTCAATGTCTAATATGGGAAAAATGGGTCTATAAAAAAATAATGATCCTTTATTAAGAAAAAAAGAGATAATGGTGAAATATTTCAACCATATGGGTATTGGAAACGTTTTTAGCTCATGTTCCTTCAATATTGTATGTTTAACACATCGGTCTACAAATTTTTTACTTAATTATAAAAAATTTGAATTTGTACCATTCTTTATGGTAAGAAATTAAAATGATGTTATTATGTAATATAAATTTTCTTATTTCCACATAGAAAAATCATTTTTCTAAATTACATTCATATAATAGTAAAATTTTAATGTCAATATAATCATATAGATGTGATGATAATGTGAATTTTCATTGTGAAAATGTTCAATAGTTTAAAATATTTTTATATCGAACTTAAGTATAAAAAATATTCAACTAACATAATCATTAATGTTGAATGTACAATTAACCTTATTATAATTTAAAATGTCTTTAAATAATAATTTCAATTTATAAATAAATAAAATAAAAAACAATTTCAATTAAAATTATATGTTTTCTCTATTCATCAAAAAAATTTATTTTTCAAAATAACCAAAAATTATACCCAAAGAACATTATGAAATTTTGATTTCAAAAATTTAGTTTATTTTTATCAAATTAGTTTTCTAAAATTAATATACATTATGTATATTTATGTTTTCAAAAAAAATATTTATTTTTAAATTTTTTTAAAAATCATATATAGATTTTTCAAAAAAATCACGTGGTTCTTTATTAATATGTTTTCTTCATATAAAATTATGTTAAATGTGATTTAAATAATAGATATTACAATTCACCTCAGTAATGTTATCATCAAGGTTATATGAGAAGTGTTTGAATAAATATATTAATAATATATCACTGTTTGTTTAAACTCATTATTATTTGTAATTTAGGCTAACTTGGGGTTTCAAAGAAAAATTTATTAATTTGGTATTGGATGTAGTGAAAGATAATAATGTTTTTGTTTGTAACAAAATATATAAAATTTAATTAAATATTTAAAAAAATTCATAAAAAATTGTGGTTATATATTCTATCTCCCTTAAAATAATCATTCACATAATATTCATATCTCCAGTTAAAAATTTCAAGATAATTATGAATCGTCATATAACCAGGGTACCACTTAGCTTCTTAAACCTTGTGGTTTATCAGAAAATCTCCAGTTGAGTGATATTTATTTATTATAGTCTTCTTTATATGGTCCAAAATATCCACTTGTTATTACTAATATGGAAGATGTTTCTCTATTGATATGACCTCTGAGTTAATTACATATAAATGATAGGGAATATAATTGCTTAGGACAGATACACAGAACATACCATGTACATGAGTGAGGTTTGGTTGAATTGAATTCCAATACTATCCATCCCGATATATTCAATAATTTTATAGGGACCAAAACACCTACAAATCAATTTCTATGATTATTAAATCCCCTAATCTTCCTATAAAGAGTAATTATTAGAAACAATTATTCACAAACATCAATTTATATATCAATATGGTGATTAGCAGTATAACATTTATACTAAATCTGAACATTCAGGATGTATTGTTGAATGGATCTAAAATTCATTCTATTTATTTAGATATCAGATATCCAGATATATTTCTTTCTCCAACATAATTCTTGTTGGTGGGATCTCTACATCTCATTCCATATAGGGATTCATATTCATATATCTTAATTAATGAGTGAAAGAATTTTTTATGGATAATATACCAATATATGGTTTTGAACTAAACCCACTTTGAGATAAATAAAATATTATATGAACATATTCATTAGGTTTTGTCTTGTTCTATCAAACTAAACATCTATCATAACATCATATGTATTGAAAAAACGACTCTTTTTCAATAAATTTATTAATACTACAATATATATTTTTGGGAATACTTAGATCCTAATTGGACATAACAAAATGTGGTACCCCATGCATTCTTACCACATAATTATTGTATATCATGCAAAGATGATATATATATATTTATTTCATGATAGTAATGATTTTTTAATGATTAATAAGGTGTTTTAATCTATCCGATATTGTATTATTCCATTTAGACATTTTGGGATGTCCAATGATTAAATACATTTTAATTTTTTCTCATTTCCATTATCATATAAGTAATTGACGTAAAATCTGATTAGACTTTTTTCTCTCTAACGTATCATTGTGAAATAAAATGTACTGAGAAACTTTTTTTATGTATCACATAATTCCTTTCCACCTAATGTACTCTTTCAAATTTTCATACGTCTTCATAATTCTGAGACGAATTGATATTGAAGAAATATAATGTTTATCTAACAACTCCCTCTTCAAATATGTTATGGCTTTAATGCATACATAGTCAATTAACCTTATTATTCAACCATTACTAGGTTTAAATATATGTATATTTCAACCCTTACTTTATATATCTAGATCTTCCATTAGTGATTCTTTATACCTCACAATGATAGATTGTTGAACAATTAATTCATAAAGATATGATTTACCAACACCCTTTAGGATTTCTAGATCCATAAATTGAAAATGAATAAATATTTAATATTTTTTAATCCTTATCAATGATATGATTTAATGATCCATATGAAACAAAACATCATCCTCCGTGTTAAATTTCTTATGGTGGTAATGTATTGAAAAGTCAAAATCATTAATCAGGTCTAACAGTATTTTCATGCATATATTCAACACTTTATTTTTAAATATAAACTTTAATAAGTTTTTATCCGTATATTTATCAAACTTTTATATACAAAGATAAATCCTATATATCTTAATGTACAAAATCAAGATAGAGAACTAAAAAAATGTGTTGGGAAATTTTATAATGAATCATAAAAATTAATGAAACACAAGATGTAACTATTTTATATTCCATAATAACACTCCTCAATCGGTTATTGGATGAATCATAATGGATTACAAACCATTATCTTCTCCTGGGTAATGTAATCACATGTCAAGGGAATTACCTTCACTATAGGTCCAGTAATATTTTCTAAATATTAATCTTTCTAGAATAACATGGAACCATCCTTGATAATGTGGTTTAAAAAGTTGATAATCATTCAATTCAAAAAGAAATTGTTGTAAATACCCATATAGTCCTAGAAAACTATGAATATCAGTCACTGCGGTTGGTATGGGCCAATATTATATATCCCTTATCATTGATGGATCTTCTAATATACCCTCTAATGAGATTATAGGTCCCAAAAATGAATCCTTTTATATAAAAAATGAATCATTGTATATTTTTTATATAATTTATACATGTATAGGGATATAATTAATTTTCTATATTGATCTTCATTCCCCTCATTATATCTTCAGAAATAAGAATATCATCTATATAGACCACTAGAAACTAATCAATGTACTATCTATATAATTTATTCATTAAAACCAAGAAGATGGTATGTGAATTATTTTGACCAAATAGAATGATATAGTATTTATATAGTACATACATTTTATGAATAGAATTGTTGGGTATATCATTTTTTATGAGCCTTATTGATGATATATAAAATAAATGATAATATTGGAAAATATTTCAGCTATGCATAGATGATGAAAAAAATTATAAATATAGGGAAGATAATAATTATTATTGAATGTGATCTTTTTCACCTCCAAATAATCAATGTTAGGCCACATCAATACATATATCTTTTTATAAAATATACATGGATAACCCCCATGGTTACACACATGACTTAATGAATCCATTATTATGGTTTTCAAGGTGTTGATTCTATAATAATGGAAACATAATTGATGAAATTCTAATGTATTTTAAATAATTGTGGCACCACATATGATTTTCATTGAGAACTCAACAATGTTATTTTATAGAAGTATAAGAATCAATTCAATAAAAACATAATAAATTCTTTATCAATAGTAATAACATTTATTTCATGATTACTAATAATATTAGATATATATACCCCTTCATGAATTGGAACTGAAACCCATACAATGGATCTTATCTCGATAACAAATTCATACAAATCATTATGGTAATATATTACAATATGATGGATTAGAATATTAAATGTAAAATCCCTTATACAGAACAGTATGTGGTTTATATGCATATAAATCCAATCCCGGTATATGATTATTTCATATTAAAAAAATTTATGAATGAAAATATTTTCATTAGATACATTCCTTCTAATGTCAACTAGAGCAGAATCAATGGCTTGAGATGCGATCATCATACCATAAGTGGTTTTCACTACAAATTTTAAATCTAATAATTGTGGTTAAATATTTATAATGTTAAAAAATTATATATACATGAATGATTGGAATGATGTAAAATAAAATAAAACAATATATTTTATTTAGTGGATTCTATGTGCAACTATCACTACATCCTCATCACACCACTCAAAAGAATCGATAATCGTATAATATTTCTTTTTTTCTATCATATTATGTTATTTTTATTTATATCATTGTCATCAACATCCTTATTTTTGAATTGGTTAGAATCATTACTATTCTCCATGAATATGAAATACTAGAGTGTGTGTAGTTCATTTTATGTAGATTTTTTTTCTATTTGGATCATTCGATAACTGCTTAGAATAAATTTGGAATCAAATTTCATGATAACCATCCCACCCAAACCTAAAATATATACTAGTCCCCCTAATTCAATTTCATAAATTCTTCTTCCCACACTTTTTTCATAAATGAATAATCATCTTGGTCTATTAGGTATCATAGATTTTACAATTGAATTAAATTCATATTTTCTTATAAAAAATGGTATGATTGGTAACTACAACATTAACCTCCTACATTATATTGTATAAAAAATATATTCATTGCTAATATTGTCTCTTATGGACAATTCCCCTTTTTAGAAACAATTCAAAACCACTGAATAATCAATTTTCCAAAAAATTTGGTTGGGTGTTAATATGAGAATCATACCTCGCAAACCTTGTAAAAATTTCCCCTTTTGTACCAACTGATTCCTCAAGATTATTATTTATCTTAATGAAATTCATATCCATTTTCATATGAATATTATAATGAATGTACTTAAAGAAAATAATTTCATAACCTTTTCCAAATCTTGGGATTTAATATCAACATGTTATAACGTCTTATTGATAAGAGTAAAATATTAATCATATTCACTCAACAAATTGTAGAAAAAATGAATTTTACTTATTCTAAAAAATAGATAATGAAAATTATCATATCAATGGTGCTAATACATTTTTTTAAAAAACTAGTGGTTCAAAAGGCTTGATTAATTATGTTCTATGTTACCTCATTATGGACTGAACTAAATATTATTCCCTCTCTGATTATTTGTATGTCCCTAAAAGAGTCATAGAATGAGAATATACTGTGAGAATAAAAATGATATTTTTATTTCTCTCTCCCATAATTGTAACGCCCCAACCCCAGTTACCCCGAATTTGTGGATTATTACATAACATTTGAATGATACCAGGAATCATGTCCTGAATGATCGAATAATGTAGTAGCCTTAGATGTACTAGATACATATATATGTTTTACATTACATAATTAAATAAAAAAACCAACATTGTGTACCCTTGGAACACTCTTATATCCCTTAAACTACCCCAACTAGTTTATTGTAATATACATCATTGCATCCTAGAAAAAATAAAACATAAGAATGGGGTGATCTCAAATTCTCAGTAAGGATAACAATATAGCAGATGCATTCATAAATAAGAACTAATATTTAATGAAAATTTATAATACTAGAACACAAGCCTTTTAAACATAAACTTCACAATAATATTCAATTGATAAATGAAATAATTCAATTTACATATTCACATGGATATTCTACTGGTCTAGTAATCACATGTAATATAAATATCCAATTACATAATGATGCAATTAATAATTCCAGACTTCATAACCACTTTGTCACGGCCTTGTGCCAAGACTACAAATAAGATTTTGTCAAGGCTTTAGGCCAAGATAGTAGTCTGTCTCATGAGTCCTACTGATGCATCGAGGATCTATATTGGGCTCTACCCATTGAATAATATGTCCAATACATTTATCATACGGAAATGATGAAACATAACATAAACATTCGTATTAAACATGCATATGAAATGTCAATACGTTAACCATAAACCAGGAATGCTATAAAAATAACACATCCACAGTCAAACATAAATCATTAAATACAATATTAATGATTGTTTTATAATAAATTAACCTCAATTGATTAAAATTAATGATATTAACATAAATGAGAATAATTATCCAAACTATTTGAGAGAAATAACCCCCTTTTTCTTGAAAACATTTAAAAGTGTCACTATTTATCATGAAGTTGTTTAAAATAGATTTATTAATCAATGTGTCCCATAAAACATGGAAACTTTTAAAAGTAATTTTAATTTTAAAACATTAATGTTCATATAAATAAATCCATAAAATAATTTTTAAAACATGGACATTAATGAGAATGATATATAAAATATTAAATTCTAGAAGCATTTGAAATGATATTTCAGTTAGAGTTCCTAACCAAATGATAGAAGATTGAATATAAACAATTGAGTTTATCATAACATACTAATATCATAATAATAAAGGTACCCATGATATATTATGTCAAAGTAATATATATACACCAAATAAAAGTGATTTGGCTCATAATAACAAAGAAGTTTCAATAAAATGTAAGTTGAGAGGAAGTTTATTATAAAGACAATATCCTTAGGTTAAGGATCAATCAATGACATAATTATGTGTGAAAAATAAAAATACACTAAATTTGATTGGATATTTAGTGTAAAACAATCAGAGTAAATTATCACATATTCTTGTAACAACAACACCAATTACTGGGATGTTTAACTAAATGAATGGAAATTGAGTTAAGATTACTCTTATCAAGTTAATATCAATGACATAGAAATTTATAAATGGAGTGATTATGTGTATCAAAAGATTATACACACAAATGGGAGTGAAAATTAGTATATAAATAAATAAATAGTGATTTCACGCATAATCTTGGAGTAAAATAAGCTATGAAATTTGTATAAAACCCAACGAGTGGAAATCGAAAATAGAAATTCCCTTACCGATTTGGGGACATAAGAAACATATACCCCATGAATGAAGGGTCATAAAATGAAGATGTAAATACCCATAAATTAAATTATATTACATAATGAATACAATAATCTGCAGTTCATACAACACAGAAAAGGGAATTGTAGCATTATAATATGAATCCCACATAAATAAGAAGTAAGATGAAAACCACTTACCATGTTGTTATCAAAAAAGTCATATGACCAAATGACAATATAAACCAAATGAATAACAAAATACTGTGAATATAAAAAGAATCATGATAATATATATCAAATGGAAGTACACAATACACTACATGAAATAAATAAGTTGCGAACAATGTACATCTCATGGAATTAAAAGTGAGATAGGAAACCCATTACCTTTAACATTTCATTAGTATAGGGTAGGTTAACCTACTCTAAAATGGTTGAATAATTATGATAAAATTTTAAATGATCAAAATACATCAATATGATATCATATATGATCTTCTAATATTTCATTTTTAATAATACTTTAGTAGTATCATGTTCTTAGGTGATAACAGATTCGTTTCCTTTATATGCATGGTTATTTAATCCATGTTTGTTAGGGATATTATGTATTTGATTCATATATAGAATGATATTATGTTCATAAAGATTTTTTAACCATAAAAAGAAAATTATTCTTGATTGATTATGATGGGGAATGAATCTCATCGCATTCGTGGTGACAGTAATATGTACGTACACATGAGAGACAATATCATTAAATTGATGTTGAAATCATATGTAATTGGATGGTATATAATATATACATTATTAAATTCATGTTATATTTATTATTTAAATTAGTTATAATATCTATTATACCCATCCAAATAATGATGTTTTTGAATAAGAAACCACGCCACAATGTAGAGACAGTAATCCATACGTACACACGTATGGTGACTTTGTCATCAATATAAAGGATAGAATAATGAATATTGTTATACCATACTTATAATAACATAATAGTATGTAGAATTAACTTGAGTGTTTATTTTGGTTTGGAAACAAAAATGAAAGTGGATGTGGAAGATGAAAATAACTTTAATGAGGTTGTGAAATTTTTACATCTTCCTTAGTTGTTTTCATCCGAGTTAATCAAAAAAGATCCATAGGTTGGATTTATGATCAATGTATGGACTATAGGTTGAGGTGAAGGATGTCAGATGCATATTTTTTTAGGGTTTTATTGGGCCAAATGAATTTAGAGGGGTAAAATTAAGATAAGGGGAAGTACCCTTTTATAAGAGAGCTGAGGGTAACTTTAGGAGTACCTTGAAATATTACTTTATAATAAAATCGTTTTTGTTTTCTAATGGCTAAAAAATGATTTATATCGATGATAATATGGGTAGGGGCCTAAAACCTTTCAACAAATAGGTTTTAGACATGTTTAGGTTACTATTATAACCTTATCATTTTTATTTAACTCATAGTAAAATAGTTTTACTTTTACCGTGTCTTCTTGTGTTATTACACTATAGGGTTTAAAAACATACTGAAAACATTCAAAAGAACCTCAAGTGTTTCATTAAGAACATATATAATAATATTTAATCTCATTGGACAAACCATATATTTTTATGAATATTATGTCATCCAATAATATAGTATTTATTTTAAAAACTCCTTTAATACAATTTTGACATTATTTGTTATTTGGTTTTTGTGAAATCCATAAAATCATGATTACATAGAAAAAAAATTATTTAATCAACCCTAACATGTCATATTAACCTAGAAAATTATTTTATGTCATCAAAATTGTCAAATTAAATTCATTTGGATATTTATTATATCAATGATTTTAATCAATCATTAATAATGTAATTACTACATTATCTTTTTTCCATAAATAAATTTAATTATTTAATATCCAAAATAATAAATAAAATAAAATTATTTAGGAAATATATTTAGATTTATAATTAATATTTATATTTGAATTTGTCTTTTGTATAAGCCAATATTAAAAATGATTTAGTTATTAAATTTCGAATTTAACTCTTTTAACTCTTATTTGAATAAAATAATAATAAATGTTCTAAAATATTCAATGTGAACCAAATAGAATAATATATTATTCTTATGTTTTTTGGTTGAATAACACTTGTCCAATAGAATTAGGGCCTGTGTTAGGGTAATTATAATATCATTCTTCCTCATAGTTACCCTATTATCTTTTAACCTTGGAAAATAAAAGTCAAAAGTTACTATTCACAAAAAAAATATATTAATCTTATTGAACCACATTCTACTTACTTATGTCAAATGTGTGCCTCTGATTTTTGAAATTAAACTCATAGAAGCGGTAAAATTATGTTTTATTCAAATTTTCAAATGCTCCTTGAAGGTGGGTATGAAACCGTAAAAAGTTCAACATAATTTTATACATCTAATTTTATTATTAAATAAATCCAGTGAATTGTACTGAACATATGTAGGTATTATATATCTATTTTTACATGACATAAATTTTTATAAAATAATTAATTATATAACTAAAAGGATAGTTTTAAACTATAACACAATGTTTTTTCAGTATTTATCAAATGCTAAATGTTTTTAGAAAAATAACAAAATTTAAACCTAAGATAATTTTGATATTATGAATTCAAAAATGAATTTTATTTTATGAAATTAAAAACATATAAGTTGAATTTATTAATTTAAAATTAATTCCCATTGTGAAAACTGAAAATCATGTTTTTAAAACGTAAAAACATTCAAAATATTTACTAGTGTTTATGTCAAATTTAAATGTGAAATTATATATAATGACCTAAAATGTATTATAAGATAAAAATATAATCTAATTATAATTAAAAACCATTAAAATTCATTATTTAACTGTATAAATTATTTTGACTAAAAAAGTTTTTTTCAATTAAAATTTAGTATTTTTCTTTTTTCATCAAAATATGAATGTTATCGGAAATGAAAAAAAAAATTATTCAAAATAAATTTTTATGTCCCAATTTTGAGGAAGAATTTAATTTCATTAAATTGAAAATCTAAAAGTGTAAAATATTGTTTTTAAAAAGGGGTTTCCATTAGATGTTGGTAAAATTTCAATTTTTGAAAAAAAACATCTTTTATCTAAAAATGGATTTTTTTTTCTTATATTATTTCTAAGAAACACTTAATATGGAATCAAAAATTATATGGAGTATATAAAATTTTAAATTCAGTTAGTACTTTTCCTAACCACTTTTGAATGACTAGTTTGGTAATTCGTGGTGTGCTCAAACATGGTGTTTCATATAGCGCAAGCTATTGAATTACATTAAAGAATATAACATTCCATGAAATCTTGTGGTCTTACATTCTTCCCACTTTTTGGAAATTGCGTCCTCTCTATTTTAAAATTGGGCTTCAGAACAATATTTAAAGTCCCTCATCAAAAAAAGAGACAATAAAACTATCACATTAATAGAAAGAAAGAGAAGTTCAAAGTTCACTATAGATAACCCCTACTATGATTTCATGTAGGAAAACATGGATATTGAAGATAAACTAAGTTTCATGTTCTGATGGAGAGTGATACAAAACATGATCATGTGAGAGTAAAAAAAAGGAAATCCCTAAACTTGTGATGGGATAAACGGCCATTAGTTTCCCAGTAGGAAAAGTAAAGAGAAATTTTTTTTTGTTTTATGTTCCATTTAATAAAGTTGAGGAATTTATTTAAGAGATTGACAAAGGACATAAAGAGATTTACTTACTTCTTAAGTATAGTTTTATCCTCTAATAAATTTCTACCACTAACTCATCTTTTTTTCAAATGGAGAGTTTTTAGGATGACTTGGAAACACCCGAAGCACTAGAATCACCTTCTATAGATTCACATGATCCACAAAAGATAAACTATATATTTACTTTGTATTTAGAGAATATCAAATACCAAAATGGTTAGTACAGGGTCAGATGATCCCCAAAAAGGATTATTAATTAGATAAATAAATACTAACCATAATTTCTAAAATTAAACCAACAATACCCAATGATCAATAAATAACATTCATTAAACAATTTTTCTTAACATTCTTCAATATAATTTCAACTAATATTTAACCCCAAAAAATGAATAATTTGATTACATATTCTTCCATGTTAAATTGTATCTCCAATTAACATAGACTACTCTTAAAGTCACATACTTAATGTATTTAAACTAATCACATATTCTCTATGATAGGTTAATCATTTCAAAAAATAACTCAAATCCCTATAAATCCAAAATAAAAACATATATAAAAATATACCATTACTCCAAAAAAATCTCATAGTATTAAATTTTCCATAGGATTATAGTGTTCCCAACAGAGTGAACTTCTTCCAAAAGATCATTTATCACTTGTTCACCAAATAATTTTTCTATACTAAGGATATCTATTTGATAAGACATAATATCCCAAATCAAAATATTATTGAACAATAAAATTATTTAAATAAAAATTATTAGTCACACTAACCTGGGACATCACATAGTCCAGTGGTATGTGAAAAATCCCAATCACACTATGATTGTGGGTTCGATTCCTACTATTTTATCTGGTGCGGCAGGTTGTCACTTGGTCTGCATGTTTTCCTTTTTCAAAAACAATATTTTATAAAATTCCCAAAATGAAGAAAATTATTCAAAATAACCATAACATAATTTGACCACAAATGTTATCTCATACATCTCATTTTCATCCCAAAATTTAATATCTTTTAATTTACTCAATTAAAGTATCATATAAACCCAAATGGTCATTTTAAACTATAATAGAAATGAAAAATATTCCTAAAATATAATTTTCATATATCAAACTGCAGGGTTACACATACAAGAGAAATGTATTCCAAAGTAATCACATAAACAGAGAGCAATAATACCATTAAACATTTTTCAATCCATTTATTTCCACATACGTTCTTCCTTTACCAAGAGGTGATCCGAATGAATAGGGAATTCACTCGGGTAATGCCCATGTCCCCTACATTTACGAAAAATTACTAAAAATGGATTCATGGGATCATTTTTATTTTCTTCCATAATACTCTTCATTTTACTCAGAAATTATTTACTTTTTGTCTTTCTTTCCCAAACATAAATAATTTCATTATTTTATTGAGAAACTTTACTAGGAGTCTCCTTACACATTTCCTTCATGATAGAAATTGGGATTTCTTTTCTCTATGGTCACTAATACTGGAGCTCTTGTCATTCATCGCCTTTCACCTCTTTGTTGAGTCCGGGAGTAGGTTAATATATATGTTATTGATCATATTTTTGTAAAACTGATTCAACATTAATATGACATCATTTACACCTATAAAAAAAACATTCATGGCTCATTTCCACCGTCGTGCCCAACTTGTTCATTATGATCCATGTTTCAATGATTTCCTTGGAATCCAGTAATTGACTAAATCAATATTGCATAATGTGAGTCATAGAATCATTTATAGAACAACATAACACCTTATTTTCATTCTAAAACACCTTAGGATTAACCAAGTTTATTTATTCTCATATTATATTATAATCCATCGAGTTAGTTTTTAATGAATATGTGAATTATCTTAAGCATATCCCCCGATAGTGTCTTAACCAAGAGTGTAGCAAAGCCTGTTGTCGTTTACTAGGATACCCCAGTTGAAGCCTAAAACTCATTGTTGGAGTTTTAATTCTTAGTTCTATTTGATCCAGAGATGCCTCTACCTGCTCGTATATAAAAAAGATATATTTCCTAGAAAACCCACATAATATTTTCATTACCAAATATTTTGGATGTTCTTATATACTAATAATCAATGTATATCTTAGGGTAGTGTTTCCTATTCAGAGTTTTTTTTTCTAAATATAGCTTCCGAGGATTGTACTAAACTTTCTCAGATATCAACTGTAACTCCCCAACCAAAGCTACGCAAAATTAGCACATTTTTACATAACATTGGCATGATACTTGGAATCATGTCCTGAAAGGCCGATGAATTTAGTAGCCTTTTAAGTATTAGATACATACAGAAGTTTTACAATACATCATGAAATTAAATAAAACTACATTTATTCCCCTTTGAAAAATCTTATTTACCATAGCCTATTTCTATAGGTTAATTTTAATATACTTTTTTGCATCATGGGAAAAATAAAACACAAGAAAGGGGCGACCTTAGATGCTCATTAAGGATAACAATATAGAGGAACTATCGTAAATAAGAACAAACATTTAAGGAAATTTATAAAAATATAACACAAGACATTTAAACATAAACTTCATCATATTAAGGAAAATATAAATCAAATAATTTCTTTTTGTTATTCAAATGGATATTCTACTAGTGTAATAATCACATTTAATATCAATTGTCAGTTTTATAATGATTTAATGCATAATGCCAGACTTCTTAGCCATATAGTGAAGGAATTGTGCCTAGAATATAAATAAGATTTTTTCACTACCTTGTTCCAAGACAATAGTTTGTCTCATGAGATCTACGGATGCATATGGGAGCTTTAGAGGGCCCCGCCAGTCACTTACTATGTCTAATTCATTCCTCACATGAAAATTTTGAGACATAAAATAAACATTCACTTTAAACCAGCATACGAAATGCCAATAATTTAACCATGTAACATGAATGATATAAAAATAGAACCTCGACAACCAAACGTAACTCATTAAATAAAATATGATAGACTGTATTATAATAAATTAACATCAATCAAGAAAAATGAATGATATTTTAATATATGAAGATAACCAACAAAACTATTTAAAAGAAATACCCCACGTTTTCTTGAAAACATTTAAAAGTATAACTATATATCATGAAGCAATTTAAAATAGATTTTGGAATCAATGTGTCTCATACTAGTTAAATCTTTCAAAATGAATTTTAATTTTAAAATAGTAATTTTAATATAAATATATCCTTAAAACCATTTTTAAAACATGGACATTAATGAAAATGATTTAGAGGAATAAAATTTTAATACATTTAAAATTATATTTTAGTTAGAGTTCCAAACCAAATTATAGATGCGTGAATACAAATAATTGATGTAATCAAAAATTAATAATATCATGACAATAAAGGGATTAATGATATATTATGTCAATGATCTGTATATAATCCAAATATAAGTGAATTGGCACATAACTAAAATGAATCCTCAATGGAATGTAAGTTCAGATGAAATCCCTTATAAAGACTGTATCCTTGGGTTAAGGATAAATCAATGAAATTATGTGTGACAAATAAATATATAATAAATATAATTGGATATTATTTGTAAAACTATCAATGGACACTCACACATATTTCTATAACCACAACACCAATGACATGGATGTTTAACTCAATGAATGAAATCTGAGTTCAGATTACTCTTATCAATTCTATATCGATGACTTGAGAATTTATTAGTGGAGTGATTATGTGTATACAATGAATATCCCCACAAAGGGGAGTGGAAAATATTAAATAAATAAACAAATATTAATTTCACACATAATCTTTGAGTAAAAAAATCAATGAAGTTTGCATAAAACCCTATGATATGGAATCAAAATTTGATATTCCATTACCGATTTGGAGAGTTTCGAAACATACACCCTATAAAATAAGGATATTAAAATGGAGATGTAAGTACTCATAAATTAAATTATATTACATAATGAATACAATCATGTGTAGTACATACGCCACACAATAGGAAATAGTGGCAATATAGCATGAATCTCATGGAAATAAGAAGTGAGATGCAAAACCCTTTACCATGATGTAATAAATTGAGTCATATGAAAAAAAGATAATATCCACAAAGTGAATAAAACAATACCATTAATATAAATATAATCACGATAATATATATCAAATTTCAGTACACAATAGAACACATTCAAAATATATGTGTCAAATAATGGAAATCGCACGGAATTAAAAGTATGATATGAAACCCCTTACCATATACATTTCACTAGTATAGGGTAATTTAACCTCTTATATAATGGTAAAATAATTGATATTAACATATTGAAGTACCAAATACATAAATATGATATCTTATATGATCATCTAATACTGATTTGTTAATATTATTTCGATAGTATCATTGTTTTGGTTGTTAACTGATTAGTTTTCTTTTAAATGCTTGGTTTTGTAAGCCATGATTGTTATAGATATGGTGTATATGATTCATATGAAAAATGATATTATGTTCCTAAACATTATTTTTAAACATAAAATGAAAATTATTCTGGAATTATTATGACGGAGAATGAATATCATCCCGTTCGTGGAGACGGTAATCCGTACGTATGCACGAGCGACAATATCATTATATTGATTTTGAAATCATATGCAATTGGATGGTATATCATATATACTGAATAATTATCATGTTATATTTATTATTTACATATTTTATACACATTACTATACCCATAAAAATAATGAAGTGCTTGAATAACAAACTACAACATGACGTGGTGACGGTAAGCCGTACGTACGGACGTATGGTGACATTGTCATTTATATGTTAGATAGATTACCATATATTGTTGTACCATATTTATAATAACATCACAGTATGTAGAAGCTACTATATTTACGATATTGGTATGGAAACAAAAAAGAATGAGGATGTTGATGAAGAAAAGATCTTGAAAGATGGTGGTGAAATTATTACAACTTCCTTGTGTGTTTCCATTTGAGTTGATCAAATGGGATCCTTATATTGGATTTTGGATTAAAGTAAGGACACATGGTCTATTTTAGAGATGATGGGAGGATATTTGGGTTGGGTTTGGCCAAGAAAAATGACATTTGAGGTGTGAAATTAAGAGAAGTGGAAGTACCCTTTTATAAGAGAGGTGAGGATCACTTTAGGAAAACGTCGAAATATTACTTTATAATAAAATAATTTTAGATTAATAATGGATATAAAAATATTTATTTTGTAGATAACGTGTATATGTGTCGAAAACCTCTCAAAACATATGTTTTATACATGTTTAGTTTACCATTTTAACCTTATCTTTTAGATTTAAATAATAGTTAAATAGTTTAACTTTTACCATGTCTTCTTGTATTTCTACACTATATGGTTAATAAACATACTATAACAATTCAAGAGAATCCAAATTGGTACATTAATGACATATGTAATATTATTTAATTCCATTGGCTGAACCTTATATTTTTTAGAATATTATATCCAACAATAATATAGAAGTTGTTTTTAAAAATCATTTATTTTAATTTTGACATTATTTAGTATTTGGTTTTTGGGAAACTTATAATATCATGATTACATAAAAAAATTATTTAATTAACCTTAACAATTCAAATAAACCTATAAAATTGGTGGAATTCATCAAAAGTATAAAATTTCATTTATTTGTAAATTTATAATATAAATTATTTTAATCTTCCATTAATAAGCTAAATACTACATCATAATTATATCATTAATTTATTTAATTATATAAATTCTAAAAATTATTAATAAAATACCATTACATATAAAATATATTTAGCTTTCTAATTAATATTTATAGTCAAAATTGTCTTATCTATAAACCTTTATTAAAAATTTGTTTTTTTAAACATTGAATTTAACTCTTTTAACTCTTCTTTAAGTAAAATAATAATAAATGACCTAATCTAATCCCTGAGGACCAAAGAGTGTCATATTTTATTACTAATGTTATTTTTCATCGAATTACACTTATAAAATAGTATAGGACATGTTTTATGTTAATAATAATAATATAATTTTACCCTTAATTATCCAATTTACTTTTAACTACGGTAAATAAAAACCAAAAATTACTATTTTACAAAAAATATGTTAATCTTATTAAACCAAATTTTACATACTTATGTCAAATATGTCTCTGAGAGTTTTTAAATTCAACTAATAGAAGTAGTAAAATTATGTTTTATGCAAATTTTCAAAAGCTCCTTGAAGGTGGGTAAAAGAAGGTAAAATGTTCAACATAATTTTATACATATAATTTATTATAAAATGATTCCAATTAATTAAATTGAACATAAATATGTATTATATATATTTTTTACTTAAAATAATATTAAATATAATAAATTATTATTTAAATAAAAATTCTGTTTAAAACTGTAACGTAGCGTTTTTCATTATTCAACAGAAATTGAATGTTTGACAAAAATAAAAAAAATCACCCTAAGATAATTTTAATATTATGAATTAAAATATGATTTATATTTTACCAAATTAAAAACATAGAAGTTTTATTAATTAATTCAAAATTAATATCCGTTGTTGAAACTGAATAGCAGGGTTTTAAAACGTAAACACTATCAAAAGATTGACACGTGTTTATGTCATGTTTAAATGTTAAATTAGTTATAATGAAATAAATTTTATTAAATGGTAATATTATAATATAATTATACTTCCAAGCGATTCAAATTCATAATTTAACCCCATAAATTATTTCTATTAATGAAGTTGTTTTCAATTAAAATTTAGTACTTTTTAGTATTCATCAAAGTATTAAAGTTATCTGAAAAGTACAAAAAATTTATTCAAAATAAATTTTAATGTACTTATTCTAATGAAGAAGTTAATTTCATTAAATTGAATATATAAAAGTGTCAAGTAATGGTTTTAAAAATGTTTTTCCATTACAAGTTAATAAAATTGCATTTTTTCAAAATACTTCTTTTATCTCAAAAAATGAATTTGTTATTATATTATGTCTAAGAAACAAAAAATATGGACTGTAAAATTATACGGAGTATATTAGAATCAAAATTAAGTTAATACTATTCATAACCACTTTTGAATTACTAGTTTGGTAAGTCGTGGTGTGCTCAAACTTGGTGTTGCGTGTAGCGCAAGCTATTGAATTGCATTAACGATAATAACATATAATGTAATCTTAGGGTGTAAAAAATATATTCAGATTCTTATGAGGAAAAACATTTGATTTCTAATTGATGTCAATATTACCGCAGTTGTTTCATTTGCTGGTAATTAACTTAAAAAATAAGATCCTATGAAACAATAATCTTAACGGGGAACCACATGATCAGAAAAATAAAATATAGTTTGTTGAAATCATGACACCTTTAATAATATGTGGCACATTATTTATATCCTAGGTCATTAATCTTTATCATAATGTGAAATACGTCATGATGGGTATTTAATATTTTTATATTGTTCGAAGTGTATACCCTAATAATTTAAAATCATGAGTGAAACAAGTCTTTTTCTCGTGCAGCAGGTGATGATGAAGACTAGATCTGTGAATGCTTTTTGGATTTATAACCTCCTTGGTATCTCTTTTCCTTAGAAAAATTCACTTTTACTATTGATAAATAAAATAAATTTCTTCTAAAAAACAATCCCAATCCTTTAACAAAATTCGAGGACATTTTTCGACACATTTACCTAACCATTGACTTATATTTAGTCATTTTCATATAGATTTTCTTAAGTGTTTATAATATTATTTTAAAATGGTCAACTAAAAAACTACTTTCATACAAACTATAGAGACCCAAGTTTATAATACAAATATATTACAGAATTTATGATGAATAATCACAACATTAGATGAACTAATGCCTAAGGGCCTTAATAATTTCGTGTCTTTAGAAACTAGGAATCAAAGACAGATAGTTCTTTGGTAAACCACATAACCTCACACATTGTTATTCATAACTATAAACCTTCCTAGAAATACCATAATTAATACATTTATTAATAACCTATGGAATGGAAACATAATACATGGGTTATGTTAGTTTCTCAAAAAGGAAAATTAAGGTTTACACGTATGCATAATCAGAACATAGTGGTTTGAGAATATGTTGTTAATAGTTTAAAATAATACCCAACATATCATAGATCGTAATATTAATTAATCGAATAAAGATAGGATGTTTTGAAGGCATAAATCATATAGTAATCAACAGACATGTTCTGAGAGAGTTTAACATTCTTATAAGAAATTGATTTTTTATTCACATAAGAATTGAAAATTATTTCCATATTAATAAATGATTATTTCCTTGTATTCCATAGTTTAATGACTTAACTCACTAAACTATAACAGTAGTCAAGGCTCACTCCCATGATCATCATTGCAGAAAATCCCCCTTCTTAAATTGGGGCCAATCCATATTCCACTCCAATATAAATCAATATGAAAAAGTAATTAATATTGCATAGTAAGTAATACAAGTATCACCCATATTATAATGAGAACAATATTTATTAGTTACAAATTATAATAAAGCATTAATAATATCATTATCTATTAAATGAAATTGGATTAAAAATTATTTCATTAGATATTAACCATTATAAAAGAAAAAAGTGGAATAAACTTTTCAACATTTTCTCACAGCATAACCCGTGAAAAAATATACAGGTTTATTAAGAATGTTATCATGGTAGTACTTATTGATGAGATATGGGTTTCAATAAATTATTTCCATCAAAAAAAATATATAGAATTAATATTAATGGTTTCCTTGGTTAACATCCCTTGTAAATCATAGTTAACATTAGTATTTGTCAACTTCTTTGGAAAAGGATTTTTATCATTCATTTAAAAAATTTATGATAAAAATATACAATCCCCATAGAAATATGATTTCAAAAAATATATATTAGGAAAATATTTTTAATTGGAAATAGCCTAGAAAAGATATAACATAATCATAAATTAAATAATTTTCATGTCAGTGAAAACTTCTATTCATATCATTCAAATTATATAATATTCCTTCAATATTTATAGATAAAACTAATTGGGAATTGTTTGAAAAAAGATGTTAATATTCCATTTAAAAAAATAAAATTGGGATAAAAATGTATTTTAAAAATCATTGGAAAATTATAAGACCTTTTTTAGAAATTTTTTATTAAACAAGGTTTCTAATGGAAGCAGATTTTGGAATGAAGAGATAATTAATGTTTAATTTTTATAAAAATATCTATATTATATTTATTAAAAAATAGTTGAAAATTAATATCAGCACAAGAATTTTATTTAATTTCTATAAGATAATTTAAATTATTATTTTATTCAATTATTTATATGAACATTTTAATGATGGAAACGTAATAAGAATCAATCCCGATAAATGGTGAGATAGTGAATTAAAATCACGTACACTTTTGTAACATTGAATTTTAATCCACATGAAGGAATATAATAATATAGAACTCATAACATCTGAAGGAACACAAAATTAATTATATTATTTATCATATAGGATATCTATACATGTCATGATATTATATAGATTCCTAGCATAATGTAGGTCCCAAAGAATGAAAATTGAATAAAAAATACCTTACCTCAAGTATCGACTTCCGTTTTTCAAGATCAAAATTCATGTATAATAAAAATATATCTATTATAAATTGGTTATACAACCAAATTTCTATATATCATAACATATATTATTTTATTATGTGCTTTTATGACTTGTTTGTTAACTATTCAATGTTAATGTCTTGTTTTTGGTAATAATATCTTCTTTTTCATGTATGAATTGACTAATTTTTTTTTCCTTTTTTAGATAATGGTTCCTCATCTAAAAGAAGTAAAACATGATATAAATATCATATATATTCATTATATATTAATTTTTAGTTATAAATAATTGTTTTCTTGAATGGATATGAAAAATAATATTCATGGAAATGGTAGGTCGTATATATGCATGAATTCCATTTACATAGGATTCATGGATTGAAATTAATAATGTTAAATTATACATGATAATTAGGAAATAATTTTCCAATATATGTTAAATGATTTCAATAATCTCTTTCTTAATGACTTTAATATTAAGCAAGGAAGAATCTAATTTCATCACATTATGGTAGTCTTCGGTGTACACTAGTGACATTTTTGGGTCAACAAAAACTAGAATGTGTGATTGTATGTGATATATGATATTTTTCAAGGTATTATAAAATCATAATAATAATAAATTTACTTTTAATTAATTTTTATAACAATCCATGATTGATTGTAAAGGTAAAATGAATGTCATCTATTCATGAGGCAGTAGTCTACTATATACAGAGACAATGATTTTGTAGCTCATTTAATATAAGTTGGGAATGATTAAAATAAATACCATAATTTAAAAATATCTAAATTTATGGATGATAATTTGGTTATTATATAAACAATAAATAGTGATAATTTTAAAAGGTGTAGGAGTAAGTAAAATAAATATTCCTATTGATGAACATTACCTCTTCTTCAGGTATATTCATCATGTTTGCACGAAAAGCCTTCCGGGAAAGTTATATATACATCCTAAGTCTTTTAGGTTTATAGAGGGTATTTTTGAATATATATGGAAGGTAAATATCAGTAAATATGTTTTCGTGGGTTTAATCTAATATGAAAATGGGCGGCCTTTAATAAGTCACGTGAGAGACACACATTTAAATTTTTTTTTTAAATAATTCCACCCTCGATTTGTTCATATTCCATGGTTTAAAAAATGGATCATTCCTGATCCTAAACAATATAAGTTCAAATTATTGTCAATAATGGTGTGATTAAATTTTTTTAGCTCGTTATAACTTTTATGTTTTAATTTTAACCCTTATTAAACACATTTTTCATTAATTGTTATAAATAATTTAAATAGTTTTTACAATTCATTTGTGTAAAAAATTAAGATAAACGTAAAATATAATATTGATTATTATGAATAAGTATTTTTAATTAATTTTTCCAATAACCCATTCACATAATCACTGATATTTTATTTTTAAAATAACCTCATAGACGTGAGATGAATATCTGTGTTTAATGTTTAAATGTTCAAAAGGCTGAATTTTTTTTATATCAAACATCAACTTTAATATTATTCCAATGACATAAATTGGATTATAGAATGAATAATTTTTCTAATTTCATAGAAAATATCATTTTAAAATGTAATTTATCATTAAATTAAATACTCAAATAGGCATTTTTATATAAAAAATTTGGAATTTTCACTATTCATCGTAAAAATCAAATAATGCAGAAAAATAAAATAAATACACCCAAATATATTAATGTCATGATTATATAAAAAATATTTCTATTTAAAAAATTAATTTTAAAATGATGATAAAATTTTAATTATATTAATGTTCATAAAAATTAAAAAAATTATGGTGAAAATTTATTTTTCAATCCAATAAAGACTTTACCCAAAATTATGCACGTTTTTATCAATATGATTTTTTATTCAAACCCATTATAAATTATATATATATTATTTATCCCTATTCATATCACTGTGTTTAATTTCTTGATTATAAGGGTCGTTTTTAAATAACTATGTTTCTAATATATCCTGGTTTGTATGAACTGTATGTTTTGTGTAGCTAAAGCTAATCTAGTGTTGTATTTTTTAAAATCTTAACTTTGTATCATGTGTAATAAATGATTAATTTTTAGTTTTAATAACACAATATTACAATGAAAATATATTTATTTGAATGAAAATAAATCAGGAAAATGTTTATTATTACAGAATGCTAAACTATGGGCATGTTTTTTAGTAGTAAATCTACTTTCTCTCTACATAAATTCCACAACCATTTATATATTGAATCGAATGAGATATAAAAACAAAAAAGTACTCATAAACATATACAACAAATCCATGCTACATTTTTGCTTGGATATTTTCCTCTTTAAAACTCTACACTATATCATCTATGTTTCTTCTATAGAAAACAATTCTAAATATACATATTTTAAATGAAAAAAATAATGTAATATTCAACTTCTTTATCATGTCAAGATAAAAATAAATTAAAATCTATAAGTGTTATTCAATTATTATTATCATAAAATTTAATTTCATAAATAATTTTCTATTTATAAAAACTGTAAGGACAAAGGCATAAAACATTATATAATTTATAGTTTTTAAAAAATAATCATGATTGTAACTTTTTTTTAATGTTAAGGGTTAGTGTTTTCTCGAAATAATTCATATATCTTACATAAAAAACCCATATATTAAAAATTTGTCACTTCCAATATATTATATTAGGATCCCCCATTATATATGATATATTAGGACCACTAATCATATAATTTGTTTCTGGAACACCAATTGTTATATGAAATGATCATGTACTACATAATGAAGAAAAAATCACAAATATTTCAACATTTCCCGAGAAATACCATTAAATACTCTTATGAATAAATAAAAAAACATTCTATTTTTACATAAAATTAATTATAAATATCAATTTATTTCAAAAAAGTACACAATGTAAGAATGTCAAAAAAAATTTGTAAATGATTGTTTTTTAAAATAAACATAAATAATTATACAATAATATTCAGAGAAAAAAAGTCCTGATAGATTTAAATTCCATGAATGTCATAATATTTAAAATAATGATCCTTTTACACCCTCAGTAATAGAATATCATTCCAAAAATGAAAATATATACATTTTTGAAAACTTTAATTAGTTTAAGATATTGGTATAAATTATAAAATATTTTATTTTATATACCTAAAATAACATTCATAAATAATTTTATATAGCACAATTATGTAGGTAAAGTAGAATAAGAACATAAAAACCTTAAAAATATGGTCTTAAATAAAATTTATTCATGTTAAATACTATTTTGTATTGTAGGTTCTTTAATATAAAAATAATAATAAAATAATATTTATTTACAATATTAATATCCTTTTTCCAGTCCAATAAAAATTTAATGTATATTTTATTTCATTCATGACCTTGTTTTAGGTATTTACGTAATCCTTTATGTTTATGTTATATATTTTGTAGAAATTTTTTGAATAGTCCCTAAACATATATAGTTGTATTATTGTGGTCAATGGGATAATTTTTAATCCTATATAAAATCATTATAATTATATTATTATATTTTTAAAACATTAAATATTAATTTATACTTCCACCAAAGTAATAGATGAAAAATCATTCACATTGCTTTGTTGAATTGTATGTCAAAACACACACATAAATGGAATTATCATTTTTTAATGGATGAAAATTTAAAAATATATATCATATATAAAATTTAAAGAATAATAATAATGTCATAATTAGCGTATATGTTAATTAAATCCACTATAATATAATTCCTTTATATATGGTGATTTTAAGGTATAATATATCTTCACGGAGGTGCTGATACCTACATTCAAACGAGTGATGTTTTTATTTCCTATATGAGGGATGATGAGATTAAAAATGTGTTTACAATGATCATAATAATATCTCAAAATGAAAAAAAATATTGTATTATTTTGGTTGAATTGAAATTATAAAATAAAATAAATTCATATGTTAGAGATATTTTACTGTTATATCGTATAGTTTTAATTTTGTGTTATGCGTTTTACATTATAGGGTAGACAAATACTAACTACAGTTACTATTCAAATGGTACAAAATAAAAGTGGTATATTTTATTAATATGGACCTTTTAATTAAATGTGGAATAAAATTATCTATATAAAATTTTTATAAGTGGAGGGAATCAATATTAATTTAAATTTGTAAAATTTTATGAAAAACACTTCTTAGAAAAATAAGTTTCTTATCCCAATAAATTAATTATAAAAAACATTGGTTTAATGGGGATATTTATGAACATAATTAGATTATTTAGAGTTAACTAAGACTTTTGTTACATTAATATCAAATTTAAAACATAATTATAATTTTAAATCACATAATTTAATGAAAAAATATGATATGTTTAAAAAAAATATCTTTCACTTTTCACATAAAAATAATCATTCTACAAAAATTCACAAAAACGTATTCTAATGTAATTATAAATTATCATTTTTTAAAAAAATATTAAAATATATAATATAAAAATTATTATTTAATGAAAAATAGTTTATTAAGAGTAAATTTATTTTCTCTATGATTGTAAAATTATATTATTTTGTTAATTATGTTATCATTATAATATATAATTCATGAATATTAAGAAATAATGAAATTGATTTACTATTTCTTATTTAGTATCATGAATTATATCCTTTCAAAATTGAATCTCTCTCATCCCCATTAGTTTAATTGAACTATCCCAAAATAATTCTCCCATGATTATAGCATGACCATGAGACCCAATTAATTCAACAAACTCCATCAGTATAGTATGGTATAACAAATTTTCTTAGCTAACATAACCTAGTGGGACATCATATCTAGTCCACACAAAAATCCATACTATGTAATGCACTTATCCTGACAAATTCAAAGTCATATTAGACTTTCACGATGTGTATAAAATGTTGGTGAGAAATCATAATACACAATATATTAAAATTCGTATATCACGTCTCCCAATGTTCACCATCACAAGAAATAATCCCTCCTAAAATTCTATTTACATCACATGAAATATAAAACACACCCCTAGGGTTATTATAAATCCCCATAATAAAAAAGGTAAACTGACTAAATGATATGACTAATGTCATGAAGCTACACATTTAATTTTAGGTCCCTATATGATTGGAGCTACACATTTAAGCATTCTTTTCCTTGAGAAGTGATCATGATGGGTGACCTTCTAGTAAGTTTCCATGCTTGTCTGTTCATGATGAAAACGAAGTATACAATGAATATCTGTTGTCAAATGAAGACATCTATTAGTATTGTATCCATGTTAATTTTGGGTGTATAGGGTATTAGTGGGCTTTACTTTTCACATTGGTATTAGAGTAGAATCTCATCCTTATGTGCGTCAGAAAAACTTTTCGGAGATGTTTTGTACACAATGAGGAAGTTGTGTTCAATGGGGTGGGGGTGTAAATGTAAAAATATAATTTTAAAGGGTTAAATAACTAAATTATTTGACTCATTTCGACATGGTTCACATTTAGTTTTGTGAGCCTACACGAATGTAAATGTACAGTTAACCATGCCTAGAATGAAATAATGATAATAGTGGGTGACCTTCTGGGATGTTATTTCCCATGGTGTGTGATACTGAAGAAAATGATCACTAAAATGAAGTTGTGTTGCATGTGGAAAAAAATCACCAGTCTTATGTCCGGTTAAGAAACCTAGGTGGTCAAAAATGTTGGGACCACATGTCTATAGGAAAAATGGTGTTACCGGTCAGTCTAGGACCTGAAAACCATGTTATATTAGGGTTTTGTGATATCAGTGTGGCCTAATTGTTAGATACATAATCAATTTAAAGACAAACATATCCCCCTTCATGTTAAAATATAAATAAGGGGATAAAAAATTCCTCAAGAACATATAGATAATTTAGATAATACCCTAAGGATACATATAACCTTTAATATAAATATTCATTGGAATGAATTTTCTTACGTAATGGTTTGAGATCCTATTTCAAACACTTCATTATAATCTAATAGGTGATATTTTTTTTAAACATATTCAAAATCATTTTTCATAAAAAAAATAGATTAAAACCTCCAAAAACTAAAAATAATTCATTCCATTAATCCCATAAAAGCTTCAATTTTGATTATTTATTTATATCATGATAGAAATGTATTTATATTTCATTAGAACATAAATGTTAATTTAAAATTTTTTATTTCAATAATATTAAAACATATGTCATTTTAAGAACTATATTAATTAAGTTGAAAATATCATTCTTGGTTCTAAAACCATATTCACCAACATTATTTCATGACCCAAACTTTTTCATAAGGCATAAATCCCAAAAATTCACTTAGTCATTCCATTAAATAATTATCATCACAAAAAAAATAAATTACAATTAGTCAGACCACGTAAAAACAATCTGCAATAAAAAAACACATTAAAAACATTTCATAATCCAACCAAAACACAACATATGGGTTTAATTTTAGTAATTAAAAATAATAAATTATCATGAACAATATGTGATGCCATTTTAGGAATGTTCTCATTAATATCTTCCATAGCTCAATGTCACTCTTGTAGAATGTCATCCAATATGATAGTGAATGATTCAACTAGCATTAAGGGATGATAATGAATCCCTTAAAAGAATACTCACAATGAATAAAACACCATAATAACAGAATGTAAAACCCGATATCTTATAGGGTTCATAGTAGATATAGAAAAAAAACATTAGGGAATATGGGTTTGAAAAAATTCAATATTGGGATTAACATGAATGAATCCATATAAAATGAATCTATAGTGTCTTCATAATATATTGAATGAATATGGGAACCTCAAAAGGTTCACCATAGATTAGATTAATTAGATCTAGATAATACAAATTTATTTTTCCTTTTAAAATCAATGATTAATTTTTGAAAATTCACTTTTATATGATTCTCGGACACTAACATGGTTTAGCCACATTATTTTGTAAAATGTGTTCCAATAATGAATTTGTACTACCTCAAAAAAACATCACACACATTCCGCTCTTTATCAACATGGTTGATTACCCATGTGGTGACCATGTCAAAAGGGAATTCCCCATTGTAGATCCATATTAGATTCTATTCGAAGGTTCTATCTAACATTTTGTGATTTGAGGGACAAAAAAACTAGTGGGAATGTAATGTTATTCAAAAAAAAACTATGATTCACCTAATTGATGCACTGCACAATTATTACATACCATAAAAATTTAAAATGAAATAGAATCCCCCCTGAATGTCCAGCAACACTTTTTTTCTAAATTGTGCACCCAAATCCATGCATAAAAAAATCTATAGAATTAAAATAATTCCAATAATTCAATAATATAAATTTCTCTTAAAATATAAAATAAAATCTAAAATGAAATTAGGTGATTCAAACTCTTCATTATTCCACTTTTGTCCAATAATTTTCCTATTTTATTTGAAAATAACCTAAACCTTGCATAGTCTCTTAACATGTAATGAGTTGACCAGGCCTGCCAACAAAAAACAAATATAGTGCTAATGATAAAAAAATTAAGCATCAATTATTTAAATATAAAAAACATAATGTCTTAGAAACCACGTGGGACTTTTTCTAAATTATTTTTCATAATTAATGATACATGAATCTAATATAATAGAGATTGATCATATGTAACCATAGCATTTGGAAATTACACAAATATTTTAACAATATGTGATCTATTACGCCCCAAGCTCGCTTATTCAGACTCAGTGCTTAATACTTTTGTGTAATTTTTTTTAAAAGGGACATAACAATTACACAACACTTGAATAAAATGAGGTCCTTTTACCAGTCTTTGTTCTGTAAGATTAGTCATAACCTTACATTTATCAAAGCTAATTAAAATAAAACAATTTTCCACTATGCTTCCATGTGCGCAACATTAAATATTACCAACTCTAGATTTCAAGAAAACCATTGAAAAAAAAATTCATAAACGTAGGGTGAGAACAAAAGATGTCGGGTAAGGTGTTTTGAAAACCTTTGATAAATATATTTTTTAAATATCACATTAATAATACATTTGAAATGTTCAACTAGGTATACATTTGTAAAGTAATGCTTTGATAATTAATTATATTTCAAAAATGCTTTTAAAACTATTCCAGTGATTCAATTCAAAATATTAAGCAAGATCTTAAAAACAAAACAACTGTGTCCACTCAAAACATTGAAGGCTATCTTGGGCCTACCAACTTGAGGGATGGATTCACTATCTAATTCCCTATCATATTTACAAAGTTCGTTTACAGATTTTTATAAAACATGTTTGTATTAGCATTCCTTATATACATATTATTTTCAATGGTGTTTTAGTTTCAAAACTTTATTTATAATCATGCTTGGTACAAATAAAAAAACTAATATTTAGTAAGAATTATGACTTTGTATGATCAAATCTCATGATGCATGATTTTTCTTAAACACATGGATGTTAATTCAACATCCATGTACTTGAAATTTCAAAGAAATATTTATTAAATTTTACTTTATACATAAAGGTATAAACTGGTCACAATAGTGAACAAATAGTTAAAATAAATCAATAATAATGGATAATTATGTGTATGCAGAAAAATTATCAAAGAAGCATTTCATAAATAAAAGCATGCTGTTATATGTACTTATGTTTTAAGGAATGTGAATTTAAGTACATACAAATATACACAAAATTATATAAAAGGATTTTGTATATCAAAATCAAAGCAAAATAAACTCTTGCAAACTTTGTTCGCATCCAGAACATTAATTAATTATTCATATGAATCTTTAAAAAACACAAAATAGACTAGGAATATAACCGTGTATACATAAAAATATATACAAGGGTTTATCATATAAAAATTTACCAGCGTAAACCCTATATAAATTCATTGCAACACCTTTAAAACTAATTTTTAATAAAAATAGAATCCATACTATATATATTTTGAAACAAATATATAATTATCCTTTCTTGAAACAAATTTTAATTAAATAAAAATGTTTGTTTTTTTGAACAAACCCATAAGTAATCATTGAAGAAGAAAGTAATTTGATAAAAAATTAAAATCCCACGTCATCATGTCTTTTCAAATTGAGAAAGCTAATTTTCATTCATGATCATTTCCAACGGATTTACAAGAAGTATGTTTAATCATTTAAAATTCGTATAAATAGAAACACGTGCATAATTTGTCACAAGTTATAAGATATGGCCATAACTCATAATGTTATTGACATAAATGCGTGCAATAAGACTGATTCACATAAAATAATAATAATGAATTATGAAAACTACAAAAAATAATGGTATTCCACATAAGATCAAAATTTTATATGATGAAGGTTTTCAAACCCCTTAATTATTTATATAAATGAAAGGAATTTCTTTAATTTTTTTTAACTAATGCAAATAAAAATGGAACTACAAAGATAGTATATGAAAAATAAGTAATCCCTTAGTAATTTTTTGAATGGCAAGGATCTCAACGGTGTGGGAGAGGTGTGTGTTTTAATGAGGGGAGTGTTATATTTTTATAGATATTAGACCTCTACATACGAAATGTGGTATTGTTAAAAATTAATTCTGGATGATGGATTTTGAGATAAATTTCTTTAATCGATAAGATCACGTCATTGTAGGTTTTGTCGGTGTTTAAATGTTTTTTTTGTCATTGTAACGTATTCATTCAAGCCAATCATTTAAGGAAATGGGCCATGGGTGAGTGAGATAGCACTACCTTCACTCGAGAAGAAAACTGGCATTAGAAAGATATCCTTGTTTTACCAGTTAGAAGATGGCAAAAAAAATTTAGATGGGAAGGAAATCCACGGTCGAGATATAAACTGATCGGAGTGGGAAATATGGTCCATTAATGATATCAATGGTTCATAGTATAATTCATATCTGAAATTGAGATCAACGGCTTGAAGGAGGAGTTCCACGTTCGGCGGGATGTGGAGATGGGGATGTGCCGGAAAAAGTCAGATGGCGTGGTCTATTTTGAAAGTCACGACCCACATTGATTGATTTCAAATATTTTATTTAAATATCAATTTTTTGATATATTGTATTCTGATTTTCATTTAATAGATTAGATATAAAAATGAATGTTAGATTGTAACAACCATATATTAATATATTTCTCATATTAATATCTTAAGAAGATATGCAATAGTAATATTTTCATAAATATCCAAAATATATTTATTTAAATATTTAAAACATTATTATTTTTGTTATTATTTTTATTATTATTTTACTCATAGAATAATTTATTAAATATTTTTAAACATTGTTTATTACATAACAATATTCAAATCAATATTGTTCCCATTTATTTATTTTATATCAACTATTATCATATTCCATTTCTAAATTTTAATTTAAAACCTATAATGGAGAGTTTTTATAACGGTTAGATACAACTTTTATAAATACCAATGACTAAGGGTCATTCAAACACATAGGAAATTTATATCGTGACACTCACACCACTGTTTTCAGAGATGGTTTTATATGATCCTCTTGTTTTTAGATTCATTGCTATTGTTCTTGCTATAACGTTTGTGCTTCTGTCAGATCCAAAATATGATAACCATTCGATCGGCATCATTGTGTATCTCGATGTTCTTCCAATTGTTTTATTATCGATATCAGTGGGGTTAATGGGTATGTTCTTGTGTGTCAAATATGTATTCTAGTTTTTGTATAAATAAAGTGCTTACTAAGTATATTTCTGTGTTCATAAATTTATGTATTTTATTTCATTTTGGAATGTTGACAAAAAATAAAACCGACTCGTAAACCTAGGGTGTTATATTCTCCCCCACTTAATTGAATTGCTCCCTCACAATTAATTTACACTTATCACTATTAATTCCCATCTATTCTGAGACTCACATGAGTTCCCAAAGGTTTGTACAGTTGTCTTCCATGTTTGTCATGTCTTTCTATGAGATTAAAGATCATATTGGATTCTAAATCTTCCACTTCATTCTCCCAAATGAAACTAGAAAAAGTGGGGTTGTATGGATATTGGCACCAGAAGACAGTCCTCAAGGAATGATAATCAAAATAGTATCTGATATGTTCATCCTGAATATTATTTCTATAATAAATTCACATTGCACTGTCATCAAAATTTTCAAAGTCATCATAAATTCATCATGTGAAGAAAAAGCTTAAAATTTGACACATATAAGATACGCAAAGATTCCCTTCGTCAGTTACTCTTTAAAAAGTTGAAATTGATTCTTACTGCTCAAACATGGTAAAGAATCTAAAAAGTCCTTCATAATATGCCCATCAGCGTCTATTGAATTGATGTTGGATCTATCTGATATCTTCGAAGAAGAAACCAGAACCATGATGAAAACGAAGTATATTAAGTGTGATTGATATATTTTAAAATCGTTTACAAGAATATTGCATGGCTTTATAGGGCTCATATTATTCTTTGCATGATTTTTCCTTGATCATAGCAAGTAGTTCATCCAGAAGGCCTATGATACTTGTTTGAGTTCTCCTTCATTCTATCTGAAAATTACAATGAAGAATGTTGACTGAGAAAGGACATTCAATATGTCAAAGGGTTCTAAATTTCCAGAGTTATCTAGACCATGCCACTGATACCAATTATAATGCTCCGAGCCCGCTCTTTTGGACTCGGTGTTTAAAAATGTTGTGTAATTGTTTTTATAAAAAGGGACATAACAATTACACAACAATTTAATAAAATGAGGAACATTTACTGGTCTAGGTTCTAGAAGATTAGACATAACCTTAAATTGAGCATAGTTAAATAGAATAAAACAATTTTCCACTGGGCTTCCACGTGAACTACATTAAAGACGACCAACTCTTGATTTCAAGGAAACCTGTGAAAAAATATTTTAAAAACATAGGCTGAGCACAAATGATGACCAGTAAGGTGATTTGAAAACCTTGGATAAATCTATTTTTTTTAAAATATATCTTTGATAATATATTTTAAATGTTCAACTATATATACATTTGTAAAGTAATGCTTTGATAATTAATAATATTTTAAAAACACTTTTAAAACTAATCTAGTGATTCAGTTCAAAATATTAAGCAAGCTCCTAAAAACAAAACAGTTGGGGCCACTCAAAACATTGAAGCCTATCTTGGGACTACCAACTTTAGGGATGGATTCACTATCCTATTCCCTATCATATTTAGAAAGTTTGAGTAACAATTTTTATAAAACATTTTTGTATTTGCTTTCCTTATATACATATAATTTTTACTGGTGTTTTAGTTTCGAAAATATATTTATAATCATGCTTAGTACAAATAAAAAACTAATCTTTACTAAGAATTATGACTTTGTATGATCAATTCTCATGATGCATATTTTTTCATAAACACATGGAAGTTAATTCAACATCCACGTACATGAAATTTAAAATAAATATTTAATAAATTTTACTTTATACATGAAGGTATAAACTGGTTACAATAGGGAACATGTAGTTAAAATCAATCAATAACAATGGATAATTGTGTGTGCACAAAAAAATTATCAAAGTAGAATTTATTAAATAAAATCATACTGTTATATGTACTTATGTTTTAAGTAACATGAATTTAAGTACATAAAAATATACAAAAAATTATATAAAAGGATTTTGTCTATCAAAATCAAAGCAAAATGAACTCTTGCAAACTTTGTTCACTTCTAGAACAATAATTAATGATTCATATGCATCTTTAAAAAAACTAAAAATAGACTAGGAAATTATCTGTGTATAAATAAAAATATATACATCAGTTTTTCATATAAAAATTTACCAGCATAAACCCATATAAATTCATTGCAACGCCTTTAAAACTAATTTTTAATAAAAATAAAATCCATTCTATATATATTTTAAAAAATATATATAATTCTCCTTGAAAAAAAAATTAATTAAATAAAAATGTTGATTTTATTTTGAAGAAGCACGTAAGTAAATATTGAAGAAGAAAGTAATTTGATAAAAAAATTAAAATCCCACATCATCATGTCTTTTCCAATGGAGAAATATAATTTTCAATTATGATCATTTCCAACGGATTTACAAGAAGTACGTTTAAGAATTTAACATTCATATAAATAGAAACACATGCATGATTTGACAAATGTTATAATATATGGCCATAACTCATAATTCTATTGACATACATGCATGCAATAAGACTGATTCACATAAAATGATAACAATGAATTAAGAAAACTACATAAAATAATGGTATTCTACATAAGATCAAAATTTTATATGATACAGGTTATCAAACCCATTTATTATTTAAGTAAATGAACGAAATTCCTTTATAAATAATTTGTTAAACCAATGCAAATAAAAATGGAAGAGCAAAGATAGTATATGAAAAATAAATAATCCCTTACTATTTTTTTAACGGCAAAGATCTCAACGGTGCGGGCGAGGTGTGTGTTTTTAAGAGAGGACAGTTATCTTTTTATAGATATAAGACCTCTACATAAGAAACAAGGTATTGTTAAAAATTAATTCTGGATGATGGGTTTTGAGATAAGTTTCTTTAATCGATAAGATCACGTCATAGTAGGTTTTTTCGGTGTTTTACTGTTTTTTTGTCATTCTAACGGATTCGTTCAAGCCAAGAATTTAAGGGAATGGGCCCTGGGTTAGTGAGACAGCACTACCTTCACATGAGAAGAAAACTATCATTAAAAGTTTTTCCTCATTTCGACCAGGTAGAAGATGAAGAAAATGCTTTAGAAGGGAAAGAAATCCACAGTCTGGATCTAATCTTATCGGAGTGGGAAATCGGGTCAGTTAATGATATCAACAGTTCATGGTATAAGGAAGATCCCCAAATGAGATCGACGGCTTGAAGGAGGAGTGCCACATTCGGCAAGATGAGGAGATGAGGATGCGCCGGAAAAAGCCAGATGGCGTGGTCTATTTTGAAAGTCGTGACCCTCATTGATTGATTTCCAATATATTATTTAAATATGAGTTATTTGATTTATTGTATTCCTATTTTCATTTAATATATTAGATATAAAAATTAATGTTAGATTGTAACACCCATATATTTATATATTTCTCATATTAATATCTTAATAATATATGAAATAGTAATATTTTCATATATATCCAAAATATATGTATTTTAATATTTAAAACATTATTATTATTATCATTATTATTATTATTTTACTCTTAGAATTATTTATTAAATATTTTAAACTTTGTTTATTGCATAACAATATTAAAATCAATATTGTTCCTATTTATTTATTTTATATCAACTATTATCATATACCATTTCTAAATTTTAATTTAAAACTTATAACGGATAGTTTTTATAACAGTCGGATAAAACTTTTATAAATACCAAATTCTAAGGGTCGTTCAAACGAACAAGAAAATTATATCGCGACGCTCACACCACTGTATTCAAAGATGGTTTTATATGGTCCTCTTATTTTTAGTTTCATTGCTATTGTTCTTGCTAAAACGTTTGTTCTTCTATCAAATCCAATAGATGATAACTATTCGATCGACATCGTTTTTTTTCTTGGTGGTCTTCCAATTGTTTTATTATCGATAGTAGTGTGGTTAATGGGTTAGTTCTTTTGTGTCAATGATGTATTCTAGTTTTTGTATAAATAAAGTGCTTTCTATGTATATTTCTGCGTTCATAAGATTATGTATTTTATTTCATTATGGAATGATGACAAAACATAAAACCGACTCTTAAGCCTGGGGTGTTACATGATCAATGTTCACTATTAGAACATTATACCTATGGGCATGTTGAACCTCCATTTTTTAAAAGATGAATATTATGTTCAATGTAATTAGAGAAAATATATACTAAGACTAAATGAAACTCTAACACCATGACACTTTAAGATAAATTTCATTGCAATTAAATTTAATTTTTTAATTGTGTTTTGGTGCATGTAAACTATAAATTTTTTTCTTTAATAATATTTTCTATGTGAAACACCTAGATTAAATGATCGACTATATAGATAATCGTTATAAAAAAGACTTAAAATAGGTTGGTATGAATAATATTAAATACATCATCATATATATATATACATATATATAAATTTCCATCTCAATATAAATTATTGATCATTTTTTGGTAAATATTCCATAATGTTTTAGTAAGGTTGTTATATTAATACAATATATGTTTTCTTCAAAAACAAATTATTGATTTGCAAGAATAAATTATTATGATTTTATTAAATTTATTAAAAAAATTCATGGAATTCTTTTATTAGAAATATCAAAATTTTATTTGGTTAATATTTTATGAATTTAAGAAAAATATTTTTTTTATTGAATAATTAAATGTTCTAATATTTTATAAAAAATATCATTCATTTTAAATAAATTATATAACATAAACTCCAGATTTTATTATGTTTTATATAATTTTTTTGTTATATTAAATAAGTATTATTTCTTTCTAATCAACTTTATATTTTATTTTAGTATGAAATAATTTTTTGGTTTAAAAGTGGTTTTAATTAAAATTGGGTTTAAATTGTATAATGATTCTCCATTTTCATTAATCTAAATAGTCCCTAAAGAGAAATTTTATAAATTACTTTTTTAGATTATATATATTATTAAATATTAATTTATATACAAAACGTTATTATTTTCAGTCCCATATTTTATATAAAATGATTTTGTTCTTCAAAGATACACTTCTTGAAATCCCACAATTTCATTATGTCTTCTTGTTTTTTTAATTTAATTTTTTATAATTAAGAATAAATTTATTTGATAAAATAACATTTATTTTTTCAGTTATAATGTCATATTTCTTGGTTGAATTTTTTATATTACTAATAATATTAAATTTTTAAAAATTATATAAATTATTAATTAATTTTAAATGAAACTAATCTTTTTGATTGAATAATTTATATAGTTATAATTTATTTTAAATTGTTTTTAAGGTAAAATAAGTTTAGTTATATATCATTTAAACCATTTTTTTAAATAATTTTATATTCAAATTGGATATAAAAATTGTAAACATTCAATCATTTTCTCCCTAAAAACATGCTTTTCAAGACCTTTATAGAATTACATATTAATTAATATCTACTACATATTTGAAATGAATTTTAAAAATTTATTCGATATTGGTAATAATATTAATATGTATTATATAAGAGGGAATCATAGTTTATTACTAATATTAAACCAGAAAACCGCAGAAATTAATTATCACGGTTAAGGATACAATGGATTTAGTGGGGGTGAAACAATTAATATAAGGGTTTAAAAGGCCTATAATATGGTATAAAATATATTTTCATTATTTATTTCAACAAATTCGATTATAGGTTGTATAATGATTTATTACAAGAGCCTTTTCACAATATTAGAATTTGTTTGGAGTTCATTCTTTTAAAAAATAAACTAACCTCACATATAAATGGACACCCCATATCCTTCACTATTCCCACCTTAATATCCTATTGGATCAGAATATAACTATCAAATTTATTTATTTATTTTAATACTCTAATCTTAGAAGCATTTTTTTGGCATAAACTCACTTAATGATGTCTATTGGTTGATTCTAATAGATTTACCCGTATAAATGATAACATTTTTCAGAGGGATTTTTCATAATATTTCAATCTCATCATAATATAATTATCCATAAACCATTATTATAGACTAAAATAATTTTATTCCATATTATGATATGATATTTTGTAAATTTTATAAATTAAAACGTTTTCCTCTTCAATCAATGTGTACAAATTTCATTATTCATGTGTATGGAGAATTACCACTTCTCTTACCAAAGTCATTCATTTTTTCATTTACACCACTCATGGGTTGATATGATAATGGATATGAAGCATATACATCATATATATTACATTATTATATCTATATAGTCATTATATCATATACATTGTTTTAATTTACAATCTGAATGGGTTAATATAATGTTACAAGTGTGTAAGGTGGACTACGTCCTTGTGAAGTGATGTGATTCATGTTTCACTAACACTTGGCATCGAATGTAATAAGGATAGTGTTATTGAATATATGTCATTTAAAGGATATAATTATGATATTCAACAAATATATATCATTAATAAAATAAAATATATAATTTTAGTTTCTTCCACTATAAAATGACATTGTCATTCGTATATGCGAGGACTATAACCTTTACAATTCAATGTTACTCTATTTTAATCACCACATCACATGGATGATATATATATGCGTGTATATATAGAGAAATAATATTTTATAATGTAAATTATTAAATATCAATAATTATATAATATTACTTACCTACTTTGTAACACCACAACCATAGTTACCCAGAGTCAGTGCAATATTAAATAACATTGGTATGATAAAAAAAAGAGCATGTCTCGAAAGAATAATTAGTTTAGTATCCTTGGAAGTACTAGATAAATTCATAAGGTTTATATTACAAAATAAAATGGAAAAATAAAACAACATTGCTTACATGGAAAACATTGAGATCCAATAGACTATCCCTGCAGGTTAGTCATTTTATACTTATTCACATCCTGGGAAAAATAAAACATAGAAAGGGGTGAGCTCAAATGCTCCGTAAGGATAACAATATTGAAAAAAATTTCAGAAATAAGCATAAACATTTAATGAAATGCATAAAACTAAAACAAAATCCGTTTAATCATAAACTTCATCAACATATGGAAAATATAAATCAAAATAATTTCATTTACTTACTCAAATGGATATTCTACTATTTGAATAATCACAGGCAAGGTCAATAGCCACTTTTATAATGACAGAATGCATAATCCTAGAATTTCATAACCACATAGTCAAGTCCTTGTGTGAATACTACAAAAAATATTTTGTCAAGGACTTGTGTCAAAATATTAGTTTGTCTCATGAGACTTACTGATGCATCGAGAAGCTATATCAGGCTCCACCCATCACATACTAAGTCAAATGTATTCCTCATATGAAAAGGATTGTACATAACTTACAAAATTCGTATTAAAACCATCATAAAAAATGTCAATAAATTATCTATTATCCATTAATGGTGTAAAAATAACACATCCACAGTCAATCATATCAAAAAAACTGCAATAAAATATGGATTTTCTGTATCATAATAAATCAACTTCAAATAAGCTTAAAATCCATCAAAGGATGTGGACATAGATGAAATCAAAATCTTTTTTAGAGAAATATTTCTTTCTATTTTGAAATCATTTAAAATTATTATAATTAGAAAAGAAATCATTTATTTTGTATATATTATTATAATATTGTAAGTGATGCTTTGATGATTTTATAACGGTGGAAAATAGCCGCACCCATCATGTAAGTTAAAAAAACATTCTTACCTTAATTTTTTCAAAAAGGTGAAAAAGTACCTTTTTTGGAAAACAATGGAAAGATTCCGTTCAAAACATATAAGGTCAAATAAGGGTAAAGATGAATTTTACCCATTGTCTATTAAATAGTAAATTTTTTTTGAAATACATTTTTAAGAAAAATGGATGTGGATGATAAAGACGTCATAGTAGATAATTTCATATAAACAACATCTGATAATGAGGAGATTGTGAAATTAAACCCTAAATTGTACTTTTACTTGGAAAAGGTTAGGTTAAACTCTTGTATAATGGTGAAATAATAGTTCTTAAATTATAAAAGAGTCATATAAATTAATATGATATCATATATGATCTTTTAATATTGCATTAATAATAATATTTTAGTATTATCGTCATTTTGGGTGTTACTGAATCATTTTCTTTTATATGCTTTATTACGTAAGTAATGTTTTTTATGGATATAATGTTTCTTACTCAAATTCAGAATGATATTATGTCTTTAAAAATTATTATTAATCACTTAATTAAAATTATTCTTGAATGGATTACGATGGGGAATGAATCACATTGCGTTCGTGGAGACAGTATTCCGTACGTACGCACGAGCAACAATAACATTCTTTTGATATTGAAATAATATATAATTAGATGTTATATCATATATAATGAATCATTATAATGTTATATTTATTATTTACATCAATTACACATCATTACTTTACCCATTCATATAATAATGTATTGAATAACAATTACACCACGACGTGGAGACGTTAAGCCGTACGTACGAACGTATTGTGACATGTTATTCAAAGGATGGATAGAATGTTTAATAAATTTGTAACATATTTATAATGACATCATAGTATATATAAGTCACTGAAGTTATTATTTTATAATGGAGACAATAAGGAATGAGGAAGTGGAAGAAGGAAGGAACTTTAAAGTGGTGATGAAATATTTACCTCTTCTTCGGGTTCTTCCTTTTGATTTTATCAAAAGGGATCTTTAGGTTGGAATTAGGACTAAATTAAGGACTCAAAGATGAAGTTAGGATAGTTGAGTGAGTATTGGTGATGGGTTTGGCTGAGCCAAAAGGCCATGAATGTGTGAATTAGAGAGAAGGGGAAGAGCCCTTTTATAAGAGGGGTCACGGGCACTTAAGGAAAACCTAGAATTATTATTTTATAATAATGTCGTTTTCTATTTATAATGGCTCCAAAATAATTTATTTGAAGAATAAGGTGATGATGGGTCGAAAAACACTCTTAAAATTGGATTTATATAGGTTTGGGTCAATATATTAACTTTATCTTTTAGATTTAACTCCTAGTTAAATAGTTTTACATTTACAATGTCTCTTGGTATATTTATTTTATATGGTTAATAAACATTCTATATACTTCCAAGGAACACCCAATTGGTTCATTAATGATAATGCTATCATTATATAATCCTTTTTTCCTGCCCTTATATTTTTAGGAATAGATGATAAGTTAATAATATAATATTTGTTTTGAAAACACTTCTATGTCAATTTTTAAACTATTTAGTATATTTGTTCTAAATTAATAACAGCATTATTACTTCAAAAAAAAATTCATTTAACCAACACTAACATGTCATATTAAACTATTAAATTAGTGAAATTCATAAAAAGTCTCAAATTACATTAATTTTGTTATTTATAATATCAATTAGTTTAATCTTTCATTAATACAGTAATTACTGCATCATCATTGTGTCATAAATGAATTAAATTATTTAATTCATCTAATATTTAAATAAAATACCAATATGAAGGAAATATTTTTAACTTTATCATGGATATATATAGTTGAATTTATATTTTTTTAACCCTATATTAAAAATGTTTTAGTTATTAAACACTGAATTTAACGCATTTAACTCTTCCTTGAATAAAATAATAATAAAATTTCTATTGTAATCCAAGTGGACCTAAAGTATCATAATTTATTCCTAAGGATGATTTTGATCAAATTACAATTATCCATAAGATTTAGGACATCTGTTAAGGTAATAATAATATCAGTTTTACCCTTAATTAACCTATTTACTTTTGAATGTAGTAAATAAAAGTAAAAAGTTACTATAATCAAAAATTTATTTTCATCTTCTTAAACCACATTTTACTTACTGATATCAACTGTGTCTCTCATATTTTTTATATTCAACTCATAGATATGGTAAAATTATGTTTTATGTAAATTTCAAAATGCTCCATGGTGGTGGGTAAAAGACTGTAAAAAAATCATTATAATTTTTATATATCTATAATAATTATAAACCGACTCCAATTAATTAAATTATAATTATATAGGTATTATGTATCTATTATGACCTAAAATAAATTTAAATAATATAAATAATTATTTAAATAGAGATTTAGTTTTAAACTATAACTCATTGTTTTTCACTATTCATCAAAAATATAATGTTTTCATAAAAATACCAAAAATGCAGCCTAAGCTAATTTCAATATTCTAAATCAAAAAATGAAGTCCGTTTTGAATGAAAAAATTTATAAAATTTAAAAAACTGGGTATTAATATTTATAACGACTAGTTTGATTGGTTGTGGTGTGTTAGAACTCAAGGTTGAGTACAACACACACTATTGTTTTATTCAAAGAGAAGCATACTGTGGAAGCTTGGGGTGTTACATTATTTCCTTAATGATCATTGAAAACTGAAAAAACTACTCATGTGTATGGAAAATCCACCATCTCCATGATTGTAACATACATCAATTTTCCATTAAATCATTAATGTTTTATATTAAAAGTATAATTTAAGTATAAATATAGATATTTTCTCATAATTACAACTATTTAGACTTTGGAACTACATAATTTTTATGATATGGGGATCATTCAAAATAAAGCATGAAAAATAAAATTAGCTGGTTTACAAAAAAAAGGAAATATTATTATCTAAAGGGTTGAAATTAGTTATTAATGGATAGTATATGATATTATAAATATTAATAAGGTTCTATGATAAATTAATGACAATATTAGAACCACTAATAATGAGGTTATGATTTTTTCATCCAAAATGAATCTTTTGGTAATTGATTTCCCCCTCACTTTTTCATTTTGTGGTTAATACACCATGCCCACCACCCTTTGATTTTATGTTGTTTATATACATCCCATAATTTTAGTATTTGATTCATATAAAAAAATTATTGTTATTTACATATCCATTTGATTATCTCTATTACATAGGGTTAACAGTTCAGTATATTTAAATCTACATTCATTTAGAAGGTGTATATACTTTCCATATACATGAAATTAAATGAATTTATTGGGCTGAGTGAAAACATATCAGTGGGTGTAGCAGGTGGGGAGATTCCCTAGTGGTTCTCCTATCGTGGTGATGGCCTCTACGACCACCCCCCTTGGCCGCGGCTGGAGGGGATGCTCCGTCATCGTCTTCTTGACCTTTGCCTTTCCTTCCTTTCACTAATTCTTCTTCCCATCCGGATTTTACCTCCATCTCATTGATCCCTAAAGTCCCCTCGCTTGATGCTTGGATTATCCAGCATTCTATCTCCCACAAAGAGTTTTGTCCGGCTTCTGATCCCCTTCGCCTATCGTTGGTTACTCCATGTGGTCGGCGGTGCCCGTTGATGGAATTATTTGTCAGTTTCTCCAACACCTCGTGGTGTTTGCAGGTCCGTGCTATTATTGGTCTATTAGACTCACGCCACATGCTGGTCTGTTTTGTTGATGAAGAAGAGCTCGCGATTGTATGGTCCCAGTCCTTGCTGGTTGTTGAGGGAATCCTCTTCTTGATCTTCAGACAGACATACAAATTTCATATGCAAAACAAACCTCCAACTACTTCGATCTGGGTACGTTTTCTATCCCTACCTCTCCACTTCCAAAATCTATACATCCTCCATATTTTTGGGACCCTGGTTGGTCATTTCTAACGCTTTTACAGTCATTCCAAATCCATGGGTCATCCCATTTCTCCACGCATTTTCATTGAAGTGGATGTGTATCATCCCTCTGTTGAGGATATCCAGATTGATGTTGGAGAGGATTTTTGACACCATATTGTGGTAGTGTTTGAATCATGGTCTGACTACTGTGTGAATTTCATTAGGATGGGACATCTGCAACAGGTTTATCACCGACAGACTCTTGGGGGACCGCCCATTCCTTCCTTGAAGCCTCAGTCCGATGTTTTTGGATCATATCCTTTACAGAAGCTATGCATGGAACCCCTCCCCCTAATAATAACCTCAAACATCTATACATCCATTTCAGATATTATGAAATCATGTGGTAGTCTTGTCCAAGAGATGACATAGGTGGATCATGGGCCCTTGTCGGGGGCTAATCTTCCTGGTAAGAAAGTGGGTTGTTGCCTACGAAAGACATTGGATGACATATTTGTTAAGACTTACAATCCTAATAGACCCACAAATGATGATATAATTGTTTCTGATATCTTCAAGAATATGTGGACCAATTTGGGGGGGCTTCTCCCACCATTGCGATGGAAGACCTTGTTGTAGGGGTTGTGCATTCGGAATAGAAACATATTCCTGGTAGCAGCTATGAGACCGAAGAGATGAAATCACCAGAGACATGCCCTCCATCCCTAGGTACGGAGCTGGTTGGTCGAATTTCAAGTGGACTGGGTAATGGGAATGAGATATCTGGTACTACTAGTGGTGTTTTCACCCTTGTGGATGCAATGGTTCTGGTAGAGAAACTTTGTTCTATGGAGCGGAATACTGTTTTGTATTCGAATCAAGGGGAGTCTGATGAATCAAAGGATATGAAGACCGAGAATCAGTTCTTTGTTTTTATTGGAGATTGTATAGAGAATGTAGATCCAGAAGGATGGAAATTTCATATTTCAATATGGAAGTAGAAACTACTTGGATCAAATCATTATGATGAAAATGAGATCAGTGATAGAGAAGCAGAATCACAACCAACAACGAATCATGAGCCGAATTCCCAAGGGGACAACATTTTAGGTAATGGTTCAAGGAATAAGAGACATTAATTTACTCTTCCTGGGAATTTACTTGTCCATAATGGGGGGAAAAGAATGACCTTGAAATGAAAAATCAAATACTCTAAAGACTATTGCGACTAGGTCATCTGGTAAGGCAAAGAGGAATGAGACATAAGTTAAATGGGCAGATGTCTCAACAGTGGAAGGAATCAAGGAAGTCTTTGACAAGAGGTGCAAGCAGTCTCCAACAGTAGACATCAAGGCTCTTGATGAAGTAGTGGGAGTAGTCTAATAGGGGTATCTAAAGATCATTCTTCATTCAATAGATGAAATTCTAGAAGGAGTCATTAAGATCAATGCTATAAGAGAGACGATTGATATAATTTATAAGAGAAGTATTCGAGTTGATATTACCAATGAGGATCAGACGGAGTGGATTAAAAAACACGACCAAATCTTGGCTAGAGGTTTCATCGATCGTAAAATCAATGTGGATGAATTCACTCAGACATGGGACTAAATGGATAACCATCTTGAAAAACTCTTAAATGAAGACGCGAATATTCGGGTAACTTATCTATAATAGGTTCTATATAGGGTGGCTGATTCTTCAATTATAGTCTAGTCTTTGGAAAATCTATGAGTTCCTTTAGTATGAACTGAAATATATTTTGTTCTATATGATTCCCCACTTCTTCCATAAAGTGGATTTGAAATAAAATTCATTTTGGAGGGCGATCAATGAATTTTTTTATCATAATAATTTGTTATGTTTTATTTTTTAAATTTTAATTTGGGGTGTACATTCTAATGTTACAAATGTAAATAAGGTTTTATATTAAAATCTCAGTTTATATTCGGATAGTTATAAAATTGTTTCTAAAAGTCAAATCTAGTGATCCATCTCTAAAAATACATATAAATTTACATCTCCCATGGTTATGTCATGATAATATGTGTTTACATTTATTTTACTCTATTTCAATACTAATGAGTGGAATAAAATTTATTATGTAGAAATTTTTTTATTTCACTCTTCAGTTTGAAAAACATTTTTATTCAAAAACCATTCTCCTAAAAAAATATAAAAATGTTTTTAACATAAAGAGAGTAATTTATTATAGGAAGATATATTCATGTTATTATTTTCACTAAATGATTTGAAAGAAATTTTCCTAGCTTTTACAGAATAATACTCGATAGATGTTTTAAAAATGATAAAGGAATATTTGTTTCAACATGTATGGCCTGAACGTAATTTTGCCCCATCAAGTCCATTACATTCGTTGTTGCATAATTTTTATGTCTTCATGCGTATTAAAACAATTAAAAATTATTTCCTCAATTTTTAATGAATAGTTTATATAATAAATCTATTACATTTATTTTTAAATATTAGTTTATATTTTTACACGTTTTTTAATAGAAAATGGGTTTTTTAATATTTTGAAAATATTTATTTCTTAAAAAAAATATTTTCAAGAGGAAATTATTATTTTCAATAGAATGACATTAATAATATGTTAATTGTATTTTGTTCCATCACGATCAATAACCATTATTGTAAATTATGCTCTAATGTGGTTATCTATAGTAATTACATCTTTATTATTTCCCTGATTGTATTATGATTTTTCAAATAGATTATAAGGAAACTCGTTTCCATTGAATTTTTTAATCATTTTTTAAATATATTTTCAAGTAACACATTACGTTTTAATAGATTAACCATTTTATAATTGTGATAATTTTTATATTAAAATTTTTAGGACAAAATGATTTCTCACTTAACATATTCATAATTTGGTTTATGGAAATTGAATATATGATGATGGAACCTAGATTTCATTTGGTGACTCTATATAACATATATGATGTTTTTTCCAAAATAATAGTAGGTGAGGCTATTATAGCTTATAAAATTAGTGGTCTTATATAGCATCGATTGATCCCATTGTTACATAAACAACAGGAGAACCCATATAGTTATCCAATGCATGGAGTAATAATAAAAATGTAGTATAATTATAATGAAAGATGTCCATATGGTAATTTAAATTGTAAGTGTTCTATATGGGTTCTACAGTGATGATGTTCCAAAATATTAACATGTATTATCTATTTTTCCATGGGCGGATAATGTTTACTTTGATCATGTTTTGTATGACTTGGCTCATAAAAAAACTATTTTTATGAACATTTAAATTTTAAATCGGTATTCTATGTCACATTATTTATGATTCCTATATTGATGATTTATTATAACAATTCGAGTACACTCATCCACTATGATTATGTTTTCACTCACATATGAACTTCAAATAATCATTAAGGACTCCCAATTATTACTTATTATATTTACCCTTATTGAGAATATAATCTCATCGATCATATGTTTCATCATCTTGGGTTTTTAAACTATTTGTATGAATGAATAATTTTTAGGATAGATTTCATATGGATAATTATGAAGATGTGTTTGTAATAATAAAATATTCTTTATGTTGGATAATTGATCATTTAATGTCAATGGTATTGTCCATTTATGAGTTTTTTTATAATTATCTAAAAATATAAACCAAAAAAATTCTTGAGTATGTACGTGATCCCTTTTTGATATTGATATTTTAAGGTTTAGGTGGAAGGATTTGGGTCACTACAATATTATAAAAGAAAAAAATGTAACGTTTAGGATATTATCATTGGATTCATGTTTACGGGTTCTATGATGTTATATTTTGTATAACATGAGGGTTTAGAATGTTTTATAGATTATGATGTTTAAATGTGATTTTATATTAAGAATTATGGATCCATTCATGAGTCATTAGATAATGGAAGACCATAAGTTCAATATTTTATATGCCCCTAGATGTTTTAAGAGATGATATTATATGTTAAATAAAGAAAATTTATGATATGTTTTATTAGGTTGATGTATATAAAAAAGTATGGTTTTACATGAACTGTGAATTAATTGTATTTTTGTTTAAGTTTTTTAGTATTGATAACATTTAGGATTTATAAGGTCATGTATATCAAGGTAATTATGGAAGCTTAATTCTTCTTATATAGATATCCATTGGATTGAAAAGTGATTTGGTCAATAAGTGATTAATGAGATAACTATATTTGTATACATTAATGTTCAAACATATGAATGAATATTTTTATATAACCACTCTATAAAATTTATGTTATTGAGTTTATTTTGGATAAAGGGTTTTATATTTAATTATTGGGTTTGTTTAAAATTTAGGTGTTACTATTGAATTATTTTGTTAAATGTATCATATGAATGTTCATTCATTCTGGTAATTTTCCGACAATGTGATAAACATTGATTGGTAAATTTATATATATTTGAAGAATACATTTTTATCCCCTTTATTGTTATATTGTCATTAAATGTATATTTTAGTGCTTCAAGTATAAAGAACTAATATTAAATACATACTATTTTGAAAATGAGATGAGTTTGTGCGGGAAATTGAAAAAATTGTAGAAATTTTCTGATCAAATAAGTATATTTTCTTATGCTCTTAGTCTATATGGTAAGGGAATTATCTACTCTAGAAGAATGATGTTGAAAAAAATCATATTATGATCATTTTTTATGATATCAATGACCAAAAAAACAATTCGATTTAGGGTTTGGATGTCCTCATCATCCAATATAATATTCAATTTCTTGTGACAAATTGTCCATATCAATACCAATCAGTATTTGGACATTACAGTCTAATAACATCTAATAATAATCAACTCCCACATTTTTTCTCATTTATGGAAACATAATGTGTGTTATACTAGATAATTATTATAAATTCTACTCTCATTTATCAAAAAGATATTTTATTATGTTAATTTATATGATTTTACAAAATAATAATTCCTTCTAAATTACCATCCATTTATTTTCATGATAATGTCTAAAATGTTATGATTCATTTTATATTAACGGGATGATGTAACACCCTGTGATTTAAAAATAAGAATATTTTATTTTACAAAAAAAAAACAACACTAATCTTAAATGAGAATAGTAAACCCAAATAAATTATTATATATTTATTTGCAAAAACTTTTATCAATACAATAGATTTCGGTACATGCAACCTCATATTTATTGTGTTCGATATTGTATTTAACAAGAAACACTTAGCTTAATTGACCCATGATATATATAATAAATATAAAATATCAATTAATTTATTAATATTTAATTCTGTAAAATTATTTACAATACACATTTCCTACTAAATATAAATTATATATAAATGATTACGAAATAATTCATAATGTTTTAGTATAATGATTTCATAAAGATGTTGTTGTTGAATGAATAGTTACAAATAGTAATTTTCATAATACAATGATTTATATTAAATAAATTAATTAATAAAATTTCTAATTATTTTTTAGGTATCATAAATAAACATTAATTATATTTAGTCGAATTAATTTCATTTTAATGTTATTTGTATTGGATTTAACTATATGTTTATTATTGTAGTTACGAATGTTTTTTTTCTGGAAACTATTTAAATGTGAATAATGATTCTCCATTTCATGTAATTACATTAATATATTAAATTTAATATCATAAATTTAATTTATATATTATATATTGATAAATTTTACTTGATAATACTATTATTATTATTATACACAGTGTTAATTTAAAATAATCATGTGATTGAAAAACACACTTCGTTAAACCCCGCATTTACATTTCTTCTGTGGGTATCAATTTTCATTTATGTATGACAATTAAAAAGAATTAAATATAAACATAATATTTTGAATAATTATTTCATATTTTTATTAGGGTGTGTTTTATTATTATTTTCGTGAAATCTTTTTTCTATGATGAATTTTGAAAATATTTAATTTAAATAGAAAAATTGATTTTCGTTTAAATTATATAAAGATTTAAATTATATTAAATATTTATTTTAAAGTATATTTAGTTCAATTATTTATATAATAACATATTTTAGTTCATTTAAATAAATATCAAGTGGAAACTTGATATAAAAGTACAGTCAACTTTTGAACATTTTCTATTTGGAACATCACATCCGTATCACGTTTGTAGGGGTATTTAAAAATTTACATTTACCAACAATTTTAAATGAATTTTGAAAAAATGATTCTATATTTTGAATTATAATAATTTATGTCATATAATTAGTTGATTTAATTTTCTCCCAAAATTGAAAATCTAAAATAGTAAAAATTAATTACAATAGTTATAGTAATAAATTTGATTTCAAATGGATAAACTAAAAATATAAGGTTTAAATTTCAAGAAAAAATTTATAAAATATATTTTATGGATATATGATTACCTTATAATATAATTTATATTTATTTTACTATTATTTTATCCTTTTAATAAGATGAAAATATTAGTTTAATTCATTTTTTTAAAAAATTAAAACTGTGCCACTCACCTCACATTTAGTAGGCGGCCCCTAGTTCTAAAATATTGATAACATTGAAATCTAGTATTTAGGACAGAAATTCTAAAAAATCATTTCTTTCATACTATAATTCTATATTGATTAGTTTCTGCAAAAATAAATCCAAGTTATATATTTGTTGCATTGTTAGATGAAGAATATGTTACATTCACGTATAATTTTTTTTAATTCATTTCATTCTCATATTCATTTAATTCTTCTTACACTAGTATTATCTAAATAAAAACTTATCATAAAAATGATTTTCTTTTATTCTAATGTAATAAACTAAACTATTTTCCACTCTTATAAAATCGGATACAGAATAAGCATATGTGTTTATGATATACTACTGACTCATGAACCAATGTCTTTCATTTTTGCATTAACAAATCTCTCTGTTTGGTTTGATTATAGATATAATGTGTATAATTAATATTAATGAAATTACTATACATCTACATTCATTGAATCCAATTTCTCCTTTTCCCTTATTTTGGGGATGTGATAATATCGCTCATATATACGGAGGACTACCGCATCATGAAATGATGGAATTATTCTTTCAATACCACTTTAATTGTATTGTAATAATGATATATATAATTAATATATTTGAAATAAATTGAGTGAATTGTTATATTAATGACATATTTCTCAATATTAAATGATAATTTTTCTTTTTTTTACATTGAAAAATTATAACATCGTTCATGTACATGTGGACTACCGGTCCCATATAGCGATGTTTCCCTTTTTTCATCTTCAAAACAAATGGATGATATATATTTATATTTAAATAAATAATATGGTACACATTATATTACAATAATTATTTAAATTTAAATTATTTCAAACCTTTATTCAATAGTGATCATCGAAAAATAGGAATGTTACTCATTCACTTGTAAAACATACCATCTTCATGATCGTAACATAAATCATTTTTCAAAACAATTGTCCCAGAATTGTATTATATGTATTAATTATTAATAAATATGGTAATTATTTGATTATATTTATATTATATATGATAAAACTGTATAATATTCAAAATAACTATATCATTCATAATAAATCGTGAAATTAAAAAATGTGATTAAATTTTTAAACAATAAATATAATTAAATTTATCTAATGATTGGTTGATAATATTCTATAAAATAATCATATATGAAATTATAAATATTAATATAGATATTAAATATCTTAGTAACATGTTAAATACTACATTAAATTTAATAAAATGATGTGTAATCAAATGGATGTTTTAGAGAATGGATTTCCATCTCACATTTTAATTATATGAGACACTCTATATTCAGCAAATATATATTCTAGGCGGAATATCAACAGCCCATAGATTTATTTAATGATTATTTTGAGTATAATTATTGGGATAAATATCCATTTTATAATCTTCATTTTATAAGGTTTTCATTTCTAATGTTTTCAATAGGGTATGGTAATTTTCTCTCAATTTTCTTTCTTTTAGAAAAATGTTGATTTTATACAGGTGTCTTGATTTGTAAAGTGTATTTATAGACATTTTGACATTAAATATCATGATATTATTTTTTCTCATTATATTTTTGGTTTTTTAATGACATTCCTTTTTGGGATTTTCATTTGAAATTTATCATTGTGATAATGTTTTTATATTACAATATAATTTATTATCGAATAATTTTTAGGAATTTGTTTCCAATAATCAAATATAGGGATTAATATCTTAATAACAAATGAATTTTATAATACATGTGTTCTATAATGATAATATATTCTTCCATTAATTTTCTTCTATTGATATACTCTTGTTTTTAATAAGATGTTCTCTAAGAAATCATCTTTATTACCCTCTTCAGTCGACAAACATTTTCCTTCTAAAATCGGGAATTAGAAACTACATTCAAAAAGGTTATTAAAATTATTTAAATGATTAATTAAATAATTATTTAACCAATTTTTATTAATATAATTTTTTTAATTGAATCATCATTTTATTTTATAAAAAATATCAATTGGATTTTACAAAAAATGCGAAAGGATTCCTTGTTTAATCATGTTAAGTGTAAAGGTTGTTCTCCACCATGATTACCATTTTATTATTAGAAGATTAATATATATATTTTCAATGATAAATAATAAATTTATTTTCAAAATTATTTAAAAAATATGTTTATATAATTTATTTTTTACTTTTCACAGGAAAGGTATTACAATGTTTTCAAAAACTCCATCATATTTTTTTCATTTTTTTAATAATGAAAATGATATTCAAATTTTTTTTGGGAAATTTTTCTTTATAAGAATTGATTTTAAAAATTAAAAGGAAATTATACTCAAAATATATTTATTCATATTTTAATTTTATTTACATCCATTATTTTCTGTAACACATGTAGTAATATATCCTCAAATGGAGGTATTTTGTAATGATGTAATCCTTATTATTTCTTTTGATGGATTATGATTAATTGAAATATAATATAATGGAAATATTTTCTTTTCTAGTGGTTAATATTACTTCGTGATATTTTAATGTAACCCATTTATTTAACATGATTTAATCACATTATTATAGATATAATATATGTCATACATATATTATTATGTAATTAATTCTCTAAGTAAATAATTTTTGATCTAGTTCATTGACATTGCTTATACGAGGGGTGTGCCCTCATAGTGTCGGGTGAGACATGTATTAATTATAAGATGGGTTCACCTAGATAACATCACCTAAGAATGATATATCATAAATGGTGGGGGTCCCAGATAGAACTAGGTCATCCTATTATAACTTATATGATGGGTGCCCAACGATAGACCTTCCATGTATTGTGGAATGATTACATTCTCTAGGGAACGTTTTTAGATGACTTATATATGGTTCTTCCAGTATTAATGGGTCTATTAGGTCTCTATGATGATGAATTTTCATGATACCAATTGATATTATCTATTATTTCCATGTTTTTATAATGTTTCCATTGATCAAGATTAATATCACATGGCTCATGATTAATAGTTTTTATGAATCAATCCTTGAGTATAGATTTATGATTTGTGTTATTATTTATGATTCAGACATTGATAGATATGATTTATTTTATAAATCACATATTTTCTCTAATTATATTGTCATATGCATATGTAATTCTTATTCCAGTTAATGGAAATAAATTTTTAATGATTATGTTTACCATTACAGAGTATTTTAGTTCACCCTTCTTGTGATTAATCTCCCACTTGGTTATAAAAAATTAGGATGAATGAATTATTTCTAAAAGATATTTCATATGGATGATGATTATGATGTACTGTGAAAAAAAGAAAATATGGGAAAAGTTGGAGATATTATCATCGAATGACATGTGAATTTTTTGTGTAATAGTATTTATTAGTTCTCTTAAATAATAAACAATTTCTTCGATGAAAATATATGTGATTCAATTTTTTCCTTTTTATGTTGTATGTTTTAGATGGAAGAATTTCAGTTACAAAATTTAGTATCAAATCATGAAATGATATGATAACAATTTCTGAATCAGATCCTGGAGTATGGGTTATGTTCGATTATATAATACATTACTAATAACATCATCAAATTTCACTTAAATCATCTATGAAATAAATTTCACCAAAGAACTTATTCTAACATCATAGAAGATCATGTCCCAAAGAAACTCAATATCAATGTAGTAAATACCCACAAGTCCACATCTATAATCTATATTCCCAATAATCACATACACTATTTATAAATCACATGTATTCCACAACATTAAATGACATATTTCATTAGATAAAGTAATCATGGTCTATTATTAATCCTAGAAATTAATCATGGGCCATCATCCCTTAGAGAACACCAAAAAACTGTCACAATTTTATGATCAAACACTGAAATGAAAAAAGTGACCTTAATAATAAAAGAACAATCCAAAAGTAATCCATAGTAAATATCATAAGAAACTGACATCAAAATAGTCAGAACACAAGAATACATTAGAATCACAAAAATATGGAAACCAAACTAATATGTAATGCACAAAACCCATAATCCCAATGAAATCCACAAAGTCCAAATGGTTAATGATCCAATTGAAAACACAATTCTAATAATAATTAAAATACTCAAGGATACTTGATGCATACCTCAATGAGGTATCTATATCAATTTGTTATGGAAATATAATTAGACCCAAGGAAGAAACCCAAAATGCTTCAATACTAAATCACTAATTCCAGTGAAATATCACCAAGAGTATACCCCAAATATTCACAACCAATCTATCTCAAAAAAGGAAGGCAATTAAACCAAGGATACATAAATAACAATGAATGTTACAAATAAAATAAATCCACTCTGATTTTTAGTGAATCAGATAACCTATATAGAACAATATTGAAATTCATTGGTTCCATATATGGTTCACACATAGGGACATTTACCTACTTCCTTCAATACCATTTTTGTAGGGATATGGAAAACAAATGTGGGTATGATACTAGTTTATGATACTCCCCAATAAAAAAAATAAGTCACATAACCAGTGGATCAAATCAATGTAATCTATTTCAAATCCTTTAAGGAATTCCTACATCAGAACATAATAAAATTTCAAATTTCAAAACCATATTTAAAATCACTCTTGGAACAAAAATAATATTCCGAAAACATAACAATCAAAGATTTAAATCCTTTACTAAGACCACTGAGGTAAAGATAATCATATCCCATATCCAAAATAGTTCTGTATTGAATGAACCCTATAGAATTTATTAAAAAAAATAAGGCTAAAAATATTTTCAATACTAAATATGGACATTTTTTCATATAAAAAATCATTATAACATTTCATTGTCAATACAATTAAGAAAAAATTATATTTATCATTATAATTTTTTTTATTTATAATCTAATTTTAAAAATCCATTTTAAAATTCATAACCCATTTAATAAAAATTTAATTTTCCAACTATTAAAATATACCACGTTTATTAATTCAATCATTAAATATTTTAAAAAAAATAAACACATAATTTTTATTTATCAAAAAACAGAAAAATTCCATAAGCATTAAAATTGATTTACGAAAACCTTTCCACCTATGTTCACATATTTTTCATCCCCCATTGAATTTTTTCATCTCATGGATCAATGTCCCTATTTGGAAAAACTGGGGAAAACACCATAAATATAAATTCAAAAGACATTAAAATAAATAAATTTTATCAATCCCTATCATATATAGTTAATCTAAAAATAACAAAATTACATAATTTTGTGGAATCAATCAAACTAATTAAGTAGTAAAAATAATTAATCTGGTGGGAAAAATCACAGTAAATGTTTTATCTACAATGTCTTGTAAACCATTCTCCAATCGGTCAACATCCATTTTCATAGTTATAGATCCATTCCACTAAGTCAATACCGTTTTTAATGGGAATGGGTGATGTTTTAATCCATTTTGGCTCACCACATTCACCTATAAAAGTAAAAAACCCAATAAATCACTGATAAACGGAATGGGTATGATTCTATTACCCAACATAACAATATAAATCATAAATATACAATTATAAGATAAAAATCTTGACTGAGTCTATAAAACATCCATGAAAACATGTGTTTAATTATGATAGAGTGTTATTAAATAAGTTTCATTCACCCTATAAAATAGTCTTAAAGTTAATCCAACACTCAAGATTCCAAAATAACACCCTAATTAACATGTTTTAATGCTGAGAAATAATTTATTCAGGTACCGTCCAAAGTTATCCTATTGTCTGATATGAGAATCTGCCTTAGAAAAATAAAAGATACACTCTGAATCACCTTAATCTAGAAACTAGTACAAGTGTATTAGAATATAATTATAGGGAAATAATTCAATCATTATAAAACAATCTTATAAATAATACATAATATAATTTAACTTAAGGAGCATAAATTAAATTAATTAACTATAATATAAATAATAATAATTGTAGTTTCCATACACTAGAGGAAATTACATTGATTAATAAATGTAAACTCCTCTTGAGTATAGTGTATAAATATAAAAAAAATTAATATAAAAATTAAAAAGGAAACAAACAATGTTTAACTATTACAAATGATCTCCACCTGACCCACCATTGGTCTCCTCCTCCAACCCTAAACATCACAAAAAACATACATCCCAACTCAAATGATACCATATCTAATAAATATAATATTAAGCAACAAGAGATGCCTAAACAGAGTGAGGCATACTTTGTTCCAGAACCACAATTATCATTCATAAAAAAACCATAATATTCAACAAATTATTACAATTGATAGTCCATTTAATTCTATTTGGAAATTGAATCTATAAAAAATCACCAGTCACATAATAAAAGTTTGAATCCAAATACTTCATTTACTAAAATTCATCTTTTTTGTATTAAATGAATAAATTAATTTGAAAACCAATTCATAATACTAATAGCATGCTTTATATAATTCAACATAAAATTATAATATAATAAATTATGGGATTAATTTTCCTCTCTTAAAAACCAATAGAATATATTATTTCAATCCTTTAGGAAAAAACAAGTATCAATATATAACCAAAATATACTCGTTGAGAACATTTCTCTCATATACACGTCATTATAAAATCAATATTAATTTTAAATCCACTTCCAAACCCATTATCAAAAACCAATTTTAATGTGAAATAAGGCACCAAACGAATGTGTAAAATGATATGGAAAATATAATAATTAAAACATGCAGGGGGGCTATACATATAAATGATTCCATAAACCAATCAACGACATGTGTTATAGATAGAAAGTATAAAATGTAATCACCTAATTCATCCCTAAAGAATATAAGAACACTACGGTTCCTCCTAACACTCATATACAGTTGTCCAAACTTGAAACTTTATTCTTAGTCTGGTAAAAATGAAACATTCTCGTCACTATTACTTCCATAAAACTATCAACAAATAACCTCTTGGAATGATGTGACTAACACAAGACATAATGAATACCACTCGCTCCATCAACTTAGTAGTCGAAAAATATTTCACTAGATCACTCATTGATGAATATAACCCCCCATAGTAGATTCACTAACCATAATATGTTTGTATGTATCAAAACATGTATTTAATCACCCATAAATTTCATCACATATAACGACTGAATTTTATTAATCAAATGAATCAATTTAAAATATTAAAAATATCCCATTTTTTATGGACCCATTGTTTCATCAAGGGAATTTACTTTCTTTTAAAAATACCATAAAATCACATGAATACAAAAAATGAACAACGATGTACTGTGTGACCTTTAAGCATAATTTTGACACTTCTGTGGCTTGAATTTCAATAATCTAACAAACAAGGTTGTGATTAGTAAGTTATTTGGATTCTAACAGAACAAACGTAATTTTTCAGGAATAGTAACATACCCTTATGAATATTAATGTTACCCTTATGAATTTTAATATGAAAAATATGAATATTAAAACATACATAAGAATAGTAACCTCCCACCCGAATGTATAAATATAATTTAGGCATCTTATTAGTGAGAACATAAAAATAGTAAAAAACTTGTTATTTTTATGTCATAAAATATAAATTAAAATTATTTAAATAATTTAAAAAAATTATTGTTTTATATAAGGTGTTCATAAATTAATAATTTTATGTTTTTTGGTTTTTGGATAATTTTATATGTCCTTATGTATTTTCATAAATCATTATAAAATCAGTTACAGTTTAAAATTTTGTATTTTTAAAGTAAATAATGATTTTAGTTTATAATTAAAATAATAATAGGTATAAAATTATATTTAAAAAATTAATCTCATTTTGGGATTATACAGATCAAAAAGTGTATAGGGTGAACGTTTTTGATTTTTCTAAAATACATAAATTTTTTATGAATAGTAACATACGATAATTTACAATAAATTCAAAAAACATAATTCATTTATCATGCATGATTCATTGATGATTTAATTGTACATTGGATGAAAACAACATCCACATATTACTATTTTTGGTCCCAAAAATCCAAAATATTTATTGTATTATGAGAAAATAATGAAATAATGATAAAAATATTAAGAATACCCTCCTCCCCTAAACTATAAAAACCACACACACGTCCCTCCTCTCATCAATCCTCTCAAGAATTTTTCATTCCCTAAATTCTGCCAAAATTTATCCCTATGCTCCTCCCCAATGTCAATACCCCTATGGTCTCCTCAAAACACCATATCATTTCCCCTTAAGAGGTTCTCAAATGATATAAACTCAAGAGGTAAATCCCTATTTCTGATTTTTTTTATATTTATTTGAGTTCATTTGTTTTATTTTTCTGTCCTCACATACTTTCACCCAAATTGAATGATAAATCCTATAACATACATGTAGTGGAATTCTATTTTTATAATGTGATATTTTCTCATAATCTCTCGTAAAACCTCATTGTATACTATAAATGAAAACATCGTTTGAGATATGTCGATTTATCACAAAGAAGGACAATGTGTTTTTAATTTTCATTACCATATTATATTCTCGTAATAAAACCATTTTTAGGGTTGATCCATACTATTAAATAATCATTCTTTATTATTTTTTATTCTGTAATATTTTATCACACGTGATTTAGAATTATAATACAAAACACGTCAATTGTGAGAAAAATAACAAAGTTAATCCAACCATTTATCATTAATTTTTTATACAAATATTCACCTTCACAAAAAATTAACCAAATGAATTTTACAACCATGTACACATATGGATATTAAATAATAAAATATAATATCAATTTTGGAGAAAAAAACTCATCATACTTGTTTCTATGAACATGAATATAAGTGATCTGATTATTAAAACACAGGAAAAAAAAAGACATGAACAATGAAATTGATCCTCATAGACAATCAAAAACATTAATAATGTACACAAATATGTTTTTAATAAATCATTAAAATATAAAATATTTTCTGGAATTATTAATTAATGAACCAAATTTTATTATTAAGGTCGTTAAAATATTGTTGAGAACATCATCAGACTTATGGTAAGGGATCTTCTATATGTCACATATATTGAAGAATGTCGTATATACTATTCCCTATTATTTTCAATTTATAATGATTGGGTATTATTTAGAACTTCCACAATACTTCCCTCATGATTTATATGTGATCAGAAAGACCATTCACTCTTATAATCCCTCTTAATTACACCTGATACCATGTCGATAATTCGTAATGGATTCTACCTGATCCTCCTCCTTTCCTTCAGGTTGCCACATCATTGTTATTACAAAAATTAAGTTATGTTATCATTTTATTTTAATCATATAATTGTTTTTTAAATGTACAAAATTAATTTATCATGACCGTTTCATCATTTTCTTTCTGGGATATACATATTTTGAAGTGATACAATCATAAATAATTCCCAATAAGAAAACTAATCTTATAAAATCATCTGAAATTATTACCCATTTTATAGTTCACTATATCCTTTTTAAGGCACAAAATTCTTTATAAAATATTTTCTTATTATGAAAACCTTCTTTGTTCACTTCTAGTTTCATATAAAATATTAACCCCCTATTTATTTTAATGGCTCTGTTGTATTTTTCACACAATCAAATAAAATTTATTAAAGCTAAAATAATTTAAATACTTTTCATAAATTTTTTCACACATAAAATAAATCACATAACATGATACATACATATTTTCCTTAATAATTTCCTTTTATATTTTAGTTCCATTCTTTAATGGGCACATTTATGATACAATCATTTCTTATGATTTGTGAGGTTATTATGCTACCTAATTCATTCCAAGGGTAACCTTTATGTTTACGTATGATTGATTATGTAGGACTTGTTATTTGGAAGAAATATCCATGAAAAAATAACATCGGTGTGCCCATATATCGCTCAAATAAATTTGGTAATGTTGACTCTCATGAGAAATTATGTGTGTTGGTGGTTATCCATGGAATGTGCTACAATCTGTGATGGTCTTGGCGTTTAGCGGTGGCTTGTGATACCATGTGAAAATGTCTTGTAAGTAAGCATTGAATCATGATAAAGTAATATTTTCTATTTCATTCACATTATTATGAATCCATGTTTGTATGACTCCATGTTTATATGTAATGATTCTATATGTTACATGACTTTTTGTATCAACTTGCCTTTCCTTCTATCCCATTTGTTAATTCTTTGATCTTATGGTTATTTCATTACTGTGATCTTTATATCATCCCTTTGTTCATGATTTTCATAGGGTACCCTATGAAGAGGTTTGATCAGATTTGATTTTTGGAGATCATTTTGATGATTAAATAATAAATTTTTTATTTATTCCATGTTTTCAATTCTATATAACTAGTCATCCATGACAATAGACATTTTTATCCATGGATTGTACACTGATATATTATTATTCTTAAAATCATGTAATGATATATGTAAAATTCTAGGGTCCCTATATATGGCATCAAAGGATGGTCAAATTATTTTTTTAAATAAGGAATAAAGCACTTTAGTATGAACCTTAAGGACAAGACTAAGTATATGAAAACACCCCTAAATTATTGTAAGTATATAATAAGTGATTTTTGAAGAAAATTAATCCATGTTTGGATATATACTGGAAGAGATTCCTCTAGCTCATATGTATCTATGGGTAAAACTAGAAAACAACGCATTGGTATAGAATCAAATGGTAACTGGTGCATGAAAATGGGCATTTATTCCCTCTTGGTTTGACACTCCTAGGGGATATGTTTAATTGAATTACTGAGATTGGTACAATATATTATTAAGGGATTAAAAAACCCCATAAGAATATAAGTAAAGAAATATATCAAGGATAAACTATATTTAATCATTGGTAATCATAAGTTATGATATACATCTATTTTACAAATTTAACCTCTTATGTATAAAGACTTATTTTTATTCTTAATTTCTATGTATTAAATCCCTCAAATTTTACATTCTTTTTATTAGATAATAGTTTGTAATTTAAGACCACGTTCCAATAATAAATGTGATAGGGAATGTGATTATTTACTTAATGATATTATAGATATCACGGGAAGAGGTGCTCAAAACATCATGAAGTACTTAATAATATGGAAAATGTTTTGAATAGTAACTTGAATCATATAGAAAATCATCTTACTCCAATGAAAGGACATGTTTCTATTAAATACTTCAGGCTGAAAAGGCCTCCCATGTTCAGTGGATCTTAAAATCCCCTCCCGATGTAACAGTGGATAAACTCCACGGAAAATATATTTTCTGTTCTCTATTACTAAGTAGAAGAGAGTGTTTTACTGTCGGTCTATCATTTTGATAGGGAAGTTGATCAGTGTTGAACATTGATCAAGAATTTAATGACCTATGAAGAAATTGGTTCCATAGTTTGGTAGGAATTCAAGATAATGTTTTTCAATAATTATTTTCCCCAAACCCACTATCGCAAGATGGAAGGAGTGTTCGTTGAACACCATCTGATAGAACATGAGTCCATCAAGGGATATAAAAAAAATCAACAAGTCATTCATGGAACTCATTGGGCATAGTCTTGACCATGGAATGTAAGGTGGATCACATCCTTAGTGGACTAAAGTTGATTTTATGAAAATCTTTGTCAAATTGAGACTTTCATAGAAATGAAGAGATTGTATGTTATGTCCTCAATGATGAAATGGAGATCGGAGACTCTCAGTTGTATCATGTGCCTGAATATAAGTAGATAAATATTGAATATATTGTGGGTGGTTCAGCAAACAAATTCTTTGATGGAAAAATGATAGACCATCCAATGTGACATTGTTGGAATAAGCATCTTGGGAACTGTCAAAAGGGAACCAAGAGTGGTTTAATTTATGGAATGTTGTGACATCTAGCTACAAACGTCCAGTGAGATATGAAGATTCCAAATAATCTGGAAGAAGAAAGGAAGGTTCAAATCAACAATTATACTTTATTTTTGTGTTACTACTACAAGTATAATAATAATTATGGGAAAATTTTTCATAAGATGAGAGTAGTTAGAGGAAATCAATAACATCCTCCAAAGAATCCTGGAAGGTCTTATGTTGTCCCTACTATAAAGGTGTATTTGGACAACAATGTGGTAAAAGGAATGCTAGTTATTCATCCATGAATAGAAAACATGTTATTTGATTCTGGTTCTATATATTTTTTCATATTTTACATTTTTAGAAGAACTATTCATTCCCCTCCTCAAAATTTGGAAGGTAAGTTATTTGTGAGAATGAAGAATGAGGAAATTATTGTTTCCATGGTTTATAACTCCTCCTTGATTAATTTTTATATACTGAACCTCCCATAAAATCCCATTATACGTCCTTTAGTGGATTATAACTCTATATTGGGCATCGATTGGCTATTTTTATACAAATCCAACCTCAACTTTTGGGAAAGGGAGATCACACTTCACATCCTAAAGCATTATTCAATTCTTTACAAGTGATTGGAGGAAGTTGAATCTCTTTTAGAATCATTGTCTCATTTTTTGATATTAATTCAATATGATCTTGCATGTCTAGATCAATTGACTGAGACAAATGAGATAATTATGCTTGAATACAGGTGAATTGTGGTAGATTACTCTGATGTATTTACCGAAGAGTTTCTTGGTCTTCTTACTGATTGAGAGTATGATTTCATAACTGAACATATTCTTGGATCTATACCTATATCAACACACCTTATAGAATGGCCTCCATAGAGATAGAAGAGTTGATGAAGAAGTTACAGGAGAATCTAGATAAGGGTTTTATATGCCTGATTGCATAACCATGTGGTGCACCAGACCTCTTTATCAAGTTAATGGATTGATAAATAAACCTATGTATTGTTTATAATAAGTATAGTAAAATCACTATAATGAATTATTATCCCCTACCATAGATATCTGACTTGTTTGATCATCTTCGTGGGGCAAATAATTCTTTAAGGGGGATCGGTGATCAGGATATCACCTATTAAATGTGAATAATGAAGATATTCCAAATACTATCTTTCAAACGATGTATGAACAATATGAGTTTATAGTGACTCCCTTCGGCATCACTAATGCTCCAGAAATTTTCATGGAAATCATGAATAGATACTTTATAGATTACTGCAACTAATTTTTGGTAGTCTTTATTGATGATATTATAATATACTCCATGATAATGAAGGGACATGGGAAGAATTTGAATACATTATTATAGACATTTTTAAGGGGGAATATGTATTAAATGTATTGAAAATATGTTTTTTGGATGGAAGAAGTCTCATTCATGGAGCTTGTTACCACCCACAAAGGAATATTAGTGGAACCTTCCTAGAAATAGAAAATTGGAGAGTGTCCTACGCCATCATCTATAACGGAGATCCACAACCTTCTAGGTCTAGCCGGGTATAATAGATGATTTGGAATGAACTTTTCATGATTTTCAAACCCAATGACTAAGAATACATGAAAGGATGTCATATTTATTTGGACTCAAAAATGTGAAGATTGTTTTAAGGAGTTGATGATGTGGCTAATGACTACTCCAGCACTCACTCTCCAATCTAGTAGATAACTCTTTATAGAGTATTTTTTTCTTCTAAGAAGGGATTTGGATTAGTGATAATGAAAAATGATAATTTTATAATCTACACCTCAATGTAGTCGAAAATTCATGAGAAAAAAAAAATCATCTTCATGATCTAGAGATGGCATAGTGATCATTGTGTTAAAAATATGGTGGAATTATCTATATGGGGATAAGTGTAAGATATATACTGGTCCTAAGATTTTAAAATATATAATCACACATAAATAGCATAACATGCGCTAACTAATATGGATATATCTCATCCAAGAAGATGAATTATCAATCCACTATTATCCCAGAAAAGAAAACAAGGTGGAATATTCTCTATGTATAAAGGATACTACATCATTATCAGGGATGAAAATTGAAAAGAACATATTCTTATTATATTGGCCGAATATGGACATGGGGACCATTATGGGAGGAACATAATAAATCCTTTCTCAAATGATTGTTCAACCATCCCTCATGTAGAAAAAAAATTATTCTAAAAATTATTTGGAAATTCATAAAAGGGTTGTAGCCATTATAAATGGGAAATCCTATGAGTTCATGCTTGATGAAGATGGAGTTGTATGATTTGGGTCACTATAATGTGTACCATCTAATCCAGAGATAAACAAGGAGCTTCTTAATGATGTGTATAGCTCATCCTCCTCGATTAAACTATGTAGCACGAAGATGTATCTTGATCTCTGGGAAAACTATTAGTTGGAGATTATGATTTTGAAGATTGCTGAGTATACATCAATGTTCATGGTATGTCCTCAACTGAAGGAAGAAAAACATAAGTCTATAGGGATGATGCAACCACTACCCATAATAACATTGAAATGGGATAACATAACCATGTACATTGTCCCTAGATATCCAAGGACATCTAGGGGAAACAATGTTGTATGGGTCATTGTGGATATTCATACAAAGATAGCTCACTTTATGAAGAGTTGAGGTGATTTCACATTGGATAAACATTCATTTATATATATCAACTAAGTGGAAATTCTACATGATGTATAAATATCTATTTTATTATATAGAGATCTAATCTTTATCTCTGTGTTCTATAAAAGACTTCAAAATGCTCTAAGTACTAAACTGAACATTAGTACGACCTATCAACCTCAAACTGAAAGACAATATAAGAGAAAAATATGATAATTTATGATATGTTTTGATAATGTTCAATATAATTCAAAGGAGGATTGACCAATTTTCTCCATTGGTTGAATTCTCATAAAAAAACATTTTCCACTCGAGCATCTGAATAGGACCATATTAAGCCCTTTATTGGAAAATTGGTAGAACACAAATGTGTTGAGATGATGTGGGTGAGCATAAGCTGCTAGGAAATTAAATGTTCAATGAAATAGCGGAGAAGTTAAAAACCATTCTGCATCACATAAAGTCATCCTAATGTCAAAAAAGAGTTATGCATACAATCATCAATGAGACCTTGAATTCAAATCTAGAGTCATGGCATGTCTACACATATCTCCACAAAAGCAAGTCTCGAGGATTGGGATGAAATGATTTATAAGTTATAAGTACATCGGACCCTTCAAGATTATTGATCATGTTGGTGCTAGGGACTATAAAAATGGAAATCCACAAACCATGTCCAGAGTACACGATTCCTTTCATATATCCCTCTTATTGATGTATATAACGGACCCATAGAATATAATCCCTTCAGTGGTGGTACAGTTGGAGAAAGATATTTCTTACGAGGATAATTCAGTGAAGATATTGTCTTCTAGAGATAAATTTTAGGGAAATAATACTATTGATCTAGTCAATTTCCAATGTAAATACAGTAATTATGAATAGATATCATGGGAACTAGAAGAAGCAATATAGAAAAATTTCCAGCACCTATTTATGATTTCAAATGAATGAATTCTACGTCTAAATTTCATAATGGGGGAAAAATGTAATGAACAAATATTTTTTCAATGAAAATTACTATCATATAAATATGTCATATAATCACATGAAATCTAAACACAATGTTCTAATAAGTACTATGTAACCTCTAACATAATTTTTACACTTATGTGTTTTGAATTTTTAGAATATGACTTACACGGTTGCGATCAATAAGATGTTTGGAGTCTAAGAGAACAAACATAATATTTGGTGATTTGTAACATACTCTTATGAATATTAATGTTACCCTTACAAATAGTAATATGACAATTATGAATAATAAAAATCTCCCAAAAAATTTGTAGCCTTTAACATGAATGCATAAAACAATTTAGGCATCTTATATTGATAACATGACCATAGTAAAAGTACTGGTATTTCTGAAAGTCATAAATAATTAATTATAATTAATTAAATAATTTAAAAGAAAATATATTTTCTAAAAGGGAATTTATAAAATAATAATTTTATGTATTCTAATTTTACATTAATTTTATATAACCTTGTTTTATATTTGAAAGTATTATAAAATCAGGTATAGTTTTAAAACTAGTTTTTTTATTTTAATTATAATTTTATATGAAAAATAAATTAATAAAATATAAATAATTATTTACGAAAAAAGGATTTAATTTTTGGATTATACACATCAAATAATGGTTTGGGTGAATATTTTTTATTTTACTAAAATACATGATTTTTTGATGAAAAATAAAATATGATAATTCATAATAAATTATAAAACCTGAATTTATGCATCATGCTTGATTCATGGATGAAGTAAATGGAAATCGGATCATAAAAAATTTCTAATAATACTATATTTTTCATGAATCATTACAAATTCTTCTCTAATGTGAAAATAATATTCAAATGATTAAAATATTAAGAAATCCCCCCCCCCCTCAACTATAAAAACTATCCACACTTCCCTCCTCTCTTCACACATCCCAATCCTTGTACCATGCCTAAATTATGACTAAATATCTCCGCAAGACCCTTCAAAACATACATCAACCATTAGTTTCGTTAAAATACCAAATACTCTCTTTTTAAGAGGCTATCAAAATAGATAAACTCAAGAGTAATGTTCCTCTTTTCGATTAATTTATTTTCATTCATGTTCATTGGTTTTTATTTTTATTCTTCATGTAACACCAATAAAATAGAATGATTTACCATGTAACAAACATTTAGAGGAATCATATATTACTATTGGTATATTTTATCCTAATTTCTCTTTACCCCTTGTTTTATATTATAAATTGAAACAACGTCCGAGATGTGTTAATTTATCATATTCAAGGATGACGAGTTATAAATTTTCATTACCATCATCTATTTTGGTCATTAAACCACTTCTATGGTTGAAAATGACTATTAAATATTTATTTGATATGGAATAATTTTTAAAAAATGATTTAAAATTATTTAACAAAACAACATAATCGTGATTAAAATAACCAAGTAAATCCATGTCTTTATGATTAATGTTTTATATAACGATTCACCTTCATTACAAATCACCAAAAAAATTATACCATAATGTAACCTCTTGGATTTTAATGAATAAAATATAACATTAATTATTTAAAACCACTCTCATCATACATGTGTGTCTGATCATGAATATTTGTGAACTGATCATTAAAACGAAGGAAAAAAAGGCAGACCTGAACAATGAAATTGAACCTCATAACCAATAAAAAAGTTAACTGATGAACTCAAAATGGTCATAATAAATAAATTATGAGTAAAAGTGGCTACTTAATTTTTAATTAATAAACCTAATTTTTTTATTCAGTTCATTAATATCATATGGAGAACCACATTAGACTTAATATAATGGATCCTTTTTATTTTATATTTATTGAAGATTGTCCTCTATGTAATTCCCTTTTATGTGTCATTCATATGGAGGTGGAATTATTTCTCACATCCCCCATACATTATTCATGAATTATAAATTCTGATAATTCCCTTTATATCAGATTAATCCATCATAAGTACACTCGATACCATGCTGATAATCCATAAGGGATTCTACAAAAAACTCCTTTTTTCCTTCAGGTAGCCTCGACTTTCATATTAAAGAAATGATGTCAAATTATATTTTTTATGTGAATATTATTGATGCTTTTTACATGTACCTAATTAAGTTATCAAGACCCCTTCATCATTTTATGTTGGGGATATACATTTTTTATGTGATTCCCACCTCACTACTTCATGATAGGCAAACTTATTTTAAGGGAACTTCTGGAATTATTACCCAATTTAATGTGTACTCTATCCTCTATTTTAATCCAACATTATATTTATAAAATCATTATTTTTTTATAAAGTCCTTCTTAGTTTAACTATGATTTTATGTAATATGTCATTCACTTTTCCTTTTAAAATGTCTCTATATTATTTTCTGTAAAACCACACAAATCAATTTTAGGGATAAAATTTATTAAATAATTTTCATACATGTTTTCACTTTTACATCAAATCACATACAATGATACATTCCTATTTTACCATATGAATTTCCATGTATATTTTAGTTCACCTATTTCATGGACACTTTTATGATACACCCATTCATTTTGATTTATGACTTGATTGTGGTACCAATTTCATTCCAAGGGTAACCCTTATTTTTTATGTAAGCTTTATTATGTATGACTATTTTGTGGAAAAAATATTCATGTAATGTTATGATGTGATAATCCAAATAGAACATAAATGATTTGGGTAAAAATTATTCTCATGATACATTATGTGCGACGGTCTTTGCTGTTAGCCTTGTGTTGTGCTACCATTTGTGACGGTCTGGGTAGTTAGCATTGGCTAGTGATACATTGGGAAACATTCTTTTCAGTGAGACGTGACATGTTGTAAAGTAACGTTTTATGTTAGTAAAGCATATTTACGAATCTATTTTCATATTATTCAATGATTATATGTCAGTATTTCATATGTTAAATGCCTTTTTATATCATCATTTAATGCATTCCATCACATGTGCAAACAAATTGTTCTTATGGGTATTCCCTTACAGAGTAATTTAGCTCATCCATTTGTTCATGTGTTACGTAAGGTACCCTATGTAAATGTTTGAGAAAAATGTACATTAGGAGTCCTATATTATGTTTAAATAACGAATTGTTTTTTTTTTCATTCCTTGTTTTTAGTTTCATGTACCTAGTCCTCGAAAACAATAGCCTTTATGATCCATGGCTTATACTATGATGTATAATTACGATTAAAATCAAGTAATGTTATATATAAAAGGCTAGGGTCATTATACATTTCACCTCCCACATTCAATAAATACATTACCACCCCTAAATGTTAATTTTCATATAATTAAATATAAAAATACCCACTCACAACACAATAAATATCAAACAAAAACAATATCCCAATAGTAAGTCATAATACAAAAGATGATCAAGATAGTCCCTGGAAGAAACATACAACATTTAGATGAAACCTAAAGTAAAAAAATGTTCTATTAACCCAAAATCACTTAGTATACAATGTTTTGACATAATTGATAAATTTAATAATCAACCCATTCTTTAAAATTGAACTTTTTAAATCCTTTTATGAAACATCTAGAAAAAGAATATTCTATATAAAAATTGTAGGAAAAACATCAATAACCATAAAAGTTTGTTAAAATGAACCAAAATGGGATTAAATAATCCTTTTAAATTCCCATCATTACTCAACTATATTTATTTGATTTTATAAATTTACACATGAAATGAATTATTACTTTAAATAATTTAAAAATACATTTCATTTTAATCCCCTGATTGGATTTCCTAGAAGAATCAATCTAATTTTAATAAAACATTATTTATAAATTAATTAATTGATCAATGAGACCCAAATGTCATTAATACCCACAAATAACAAAAAAATGATTGAGGAATTCATCATCACATATAGTTTCTGGAAACATATTAAATTCCATGTATCCTTATTTTACCCAATTAATAAACACATTTAACACTTATCAGAATCCAATTAAATAATAACACATGAGATTCATTATAAATATAAGGTATTTCAAATATTCAAGAAATCAATTGAAGGTCATTTTATGAAAATGAGAAAAAAACAACCCTCGGTTCAGTAGATCATAAAATTTATGATCTAGCCTATGATAGTGAATTGTACAATATTATCTGGAGAACATCATATAAGACAAAATAAACGAAACACTAAATCAAAAAATAAAGTTCCAAAAATCTAACACAATATCTCCAATGGTTAATTATATATTTTGAAAAAATAAAATAATAATGTGGGTGTGAATGATTAGGAATGTTGGGATAAACACATGGGGATAAAAAATATATGATTTTGTAGAGGAACAAAAAAATGATGTATTGGGATGGATCTATAATAGTATAAGTATTTTAATTGATTGAGAGGCATATAGGTGAAATAACATAGAGATAATAAATCATTGGTTTTATTTTTTTAATACACTTTTATTTTAATTGGGGAAACTCACACGTTTAGGTGACATGATTTAATAAAACATATGTGAAACATGATTTTCGAACATCCTTAACAAACATTCCTAACATGGTTTCCCTTAGCGATACCCATAGTTGTATATCTAAGCTCTAATGAGGAAAAATTTCCCTATCCCACAACATTACCATAACAAACACTTGGTCTAATTTTTTTCTAGTTGAGTACATATAGGGATCATTAAAAAACTCATGGAAATATAAAGATGAAATTTAACTTACAAGACTCACCAAAACTATGTTACTCAAATACAGGTCTAACTGTGAACATTCAAAAACAATTGGATTCCTCCCCATGGGAATGTACCAACCAAATGATTTTGTAACTGTGGCCTCAAAACCATGTTTTAAAGGAAACATTTCCAATGAAGAAAATTATAATTCCAAAACATTAAAATTATAAATTAATCAATGAACATATTTCAATAAAAAATCTAGAGTGACATTAGAGTTTAAGTTGTAATAAATGGTATAGATATTGAAGATTATGTTTCTCTCCATATGTATAAAACGCTATAGGTCAAATAACTAGGTTTCTCTATTATTATTTTGATACCATGGTTCTAGTTTTAGATGGATTGAAAATGTGACTTATATAAAATTATTATATATGGTGCAAATAAAATATATATAAAATTATAGTTGTGATCCCACTTTCTTCCCCAAATAGATCTCTCTCAAGATTATATATAATAAGATGTAATTTTTTGATAAAAAAATAAAAAGTTTCTATATTTATTATTTTATTGAATTCAATTCAAAAAAATGTTGTTGGATCATGTTTCATAGTTTTATTAGTTATGTTTGATATTATTTTAAATGTATTTTCCCCAATAAATCCGTACAATTTTTTTGTTTATTAACTATGGTGTACTTGTATGAACTATGTAATTAATTCTAATTATATATTTATTATTTTCAACTAATTTTTATTCTAATGATTAACATTATATAAATTCATATGATTTTATTTTAAATTTTACGACATTTTTTAGATCATATTAGTGATATCATATATATTTTTTGTTATAAAAAATTAATACACACATTATATGATTATTTAGATTTTATATATCATGATAGTTATAATGAAATGAACTTTTTTACATACCATACTAGTATTTTAATATTTTTTTGTGATTTTTGATATAAAGTGAAATGGTGTCTCTATGACAAATTCTAGATATCCTATGTATAAAATATAGTATTTAGTTTTTTTCATAATATTATAAGATTAGATAATTGAGAAATATTAATAATAATTGGTGAAAAATTCCACTTAAATGAAAAAAATGACATGATTTTTTATAATTGGTAATGTTATTTATGTCTAATATTGGATATTAGAATGGCATATAGTTTTAATTTTATTTACTTCATTAATTATTAATATGATTATTTGGAACTATATCATTGACTGTATTTTCCACCCCTATATTGCATTGGAAACCATTTCTGTGAGACACTAAACTCCATCTACAGGTGATTGTTCCAATGTACATTTCGTATTTTTTCCTAGAATATATGATTGGTCTACAACTGTGTTGTTTTATTCATTTTTTTATATTACATATTCATAAGTGTATTTGTCAATTTTTATTTAATGATTGTTGTTATTTCCATTTTTAATGGTTATTATAGTTTTCAAATCAGTATATTGTTTTATTAATGTGCATAAAAATTGAATAATTATTTGTTACTTCTCTATAACAATTTTATATATTTGTATATTTTATTATAATTTCTTATTCATCCATTAATTTATTTAAATCTATTTATTTATAATTTTTGTTACGATATGAAATATTAATATTGTTTTTATATGTTATTTATTACATCATCATCAACATAATAAATAATATGAGATTAATATTTTTATTGTTATTTTAATTATTTATTAAATTTTTAAATTTGTGTATGTTAATGTATGAAGGGGTCCCCCTCTCAATTAATCCTTATATCACATGATCCATTTTTCCCAAGTTCCATGAACATCCCATTCACCCTAGAAACCCATTAACCAACCATTATATGTCAGTCACTCACCTCTACCCCTATATATACGTTATATTAGTGTCCTACGAAACAACTAACCTTACATTCCAAAACTACCTGGGACTGTTCCTCACCCTCTACGGTCCATTCATCCCTCACTAAGATGTACATTATCCTACTCATATTAATAATACTAGACTACCTACATGATACAAACCGCGTCTTCTACATCCATCTTCAATTATACATCATCAAAAAATAAGTAAACCTGTAACATTTTTGATCATATAAATATATTGAATTAGTGGTTTTCAATTATTTTATACAGACTACAAAATATAATTAATGTAAAAAACACCATCAAATCAAACAATTTATTGTATTTCAAAATTAAATAAATATTAAAATAAAATATATGGATCTTTATCTATTTAATCTACAAATTCCATTACAATAATATCACATACAACCAACATAGATACAAAAAGACTTTGGAAATCAAGAAATCACACAATGAATTATATGGAATGAGCTAATGACCAAATAATTTTAAAAATTAAAAATATAAATTGAAGGTATGAGAGGTCCTATTATACTTTGTAAATTAATTTTCATATGAGATACATATAGAATATATTCATATGAATGAAATAATGGAATATAAATGAATAATCATAATTTTATTATCCTAAAAAAATAAAAAAATAAACCTGAATGAGAAAATTGTAATGTACTTAATATATATAAACAATGAATCCAATCATTATTCATTTATATCATCATTGAAACCATAGAATAATGGGATAGGCCAATTTACCTTGTCCAATAGATTATAAACTACAATGATATAATATTTACCACATGAATTAGAGGGGTATATAAATATGGATTCACGTGTCAAAATATAATATCCCTGTTAATGAGTTATGCATATGAAAATAAAATCAATATCATTTTTATACATCAATTATAAGAAATAAAATAATTATAATAAAATAATTGAAAATATTATATATCAAAATTGTGATATACCATATAAGAGTTTTTCAATGGGGAAGATGAAATAACATAGTTAATTTAAATCCCAAAAAATAAAGGAAAATATCATAGTATATATATATATCGTAAATGAACCCAATATATAGATGAATAATATTGAATAGTAAGATAAAGAATTGTATGAAATTAAACAGATATTATCATAGAATTTTAAAAAATATTTGACTACCAACATCCGAGGAAGTGATAAGAAAATTCAAAATTAATAGAAAAATATGAACATTGATACTCAATGTAGGAATTAAAAAAAATTATATATTATGCTATATATATGAAATTTTAATAAACATGGTTCTAAATAAAAATTATGGTATGAAGAAACTTATTGTCTTCTACATAGTGCTTTTTCAACATTATGGAAGAGTGTAGTTTAAAAGAATGTAAATAAAAGTAATTGAATATAAATTAGACAAATTAAACATATCAAAAATATAATTTGAATTCCATAATAATTGATAGATAAGATCTAATTAAAATATATAAAATTAAATTGAGGATGCATCCCTTTAATTTGAGTCTTCCTTAATAAATCCCAAACCACATGTATAATCAAGGATCGTTTATTAAATATATATGCATGACATTTTTCTTAATTCATATTTTAAAAATAATTTTATATTAAAAAATCATTTATATTTATATAGTAGATTTTTTATTTCTTCCATTGCTAACAAATGTCATGAACAGATTATTAGTATAAATGTTTCATGTATAAATCGGTATGTTGGTCTCAATATTGGTTCCTTATTATACATTTATACTTTTCGAAAATAGTAAATATGACTTAATAAGTAATGTATAATTATTAAATATATTCCATGTTAATTGGAAATTAATTACTATTATTATTTCCAAATAAATATTTTTTATGTTATGACCCACATTGAATTTATCAATAATAATATTTACTTGAATTATAAATAACATTTATATTATATGGTTAAATATCATTGAATACTGAAAATAATATTTTATCTAACTGGTTTATAAATATAAGGACTATAAAATGTTTACCATCATAGGTACTACCCCCCAAACAAAACTCACATGATATCTAATGTGTTAGAAATTCTTGTAGCCTCTATATAAATATATGAAACAAAAGATTGATTTTCTTATAGTAATTGAGAAATTACTCCCATTCCTCTACAACCCACTAAATGCAAGAGAATTTGTTATTGTTTATTTAATTCATATTTAACGATGAATAAATATCAAATATATATTACTCTAGTTATTTAATATCATAATGTGTATATCGATGATATCTTCTTCCATATCATCATTATAGGAAACATTCATCCAATGTTCATTAGAGAAGAATGTTAGTCCACCTTATGTATATACATTTGAAATGACACCTCATTCTATAGTTCCTAGATGAAATTTATTATAACCATTACAGTTAATTGTAATATTTCATTTAAAATGTGGTTTAAAATAATAGAGGTGAAGACATTATATTTTTTTATAATATATCTTATACCTATGATATCAAAAATATAATTTATCCAAATTGAATAACATTCCAAAACAATGTTTATAGTGGGTTAAAACATAATTGTAGATATATTGGTCTTTATATGAGGGACTATATCGATATAATGGCCATCATACAAGTATAAATATTATTCTAACTTAGTAGATTCTATTACTTAGAAACAAAATTCTAGAATAAATTATTTATTTTTATAAATCCCATCATGATTTTGTTGTAAGCATGTGCGGAGTTGATATCAACTAAATTAAGAGTTCCCTCTATAAAGAGGATATATGGAATGTTCTATAGTGTTTTAGAAACAAAACAATGAATGGAGACATACTCAATAGATTCATGGAGGGTTTTTCAATTTTTAAAAATTGTACATATGCTTATAAAATTTATCAAAATGCAATCATCAACAAAAATCCAATAATACACTCATATCCACATTAGACTTTATCACGAAAGATAAATCCATGGGTAAAAGAATTTATGTAACTAGGATGACATGTTCTTTGGTTTTTTTATATATAAATTATATTAAAATTATTAGTGAGATTAGATTCATTGGTTCTCCACAAATAGTGTGTCCACATTGTCCCTAAATTTAAAATAATATAATGTCTCTTTAAGAGTGAGAGATAGTGGATGCAACAGAGAGAAAATTTTTACAGTGATATTAACAATTGTGATCGTACCGGTGCACATGAAAACAAACAAAAAATTGTAAACTGAGACAATTAACCTTCCAAACACATTGGTTTGATTTCATAGAAGTCATTCATCATTTAAGATTCTTCACTTTGTTGTATGTATTTTTTATACCAGGATAATTGGTGGGGAATATGTCATACAACCTTCGATAACCAATCTAATTGATATATATATATATAATTTTTTAGAACTACATTCCCAATTATTTGTCAGTTATAAATATCTATAAGAATTTATGATGTAGTGCTTCATTGAACAAAACTATGAATTTATCCCATTCTTCACACCTTCATCATTTTATTGTACATATTACCATTAAACACCATTTGTTTGATATCATTGATTATTCCTCTTCATATTTTGTTCTAAATGATTTGTTTCCAATTATTAATCAAAGTAAAAGACAATTTATAACCCATAATTAAATATAATATATTGGGCATAGAAATTTTTATAACGTGAGACAAATTTCCATCTTTAGAGATATTTAATTTCAAAAATAATAAAAATCCATTAATTATGATAGTAATATCTCATATATGAGTAGAATTATTCCATTCCCAAGATAATGGTATTACCAAATAGATGATTGGAAGGATTCCTTATATAATGCATAAGATTAACTAGATAACCAAACTCCCATGAAAAGAAGATGTTATATTTGATGAAAATATGGTGTTTATTTCCATTCAATAAATCATTGAATTGGATAGATTTGTTAAAATGGTGAATGATTACATTTTATAGGTCACTAAAACCAAAACTATAAAGGACCTCAATCGTAAAATCCTAACTGATAGTACAAAACAATTTCCTAGCATATAGACAAATAGAATTCTTCACATACCTTCTACTCTTCTTAAAAAAATTATATATTCTATGGTATTTAGGTTGTAGTCATATATTTTATGTTAATGGAGAATATAATATTAGTTGATAAAGTCAACCTTATTATTGATAATCTACGATCTGGTGTATATGATCATTCAAAAAAACATTATAAACAGCATTTTCTAGAAAAATATGAATATAATAAGTGAAGAATAATCATCCTCATACCTAAGAAAAAGCCATAGTTATTCATAATTTATTCTGATGGGTTGGATTGTATTTGTATAATTAAATGAATAATATTTACGTAGTCTTAATGAAAAACATAACTATACTTCTAAAACAATGGATTTTAAAATTCATCTAGAATATGACGATTTATTTATTTACAGATAAAAGAGTAGGAATGACACACAATAAATTCAATAGTAAAAATATTAAAACATTATCTATGTGATCCAAAACTATACTGATAAAATATTTTAATTTAGTAAGGATCACATGTTCACAACATTCAATGATATCCTAGTGGTATTGGATTATATGATGATTTATTTCATTTTTTGACTGATAATTTCACATATACTATTCTGCTGAATAATGGGATTTTAATATTTTCTATTTTTCTAATGTTTATTTAAGAAGTTAGTGTTTATGTAACCATATTTCAACAACTTATTTTTAATATTGATTATATATATTTCCCCATATACTGTGAATTTCATGGTCATCATTGAAGAAATATCTTCATAATTTTTAAAGTTACCACTGTCAAACCATTCCTTGGGATTCATTTGAAGACCATCAATCTCATTATATTTGGTCAGTATGTCCTCATCCATGAAAAATCCAATTTACTTCAAAAAATTAAGATGAACATTAATATATTAATCATTAAAACACATGTATATAGATCATCAGAGTATTATTATTAACTTATTCCGCTTTCAAGTCCAGATACAATCAATAAGGTAACCAAAATATTATATAATTTAAATATAAAATCACCCATTTCTATATTTTTTATTGAATTAGTTAGGATTGCCTGTTTATCGGGATTTTATTTCTATATAGTCCTCAACTTCACTAGCTTCAGCTATTAAGGGGAGTAACAGTCAACAAAACAAATGTCTTGTTATCTATATAATATCTTTTTCAGTATGTTTATATAAATGGTGAATTTATACCCATGTAATTTAATATCCCAAAATTTATTTATATCAACCAATTATTTAACTTATCTACTAGAAATTTCATATTCAGGTTCTCCAAGACTATTATGGTTTCTAAAAACTACATTGAAGCCACAAGTGAGCACCCACACCCCCTGAAATTCTTGATTTAGATTCATAATTTCATTCTAATGTGACATTATCCAATTACACTATGTAATATAATAGTTAAATGAGAAAAAGTTAATCATTCTATAAAGGCCATATAGGTGATCATCTACTACATAATGAAGGATGAAGTCTAGAGGGTCACTTAAATCAATACAATAACATAAATGGATTCTATAATAGTAGTGATTTTATTTATCCTTATAGTATTATAATAAATAAATATGTAGTTATTTCTGTTGATAGAGATCACAGGATCCATTGGCTTAGTAATTCCAATCATTAAAGGATGATGTTTTTGGAAAAAAAGGTGATACTATTCTCTTGTTTACTATAACATGTAAATTCTATTATAATATATTCGTTTTTAACTATGCTAGGATTATAATTTCATTAAATTAATTTAATGAATAATTGAATGTAAGGAATTTTATTTTCCATATTTTATTATTTCAAATTATTTGGTAAAATTATTAGACCACGTATTGAAGAAGAATGTGATTTCGAGTCCTAGGGTTCTCAGAATTTTTTTTGATAAAATGTAACGTTTTTTATAACATGGATTTGTGACATTTTTGAAAAAGATTAATAACTATTAAAAAAGTTACCATATCAGTACTCGGGGGTCACCATTGTGCTCAGAGAAGTAGAGTAACACATTCCACGACCTAACATTGGTCGGTATGGGTCACTAATAGAAAAAGACACTAGCGGAGTAACTATAAATAAAATAATTATTTTTCTTATAATGGAATATTAATAAAATATAAATGGTAACTTATATTGGATATATGAGACCATTTGTTGAGTTCTTAATGGGATGTATTTAGTGGCGTAGCCTAACCTCCACCAATGTGGGTCGATTTTGAATGTTAGATTTTGGACATGGACGTCATTAAAATTTATATTAATAATTTTTTCATTAATGTTACAAGGTGATGCAATAGAATTTTTCGTTTTTAATAATCTATGTTTGAGGAATTTAGGGTTACTGCCATAACCCATGAATTCCCCTTAGGAAAGTATAAAAAAGAAATATCTAGAAGGAGAACACCGATGAATGGATGATCAATGATGACACAAACATCTTTTCTTCATTATAGAGAGATTCAAATCTATTTAAGGTGTTAATACGTTCATGATATTATTTTCCCTATATATAATAAAAAAAAAACAAATACCAACCAAAGAACTGGTTGATTCATGTTTCTATTATTCTTGTCAGATGATTTAATATTGAAGGATTAAAGTGAATATATCTTTCTGACCATTCTATTGTTTGTTTCCTCATGATTATAATAACATGAATGGATCATGAATGAAAGAGGAAGGGCATGATACGTTCATTGGGTATTCGTGTGATTAATCTCTTACCCTAAATCTATTACATTTTTTATTTGTTCACTACCCTTTGAATCACAATGTGAATAATCCATAATTTTTCAAATGAACCATGGTGAGACGATTCGAGACTTAAGGTCGTGATCCGCGCAGGAATAGTGGATGTGTGACGAGAGTGTAGCAGGAAGATGGAGATTTATTGTAGAAGGAGTGATGAATGGAAGTCAGCAAAAAGGGTGGCCAGAAGAGGGGGACATGCATAACTTTTCAGGAGGATGGGTTTTAGTGTGGTGCACATCTGTTGTCCATAGAGTCCATGTTGTAGGAGTTCCCATGATGGAACAGGCCATGGGAGGCATACAAGTTCTGAAGTAGGAGTCCTTAGTGGTGCCTATAGAAGGACGTCATCAACAAGCCCATCGAGGCAACCCTATTCAAGCCATCCAAGACTGATTGGGTTGGGTTAGGTCTGGTAGGTCATGTTCGGCAAGACCTGGACCGAACAAGAAGCTTTTTATTAAATTAGTCACACCATTAAAATCTTATATATGATTTATGGTCCTTTTGTGGTTTTGGGACCCTTATGACAAGATTTTATTTTTTAGTTAATCAATATTAGTATATTTGTACGTTAATATAATAACTAATGACAGGAGGATTAGGTTCTCCTTGAACAAGCATGCTATGAGCGGAATACTATGGCTGGATATGACTATGTGACTTAGGGGACTTCTAGAACCATGAATTCTCTATGTACTATTGATAATCCATGATCATTCAACACTCTATGATCCTCCAATAATTTTTTCTCCATTGATACATTTTGTTCCATAGATGCTCCAGATTCTATATCCACTTTGGTCACCAGAAATGCCATGTGCACCACGGATGCACCATTCACCCACAAAAATATGTGTTCCATCAACAATCCATGCATTACAAATGCTATGTGCACCATTAACACTTCTAGTTTCATAGTGAGTAATGTATATGGGGACCACAACGTGAAATCCTTCTCAATACGATTTATACTTGTAACTGTCTGAGCTAACCATATTGAATATTATTACAATATTTCCATTTATTTTTACACCACGTGTTTCCATTTTGGTGTACTTCATGTGTTTTTTGTATAATGCACTTATTTTTAGTGTTTTAACTTTTGGTTGTGGGGTCCCTACCCAGTATTGTATTACTCACCCCTGCATGGGCTATGACTGCATGTTTCATGTCTTGTGCACACTATCGACGATTTGAAATATTATTAGGTGGATAAGGCATGGTGGTTCTTATATTGATTCCTGACAGACGAGGTGTGATTTAGTGACTTCAAGTAGCTGTTTTTTACCTACCATTCATGTAGGGTTTTCAACTGACATGATTTAGGAGCTTGTACATTTCCTTTTGATAGGGATTGAATTATAGTGCAACTTCCTCTTCACTTTTCTACATTCATAATTTTTTGTTGGTATCTTAGTGGTATTCATTCTTATTTAATTAGTGTTTACAAATTCTTCATTTATTTCATATATATGTGTTTCTGTATGTCCAGGTTCATAAGAAAATTCCTCCCATTTGATGGATATCAAAATAAATTTCATGTATTCAACCCCTATCCTATTGAAGGTGATCTTAGGGTAGTCACGACACATTCCCTAGGAATGTCTCGTGATAGTGATGTATCTGAGGAGGTTAGTTAAACATAAAAACCCAAGAGTCTATGACATTTTTTCGATAAATAGTTTTATTTGTTCCAAGCTCATATTTTAGACGAGGGACTCCAGCATTGGTGCGGCAGCTGGCGTATCCATACACCAGGACTATGAATCCTTCTTTCTGACTCGGTACATGGAAAACTAGTTTCAGTGAAAAATAAATGTTATATAGACCATATAAGACTGATTTTATTCCCATGTCCTACATGATACATTGTCATGTCACCAATTATACTCTATTTACTATGTTATGTTATGATATATTTCAGGATTCCTATACATAGACAACCATCTAGGATTCTAATTTGTGATCATGAGGATGATGCAGCAAGTGATGAGGCATTTTTTTAGTGTATGATACCCAATATAGCACACCCAGGTTGTGTACCAGTCAGAATACCACTCAGAGGGAAATAGTTACGACCAGCATTACCAATAGTGGATGCAAGAAGGATGACAACATTACAAGAGTTATAGAGGCAATGACCTCCCAGGTTCAGGGGTGAGCAAAAAACCCAGGTAGCCGAGAATTGGCCGGGGCTGTTATGTGTGTCTTCCGACTAGTGAGGCGCCTCTAGACTATATACAATTACTAATTGTGAGTCTTTAAATGGATTAGTAAGTATATGGTGGGGCATAATGATCTTGGCATATCTGGATACGACTATAACATGGAAATACTTTAGGAATATCTTTAGGGAGGAGTCGTTCATAATGACATTATTCTATTTTTGTATACATGATGTTCTACGTCTTCAATAGGGTCTCCAAATAGTAACAATGTACTCGTATAGATTTACAAATCATTCTCGCAACACCATAGATATGTTATGAGACCCATTATTCACGGACAAAACCTATAAGTAGATGACATGCTAAGAAATCAAGGTATGAATGATATCACTTACCATTATATTATATAGTAGAGTACAGGAGGGATCTCTACTATTAGAGAGAATTCTTATGGAGTAGACACTAGAATTAGATGATTCCATTGGACATTATCTAGAGGAATTATCGGCATTAGGAAGACAAAAGATGATATAGGGATACATGATGATTAGATTATTCAGGGGATGAAACTAGGATTTGGGGTTTGTGGTTTGAGGATACATGAGAAGAGGGGGTCAACCGAATAAAAATACATGTTAATAATGTGCAAGTTGAGGAAATTTGTCTCAATATTGCACAACCCGTTTTATGGATGATCATTAGTTGGTCCATGGACTGTCGTGGCAGAGATGATGACATAAGTATGGTAGTCTTCTAGGAGGCGGAATTGGCAGAAGATCTAGATGGGTAGAAGGAGGGGGGCATAGGATCATGGTACCACCACCATCACCCCCACCAAAGTATTGGTGAGCTGGTGGATAGGGACATGGAAAGCTCCATGTGATGGAATCATACGACCCCAATTCATAGTTGATTATTAGGGAAATGATATTTGTATTTTTCACTATATATTCAATTTCTATAGACAAAGGTTCTCATCACTCTATTATATCAATGGCTCTTGTTCAATACATATAGACAAAAGTTGACCAGTTGAATCGACACATACACTTAGAGACTCCTACTTGGGAATTTTTAACAATCACACACTAGTTATGGTAGGGATCCCTTACTCATGGGGTGATATTTTTAGTTGAGATCTTATAGTGGAAACCACGAGGCCTTATGACATTATCCTTAGAATGCACTAGTTATCCATAGTCCATGAAAACATTGGGAATTTTAGGAGTGTGTTGTGTCAGGGAAGATGGGGAAAGTTTTCCTTTTTCCTTCAAAAATGAATCCCAAGAAGCATATGATGGACTCACACATAAGAGGGTTTATCTGACCACAAACTAGATGGCTAGCATGACCCTTGGTGTAGTGGATGATATGAGTCCACAATTTTCTATAGTGGTGGACTAGTATGAGGATGTATTTCTTAAAGATGTTCTATGAATAACTCATTGCATCTAAAAGTATTTATCCATTCATATGTACCCCGGGATGACACTGATGTCTAAACATGTATATCGAATGGCTCCCACCGGGAGTTGTGAGATAAGGTTATAGCTGGATGACTTGTATAGGAATGGTGTTTCACCAGGGGTGGCCACATTTTTTGTTTTCCATGAAGGAAGACAAAATATTGGTGTGGTGTGGGGACTTCAGGTGCCCGAATTAGGTGATTGTGAAGAATATGTATGCACTACTAATGATTCAAGACCTCTTTGTTCATTTAAGGGAGCGAGGTGGTTCTCAAAGATAGACCATAGATATGGTTGTCACCTGCTTTGTCTACAATATGAGGATATAATGAAGATATCCTTCAGACGATGGTATAGACACTATGAGTACTTAGTGTTGTCATTTGGTGTAACGAACTCATCGACAATATTCATGGTAATCAAGAATAGAATATTCCAGAATTACATAGACCAGTTCATTGTGGCATCCATTGATGACATCCTTGTGTACTCGATGAATCAGGAGGAGCATTTCACACACTTGAGGATTGGCCATGGCACATACTGAGAGAACCAGAATTATGGGAATCTATCAAAGTGTCAGGTTCTGAATTTAGGAGGTCCACATCCGTAGAATTGTCATTTTAGAGGATGGATTGGTATTATATCTAGCGATTGTTAGGGTAGAATTACCCATGAAATTTGTGAAACCCAAGGGGAATCCATTCTTATAGATAGAGAAGTTTCATCAATTCCTTCAAGAGATGATGATGAAATTGAACATTACACAATCAAAGGATTACCAAGAGAGGGTGTTGAGTTTGTTGGGATTTGTGATCTATCAGGTATCTGTTGTGGTTCTATACTAATGAAGGGGAATGAGGTGATTTATTATGGTTCATTCCAGTTGAGGAAACCTGAGTATAACTACACAACCCATGATCTTGAGTTAGTAGTGGTAGTCTTTTCGTTGATAATGTAGAGACACAACCTACTGGGTGAGAGGTTTACCATTTACTCTGACCATTAGAGTATCAATTCTATCTTATATCTGAAGGATCTAAACATGAGATAGATATAAATGATAGAGATACTCAAGGATTAGGACATGAAAATTTTTTATACATTTTGGATGGTGAATGTAGTTGTGTATGATTTCATTAGGTTATCATGGTTGTAGTTACGTAGTGAGGCGTTATAGAAGTTTCACACAATACAAATATAATTTTTTGATAGAGATGGATTATATTATTTCCAATCGATTGTATTTACCCTTCAACTCTTAAGGCATTTCATGGAGGAAATGATCAGAGATATCAACTGCAAAACATTACTTTCTCATATGTCAATAGGGGTTATCCATGATGGATATTTGAAATTTGGGGATCACATCATTATCTTCATATGAAACACAGTGGTACCAGTGACATTTTTGAAGGAGGTATATAGGTAATTCAATATGTTTTAATTTCTTGTACATCCAAGATTGGAAAATAAGTATCAGTACCTTCAACATCTGTTCTAGTGGATATGAATGAAGAAGGTAGTGGCCAAGATCATTTCTAGATGCCCTACTTCCCATAAATGAATTCTGATAAACAGGTTCTAGTGTGCTTGAACCAGTTACATGAGGTTCCATAATGGAAGTGGTGTGTTATATCAGTGAACATTGTCATAGGTTTTCCAATCATGTACTGGAGACATGATACAATATTGGTGATCATTGATCGACTCACCAAGTCAGCCCACATCATATAGATCTGTGAGAAAAGTTCAGTGGAGAGCATGGGTTACCTCTACAAACAAAAGATGGTATTGATTCATGGGCTTCTATCATTGATTATCCTATATTATGATGCTAGTTTTATGTCCATGATGGGGAAGGTAATTCATGAGACATTTTTGACTATGATTCAATAGAGGTCGACCATTCATCCTTAGATGGATGGATAGAAGAGAGGACCTCCAAGATTCTATAAGACATGCTATGTGCTTCCATCGTAGACTTCCTACTCAATTGAGACGACCAACATTTTATGGTTTAATTTTAATATAACAATAGCTACTGATCCAAAAATGTTATTGAAAAATGTGTTTCCTTTTCATGGGAAACCCTGTATGTCAGAACTATGCTGGAAATTACTATGAGAGTCAGCACACATGGGCCAAGACCTAGTATGGGCTACCACTACTTTGATTAAAAGCACCGCGAATTGAATGATGGCTGCAAAATGCTGTTAGAAATCATATACTCATTGGAGGAATAATCCTAGTGAGTTTGAGGAGGGAGAGAATGTGTTCCCCCCATATATCACCTCGATGGGGATTATAGTGATTTTGTCAGGGTGTCATGTTATCTCTGAGATACATCATCCCTTTTTGAATTCTGGTAAGAGTTTTTGAGGCGGTGTAACTCTTAGATATACACCTTCTGGTTCATTGGGTGCATGATGTCTTCCATGTGTCACATTTTAGGATTAATTTTCATGATCCCACACTTATCATTGAATGGGATAAGAAGAACATTAATGATGAAATGACATTTTCAGAGTACCCGATAATGATTGAAGATAGACTTTAGCATATCCTTCATGGGATGTTGATTCCTCTGATGCATGTTCTATGGAAGCATATTCTTATCCAAGAGATCATATGTGATATAAAGGATCATATTCGTGCTCAGTTACCTCAAATTTTTTATCTATATCCATTTGTTTCACTTCTGAATATTTACATCCCTATAGTGGTGAGAAATTGAATACTCATATTTTCTTGATATTCCATAGATAATTTTTTTCATTATTTCTGAGACCATACATTGAGACATCGATCAATTCCATGGCCAGAGATGGTTATTTGAAAAAATGTTATATTTTTAATATCACACATGGTCACTTTTATTGGTAAAGTGAAAGAACTAATAAATGAGTTCCGATATTAGAAATTTGAGTTCATCATTAAGATCAGAGAAGTGGTGTTACCCTTGGTGTAATCTATCATTGGTTAAGATGAGTCTTCTATATTAATAGACACCACTAGTGTAACCATTAAGAAATAATTGAATAAAATTTATTTTATTTTAATGTCCTAATAACTCATAATTAGTTACATGGATTGGAAATATGATACCATCATTGTGTTTTTATGGTGGGTGGGGGATTCCTTAGGTGGGGCCTAACCTAGACCAACACAGTCCAAGGGGGAATTTGATATTTTTGATGTATGCATCATTAGAATATCAAATAAAAAAATATTTTATTAAACATCACTTGTTGATGCTGTTGAATTTTTCATTTTTATTAATCCATGTTAGAGTAAGTCATAGTTATCTCCATAACCATAGAATTCCCATGAAGTAAGGAGAATGAATATCCGTCCCCAGTGAAAAACATCATCAAATCGAGGATTGAATACAACACACACCTCCATATTTCCTCATAAACTGATCCAAGTCAAGATAGGGTGTCGATTTCTTCATTATTTCTTTTCCCATTCAAATAATCATACATAGAATGTAGACCAACCCATAAACAAGTGGATCCATAGTATGATCGTTATTATTTGATGGATAAATCTTGATGGAATAAATGGAATAGATAATGGTGATTATTAATTATTAGTTTCATTATGATCCCAAAAACATGAATGGATCATGAAGGAATGACTAATATATGATCTGTTCTTTGGGTGTTCATGGGATTATCTTATCCCCCATAAGTCTATCACAAACTTCATGCATTCTTCCCCCATTAAAATTCTATGTAAACGATCGACTATTTCACCAATTATTCATGGTGCAAGAATCCATGAATGTAGGTCATGATACTTGTCCAAATTGTGGGTGTATGATGAGAATTCAGTTGGTAGATGATGGCTTATGGTGGAAGGTGTAATGAATGACTAGATGCCGGTAGGGTGTACGGCAGTGGAGAAAGCATGAGGCCAGGTAGGAGGCCGAGTTCTAGATGGATGCGTAGCTGTAGTATATCATTCCATCAAAATTGGCCGACCCAGACCTACCAGGATGGGTTGGCCCTAGACCATACCACAACATTTTAACTAAATCAGTTGTATCTCGCTAAACATGTGTCTGTTTGACGATCCATTTTTAGCATTTCGACACTTTTGATGAGAAATTTCCTTTAAGATAATCTATATGAGTTTGTTTGGCTATTTGAATATGACCTAATGACCTAACAGATTAAGGATTAGGTTCACTTAGAACAAGACAACTACATGATGAATCATATGGTGTGCTTTAACTTTGTGTCACGGGGGAATGAATGACCCTTGGACACTCCATGTGCCATCCACACTCAGTGAGACATTAACTAACCATGTGCCACAATTTCGTAGGGTTTCGTCGATGCTGCAGATGTTATCTTCAATCTGGACAATACAAACTGTATGTGCACCACCTACACTCAGTGTTCCACTGACACTCCGTTTACCACTCATTCTCCCAACACCATCAATTCTTCATGAGAATTATATGCACCATTATCCATCGATATTTCTACTGTATTAGAGACTTTGGGATCTATGGACTAAAACTATAATTCCTTCCCATTGTTATTTTGAATTAAACCTATGTGAGCTGACAATATTGAATGTTCTTCCTATATTTTCATTATTGTGTACTTTATGTGATTCTAATATATGTTACTTTTTTGTTTCTATTGAGGTATACATTGTGTATTTTTTAGTGGTGTACCATTGTGGTTATAGGGTCCCTGCCAGGTATTGTTTTACTCACTACTAGATAGTATATGCTTGCATATGTCATGTCTTTTGCAGATAATCGATGATTTGATGGATTTCAGGTTGGACCAGGTCCTGGTGTTTCTTAAAGAGAGTCTAGAAAGATGAGGTGTTCTTGAAAAAATTGAGACAACTACTTCTATACCTACAATATTGGTAGGGTTTTTTGCACATGAGAATCAAAAGGTAGTAATTTTTCTTTTGGTTAGGCTCGTATTTGGTCCCCATTTTGTTTTTTAGTGTTGTACTATCATAATTATTTTTTGGAATCATAGTGGTACACAAGGTTGTTTAAATAGTGTGTTCAGTTTCAGAATTTTCATCTTGAAGATGTGTGTGTGTGTGTTGGTATTTTTACATAGGCACAAGGGGACGGGTCTTCACATGGAACCAGAGTTAGCTGGTATTTTTATTATTAGAATTTTTAAGGATGGGACCCTTTTGAGGGATAATATTCCATTATAGATAATTTTTTTGTAAAATATTCATTAACGTTGAAACCATATTTTTTCATACCTACACACATAGATTCTAATCAAAACTAAAATTTAAAATTATCCACCTTAAAGTGATCTACCAATGTTTATAATTTCATAGAATCCTTATCATGATCATGGATAACTTCATTAACAGGCTTATTTTAATTAATTTTTAGAAAACTATCACAGACCATGAGTGTAGGCTCATTAATCTACGAAAGGGATCATTACACTTAGGATTTGGCATCTAGATATTCTTCCTCGGGTAACATTACTTATATAATATAGTGATATATTTACTCTAATACCAAATATCATTAACATGGTTCAATATATAGATTTTTATTATTATTATTTCATATATATTTTAGATTTATAATTTAAATAAAATTACTAAATATATAAAAAAACTAAAATGAATTATTTATCATTACCAATTAATGATTGTATTATAATTTTATATCATTCTATAATTAATCCATTAATTTTAGATATTTATTTTTATATATCATTGACATTATTCATTATATATATATATGTATTATTAACATTATTTATATATTTAATAATGCATATGACAACTATAATGAACCAGATGGGAATATGTTTAAAACTATCCCTTTACCCTCTTATAGTCATACATGACAAATCATATACATTCTAAAAATCATTCAATTTTTCACTTAATTTTACATAATGTTTTCCACCATATATCAATCATTTTACATTCATTATATATTTATTTTACTCGGAATGATATTTTTGGTGGTATGTGAACCACTTTACTTTTACCTTCATTATAAAATTAATATTTATATTTATCAATTTTTTGTAATGATATGGATCATATAAATTTTACATTTATTATTCCAATAATATAATATCATGATTATTAACTATTTTAAATTTTTTTACATAAAAATGTTTCTTAAAATCATCGTGATTTATATAATTATATATAAAAATTTGGGGAATTATGTTATACTCTCATTAAATATTTTACCACTAAAATGATATTTTTTAATTATATGGTATTTTTTTAATATTTTACATTTATTATTGTCATTGATGAACCTATAAATTTTTCCTGAATTATTTTGTATATCCATATCAGCATTTCTTTTCTCCCTGAAATTTAGATGGAAAAATAGTCCTGAAATACATAGAGAAATATAAGAATCTATAACATCCCTTGATATTTTATTCATAGTCTTAAGAATATCCAAAAAGATTAGATATTTTTCAATCCACATAATGGGTATGATTATATGGTCCCTTGATTTGAAAAAATAAAAAGTATTGTTTCCTTCTTAAAATATTAATTTAACTAGAAAGCATAATTTTAAATGAAATATAACCATATTATTTCTTTCATGTCCAACTACATTTGTCTGAATATAAAAATTAATCCCTTATAGTCAATATATATATATCATGATACTATATATAAACGTAATGCATCTAGAAATTTATTGAATATAATACATTACAAACTTATCATCATCAATCTGGTGATTTTTCACATGCATATTTAATTTACATTATGAACATGAAGAAACCATATCATTTCCCTTGATAATGCTACACAAAACCATTATTAATGTGACACCACAAGGTTTCATAAATGAATTTAAATACATACATCATAGTTTTAATTAAATAGTGTTATGTATTGTTTGAACATAATTTTTACACTATTATGTATAGAATTCCGAATAATGGTCAAATATATTTTTGATATGTAATTTATGCAGATTCTAATGGATCCAAAATTAGTTTTTGGTTGAATAGTAAGACACCCTTATAAATATAAATATGTCAAGTAAATTTTATTATTAATTCATTTTTTAAGGATTTAATATGATTTCATCTTTATTAATTTTGTATTGTGCTAAAAATGAGCTATAGACATTAAATTATTATTTTTGAATAAATTATAATTTTATTTAAAAATAAAATTAATATTATTTTGAAAATCATTTTCAAAAAAATGAGTACATATTGTAATTATTCATTTCAAAAAATAGTGAGGGTGATGTTTTGTGATTTTTCTGAAATTCATGAATTATTTATGAATAGTAAAATATGATAAAATAAGATAAAAGCTAATTACACGTTTTACTGCATCATTGGTGAAGCATGGATGATGTAATACCAATTTGATCAAACTCACGTTCAATTATTTCTAATTGGGGTAACATGAATTAGTTCTACTCGTAGTCTTGGGAAAAAATATTATAATAATGATTAACATAATGTAAAATCCCTCCTCCCCTCCACTATAAATAACACCCTCATACCCCTTTTCCTCTCACCCGTCCCTAGCCCTGGGCCTTACCTATGTTCTGCCCAATACTTTATCCAATATTCTCTCACACGTCCATGAACATATGGTCACAACAAATGTCCAAAACTAAGGTCCTTATGATGGATATCAAGGATAAGATATCTATAGGTAAACATCCTCTTTTTTTTTTTTCATTTCATTTCATTTTCATTACAATTCATCTTCATTCAGCACCTCCCCTTATCCGAGAGGAATGCATGATCCATTATTTATAATATTCTGGATTTCATCATGATTATGGAGGAATCACCATTATTAATCTTATTCCCTCCCACATATTCAAGAAATTAAAACAACATTTGTGATTTTCCGATTTATTGACATTAAGGACGATGTGATGTAAATTTCATTTACATCTTTAAAGACATGTCATGAAACAGTTTTTATGTCATTAAATTATTATAATGTATTTATTATAACTTATATAAGGTTATCAAATAATTTTTTTTCACAGGATATTAATTAATAAAACAAAATGTGTTATTTGCGATCGAAGAATATTGAAAATGATCAAAACAAAAAATCAATAATGATTGAACTTATGAATCCCTGTCATGTAATAATTAAAAATTATAAATGGCATAAGTTATAGTTCTAAATATATTTAAATATCACTAAATTATAATTCTCGTGTTTCACTACAAATAGAAAATAATATCCATCATGAACCAATCATTGAAATTATTTAAAGAACACAACCATAACAATTGGGGGAAGAAAATAATAATAATTAAGGGGTAAAATAATGTTATGAAATGATCATATAAGGTGTTCTAAACATGAATATATTTATGTTATATATTAATAACAAACTTATAACCATTATATAGGAACATAAACTTGTTTTATGTAGAAAAACCCGAAGTACAAGAATTCATAACCTGATTCCTTTGTTTGGGTTAACATTATACTTCTTTATTTATGTGGTATAAAAATTGTTAGTTGGATGAATTTTTTTATATTATGATGAATTATGTGTATATGTAGTGTATTTACATATTCAAACAACACTATTAAGAATCTCTTCAGATATATGATATTTATAATGGGGTTTTCTTTTTAAAAACTTTTTTTTGTATTATGTTTTTCAAAATTCAAAATAATTTTTTTATAGAATTATTAATGTTTATAATTATGATTTGGTTCTTGGGAATTTATTATGATGAAGGTTTGGACCTATATCTCCGCCCAATGCATTGGGTATGTGTATGTTGTAGGTATGTTGTATGGTTACTCCAATTACAATTGCGATTGTTATAGAAATTGAACGGTATCTGAGAGGGTTAAAAATTATAAGGTAGCTGAGAGGGTTAAAAAATTATATATGTAATTCTACAAGATACCATTGTGGTTATACATAGGTTCATTATGTTTTTTGAGATTCTGTTTTTTCACAAATTATGTTTATATGGGTGGCAATTATATTTTTTTAAAATGATTTCATACATTACAATTACTTAAAGACTAATGTGTTCTTTCTTTATTTTTATATACCATACTCATATTTTTGTGATCATCTCATGTTTTAAATTATTTTCATAGGTTATATGGATGTGAGAGACAAATAAGTAATCCATGTTACCATTTATGATTATTTTTCAATGAAATGGTTTTTTATATATAATTTTTTATATTTTGGAAAACATGAAAACTGTTTTTATGGTATCCACTCTATATTAATATGGAATGTTATTAATGTATTATCTCCCAATTATCTAAAGATATTAACTTTATAATATCCTCAATTTGAATGGAAGTTAGTTGTTAACTAGGAGTCCACATTATGTAACGTAATAAGGACAGGTCCTTATAATTAATTCCTCAATTTATATTAAAATCAATTTTCATATAGTTGGTAGCGATAGTATAGGTTTAGTGACCAATATCTTCCAATATTACCTGATAAATACTTATTATCATTACCATTTTATAAGAATATCTCCCATATAAGTTAACATGGTTACTGTATTAATAAATACTAAGAAATTTCATACAAGATTTTAATATTATCAAATTAACCACTAAAAATTATAGATAATTTTGATATCTTTTCTCTATTCATCAATGAGTGACCATGGACATTAAAAAATATATAAAAAACCTTTATATAGAATTATATTCTAAAATAAGACTTCTTGATGCATCTTTCTTTTATTTATTTATTAAATCATTATCCTATATATTCTTTACCATATTCAAAAAATATTCATTATAATTTAACTTTATTTTCTAATATATGATAATATCTTTTATAAATACTACAAAAATTCAATAAAAATAATCCTTAAACACTCAATAATTTTTTTAACAAATAATGATTTAAAATGGCCTCACTATGAACTCATATAGGCCATATCATACACAAAATTATGAATTTTGAATATTTTTTAATCAAGGTCAATTTGGGATATCTTAAATAGATATCTAATTTTGAATATTAATGATATCCACGATTTTGGTAAAAAAAATCATCTGTCTAAGGTAGAGAAAACTTTTTTCCTTTTCTTGACCATGATATGATCATGATAATTAGTAATATCTACAATTAAAAAAATCATTCTTAGAATAATACTAGTGGATCACATTATATATTTATTTTTTAATAAACAAAATTTCCTTGATTGTATTGTTTTTAAATTATTAATTTCCCAAAAACATTCAAATAAATATTATAAGGTATCATTAATTTGGGTGTTGGGTTGGGTATTACATTTTTTATGAAGTCCACTTAATGTTCGAAAGGAATAAATAAACCCCCCACAGAAAATGTCAACATAAACCCTCATAATATATATGTCTTCAATCTGGCCTTATCCTTTATAAAATATAATTTTTAAACAATGTGAAAGTTATAATGTATTGTCTTCCACCTAAATAATATTTATTATATTAGTTTCCACATGAAACAATGAAATAAAATGAATTCTGATATACAATGTAAATATATTTATTTAAATAATATCATTTTAAACTAGCCATTATGTTTTAGTGGACTAATAGAATTAATATATATATAAATATATTATCCATATAAAAAATTATTTTTACTTAGAAAAAATGAACACAAGTTTTACTAATAGGAATTTAATCATATAGGGTTACAAATAATTAATCTTTAATTTGTTTATTTTTTTTAAAAGAAAGTATTTTTGTTTATTTTTAATTTATTATTGATCAAATATATATTTATGTTATATTATATTAAAATTTACAATATAATTACAACCATATAAATATAACATTGTCATTTTTAAAAATTTGAGTAATGTTTTTATTCAAATAAATTTTTTTGGTACTTCCCATTTATGTATGTTTTTAAAATGATTAATTATGTAAATATTTGGATATAATGATATATATATCTCCATTTACAAAAAATAAACCAATTAATCCACTTGCTATCAAAATTTTATAATATTTGGGTATAAAATCTATTTTTCCGTAAAACATACATTTTATAAAATAATTATTTGATAATTCATTATTTGAATTAATAATAAATTAATTTTTTATAAATTATTTATATTGAATATTATAATATTTCCTTGGTATTTGGGATTGAAAATTACTATATTAGTAATGAGTTCCATATCAATTTTTCCAATAATGAACTACAACCTTAGTAAATGTTTGACACCATTATAATGGGTTTAATATGTTAAATTGTCATAAACTTATGGTATAAGGTCTAAAGAAATGTTAAATACATTCCTTTTAAAAAATGGATGATTTAATTTTAACAAAAATCAAACAAGATTTTAAAATATTTAAATTTTGTTCTAATTTTAATTGATAATTACCATTATATTATTTTATGTAAATTATAATTAAATAATGTCACTATCATTATTTTAATAGCTGAATTATATTTTTCTATAAAAAAATATTAGATGAATATTATTTAATTTTATTTGATATATTATTAAATTATTTTCACATTGAATATTTATAATAATAAATAAAAAAAATTAGTTAATAAAATTTCTTACACACCACAGAAGTAGTGTTTATTAAAATATGTGTAAAATAAGAGTGAATAGTTTAGATTTTTTAATATTTATGAATGAGGGTTAAATTAATGTATTTCATGATTTTATGGATTATAATGTAATGAGTGATGTACTTTAAATCATAAAATTCTAATAAAATTTAAATTCTATTGTTTTAAAATTTAAATTATGATAATAGTCTAAATACAGAACATACAAGTATTTTTTGTTCCAGATGAATAATATTTTTTTAATATTAAATTTTAAAAAAAATTATTGGGTCATGTGAATAGGTAATGGTTGGTAATTTCATCAATTTCCCACTTATTATTCACGTTCACTTTTATAATTACACAATTTACCCTTAGATACTAAGTATATATTCCCCACTATTAGGTGTTAAAAGGGTTTAAAGAGGTATTAACCTAAAGATAAGGTGTAAAATAACAAATCAACATGTCCAAATAATATTGGTTGAAGGTATAAAATCCCAATATATACTGACATTGGTAATTGAGAAATTTTTTATTGACTATTCCATGAAATTGGTGTTATATTACAATAAATTTCTGAATAAATACATGTGTTCCTATCCCCCCTCTTTTAAAAGGGAAACGTTACTTCTCTCTTATACATACCATATTGATAATGTTAGATCAACCAAAATTGGAATAAAAATATTTTTAAAATTCTTATAGAAATTGATGAGTTATTTTTAATCATAATATATCAACCAAATTTTATTTAATATGTAATTAATGGAGGGTTCTCATAGAATACGAGGTTAATAGAGTGTAACAAAAATGTTTTGACCTAAGGTAATAGTTTTTCATCTCACTATTATTTCTATGAGTCATGTTCCATATTCAGAACATATTTATTATATGTGGTGTATATAAACCCAATGAATTCCACTTTTAATCAATTCTGTGAAAATCATGGGGATTTAGAATAACATCTAAATTTATCTCTTTTTTGTATTTGTGATTTAGTAATTACAAAAAAAATGTTAGGCTTTGTAGTCTCAACATCACATTATTGATATATGTATCATCTCATACATGTATTTTTGTTTTCTTTTTTAATATAATACCACATTTATATTTTATATAGTGAATATTTTTATATTAATGTTATTAAATTTATCATTTGATGATATTTTTTTTCAGGGTGGTTATGATTAAAAAGGTTCCAAAATGGTAAGTATTTATTTGAAACTCGGAGTTTTGATTGGAATTGAATATAATTAAATCTAATTTAGTGAAGTTATATTCACAATTAACATAAAAAATTCTATTTTATATTTCACTCTTTATTTTTTGGGGTTTTGTTAGTTCTTATTTTAATATGTTCTTATGTATTTAAAATGAGCATGATATTATATTTATTAAAAGACATCAACAATAATCTAATTTTGCTAGATAACATTTTTTCTTATAATGAGGTTATTTAAAATGTTTTAAATGATAAATTTATTTAATGATATAATATTTGTTCAAATTTATCATCCACCATAATTTTCTATAACTTTTATGATTTTCAAATGTAAATTTTATAGTGTTTTTTAAATATTATATTTATGACTTTTTTAAAAAAAATTGAACAGAAAATTTTATTTTTATTTTATCAATGAATAAATTTTAATGATATTATAGAAATACATTTCATTTAATGTTACTTTATAATTTTTTTAATTATTTTAAAAAAATATTTAGTTATATATTGCATAATTTTTTAATTTTTTAATATATTTCAAGAAGAGAATGTTTTCATATGTTTTCAGATGTTTTCAGTGAATTATTATATTAGAATTTTAAATATAGTTTTTATCTATATCAATATTCATTGATATTTCTTATTCTATACTAGGGTAATATTATTATGATACCATCAATTTTATTTCTTTTCACTCCTTAAGATGATTATTTTTAACAATGATTCTATGAAACACATTTCATTTCATTGAGTTATTAAAAATAAGATTAACTAATTGTAAAACTCATTTCTATTATAGGGGTTATGCTATAATAAAATATGTATTGTTTTTCTGATCATGTAGAAAACATATGTTAGGATTTAATTATGTGATTGGTGGGTTCCGAATTATATATCCATCCATTATTTTCGGTAAATATTGATATATAATTAGAAAATATTTAATGGAATATATAGTGAACATTGTTCCATATGGGACCTTGACTACTATCATTGTATTAGAAGTGAGACAGGTATAATAATTAAGTTAATGATTAGTGAGAGAAACCAAATAAGGGACTTTCATTAGTATGATAGACTTGGTTTTCAGAATTAACTTGGTAAATAATGGAATGGGGAGTTATCCCCTTCCATTATACAAAATTTTCAACTATGATAGTCATGTTAGGGGATCCTTAACTATTATAAATATATACTTGGCGTATTAGTATTACATAAACATACATATAATGATATTAATATGTTCTCTTGAAACAAGGTTGATTATTGATGATTCCAATCTCTTGTGTCAACATTATCTTAATATAATAAATTTTATTCCATGACTAAAGTGTCCTAATCTATGAATGATGGGGAATAAATATCAGATCCCATAATAATTCACTCATACACTTATTCTTATCTTATATCTAAATATATTCCATGATTGGAATATATAATTCTTACATTTACTAAATATCTTACCTCACCCATTTCTGTGTTTTGATTCCCAAAAATTAAAAATAATGATATTTTGAAAGATGTAAATACAATGGTAGAATGTGTGGATAATTTTATGGTTGATACTTAAGTATTTGTATATAACATGAAAATATAGTGAAAATTCAATTTGGATTATAAATAAATTACTTTTTTTACTTGATGGTTATTTATTAATTCCTTAAAGATGTAAACATAAATGGTGTTGGGATTATAAGTCTCTCAATGTGTGGTATTTGTGTTGAAATAATGGGTAGTAAATATTGGTTTTCATCAAATGGTTTCAAAGATATCATGTATGGAATATGTTTTTATCACTAATTCATAGTGTATGAGTCTTTAATTTTCCTTGATGGTATTAGATAAGTGTTTAGAAAAGTTTTTGGGTTACAATGTTATCAAATGATGATAATTTTAGAGAATTGGATACCATTATTATTTTATAAAATTGTTTACTATTATTAGATTAAATCATTATATGCCATTTTAGGTATATTTTATTTGATTTTATGGTGAAAAATGATATTTTCTTAAATAAAAATTGGGTTTTAATATTTAACTAGATTATATGTTACATGTAGATTTAACTCGTGATTTACTATGATATTAATCGTGAAAAAATGTTACTCTGGGCATAAGATTATATAATCACAAGACCATTGATTTGAATCCATTCCTTGATGGGGATATAATAATGTTTTAAGAGGAAAATGGGGTTTCAATATTTTTTTAATACATGTTTGCAAAATCATAATATTTAAATATTATTTCTGGAGTAACGGGTATATGTTATTTATTCAAATTTGTTCATTCTATTTGGAATATTATATAATTGTTGGAAACGTATTATTTTCAAGGATGGGATTTTATTTAGGAAAGAATGAATTAAGTTAACTAGTAAAAGAATATATGTTATTATTGTTGTTTTATGGAAATTCATATTATTGCTTAAAATGATATGGATATTGTGGATAGTATATTATAGGGTATATACATTTTCATTATTTTAATTAATAGTAATTAATCTTATTTACGGATAAATTCTATAATGATCTGGGGATAATATTTGAAGATGTATTTTTTTTTTCATCGAATTTGGTCATGTATATTTTGGAATTGTGTCTAGGTTATTTATTAATGAAATGGTTTAGAATGATGTGTGTTGGTCGGAGTGGACACTCAAGAGGGGGGTGAATTGAGTTCCAATTAAAATTTCTGTTTTAAAAACTTTGGCTTACCATCCCCCAAATAAAATACTTAATTAAACTGTAGTGAATTTATATCAAGGTAAAGGTTCTGTTAGGTTCTCAAGGGATTGATTATTTACCAGTTAGTCAAATCAGAAGTGTTGATTAACTTTTAAAACTAACTTACTGGTTTACATCTAATATAAACACTTGCGAGTTTAATTATCAAAGTGACTTTAAAGAAGTTTTGGTTTTAAAGTAATTTGCAGCGGAATAAAAATAACTTTGAAAATAAATAAGTAGAGCAGATTTATCCAAGAGGTTCAGTCTCAAGCTGAGTCTTAGTCCTCTCAAAACTTTATATAAAAGTGATCCACACCCTGGATCGAGGATTACAGCAGTATACAACTGTCCAGGTCCAAGAACTCTACGACTGTTATCCGTGGGAACAAAAACAACAGCAATCAGTTGTCCAGGTCATCCATGACCTCTACCACTATCCCAGTGGGAAATAAAAGATGCAAGAGTTTGAGTGAGGATTTATAGATCCTCCAGTTAAAGTACATGAGACAGTGTGTGTGTAAAATATAGCAGATAACACACACTGCTCAATATGTAAAAAGATAAATCAAAGTGAATATTTAGAGTACAGAAATGGCTCTAGTGATTGCAGTGCAGCTCTGGACTCCTTTGGATTGATCAAAATTGGTTCTGAGTCCTCTTCTGGTTTTAGTCTGGAAAACAGAGTGTCATCTGCTTCCTTGACTATCAGGTTTAGAGATAGAGAAAAAGTAGTCCATGAAGTTCTTGTGTTATATTCTCGTTCTCACCTCTTCATAGGTAAGCAGTGATGAATGAGTTCCTCGTGTATGTTCAGTCGTCTATTTGTATTCACACACCGTTGTTCTTCCAGCACACCTCGTGGTATGTATATCTCTATGTATTCGTCTATTCATTCCTCTTTGTAGTAGCACATCCTTCCTTTATTTAAAGCACGTGCTCCGACAAAATATGATTTACTTTTTACGGGTACGAGGTATGGTTCCATGACATCCAAAAGCACACATTAAATAAATGTCAGTGTACTAAAATATACCTGATATGACCGTTGGTTATATTAAACAAAGATAATGAAATTAAATCAGTGTCGGGGTCTGTCTCTAGAACGGTATCTCTTGATATCGGTAGACTTGTGTTACAGTAGGTGTCAGTATCGGTAGACTTAATTTGTAACGGTAGACTTTATATCAGTAGCTCCAGCTGTAGACTTGATCGCATTAGTAGCAGTAGACTTAGTCACATCAGTAACGGTAGAGTTTGTATCTGTATCGGTAGACTTTGCGTATTGGTGGACTTCAGCATATCAGTAGCTCTGTATCGGTAGACTTGAGCATATCAGTAGATCTATATCGGTAGCTGTCGACTTCGATGTAGTGGTAGACTTGAGTACCCGTGAGCTTGTAACTATAACTCTATTGGTAGACTTGATGTACTGTATCGGTGAACTCCTTATCGGTAGCTCTATTTAATATCGGTAGCTCAAATCCATAACAGTGGCTACTGTTTTGTATCGGTGAACTCCGTATCGGTAGTTCTAAACTGTTTAAGCATTATATTGGCAGAATGAGTTAGGTCAGAGTACATATATCCAAAATACTTATATTAAGCATAATTGAAAGTAACAACATATAATAAGAAAATTTGGAGATGTATCAACCATAATTTAAGATATAAATAAAATATAGTTGGGATTATCAAAATATAATAAAGCAACTCAATTCCCAAAGGGTTCAACAATCTCCCCCTTTTTGATAATCACAACTTATGTCAAGAGAATGGAAATAGTATCAGAGGAAAAAGTGCAAAAGAAATTAGCATCAAAGGAAAAGGTTCTTTTGTTTTGTTCAGAACAAAACTTCCATATTCCTCCCCCTTTCAATTGTACTGTATGATTCTCTCTTAAGTCCGTTTCTCTAGTCACATTTTCTCACTCCCCCTTTGTTAACTCTTAGGTCTCATTTCTTATTTGATCTCATTGGCTCATTGGCTCATTGTCTCTCTCACCCTTTGTGATTAACAAAAAGAAGGGTAGTAGAGAAGAGATAAAGATTAACATGGAATAAATGACAATGTAATAGAAACACAGTAAAGTTGATAATGAATAGGAATTTCATTAATATACAAAAGATACACTAATAAAATCAGAACAACAAAACAAAAAAAATTGAGTCATATCAAAAAGATCTATAAACACTCAATCCTCTTTCTGAACAGATGTCTTTCCCTTAGGATTAGCAGAGGTTTCAGGTGCATGGTTAGCAGAGGGATTCATAATGGCTGATGGAACAACTGGTGGTTCAGCTACAGAAATTGAACCGGATCTGAAATGTCTGTTCCTCTGAGTGATCATCGGTGTTAAGCACCTGATGGCTTGAACTGGAGTCAATTGAGGAGTACTCCCAAAGGTAGAAGCAGGAAGTGTAGGAGGTATAATCACTGGTCTGGCATCCACATGCAGGAAGGGCAGCAACAGGTTTCAGAAATCCATTATAATGCTTCCTCCTCTCTCTATTGTAGACACAAAATCATCCCTATTTTCAATAAACATATCTAGAGTAGGAGTAAGCTCCCTGAGCTTACTAACTTGTTCCCTGAAGGCTTGGGTAACTGAAGGTAACTTCATATTCTCAATCAAAATCTTGAAATGGTTTGTCATTTGGTGTTTGGTATAAACCTTTTCAAAATAAGCATCCACCTTATTTTTGATTGCCTCTTGAGAAGCAGTAGCTGCCCGTAGGTGATCACAAACAAAACTACTAACTTCCCTAGTGGTAGCAAAAATCTGAGTATCTGATGCACTACTGGGATGTTCCTTAGCCAATTCTTCCTGAATAATAGTGCGGATCTGGTCAAGGTTCACACTGGAGATAGTTGAGGGAAGAGGTTTCATTGAGAAGGCCACTGTCTCCTTGAAAGATTAAGTCAGACTACTAACTACCTTCTGAACAAGTTCATCCTGACTGTTCAGATGTTCATTGACTGACTTCATAAAGGACTCAAAGACTTCCACAAACTGTTTGACCACTTCTTTGATAAAATGAATGTCAGTGTGCACTTGGGTTTGAGAACTGTTCAAAGTAGTCAGTGAAGCAATTGATTATCTAAGAGCAACTACATCTCCTGTCCAACTCTCAATCTGAGGGTGGCACACCTTAAGTTCATCCACCATTTCTTTCAGAGGACTGGACACACCGCATCCAATAGATAACTCAAGGTATTGATGCACGCTTGTCATCTCTTCAACCATACTTTTCTTCATATCTTCCACTGATTCTCTTATTCCTTCTTTCAATTTAGCTTTTAAGGACTCAAGGTCCTCCTTGGTTGCCACATTTTTATCCACAGTGGGTAAGGTAACTGATTACTTTTGGAGCTGGTCTTCCTCATCCGAATCTCCATAAAAAAGTCCAAGAATGATATATCTGAGATCTGATATCCATCCTTCAATGTCATATAACACTGATATTGAGCCAATATTCTCCCCTTCACTTGTAACATTCTCTTGAGGTATCTCTTCCAACTGTTCTTCGTGAGGTAATTCTGCAATTTCCACTACAATTGCAGCAGATTCAATATCCAATTGTTCTGAGTCATTAATGACTCTCTCATCATCAGGTGATGCTGCTATGTCTTCCTGATCAGGCACTGTCCTGACTGTACTAACTATTAGAGGACTCAAACTGAGATCTTTTTCAACATTCTCCTCTTCATCTGCTTCACCATCAGGCTCCTTTTCTCCATTAACATCATGATCAGATTCAGTTGTATCATCCTCCTCAGATGTGTCCTTGACAACATACTGGCATGCTTCTTCTCCTTCTTCTGTAGTCTCTGTATCATTGTACATCAAGATAGTTTATCTCTTTGGTAGTTCTTTTGGAGGTCTAGCTCCTCCATAAGAAATAACTTGATGCACATGACTAGGGGGTAAGTCTGGGTCTCCTCCTTCCTCTACTGATGTCTCTTCCTCCTCAGCTTCATCATCACTATAGACTGGTTCTGGCTCATCTGGTCCAAGACTAAGATCTCTCACATCCTTTGGTCTAGCCGGATGATCCACGGTAGTGAACTTGTCATAAATTTTTCCATCACCATTCACCCATGATTTATTCCAAGGATTCTAGCTGACTTTTATGTATTTACAGACAGTTCTTGTAATACAGAAGTTATCCTTAACCATTACCAGCTCATCCTGAGGTCCAGCAACCTCTTTCACTTTTAGCATCACATAAATCAGCTTTGAGAAAAATAGTGCATTTGATTTGGACTTCGGTCTAGTCATCTCTTACACTTGAACCATAATCAATCTACATAGATTGATTCTCACACTGTGCTTCAGCAAATATAACAGATATATGTCTTAGAATCTCAAAGTGGAAAAGTCTCCTCTTCTCTGACTAACAACATGCTGAATAAATTTAAACAACATCTTATCTTCTCCTACCATCTCTGCAGCAATTACCATTCTAGGGGTCCCATCCCCTGTGGGCTCTAGCAAAGCATCTTCATATTGAAACACATCAATGGTCGAAGGTACATACTTTGAGTATAATGCATAATCTCCTTCATGTGTAACTCTTATGTTCCAAGACCATTCCACTAAAGTAAAAGATACTTCCTGACCATTTACCACAAAAATCATTCTGCTTTCTTCTTCAGACTTTTCAAAACGAATGAATTCGTAGAACTGTTTCACCAGTCCTGGATAATAAGGTTCTTTGTTGCTCGCGAAGCATTCTAGCCAACCTTGATATTCTAACACTCTAAGAACCAAGGACTTTCTCTCCATAATCCATTCTGAACACACTTATTTTTCAAAAACAATATCTCTCCTTGAGAGATGCGGGTTTACTAGATTCCTTAGAGCTACACTTCCACCTCCACTGGTACTAGCATTCAATACTTTCTGTCGTTTCACTTGCAGCTCATCACTCCCATCTGTGACTTGGGGTCTCTTGACGCGGGCCATGACAGATTCAAGGTTTAGGATTTTGCGTCTTGAGAGGGTTAGGTTGGAGGGATTCGAACAGATGAGTTCGCGGTGAGATTGAGTGAAATCTAGACTCGGTTTAATATCATTTAGGATCCACAAATAAAATAAATCGTACATAAAAAAACTTGATGTATCGGCTTTAAAGAAGTTTAAAACAGTGCGAGATGTACCGGTAAACTCTCCTAACGGTGAGGTCTTCTAACGATGAGGATTTTCTAACGGTAAGGATTTTCTAATGGTGAGGTTTCTAATGGTGAGGTTTCTAACTATGAGTTTTCTAACGGCGAGGTTTCTAACGGTGAGGTTTCTAACGGTTTCAGGGTAAGTTATCATTCCTAATTCATGTCTAATGAAATTTAATCTTTCTGAACATAAAGTCTTAGTGAAAATATCAGCTAATTGAAGTTCAGTGCCTATAAATTCAAGTGTCATATCACCTCTTTGATAATAATCTCTTAAAAATTGGTGTCTAACATCAATGTGTTTGGTTCTAGAGTGAGACATAGGATTCTTAGAGATGTTGATCTCACTAGTGTTTTCACAGTTGATTGAAACATGTTTAAAATTAAATCCATAGTCGTGTAAAGTGTGTTTCATCCACAGAATCTGTGCACAGCAACTACCAGCAGCTATATACTATGCTTCAGCAGTAGACAATGCAACTGAGTTCGGTTTCTTACTACACCATGATACTAGGGACTTTCCAAGTAAATGACATGTTCCAGACGTGCTCTTCCTATTTAACTTACATCCAGCAAAGTCAGCATCTGAATAACTAGTTAGGTCAAATGATTATCCTTTTGGATAAAACAATCCTAAATTCATAGTACACTTAAGGTATTTAAAAATCATTTTAACATCCAGTAAGTGTGATTCTTTAGGATTAGCTTGAAATCTAGTACACATACACACACTAAAAATAATATCCGGTCGACTAGCAGTAAGATAAAGCAAACTCCCAATCATACCTCTATAATTAGTTTGATCTACTGGTTTACCAGTTTCATCAATATCCAATTTACAGGTGGTACTCATAGGTATATCACTTTCCTTAATACTATCCAAACCAGAACATTTTAATAAATCCTTAGTATATTTACTTTCATTTAAAATAATTCCATCTTTAGTTTAAAAAATTTGAAATCCAAGAAAATACATAAGCTCTCTCATTAAGCTCATTTCAAATTCATTTTTCATAACCTTTGAAAAATCAGTACATAAAGAATTTTTCGAAGATCCAAAAATAATATCATCAACATAGATTTGTACTATTAATACATCTTTTGAAATTATTTTTATAAAAAGAGTGGGATAAGAAATTCCTTTTGAAAATCCTTTTGAAATAAGAACATTTTAAATCCTTTCATACCAATCTCATGGAGAATTTTTTAAACCATATAAAGCTTTAGATAGTTTTAAAACATGATTTTGAAAATGAGGATTTGAAAAACCAGGTGGTTTTTCTAAAAAAACATCTTCAATAATAAAACCATTTAGAAATGCACTTTTCACATCCATTTGATATAACATGAAACTCAGATGTGATGCATAGGCAAGTAAGATCCTAATAGTCTCTAATCTAGCTACAGGTGCAAAGATTTCCTCATAGTCAATTCCTTCTTCTTGATTATAACCTTGTGCAACTAACCTAGCTTTGTTTCTAATGATGTTTCCAAATTCATCAACTTTGTTTCTAAACACCCATTTTGTGCCTATGTTTATAGTGTCCTTAGGTCTTTCAACTAATTTCCAGGCATTGTTTCTTTCAAATTGATTTAGTTCCTCTTGCATAGACATTACCCAAAATTCCTCATTGATAGTATCATTGATATTTTTAGGTTCTAAATGTGAAAGAAAATCTTGATGTTCAACCTGATTTCTTAGAGAAGGTCTAGTCTGTGTTCCTCTATCTAAATTTCCTACAACAGCATCAAATGGATGGTTCTTTAGAATCCTAGTTGGTCTTGAAAAGCTAGGGCTAGAGATTTCAGGTTCATCAACAGGTTTGGGTTCAACAGAAATAGGTTCTGGGAAATTTCCAGAACTCGGCGTTTTAACTATAGGTCCACTATCTTTATCATTGAGGTTCAAAACAGAGAGATCATCTTCAATATTTTCAAGAGAGGACTTAGGTTAATGTGGATCAGTTTCATCAAATTTGATGTGAATTGATTCTTCCACACATTTGGTTCCCTTATTAAAAACTCTATAGGCTTTACTAGAAATAGAGTAACCTAGGAAAATTCATTCATCACTCTTGGATGCAAATATGTCGAGATTGTCTTTAGTATAATGAATAAAGACTTTGCAGCCAAAAACTTTGAAGTAGTTAACCTTAGGTTTCCTATGGTTCCACAACTCATAAGGGGTCCTCTTAAGAACAGGTCTGATCAAGACTCTATTGATAACATAGCAAGCTGTATTTACAGCTTCAACCCAAAAATAAACAGGTAGGTCATACTCATTAAGCATAGTCCTATCAATTTCTTACAGGGTTCTATTCCTCATTTTGACTACACCATTCTGTTGAGGTGTCCTAGGGGCAGAGAAATTTTTACTGTAGACAATGTGTGAGAAGTAAGATTCAAACTCATGATTTTCAAACTCACGACCATGATCACTTCTCAGGGATTTAATCTTAAGTCCACTAAGGTTCTCTATAGACATGTAATATTTAACAAAGTAAGAACAAGCTTCACTTTTGTGAGATACAAAATATACCCATGTATTTCTAGAAAAGTCATATACAATAACATAGACATAATGCTTCCCATTTAAACTATAAACTCTAGAAGGTCCAAATAAATCCATGTGAACCAACTCGAGAGTTTGAGAAGTTGAAACTTCATTCTATGATTTAAAAGAAACTTTATGTTTCTTTCCCTTTTGATAGGGATTACAAACTTTGTCTGCTGGAAATTCAAGTTTGGGTAGGCCTCTAACTAAGTTCTTCCTAGAATGTTTTCTAAGTGAACGCACATTGCAGTGTCATAATCTCTTGTGCCAAAGCCACGAATCATTATGAACACCATTTAAACAAGTAATATTTTTCTTAGCTAAATAATTTAAATCAACAGCATAAACATTTTCATTTCTAAAAGAAGAAAACACTAAAACATTTTTATAATTAAAAACATTGCAAGAATAATTTTCAAATTTAACATAAAAACCATCATCACATAACTGAGAAATACTTAACATATTGTATTTAAGCCCATCAACAAATAAAACTTTATAAATCAATACTAAGTCAGTGTTACCAATCTAGCCTAAGCCAATGCTTTTTCCTTTTGAGTTATCAGCAAAGGTGACAAAGGCTCCATCAACTCTGATTAAGAATTTAAAGCATGAGAAATCTCCTGACATATATCTTGAACATCCACTGTCCAAGTACCAGGTCTTTTTATAGGAGATTTTTAAGTAGGTTTCCTACAAAAAATATTTAAACAGGAAATGATTTTGTTACCCATGTTTTCTTAGGTCCAGACAGGTTAGCCAATAACACTTTAGGTACCCATATTTGTCTAATGGGTCTCATAAAATTTCTAGAATCAACAGATTTTGAATGATAAACCTTATTAGATCCATAACAATGAATATAACTAGTTGAAGCATATGATGTTTCAGAACTAGCTACATTCTGTCCAGATTTAGGAATGAATTTAGTTTTGGTAATTTTCCTTTCTCCAGGTTGGTATCCTATACCAGTAGTGTATCTAGGTGCTATTTTCATACCTAGAATCTAAGTAATAGTATCATTACCATTTTTAAATTTCTCTAAGTCTTTCTTGAGTTGTTCATTATATAATTTCATTTCAGTATTCTCTTTAAGAAACTGAGCATTCTTTTCTACTTCAATATCAAGATCAGATTTATGTTTAACAGTTAAAGCATACTGTTTCTTTAAACCATTGTATTTTTCTTTTAGATCAATAGAGGATTCTTATAACATATCAAAATATTCAAATAGTTCAGATTTTGAAATGTTATCAGAGTCATAATTATCTCCAGAATAATATGAATTTAAAGTAGGAGTTTTTGATGTTACCTCAGAACTGTTTGTCATAAAACACATGTTTGCCTTATTTCTGTGCTCAGTTTCAGAAACTTCAGATTCTGTGGAGCTATCCTCAGAAGAACTCCAAGTAGCCTTCATGGCATTCTTAAACTTATTGTCCTTGTATTCATACTTCTTCTTGTATTTCACCTTTGGACAGTCTGCTTTTATGTGTCCATTTCTTTTGCACTCATAGCAGACAACTTCATCTGATTTGTAAGATTTCTTCCAATCCTTTTTCCAACGTCCCTTGTTATCATACTTACCTTTATAATTCGATTTTTTGAAAAACATATTCTTCCTATAAAACTTTTTAAACCTTCTGGAAATGTGAGCCATCTCAGGATCACTATTATATTCACTTTCACTATCTTCACAGCTTGAACATTCATTTATAACGTGAAGCTTTTCCTTATCCTTGTTCTTTGAAGTTATAGTTTTGAAAACAACAGACTTCCTTCTTGGTTCATCTTATTCTTCATTGTTCACCTTGAGTTCCTCTTCATACATCATCAGTTTTCCAATTAATTCTTTGACTGGTAGTTCTCCAATGTCACATGATTCTCTAATTGAGACAGAAGTTCCTCTCCATATTTCAGGTAGACATCTCAGAATTCTCATGATTTGTTCCTTTGCTGGAACATCCTTTCCCAGAGAATTCATTGTGTTGACAATTTCGTTGAACCTGAGATACATGTCAGAAATGTGTTCATCAGGATTCATCTTAAAATCATCATACATAATAGTATAGGTGTTCAATATCATTTCCTTAACATTAGTTGTTCCTTCATGAGAAACAGCTAAGGTATCCAAAATTTCATATGCAGTTTTACAAGCAGATATTCTATTAAATTCCTCATCTCCAAAAGCACAGTACAATGCATTCATAGCTTTAGAATTATTATTGTAGGCTGCCTTAGTAGCTTCATTCCAAGTAGATCTAACAGTTGAAGGAATTTTATATTTTAATTCTATAGCATTCCAAATATAAAAACCCATTCTCTCTAAATGAATTTTCATCTTGATTTTCCACTGATCATAGTTTGTGCCATTGAAAAAGGGTGGCCTATTGGTAGAAACACCTTCAAGTCTATTATCCATGATAATTGGGTGAAAACAAAAAATTTAAAGAGATAAAAATTTAGAAATTACAAAAATCTTAAGAACTTTAAAATAAAACTAAAATCACAGTTGAAAAATAGAGTAGTGTCAGAAAATATGTTAAACAACCTCTGATACAAAATGTTGGTCAGAGTGGACACTCAAGAGGGGGTGAATTGATTTCCAATTAAAATTTATGTTTTAAAAACTTTGGCTTACAATCCCCCAAATAAAATACTGAATTAAACTGTAGTGAATTTATATCAAGGTAAAGGTTCTGTTAGGATCTCAAGGGATTGATTATTTCCCTATTAGACAAATCAGAAGTGTTGATTAACTTTTAAAACTAACATACTGGTTTACAACTAATATAAACTCTTGCAAGTTTAATTATCAAAGTGACTTTAAAGTAGTTTTGGTTTTAAAGTAATTTACAGCGGAATAAAAATAACTTTGAAAATAAATAAGCACAATAGATTTAACCAAGAGGTTAAGTCTCAAGATGAGACTTAGTCCTCCCAAAAATTTATATAAAAGTGATCCACATACTGGATCGGGGATTAGAACAGTATACAACTATCCTGGTCCAAGACCTCTACCACTGTTATCTGTGGGAACAAAAACAACAGCAATTAGCTGTCCAGGTCATGCACGACCTCTACCACTATCCCAGTGGGAAATAAAAGATGCATGTGTTTGAGTGAGGATTTACAGATCCTCCAATTCAAGTACAGGAGATAGTGTGTGTGTAAAATAAAGCAGATAACACACACTACTCAATATGTAAAAAGATAAATCACAGAGAAGATTTAGAGTTTAGAAATGGCTCTAGTTATTGCAGTGCAGCTTTGGACTCATTTGGATTGATCAGAATTGGTTCTGAGTCCTCTTCTGGTTTCAGTCTGGAAAACAAAGTGTCATATGCTTCCATGAGTTTTAGGTTCAGAGATAGAGAAAAAGTAGTCGATGAAGTTCTTGTGTTATATTCTCGTTCTCAGCTCTTCACTGGTAAGCAGTGATGAATGAGTTCCTCGTGTAAGTTCAGTCTTCTCTTTGCATTCACAAACAGTTGTTCTTCCAGCACACCTTGTGGTATGTATATCTCTATGTATTCGTCTATTCATTCCTCTTTGTAGTAGCACATCCTTCCTTTATTTAAAGCACGTGCTCCGGAAAAAGCTGATTTACTTTTTGCTGGTACGAGGTATGGTTCCCTGACATCCAACAGCACACATTAAATAAATGTCAATGTATTAAAATATACCTGATATGACCGTTGGTTAGATTAAACAAAGATAATGAAATTAAAGCAGGGTCGGGTTCTGTCTCTGGAACGGTAGCTCTTGATATCGGTAGACTTTTGTTACAGTAGGTGTCTGTATCGGTAGACTTCATTTGTAATGGTAGAATTTATATCAGTAGCTGCAGTGGTAGACTTGATCACATTAGTAGCGGTAGACTTGGTCGCATCAGTAATGGTAGACTTCGTATAAGTATCGGTAGACTTTGCGAAATAGTGGACTTCAACATATCAGTAGCTCTGTATCGGTAGACTTGAGCCTATCGGTAGCTCTGTATCGGTAGCTGTCGACTTCGATGTAGCGGTAGACTTGAGTATCGGTGAGCTTGTAACTATAACTCTATCAGTAGACTTGATGTATCGTATTGGTGAACTCTGTATCGGTATATCTATTCGATATTGGTAGCTCTAATCCATAATGGTGGCTACTGTTCTGTATCGGTGAAATCTGTATCGGTAGCTCTAAACTGTTTAAGCATTCTATTGGCAGAATGAGTTAGGTCAGAGTACATATATCCAAAAGACTTATATTAAGCATAATTGAAAGTAACAACATATAATAAAGCATATTGGATATGTATCAACCATAATTTAAGATATAAATAAAATATAGTTGGGATTATCAAAATATAATAAAGTAACTCAATTTTCATAGATTTCAACAATGTGTAATTATTTTGGTGTTGGATATTGATGTATAATGGTTTATAAATAATAGATATAATTTTTTAATTTTTTAATTTTTTTTTAATTTTCAAAAAAAGGATAGGAATAAATTTTCATTCCTTTTTAAAATTATGATCCATTTAAATATAATTTTAATTCTCTATGAGTTAATAATTTTTCAGGATTATGAATTTTAATCCATGAGCAAGATTCAAAAAAACATCTTGAAACACAACAAAATGATGAAATTTTCAAAAGATATAAAATAATTTTATAAAACAAAATTTTCTATCATAATTTTAGTATAATTCCTCATATATTAATAAGAGGAATAAAAATGAATCATGTCCTATGTGAAAAATATTACCTAGAAATGAAGGTAAGATATATGAAACAATGCAACAATTACAAGTCTCGTGTTGGAAAATTCAAGTCTTAATTAAAACATTTCAAATGATATGCTACTTATTCATAACATAGACATTAAATTTTTTCAAATGGAAATGAATTAGATGTTGAATAGAAATTACTTCATCAAACTTATTTCATCCTCCAAACCTTTAAATTATTCTCAAAAATGATTTAATCATTTTTTATGTGTCATGAGATATATTTATTGTGACATATTTTTTTAGGGGTTGGACGTAATTCCTAAATATTTAAAAAAATTATATATTAAATAAATACATTTTTCTATAGTTGTCACCTCTTGAAACATCAAACTAAAATGAACCTGGATATTGTTTTCATTAAATATGATCATTATATCGAACTAATAATATTAGAAAGCATGAGTAAAATAAATTATATTATGAAATATATATATATATATAAATGTTCGTCTAATATAAATTTATTTGAAAATTGGAATTAGATAGTCAATTAATAGTAATAATAATGATATCTTATTATTTTATCAATAGTTACTGATTAAAAGGTTGATTTTTTAATTAATAATTTCTGTTTTGTATATTTTATTACCCTTGAAAAATGAATTAATAATATGTAGAACATTAATTTGATAAAAATTAATTCAATTCTTTTCATCATATAAAGAAATTGGGTATTTTTTTATGATTTTCCCTGAATATTTGATTTTGGGTGATTGTTGAGAAATATTGAATTTATGAATAATGTAACATTTTTTAAATTATCTTTAAATAAAAAATATAAGATAGTTTATCAATAATATTTAATAGAAAAAAAATATATTTAATATGTATTTCAATTCATTTAAATTTTTTCTAAAATATATATATCAATTTCTAACATTTCGGATATATATTAATGTATTTATTAAAATCAAACCTATTTTCAATACTTCTCCTTTAATCAAGATTCAAAAACATTCTTTCAGTTTTCATTTTTTATGAAATCTAAATTTTACTCATGTAATTAGAAAATACAATTAATTTTCATATAAATCAAAAGTATACAGTAATTTGATATAAAAAAATGTATTCTTTAAATGGAAATTTTATCATAAAATTTATTTTGATATCATTTTTTGAACATATATTAAATATTATGTTTTACCACATACATGAAATAAATATTATAAAATGTATTCCAAGGGGTCCAAATGATCTATTTTTGTAATGATATCCATTTATTTGTTAGTCCTAATTAATATCATCCATGGAATAATGATACACCTTTTGTACATGATAGAATGGTATAAATGTGATTACAACTATAGATTAATGTTTCAAAATATCTCAAGAAGTGGTGTTACATCATATTTTATTTATACATTATTTATTATGTGATATATTATAATAAAATGGTATGTCGTATAATACTTCTTTTCTTATTTTAATAATAGATATTCCATATACGAATATCTCTTATTCCTCGTTGTTCATCAACACGGAGGGTCTTGTGACGGAGGAATATTACAGATGATGTTGACAAAAATTATTCCTCATAATTATAAAGATCATTTCAATCCATTTTTGGACCACTATCAACCCTCTCTATATTAGTCTCCCCCACCACACCAGCTTGAAACTTCTATAATTTAACCCTCATTGACATCACCATCCTTAATAGAAAAAACTCATCTCCTCACTAATTCATTCATAACTCTTTAAGTTTCCATGTTAATGAATTCATCATAGATAATTGATATGGATGGATGGATTCCTTGGTATATTCTCTCAAGTCGTATCTTTATATGGCCAAAAACATCATTCCCTACCAGGAATTGTTTCTCCCAATTACTATATGGGATCGTTTACTCTGGGGAATCAAACATGATTCCTAAACTACTTTAAGCCTTGAGGTCTCTAGGATGAATCCACCAACCATGAAAAATCACCATATCCCTTTTCACTTCTAGTAGTGGTATATATTTGTATTCAAATTCAACCAAAGTCATGGTGCTATCAACCACTATAGAAACATAGGGGCCAGTAAATTGTGGTGGTCCATTGATGGATGAAAAAAAAATATTATCTATTTATTATATTATTCAAATTGACTTTATTCATAATTTGATATAGATATTATTTTTTCTTTTTAAATCCAATGTTTTTTATTCAAGTAGTTTTCAGAATAATTGAACTTATACATATAATTGGAGATAGTGCGGAATGTGGCATTATTCTCTTGGGAATGTCTATGTTTTTTCCCTGAAAATATGAAGAAAAGGAAATTATTCTTGAATTCATTTTCATAAAAATAATTATGTTCTAATAAGTGAATTTTTGAGTTCCATGAAATTTTCTAGCATCACAGAAGGTCATTTTTTGGAACTCGAGAAAAACTAGTTGAAATTGGAAAATCATTTTTTACATGTAATCTATGAAAAGAAAAGTTTCTTTAAACCCGTAATGTTTCAATAAAGACATGTATTTTCCTAAAATATATGTATTTTTCAATCATGATTTTTATTATATATATAAATAATCTATTCACGTTAAAACTTACCCAAGAGATGAATGTAGAACAGTCCTTGTAGTCTAGCTTGGGTTGTCAAATCTTCAGAGACATAAGAAGTAGCCTACATACACGTACATTATATGGATTTTTTTGCTATAAAATGGCCAAATTGGTTTGATTATAGATGGGTTTAAAGGATCAATGACATATTTAAGTGAATTAAATTTAAAATAATTAGTTGATCCTAGGTTATCACTCGGGGTGGATTAGATGAAATTCTTTTTCAACTATTTCAATTTCTAATATTTGAGATGGGTTCCTTTAAGAAGATCAAAAAAATCCTCACTTACTGGTTTAATAACTACACACGTTAATACTAATCACCTATACAATTGAAAGATCAATTTTTTAGCACTTCAAGGTAAAGTTTCATATTAGCATTTGAAGTGTGTGTCCTTAAATTCAATAAGGACGATGGAGTTTAAAAATCATCAAATAAAAGTCTCAATTAAAAGAAGTGATTAGACATTAATGGGGTGATAAATAACATCCAATACATCCCCTTGCTAATCCTTTGGATCAATCCATAAGTGGGTTATCCTTTAATTGATTCTAAAGTTTTAATGGAATCGGAAATTAGGCTCATGAGGGAGGAAATGAAGATGTAAAGAAAACAATAAAAATAAAATGATCACTCCACCATTGTGTGAATAATTTCACAAGATTTTCTATGAATAAATTCACACCTTGAGGAAACGGTATCAAATTGAGATGGAGAAAAACATAATAAGATGAGAACAAGAACTTTTATTAAGAAACTAGGATGAATTAAGACAACTTACAGGTGAATTAAAACGTTACAAAGACAAATTGGTACCATAACATTAAGATGAAAACCAAGCTCAATGATGATAAAATACTCCACCACCACTGCCTTAAATAGGCATTTTGGATGCCTTGGGTCAATCCTCCAATAGTAAAAAGCATCCCACTTGATTATGGTAGGCCTATGGTGGTGGAAAGCTTGTGGAACCTGGACTTTTCCACACTTGACATAAGGTGGCAGCCAACATTCATCCCCCAAACAGACATGCTTGTAATATCATCTAGATGGCAGAATCTGAGTGTACCATACAAGAATAAAATGTAGCCACGGATGTCTTATAACTGTCTCTAAAATTTAGTCACATTTTGAGTTGTTTATTCCGAGATATAATAATATTTGTTGGATTGTTTTCTAGGTCGCTGAATCTGGCCCAGAATTTTATCTCTTACTTGGGATGCCTTAATGACCACGATGGAGGCCGAATTAGCATTTGATCCTGAAGAGTTATTTCTTAATATACATGTCTTCTATAATCCCATGAAATTTGGGATTCATGGAGTCTGTATGTGGGGCTCCACATTCTAATCAGTGGGCTGGTGTCCAACTTGACTTCTCCATAATTGCTTCCATTAATCACAAAATATCCCCATATTATTCCATGAATTCTCCATTGATCCCTGAATAAAACTTGTTCATATTGAAGATTATATAAATTTCGAAAAATATCAAATTAAAATATGTATAATTATATTCCTTAAATCAGATTAATCATTGGGTACTTTAAATGATGTTAACAAATGTAACACATAATAGTTCATTTTAAGAAAGAATTACAATCATAATGTGAAATGATATTCAAAGTGTAAAATGAACTAAAATGGTGTTTATGAATAATAAATCACATGAATATTAAATATATTAAAAATGAATATTAGCCTCATTTCGTGGCTAATCACACCCCCAACATGAGTTTTTCTAGTCCCGAGAAAAATAAATCTCAACAATATGTAATTCGAATTCCCTTCCCCAAAAACATTATAATACATAATTATCACAGAAAAATTATATTCTAATCAATCAGAAACCCATCAAAATATGTTTATAGAATATAGTATCATGAGAAAATCCCAATCCCAAGCCCATTCCTTTGTTCAAATTCATTTCCATATTTCATCAAATACCAATTAAGTATGAGGATGTGTTGTGCATCACAATAGACATGGGGGTTCATAATTATTCATGGGGGAAATGATGGAAGTGCAAGGTGGAATCACATTTCAATGTTAAGATGAGTATTCAAAAAAAATTATTGTATTATTTTTTTTTCAATTTTTCCATGTGAATTGAAATTGCACTCCAATGAGTAAACCCCTGTAGCGAGACTTTGCTGATAACTCCCAGGCACAACGACCTTAGGGTAACAAGTGAAGCCCATATTCTTGGGCATCATCTCGAGTTAACTCTGTCAAATAAAAATTCAAATTACCAAAAATAGAGATAAAATTACTAACTCTGGGCCAAACAACTATGGAGTCACGATCTTCAAGTTCCAAAAGGCACGCATTAGGTCATTTCATTGCTCTATGCACAAATTTATTTTTATTTTTAGTTTTTTATTGAATATTCATATTAAAACTAAAATGATAACCAAACCTATGCTATTTATTTTGGGGACCCCATGAACTCAAACTAATACACCGAATTCCAAAGGGCGTGCGTTGTGATTCTTTTTATTTGAATGTAAATTTAAACGATGAAATATCTCAATAGACATCCACACTTTCCAAAATCTATGCTCATGAAATTATACAAGGATTAATATCAAAATCAAGGCATTCTAAACTATTTGATATTCAGTTTCGAAGTGTGCAATGTGTATTACAATGTTTAATGTTAATGTAATTTTTCCTTCTATTTACACATTTTTTGTTCAAATCAATCATTTTTTTGACACAATGGCATTTTTGATTTTATCTTCACCCCCCCTCCACCATAAAATAAAAATTTCCCCAGTGTTTAAATGAAAGATAATTTAGAAGGGGGTAGAGGTAGAAATGAATGTTCAAAAAAATTGAAAATGAGGATCATGGAATGAAGTCACCTAGTGGTTGATGTTGAAATTCTAGCTGCCCCATTTTAATCCTCTGATATCCATGTCCCTTGCAGAGTTCTCTAGTTGAAAAAGGAAAAAAACAATACATATATATATATTCATATAATAATTAATGTAAAATATAAGTATATATAAAAAATAATAAAATAAGGAAGCACAAAAAGCCATAGGTCAGTGGTAAGCGCATTCCTATGTCTCTCTTCAGTCCCGAGTTCAAATCCCTACGGCTTCTCCGGTTGCGACGGGGTTTGACCCACTACCCACGACATGTCAATTTTTATTGTTATTATTATATTTTTAATTATTAATTTCATATTTTTATTTTAACCTACATAAACATTAAAATAAAATAAAATGATGATACATTTTCATCTATTTAAATTTATGGGTAAGGAATTGCTCAAGGATCAAACCACGTGACACATATAAATATTGTATTCCCATTTCATACCCATCCATACACATGATAGACGAACAGGTCAACAGTCCATTTTGTTTTAAATATAGAAATGATTAATTAACCCTATTTAAAATATAAATTTTATTAAAACAAAAAAATGATAGGAATCATGAAAACCATGTGTTTCCTCCCATGTAGCACTTTGTTTAATGTCTCTATCCCAACATGGATCCTAAATCTATCATTTTTTTTTCTGGTTCATAGGTTGGATTAATTAACTCAACCTCTATTTCCTATTTATTGAATGATTCAATGAATGGTTTGTAGAATTGACCATTGACCTTTAAAATGTAACCACTTGTGGGATCTTGAATATCTACTGCCCCATGGGGGTATACTTGATGCACTATGAAAGGACCTGACCATATAGACCTTAACATTCCCTGGTGTAAATGAAGTTTTGAACTATACAAGAGCACATGTTTCCCTGGTTCAAAATGTTTGACCATGATATTCCTAGATTGGTAGGCTTGAACTCTAGCTTTTTTGATACTTGAATTTTAATAATCCTATATCCTTAGTTCCTCCAATTCATTGAGATATAATTTCCATTTTTTTCCGGCCAGTGAGAGGTCATAAACCATTTTTATAATTTCCCAAAAGGCCTTATGCTCAATTTCAAAAGGTAAATGGGATGCTTTTCCATAAACCAACCTATATGGTGAAATTCCTGGGATGGTTTTGATTGATGTACGATATACCCAAAAAGAATCCAAGAGTTTATTGGACTAATCATTCCTAGAAGTATTGATAGTTTTCTCAAGAATTTGTTTCATTACATTATTGGCTAACTCAGATTGACCATTGGACTATGGGTGGTAAGAAGTGGACACTTTGTGAGAAATTCCATATTTTTCCATGGGTGATGAGAATGGACGATCGAAAAAATGAGTTCCACGATCACTAATGATAGCCTTAGAAATTACAAATCTAGGGAAGATTTTTTCCTTGAGATATATAATCATAGTTTGATGATCATTGGATTTTGTAGGAATGGACACAACCCATTTGGAGACATAATCAATAGCTATGAAAATGTAATGATATACCATAGAGTTTGAGAAGGGACCCATGAAATCAATTCCCCAATAGTAAAATATTTCAACCACTAAGATGGGAGTGAGTGGCATTTGATTACTTTTGGTGATGGACCATACTTTTTGACTCCTAGGAAAGCTTTGAAAAAATTAGTAGGATTCCCTTGAGAGGGTGTCCCAGAATAGACCACATTGAATTATCTGAGTAGATTTTTTCTTAGAGGAATAGTGACCTCTACATGCCTCACAAGGACATAATTAATGGATGGACACTTGTTTAGATTCAGGGACACACCTCCTAATGACTTGGCCAGGGCAGAATGTTTAGAGGTATGGATCATCAAACATATATTGTCTAACACCAGAAAGGAATTTCCTTCGAGAATGAGTCCATAAGAATATTGGAATGAATCTTGTAACTAAGAACTTTGCTATGTCGGCATTCCAAGGGCAGTCACTCACAGAGTATAGGTTTTCATCAAGAAATGAATCAGACACAGAAAGGTGATTTGAGTTGTCTTTCAATTCCATCCTATAGAGGTGATCAACTACATCATTTTCAACACCATTTTTATCCTTGATAGTGATGTCAAATTATTGTAAGATAAGGACCCACCAAATTAGTCTATCCTTAGCATCTTGTTTTTGGAAGATGTATTTTAGTGCATAATGGTCAGTGAACACAGTAATGGGGGATCCTAAGAGGTAGGATCTAAACATCTATAAATAAAAAACAATAAAAATTAACTCCTTTTCAGTAGCGGTGTAGTTTATTTGGGCATCATTTATGGATTTTCTTGTATAAGAAATGAAATAAAGAGTTTTATCACAACGTTGTCCTAACACAGCTCCTACAACAAAGTCACTGGCATCACACATAATAATGAAAGGAAGGTTCCAATTTGGAGATTTCATAATGGGAGGAGAGGTGAGAGGGAATTTGATGGTTGGGATTGAACCCTCATAGCTTTCTGTCCAAACAAATGGAGCATCCTTTACTTAGAGAGCACAAAGGGAATGAGAGATTGAACAAATGTCCTTGGTAAATCTTCTATAGAAACCATCATGTCCTAAGAAAGACATCACTTCCTTGACAGTTTTGGGTGATTGAAGGTGATGAAAGATGTCAACCATGGCTTTTTCAACCTCAATCCACCTACCTGAGACCAGATGGCCTAGAACTAGTCCCTCATTAACCATGAAATGGAATTTTTCCCGTTTAAGACCAGATTTTTTTCTTCACTACTTGACAAGACTCTCTCCACATTCTGTAGACATCCCTCAAATGTATCCACAAACACATAGATGTCATCCAAGAAGACCTCAAGAAAATCTTCTACTGTGTCGGATAAGATTCCCATCGTGCACCACTGGAAGGTTCCAAGAGCATTCCATAAACAAAAGGGCATGCGTTTGAAGGAAAATGTGTTTAATGGACATGTGAATGTAGTCTTCCCTTGATCCTCTATGGAGACCACAATTTGATTATACCCTGATTACCCATCTAAGAAATAGTATAAGTCCTGACCTGCCACTTTCTCAATGACTTGGTCAATTAATGGTAATGGGAAATGGTCCATCTTGGTGAATGAGTTTAGATTCTTATAGTCAATGCAGACCCTCCATCCACTACTCACCCTTGTTGGAAGAATCTTTCAATCCTCATTGGTTATCACTGTGATTCCTGCATTTTTTTGGAACCACTTGTATTAGGCTCACACATTCACTCTCAGCTATGGGATTTATGATACCCGCTTTTAACAATTTCAGAAGTTATTTCCTTACTACCTCCAGGATATTAGGATTTATTTTCCATTGAGGTTGACGAAATGGCTTTGAATCAGATTCCAGATCAATCATATGTGTCCCAATAAGTGGGATAATCCACGGAATATCAGACAAGGTCCAACCAATGACATTCTTATGTTTCCTAAGGACATTTAGAAGCATCCTCTCATGATTGGCTTAAAGAGAAGAAGAAATATAAATCGTATGTGTTTGATTGACCCCTAGGAAAGCATACTTGAGTTCAGTGGGAAGTTCCATCAATTCAAGTTCAGGTCGGTTCAGAATTTTAGAATAATATTAAGATATTGGAACAAGATCAATTTTATTTCCGAATGTTTTAGATAGGATTGATTTTGTGCATGTAGAAGTTTCAGCATGTAGATTGGCTAGATCAGATTTAGGGAATGAAGTTGGACTGTTCTCTATGAAAGTGGTTTCTTGAAAGGATTCACTGATTGTTGGACCTAAGACTTCATCATAAGAGCAATATGAAAATGATTCAAGCTAAGGAGATAAACTTCCTTTATATTAACAAAGGAAATCAATCTCATCCGGACATAAACAATCATCATATATTCCTAGATGTTATATGGATTCATTATCAATGTTTCCTTTCATGTTTACTTCATGAATGTCGTCTTCATCCCCTATTTGTGAGCATGCATTCTAGATTGTCAAGTCTAGACTCACGTTTTAAATGTTGATGGTAATATTCCCATTTTGGACTCAGATAACAGAGTTGATTTTTTCAAGGAAGGGACGACAATGTATAATTGGGGTTTGTTCCTTATTTCCTATGATTGGATGGTTGAAAAGGACAATGAAGTAAGCAGGGTAGATGAAGTTTTCAACTCTTAGCATAATTTCTTTTAAAATAACCTTTGGAACTCTAATGCTACGATTAGAAAGTTGAAGTGTGATAGATGTGGGTTGGAGTTCTTCTAAGCCAAACTAGAAGTACACAACATAGGAAATGAGATTTAAATTAGCACATGGGTCACACAAGGCCTTGCCAACTTTTCTCTCTCTTAGTTCAACATTGATGTAAGGGAAACATGGGTCATTAAACATAAGAGGAATGGTCCCTTGAATGGGGGTACTCACATTAGTATCCAAAAGGACATGGTTTTTCTGTGAAAATTTTCTTTCATAAGTGCACAAGTCCTTATGGTACTTTAAGTAGGCATGTATGGTTTGGATGGCATCAGGAAGGGGAATTTTCCACATGACTTGTGAGAATATTTCCATCAATGTTTCACTTAATTCCGGCTTGGTTTTCCTCCTCATGCATTGAGGTAATGGTTCAGTTTGTGGGGTTGTTTGTTGAAAAGTTGTTTCTTTGAAAATGTTATCTTGTTTTTCAATTTGAACATTTGCTTCATATGAATTTTCATCCATGTTTGAATCTTCAGGTGGGTTTTAAATTAGTTGTTCAGGTTTCTCAATTGATTTCCTACTTCTTAAAATAGTCACAGCATTTAGTGGTTAATGAGTTGTTTGAGTACAACTTGACTCTCCCCTTGAAGTTGAGGATTGTACTACCTTGGTAGCCATGGGTGCCATTCCAGTTTTGGTGGTTTGAACTTCTTTTTTAATGGAAGAGACCTTCGAGTTCATCCTCTAAATTTGTTTACACAGTTGTTCTAGTATGCATTGGGGAAAAGTTTGTTTTGGTGCTTGAGAAGATTGGTTTATCCCAGGGGGATATTTTGGAGGTGGGATGGTTTGTTGAAAATGGACCGGTGGATCTTGGTATTTTATTGGTTGGGTTTGGAACTGGTTATAGGTTTGGTAGTTCTGGTGGGGGTAAGGATTTTGTCCCTGTGGTTGGCATGGTTGCTGGTTATCTTTCCAGCAGAAGCCTGGGTGGTCATTATTCATTGGGTTGAAGCTGTTTTGGTATTGAGGCTTTTGAAAGATCAAAGCATTTACTTACACTGGGGGTCCTCCTAAAAGAACATCCTTGATGGATGGAATGGTTGGGCGGTTGTCTGTCTTATGGTCATGTTTGTCACAAATTGTGCAAGCTGAGTCAACAGTTTGGATTTCATGGACTTTCCTATGGTCTATCTCTTCAACCTTCTTAGATATTGCTGCGAGTTTACCCCTAAGGCTTTCCTCTTCCCAATGTGTATTAATTTCAGTAGTTCATTGTGGATTTTCAGAATAAGGTGAAGCTTTCCATGATTGGTTTTTTCAGAAAGGCTTTCTAGATACTCTTAATCATCATTTGGGGCATTTTTTTCAACGGTTCAATTACACATCATGTCAATGAATTGTTTATTACCTGGACCCAACCCTTTATAGAAAATTATCACATGGCCTGGAATAGAAATACCATGGTGTGGAACCATGTTTAGAGTGTCTTTTAACCTCTCCCATGTTTCATAGAATGACTCTCCCTCTTTTTCAAAAAAGTTTTGGATGCCCTTTTTAAGTGCTATTGTTTTGTGGTGGGGAAAGTATTTTTTTTAGAATTCTCATTTTAGTTGTTCCAAAGAGTTGATGGATGATGGTCTCAAATTTTTTAGCCAATTTTTAGCTCTATCCATTAATGAAAAATGAAATATCCTTATCTTAGCTGATTCTAGTTGATGTGGGGTGAAAATTGTTTCTACAATGTCATTGAACTCCTTAATGTGAAGGTAGGGCATCTCGGTCTCCATTCCATGGAATGTGGGATGGTGGTTTAAGACACGGGGTTTAAAGATGTAGTTGGAATCTCCTAAAGAGTTGTGTCTAATTCATTATGGGGAATTGGTCCCGGAAGGTGTGAGTTAGTCATTCATGGTTTGATCAACTGCATTCCCCGAGATTGGGGCTGCCTCATTTCAATGTCCATTTTGGTTTCCACCAGGGTTTATGAGTTGGTTTCTTTGAAGACCATATATTGAAATGGGCTAAATTTTAGACACTATGGTATTATGAAGATTAGGAACTGATGGAAATATTTCCCTTGGTGTACTTGACTCCCCAACCCCAGTACTATCCACCCTAACTAGACGGTTTCATAGATTGAGGGTGTAGGTGGACATGCGCCAAAAGAAAAAAAAATGAGAAAGGGACAAGATAAGATAATTTTTATGAGAAAAGAAGAAATGGGAGAGAATATAATGGGTGTTTATATGACTTATTTGGGACCCCAATGACTGCTCCAAAATTTGATTCATGCTCAAATTTACCCATGAGATGAAGGTAGAACGGTCCTTGTAGTCTAGCTTGGGTTGTTGAATCCTCAGAGACCTAATAAGTAACCTAAAGACACGCACATTCTATGGATTTTTTTTGGATATGAAGTGGAAAAAATGGGTTGATTTAAGATGTATTTAAAGGATCAATTACAGATTCAGTGAATTCAATTTAAAATAACGAGTTGATCCTAGGATATCGCCCGGGGTGGATTGAATTAAATTCTTTTTCAACTATTTCAATTTATTATATTTGAGATGAGTTAATTTATGAAGATAAAACAACATCCTCACTTACTGGTTTAATAACTACACACTTTAATAATAATCACCTATACTCTTTAAATATCAATGTTTGAGAACTTCAAGGTAAAGTTTCGTATTATCACTTGAATTGTGTATCCTTAAATTCAACAAGGATGATGGAGTTTAAAAATCATCAAATAAAAATATCAAAAAAACGATGTTATTAGACATTAATAAGGTGATAAATAACATCCAATACCGCACCATGATACTCCTTTGTATCCAACCATAAGTGGTTTATCCCTCCATTGATTCAATGGTTTCAATGGAAGCGGAAAGTAGACTCACGAGGGAGAAAATGGAGAAGTAATGAAAAGAATAAAAATAAAATGATCACTCCACCATTGTGTGAATAATTTCACAAGATTTGGTGTGAATACATTCACACCATGATGAAATAGTATCAATGTGAGATGGAGAACAATAGAATAAGAGGAGAAAAAGAAATTTTATTATGAAAAGAGGATTAATTAAAACAACTTACATGTGAATAAAGAAAGTTAAAAAGAAAAATTTGCGGCTTAACATTAAGATAAAAAAAAGCTCAAAGATGATAAACTCCTTCACACCCACTACCTTAAATAGGCATTTTGGAAGCCTTGGGTCAAGCCTCCAATAGTACAAATCATCCCAATTGATTATGGTAGGCCTATAGTGGTGGAAATCTTGTGAACTTGAAATTTTCCACACTTGACCCGAGGTGGAATCTAGCTTTCATCCACTAAACAGACGTGCTTGGATGACCTTCTAGATGGCCTAATCAGAGTGGTCCATTGTAGACGAAAATGGAGACCCGGATGTGTTCTAATCTTATGTAAAATTGGGGCCCATTTGGAGTTGTGGATTCTGAGATATGATCGTATTGGTAGGATTTATTTCTGGGCTGCAGAATCTGGGCCAGAATTTTATCTCTATCTTGGGCCGCCTAAATGACCACAATGGAGGCTGAATTAGCATAGGGTCCTGAAGAGTTATTTCTTCCTCTACATGTATTATACAATTCGACGAAATTAGGGATTCATTGAGCCTGTATGTTGGGCCCCACATTCTCATCAGTGGGCTAGTGTCCAATATGACTTCTCTTGAATTGGTTCCATTCATCACTAAATATCCTCATATTCTTCCATGATTTCTCAATTTATCCCTAAATAAAACATGTTCATATTGAAGTGTAGATAACGATCCCAAAATATAAAATTAAAATATGTATAATTAGATTCCTTTAAATATTATGAATCATCGGGTAGTTTAAATGATGTTAAAAAATGTACCACATAATAGTGCATTTTAAGAAAGAATTACAATCATAATGTTAAATGATGTTCAAAGTGTAAAATGAACTAAAATGGTGTTTATGAATAATAAATCACATGATTATTATATATATTAACAAATAATATTAGCCTCATTTAATGGGTAATCAATACTATTCCTCAATTTATATGAATAAAATTTATTTTTGTAGGAGGTATTATAACTCTAATTTTGATAAGATTTTATAAGAACATAATAATTATATAAATCGTGATCTTCACACAAACACATGTTCTGCAATATTATTGGATTAGAAATAATTTATTCCATGGAATTTAATTTATGGTGTTTCATGAATGATAATAATTTATTTAAATTATAAATTTTCTTGAAATAAAATATTACATGAAAACAAAATGGATTTTTTATGAAAAAAAGTTATATCATGAAAAACACTGAAGTGCAAGTACATAAACATCAAAAAATATGTGGAATAAATTGATGAATCATAATCATAAATCAATGATGTAAAAAAATCATATTCATTTAATTACACATAAAAGTGAACTTAAATTCAATAAACATAGTGAAACTTCATCCAAGGTAGTTTGAAATTGTAACGAAATGGATGTTGTCCAATTTTTTAACTTTTGCATTCCTTAATTAATTTTTAAGGAAATATTTTGGTCATGGACTGACCATGACTCAACATATTTTAATCCAAATATATATAGTGAATATTATTATAGTCTTGTATTATATAATCACTACCTATTAATGTTTTTTGTATTATCTATTAGTCATGATCCTTGTAAAATGGTTGTTTTGTCTTTCTATTTCAGTAAATTGGTGTTTGGTAATTTCTCATTCTATTATATAATTATACCCTGTTTCCACCAACATGTTGACAATATCATTGTTATTATAAGAAAATGTTGACACCCTTATTCTTCTCTTCCCTCTTACGGATCATTATGTAATAATAATGTTATCAAATGGAGATTTTAGGTACTAAATATGAGCCAACGAGTCCATAACCGAGTGGTAAGGGCTCTTGCTTGGCATCCAAGAGACCCGGGTTCAGAACCAGCTGGAGGAGAATTTCCGGGTTACTATAGAAGTACTATAGCAGGCACTGTAGCAGGCACTATAGCAATTACTGCACCAGTTACTGTTTGGTACTGTAGCATCCGGAACTATTCACCCGATTTGGGCCTTCGGGCAACCGGTTTGGGCCTATGGGTCTCTAGGGCCTTTGGGTCATCAAACGCCTTCGGGACACAGGGCCTTCGGGTCATGTAGACCATGGAGTATCTCGGTTCACACAGAACATGCCCCAGAACAGGATCGGAGCAATAGGAGTAGTAACCACTAGATGTAGAGCTAACTGGATTGGATGAATGAGAGTGTATGGCATCCATCATCGGGACCAGGCACCATGCAGGTTTGTACGTGGCAATGTTAGCCGATCATAAATTCAAGGTGGGGAGCAAAGGAGATATATGATGAAAGACGATGTGGACGGGTAGCTCTTGTGGGCTGGGCCTACGGGTCATGTAATGGGCATGGTATACCTCTAGGCCTTCGGGTCATGTGTTCCAAGTCTTGTTGGGCCTAATGCCCTGGGCCTACGGGTCATGTACGGGTTCCCCTTCAACACTTAAAAGGGGATTATCTATAATAAAATAAAAAAAGAAGGCCTTCAGGCCATTCAGAGGTATTAAATATGACTTCGATTTTGATTTCAATGGACAATTTAGCGAATGTTAGTGGAGTTAATTTATTTTGGATGAAACTCACATGTTTTGGATGAATATAATGATATATCATCTCAAATCTCTTGGAATGGATGTTCAAAAATCTATTTTTAATTGGATTCATGTCATTGATGCTATAATAAATTGTTTGTCTAAAACAGATAGAAAATTTCTTTGTTTATTTTCCAAAGAACAAGATTACATGACATCATCATTATCTGATAAAAAATATTAAATAGTAAAGAGTATCACTATAGCCAAGGCCCTGTGGCTAACAATGTATTAATATATGAATATGATAACAACAGTAGGGATTCCAAATATTAATTATTACACAATATTTGTGATGGTCTTAAAATTTATCTACATAAAAATGTAGATAGTTCCATGATTCAAATTACAATTTTTTCATTAAATTCAAGAACATGGCAGTTATATTAATGATATTGAAAATGTGAAAAAAATATTGAGTAGAATTCCACATTTGTAAAATCTAAAAAAGTGATCCCTTGATTATAGGGGTCTATATAATATATTTCTTGATGATCACTTAGGTAGTATGTTGGAAAAACAAATGAGAATCATATCAAATAATACAAAAATTTGAGAAAAAAATACATTCAATTCCTTGAAATAACATGGGAGTAATAATGATTGGGATTATTAAAATCTCATGGATGGTAAATTTATTTCTCTTTATGATATAAAATTCAATATTTTAAAATTGAATATTAACATAGTGATTCCTTTATCTTGTTTTTTGGTGTCGTAATGTATGAAAAATTACTACATGTGGCTCATTAAAATTTTATGATTTGAAAATTGAAAAATTAATTTTATAGAGGCTTCCAAGGATGTTCCAAAAAATTATTAATTCCTAAAATTAATGAAAATATATAAGAATATAATCATTCAAATTGTTGTAAATTTGATTATAATTTATTTGAGGATTCAGAACTATAGGGAAAATCTAATTTCAATGATTCCATGAATAATATAGTTAAAAAGGTGTATCCTAAAAAATGATAACATTAGTTAAATGATTTTACTAAAAAATGGTCGAATGTGGGGTTATCTTGATGAGGTTTTCAATTAATTAATTTTTTATAGTATTATTAGATATGTTTTCAAGTTATTATATGTGTATCTGGATTAGCATAAATTTTAATTGGATTTCTTTTGAGGAGATAAAAAATAAAATTTGATAACTATTGTATTACTTGTGTTAGTTGTGGAGATTGAAAATACTATTTAATGACATTTAAAATTTATCAACAAACATTCATGGATATTTCGGAATGGTATAATATTGTTGAGGGTCTTGAAAAAGAAGTAATTACATTGTGGAGTAAAATGGAATGTAAAACAATGTTAGAGTAATTAAAAAAGAAATTTAAATTAGGGAGGATTTAAAATAATGATATTTTATGAATGATTCAAATATGGTTATGAAGGACTTTATAATGATTTGAGTGATTAGAATCCATAATTTATAAGAAGAAGTTTAATTGGTATGATAAAAAACAAGGATGGAAATGAGATGAGAAAAAATAATAGATGGAGAAACATAGTCACATAACAAATGAAAATTGTTTAAAACATGATATAGAATATGATTATATAGAGTAGAGAGTTGAAAATTATCCTTAGAAATCTAGATATAATCAATGACTAATTATCTATTCAAAATTTGGAGATATGTGTGGTAATTGATGTGAGAATATATTTGCTCTTATGAAATTTCAATTTTATAGCATTATACATCATAACATGTCTTACAATGAAGAGGCAAGGATCAATCTGAATGGGGTAGAACATGGATTTCAAAAAAAGAATGATATCATATCTATCATCATCTAAAACAAATAATTTTTAAATTTTTAAATTTTCAATCTTTTTACCCAGTCTGACTAATTATAGGAGGACGGATGTTGGAAACAATATCTATAGAACCCATAGATTGGTCAATACCAATATTACGATAAAAATTACCCGTATAAATCTATATTCTCATATAGAAGAATAATATTTGTGTGATTTAACCAAAAATGTTTAAAAGTGATCAAATATGACAACTTATTCATCAACATAATTATATATCACAATGAAGGTATTTTTTTAGATTATGAAAGAAAACTAAGTAAACATCACACTAAAATCAATAAATAATAGTGTCACATGGTTTTTTATAGTGTAATCACATCCCACATGAAGTGAAATGATAATTTGTTGAATATTATTTTGTAAATTTTTTATGTAACAGTGAGGTATTGAAAATATGGTTCCATAAATATCCTTGGAAATGAAAAAACACAATTACGAAATGATGATATATAGATATTTGATGTTATTTATGTATAAAACTTCGGTAACAATCTCATTGTTATGATTCAACTATATTTCACATGATAGTTAGGTAAATTAAACTAGAAAGAATGCACTTCCAAAGGAAATATATGAAATATTCTCAAGAATTGTTATGGGGAATATGTGATTAATAAAATATATATATAGGAAAAAATACTTATTCCATAACTGTTAAAGAGTAAAATAACTTTTTCATCATAGATTTTTTTAAACTAATCAACAATTAATATAAAAATTATTAATTATCAAGGATATTGTTGATATTCATAATCATAACATTTATCTAGATGATTTTTTTGATTATTTCGTGTAAGGAATTATGTTCTGACCTTTCATCGTCTGATGAGATAAAGGGAAATGATTATTCTTGATATAGTCCACATAGATGTGAGTGGCTTCACAATTTTGACTATCACATGTGAGCAGTGGTGCATCATTATTTTTATTAATGATTTTATTTGAGTTTAATGTCTCAGGTTTACTCAGAGATAACAATATGTGGTTGACTAGATGAACAAACACAGTCGAAGAGTTGAAAATAAAAATGGCCACATAATCAAAATATTATTATCAAACAATGTAATAGAATATACATTCATTGAAATATAAAAAGATGCAAAAAATTATGTTATCAAGAATGAGGCACCTTCAGTGAGAACATGTCCACAAATGGGGTGGTTGAATGTATAAATTCATGGGTGAATAATAATAAAAACTATAATTATAGAGACTATTGTCTCCCATCTATATTAGAAGAAGGAAATTCATGTTTGATTATACACTCATAATTGGAAAGGGTTGAGTCTAAGATAGGAATGGACACCCAATGAAATATGGCATGAAATGAAGACATCACAAAAGTATTTATGCATATTTTGAAAAAGCTTAACTATATCAAACAAAGAAGAAATTATTTTAATTTGTAGATATGTTCTAGATGAACCAATATTACATGGATACTCCGTAAAAAATAAAGCTAATAAATATGATAATCTTTGGTTTTTAAATATTATGGAGAGAAATGATGCCAATATGATTAATGAAACATTATGAATAAATATAGGATCTCATATGTCCATATTTTTTTGGGGAAGAATAAATTGGTAATGTTGATGATGAAAATACATAAATTGTGGGATTCATTCCAAATATTAATGGTTTGACAAAAGATGATGATTCATAAATATAGTCAGAATATGAAACCATTGATAGAGAAAATCAACTATAACCACATATGAGAATCATAATAGAATAAATTTATAAATAAAAAATCATTGGGTAACAGACCATAAATATTATGATATTACTATGAGGAATGAATATATAATACTATACATTTAGTATATATACATTTCAATACATTGTGTAGAACATGGGTTATGTTAAAGAATAGTATCTTGGAAAAAATCTACATGATTAAAGAAGAAATAATATATTATTCTAATAACAATGAAAGGGTTCATCATTGTTTCATCATATAAAATTATTAAATCTCATATTTTGGGTACATTAATAAAATTAAAGTGTTATCATAATTCAATTTAAGGTAAAATACAGGAAACCATTTGATTTTAATCTTAACGAAAAATCAATATGTGCATGAGGAATATAATTATTGAATAATAATGTGGAATATCAGAATAATAATAAAATTAATCAAAAAATTGATATGATTCTAAAAAATTAAAATGATAACATGAAAATAATATCTCTAAGGATTTTCACTATGGTGTCATAAAATTTACCTATGTTATTCACCATGGTATCTAAAAAACATGTCATACCTAGAAATTAATTTATTTACCCAATGAATTGGAGCAATATCATGGTAAAACCAACCCATATCAAGATTTTCCTATAATATGGAAAGATTATATTAAATAATTTCATAAATAAATTATTCCTAATAAAAGAAAAAGAGTTTAATATCAAATAATGGACATTCAAAGTTTATTTAATTCCATTATCATTTTGTATTTTAGAACCCAAGAAAGGAGAATATGGGTTTTATGTATGTCAATAAAATAATAAAATATATTATTTTGAAATATTTGTGAATAACCCTATAAAATAAATAGGATTCAGTATTAAAATATGTAAACAAAAGTGCATTTGATGAGGAGAAGGGAGATTTTTTATAATTAAATTAGCATCATAATGATTATCAAACATGGAATTAAAAAAGAGTATAAAGATTGATTAAATGGTTATAGTATGTATAATCATAAATTATTAGTAATTAAATGAATAAAAATACAATAATAGAGAGTTACTATATGATTCAATATATATATACAAAATGAGTTTCTTAATGAAAAGAGAAAACAAGGATATTTCCTATAGCATGAAATATAACTCCTAACACACATGGATTGGAACCTTGGGGGATTTATATAGAATTAAGAGGATTAATTTTGAGGCAGAATAAGAATATTCAAGGATGATGAATTTTGAGTGAAATGAAATAGAGAAATTGGTGATTTTTAGTAAAAGTGGATGATTTGTCTATTAATTTTTAATTAATGGCCTTAAACCCCATGGAAGTGGTAAATTAAAAACCATAGTATTTTCAATGGTATTTTCTTTGTTATAGTACTCGTGGGAATCATATTATGTTATTTTAATCAAAATTAATCAAAATTCATTTTATATTACTTATTTTATAATGGGAAAATAATGATTACACATAATAACATCTTTAATGTGATTTTTTCAATTTTATAATTTGGTAACTAAATTATATTTTTTGAAATTGATTAAAATATATTAATAAATTTTATATTAAAAAATAACATATTTAATGTTTTTGAACCTGATTATTTATTTATTAGATCATTATTTTAAAATAATTAAATCATTAATCAAAATAAAACTCAAACTGTATTTTTTACAATTCATCATAGAATGAAAAATATTATAGAATTTTTATTAAATACACCCTAACCAAATTTTGATGTTCTGATTTCAAAAATGATATTTTTTCTTCCATAAAAAATTTAGTGTTAAGGTAAGTTGAATTATTAAATATAAAAAAATTATTTATTAATAAAAAAATTAGATTGAAAATGAAATGTAAAATTTCAGTCATTATAAACAAAATTATTTTAACATCAATTTTGAAATAACTAGGTTTTATTCATACTATTTCATAAAAAATATATTATTCACAGTATCTATGATTTTTATAATATTTATATAATTTTTTAAAACTAAAATTTCTTTCTGATAAATATGTGTATCCAATTTATCATATTTTTATTGGGAAATACTATTATCAACATAAAATGTTAAAATATCAATTTTATTTATACAATAGAATTACCCATTATTTTACTATATCCCTAACTCATAACCCCTTATTAAACAGACAGACTACCTATGGATATTGTTGGTGATGGTGATTGATTCGTGGGGTGTCTTGGCTAACATTTCATGTGTGGTAATTTCCCATTACATGAAAATCTCTCGTATGTGATTTTGATGAAGCTTCACCTATTGAAGCTAAAATTAAGAATGATCAAGAGTGTATACAAATTATGATACCTCCCTCCCAAGCTATGAAAATTTTGATTCAAATGAAAAAATCTACTTGTTGAGGACTTCATCATTTCATTCTCTAAAAATTTTCATTTTTAAAAAAATTATATATAAACTCTAATGATGACATTATAAATAGTATAGTTCCCAATATTCATATTTACCAATGGCCATAAATTACCAATTTCCATATAATGGTTTTGACCTTAAAGTCCAATTTCAAATTTTACACACTTCATTATTAATGAGATATTGTTTTTTTGAGTACGAAAAAAATAACAGACATTTTGGGAAACAATTATTATTCAAACATTATGGATCGTTACATCCCACCCATTAAGAAATTTAATCCCTAAAATTTAAACTCATACTATCAATTGAGATAATATGTGTGTCCTTTTTCATTATTTTCTTCTCGTATTGCCACATCACTTTTTCATAATTATTGTTCCTCCACAACACATTTAAGAGGTTGGAAAACATTTTATATATTAAAATATAACTGTGATATAATATCTCTACACAATTCTCCTCATAAGAGAGTTAATGTTCAAATTTACCAGCTCATGATTCATTACATGAAAAGGGTTGTTTATATACTACTAAAGACAGTCAAGTAAAATAAATTATTAAATTTTTCTAAATATGTTGTATATTCTAGCAAATAGGCTACTAATCCTATGTGATCAATGATTTCATAAGGGACAATGTAATTGGAGCTAAGCATCCCTTTCTCCGGAAACATCATGACTCTATTCCAAGGTTATATTTGAATGAACATGTTGTATTTATCAGTAAACTCCATGTAAATTTTATGTCTTCCAGAATAGGTCTTTTTCTGACACTAAGTAGACTTTACTGATGATTAGATGGGTTGATCATTTTCTATCACCTCTAGTACAATATTAGGCCCAAGAAACATTATCTCACTAATTATTTCGCAAAAAGTGTGAGCTACACATTTAATCCCATGTTGAACTTCAATAGGTTCCATTTTTATTCAATAATGGATGATGTGGTTTCATTATAACTAAATTAGTGGTTGATATTGATCCCATCAACCATTCAATTCCATTAATTATGTTCTAATAATTTCCTTAAGTGTTTAAATAGACCATTCATATTTTCCATTATTTATCAATGATATGGTATACAAAAATTCAATTCAGTATTTAGATACTACTGAAAACATCACCAAAAAATTTATGTGATCCTTGAATCATGATTTGATATAATAGTGAGTGGTATCTCAAGAATCTATTCCACATCCACCATGTATATCATGGAAGGTTGGATCAGGGATAAATCATTCTAAAAATCATTGAATTATGATGTCTTGGTGAGATGATCCACTATAATCCAAATCAAATTTTTTCCTTTCGTTGTTTTCAGGAGACAAGAGACAAATTACATTATGATATTTTAACACTTACACATTACTATTTTTAGTGGTTTTAATACCCTATTAGGAATTTATCTGTTCTCCATAACTTGTTAACATAATGAGTACATTGAAATGTTATAAAAATCTCTCATTTCATGTTATCCCAACAATATTGATCACAAAGGTACCAAAACATTTTCGTTCCTCCATGATGTGTAGAGAATAATGAGCTATGTGATTCATCCATCTGCTCCTTCTAAATTTCAGGTATATATGGAACACATTTCTTTTAGATAATTTCTAGTAATCCTTCTTGATCGATATTGAACTTAGGAGACATCCCATTCTTCACATCATCTTTCTTGTTATTTAAAAAATCATCATCTTTTTTATATTTCATGAGCCTCTCTAATAATGATGATTGAGAAATAATTTGGGATATATTTGATGATATCCCTTCCCTTATGATTCCCATGTCCAATATTTCATGGATATTTTTAAATGTATCTCAATGAGTCAACATAGTTTTTTTTAAAAATGGTCTTCCCTACATATTTCATCAAAAGAATAGTTTTCTCTTCGGGGGTAATAATGAATTAAACAGTCACAATCTTTAAGAAGATCTAATCATCTCATATGTCTTTTGTATAATTTATTTTGTGATATAATATAAATAAAACCTTGCTGTTCTATTTATATATAACATTTCCCTCATTAAATATAGTGCCTCCATATATTTAGAGAAAAAAAATGGAATACACATCTAGGTCATGCTTCAATATTTCTGATCATGTGGCTTTAATTGTCTTCATGGATAAGAAATAACCTTATCATTGTGCATGGGGAAGCACCCAATATCATTCATAGATGCATTGATAATGATGAATAATATATATCTCTATAATAGATTTTATATTTAATATAAGTGTAGTAACTAATCCCTTCTTCCAATATTTGAGACATTATTAACAATCCTCTGTCTAGATTAATTTGGCGCCCTTTCATGTAAACATTGCTGAAGGATTATAATGTCCTGAGATTTTTTGAAAACCTTCATATAATATCTTATTAAACTATGGAAACTAAAAATCATATTTACCATTGAATGATGAGTACACTCCTCAATAATCATTGAATTCAGAGGTTCCACTAACATTTCTTCATTAGGTACAATTTCACCCATGTAATAAACATTTTGTAAAAGAATTCACTTTTTGTAAACCATCCATATAGCCTTTCCTTCCATAGAGAATGAAATATAACTCTTAGATGGTCCTCATTCTCCTCATGAATGTTAGAATATATTATAATACAGTTCGTAAAAACTAGTACAATGTTATAAAGGAAGTATTTATGGAATCTTTTCATCAAATATATTAATACAGTAGAGATAATTAGTGAATATTATGGGAATATCAACAAACTCATAATGACCATTTCATAATGAGAATGTAGTCTTTGGAAAATATTCATTCATCACACTACATTGATGATAATAGATCAATGATTAATCATAGATAAAATTGAACATCATAAAGAGGGTAAAATAAATCTCCATTCCTTCGTAGAAGGTACATGTTCTTCAATGTGATCTTAATATGTTATTTACAATCAATATATAGTTTCATTGATTTATCATGATTATTCAAAATAGAATTGGTACTTTCATTGGGGACACACTTTTTTTTAAAAAACCCCATCAACGACTGATCTTGGATACCTTTCTATAATTACAACATCTTCACATTTTTTCACTATATTCAGGGTCATTGATATCATGAATGGTCTTTGAATGAGATTCAATAGATAACTCTAAATCACTTCTAGAGAAGGTATGTGTGACTATTAAAGAGATATTTTTATGAATTCATTAATAATGGGGACATTTCCTATTCAAATACATTCATTTACTTCTTCATATTCACCAATCATGTTAATGAATATGGCTACAAGAGATTCCTCTTAACAAGGTTCCATTTGAGATATCTCTCCTTTAAAAACAATGGAATGTTTCCTATTCAATACAACTGATATTTTCTTTCTTATGAAGATGATCATAGCATTATAATTTGAGATACATTCCATCCATAATATATTTTTTAATTCCATTATGGGAATGGCTAGTAAATTATCGATGAGATTATTCATTCATAAATAAATACTTTATTTTATATACATTATTGATTATATGATAATATCTCCAGAACTCATGATTGATAACTCCCCTTCTAGCAGTTCTAAGATTGATTCTGTGTTATTATAATATATCAAATGACTAATTGAATGTCAAGAACTAGAATAAAAAAGTACATACTATATTAGATAGAACAATTGTTGTACATAACACCACATAATTTCTACCTTCAACTTCATGATTCGTGACATAAAAATAAAGACCTTTATTTCATAGCTTATACTAAGATTGTTGATGATTACACTCCATTATAATCAGATATGTGACATGATTGGAAATCATCCCAATATTTACACAATTGATTAATTATTCTTTAGGCTATTCCTACACCCTATTATTTTTGTCATTATAACATATAATTTTAGGATTCACCTCCCAATGATAGTTCTGAGAAATATGGCCATATCTTCCACACTAATAACATTTCCGACTCCTAAGAATGTAGTTCACCAAATACTTTCTTCCACATACTCTATATGTGGTAATTTTAATATTTTCTCATCTTCTTTGATAAATGTTCATCTCATGTTTGATTCCAATGATATATATGTTAAATCAATGTATTAGAGAACATCATCTCTCCTAACCCTAGTTAACCCTTAATAACACTTCACATTATCTCCTCATATCTATCATATTATCAATTACGGTGCATGAAAAAGATAATAGTGTAACAATAGATCCTTCTAAATTACAACTCATAACATCACATTGATTTATTTTCTATACAGATGATCTTTATGAATTCCATCTCCTTTTTTATTCTCGCTGAATGGTTGAAATTAAATTTTGAAAAAGGTTCACTTAAAATATTCCTACTTTATAACATTAATTTCCCATCATGGCATTGTTTTTCTTTCAAGAAGTGTCAACAACTTATCCAATTCTCCCTAAAAGAAGAAAACATCTAGGAAACCATTCTCTTAATATAATCAACGGAGTATATAAAACAACATATGATTAGTCCTTTTCCATTATTAAGAAATCAATGGTTTGGTAGATCAACTTAATGAGGGTGGTCATTCATGAATAATGGTATTAATGTAATTTTGTTCCATTTGAGGTGTATATGATAAACCATCTTGACTCGAGTTATTGATCATAATATGAATTAGTTGATACATCATTCTTATGGTTTTTTCCATTCTAACTTCCATCAAGGGATATAATGTAACAAAATAATGCACTCATCTTTATTGCATTAAGAAAAAACATAATGAAATTGGTTATGAGGTGGATCATCCAAATATGATCATATGTGATCATAAAATCATGCTAATGATATTAAAAAATCATGTTCATCACTTGTGTATCAAACTATAAGAAACCAGATATCACTTCATCAATGAAATTTAAAAATTCCGTTATTAAAACAGATCATGGTGGTAATACTGATCAAGTGGTTCAAATACTAAAAAATCCATTAGTTGAAATAATGTTTAAGAATCATTATTGTATCCTTGTTTTCCATCTACCTGAAAATACATTAATAGGATCATAGTTATCCCCTCCCCTTATTCCACAATATATTTTATTTTTTTAAGAATGTAGTTTATATTTTAGGGGAAGATATAATCTAGGGGTTTCAATGGTTTATGTATTAAGGGTAAGATATTGTTACTTTGGGTTTCATAAAAGATGATAATAATGGTCAGAGATCAATTGAAAAGTGGTTTTTAGAATACATGATATCTGTTAATGCATGATATTATCTCTTGAAACACATTCTTTCTGCACAAATATTATCTCACATAGACATAGAGTGATGTGTGAGTTATTTTCCTGGTATTAAATTTCCATCAATCTAAAATGGTAGATTGTTGGATGAGTGGATATTCAAATATCCAAATGAATATTATTTTTTGTGTTTTTTCAATACACATTGTGCTGATTAAAGAGATTTTAGTACATTAATTATTATCCAAACAGGTGGCTTTAATTTTCATGGAGTTATGGGCCTCAGTTTTTTTTCAAAAAAAATTCATCTAAATCTTGATAAAAGGAAATGTTTAAAGAAATTTGTGTTCCTAGATATAATAAATTGGTTATGTCTCAAATTTTATGTGTCAAAATAATTTTGGGTTGGTTGATATATCATTCTTTCTGGAGCTTGTCAATGACATGTTGATATTGGAAAAAAAGAGGTGATTTTTTTTGAGTCATGTTAGAGTTTCATGAATGCCATGAAATTTTGAATGTTACAAAAAAATTATTCCACATATGGATTTTTTAAGGGTTATTATAGACATATGTAAGATAACACTCTTTATTTAATGAAAATAATTTTATAGTAAGTGATTGTCACTCCAAATTATGGATGATTTTACATGAAAACAATATTTAAAATAATTATGCTCATTATTAAAAAATAAATTTCAATAAAATAATGAGGTAGAATTAAATGATGCTAATTTATTTAATTCAATGGTGTTTTGAAAAGTTTTTAGATTGACTGACGTAGATAGTTTTGTGAATTATGATGGCATGTTGATGAAAAACGTGTGCTTTAATCATAAGAGTTTCATGAATGATACATAAATGAAATTACAAGAAAATGGGAAAATTATTACATTGTATTGTAGAAATATAATAATTCTTCCATGGTGGAAAAAAATCTTCTTCACCTTTTTAGACATGGAATCGACCTTCCTGTAGATAAATATTTTAGGAATTCACCTAATAGAGGGGAATAAGGGAGGCGATGGATGTGGCTAGAGAAATGTAGTTTTCCATCCATAAAATTATTATTACGGTATTATTTCTATAATGAAGTAGCCATTACAGAAAAATATGAATACAAGAAATGTACTGATGATTAGCTGATACATCTAAAATAGACTCACATTTTGTGTATTCATCATTGAACATCCCTTATTTTTGAACCAAGTAAAACTATTATATTTTGTTTCTATTTTTTCAAATGGTTTTTTGAAAATTGAGTTACTCTATAATATAGGTTTCATAATATCCTTTCAATGTGAGGAAAATATATGTATTTTTAAAAAAGTTGTGTACCTTAATTCACCCCTCCCCTTATAAGGTGCTCTAGGGTATAACTATTGTCTATTTCTATATTGGTGTTAAGATACCTAACTGGAATATTCTATTTATTATCTCCACCCCCATTCAGTTATTCCGACAATGAAGATTTAATTGGAAGACATTCCATGGTCACTGAATATGGTGTTTGTTGATGTTGATAATATATTATTATAATCATATAAAATATATCTAAAATAAACCTACTATTATTTTTATTCCCATAAAAATCAATATCAAAAGGATCCCATAATTAAATTATATTTTATGAACTAAAAAATAGATTAGGGAACTAATAAATCCATTTAAGAATCATATAGTGGCTAGAATAAGGGTCTCATATTATAAATTATGAATTGGATTATTTAAATAACACCATCCACCTACTCGTAATGTATTTAAAGGTAACCACATTATTCACATGTTTGTGGAGGTTCGTCCTGATTATCCTTATTATCATCATTCCCTTTAAGAAACTAACCAGGTTAATGGGTTACTTTTCCATATATATTGAATGTAACCTGTTTTTGGGTTTTTATATTCAAAAACTCTAATCTGTTCCTACTACAATAATTTCCATATTTCTATCATTGTCTGATGTTTGATGTATAAAATCATCCAAAACTACTTTATTTAACTATCTTATTAAGTACCTATCCTTGTTTTTTCTTAAAAAACTATTTATATAAAGTAAATTTATTCTTAAATCCTTCATTATTCTCATATCATGAAATTTTAGGATCCTCCATCCATCTCTAAATTTTAGTATATATGTTCTCAACAATTGTAACATTGTTTTTTTCTTGATTCATAATTGGTAGATTGAAAAAATCCTAGAATACCACATTCCGCATTTTTTATTGTAATGACTATAAGGGTTATCATGTAAATCTCCATTAAATCCTATGTTAACTTAGTTAATTCTAGTTTCATCAATTTCTAAAACCAAAAGTTTCGAAAAGAGTGATGCACATTGTATATCATTAGGTGATTATAAAAATAAATAAAATAAAATTGATGAAACCTTGAAACATGGGGAAAATATAAATCATCATATTAGACTATAATAACTTCATTTTAACCAATATCAACATAATTTTATCATATATTATATTATATGTGGCTATCTTATAATTTTGAACATGATCAATATAGTTTCAATATAAGATACCATTCATTGGGTTTCATAAAGATTATATGATTAATAAATTCATATATAGAGACCCAACTATAATATAAATGGATATTACATTGTTTTAGATATATATTTAACACTATAAAAAAGGAGATTACCATGGACTGGAATAGTATATTGTCCTTGAAAACGTGTAACAACATATTCGTGCTTGATGAAATCTATTCAATGATTACTACAATGATCTTCCCCTTCATTATTCCTACATAAATCCATTATTCATAATCTATGTGAAATGAATCCTAAGAATGGGTTATCTCAGATGCTCAGTAAGGGTAAATAAAGTCTATGCATAAGCATAACATTAACATTATGGTAGGAGTGCATGACAATAATATTTTAAGATCATACAATGAATAGATACGATCATAATCATGAGTCATGAAATAAAGAGTGGATTTAAGAAGACAAAAATCATAAGATAGTAAAAGAACATTGATTATTTGAGTATATTATTAGAGGAAGATAGATAATTTTGAAAAACACTTTGATATATAAATTGATTTCGTGTTTTTTAGAGATTAATTTAATAGTTATCTTAATAGAAGGGGTTAACTCCCAAAATCATCTTAGTAGTCAAGGTCCACTCCCAACACCATTTTAGAAGTCATGACTCACTCCCAAGACAATCATATATGAAACATTCCCTTACCTAAATAGGTTCACTCTTTATTCCATCCTTGTTTATGTGATGAGATTTATCTCATTATGAATTTAATTGGGCGGAAATGTGGGCCTCCCCAGATTATAATATGCAATGGGCCAAACTAAATCTATGTGGACCACAACATTGCATAACCTATAATGGGATTATCTAGTTCTATTTGGCCCAGGCCATCATATAACATATAATGGTATTGCCTAGTGTTATTTGGACCACCCCATTGTATAAAATATAACATGATTACCAAGAACTATTTTTTCCACATCATCATAAAATATTAAATGTAATTATGTGTTTCTAACTAGAAAAAACGAATGGATGATATGTAATGGGATAACCCTATATTATTTGGGCCTCCCTATTTCTTAATCTATAACGAGCTTACCTAACACTCTCTGGGCCACCCCATCATATAAGAAATTTCTATGATAAAAAAATGTATAATGTAATAATTTCTTACATATAATCCAATAATAATGAAAAAAATTATCCTTATTAAACCATGTAAAAATAATTTTCATATTATTCTCTTTATAGCTTGATTGACCAATGGATAAATAATTGGTAACATAAATATCCTACCATAAAAACATAAACCACTAAGAGAAAGAATTTGAGGGGTGTCATTCAATCAAATCCATCATAAGGAATAAAAAACAACAAGGTATATAATATTTGGTCGAAATAAATTTTAAAGGACCATTTATAATCATCCATTAGGAATGTATCCTTTCCAATTTAAAAATCTTTTTAAATCATAAAACATTTTGAAAACCTTTATCATTGAATACAAATAAATAATGATTTCAAAAACAATTTAATTACATTTAGAACCAAAATAATTTATTTAAAATCAATTTACAAAATATTATTTTTAAAAGTAAATTTAAAAAAATTAAGAGAATATAGTTTTCTAAATGAATACATATTTCTAACCAAAAAGTGAAATAAATCCACCCTTTATTACAAAAGTTATTAATTATTAATAGTACCAAATAGAAGAAAAAATTGTACCATAATATGAAGATGTCATGAAATATAATTTCAGAATAAAATTCATGAGAATTATTAACACATGCATCATAAGATATCATCTATTAAAGATTAATTATAAAAATGGTTCTAAATACTGAGATTTTGGCCATAAAATCTAACCACATTGGAAACATTGAATGATAATAACCACTAAATTATAACATAACATGAAGAATATATTAACATTAAAATATTAATAATTGTGATATAACATGTCAATTGATTATTATAAACACAATGTCAAATAATATAAGTTCATAACAAAACATGTGGCTTAGTAAAGACTAAATGGGGAAAAAATACACTATCGATTTGGTAATTTATGAACTGTAAACCCCATTAATGAGGGATCCTCAAATTGGTACATAGTTACCAATGATGATATGTGATGAAATAAAAAAATACATTCATATGTAGTATATAAACCACACATAAGGAATTGGTGGTGAATAGGACATGTGTCTCACGATAGAAAAAAGTGAGATGGAAATTCAATACTACATGATTAAAAATTGAATCATTAGATATGTGAATGAGTTGAAACAATTAAATAATTTAATATAATTAAATAAAATGAATTCAAAATATAATGTGCCATACGGTTGAAAAAGTACCTCACAAAAAAACATGTGCTGAATATGGAATTAGTCTTGTAAAAATAAATTTGAAGCTAGAAATCCCCATTCTATAAGTCTTGAATTCCATAAAATATGATGAATCCTCTTGTATAATAATTATAAATACATTTTATAACCATTAATGAACACTTTTCATATATATCTTATCATATATGATATTATCATGACCTTTTACTACCCTTTTCAACAATTCTATTTTATATTTATTCTTCTAATTTTAACCAATTTGTTTTCGCATATGTTATGAATTGATATTATTTCTCCTCAATTTTTTGTTATGATTTAATAATTTCCATAAATTTTTTATTGTATAAATATCATATATATTCATTATACAATTAATAAGAGTGACCTAACAAATATAGTGATAGAAAATGAAATTCATTATTCGTTGAGATGGTTGGCCGTACATACGCGTGAACATTGTTTTAGTATTTTTCTCATATAGATAGAAACAATGTTATATATATACATATTTATATATAGAGTATCATTATTTCTTTATTTATATAAAATAGTTTTACTAAACATATTATCAATAAATTCCATGTAATGAATGAATGTAAAGTGCGGTTTATTTTCTGATTGATGTTTTGAAAAGAAATTTCAATATTTTATTTCATATGACTATAAGGGGTAAAATGTAAATTTTCCCAAATTAGATGACGATAGATAAATTTTCACACCACATTTTTGTACATGGATTATGTTTCTTATCATAATATATTATTTTGGTTGAACTCTAATCCATTAAAACTTTCAAGCAATAATGATTATTTATTATTAATTATTTTAAATAATAAATATTAATGTAACGACCCGTCCTCAGGGCCCGTGTCTTAACTACCCCAAGCCCGCCTTTCATAGGCCAGGGGCAGGCGACTACCACCAAAGCCCTAAATCTCTATAACTGGGAAGGAATTTCCTTTATAAAACGTAAACACACACACTACCAGAGTACAAGCAGAAGAAAACACTTAGTAAAATAGTATGACAAGTGTGCTGAAAATAAAAAGGGGCTGAAAATACATGCCTAACAGAAAGGTACAACTATAACTGAAAGAAAGTACAATTGAAAGGCAAACAGTTGGAAGACAGATGCAGCTCCTAGATAGTCCTCTAGGTTCCTACCTGAAGGGTAGGTATAGATGTCCTCCTCAACATTCCGCATCTATCGGTCCTCTCTATGTGCCATCACGCCAAGATTCCACCTCCGGGTGCTGTCCAGTCCTTGTACCCTCTACCTCGATCCGTGTTGTCTGTCATCTGCATCCAACACAATGAGGTGCGGGCATAGCTCGTGTAGGGGTGAATATAATGATACTCAGTAGGGACCCCGAGACCCTCAAGGTCTCACTATGTCCCAAAGTATAAACAGCAAAGGAATGATCTCAACAGATAACCCTTACTTAGATATATGCCCATACAAATACCTAAGTTATCAAGTAACCCATCTCAATCATGAGGAAAACACAGAGGTCATTGACTCAGCTCAAACCAGGATTTTCATTAATGATATAGAAACAACAATTGCTGAAGAGCTCCTCCTGTATCGAGTACAGTGATCCTGTGATGACTTTGAGGCACTACTCACTAACCTTAGACTGCTGAGGTACACTTCCTGTCGAGTACCGCGGGCCTGCCACCCCAACACAGTAGTGCTCCCCGTCGTGGGTCTTCCACCCAAACAAAGTAGTGCTCCATTTAATATCCTATAGAGGTAATCCTTCTGTCAAGTAACATAGGTCTGCCACACAAAAACTGTAGTGCTCCCAGCCGTGGGTCTGCCACCCAAACACAGTACTGCTCCCCACTGGGTTAGTCTAGTCACTCTGACTCGAATCGGAAAAGCAGTCATCAGGTCTCATCCAGCTACAAGATCTTTGTACTCCGTACGCTCGTCTCTGATAGGATCCACTCCATCAGCTACTATTCAATACTCAAAGTATCATAGTGTCCCACGAAGAAGTATCTCTAAGGACCACCTTGTCAAAGGGGACTGACCGCAACAGATGACGCATCTATCGGACGCCCGGTCTGTGAGTTATTAACCTTTTAGTCCTGGGGGCCCGGTTGGTTTCTTGTATGAACCAACCCGGCCTTATCTCAACTATAAAAAAACCTCAAGTAAAGTATTCTTGAAGAATCATCTCATCAATAGGAATCCAGTGTTGTCGACAACACGTCAATCGGACGTCCGATCATCAAGTTATAAGTGTTTCCGCTCCGAGGGCCCGGTTGGTTTCAAATTCGAACCAACCCGGCCATACATATAATTTTATGAAACATTGAGTGTAATATAACGAAAATACTATCTCGATCCATGGAATCCTACTCAACTAACGGTGCATCGATCGGAGGTCCGTAGCTCAAGATATGTCAGTTTAACCAAAAGTGGTTTGAAAATCGGGGGTCCGGCCCGGTCCGACCCGGCCCAACACCCCCTACGTAGGCCAGAACCGGTTTGATGTAACCCAGGTCTGGGTCCGACACGGTCCACATGGCCCACCCCGGCCTGGCTGGGGGAGGCTGTCTTGGCCATTCGGCCGAGTGTGTAGCCCTGAGCAGGGGGCGCGACCCCCCGTTGAGTGAACTGGCGGCGCCCGCTGGCGCCGCCCCACCTCCCGGATCCCGCTCAGCCGTGGGATCCATCACACTGCTATTGCGACTGTTTTCAGGGCGGGTTCCCTCCGTCAGTGCGCCGCTACCGCCGGCACCGCCGTGCCGGCAAGGCGCGCCGACAACGTCTTATGCGGCCCATTGGACGCGCTCCGGTGGTCCGATTCACCCACCGCATGCGCCTATTGCTCTCCCTGGACCAGTTATTCACTATGATAGCATCCAAATGCCATTGCGGCCCCATTTAGTCGTCTCCCGCCACTCTAAGAATAGAAAAACAATGTGCGGAGGATCGTCGGGCCATTTTTGTTAGGCATGCACCCTCCATGTTAGTCGATAGCAATAGGTCGGACAAAAATGATGTTCAACAACAAATGAGGGACAATTTTAATAAATTAAAATTGATTTTAATTCCCTCCAATTCCCCCGGAAAAAATATTCCCAACACGGAAATAAAATCATTCACGTATCAACTTGATAATGAGTTGATCTGCGTTCTTTGTTTTAGAAGGGAAGAATCATGGGTGTATAAGCATACTGAAATTAAACCCCTACCTAAATAATTGACGTCGTACGTCGGGCGTCGCGGAATATGGAGTCGTGGGTGAGGTTTCTTAGAGAATGTCAGTGTGCGTCGTCGTTCATTGTGGAAGCAGCATTCTTTGTTGAAGATGCATCGTTCTTCATCGGAGTGAATTTCTCTTCTTCTTCAAAAAAGAGTTCTCTTAAAAGAATTAAGGAACATCACCAATGTTTCTCCACACAACAAAAGCTCCAACTCAAAATAATATCTCCTGATATTATTTTTATTCACATCCCAAGGATTTTAAAATTCAAAATCAAACCAATTAATTCATTAAATGAAGTGAATCATCTCATTAATTATGGAATGTTGGAAAGAATTTAAGAGGGAGAGATGATGAGGTTAGAGGTCTCATAAATGGGAGAGTTGTCAACATTAACATCAGAGTTTAATGGGGGGTTTTAAGAGGGTTAAGGAGTTTAGGGGGGAGGTGGAAGGGTGGGGCTTGTGTGGGCCCCACATTTCAATATCCACACATGGGAAGTTGGGTGAGTGTGGGCCCCATCAACAACTTTCCAGGGGAGGTATTAACCTCCTTAGATATAGAATAAAATTGTACAACAATTTTATTTACGTCATTAATCAAACCCCAATAATTAACTTCTCCTCTCATACAAACACAACTATGGTAAAGGTCCTATTAAGAAATTACTGGCATTGTGAGTTCATCGATGCCCTCAGATTTCAATTCTGAGCAACGATTCAAAAGATAGAATAACCTTCTTGTTCGTTAACTGAACGTACCCGAGCTAATCTTCGGAAATTGATTCTGGGCACACCGGGCCTCGGAATCAAGCACTGTTAGAATCCACAAACTAGAAAAATTCCTATGAAATTAAAAAAAAATTCCTTGAAATTTATGGGTCATTAAAATTAATTTATTTGAATAGGATTATTTAGTTATATAATTTATATTTCACATTATTTTGATCTTCCACCTCCTCTATTGAGTGATGAACATTGGGTTTTCCCATGGTAGGGTATAAGTATGAGTTTGGAAATGGTGATGGCTCATACCCCTTTTTCTTTTCTATTTCTTTCCTGCCATTTTATTCTATATGTTTTCACCTTGTCTACTCTAGATAATTATGTATAACCCTATGTATCCTTCTATGAAATTAGGCGACCTAGAAAAAAAAGATATATATAATTATATATAATGATAAAATGTATAATAGTTGTGCCTCCACAGAGCTTGGGATGGTCCAAATCATTATATGGCTTGAATGGAGGGTTTAAATTCGTGTATCATTAGTAAATTCCACCAAAAGCTTTCAATTTTTATTTCTAACTCTAAATCACCATGATATAATATTATTGTATTTTTTAATATCCAATATGATTTATTAGTACCCCTTGAGGATAATTATACTGTTTCAAGGGTTAAAATTGGGGTTTCAGTGTAATTTAAGGGTTTTCTATTCGAAGAAACCCGTATATATGGTTTGAAGATTATGTAAAACATTACATTTGTTAATCAATATTGGGGAATTTTACTTTTCATTATTACACATCATTTATTGGGTATAAAATTCAATTATTGGTGCTCATTCATGTTGTAATATATCTTATCATGCAACATATGTGGTGGCACATGGTTGCCTAGAGTACATATATAGACAATGTGTGGGTAGTAAAACATGTATATGTACATGTCAAAGTGAGATACATTCCAAGATGTGGGGAACACCTGAGTGTACGATGGGATATCTATACTCCATATATAGTGCCAACACACATTGTATTCTGTAATTTCCACACCAAGTGTGTTCATGGAACATAACCATGTGGGGCATTGAGGATACACACTATGTACTAGGGTAACATGTCACATACTCTTAATTTTATATCCTATGATTGGTTTTCATTTATTTTTGTATAGGTGTCTGAATTAGACCCTTCAGTAGTCTATTATGAATTTATTATCATGTATATCATGATAGAAAACCACCTATTGTGTTTTATGGAATACATGGTGGTGCTTTGGTAATTTTATTAATTGAAATTTTCATCTACCAATAATTAAAACCATTTTTCTCCAAATAGTGATACCATTTATATTATATGGTCCATGTGTAATCTCTCCTAAAATATGTCTTTGAAGTTATTTCTCGTTGTATGTCTCCCTAGAGAAATATGCACCCTTTGAACTTATGGTTGTGAGGATATTTGTTACCATGGATCACATTTAGGATTTCTATGTATAAATTTCATCCTATAGGATCTCATGTTCGATTCTTCTATATTCATACTGGTTAACAAAGGACCCCTATAGTTTATCTCCACTTTCATTTTAACAAATAAAATCCCTCATTGGATCCCATTACCTATATATAGCTCTGAGGATCACCTAAAGGATGTCACTACATTATTATATAGATATATAGAGTCCCCACTATAATCACTTCACCCCTATGTTCTGTTGTGGATCCCATGTAGGATACATATATCTTTTTTACCATACAATGTTACCATATAGGATATCTCAACTAGCTTACTTCCGAGGATCCTGAGTAGGATGCCTCTTTTGTTATTTAACGTGATAGAAAAAAAATGGGCCATATTATATGACTTAACCTTAGATAGTATGTCAGGATTGGATAGAGAAGGTAGTGGGGGTCAACATAGATCTTGTGAAGAAATTTTAAGTCCATGGGGTTGTCGTAGTATTGTTGGGTTGAGCAATTCATCCACCCTCGGTCTTTTGTTTCTTCATTCAAAAGTTTATTATTTTTCTAGTGATGATTACTTGAAACAATTATTGGTAATATTTTAATGATACTGATAGAAGGAATCATTCATTCTCATTGGGTTTCTCATAAATTATTTCTTGGGATATAGATTATGTGCATTGTAATTTTCGTATTTTATTGTATAACTAGATGTTCTACCTGGGATTTTTCTATTGAGCATTACTGATTGAAAATTTTATTATCTAGATTTTGATAGGCACTTAATTGTATTTTTATATTGATCATATGATTATGATTTATTCGAATAACATCCATATTAATTATACTCATTGGTTAATACACTTTTCCGAGTGATGAGGATGATTCCTCTCTCCTTTGTTTGATGTGTGGTGAGGATGATTATTCTCTCCATGATTTGATTATTCTTGTAGATAAATTTTCTCTATCAAATTATATGAATGACTATGTTCAAATTGAATATATAATATATAATTTTGATTCACATGGAATCCCACATCATTTATATACACACATCGATGATAACATTCTCTCGATCAACATTGATGAATGTTCCCTCCCAGATCAATTGATACATCTCAATGGTGTAAACGTCTCTCTTCACAATTCATGTGAATTGTATATGATTTATGATTACACTATCCTTGTGAGACACATATGAATCCTCATATGGTCAGGACAATGCACAAGTGATACTCTTCTTTTGAATGGATGTTGGGAATTTACTTGGGTCCCGAGGGAATTCCTTTTACAGATCGCCTTAGGGTGAGCCCCTTAGTGATTATTCAAGTCTCAGTGTATTAAACTCCAATAGACCAGGACATAAGGCATAAAAATTGGACAATATTTTCTTGTAATTGGTTGAATGACATCAATCATAGTGTCCACTTACAATATTTCATGATATACTTCCCTACAATAATTATTAAAATTGGTTGGAAGCGAGTACGGGTGAACCGCGATGTAAATGGATTTTCCACATGTAGTGACTTAGTCCTCTAAAATATATTTCTAGTATTAGATAAATCATTTAATTGTTGATTGGTATTGTGGAACCTGTAATCAACTTAATATTACATAACATGAGTGGAACTAAATCAAATTCAATTTTCTTATACATGGTTTCTAGGAGAATGCTATTATAGACATAGGAATATTCTTCAAATTAGTTTTGTGATATTTCATTTACCATCCCCAAGAATATATATTATACGTATTATTGTTTAGGTATTGGACTACAGGTGTTTGAGAATAAAAATATAGACATATATGGTGGTACTTTACCTATTTATCGGGTCCATAGACTCAAGGTTTTATTTTCTGTTCAAGTCTATTGGATTTACATATCTACATAGTTGTGTCTCTTCTGGGATGAATATATTTCTATGCATGCACTTATGGAAGTATATTTTATAGGTTCATCATTCGGGTGGACTTACGACATTACTTATTACCACTACACAAGAACCATTGTGTGTATATAGAAGTTATGTCTTCTTTTTTAGGTTGATTATAATTCAATAATTGATATAGAAGAGGCCCTGAGTTTCATGTTTGAGAGGATATGATTATATGTTGTCTTCTATTCGGTCGGGGGTAGTTGAAATATGTCTGAAGACTATGTAAATGGTTTAAATATATTCTATTATTAGATTAATGTACAATTATTTTTGATTTCGTTGTACTCTAGTTATAAGGACCCGACCTTAAACCTTACTTAATCTTGAGTTATTTCAAGAATACACATTGAAGATATTTTCAGGTTTAGATTTTTAGAGAATTAGATCATAAATCATGCACTACATTCCACATTAAAATAAAGTGGTTACATAAAAGATAGTATTCATTTTTTCCCATCAATGGAAACATATTTAAAATAAAACATGGATTCTTTCTTGACACTTCTTTGACACTATCATCATATCACGTACATTTCCCTTGACCTGTGAAAAAAATTTCAAAAACTTAGGATGAGCATACAAAGCTCAGTAAGGGTTACAAAAATATGTAAAGGATACATTATTCCATGTATACGTAAGAATCAATGAAATCATACTTTACTCATAAAATATAATCAATTTAACATACCTCACAGAACAATAAGATATATGCATAACTCAATAGAAATCATAAGACATAAAGGTAACATGAGGCATTCATAACATTCATACATAGGTAGTAAACCTCATGGTTATATTTGGAATACTCATCATAGTATATTCCCTAAATATCTTCGAAAAAACCTTAGCGTTTATCTCCTTTGCGTTACCCAATGCATTGGAGAGCTATATCGGGCTCACCCGCCCTTAGCTTATCATGGAACCACCCAATTTCATAAAAAATTCCCATTAACCATACCATAATCATAGAAAATAACTTAAGAATAAAGGAAATATAATGTTCCCACATTGCAAAAACAATATAACATTTTAAGATATTGAAATAATGAATCCCTTCTAAAAACCATTGTTCAAAACCATTTAAAACAATTAATAACGAGATTTTTGAATCAAAGTGTCCCATACCACTTTGAAGATTTTAACATTTTAAACAATTAATATCCATATAAATAAATCCTTAAAACAATTTTGAAAACAAGGATATTAATTAGAAATATTTATAATAGTAAATCATTAAAACATTTAAAACGATATTTTTGTTTAAGGGATTTTAAAAAAATGAGAGACACTTGAATACCATAATTGAGGAATAACATTTAATCAGAACTTTATAATATCATGAGAATAAAGGGATTCATGATATAATATTCCAAAGTACAGTATATTCACCATATAAGAGTTAATTTGTGCATAACAACAATGAAGTCTTAATAGAAATGTAAAATGAGATGAAATCCCTTATAAAGAAGGTATTATTAAATTAAGGATAAATCAATCTCATAATTATTTGTGACAAATATAGATACACCCAATATAAGTGGATATTAAGTGTAAAACAACCAGAGTACATTCACACATATTCATAATATGACATACTCAATAACTAAAAGTTGAACCCAAAGAAATCGAAATTGGGTTAAGAAGTTCCTTTGGTAAAATTCGATAGCCTAACAACGTCACCGTAAAATTCATAAAATTAGTTGATGATAGAGAAAATGGTATCTCATCACATGGAAATAAAATTTACATCAATAAGGATATAGAATAACTCATCCCAACATAAAAAGATGTAAATTAAAAGACATAACAAAATAAGTCTTTTAAAAATTGGACTGTGAAAGGTTCCCTTACCGATTTGGCCAACTTTTGAAACATACACCCCATGAAAGAAGGGTCATAAAATTAAGATTTAAATACCCATAAATGAGATTAAATTATTAAAATAGTAAAATAATGAGAATTACATACACCACACAAAAAGAAATAGTCGCCAATGTAGCATGAATCTCACTAGAATAAAAAGTGAGATGAAAATCCCCTTATGAAAATTCTGCAGCCTAACGACGCCACACAAAACATCCAAAAATGGATCGATAAGATCAAATAGGGTCTCTCATAATATTAAAATAAAATTTAAAGCATGATGAATATATAATAACATCCCAAAACATAGGAAATATGAGCTTAAAATAAGTGACATAATAGAGAATACTTTAAAAGAAAGAGAGAGGTTGGATCCCTTACCTCAAGTCTGACTTGTCTTGTTCGTTTATTTATATTCCTGAATAATAAACATTGGTAAAATTATAATTGATTAAGGACCTCATTTAAATACTATTATTCAGTTCATATCACATATCATAATGTTATAATAATTGGTTAATAATGTGAGTTCATAACAGAAGTTTTTGTCGATGTTTGGTACATGAGTCAAAAATGAAATTGTTTTAAAATGATTGTCCATGTAGTTATAAGTAAATCATCTCCAGAATATTATTAATGATTTAAATATCATATATATATTTTAAATATTTATTTTATACTATTCCCTAACATTCGGAGATAAAAATAAATGAAATGCACCGTTCATGGAGATGGTAGGCCGTACATACGCATGAACACTACTTTCATTACATTGTCACATTAATGGAATTAATACTAGATGAGATATATATATATATATATATATATTATAATTATAGTATATTATATATGTTGTATAGGTCACATATTTTCATTAATTTCATTCTTTATACATTCCATGTATTGCATGAAAAGTCACATCACTTGAGGGGGCGGTAGTCCACACTTCCTCGTATGAAATTATCGCATTTGCACAACATGAAAAGAATAAAGTTATGTTTTAAATATAAAATATAGAATCATAGAGAAAACATAAATACCATATATATCATATATAAAATACAGGGTCATCATAATAGCCACCATGAATGGTGTTATGATAATATTGAACAATCATTGTTTCGTGAGGCAGTAATTCACCATCTACAGAAACAATATGTTCTTTAACCATTTAACGGTGGTGTGTGTAAGTGTAGCTATAATCCTTCACATAACAACATCCTAGAATATTTAATATACTTTTTTTGTTACAAAATAAAGGAATAAAAAGAATTTAGGGGGTTGGAGAGGCAAAATAAAACAAAAGAACACAAGTGAAGACATTACCTTTAAATCAGGTAACTCCTCTTGGTTTGAACCAAAAGGGTTTCTTGAAGAGCTTTCTACCAAAGGTAAGGCTTGTAGGATGAGGAGAGATATGTGCAGAGAAGAAATGGGAATATCCTGGCCGATCCAATGGCTTGAGAGGTGTGGGAAATGTGGTATATGTGGGGGCCTTTTATAAGAGAAGTGGAGGGGCACTCTTGGAATGTTATAAAATATTACATTATTATAAAATGTTTTTCGGATTTCAAAGGTCCCAAAATGATATATTTCTAGGATAAGGTGATAATGTTTCTAAATACACCAATAAAATCAGTTTGTGATATGTTTAAGACTTATATTTTACCCTATATTCTCATTTTATTTAATTCGTTTATTTATGAGATAATCACTGCATCATCACGGTGTCATAAATAAATTAATTTATTTATTGTATAAAAATTATAGAAAAAATATCATGATTTAAGAAATCTTTTTAGATTTATAAATAATATTTATAGTCCAATATATGACTAGTATAACCTCATTTAAAAATTGTTTTATTAAAACAACATATGTTTGTGACATTTTAATTTTAACATTAAATAAAAAGTTATTAATGTCATTTTCCTACCAAAGTGCCTCCATGGGGTCCCCAAGTTGATCCATTGATTTTATAGGTCGGACATGACTCATTAAATAAGTTTAGTAAATGTGTCATGGTCGTTTCATATTATTATAACGTTATCTTTACCTTAAATTACACTAATTAACTTTAATCGTGATTAATAAAACTTAAAAGTTACTATTCAGCAAAAAATTATTTTAATCCCATTGAACCAAATTTTACATCCTAATGAATACCATTTATTTCAGATTTTTGAAATTAAAATCACATAAGTGGTAATGTTTCATTTAAATGAAAAATCAGTTTTTTAACTACCACTTAGTGGTTTCACTATTAATAAAAAATTAATGTTTTTCAGAAAAATACCAAAAATTCATCCTAATCTAGATTTGATATTCCGAATTAAAAAATGATTTCTATTTTATAAAATTAAAAACATATATGTTTCATTAACTAATTTAATAATTAATTCCCGTTGTCAGAACAAATAGCATGTTTTTATAAAACAATATATATCAAAAGATTTACACTAGTTTAGGTCCAATTTCAAAGTGAAATTAACTCCAATGACCACTATTGGATTAAATGGAAAAAATATATTATAATTGGAATTTAAAACCAATTCAAAAGATAATATACTCATATAAATATGTTAGATTAAAAAGGGGTTTTGAATTAAAATACAACATTTTTCACTATTCATTATAAAAATGAACTTTATCGAAAAAATACCAAAAATTAACACAAAATAAATTTTGATGTCCTGATTCTAAAGAAGAATTTTATTTGGCCCAATAGAATGTATAAGTGTGAAAAAAACTATATTAATGACGGTTCACCATCCAAAAGGGGATTAATGAACCTTTTAGTGAATTTTAGAGTATTTATGCTTAAAATTGTATTCTCTTCTTATTTTAAGCCTTAAACATTTATTGGATAAATGTAAAAACATTTAAAAAAACATATAAAATCATATTGTAGTTATTTCTATTCATTCATGCCAATACAACCGTTATGCGTTAACTACCATTTAAAATAATATTATTTTATTATTAGAGTGCAATGTAATATTTCAATGAAAATCATTGTTGCATATTGGGTATGCCATCGAGCATAGAGTTCCCCTTAAAGAAATATTTATATGTTATTCAAAATTATTAATAAATATGAAAAGGTAATATTCTTCATTTACCTGGGATGTTACATCCTTCCCCCCTTTTGGGAATTGTGTCCTCGCTATTTTAAAATTAGGCTTGGAAACTTCATTGAAAGCTCCACATCGGAAAAGGAGTAAATTAAACTGTCACTTTAAAAGAATGAAAGGGAAGTATAAAGGTCACCTGAGTTAAACCATACTAGGATTCAATGTAGGAAAACATGGACATGGAAGAGAAAAAAAAGGGTCATGTTCTGATGGAAAGTGATAGAAAACATGATTAGGAGAAAGTTAACCACAATAAAATCACAAACTTGTGATGGATTAAATGGTATTTGATTCCCCAGTAGGAAAAGTTAACAGACAACATTTTGGTTTTTAAGTTACTTTTCATTTAGGAATTTATTTATGATCCTAACTAAATCATAAGGAAACATACTTAATTGTCGTGTAGACTCTCATCTCCTACTATATTTCTTACACAAACTCATATTTTCTCCAAATGACAAGTATTTAGGATGACTTGCTCACATTAAGAGAGTTATAATAAACATCTAGATAATAACCTAATCCACACAAGGGAACTATATATTTCCCATGTCTTTAGACCTTAACCAAAACCAAAATTTTTATAACAAGATCAGATAATCCACAAATGGATAATCCATTAGTAAAATAAAATCTATTCTTAATCTCAAAAAATTTTCCAACAAAATACAATGTTCAACGAACACCATTCAATAAAAAATATGTCCATAAAATTATTCAAAGTAAACCAAACAATTATTGAAACCCAAATATTTAAAGGATTTAATCACATAGTATTCCAAGATACAAATTAACATTTATCTGCAAATAACATCTGTTTCTCTTAAAAACTCATATTGAAAATTAATTAACCTAATCACATATCCTCTATGATAGGTTAATAATTTCCATAGATAACCCAAAATCTACTTACTCTTGATTCATAAAATCATGTTACTGAAAACCATTATTCAAAATAACTAGGGACTTCACGTAGTCCAGTGGTACGCGATAAATACCATTCGCACATTGGTTGTGGGTTCGATTCCCGAAACTTTGTCTGACGCGACAGGTTGTCACATGGTCTATGTGTTTTCCTTTTTCCAAAACTATATAATTCTTAAAATATTCCCCAAAATGATATAAAATCTTCAAAAATAATCATAACATATTTTAACCTCAAGTTTATCTCATGCCTTTCATTTTCCATCATAACATTTAGTAACCCATAATTACCTCAAAAGTAAGAATCATATAAAGCCTAATGGTTACCTTTATAATTTTCACCTGAACTTCCACATCGAGTTGGTTATCTCATACAAGATTCATTAGGGAACTCACCAAGGTTCAAGTGGTTGATCATGACTCTTGATAGTTTGTTTAGAATAACCATGTGATTTCTCATTGAATCCCCCATTTCATGCTGTCTCTTAATCATAGAACCACCACAGTTTCCTTCAAACCCATTGTCACTTTGGTGCCAGCTAGATCCATCCATTTACAAAAACCAAAAAGGTCAGTGTGAGTATACCAACCAAATCATCATGTACTAAAGACGATGATAAACACTAAGATATACTTATCCAAGTTATCTCAAACTCATTCCAACATTAAAAAATAACAATGACTCTATCTAATATAATAACCATTGTGGTTATACACAACTTTTCACTTATGCATAAACAACACTCAAACCTCTAAAGTTATCTAAACCTCCCTTTGATACCAACTATAAGGACCCAACCTTAAGCCTTACATAATCTTGAGTTATTTCAAGAATACACATTGAGGATATTTTCAGTTTTAGAGTATTAGAGAATTATATCATAAATCATGCATTACATTCCATATTTAAACAAAGTGGTTACATAAAAGATAGTATTCATTTTTTCCCATCAACAGAAACATATTTAAAATAAAACATGGATTCTTTCTTGACACTTCCTTGACACTATCATCATATCATGTACCTTTCCCATGACCACTGAAAAACATTTCAAAAACGTGGGATGAGCAGTAAAAGCTCAGTAAGGGTTACGATAATACAGAAAGAAAACATTATTCCATGTATACATAAGAATCCATGAAATCATACATTACTCATAAAACATAATAACATTAACATACCTCATGAAATCCTAAGATTTATGCACAACTCAATAGAAATCATAAGACATAAAAGAAACTTGAGGCATTCATAACATTCTTATATAGGGAGTAACCCTCATGGTTACGTTTGGAATACCCATCACAGTATATTCCATAAATCGCTTTGGTGAATCCTTAGCATTTAACTCCTTCGCATTACCCAATGCATTGGAGAGCTATATCGGGCTCACCTGCCCTTAGTTTATCATGGAACCACCTGATTTCATAAACAATTTACAAGAACCATAACATAATCATAGTGCATAACTTAAGAATAATGAAAATATGACATTCCCACATTTCAATAACAATAAAACATTTTAATATATTGAAATAATGAATCCATTCTAAAAACCATTTTTAAAACCATTTAAATCATTTAATAAAGAGATTTTTGAACCAAAGTGTCCCATACCATTTTGGCGCTTTTAAAATTTTAAACAATTAATATCCATATAAATAAATCCTTAAAACCATTTTGAAAACATGAATATTACTGAGAAATATTTAAAAGAATAAATCATTAAGACATTTAAAATGATATTTTAGTTAAAGGGTTGTTAACAAAATGAGAGACACTTGAATACAATAATTGAGGAATAACATTTAATCATAACTTTATAATATCATGAGAATAAATGTATTCATGATATAATATTCCAAAGGACATTATATACCCCATATAAGAGTGAATTGGTGCATAACAACAATGAAGTCTCAATAGAAATGTAAAATGAGATGAAATCCCTTATAAAGAAGGTATCCTTAAATTAAGGATAAATCGATCTCATAATTATGTGTGACAAATATAAATACACCCAATATAATTGGATATTAAATGTAAAAAAACCAGAGTTCATTAACACATATTCATAGGATTACATATTCAATAAATAAAAGTTGAACCCAAAGAAATTGAAATTGGGTTAAGAAGTTCTTTTGATAAAATTTGACTGCCTAACGGCGTCACCTTAAAATTCTTAAAATTAGTTGATGATAGAAAAAATGCTATCTAATCACTTGGACATAAAATTTAAATCAATAAGTATATAGAATAATATCTCCCAACATAAAAATATTTAGATTAAATGACATAACAAAATAAGTATTTTAAAAAGAGGAGTGTGAAAGGTTCCCATACCGATTTGGGAAACTTTCGAAACGTACACCCCATGAAAGAAGGGTCATACAATGAAGATGTAAATACAAATAAATTAGAGTATATTATAAAATTAGTAAAATAATTGTCAGTACATACACCACACAAATGGAAATAGTGGCCAATGTAGCATGAATCTCACTTTAATAAAAAGTGAGATGAAAATCCCCTTAGGAAAATTATGCAGCCTAACGGCACCATATAAAACTTCAAAAAATGGATGGATGAGATAAAATAGGGTCTCTCATCATATTAACATAAAATTTACAGAAATAGGATAATATAATAACATCCCCAAACATAATAAATAGGATCTTAAAATAAGTGACATAACAGAGAGTGCTTTAAAAGAAAGAGAGAGGTTGGATCCCTTACCTCAAGTCCGACTTGTCTTGTTCATTTCATTATATTACTGAATAATAAACATTGGTAAATTTATAATTGATTAATGACCTGCCTTAATTATTATTATTCAGTTCATATCACATATCATAATGTTATAATAATTTGTTAATAATGTGAGTTCAATCAGACGTTTTTGTCGATGTTTGGTACATGAGTCAAAAATGAACTTGTTTGAAAATGATTGTCCATGTAGTTATAGGTAAATCACCTCCAGAATAGTATTAATGATTTAGATATCATATATATACATTAAATATTTATTATATACTATTACATAACATTTGGAGATAAAAATAAATGAAATGCACTGTTCATGGAGATGGTAGGCCGTACGTACGCATGAACGCTACTTTCATTGCTTTGACACATTAATGGAATTAAAACTAGATGAGATCTATATATATATATATATATTATAAATAAAGTATAATATATATTTTATATAGGTCACACAATTTCATTAATTTCATTCTTTATACATTCCATGTATTGCATGAATGAGTCACATCACTTGAGGGGGCGGTAGTCCACACTTCCTCCTATGAAATTATCGCATTTGCACAACATTCAATGCATAAACGTATGTTTTAAATATAAAATACAGAAGCATATAGAAAACATAAATACCATATATATCCTATATAAAATATAGTTAAATCATAATGTCCACCATGAAAGGTGTTAAGAGAAGATTGAACAATCATCATTTCGTGAGGCAGTAATTCGCCATCCATAGAAACAATATGTTCTTTAACCATTAGACGAAGGTGTGTGTAAGTGTAGCTCGAATCCTTCACATAAAAACATCCTAGTATATTTAAGATAATTTTTTTGTGACAAAATAATGTAATAAAAAGAGTTTAGTTTTTTGGAGAAGCAAAATAAAACAATAGAACACAAGTGAATACATTACCTTTAAATTGGGTAATCCTCTTGGTTTGAACCAAAAGGGTTTCTGGAAGAGCATTCATCAAAAGGTAAGGCTTCTAGGATGAGGATAGAGATTTAGAGAGAAGAAATGGGCCGATATTTTCTAAGCCGATGGCTTGATAGGTTTGGGTAAGGTGGTAGAGGTGGGGGCCTTTTATAAGAGAAGAGGAGGGGCACTCTTGGAATGTTATAAAATATTACTTTATTATAAAATTATTTTCTGATGTTAAAGGTACCAAAAGGATATATTTCTAGGATACGGTGATAAGGTTTCAAAATACACCAATCCGATAGGTTTTCGACAAGCTTAAGACTTCGATTTTACCCTATCTACTCATTTTATTTAAATCGTTTATTTATGAGGTAATCAATGCATCATCACAATGTCATAAATAAATTAATTTATGTAAAGTCTAAAAATTATAAAAAAATATCATCATTTCGGAAATATTTTTATCTTTATAATTAATATTTATAGTTAAAAATATAACCTTTATAGCCCCATGTAATTTTTTTTAGTAAAACTATACACGTTTATGACATTTTAATTTTAACTTTAAATAAAAAGTTATTAATTTCATTTTCCTACAAAAGTGTCTCCATGGGGTCCCCATGTTGACCCATGAATTTTCGTGGTCGGCCATGTCTCATCCAATAAGTTTAGGACATGTGTCACGGTCATTTCATATTATTATTACATTATCATTACCTTAAATTACACTAATTACCTTTAATCGCGATTAATAAAACATAAAAGTTACTATTCACCAGAAAATTATTTTAATCCCATTGAACCAAAGTTTGCATCCTAATAAAAACTAAGTATGTCTTATTTTTGAAATTAAAATCACAGAAGTGGTGAAGTTTCATTTAAACGAAAAATCAGTTTTAAAACTATCACTTAGTGGTTTCACTATTCATCGAAAATTGAATTTTTTAAGAAAAATACAAAAAATTCACCCGAATCTATATTTGATATTATGAATTCAAAAATGATGTATATTTTATAAAATTAGGAAAATATAAGTTTCATTAATTAATTTAATAATTAATTCCCGTTGTCAGAACAAATATCGTGTTTTTATGAAACAATATATATCAAAAGATTCACACTAGTTTAAGTCCAATTTCAAAGTGAAATTAATTCCAATGACCACTATTGGAATAAATGGTAAAAATATATTATAATTGGAATTTAAAACCAATTCAAAAGACAATATAATCATATAAATATATTAGATTCAAAAGAGGCTTTGAATTAAAATACAACATTTTTCACTATTCATTAAAAAAATTAGCTTTATTAGAAAAATACCAAAAATTAACACAAAGTAAATTTTGATGTCCTGATTATAAAGATCAATTTTATTTGGTCCAATATAATTTATAAGAGTGAAAAAAACTATATTAACGAGGGTTCACCATCAAAAAGGTGATAAATCGACCTTTTAGTGAATTTTAGAGTATTTATGCTTATAATTGATACTTTTCTTATTTTTAGCCTTCATATTTTATTGGATAAATGTAAAAATATTTAAAAAACATATAAAATCATATTTTAGTTATTTCTATTCATTCTCTTCAATACAACGACTATGCGTAAACTACCGTTTAAAATAATATTATTTTATTATTAGAGTGCAACACAAGATTTCAATGAAACTCGTTGTCGCGTATTTGGTACGCCATCGAGCATAACCTTCCCTTTAAAGTAATATTAATATTTTATTCACAAATATTAATAAATATGAAAAATTAATATTCTTTTTTTACCTGGGATTTTAAACTAGTATCTGTATAATTGTCCCATTTGGTGACCAGAGTTGTATTTATGAAATAACAATTAATTATTTTTATGGAATTTTTTTTATTGTTGAAACATATTCTATTTCCTATGAATTTATTCTTAACCACTCTATATATTTACTAATTCCTATGATAGTTAGTTATTTATGCTATTTTCTTACTATGATATGGGGGAATTTTCACTTCACAGTCACACTTTAGGCCCTCATAGATATTCGAGTGTCTCCAGTGTACACTGAAGCACTATAAGGCTTAATGATGAACCATATTTGAGATCAAGATTAGTGGCATACAGGTTAGGGTTTTATGATGTTTTATTATATGTGTATTTCGTATTCATTTCTATTTGGGTTGTGGTAGACATGAGTATAAGAACTATGGTAGAACTAATGTCAAATATCTGATTGGTCTGGTGAGAACACCTATTTCTATCAGAACACTTACTCTCTAGGTGGTGGGCTTGTTTTTTTGATCTATAATGTTTCAGTGGGATATGATTATTTCAATCAATTATGAACATGTAGTTTTGATGTTGTTATTTATTATATATTTAAAGATCTTGTCCGTTAGTAAAGGGTTATAGATGGATTTTTATTCATGGACTTCAATGTCATTAGGTACCTCATGCATCATATATTACATGTATGATTAAAATAATATAGGTATCCTAGAGTTTGAGTTTTATATTGAATGGGGTCTATTTTATTGGGTAACTTACATATATATATATATATCCTTATGATGGAAGGGTATGTGGATCTACTATTAAGAATTATTTAGCGAGGTTGATGACTTAGTCCTCATGCAAGCTAAATACATGGACCTTAGAAGGTTAATATGGCATGTGACTTCCTTATATTGTACCCCCATGTTAGGTGTTATTTCTTAGGTCATGGTTTACTAGTCAGATCCTTGAGTACAATTTTGACTTCTTCCATGATGTTTCCAGGGATATAAATCTCTAGAGGGTGTTACCATGTTTGGATGCATAGAGATTGTAAGTTCATGATATATTTTCTGTTGTTATCGTGACCTACAATGAGTAGCTCCATTGGAGGATTCTCAATAAGGATCCAGCCCAAGTCGGATATTTATATTGTTTTCACCTTCATTGTTCAGTTTTATATTCACCTTATCTGGAGAGGTTGATATATTTTTCACTAGGTGGATACACCATGTGACCATGTTTTGACACATTATCAATAGGGATAGGCGGGAGACCAAGAAACCCTTAGCTATTACTCAAACCCATGTATGTAAATGCCCATTTTTAGATGGGATCATGTGTGATAGATGTTTCCCATGTCTTCAAAAGCCTTTTAAGTAGTAAGATATGTTTTATGCTCATTTTGAGGATGAGGCATAGTAGATGATTTATTTTGTGATACATGTATATTGTTGCCTTCATCATATGAAATGAATCTATATAGAGTTTGTATCTAGGTTGGCTTCAACATCAAGGAATATTCGGGATCCTGGCCCACTGAACCAGTGTTTCCAATGTTGATAATGTAGTTAGACTGTGGGTAGATGCATGTGACTAAGATGATAACTGCTTGACGGGATGTTATGGAATGAATCAATGAAAATGATATTTTTCATCTATGAAGAAGATTTCCACATGATCTTCTATATTGTTAAATATTATGTTCCTTATATCTTGGTAATCGTATCACTGTAGTGGGAGACTCATTGAAATATGAGTCAGGTGATAAAGTTTCATACTGGATGCATGTGGCATCCTTTGAATCTGAATCAGTTAGTGGTCGGGTGCAAGATGAGGACCGATGAATTCAAAGACTCATTATGGTATTTTCATATGTAATTTTGGATAAAATTTTAATATACCACCATTGTATAAGTTATATCATTAATGAATTGTTTACCATAATAATGTTCACCAGTGGTTGGACCTATACACTATTTTCTAGGAGCTGTGTTGTGATTTGTTGGTTAAATGCAAGATAGACTATTGGTTGTGAGTTTAGATCAAAGAGATATGTTGATGAAATTTTACATAATTATAGTGAACTACTAGTTTAGGAGATTATCACCCTCTCTATTGAATTAGTCGTGTGTTTTTTGAGAGATTTATAGACCTATATCATGATTATACTCTTTTAAAAAAAATTCCTAGCATGTTTATGGAACCTTTTGAGGTTCCACATGAGGATTAATATAGGTAATCATTATGGGGGAGAGTGAAACATTGACTATTTATTAGTGGTGAACCAGGTTTTCAGTTGATCATAATCATTACCATGAACCTTTGTGATAATGTTTTGGTTTTGAATTACAATTAGGGTATTCCAATGGTGGGGAGTACAATATCAGTCATAGTTAAGAATCTTATATGTTGAAAATAGTGGTTAAGGATTTGAGACTCATCGTTTTATAAACTAAATACCATTGATTGTGCATTTTCTCATGTTGACAGTAGGAATGCTTATCTTATCACTAGGCTTCATGGGGAAGAGAAAACTTTTCAGGGGATGTTTTAAGGACCTGTGTTTTTTATGAAAAATGTTTCGATAAAAAATTTAAATTTTATACTTTAGAAACTTATAAGGGATAAAATGGTAATTTTACCCTAGAATATGATCCTATAAAACTTTTATGATCACCGATTTAGATTTTGAAAAGGGTATTTAAACTGTTATATGATTTTGGTAGATGTTTGAGACATTATAATTTTAAAAGAATAATTAATATTTAATAATGGATAAGTTAAATATTATTTTATACTTGAAGGTTCATTATGAGATATCTTTTGAACAGATCATCATACTGATATTCCATCTCCCCATTAAGCCTAGAATTCATTTTTTTTGTTATGTGGTCTATAAATTCTAGTTGGGCATTGGGACCTACTTTGGATCCATTTTCCATTTCATTTTGTTTTCATTATTATTATTATTATTTTTGATTTTCTTCCTTTCATCCCTAGCAAGTCACGCAAAACCATTAGGATCCTCCATCACAATACCATGTGATTTTAATTTGTAGATGGAGCTAAATAGGTACGATGTTGAATAATGGTACCTCTACAGAACATTGGACATAACGAAGCATCGTATTGTAGTCGCGGAACATGTAAAACTGGTGACGCTTCAGTGGATTTCAACCAAAGGTAGACCGTTTTTATGTTTCACATTATGTACTCATATTTTAATTGTATTCTAATTTTAAACCCTTCTTATTCTTGATTAGGACCAATTGACAGTCAATCTACTTCTCTCAAGGTAATTATGGGAGGCTTCATCATTGATCGCGGGTTTTCATTTCAGGTAAACCCATATATGCGACATTTAGTTTTTTTAGGACACACTGTGTTTTTTACCATTTTAGGTAATATGACTTTTATAATGTGCATGATGTGTTTGGGGTATTCAAGAAATCTACTGGTTCATGTTCATGTAGATGTGTACCCTCCCAAAAAACATGTGTGGGGGAACATGTTCATGTATTATACTGGACAAAACCCCATGTCAGTCGAAAATCTTGTACATATAGAAGACTAGGGAAAACACAGTGTCAGGCCATGTCAGATTTATGGGATGTTACACCTTCAATGTTACAAGCCTTTTACATTTCCAACACACCATGAAATTGGGAATTGTCTCACCATATATGACCAGATTTCACCTTCATTACTACCCTTTCTTGGGTTTTCATGTATTTTCCATCAAGATTCATACCTGAAGCCTTGAGTAGTCAATTATAAGTACATTTTAACATTTACCATGATGGTTAAACCCTTATGGTGTGTTATGGATTCATAGGTGACGTTTTTAATGATTTATTTTTTGACTGGTTCATCCTCTAGTAATTAAATCCACTCGTATCCTAATAGTGAAACCCTTTGATTTATGAGGTTCCATATGGTATCTCTCCTGAATTATGTCTTTTTAGATATTCAATTATGTATTATTACCTTTAAAAATGTTTCCCCTTGTCCCATTTGTTTTCTAGGATACCGGTTACCGAGGTTAAACTGTAGGACTACTCTATTTACATTTCAGCCTAGAGGATCCTAAGAAGGGTACCTCTAACATCTAACTAGTTACTGAAGGACCCCTATTGGTTAACAACAAAATCATGATGACATCCTGAATACCTTTTAGGATAACTTTTCATATATATCAATCTAATGATCCCATTTTGGAATCCACTTCCTTCTTATATGGATATAGTGGGTCCCCAGTAGTACGCTTACACCCATGTGTTGTTTCAAGGATCTCGTGTAGGATGCCTAAGACATGCATACCATATGGGGGTACAATTTAGGATTCCTCTACATTATTATATGTAATGATCCAGAGTTATATGTTTCTCCAATGTATAATGTTACGTACCCAGAAGGTTCACTATTGTTTGACTGGCCCTAAGCTAGTATGTTGGGTTTAGATAGATATTGTAGTGGGTTTCAGTTATCCCCGATACTATTTTTAGCCTTTTTGATGTTTTTAGATGGTGCAGCGATGGTTACCATTGCTGATTCATGCTCTGAAATTGATGAGCCCGACACGAGTTGTGTTTCATTTACTATGGGATGTGAAGACATGCTTTCCATGGACCTGACATCTGAGCCATGTTATTTCCATTTTTTCTAGTATACCCATAGGTAATAACTTGGATTTTGATGTTGAGTCTGAATGTTTGACTATATTATTATTGATATTCCCATAAGTGATTCTTTTTATCTGGCTATTGATCCTATGACTATGATAAATAGGATGAAATATCTATTGATTATAGTTGTTTATTATTATGCTCTCTCATGTCATTATGAGTATTCATCCCTCCTCTATATGATGTATGTTGAGGATGATTATACTCTCATCAATCTAATTATAATAATGTATGATTATTCTCTATCAATTTATAAAAATTATTATGTTCTCCCTAATCATTAACTAGAATGTAGTGTTGGATATGTCATTCCTCATCATTTTTGTATACTCATGGATAAATAGGCTTTCCCATGATATTGGGATGATTAGGATATTCATGGTCTATTTTTAGATCATGGTGTTGGAAATGGTGATTCTCACAATTGATGTGACTTGGACTCTATGGATTTTTACACTCTCCTCAAGTAATACTTATATTTCCCCTATAGGGATTTGTGGAAACACAAGTGATACTCTTCTTGTTAATGGATGTTGAGAATGTACATAATTTTGAAGGGAATTTCATTTACAGATCACCGAATAGTGATCCCTTTATGTATTATCTCAGACACAATGTCATCCCATACTATGAAACGGGATAGGGGGTAGAAAATTTTAAATGAATTTACATGGAATGTGTTAGATGGTATCTAGATCAGTTACCATTTACATTATATATTGATTTAAATCCAAGGAACCCTTCATTATAATGAAAGGAAATGAGTATGGGTGAAAGCATGATTATGAAGTGTATCCCCCTATGTTCTTTTAGTTTTTTAAGATATGTTTATATAATTAAAAGAATTAGGTCTATGTCAATCGGGACTACATACCCAGAGATCAAATTAATGTCACACGGCTTAAGTGGCATGATATCCAACATGATTCCCTTACACAAGATGTCCATGGGATCATGATTCTAACCAAACATTTAAATTTTGATTAGTTGTATGTTATTTAATTCACCATAATAATTAATATTCATATGTATGTATACATGTTTATATATGTATATATACATTTATGTGCATATAGATATTGAATTCCATGGTAGAACATTCCCAGTTTAACATTATCACTGACCTATGGATAGACTGTGGTGTCTTATCTTTTTTAGTAAATTCTCTTATTAGTTATATCTCATAATGGCTTGGAATTTTTTTTCATTTTTTTATGGAAACATATTTTACAGTTTCATCAGTATGTTATCCTACAATGATTTATTCTCAACCAATCACCTGAACCATAGTTTTTGTGTAGAACTTATGTTTAGTTTTCATAATTATAATAGTTCTATGGTGGATAGGAATGGGTACCTGACTTTCATGATTGAGTACATTATTTTCAATTCATACGTTCAGGTTGTTGTAGATTAAAAATTTCTAAAGACTGGGTACATGGTGTGTGTTGGAGTTAGTTGTATAGACACATAATTTTATTTCAGTTTCCTTTGAACTCATTTATTTGTATGGTCCACCCCCTGGGTGACCAGTTTTTAGGTATATTATAGTTTATAGATATTTTAATGTATTTTCTTATTATATAACATGTTATACTTTATTTTAGTTATTTTTTATTCATGTTTTTTATTTTCAATTGTGTATGATACTTATTTATATTCGGTGTTTTGTTACTCTAGTATGAGGATATAGTCACCACACTATCACACCCTACTCCATTATTGATAGTCCTAATCCTATGGGGTATTAAATGGTCTGAATGAGGCCTCATGATAAACTAGCTTGATGCACAAAATTTTGCTCATCTAGGATAGGATGCTATAGTGAATGAATTTCATCGCTTTGAGGATGTGATAAATGATGTTATCGTATTCAAAAAAAATTGAGAGCATGATTATATGTGTTATATAATTATTTAAAAATGACAAATAATTAAAATATATCACATATATAATATAATAATAATATCTACGTAATTATTCTATTATTGATTGGTGGTGATGGATGTGTTAACAACATCGGATGGAGGGGTCGTAGTCTGTTGTACACACAAAAAAAGGATTTCATATACCATTTGATTGATTTTATTGTAGGTGTTGGTAATAAAAATAATTTAAAAACATATTATAATATTATATATATGGGTTTCATTATAAAATCATGATATAAAACTAAATAAAGGGGAGGATAGTGAAATGAAACAAAATTGTTCATTGAATAATGTTACCTCTTCTTTCGAGAACTCAATTTTGTTTTCACCAAAAGTCGTCCTTGGATATATTTTTTTACCAAATTGTGGCTTCTATAATTAGTGGAAATAATTTTGAAGTCTATTTTTTCTAGTATTGGCACATAAAAAGGGATATTGGGTTGAGGATATGTTTGGTGGTTGGTGGATGTACTTTTATAGTGGAGGTGGAGTGTAATTCTTGTAAATATAAAAAATTAAACAAAATTATGATGTTTATCTTACATTATGGTTCTATAATAATGAAACAACTATATACAAGTTGAGATATGTTAGAAATGTTGAAATGCAATGGGTTTTTTATAATATTTTAGTTCGTTTTTATCATCTGAATAATATGTAACCATTAAGTAAACTAATTTTTACCATAATTGTTGTAATTAATTTTAACGTCATTGTCTAATATATTTTGTAAAAAAAATTCGTTAAATATCCCATAAATAATATATTATGAGGATTTAAAATAATAATATTTTTTTTCAAAATTCCAATGACATAATTTTCAGAAAATAATTTAAAATTTAAAATTTAGATTGGAGAAAAAATAGGTTTTTAAAGAGAAGGATTTCAAAACATTTCATTTTTTGCCCAATATCCAACAGAAATTTATTAATGTTCCCTAGATTTTAATCTTTTTATAATTTTTGATAATTATACATTAAAAAAATTTAAAATATAATTCATCTATGAAAATAAATTATAATAAAGTTAAGATTTCTATTAAAATTTAGTACTTTTTAGTTGTCATCCAAATATAATACGTCACATAATAATATATAAAAGTAACCCAGAGCTAACTTCGATTCTATAATATCAAAAATAAAGATTATTTTTTCAAAATAATTTATAACATTTCAAAATTACGTTTTTAAATATTCCTTCCATTAAAACACTGTAAAAATTATTTTTAGAAAATTATTTTTTTATTCCTAACATTTGATTTATTCTAATATATAGTCTAAAAACATAGGATGAATGACAAATATATTTTATTTTAATTATATTAAATGTATTATAAAAAATATTTAAAATAATTTACTAATGTAAAACATGTTTCAAAAAAACATTTCACTGAATTTGATTTACTTTATTTTAGAAAGGGTTTTATTTACATTTCATGTTAATTAGAAACCAAATAATTCATCTTATATATATATATTAATAAAATGTAATTTCATAATTTAGTTAATCCGTTTTATACATTTCATTTTAATATATATGTAAAATTATGATTCAAGGAGAAAATATTTTATATTATACATCTTCATTCATTTAAACTTGATGTTTCATATAAGTCAAGATAAAAACAGTTTCTCATGAAAAATATTCTAATCCATTGTTATGTTTACCGAATGATTCACTTTGTGATGCATGCAGTGAAATATTAATTTGGTGTTTCGATTGAAACATAAATATTTCATGTAACTAATTCTATATAAATTATTTCATGAAATAGATAAAATTGAAAAGATTACATTAATTTGAAATATATATTTCGTCGAAATATATGTGTGTTACATCCCCCACATGAAATTAAATTCTCCCTAAAAATTATTCGAGGCCATCAAACAATTAATAGTTGAAATTTCATTTCCTGTAAACCAAAAAATTTAAAATTAATTTGTATAACTTTCTTAAAAAAAATTCAAGAACAAAATGGTCATAAAAATTTTTTTAACTAGGTTTCCACATCTGATATCATAGGTAAGAAGTAAAAATATATACATTTAAATGAAAAATAACATCCAAATATAGATTGAGAATAATATAAAAAAATAATAAATAGTAGTTGGTGATCTAGAGAATGTTCCCAATAACAAAACAAAAAAACAAATGAAATGTGAAAAAGGTAATTGATATCATTAAATTAATGATAAATAAGAAGAATTTTATTTCAATATCATTTTCCACAAGTGGATGTATTTTCATATTGATAGATAATTATCTCAATTCATTCCATTTTACATGCACAATCACACCTTTTGTTTGTGGCTTGATAAATTTCTACTTCATCTCTTACTCCAAGAAACGATGGTGAACACTCAATTCATAATGTAATAAAAAATTGTGACAACTATAAATTCGATTTTAATTTATACTATCTTCCATTATTTTTCATCACAAAAAAAGGTTAACATATGTTATCAATTTTTCATTGATAATCCAAGAATGATTTAATAGGTTAATGTTCAAAGCCTCATTAAATGTTCTCCTCAAATCATTCCATAAATGGTTAACCATATAACCAAAAAAAATGATAATTCACCCATTATTCCTTATAAAGGATCTTATATAGTACCACAAATTTTTTTTTGATACATTTGTCCATAATTGTAATGATGGAATATTAAATTGGATTTTATAATTCTAGAATCATTGTAGAGGGATGTAATCACATGTAGCATCAATAAAATATGAATAATAATATTTCCATTGGTCTTATTCATAAAATATCATACATGAAATTCACATATATATTGGTGAATATAAGTGTTCCCAAGTTATGAAGATTCACTTCAACAATTATTATTTTATACTATTTCCCTTTTTCATTTTCATTCAATGGTTATTGTGTCTTTTCATCATTATTATCCCTTGTATGGGTGAAGTGGACTGTATAATTCCAAAACCCCTTACACTAGAAATTCTAGTGTGTGGGTGGTTCATTGATTTTTGTTTTCTTCTTTTACAATTCATTATCCATCCCATTTATAATATTTAGACACTTATATACATTATTACCTATCATTCTGCATTTAAATCACATACTACTTGTATCCAAGAATTTCCCTTGATTCTTGTTCCCATAATTCTGTCACAAAAATTCATTTAATTTCATTCCACCATCTGAATTTACATGAGTCTTAATCTTCTTTTTTCTTATAAAAGCAAGAGGAATGTGGGGAATAACCAATATCCATTTATAATATCAGTTTTCATTGATTAACCTTTTCAAAGATACTAAATTATCATATATCCATGTCCTTTCAAATACATGGATTCAAAACACCAAATGATGAATCGATCTATATTTCACGGATGACGATACACAAAAAAGAATACCATGGATTTCTTGTAAAATTATCTTCAAATAAATATATAGATTCATTTCCTGTTTTCTTTAGATGATCAAATTATTTAAGTATTGTTTTTTAGAATATGTGGGATGTACTTACTAAAAAATATATCCTTAAAATATTCCAAATCCATATATTCATTTTTCTTAATATTCCAACATATTATTGACGAGAGTTGACCATTTATCTTGTTCATCTTCCACACAATAAGAAGAAAAAATTACATTTTACATGCACTGAACACTAAATAATGGAAAATAATTTTCATAGTGGTGTTAATCCATTGGATATAAACTATTTGATCCATGAAACCACTAATAGAAGTTTATTGTTTCCCCATAATGGACTAAAAAGATTGTTTCTAGCTCATTTTCTCTATTATATGTTAAACATGATTTATAGATTGATAATTTTTGTTAATCACTTTTTATTGAAGATACAATATTATTTGGTTTACCATGATGAAATTCATCACAGTAACTATTTGATTCATCCTTAACAATGTTCATTTGGGTTCTATCAATTGACTAAAACCATTAATAATTTCATGAAAAATAAAAATCAGATTGGAAAACCACATAATCCTAAAAAATTAATTATAGGATCTCTTAAGAAAAAATCCTTCATTTCAATCAGTTACACCATTATAATAATCTAAATTTTTACTAGTCATAATCTATTTAAATTAATAAAGAAGGTTATTAAATAGTTTCCAAATTTATAATGCATATCCCCCACTATTGTTAAACCATTTGTGTAACATGCCCTAATTTCATGCACCATATCCCAGTTGATTATATCATAATACAGTTTTTTCAGTGTTGATACCCCTATGTAAATCTATTTCATTACCATATCCACTTGTTGTATCCAAATTGGGGTGTAATTTCTATGAAAACACTCACTTAACCATTTTAAAAATTATAACGTTTTCTTAATAATTTACTCATCCAAAGACTAATCTTTACATACATCTCTATGCATATCATTAGAAAAAAACCTACAGATCTAAATTATGATTTCTCATCTTAGATTCCAATGGTTTAATAAATTTTTTCCTTAATAAGAAGAATATATAAAAAATAATTACATACATATTCATTCCATCAATTTAAATTAATATTCATCACATTACAAAAGTACATGCCTAAGGTCAATAATAGTTTAGTATTTTTTGATAATTTGAAGAAAATATTATAGGATTTTGTTTGATTTTAAATGATTCCCTTAAAGATATTAACCTTTATTATTCCTACATAAATACATTCTTAATAATATGGTGGAAGTGAAACATAATAAAGGATGTAGTCAAATGGTCAATAAGGATAAGTAAAAGTGATTTGTTATAATAATTTGTCCTTAAGGGTATGGGAACCTGAGTATAACATTTGAATATCATATCATTTATATCAAAAAATTTAATCATGATTCATGTAATTAATATTTGTTGGTCAGAAGACATGTTTTAGAAGATAATAAATTAACATGGTCCATGTGAGAATAACATTGTCAGAATACACTGAAATGTGGAAAAAATTTATCATATAAAACAATTTACATAGTAGTCAAGTATTACTACAATGGATATCAGAATGAACTATGTTAACTCCCCTTCCCATCATAGTAGTCAATGTTCACTCCGGATATAGTCATAGTTGAAAAGGATCAATCCCAAAACCATCCTATAAGAATAGTTATAGTCCCAAGACCATTCTTTCAGAAAAAGTCTCTTACTCAACCAGGTTCAATCCCCATTCTATCCTTGATTATATCATGATATTAAAATATTTACCCAATTCATAGGATTCTTATCTAGTACAACCATTTTATAATCTATAAATACCTTAACAGATATTATCTAGAACACAACATCATATATTGGCATAACCAGTGCTATCTGACACGTGACATCCCAGAATGAAATGCCACATAATGGTTGCCTTGAGCCTATTTGACCACATGGACTCATGCATATCTCCCCTAACACCGCAGTCTACCAACTTTAAAATAAGGCCTAGTATGTTCCCATGGGGAGGCTATTCCCTAATTACCATAGTGTAAAATAGAGGATAAATATAAAAAAAGGTAAATATATGATTAAATATAACTAAGAATAAAGCAATGTGGATGTAGGGACAACCTTAACAATAAAAAAACTAACGAGAATAACATACAACCAATAATATTGTTATTTCATGTATCTAGTGAACTTGAAATCATGGATACATTATTAGAAGGGATAAAAAGATCCAAAAAATTATTGAGGAAATAAAAATAATATTCCAATTATCATGAGCTCTACATCGGTCATATACTATCAAACTCTATCATAAACAATAAAAAATCAGGTTTATTAAACTGAATTATTTTCTCTATCAATGAAATCATTCATGAAATCTACCCCATGTAAAAAATAGCACCTAAAGTGGGTGTGAGATAAATCTCAGTGGGCCACCACCAATGATGTTTATAAAATCCGCCCTGGGTAATAGAAATGTAACATTGTGCATGAATGTATATAAAATATATAGAAGAACAATTTAACTAAATAACCAAGTACCTACTTCATTTAATGTATTTGATCTTAACATATTACCAATTTATTAAATGACTATTACTTGTTTATAAATAAGTCACATGTCTACAATAGTGAAGGTTCCAAGATGTTACAAGGCAACCTATAATGATATTTAATAATGATGTCTCAAGGTAATAACCAAGGAAACATAGACCATAGGGGAATCCAAATCCGTAATGATTATATCATAGGATACATGTAATAGTTTAATCCAAGGTGCATAGTTTACCACATTCCACAATAATATGCCTACTGAATATAATGGGTTTATCCAATGTGAAATACAGCTTAGCAATGACTGGTCCTAATGGGCTTTAACCATGGAACCTACTTGTCAAATTCGGATCCACGGATTGTATCCACATCATCATATAATAATATTAAATGTATCATATGATGTCATCATGGAATTCATTATTTAATAAGGGTCAGGATCTTGGTTTGTCACAACCTAAGAACGTCGAATCCTTGAATCAAAATGGGATTCCTAAGTGCTCAAGTCTTTATCTATGGAATATTAAGAGAGATAATTCTAGGACACACTCATTTTATAATTATTTCACATAATAATTCATATGTTTCAAGTCCTTACAAGTAATTTGTGGGATGAGGATAATTGATCATGAAAACATTTAATCAAGTATTAATTAAGGAATAATTCTTTTTGTAGGAATCCTTTCCATTAATTTTTGTGATGATGCCACGTAGAATAAAACCATTCAATTAATTTATTTATGGAATATTTAGTAATTAAGGTTCACTCTGCTAACATCCATCAATATGGTTAGGTGTTTTAATAAAATCCAACAAATTATTATTTCACATTTAATCTAGTAATGTCGTATAATTAATATTCTTTCCAATTTACCATTCACATTTAGTTGTCAAATTAAAGAACATCAATTAGGTAGGTCAAATAGAAGTGATATGGACCATTATAATCAAAGTTACATGAATCAATAAGAATTTATTATAAGTAGCCTTTACATTAGTGTGGTCAAGGTAGAACACATTTTAATGATTGATCAAAAGTGTCCCAACACAACAAACTCAACAATGGAATATCCACCTACATGAGATGTTTTGAATTATGGGAAGAATAATAATACATTAATCACATATTTGAAAAGATAATAACCATATTGTATTAACTATTATAATAAAGGAATATAAAATCATGAAAGGACACTCAAAAAAATTAGTATGTCCCACATGAGAATTCAGAATTCACAGTACATGAGGGGTATGATATTGACCACCCACCATAGGGTCACATGACGTTCCAACTTCGATATACACCATTAATGTTGATTATAACACAACAGTTCTATGAAAAAGGGAAAACCATTCACAACATGATAACTATGTCATTAGGAATGGAGAATAATACAGGCTTAAACGAACTATAGTTCTGGCCTTTGCACATCAATAGTGAAAAAGGAATATTAATTAAATATTATATGAAGAAGATATTTCAATCCATATCTTGGGAAATTGAAAAGATCCATAGGGGTAGAAATTTAAGATAACCCAACAAGAAATATGATTATTAATAAGGAAGAGGCTTAGATGGATAATTAAGGGAAAATTTCCATTTTAGCTATAAATTGTCTAGTGAATAGTTTGGATGCCCGATTTACAAATCTAATTGCAACCATGCTTGGACACCTGGTAATAATGGGAACTCCCATGGTTTGGCTACATGGTATGAGAAATATTCCAATATGTCCCTGTCCAAAAAGGCATTCCACCCACATGGTATTCTCTAACTATGTGTCTTCCATGCATGCTTTACTATATACATTGCCGTAGGCATATTTAACACAAAAAGATTGTTTTTGGTCTTTGAATAATCTCTAAACACCCCAGAGACCATTTCTAACTCATTTGGCATTGGTATTGTGTCCAAAATAAATAATTAGGAAAAAATTCAAAGGATCCATAACTGTGTGAAATATCAGGTTCTTTAAGTCTTCCCTCTAAAATTATATCATACCTAAGATCATCTAAAAAGGGTGGGGAAACAAAATATGAGAATGAATCTATCCACTAGGCCTGTATGTCAGACCCCTCTCTCGATTTTTGTCTTACAAGAGACAACAATTCAATATCAATAGTACACGATGGACAAACCGACCTTAGAGAACATATGAGATCCTGTCAATGATGTGTATTTGATAATTGAAAAAGGAACAATCAGAATATTACTAAACATCATCGAGATGAAATGACTGAGATGGGTCATCATGATGATGGGAAAGCTATGAAACATGGAATATGTCATGCACGACACAATACATGTCAGTTATTAAAAACCAATATAATACTGGCCCGACTCGCACCAAAATTTAAAACCACCCTACATTACACGAAGAAAACATCCCTTGTTTCTGTAACAATATATTCTAGACTGAGCAGTATCCGTACACATTCTAATGGTTTGAACTTTCTCTAAAAAATCATGATTCAGCAGAGGACCTAGTGGGGTTCCTCACCTACCTCTTACAATTATAAGGGTGAATAGAACGACCTACCATAAAATGTCTCTAAAAGATCACACTAAATTTTTTATTCAATGATCATTTTATAGGAGAACTAAATGAGATGGATATTATATTAAAAAATCCCACCTAAATTATAGACACATAATCAATTCATATCTTCTTTAACCTATATTTTCCATTCCGTTTGTCCATCAGTTTGATGTTGAAATATTCTTCTTAGAATAACCTATGCTCCCATAACCATCTTTAATCCCTACCAAAAACATGATGTGAGATGATAATACCAATCTAAAATGATTCTATGATTGACCCCATGCATCCTTATGATTTCATGGACTTACAGACTTCCTAGATCATCAACATAGAGTTTATCTGGAATAGAAATGAATTGATGAACAATTATCAGTCTGTTAATGACATCCCATACAACATTTATTCCTCTAGGTGACTTAGTTAAACCAATAAAATGTCTATGAAATAATCATTCAATTTATATTTTTGGAATAAAAGTGGCTATAACAGGATAACACGACTCCTGTGCTCTACCTTCTCCTATTAATATGTGGAACACCTAGTGATAAATCATACTATTTGAAGATTCATCTTAGGCCACCAATACTAGCATCAAATATCTCAATATATCATAGAGATTCCTTGTTTATCGACACATTGAGAAGCATTGGATACCTTTATTAACTTGAATATAATATTAGTAGGGACCCAAAAACATCAATGAATTTGAATGATTTTATTATTTCCTAAAGAATAATATGGATGTGGATTATCTCCAAATATACTCTCATTTTGTACCAAGCCTTCATGAACCTAACATTATCTACCCTTCATCATTATATGGATGGAATACATAACTATCAAGTATGAGAGGTAATACTACTTGTGACTCTCATGGAACTCAATATGTAGCTCAATGAAGAGGTCCATCAATTTCCATTCCTCCCTATCTTCTCGTACTACATGATCCCATGTTCTCATAATCAGAGAATCTACAACCACATTTCCCTTCCCAGACATATAGGTATGCTCAAAATAATAAGATTGTAGATATTAGACCAATATATGATATCTTATGATCAATTAATTCTTAGTAAATATATATTCTAGGTTTTTATTATATGTGTACACTATAAATACCCCACAAAAATGATAGTGTCTCTAGTAATGTAAGGAATGGGATACTTATTATAGTTTAAGCTCATGTGTTGATTAGTTTTTCTATTTTTGCCTCAACTACCAAGATATTTATATAAACTAATTAATCCTACAGTATCAGAACTACTCCTAGGACATTTCCTGATGCATCATCGAATTTGTTGTTACCTCTTCAATGATCTCCTAGTATCATAATAGGTGTTATGACAAGACTCCATTTCATCTCTTGTAGGGATTTCTCACATTATTCTGAAGAAAAGATCATAACACCCTTCTGGATATGGATATTGATAGGTGAATAAAGCTATAAATTTATTTTATAAATTCCATGTATTATCCATTAAGCCACATGAAACAATATTTATTGAACACATTATTGTGATACCACCAGAAAACTAAATCACTGACCTTATCTGCATCAACATATACTCCTCATTCTGATATTATATGTCAAATGATGTGAAAATTTTTTATCTATTAGTGGAACATAGTGAGCACAACATAATGATAATGCTCTCTCGGTGTACTCAAAATGATCGCATGGTTTTTAGAACAGTTTTTATGACTATGAGAGTACACCATGATATTGTCCCCAAAGACCACGACAAATGTTCCAAGATAGGGATGGAAAATATTATTCATGGGATTCATTAAAATGATCAATGCTTTCATAAGACGAAATATAATATCATGTTTCTCATACAGATTATACATGCTTCAGAAACCCGTATGAGGTATGTCTAATGTCTTTATTCACACATTCTGATAACTCGATCTTAGGTGGATCTTAGAGAAGTCCCTAGCTCCTCATATCTAGTTGAAGATGTAATCTACTCGAGTTTGTTGATATTGTCTCCAAACCATATTATGGGTAAACAATGTCTTTTCCATTAATATACATATTTATCCAACCACCTTCTTGGAAAAAATCATAGGTGAACCCCATGAGGATGTTTTAGGCTGAATAAAACTATTGTCCTCTAAATCCTCTAACTGCCACTTGATCTGCTGATGCTCTGTAGGTGCCCTATTGAAAAGAGTAATGGATACTGGATTTGATCTAGGAACTAGATTTATCCTAAAATCTAAAAATCATTGAGGTGGTATGCTAGAAAAATCTTCCTGAAATACATCCCTTAAAAGATCAAATACTGGATGAATTTTTTTTGGATGTAAACCTTTATCCTCCATGAATATATTTTTAATCTAGTTGGAAACTAAACCTCGAAATTGATGATATATTAGCTCTCTACAATCCTATAGATACCACTCACACTTATGTAGATATCTTCTTCCCTCTAGTGATGTAAATGATACACTATGGTAATAGAAATCTACAAAAGCATGATACTGAAATAAAATAATGTGTCACATGATGGAAAATGAATCATATCATCTCAATAAAAAATACTTTCCATATCAATGGTTAATATCCAAAAAAATTGAGAAAATCCTTACATTGGTGTATTCCCTCTAACCTCATTCATAACGGTGTATATACGGTCCTTACACCACAATAATATTATACCTATATCTTAAGATTGTTTATAATAGATACAAAGTTAAATGAGATTAACATACCCGTTTTAAATGAAGAGAATATTATAGTTGATTCCACTATAATAGTACCATGTACTATAGATGGTCCCACAACTAGATCCATGTGTATCGACTATAGTGAATGCATCTGGCCTAATCCATGGATCTGTACAAAAGATGGACCACCATGATCAGGATTGCTCTTTTGGAACAGATGGGGATCAGGGGTCCAACTATTACAACCACAATCAACCCCTTTGCATGTGCTACAAGTTTCATTACAACTACCATCCCGATGTAGTTCAAAAACACCACTCTTAATGGTTGATCTAGTGCAGATCCTTTTCCACTCGAAGATGGTGGAAAGGTCCTATAAAACCTCTAATGAAGCCACATAATGTAGAAATACCAACACACCATCGGGTCACTATCATAATGGGGATTTAGGTTCCCACATCATATACACTAATTACACACTGTGGAGTAATAAAAATAAGTACTATGGTTTTCACTACCATGAAGATAGACCTCAAGGTAACACTTCATGCCAATGGAAGAACTATTGTCCTAACATGACATTGAATCTCTATTCCTGGTACTATTTTTGTCCCTCATGATGCATCCATTTATAAGTTCATGATTTACTATTTAAAAAAAAACAACAATTAAGGTGAATGACATTAACCTATGTATGGATGGTTTATTAGGGATCATCCTCAAAAAAACCCATTTCATGAAAGCTCATCACCTGCTTGATGTAGTAAAAAATGCTGCAACACTGTGAAAATCACTGAATATTCCATAGCTAACATCGTACCCTACTCGAGATGTATGAAATCTCTATCCCTATCATATCTTAGTGATTGAGGACAGACCTATTTATATAAAATAGTCAAGAAGACATCACATACCATGCCGTAATAGTGATCGGCCTACATAACTACATCCCAACAATGATTGGACGAATCCCATAAGATGTATATGAAAATATTTACCCTCATGTCTAGACACATAACCAGATTCTGAAAGATAGATAGGATGGATTGAGCGATGACTCAGTATCCTATGGACTGGAAACCACTAATAATATGGTAGGATGATGTCATTAGAACTAACGAGTTAGATAAGCAATCATATGTGCAACACATGGATCATCATGCATGGACTACAATAGACATAGGAAATTATCATGTATGTGGGAATATATTCCAAAATATGGTACAATAGGTGGTTCCTAAAATGGGAATCCTAGTGGTAAGAGTCATGGATCATGCCCGACCATGTCTGGAGCATTATTTTCACCACCATCCTGGCATATGTTACGAGGTTTTACATGTGAAATTGGTTTAGAAATTCATAGAACAATACTCAGAAGATTTTTTATACTAATGAATAGAAAAAAATATGAAATGAAAACAAGTAAGTCTCACTACACAATGTATACTACCCCAACTACCTGCATAGACAACTATGTATTGGTATGTTCTCCTGTATATGTTTCATTTCATTATACATTTAATTTCCTTGATCACTCCATTAACATTCATAAACATTCCAAGGATGTATAATCACATGAAACCATATCATTTTACATATTATTATTAAATTTTTAATCTGTATCATTTCCCATTGAATCAATTCCCATACATGTTATTACTAAAAATGAAAACCATATTTTATAGCATTAAGGCTTGACATGGAAAATTACTCATCCCATCCCATCACAGTCCATACACCTCAGGAATTAAGGCATGATATCAAACAGTTAAAATGAAGAGTAATACAAGATAAGATAACTATAAATTCACCACACAAAAATCAAAGGCATATAATGTAATGAAAATAATTGAAATGCACCAATTTGTCCTGGAAATATGCATGACATGAAAAATCTAGTTGCCTAATATAATGCATGTAACAACTGACCATGACCTCATACCATCGGCCAATGTTGAATGAAATCCTAAATCGGAGTAATAATCAACAACAATATAGAAAACCACTTTCACCCAATAGTGAAATAATGTCAACTATAATATTAAAACATAACAATAAATATATTCTAGGTAACTAGGATTTTACCCCCAAAAATGGGTTCGCGATGCCCAAGAATGGCTTATGGCCAACTCCAAAACATTAATAATCTCAAACATGTTGTATGGACATATTAATTTAAAAATGAATCTCCTATGATCCTACATTGTGACATCTTGGACCTGAATTCTACAAAGTGGGTTCCCTGAGTTTGGTGAGACACAGGGCCACTAGCACATCTCCCCAAACGTCAGACACTTCTTAGTTGCTGTGAGTTCCTAGTATGTGTCCATGGGGAGACTATGACATAATTAATAGAGTGTGGGACAATATGTAAATATAAATAGATATATATATATATATATAAGAACAAATATAATTTAATATAATGTACAATTTCAATATTCACAATAATAACAGTAACTGAAACAACTAGAATAAAATACAACAACTGAAGAGGATATTTCATATAACCAGAGAAAATGAAAATATGGATATAAGATAGTAGGATTAACATGCTCCACAAAAATATAAATAAAATAAAAAGAACATCCCAAGCATCGTAATATCTTGCATGGTCATCTGATATCATGCTACATCATTAATAGAAAAAAATCAACTATTTGAAGCCACATGTGTTCCATTAACAACATCATCATTAATGTAATGATCCCTAGGTACCCAATGGTTCCTTGTGAGAGAGTGAGACAAATCTCAAAGGGCCACCACCATTGGTTTCTATAATATTCATAATGTGTAATGGAAATGTAATTATGTTAAATCATGTATATATTATTTAATTTGGTACAATATAACTAAATACACAACTACCATATTTATAACGTGGCTAGTGTCTGAAAATGTAATATTTTCATTAATTTAGTGTTAAAAATATATAAATATGACTCATTTTAACAACATTTATGGATCCAAGATGTAACATGGAATCATTTAATGATATCAAACATTGATGTTCCTATGTAATAACAAAGGGAACACATAACTCAAGGGTCACTAACTTATTAATGATTGTAGTTTGGCTAAATGTTATTATTATAATTCAAGGATCATATTTCATTTCATTCCAAAATAAGATTCCTACTGAATCTAAGGAGTTCATCCAAGGTAAAATTGTGATAAGAAATAATTGGTCCTGATGGTATTTAACCATAGAATATACATTATAAAGATGGATCCAATGGTTGTATCGAAGGAATCCAATAATAATATTGATGGGGTCCTATAACATCATTCCATGATTTTGATATTAAAAAATGTATAAGGATCTAGCTGTGTCAAAACCTAATTCAGCCATACCAAAGAAGAAAAATGGTATTTCTGAGTTTCCTAGTAATTCCCTATAGAATTCAAGGTGAGATTGAGTTAGTCTTTTCCTATTGGATAATGATGTTGTATAATAATTCCCACAGTTCATGTCAATGCCTTTGATAATTGTGACAAGGCTAATTGAGAATAAATCATTTCAATCAATTCTTAATAAATCATTAATTATATTTGGTTCAAGTCTTTCATTTAATAAGTGTGACAAGGTCATGTATAATACAACCATTCATTCAATATATTTATAAAATATTAAATAATTAATGCTCACTCCACTTCCTTCAATTATCATGGTAAGGTATACTAATGATAAGGAACCAATTATTCATTGAAATTTTATCTGGTAAATTAATAAAACTAGTATATTTTCCAAATTCCCTTTTACATTATGTTATCAAATTAAAGAATATACCTTACGTGTCTCATGTGAATGTAAAATGGTATATTCTATTCACATTACATGATTAAACAAGAATTTTTTATAAGGAGGCATACCATTATTGTGCTTAAGCTCTAGCACATCTGAATGATGGCTCATAAGTGTCACAACACTAGAAAAAAAACTATATCATACCATCTTACATGGGATGTTGTATGTTGAGTGCATAACCACCAATAATTAATCACTTATTTGGATGGAGAACAATCATATAGATTTAATGATTCTAATCATGTTATATAAAATCTATAAACGGCACCGAAAGAAATCGGTGGGTCCAACACGACATTTCCAAAATCAATGAAGTTGGGGGAGAAGTTATAACCTACCAACCATAGAGTCATACACCTATTTTCATTTGATATTATCATATAATTTTAATTATAATGGATTAGATCTACATAAAATGGAAAATACCACATCTCGATAACTGGGTCAGGATTAATGGAGAAACATATGTTCGATCAGATCCTGAACTAAGGATATATTTCAATCCCTATATTAGGCCATAAAACTTTGTAAATGGTTATAAAAGGAGTATTATCTAGCATGAGATCATATTATAAGAAAGGTAGAGGTTTATTTATACCTTTAAGTTCCAAATTATAGTTTTTACCATATATTACTTGATGTACAGTTTTGGCCGCATGGTTTTCCATACAATGCACCAACCAATAATAAAAACAATGGAAATTTGACACTGTCACATTTAGGCAACCTAGTCTGAGAAATCATGTGCGAACTCTGTGGTAAGGGTATATCCGAAATTTCGTGCCACTAGCACAGTTTTCTATAAATATGATACCTCCCTACATTGATAACCTTAAACCATGCACAATGCATATTTCTCACAAAAATATGGCATCAGAGCTCTAAATAAGAAGTATAAACCCTTGATGAACTTTAAAAATCATTTAGAATCCATACTAGGTCCAAAAGAAATTATTATACTTAAATTTAAAGATCAATACCTGAGTGAAAACCCCGTTTCTTTCAACAGCCAGCCGGTCATATAAGCAATAACATGAATACCCAATGATATCTGGGTCACCCTAGTGTATAACATACAATGGTCCTAGATGATGTTATATGGTCTACCCCATAATATTAGTTGTAATACCATTAACAGGTTCTATCTCTTCCACCCTATAGTATGATCTGTAATTGGATTACACAACTTTAGCTAGGATACATCGTTTTATAAGTTGTAATGGAATTTCCTAGTTCTATCTCAGCCAAACTATTTTATAAGAAATTTCCATGAACCACGTCATGAGTAAAAAACAATGCACATTTATATCATCATAAATACCCATAAAAATTATTCTTTCATAACCAGATTAACCCATGTAAAAAATGGGTTTCATTTAAAAAAATTTTATAAATGATTTACCCATGGAATAGATGGAAATTTCATAAGTATTATGATATCAAAACATAAACCATTTAGAAAAATAATTTGAATTGTATCCTTGTGTCATATCCACCAAAAGGAATAGGTGACACCAAAAAATGTGATAATATATGGAAAATAATTTTAATGGATCAATTGAAATATTTAATGAGGAAATTATACATTCAACATTAAAAAATCCTTTTTTTAAAAACATTTCAACAAACATAAACCATGGAAACATATAATAAAAATTGAAAACCAATTAAAAAACATCTTAATATTTATTTTTTAAAAATAATTTTCAATGAAATTATTACTAAAGGGTAATTTTATAAAAAATATTAAAACAGTTTTAAAAAAATATATATTTTGAATGTAAACAGATTTCCAACAAAAAAGGCAAATAATGCTGTATTTTCATAAAAAAAAATTCATTCTTATCTTTATTAACAGATAGTTAAAAATATTTTCAAATTACAAGATGATGTCAACAATAATCATCGTAGATTAAAACCCATATGAATTATTGAAAAATGGATCATAATGTTTTATCATTGGAAGTGTAATCATAAACAATACTGATAAACGATGAATTTGTTCCAATATAATCTTACGTCATTGGTAACTCTGAATTACATACCCCATGAAAGAAAAAAATTACATGAAGAATAAAATATCATGAAAATAGAGATAATCATAAATATATCTTGTCAAGGGTTTTCTATTTAGACATTGTGAAAAGGTTTTGGTGCATAGCATAACTTTTGTGTCAAATAATGAAAATTGAGACAGAGGTAATTTACCAATTTGGTATCATTTTAATCATAGATACCATGAATGATAGATGATAAAATGTATACCAAACAATTAAATAATTTTATAGAAATCAAAAAAATTGATAGTATATACAAAACATATAAGGAATGGTTGGTGAATATGAAATCTCTCTCAAAGAAGGAAAAAATTATACAGAAATACCTCAATACTTGAGTATCTTTTGAATAGTTAGATATATGAATTAATAGAATAAAATGAGACATTTAATATCACTATATAAATTAATAATGATATAATATTGTATAAGTCATTATATAAACCACACAAAATAATAATCAAGTGGTGATTATGGAATAACTTTCACAAATATAAAAGTGAGACTACAAATCCCCATACATGAAGTCATGACTTTCTTCATATTTGAAAAAACCTAATATATAATAAATATAAGTTTATTATAAATTTGATAATGAAAATTATTCATATATTTAATATCATTTATGAGTTTATTATTAACATTTATTACCACTTTATAAATATTTCCATGGTAAAGTTGTGCTTTCGGTAATATCTTCTTTCTTGTATGCATACATTTTGACATGCTATTTATAGTATTCACAATTTTGTCATTATTTTATCTATTATAATATTTATATGATGATAAAAATTTCATAAATATTTATTATAAAATTATTTTTTATTAATCAATAAAATTTAGTGATAGGAAATTAAATACATTGATCATTGAGACGGTTGTTTGAATGTATGAATGAATGTTGTTTCCATTTTCTTGTAGTATTGAATGAAAGAAATTAAATGATATATATATATATCTATATATATTAATTTCATTCTAATAACTATTAATTATAAAAAATTTGTTTCATAAAACTAATCATTAATGCATTCCTTGTATAGTGAGAATGAGTCAAATCGCTTTCAGGTGGTGGTAGTCAACTCACCCATAAATGATCCTATCATATTCATAGAAGATTGAATACATGAAAGAATGTATTATATAACAATAATAGAAGAATAAATTAATATTAAATATCTTATATATCATTCAAGAAAAGACTCATTCATTATTGTAATCCATAATAGTTGCTAATGGAAGAGTAAATGATAGCGGTTTGTGCGATGGTAGTCTGCTATACACACAAAATGTTATTAAATATATCATTTTATATATGTGTGAGTGATTTTAGGTCATTTAATTAACCAAAATTAATATCATAATGTTTAAAATACTTTTTTAATCATAAAATATTGAAATAAAAATATATTACGTGGTGTGGAATGAAATGAAAAAATGTTCTTGTTGAAGAACATTACCACTTCTTCAGGTAACTCCCTTTATATCACACCAATGGAGTTACATGATATTAATTATTCAAAAAGATGTGAAAATAAAATTATATTTTGGGTATTTAGAGTTTTCTAAGATATTTCTTATAATAAATGTGTCTTGATAGGTGTTTAGAATTGAATAAGTGGCAGGGGTGTTAACGCCATTTTATAGAGGAGGAGGCGTGTTCTTGTATATATTTGAAGGTAGTAAATATATGGAGGACACAATTAGATCATGTTTCAATAATAATGATCTTAATTTAGTAAAATTTGATATATTATATAAATATGTCCATCCAATTGGTTTTTGATAGGTTTATGGGTCATTTCACCACCAATGATGGACCTTTAACAACTATGCAATCTTGTTTTTACCATAACTGCTAAAATTAATTTTAATTTCTATTAGTAATAATTATGGTTTAAACTAAGTCTAAATTACATGAAAATGTATATTATTATTATTAGAAAATATGGAATCTATTTTTTATATTCCACTAATATTAGTGGTAGAATTTAATTTAGTGTTAATCCATCATATGTGATGAAACAACAGTTTTTTAAAGTGAAAATGTTCACAATTTTAAATTGTTTTTTATCCAACTGTATTGTAAATTATATTAATGTAATATATATTGGAATGAATGATTTAAAATTGAAATAATTATTCTATAACGAAAATTAATATAGAATTTATCTATATAAATAAATTAGATAAAATTTCTCCTTTCAAGTATATTTTAGTATTTTACAAATTTCTTAAATAAATGAAATTGTTTTGAAAAATACATAAATTTCACTATAAGATAATTTTTATGCCCATATTTGATAAATGATTATTATTTTTTAAAATATAATTTATTAAAATTTTAACATTATTTTTCAAATATGATCTTCCTTCGATATCTATAAAACAACTTTTAGAACAATACAATTTTTAAGAAAAAATTAATATTTATTCGTATCTCTTGTTTATAAAAAAATTAATGAATTAATGTTAAATATATAATAAATTTATTTCATTAAAATCATTATCCAAAATTATTCTAACTTATTTATTGATGTAATACAAATTTTAATAGAATTTGTTTTCCATAAAATTATTTTCATTATTTCAAAAGTGTTTTATTTTCATTTTTAGTTAATTGGTCATGGAAGAATTCATATTATATATAAAACAATGTTGCATAATTTATGAAATCATATTGATAAATTAAATTCTAATATAATGTTTATACTTATAGTTTTAGATAATAATATTTTAAATAATATGGAAGGTTTCATTTAAACTCAATGTGGCAAAGAACTCAAGTTAAACAGAATGTGGAATGTAACATAGTATAAACCAGTGTTGCATATATCAAAAAAATAACATTTTATTAGAAAGTGAAATATTAATTTGTTTTTTAATAGGAAACATATTGATTTCATATAATATAATCTATATTTAGTGTTGCATGAAATAATTTTTTTTGAATATTTTAAATTAATTGAAAAAAATATATTTCCTAAAAATACAATTATTTAATGACATATCCCTTAGAGTGTATAGAAGGGTGTCTTTTCATATGACCACTTCTCATGCATGATAGTATTCATCTATTAATGATGAAACAATAATTTAATATTTTATAACCCTAATGTTCATATGTTCCATAGCTGCATTCACATTCCAATGTCTGGACTATGATTCATTTTATTGAAATAAAAAAATATATACTTTAACGACATATTATAATGTTATACTATTCATAGTGTTCACCAATAGAATTATATACTGTATTTTATTGGTATTTATATAGTAAAAATATCCCAAAATAAGTATTCATTTCTAAGATAACAACTATAGATACAAAATTCTAAAATTTACATCATTTAATGGTTACTAACATTCATTTCCATTCTATATTACAAGGATTGCATGGTCTATTTTGTATTTTTGATTAATCATAAAAATTCATTGTTATAAAATAATAATAATAATAAGTTAATATTTGAAAAAATTATCCAAAATCCAAAATAAAAAATGAAATTTTGTAGTATGTATTTATGAAAATACATAACTAAAAACGGTGATCTAGAAATCCAATTACGGGAATAAAAAGGAAATAAAGGAAAACATTAAAGTCTAAATGAATATAATAATATCACAATGAATTTGATCATATATTGTGAAATATGGTATAAATAAATAATATCATAATATTTTATAATTATAACTACCTAGAAACAACATGAAATTAGATATTTTAAACTTTCTTCAAGGATCAATATGGCATCCCACCTTTTTATTACATAACTTTTCATTAAATTTTACAAATAGTGGATCTTTAAAGTGTAGTGTCTTTGAAATAAGGAACATAATACATGAAAATAACATAAGGAATTATTATAATCCACTTGTATGGATTCATCATATATTCATCTTAGTTACAATTACTTCTTTTTATAACTTGGAGTCATACATCAAAGGAATGAGTTAGTAGAAGGACCAGAAAAGAAAACAAGGGAATCAATTTACTTATGATATCAATAAGAACTAGATAAAAACATAATGACAAGAGAAACAGAAGTATAGGAATATCATAATGAATTTAAATTAAAACATAACATTTATATGTGGCTAAAAATTCCATTTATTCATTCATGAACATATACTCAAGGTACAACCTTGAGGTGTCATAAATATTTCCAAGGTTATTCACCAAGGTATCGAGAAACATCAAACCTCGAGAGATAATTTCATCACACAATTCATTGGAGTGAAATCATGTCCCACCCTTAATATGTCTTTAAATTAATGTTAGACACATTGTTCTAAATTAAATATTTCATAAATAACCCACATTGAATAAAAGAAATGGGGTTTATTTCAAAATCGTGACATATTAAATGTGCTTTAAAAATAAGAGCTTTAGGTCATACATAACCCATGGAAAGGGAGTAAGGGTTATATGTATGTAAATTCTAGAATCAAACATATAATTTTTGTTTATTTATGATCACCCATGTAAACTAAATAGGTCTGTGTATTTTTATAAATAAAACAAGAAAATTTCATGAGAGAAGGAGAGAGAAATTTAGGAGAAATTTCTACAGCATAACGGCTATATTACATGGTTTTAGAAAACAATAAAATGAGATGGGACAAGGGTAAAACACTAATAAATAACTCATTATAATGTAGGGGTAATGAATAAATTAAATAATATCATTGTATTTTTATATTAAGTATATACAAGATGAAAATGAAACTCAAAGAAAGAGAGAATATGTGATTTCTATTATGAAAAATTCGGCAGCCTAACAACATCACTTAAATTTTCAGAAAAAATAATTGATGAGAGAAGAAAGGGTCTCTCATATTTTGGACATGAAATGTACAGTATTAAAGATATATAAGAACAATCCCCCACATAATAAAATGGAACTATAAGACATAAAATAAATGAAGTCATGACATAAAAGAGGAGGGTGAAAGGATCCCTTACCCTGAAGAGTAACATTGAAATCATGAAGGTCGGAACATTGGGAGGATTTAGGGTACCATTAAAATATTCTACAGAGAGGAGGAAAGAGTTTAGATGATATTAAAAGGTTTTTAGTGAAGAGGAAGTGGTATCCAAGGTGGGAATATATATTAAGGTGAGGGAATTTTTTATTATTTTTATTTGGGACACCTCACATTATACTAAACAAAACCACAAACAAGCCGCTGGTTTTTTCCCATCATTTGTGCCAAATGGGACTGGAAAAAATACTTTATATGGTCAATAGACGATCTTCTAAAAATAACAGGGTTGCTTTTGTGGAGGTGAGTCACACTCTCAATAAAAACAATTTAAAAAGACACAATGTAATATAAGTCATGGAGGGTCCACTAAAGCATTTCAAAATAAATAAAACAAACCAAAAATCATATTTTATTAATGGTAAAACATATTCTATCCTAACATTCAATGTATAGTATGTTATAACATCACTATCGGGTCATTATGATGTCATAAAACACATTATATATTTATACGGTATTTAAATTTTTGCAAAAAAATTGATTGTCTCAAAAAATTATGAAAAATTCACCGTTGGATAATTTTGATGTCCCATTTCCAGAAATAAAATTAATTTTATCAAAATAATATTTTAATGTTTCAATTTTCACTTTTAAAATAAAAATAGTCATTTATTGAAAATTCATGAGTTTTGAAAAAAATGGATTTCAAACCTTAATAATAATTACATTTGAATTCATAAAATTATACAATCATATACATTAATTTAATAATAATAAAAATATTTTAATAAAATATTTTTAATTAAAAATCCATTAATTCTTAAGAATTAATTTATTAGTTGAATATTTAACTGAAAATATTATATGTTCATTAAAAACTATTTACTATGAAACAATAATAAAATGAAATACATTAATTATTATATACAAAAATAATGTACATAATCATAGTACTATGGTCTTGTTACATAACCCCTTAAACACCAGGATAAGTCCTTAGGGTAATGTGTGTGATGGTGACATACTCATGGGGTGGCTCGGATAACATCACTCGGGTGGTAATCTCAATCCACTTCCACTTCTCCCGTAGGTAGTTCCGCTCGAGCTTAACTTATTCAACCTTGGAATTGGCATGGGCAAGAGTGAAGCCCAAAGATTTAACCTCCTTTCTGAGCTCTGTTAAATGGGTTTCATATAGGGAAAGTCTATTAGATGAGGCAATATCTTCCTTTATTAGAGTAAAATGAATTTGTTAAATCCCTATATTTATACTAATCATGTGATCAATGTTAAGTGGTTATATTAGCAACGGTCACAATTCATAATGTTATTTTAAAATCCAAAAACATAAAACAAAAGAAGTGCATATGTTTAATAACCATTTCACATATTAAGACATTTAATTAGACAAAGGGGGATTTTCGTTATCAAAATTTTGGGTCATTACAATCTTCCCCCCTTAAAAAATTATATACCTGAAATTTTAACTCATACGCGGAAAAGAGAAAATGTGTAGGTGATTCAGCCTCATAGGCTCCTCTAGTTCCCATATATCTATTTTGCTTTTTTGGTTCCTCCACAACATCATGACAATGTTGGTTGTCTTGTTGCGTAGAACCTTGTCTCTACGATTCAATATCTCCACCAGCTTCTCCTCATAAGAGAGGTCATGTTCTAGTTGTACCACCTCTGGGTTTAGTACATGTGAAGGGTCATGTATGTACTTTCTCAAGAGGGATATGTGAAAAACATCATGAACTTGTGCATGATTTGGAGGAAGTACAAGCCTATAGGCCACTGATCGTACATGATCAAGGATTTCATAGGGGCCATTATACCTAGGGTTGAGCTAACTTTTCTTGCAAAACCTCATGACTCTCTTCCAAAGTGAAATCCAAAGAATGACTTTGTCACCGATATCAAACTCAATATACCATCTATGGTTGTCTGTAAAGATCTTTTCCTGACTCTGAGCAGCCTTAATGTGTTGTTGGATGGGGTGGTCATTTTTTATCATCTCTTGTACATGATCAAAAATATAAGTTTTATCTCACCAGCCACATCCCAAAAAATATAGAGTTCTACATAACTTCCCTTCTATAGAATTATAGGATTCCAATTTAATACTCGAGTAGAAGTTTTTTTTGTCAGAGAACTCAACTAAAGGGAGGTGTAGATTCCATACACATTTAAATTCCAATGAGTAGGTTGTCTGCATGTCCTCGAGTGTTTGAATAGTCCTTTCAGATTAGCCATTAGTTTGGGGGTGATTGGTCATACAAAAATTCAATTCAGTGATTAGAGAATGTTAAATACATCTCCATCATTTTGATGTGAACCTTGGATCATGATCAGATACAATATAATATGCAACTCCATGCAGCCTTACCACTTCTTTCACATTAATCCTGGAAAGTAGATCAAGAGAGAAGTCTTCCTGATTAGAGATAAAATGGGCATTCTTGGTTAGACGGTCCACAAAAACCCATATCGTGTTGTTTTCTTTTGGATGTTCTTGGGTGACATGTTATGATGTCCATAGAGATATTCTCCCACTTCCATGCTGGTATGGGTAGTGGTTTCAATACCCCTTAAGAATTTTTCTCTTTGCCATTAATTGCTAACACAACAGGCACCTTGAAGTGTAGTCAGCAATTTCTCTTTTCATATTATCCCACCATTATTGATCATGAAGGTCCTTATACATTTTTTTGCTTCATGGATATATAGAGAAAGTAGAGCTATGAGCTTCATCCATTAGCTTCTTCTTTATTTCCTGAATATATGGGACAAATAGTCTTCTTTGAAATTTCAATACATCTTCTGGATCCATATTGAACTCAAAAAACTCCCCATCCTTCATAGCCTCAAACTTGTTCTATAACAAAGGATATTCTTTTTTAGATTTCTTGATCTTCTCCGGTAATGACAGTTGATAAATTATTTGGGTTAGGGTTGATGATTTTCATTCCCTTAAAATTTCCATGTCCAACTTGACTAGGTCATTTATTAAAAGATCTTTTTGAATCCTCATCATGGATAGAACACCTGGGTATTTCATGATTAATGCATTATCAAAATTATTTTCTCTTCTGAGATGATAATTAGTTGAACAATCATAGTCTTTCAGAAGTTCTAACCATATCCTTTGTCTAATGTTCGATTCATTTTATGTGAAAATATAATTCAAACACTGATGGGTTGTGTATAATTCACATTTCTCCCCATAAATATAGTGCCTCCATTACATCATAGAAAAAATGGATGCAGCTACCTCGAGATCATGAGTTGGATAGTTCATCTCATGAGTCTTGAATTACCAAGATGCGTATGCAATGACCTTGTCATTTTTCATGAGGACGCACCCAAGCCCTTTCCGAGATGCATCGCTAAAAATAACAAATCCTTCTCTAATTGGTGGAAGAGTTAACATAGGTGCAGTAACTAATCTCTTCTTTAGCTCTTGGAAACATTTCTCACACTCCTTTATCTAGATGAACATGAAATCAGTTCAAGTTACCTATGTTGATGGATTTGAAAGTCATGAATTTTTTTGCACAAACCCCCTATAATATCCCAATAATCCAAGGAAACTAAAAATCTATGTTATTGTTTTAGGCTGAGGCCACTCCTTTACAGATTTTTTCATGGCAGGGTCAACTATGATTCCTTCATTAGTAACAATGTTCTCCAAGAAAGCAGCTTCTTGTAAATAGAAATCAGATTTTTTGAAATTTAAAAAAAGCCTCTCCCTTCGTTGAGTTTTCAAAATAACCCTTGGATGATCTTCATGATCCTCTCTACTTTTGGAATATATAAGAATATCATCAATAAAAACTGCCACTATGTTATCAATGTAGTCCTTAAAGAATCTATTCATCAAATCCATAAAAATAACTGGCGCATTAGTCAGTCTGAAGGGCGCAACAACGAACTCGTAATACCTATAAATAGATCAGAAGGCAATTTTTGGAATATCTTATTTCTTCATCCTCAATTGATGATAACAAGAACGAAGATCAATCATAGGGAATAATTGAGACCCATGAAGTTGGACAAAAAATTCATCACTTTTTGGAAGATGGTATTTATTATTTACTATAATCCCATTCAGTTCTCTATAATCAATGCATAGCCACATCAAACCATCCTTCTTCTTTACAACAAGAACTGGTGCTCCCCATGGAGACACACTCGTTCGAATAAACCCCTTCTCCAAAAGATCTTGGAGCTGTTTATTTAATTCTTCTAGTTCCACATTCTCCATCCTATACAAGGTATTTGAAATTGGATGAGATCCAGGTATGAGTTCAATAGAGAACTCAACCTCTCTTTCTGGGGGAGGTCCAGACAACTCCTTAAGAAATACGTCAATGTATTTGGGGATGATGGGGACATTTTCAATCCTCAAACTCTAATTTCTTTCTTATTCTACCCCAATTAACTCAATAAAAAAGGATATTAGAGGTTCTTCTAGACAAATATTAGGTTGAGATATCACTCCTTGGATGATAACTGTTGGTTCTCCATTCAATATTACTAATATTTCCTTACTTCTGCATTTGATCTTAGTATTATTCTTTGAGATCCAGTCCATATATAGTATAATGTCGAATGAAATCATGGGAATGACTACTACATTTCCGATAATATAATTGTCACTAATAAAATAATATAGTTTCTAAATACTGATGATGCTGGGATAATCCACCGAGGAGTCTTGATTGATAACACTAATTTTAGAAAATTGGGTGTTGATTCTAAATTCATTAATAAATTGGAATAAATAATGGAATGTGTAGAACCAAAATCAAATAAAGTGCATGATAGCATTGAGAGAAGAACAATAGTTCAGGCAGCCACATCATTCGGAGCATCAATATTAGCTGTCATGATTTAAAAAGCAAGACCTAGCTCCCTTGGACACTACTGAGACTAATTTTTCTTCCCCTCCACTACCCTCAGATTTGGACAGTGATTGGAAAAGTGACCATGTTGTCAACACATAAAGTAATGGACATCATGTATGTCCTGCACTATCTTCTCCTTGGAGTTAGTGTTTGTAAGGTGAGGTTTCACCTTACTATGACAATTCCTTGCAATATGTCCATCTCTTCAACACTTGTAGCATTTTCCGCTCTCAAACATGCAGTTCCCTGAATGCTTCTTCCCATATTTATTACACGCTGGAAGTTTCACTTTCATGCAACATCTTCCTTGATCAAAAGTCCATCCTAAGATGGGATCCATTGACCTCTTCCTGTTTTTTGATTTATGAGACCACTACATCACACCAAACTCCATCTCAACTTTCATCGCACTCCACTCGATGTCATCATAGATATCATAGTCTCAGTTGTCTAGATTCTTCCTTAGATGAGGTCTCAGTACACCGAAGAATATATAATAAACCTGACAATTGGATCTAGGAAAAATCTAGAGGTGTAACATGAAATCCTTGTGAGGTTACTCTCGTACCTTCTCACAGATTCATTCTCCTTCTACTTCAGCTCGAGAAACTCCTTCTTCATTATCGTTTTCAACGATCGAGGTAAATACATGTTGAAGATAATCGTTATGAACTCTTCCAACTCCAAAGATGAAACATCCACTCATGGCCTTGTGTTTTTAATCAGTTCTCACCACGGATCGGCTTCTCCTTCTAAGATATAGACTGCCAAGGTAAACTTCTCTTGTTCAGAACAACAGAGCTCATAAAAGATATTCTCGATAGAGATGATCTACTATTCAGTAATCAATGGGTCAGTCAATCATCTAAAGTTTGGTTGTCATTGACCAATATAGGATTGAAGAGAAATATTTTGACATCATGGTGACATTGGACTCTCAACTTGTTTCATGTTACTTCCCAAAACATGAGTCAGTTGGTTCATCATTCACATGACTTTTTCCATTCTGTCTTCCATTGGAGGGCCTTCAGCGTATGGATCATTGCAGTGACGATTTTCATGGTTCCTATTATTTCACTCCATTATATAAAAGAATAAAACCTTAGTGAGAAACATATTTCATTTTAAAATCTTTTTAAAAATCATGGATTTTACGTCTTAAAACAACATGCTTAAATAATTTCATTTCTCTATAATTCCTTCATAATGATTCATCAACAGATTACAATTAACCAAACACATCCCTCAGGAGTGTCGTTACCAAGAGTGCAGCAAGGCCCATTGTCATGGAACTATTCTCGTTCGAGTATAGCTCAATGTAGTGTTTCTAGGTTTTACCCCTATTAACATATGTTCCAGAGCTACCTCTACATGCTCGTATCTAGACAAGGATGTATTTGTTTGATAAACCACTTAATCATTACTCACCAAAATACCATGAATTTTTCTTATATTTAAAAATATCATATAGGATTCTTCCTAATGTTTTCATAGCATAATTTCCATAAATAACTAAACTACCTTCTGATACCAACTATGGCATCCTGCCTATTTATTACATAACTTTTCATTTAATTTAATAAAAAGAGGATCATTAATGTCTAGTGTCTTGGAATTCAGGAATATAATACATGAAAATAACATAATAGATTTTTTAATCCAATTTTAATGAATCATAAAAGATTAATCATATGTAAAATTACCACATTTTATAACCAAGAGACATAAATCAATGTAAAGGGTGAGTAGATGGCCTAGTAAGGAATGCAAGGGAATCAGTTTACTTATGATATCAATAAGAACATGATAAAAACATAAAGACATGATTTACAAAAGAATAGGCCTGTCATAATGAAAATAAATTGAAACATAACTTGCATATGTTGGTAAAACATTTCATTTATACATTCATGAACATATCACCAAGGTACACCCCCGAGGTTCTTTAAAAATTTCTTAGGTTATCCACCAAGGTATCATTAAACTTTTCATCTCTAGAGATAAATTTTTTACCCAATGCATTAGAGAAATATCAAGGTCAACCATTAATATTTATATATTTTCATGTTATCTAAATATATCATAATCAAACATTCCATAAATAACCCACATAGAATAAAAGAAATGGTTTTCACTTCAATATTCTGACGTTTTAAATGTGATTTAAAAATAAGATCGTTATGTCATTTATAACCCATGGAATGGGGGTGAGGGTTATATGTATGTCAATTAAAGAATAAAATATATAATTTTTGTGTATTTAAGATAACTAATATAAATGAAATAGGTCTGGGTATTCACATAAATAAAACAAGAGAATTTCATGAGATAAGGAGAGAGAAATTAGAGACGATTTTTCTTCAGCACACTGGCTATATAACATAGTTTTAGAAGACAATAAAAAGAGAAGGGACAAGGGTAAATCACACATAACTAACTCAATATACAGTTGGTTTACTGAATAAATGAAATAAGATTATTGTATTGTTAATTGAAGGAAATACCAGATGAAACTGAACCTTGAAGGAAGAGGGAATATGTGATTTCTTTTTGAAGAAATTTTGCAGCCTAACGACGTCACATAAAATTTCATAAAATAATTTATGAGAGAAGAAAGGGTCTCTTATTATTTGGAAATAAAATGGATAGTACTAAATATATATTAGAGCAATCCCCCACATAATAAAATGGATCTATAAAATATTTCATAAAGGAAGTCATGGCTTAAAAGAGAATGGTGAAAGGATCCCTTACATTGAAGAGTAACGTTGATTGCTTGAAGTTCGAGACCTTGGGAGGCTTGAGAGAAACTTGGGAGGATTATAGATAATGGAGGGAAGAGTTTGGACTAAAAAAAAGTCTTTTAGTGAAGAGGAAGTGGGAGCTCGGGGGTGGGGGGGGGTGTTTCTATAGGAAAATAGAGGTAATTTTTTATTATTTAGATTTGGGACAACTCACCTTAAACTAAACAAAACCATAAAGATACCCATGGTTTTTTCCCATGGTTTATGCCAAAGGGGAGTGGAATACAATATTTTATATGGTAAATGGAATAACTTCTTAAAATAATTGGGATGCTTATGTGGAGGAGAGTCTCAATCTCAAGGAAAACAATTTAAAGAGTCAAACTGATAGAAAAGTGTTGGAGGGTCCACTAATTCTTTGTCATATAAATAAAAAAAATCCAAAATCACATTATTTTTAAGGTAAAACATATATTGTCTGAAAATTCAGTTTATATTATTTTATTACATCACAATTTCTACATTTTTTTGTCATAAAACACATAATATATTTATACAGTATTTAAATTTTACCCAAAAATTTGAATGTCCTAGAAAATTATGAAAAATTCACCATTAAATCATTTCGACATCTTGATTCCATAAATAATATTCATTTTATTTTAATAATTTTATAAATATTTTAAATTTCACTTTTAAAATAACACCAACATTTATAAAAAATTCATGGGTTTTGACCAAAATGGATTTCAAACATTCATAAAAATTACAATTAAATTCATAAAATTATTCAAATATAAAAATTAATTTAATAATAATAATAATATATTATTAAAATAATATTTAATTCAAAAATCAACTAATTCAAGAGAATATATTTCTTTGTTGAATATTTAACTAAAAATACTATTTGTTCTTTAAAAACTATTTACAAAGTAACAATAATAAAATGAAAGTACATTTAATATTATATACAAAAATATTGTACATAATAATAGTACTTGGGCCTTGTTACATAACCCCTTAAAACACCCACATAAGACCTTAAGGTAAGGTCTGCGATGGTGACAGACTGTTGGGCTGCCTCGGATAACATCGCTCGGGTGGTAATCTCATTCAACTTCCACTTCTACTGTAGGCGGTTCCACTCAAGCTTAACGTATTCAACCTCAAGTTGGGATTGGTCAGGAGAAAATCCCAATGTCACAACCTCCTTTCCTAGCTCCCTTAAATGGGCTTTATACGTGGCAAGTCTACTGGATGCGGCAATCTCTTCCTTTTTTTTGAGTAAAAAGAATTTGTTAATGCCCAGTATTTATACTAATATTGTTATCACTATTCAACAATTATATTAGCAATGGTCATAATTCTTAATTTTATTTTAAAATCCAAAAACATAAAAAAATAATTAAATATTTTTTATAACCATTTCATGTATTATGAAATTTAATTAGAGAAAGAGAGATTTTCATTATCAAAAGTTTTGGCCGTTACAACCAATCCAAAAGAACATCATTATAACATTTAAAATGTTCATTAGTGGATCAGGTTTACTCTCTAACCCAATACATAACAAATTAGGAGATATTAATTGTTACCCAATAAATTAAAAAGACATATAATTATGAGACCCCCTATTACATTATTTAAATCATACCTTTATGTTCCACCTGAGGAAAATAATCCATAAAAAATTATATTAATAATCATACCCATGATATGTATATGGGTTTCATTATTCTAATTCATGTTATATCTTGATGATGATAGATATAGATTCAATAGAGATGAAGGAATTAAATCATTGGTACTTTTATAATTAATAATAGGATATTTGTCTTGAGCATGTATTTTTAATGTTGAATATTCATGTAAAGGATTATATAAAAGAAAGAAAAAAACAAAACACATGTGTGGTTCATTTTAAAACTAATTAAGGGAAAAATTAAATTTGAAAAGATAAAATTATTTTCCATCAAAATATAATTTATCCAAAAGGGTTATCTATAAAATATTATGTTGTATTATAATGATATAATTTGTTAAAATAATTATTATAGTGATGCTCTAGCTGAGAAATGAAATTAAGATATTTCCCTAAACATGGTTTTCTGAAAAGTATTATTTACATGGGATATAATAAAATGAAAAACCCGTTCAATGAACATGATATTTATTGTTGTATAAATATAATGGAAATATATATAGAAGTATATGTGGGACATGGGAATAAAATAAAATAGATAATATAAAATATATCTAATTCGTTGCATATATGTCACAAAGAAGGTCTAGATTATATGTAACTATGTTTTAAAACACAATTATCTAAAATCCACCTTCATAAAAAAAATCTAATAAAACATTATTTTTAAAAAAAGATATGGTAGTTATATATTCTAAATGATAAAACACAAAAAAAAATCTATTTAAAATGTATAACATATTCGGGAATATAAAATTATGGAAATATAGTCGAAGATATTGGGTAAATGGATGAGAACTAATCAAAATGTGGTTTAATTTTAATAAAAACATTATAAATCACTAGTATATTATATTTGAATAGATGTGACCTTGAAAACTGAAATAGATTAGACCATATGTAATGAAATTTGAAACTCATGGAGAAACATTATAACATAATAAATCTGATTTACCTATAATATAACATTACATTGTATGGGAGACACCATTAATTTCACATAAAATACATGAGTATGAATGTTAGAGATTTTTATGATTAAAAAATAATTTATAATGTTATAATTCATGGGGTTAGTAAATACATTATAAAAAATGATGATTTTGAAACAAAATAGTTTATGACTTAATAAAGGGTTTTCGATATAGAACATTTAACCCTTGTCTAAAATCACCCTTTCCTTAACCATAAAATCCTAATTAATTAAAATGAGTTCATTAGATATACTACCATGAAACTCATTTATCAATTTCACAGTTTCCAATATTTTTTTACTACCATATGTTGTATATTTATATTATTATTTTCTTACTTTTCTCATTTACTTATTGTTGTCTAGTAATTTTCATTATATTTCCATATCATTGTATACCATTCTAGAGTTATTTTCGACGTTGTTTCGTAATATATATATATATATATATTATTGATTATTTTATGGAAATAATTTACATATATGAAGTATGTTTCAAGGTTATCTTTGATGGGTGTTGATGAAAAATTATACACATTTCTCCTAGTGCTGATAGTCCACACATATAGATATTTAATATATATATTTCCCAATTAATGAAGAAAAATTAAGGTAAATGGTAAGTTAAAATTAATGAATCATACATATATTATAGAAATTTAATTTATTGATCCATTAAATAATGATTATAAGTTATTACTAGTGGTGATTTTAATTCGATTGATGTTTCTTTTCTGGATGGGGTAGTCCACTCAATACTATAACGAGGATTCTATTTTATGAAGTATATATAAAGTAATAAATAAAAGTTTTACAATTAATATAATTTCATAATTTCATAAAAATTATACAAATTTGTTATATATTTATATAGATAAGTGTATTCGATAAAAAATATTATTAAGAATTAGTTATGAAGATGGTAATATTTACATTGCAGACATGATCCTATCACAAATATTTTTATTAGAAGTGAAGGACCTGAGATGACATGTTGATACCAAGGTATTATGAAAGAAAAAATTAAATTATTTTATTATTTTTTGAAAGTGGTTCATGAGAAATTATGATGGAAAATGTAACCATGGAGGTATGGAAGTGATCAAATATTATATGTTAATAAAATGGAACATTATGAAATAAGATTTACCCTACCACGATTTTGCAAAACAATTTCATTTTCAAACCGTCAAATATTTTTAGTAATGTTCTATGGGTGATATTTTGTAAATCCAAAACTCATATAATTATGTCTACTCTGGAGTTCCATAGGATCTCCTCTGCACCTCCCCATATGAAAATGGGTAACTAATTGTAGTAATGATCTAAAATCTATCAGTGGGGAGATTATATAATCATTATTTTATGATTTAAAAAATAATGTAAATAAAAAATATAAATCAACTCATTGTAATTATCTGTAATAATATATTATCAAATAGAAGATGTGTCTTTCAATAAATAAAGGGTAACCCCATTTAAATTCCAATTATAATTATTATATGGAGGTACATTAATAAATAAAACATTGTGACAATTCTCTTGAGTTTTTCATCAACCAGTCTCCATTATTGAGATCTATAAATCATACATTTACCATGACATCCTAACCCTTTAATTGATCTCAACACATGAAATTTTTACTCTGATTAAAATTCCCATAAATTCATTGATTATAAAATATATAATATAACACCACTAATGTTCCCTTAAAATGTGTGAGCTTGTATATATACATTATTTCTGGATAACAATAGTTGTTCAAGTGAGAATAATGCATCATATTCTGAGAAACCATTCACTAACAAAGACACCATGATCTTTAAATGTACCTTCTTGTTATCCATTTTTGAAGGATAATTAAATTACATTCTAAGTTATAAAACCAATCCACAAGTTCGGTATTCATGTCTCCCAACATTCTCAAAGAAATCATGTCAAATGAGGTATCTATACATTTGTATCCTTAATGAATAATGGCCAAGGAAACCATTCCATCACAACCCAGTTCTATCACATGAGAGGATACCATAACATTGTACCCCCATTATTTAATAGGGTTTGAAATATACTCATTCATAAATTTCTTATCTCTACCTATTGTCGGGAGCCTAAGCTGCCAAGCTTGTACCTTGTCATCATGTTCATCATCTCTATCATGATTTTCTTGAGTACTACCCATTTAAGGAATAATAATATCAATATTGTATACCAATATGGATAATGATGAAAAAACCGCCATGTCATGGTAATAAACATGATAGGTTAGAGAATAAAAAATATATTATAACATATCATCATGAGAATATAATTACAATATAAAATACTAGTAACAAACATCAAACATGTTAATAGGATATAAAATTATATTAAGGTAATACAGCCATATAAATTGGTCTCTTGAGATATTCACACCACCAAATATTATCTCAATAAAGAAAAATGATGACAAATATGCCAATATAAGAACACACCATGATAACAAGTGTATATAAGAGAAAAAAAAATGGTATGTTACTTACTACATCATTTTTTTGATGATGTAATTCATGGTATATTCTACATTAAAGAATAAATCCTCTGTCACACCCATGAGAATGATCCAACATATCAATGATGCCAAACATGGGTTATAGTTAATCAAGAAAGGGGTTTTAAAGGATACTGGATATGGTTCAATTTAATGATGGGTTTTTCTAGAATCATGTACCTTATTGACTATAACATTGGATCCAATTCTGAAAAATGTCGATGGGGAGGATTCCATTTCACTATATCTATATTCAATTTGAGTAGGGATCTTAAATTACTCATTTATTATATCATGTAATCTTGATTAAATAATATATACATTTATTAGTTATCAATCTATCAAAATAAAAGAGATTCGGGATCATGTTCAGAAAATAAGAGTCTCTGCATGATTGGACTACTACGACATACCATAACCATCCCCCATCCTTGAATAATATTTCACTAATCAATGGGAAATGTGTAAAGAAAATAAAAACATAATTGATCTAGGAATTTTCTATGAATTCATATTTAGATGGAATTAGAATTATTATATTATAATAATCATACCGTAGATATAAATAATAATTATATTTGTTACGGTGATTAATAATAAAAAATGTAACATGTTTCTTCTTACATCTCATAACCTAATTGTGGATCATGAAAATAAATTGATTCAATAGAGTCTATCTTTGGGGATGAAATAATCAGGTTAGGCTATAGAAGTTTCACATATTTCGAAAGATTCAATAAAAATTGACCGTGTAAAAATAAAAAATAAATTTTCCATATGAATCAATTATGATATTTAATTTACCACATATATATTTTAGTCATATGGTATGATAAATTTTTGTCCAACCACATGCCCCTTTTGGGATTTTGAACATTATTTATAGGTTTGTCCCCGGATTTGTTAAACAATGTAAAAATTATATTATTATATACTATGATTTACTAGTATTTTACAATGTAAGGTATCAGGGATTATCTTACCATTAACCTTAATAATAAAATACACATACATCCACTACCTCTAGATCAATATTTCTTGGAAAATCATCATGATTTTCTCAAACGTTTCTCAAAGTATATTCCACTAAAAATACCTATAATATTCTATAAACCATTAAAAACCATGTAAATCCTACAAAAAATTAATAGCTCAACCACATATTTTTAAAATATGAAATTAAATCATAAATCAAATAAAAAAATTTATTAGTCGTAACAATATCCACCTCAGAAGACATATTTTCCCCAAGAAGTATTCCTATGAATCATGGTATGGTGACTGAATATATTAAACCTGAACATATTTATCCCACTCCTACGTATCTTCATAGATTCACCTATTATTCCACAAATAATATAAAATTAACACCATCTTCCATCATATTATATTCCCTCTCTAGTCTATAATTATCATGGGGATCTCCACATATGATGTGTAATACTCCAGCTTCACATTCTCATTGTTGATGACATGTTTGGGATCATGTATGTACCTCATAAACTAATACACATGAAACACATAGTTCATTAATCATTGGGGATAATAAATATCAATAATGCATTACACTATTAAAATCCAATTAGTTATCATGAATGGTTTGAAATAATTCACCACTAATTTCACATATTTATTGAAAGGCGGATTTTTTAAAAAATAATTCACCACCAACAAATAAGGAGTTTCATATAAAATACATTAATGGTATTCTCATGTAGCTAGAAAAATATTTATTCTATCTCAGATCTTTGATAAAAACCATATGAATAATATTTACTCTCTAATAGTTCTTTTAACCCATACTAGTATTCAAAACTATTTCCTCACAATCCTTTGGCTGAAAATGGGATGAACAGAATTTCATACTTCATGTTGAATCTTAACGTTCTATCTAAATCGATTTTGGGTAACTATTATTAGATGTGATCTCAAATTAGTCTATATTATCATTCCAAGATCTACTAATGTCAATAATGAAATCCAGTGGAATATCATCTAATATACTAATCATCTTATCTAACAATCCTTCTCTTTGAGGATGGAAAGCAACAATCAATATCAGATGTGACACTTAGTCGATCTGTAATTCCTAAAATAATTATTATCTAAATCATTAAGCTCCATTATATTAAACTATTAAGCCATATCAATGATAAAAAAATACTATCTTATAAAAATAAATCTTCACGGGCCATATACTAGGTCCTCCCTAAAAAAAGTAAGAAATGTTAAATTGACATTAGTTAATATAAAATCTCCCAAATAGTTACAAGGCATCTGAAGGAATCACATAACCTAACAAAACCTTCCATCGTGACATCATCCAACATCCACATGGTTCCAGGATGTGGCTTGAGAAGTCTAACAAGACACCAATGCTGGACATTTTTCCTCTATTAGGTAAGGAATCCATAGATTAATCTAGCAAAGAACCTATTCATCACTAGACACTATAACACTAACATAATGAAACTATAAATCAATTTTCATACTACAAGGTACTGCCATCATATTTGTACATAATTCTATATGCATATATTTCCCAATGGAATTGGTGAATACCACTCTCCCATATACTATGATAACATTATTATTGTTGAACAACAACTCGGGTATCTGGTCACCACATACTAGTTGTGTTTTGAATCACATCACACTCTATGTTATTCCCATGTCCAGACATTATCTGATATACTAGTGAATAAGTTTCCTCCAATGGACACATAACATTGATCCCTGGCCCATAGAAGTATCAATCCTCTAAATTCACCACAAGATCATCATGTGGTGTTGTATGCTTGATATCCATTAAACGAAAACTGTAGCTACTTGAGACTTATGGATAATATAATCTTTAATAATAATTCTTTTATCCTTATTCATAGTACATCCCATTTTCAACTAAATTTACATATCTAACCAATGATTCATCAACTAATTGAGGTCCCTTTTTTGAACAAATACAAAACTAATCATATGGTCTATATAGATAAAAAATTCTAAATTTATATTTTCATCAACACATTAAATAATTGAAAAAAAACAACAATATCCAAGAGATGGGTGGGATTTTCCAACTCATGGGGTAACAATTTATGTGGCCCATAATCTAATACTCAATCCTTTTGTATTTGTTTTTCTCTCAAACTAACTCTTGATTAATCACATAGTAGAATATAACCAATCCATTTCACAAGAAGTATCTACATAGAATTTGTGGTCTTTCCACTATTCATCACATGTAATTAATCTCCAAAATGGTCCAAAAACAATAAAAATAACTAAATTCTTCATCTAGGTAGTCATAGATGTAGATAAATAGGATAATTACATGATAAAATCATGAAGGTATCATGATAAACCAAAGAATCCACAGACCTTGAACAAGTTCCAAGGATGTTCCCAATATATCATTTACTCTAAAATAACAAGGTCCATAGATTTACATATCATAGGCACCACATGTCTTAATAATTAGAACTACTAAATTAAATATTAACACATCAACGTTGTTTAATAAATCCAATCATCTAGAATGGTTATCCAAAATGTATTGAGTTTTATAGAGGGATACTATAGGGTTTTTCAGTAGATATGGGCATTGTAATCACAAATACCATGACCCTCAATATAGGGGAGGATGATCCAATTCAGGGGTTCCATGAACACTTAGGGATAATTTTTTTATACATATAGAATCACTATGTACTTTTATACCACATATATAATCATATATGACTTGTTTGAGATTTCCTCCAATTTAAGATGTAACTAATGATAACAATATCAATGATTTATCATGGAGAACTACTGATCATCCTATACACAATAAAATAGATTATTAATTCTAGATAATGGATATATATTATTCATTATATCCTAATTAATCTTCTAGAAATTTACATAAATTTTATTACTATATTCTGCATTCTTATTGACTTTTTTTCAACCCATGCAAAAGTAATCTTCTTGATAAATCCCCCTAATTCAACCTCTTGGAGTAATATATTGAGATCCTCTGACATGGATAGTTTCTTATGATAATGTGAAATAAAAATTGGTATCACAACTAGAATGATTTTATTTTTATACTCAACTCCACTATCAGGTTGAGTGATCATAAAAATATATCCATGTAGAAATTAAATGATAGTTTTCTCTGATAAAAATACTTGTGGTCCCAAAAAATGAACAATAAATCTATTCCCATAATTAATATGAAGCATTATACCACCAAATCATTGATTTTATATAAAACATTAATAACTAGAAATGAATATACATCAATGCATGAGTCCCTGAAGCTGGTCTCAATTAATTACTAATAGTGTCTCATGAGAATGAATATCAGAAGAAAACATGTCTGATTTATAATTAACAGTAATAACTTGTGTCAATATAATGTTTTTGGAAGAATCATTACTCAATAAGTTCTTAAAAATGATGAATTTATAATGATCATACCATTAAATGTATTTGTTCCCTCACCACCATCTGCTAAATTTTGATCCATAGTATATACTATTTTTTTCTTTAACTATGCAACACTTTCCCTATGGTATGTGACACCCCCATGTCTTGATCATCCATGATGGCTACTATAGTCCTTGGATGGATCCCAAGTTCACTTGTTGTTTCTTCCTTGATATCATATAAAATAATTACTAGACTAAGAAATAGAAAAATTAATTAATACCCCACAACTTTCCACAATGTCCATACATTCATTGATGTGTTTTGGAGGACCAATATTAATGTCTAATCATTCCAATACTCAAACACAATGGATAACATACTATGCGAATGAAAACAAATAACTATGCTCTCAATGTATACCAATAATCCGATGCATGTCTCAAATCTCCCTCTTCTAACTAAAATTAGAGGAACACGTTGCAGGAATAAAAGTTTGACCTATATGAGAACTATAGGGTGAACGAATAAAAATAACCTCTTCCCCATATAGGAAATTGTTAATAGACATGTGCATTCATAGAACCATAGTGTATATTACCTGGTTGTAGGACTTGACCAGTCGTTTAATGACCTAATAAAGACCAATCTCAAAACCCATGTCATTCTATGCACAATTTTTTATTAGAGGGGCGTAAAATGATAAATCCTCAGGAAATAAATGGCGTTTGAAAATACCACCATAGACCCCTATAGTAAATCAATTTTATACTTCACTTAATAAAGATTCATCATCTCATGATGTAATTTCTCTATAAAATCAATTCATTTCCTCCCATATGTGACATTTAGTTATGGAATCCCATCCCATGACACCCCGCCATCTCTATGTGGATCCATATAGAATCATATTGTCGCATTTTACTAATTATCTTCTTCAATATCAATGATTTTAGAAACAAAATTGTTTATATCAATCATTTCCTTTATTTTTTTCCCATAGTTTCCTTTATAGAATATGGATGGTGGAGTGGGAATTCATTGTTGTATTAAACAATGGACCTCAGTTCCACTATATCATGGGAATGAATAATTTGATGGACTCTCTGATGTTGTAGTCTAATATATTCAGCATTGGAGAAAGTGTATAACTATTCCATGATACACCATCATGTGTAGTAGGTTGTCTAATATGAGTATCCTCCCTTATGGGTGTGTCTTTGACCACATCATATAGTGGAATAATTATTCTCTATTTGTGATGCATCTTTTTAAAAGAGAGTAAAATTTTATGAAAATATACTTTTTTAGGATAGGTCCTAAGTAAACTATGGGATCATAGAAGGTTTTTTTGGAATTATTCACAAAACTGATGTATAAAACACACAGAAATTACCATGGTCTCCATCCACACATGTTAGTCATATCCAAATATATAATAAAAAAAAAATTATATTCAAATGTTCTGAAAGTTGATTCCAATAAATATATCACAATACAAAAGAAAACTAATAGATTTCCAAATATAAGTGCAAAGGAATATCCTGAACAATATACAAAATCATGTCGTTAATTTAAAAAAATGGTATGTTATGAACAACATATATATATATATATGTTTTTTTGTGTGTGTGTGTATTGTGAAATTGAATTACAAGTCATGGTTTACAAACACACTCAAATACCATAAAATATAAATATTAGTAATATCAATGGTAACATTGTGTTCTGATTCACATGAGTTATCCGTGAACATGGAATCATTCTTCATTAAGTCACACACTACTAATCTACAATATACAATTTCCTTGGATTCTCAATAATAAATGATGAAAATTTTAAACTAATAAAAAATTTAATTCCCTAACCTAATACACTAAATCAAATATAAAGTCCCATAGTACATCATGATAAACTCCCACTATGCAATAGTATCCTAACTAATAGTGCTGGTTTGAACACCATTAGTGGGGATGTTATACACATAGCATCATACACATTAAAAATTAATAAAAAATATATATAACTCATATTATATAAGAGTAAGAATATTATATAAGATGCAAACCTTTCATACAACAATTAAACATGCTCCATGTGTGGAAAGACATGCCCGTGTAATAAGTGCATGTAGTTAAATAAATAAATAAAATGTTGTTGTAATTATCCATACACTATCTTGTACATGATGTGAGTAACAAAATCTATTATAAACCCCACCAATTAATCCAAGAAAAATGTGTTCATGTATATTAATGGTTTTACAAGATTATCATAAATGTGAATGAAACAATATCCAATCACATATCGAGCAAACATGTGATAACCAATCCACCCTGAGCTCTAAAAGTACTTTTATTATATCCATTCTCTAAGGATAATCATAATATATTTTATGTGTTCAAAAACAATCAACCCTTCTTGTAATCACATCTATAAAAATTCCCATGGAATTATGTCAGATTGAGACTACATATTTCAATATCTAACCTTCATCCCTAGTTGGAAATACCAGTCATTATACATAGGCTACATCATAGGCTAGATCCCTAGATCATTATTTCGAATCTTTTCCTTGATTCATCCCTCTTAGATGTTATTGTGCTACTGTAGATACAATATTTTAGGCCTCTTTGACATGTTACCCCTACCCTATATATAGTTCATTCAACACTATTTTCATAGTTAATGGTTACACCACATATAATATATTATCATAAATTAGTGATCCAACTTTCTAAACATCCAAAAAACACTCTTAGGTATGGTAACACAAATTAAATGGTGTTGAATTCATGAAAACACTAGAGCATAAAACGTTTTATAGATCAGTTATTTTTCAGTATATACGTCATTTTTTAGCTGACGTTAATATAGACGACTTTATAAATATTTTTTTACATCAGTAATTTAAAAACCGATGTAAAGAACATAACATCGCAGCCTTTATCACGTCGTTTATTAATTAACCAATTTGGAAAAACCAGGGGGGAGTGTTTATCAAGTCTGTTATTATATAACTGATGTGATAAAACAGTGCAAGGGGTGTTTATCATGTCTGTTATATAATAACCGATGTGATAAACCATTTCTATGGCCTTTATCATGTCGGTTATTACATAACCGATGTGATAAACCCCGGGGGGGGGGGGGGGTTATCACGTCGTTTATTATATAACCGACCTGATAAAAAAAAATGCATAGGATGTTTATGACGTCATTTATTTAATAACCGACGTGATAAAACCCTGGTAAATGGATTATCACGTCGGTTATATCATAACCGATGTGAGAAACTAGTCCGGGGGGGGGGGGGGGTTATCATGTCGGTTATTAAATAACTAACCTGATAAAACATTCCACAATTGTATATCATGTTGTTTATTTAAATAACCGATGTGATAAACACTTCCCCATTCTTTTATCAGGTCGGTTATAAAATAACCGACGTGTAAGACCTATTTTTTGTAAATGGAATGCAGTCCTCTGATCTCCCTAGAAACAACCAGAATCCAAATCAAGATTTCGTACCACAAAAACATAATTAGTCCAAAACAAGAACCACAGAAAAATTAAGCATTTACATTGATAACATTTAAAACATACCCCACTGAACAGCCCCCACCACCCTCTGAACAGCCCCCCTCACCCCACTGGATAGCCCCCACCACACCCTCGGACTACCCCAACCCCTGGACAGCCCCAAACACCCTGGGAAAACCCCCCCACCCTCATGTATACCCCCACACACCCTGGACCTCACTCTCACACCGCTGGACATCCCTCCCACCTCACCCCACTGGAAAGCCCCCATCACACCCCTGGACTGCCCCTCTACCCCCTGCACATCCACAAATACCCCATGGACACCCCCCTCATGTATACCCCCACCCCCTGGACAACACTCCCACAACCTTGGAAAACCCTCCCACACCCCTGAAACAGACCAAAAAGTTACAAAAAATAACCAGAACCCCCTCACCCCACCGGACTGCCCCCACCACACCCTTGACACCCCCCACACCTCTGAACACCACCACCACCCCTGGACTTCCCCCCACCTTTCTGTGTACCCCCACCCGCTAGATACCACACCCACACCCCTGGGCAGCCCTCACACACCCTTGAAATAGACCAAAATGTTACAAAACCAAGACAAGAATCCCCCTCAACCCACTAGACATCCCCCACCCCACCGCACCCCTGGACACCCCACCACACCCCTGAACACCCCACCACACCCCACCCCTTGGAGAACCTCCAACACCCCTTATAAAACCCCCACCCCTAGACTTCCCCACCACCCCCTGGACACCCCCCACACCCATGGACTTCCCCCACCCTCCTGGACAACCACTGGACACCCCCACCCTCCTCGAAACCCCCTCAGGGGGAACACCGCTGAAAGGTACTCATCACTCCCACATGCGAAGGTTGAGCTCTCAGAATGTTTTTCATGTTGGAGTGATGAATACCTTCCATCTATGTTTAGCCTCACGAAGGACATAGGCGCCTCCTCTCCCACCCCCTAGACTCCCCCCCCAACCCACTAGACAGCCCTCCCACACCCCTGGAAACCCCCCTCACCCCACAGGACACCCCCACACCCATGTACATCCCCTGGACAACCTCCCATTCCCCTGGATAGCCCTTCCACCCACCTGGAAATGATCCAACCAATAGAATTCCCCTCCCCCCACTCCCATGGACACCCAGGACCCCCCCCCCCCCCCAACTGAACACCCCCCACACCCTTGGAACCCCTCCCCCCAAGACCAGAATCCATACCAGAAAAACCATCATAAGTAGACCAAAATAAGAAGAAAAGAAAATTAAACATTCACATATATATCATTCAAAAGATACATTGTCTTCATAAAAAAACTAAATCCAACCTAAACAACTACCGAATAAAAAATTTCAATGACAATATTCAAAATTACATTTTACACTACAAACAACTAATATTCAATCAAAACTGTTAAATAATCTGGCCACTCCACTTGTAAGTGATTAATGTCTTTAGCAGTATAGGGTTGATGGAAATCAAATAGCTACAAATGAAAATGATAGTAGTTAACGTGTATAATGAATAAATCAAATTGAAATATTATGGAAAATTTTAAAAGGAAATCTTACCTGGTCAAAGTTCCCAAATGTCCTAGTTGTTATTATTTCATATATAAATCATATCATATTATATCTTCATTCGAAGACGCCTTTTTTTTCATGAAAGTTCTGTTTTAATGAGTGTAAATTGAATATATTATTTTTATGTAATAAATCAAAATGTACAAATTATAAATGGATATTTATCTTTGCATTAAATATTTGATCTTTGCACTCCTTTTCTTTGTGTTTTTACGAATGTAGACCCACCCCTGTTAGAAAATAATATGAATGGGGTAAATTTAAAAATCATTATAATATATAAAACTATTGAGAAATTAAAACTTACTTTTCCAATATATTCATAAAACATTCCAGCACATCATCATGGACAGAGAATATCAAATAAAGTGTTTTCTCCCTTGGAAAAAACCCCATAACATCCAATGATCACTGATAAAAGAAAACATAAGGTTAGTGGTTTTTAATGTTAAAAGTTAATGAAGTCTTTAAGAGATATGTGTTTCATACCTCTCACAAAAAGGCATCATCCAACATTGTGTGACTATATTCTGTTCAATTCATACAGAAATATAATGAATTCATTGTTCCTAATCCAATGCACATGCTTCAGGAGAAATAAATTGCGGGTCCATGAATCCATATACATCTGTCAGCTCATTCCACTCACAAATGTTATTAAGATACTTAATACAAAGAAGACATAAGTATACATTTTTAATAAAAATAACATAGGAAAAAGGGGTTAAGACTTACAAGGAAAATATTTGCACCACGTTGATGCCCAACTTATCTCCAGCATCAAGATCCATGATATCAGTTTTCGTAATCCCTACAGTTATTTCACATCCACAAACACGAGCTTCCATTGGAAAGTCATAATGACCCGCCAACAAATTTGAATATCTTGACAATCTGTCAAGACTACTAGAATCTGTATCTGACGTCATTGTCATTTGTCTTTGTTGTTGTCTATACAGTATTTTGTTACCTTTGAAGTATTCCTATAAAAATAATTAGAAAAATATATTAGTTTTCAAATGATAAAATAACATTAATAAAAAAATAAAATAAAAGATATTACATGCATACCTCTATGGTAATGAGTCGAAGAAGTCTGGATGGCCAAATTAAAAAATGGTCGATACTATGTCCAACTATCATAACCTCATCTGTAGGTAATGGTACTTGAGATGATCTATCTATAATATCCTATACAATGACCCTCTGATTCTATACCTCTAATTTTTTATGATGAATTGTATCTCTCATACAATATACCAACCCATATGTAACTATATGATGTTGAGGATCATCAACATACTACTCAAAATAAGTATGAAGTTGTGGAGGAGGATTATGATAAAAAATGGGTTCCTCAGGCTAAGGTGGGGGAGTGGGATCTACTGGAGGAGTTGGAGGATAAATAATGGGGTCTTCAGGGGGAGGTGGAGGTGTGGGAGCGACAGTCTGAAATTGTCTTTGCATGTTTGCAAACATAGACTGTACCGATGCTCTAATCTTTTCCTCCATCATCACATTAATATTTTGATCTTCAGCCTCCAAGGATTATATATTTTTTATAAACACCCTCAATGTTAGAAGTTGAAGAACATGGGAACACATTTCTTACTGATACACCTGCCGGATATCCTCTTACACGACCAGGATGTTTGGGATTTCCCAATGCTACAGATAAAATATCTTTCCTCCCAGTACCTGTAAATACCCCCTATGAGCTCTTCTCCTCAAGAGAGTCCTGTATTAATTAATTGAACATTTCTGTAATGATTGAAATTATATGAAGAAAATATTTAACTTAAATAAATAAAATAGATATCTTACAATCCTCTCAGCTATGATTCTCGATTCTTCCGATATATATTTCCCTTTTTTTCCCATCCATGCTCTCTTCCATTATTCATATCTAGATAGAGGGGATGGAGGGGCCACCTCTCTAGAGCTTGAAGTCTCATCTCTTAGTTGTTGAAATTTTTCCGCCATCATTTGTTCTTCCAAAAATGCATACCCTCCTCGAGATAAACTTGGAGGGTATACATTTTTAGATTGGATCTCCTGATGAGCTCTCCTTGTTTTCTGTAAATTAAGAGTAAACAATCATTAAAAAACATTTTTAAGATAGTTTATATAAGAAATATTATAAAAGTTTAAATTTCCCTCACAAAAAATGACTCTTTTCTTCTTCTTTCAACAAATTGTCTCTATCTGTCTTCATCTATAAAAGTATATATACGACATGGATTATCATGACTCCTATGACCAAAAATTAAATCATGGATTGTCATGACTCCTCTAGTGTCAGGAATATCAAATGTCATCTGATGAATAAGAGTTTAAACATATTGTATATAATAGAAACATTTAAAGAATAGTCAAACAATAGAAAAGGATATTTCCAAAATCGTCTCCCACAACATAGATATTATTTCCTTATCCACACTTCTCCAGTCATCATAAAAAATGCATATTTTTCTCTTACCCTGAGTTAATAAAATAAACATTAAATCTTTTTCATTTAGACCTCTAGGAATATCATCATCATCAAACTAAATGGGTTAGAATATATGATTCTATCTTCTTCATATGTTCAGCAGTAAATGATTTGAATTTCAATCCATGAATCCCATTTCCATCATTATTAACTCGTTCATGGAGAGATGGTGGCAAACCTATGTGTTGCCCGCAGCCATGTATCTCGTACCAAACTCTGCGACCTCCTCATAAATATATTTTTCAATAAAGGAGGCTTTAGGTGGATATGGATTATAAAAATACCTATTCAATATTTTCATATACCTTTCAAAAGGATACATCCAACTAAGATATATAGGTCCACAAAACTTTATTTCTCGAACCAGATGAATCATTAAATGCACCCTTATATCAAAAAAATATGGTGAAAAATAAATTTCCAATTCACAAAGTATAAAAATTTCATCTTTTCCAAAATGTTCAAAGCATTCACATTAATCCCCTTATTACAAATTGAATTGTAAAAATAAAAATCTTTATTATAGTCTTTCTGACGTGGATGGGAAATATTCCATGCAATATAACTGGTAGAATTTGTTACATAATGACGTAAAAATCATATGATTTCATACCTATCAACATCAATTCATTCAAGGAGACAAAATTTTGTACATTTGAAGAATAACCTTGAGGAACTTTGATTTCATGAATACACTGAGAAAAGCCAATTTTCTCCCTCTTCGATAATGTATGACAAGCCAGGGGATGAAATGTTCATCTTCCTTTAGGAGTGGGACCTAAAGCCAAATGTAGTCCTATTGATAGTAAGTCTAATCTTTCTTTTAACCAATCTTTTGTCTTTCCTTTAATATATTAAAATGATCCAATCAAACAATCAAAGATATTTCTCTCCATGTGCATGACATCAATATTATGTTTAACTTCATGATATCTGCAATATGTTAGCTTAGAAAATATTGACCTTTTTTCCCAATATGTCTATCATTACCATATTTTTGTGTCTTTCCCAATGTCACATCATGGTTTTTCACCCTCTCAAAATACAGTTTATGGGATAATGGTTTCGGATCATTATCAAATTCTTGTGAGCCATTGAATGCCTTTTTTAGTCTTTTATAAGGGTGATCCATAGGCAAACAATTTCGATGACCCATGTACACTTTTTTCCTCCCATGACGCAATTGACAATATGACATATGTTGTTTGAAAATTAGACGTGCTTTATACCCTTTAACACTGTATCTAGAAAAATTTCTATATGATGGGAAGTCATTTATAGTGAACAAATGCACTGCAAGCAGTTGAAAATATTCCATTTTATATGAATCATACACCGTAATACCATCAGCCAAAAAAAGTTTCAAATAATCAATCAATGATGAAAAGTAAACATCAATATCATTGTCAGGTTGCTTCGGACCAGAGATCAATATACTCAACATGACATATTTGCACTTCATACAAACTTCCAGAGAGAGGTTGTAAATTACAAATAAAACAGGCAATGAACTGTGTGTGCTACTGAGGGTTCGGTATGGATTCATTAAATCTCTGCACAACCCTAGTATTAGATTTCTAATTTCATTTCACAATTTAGAATACTGCTCATCAATTTTCTTCTATTGTGGGAAATCAGCTGGATGACATATTTTTCCATCACATAACCACTCTTCTTCATGCCATCTTAACCTTTTTGAATCATGTGAATTAGAAAATAAACATTTCAAATGATGAATTATAGGAAGATACCAAAATACCGTTAAAGGGATATTTGTAATCTCTACATCAGCCTGTGATTTTTCATTCACCTTATACTATGATGTCCCACATTTAGGACACTCTGACAAAAATTCATATTCCTTCCTATATATAATACAGACTTTCAGAAAGGCATGTATTTTCATGTATCCCAATCCCATCGAGCCGAATATTTTCATGGCCTTATAATGTGAATATGGAAGATCGTTATCTTTTGGAACAATTTCTTTCATCAATAGTAGTAGCTCTATAAAACTTCTATCACTCCATCCATGTTTCGCCTTTAGGTTAATCAATATTAAAACCATCGACAAAACCATAAAATCTGTACAACAAGGATATAATGGTTTTTCAGTATCACCATATAGACACACAACATTCGGTTCTATTAAAATTTGTTCTTCTGCAATATCGCGAATCATTTCATCAATGCCATCGGAGTTACCATCCTGCGAATCATCATCATCAGTGACTTTCCATCCAGTTTCACCATACCAAATCCAAGGGATGTAACTCGGATTCAAACCATGAAAAATCAGATGATCTTTTGTCTCTCTACTTTTCATCTTCTTCATATTTGAGCATTTCAGGCATGGACAGAAAAATATTTCACTACTTGGAACATTTCGTTTAGAAAATTCCAAAAAGGCATCAACACCTTCCTCATATTCATTTCTCATTCGATGTTCTGTAATCCAATTTTCACTCATTATTAACTATAACAAATATCAAAATTATACATCTTGTTAAGATATGAAAAATATATTTTTATATGAAAAAAATCATAATTTTAAAGTAATTTTTTTAAATATTAAACAAATCTATGTGGATTTTAAAAAATATTCTTGAATATGATTTTAAATAGAAAATATAGTTATATATAACAGTTTTAAATTGCATTGAATCAAATAAAACCATGGGGCTTCCAATGGTTGGTGGAAAATTGGAGAAAATGGAGTAAACATGAGAATCAAATCAAGTTTAAAATAAAAACTAAAATGGAGAAAATCACAATGTAAAGACAATAATCACGGCACAATGGGGTCAGGATAATTACGCATATTTGAAACCCAAGATCCCTCTAAACACCACCCCAACCCCCTTGGACACCCCCTAGACTCCACCACCCCCTTGGAAAGCCCCCCACCCCTCTAGACAGCCACCCAACCTCTGGGCAGCCCCCACCCCTCTAGATAGAACCCCCCACCCCTCTAGAAAGCACCCCCACCCCTCCCGGACACCACCCCCACCCCCCACCCCCTAGGACACCCCCTTCGACACCCCCGGGCCTCTAGACAACACCAACCCATTGGAAAGCCCCCACCCCTCTAGACAGCACCCCCACCCCTCCTGGACACCACCCCCACCCCCTACCCCCTTGGACACCCCTCAGACACCCCCAACCCTCTGGACAACCCCCACCCCCCGAAAAACCTCCCAAACCCTCTGGATATGAACCAAACCTTTTACATCCCATACCCACCCCCTTGGACAGCCCCCACCCCCTTCGACACCCCCACCAAATTGGACCCCCCCCACCTCCATGGACACACTGGACACCCCCAACCCTTTGGACAGCCCCCCAAACCCTCTAAACACCACCCTGACCCCTATGGATAGCCCCCACCCCTGGACAGCCCCCACCCCTTTAGACATCACCCACACCCCCTACCCCCTTGGACACCCCCTGGACACCCCAACCCTCTGGATAACCCCCCACCCCCCGGAAAACCCCCCAAACCCTCTGGACAGACCCCACACCATGGACAACTCCCCCACCCACCCACCCACCCCCTTGGATAGCCTCTCACCCCCTTTGACACCACCATCCTCTGGGACCCCCCCCCCCACACACACCAATGGACTGCCCCCCCCCCCCCCCCCCCACCTCCATGGACACCCTAGACAGCCCCCAACCCTCTGAACAACCCCAACCCCCTGGACTAACACCAACCCTCTTGACATCCCCCCAGAACCATTGTATTTTGACCTCAAGCTACTAGTTTTGGAATATATAGGGATTTTAACCCCAAGCTACTAGTTTTGGTATCATGCCATTATTCAAAATGAGAACCATGAACTGTATCTTCTACTAGTCTAAAATGATCTGTTGTGCAATGAATCAAGTTTTAATAGCATATGAAGAGTTATAATAGTCCACGAAAATAAGCAAAGTAAATAGATTATGGTACTACAAATAGTGATACCCAAAATAGAAACAACCAATGATCCAAAAAAAATTCCCCCTTGAAAAACCATATATACTTATAAAATAATTCACACTGGTCCACGGAATGGGTGTATCACAATTATTTACATATAAATTGTAGTAATATAGGTTAATGAGATTATTAGTAGTCAATGACAACAAAAAACCCCATCAATGTCGGGCATCTGTGAAACAAAAACAAGCGAAATAGAGGTAGGTGAGGCTTACGTGAATATTGCGAGTCGATCTAATAGACCAGGTAATAATAAATAAGATGATGATGGAAAAATGAGGTAAGAGGGTGAGAAATAGAAGAATCTTACCTAGTTTAAACAAAAAATTTGCCAAATGTAAATATATACTATCCGGGAAAAAACGAACAAAATAAAGTCAAGGGAGGATTACCTGAGTGTTGCGAGTGGAGATGATAGATATGAAGAGAGTAAAGATGATAAACGATGATGGAAAAATGAGTTTAATGAAATGAGATCGAAGATTTAATTAGGGTTTTTTGCGAGAGGGAGACGAGTCACCGGTCTGTCGATCGAAAAATCATAAATTACAATCCACGGGGTGTGTTAAATTTTTAAATGTTTTATAACGTCAGTTATTTAATAACAAAAGTTATAAAATATTGTTATTACATTTAAAATGTCAGTTATTATAGTAACAGATGTTATAAATGTAATAGATAACGTAGTTTTTACATCACTTATTTTATAACCGATGTACAAAACAAATCAAAAACCACAGTTTTTACGTCGGTTATTTTATAACCAACGTAAAAACTGTTGGTTGTTGGTTTTTTACGTCTATTATAATATAACTGACGTGAAAAATTCAGTGGGATTTGTTTTTACATCGGTTATTTGATAACCGATGTTAAAAAGGCCTCAGATGCTACCTTTTTAATGTCAGTTATTTTATAACCGATGTAAAAAACTCGTAGATACCTCGTTTTTTACGTCAGTTATCAAATAAATGATGTTAAAAACGCCACCCATTGGTATTTTTACATGGGTTATAAAATAACAAAGGTAAAAAAATTCGCGATATTTTTGACGTCGGTTATTTTTATAACCGACGTAAATAACCATGTTTCACAGATTTTCACGTCAGTTATATATATCCGATGTAAAAAATAGTGACAATAAAAACGTTTTCTTCACTACTTAAAAACATAAAATATAATCAATATAATTTTTTAGAAATATAATATACATGGGGAAAACATTTAACATGGTAAAAAGATACATTGTTGTACACATGGGCTCTAACATCATAAACTTGTACCTCATTTTCTTCACAAAACCACCTATGATATCTATCAAGAATGGTTAATAATGAAATATAAAAAGATGATCGTAAAAAAGAAAAAATTATATATAATAGACCAAAATGATAAGGCACTTTTTACTTGATGCTTTTTGAAGAATTATATAATGTTTCATCAAGGATAAAGGACTGAATAATATAGCGCACAAATGAATATTTAGACCACACTCTAAGGATGCCAATATCATGTTATGGTTCCTCGAGAAATACGTTTTTAAAGGAGGATCAATATGTTTTTGTGTCAAAAGGGTGGTTATAGAATTATATATCTTAATAAGTCTTTCAATGTAACCATTTCTGATACATGTTAATGGATTGGATACTAATTTGGAATATATCACAAGTTCATCCTCAATTATATAATAGAACCGTATGTATTTCTAAGAAAAAAAATGAAATTTTATAAATTTTATAATTAAAAAGAGGTTCTATATAAGATTCAAGAAATTAAGAGTCTTAAAAAGATCAATATATGATTAATTGATAAGAAACGTCCTCTATCGTAGAGGTATCTCAATCCAATCAAATGAATTTTTATTTTCACGTTGAAATCACCGTCATTCTAGAAATGAACCAAAAATCCATTATTAGATGTAGATGGAATTCATTGATTATTTAATAGTATATCATATCTATGAATTATTATAAGATAAAATAGGTGGATCATGATGAAAAATGATGAATGGAGTATATTTTTTCACATACCTGTAATATTTATTAGCAATATACATTGATTCAATAGAATGAGGATTTTATTGAGATGAATTTTCCATGGATGGAAAGAAGAGTATTAAATTTTTGGATATATTCTATATAATGAGTAATGGGTTATGAAATACTATAATGGACACTATGTAAAATTTCATATCATTAATTTCATGCATACATGGTTTTGTTGTAGTGTTTGAAAAACAATTATCCAATTGTATACCAATACCATGCTTTTGGAAAATCCCCATGGTCTTGTTGAATATTGTGTTAAATTTTGTGTGAAAAGTGTTGTTGGCTAGCGAATTTAGCCAAATGAATTTCTAGGTGAGGCCCCATGGTTTCTAAACCCTTTCACCTTAATCATGTTCTACCACATGCATCACTACCTTTAGTTTCATAGTTCCCGTGAAAACCCACATGGTTTAGTATACCCATATTAAAATAGTCCACCATCAAAAGGAATCCAAAATACTCTCAATCTATTCAAAAACCTTTGAAACATATGACTAAAAATTCATAGAACACTAACATATGATTAGATGATATAAATAACTCAAAAAATTATAAACACAATTATGTTCCTTACAAATTATTTTGAACAACCCTAAACCATGATATTCCACACATGTTTTAGATATGTTCATGACTTTCTAATATGTTTTTACCTTTTCTCACAATGTTTTTTATATAGGTAACTATCGTTTAACTAATTAATTTATATTATATGTACAAATATTAGGTGAACGTAGTTATAAAAATTTGATTTTTTGAAACTATATCTATACTAAATTAAAATCATTTGAGTTTATTAATATGATAATAACATGTTATAAGTGAAAAAATTTTACTTTATAGAAAAATATTTTTGTCGAAAAATGATTTCTCACTGTTATTTGTCGGTAACATTATTTATTATTTATGAAATATTTAATGTGTATTTTAATATATATATATATATATATATTTTTATAATATCATTTTGATTATATCAATTTCATTAAAAAATTAAAATTTCATAATATTAATTAATTAAGTCTTTTAGAAAACTATTTAACCATTATTAGGCTAATTAACACATTTCATACTAATTTTATATTTTTGAATAAAATATATATATAACATTTTATATAATATTTTCATGGAGAACAGAAATATAAAATATTTTTTTTGTATTAAATTTTGATAATTAATATTTTTTTTTATATTCCTATAAAAATAGTTATTACTATGAAATATTGCTTGATTTTAGAAAATGAAAAACATGTTTTTTTTAAATTTGACATAGTATTTGTTTACCATATTAAAATAGTTATTAGATAAATAATTATTAGATAAAATAGTTTCTTATTACTTCATGTAATTTTGTTATTATAAATTTTATTGTTTTAGAAAAACCAATATTTCCACAATCTATCAAAAATATTATTATTTTGTTAAAATAACCAAACTCAACTTAGGGATGTTTTGATAAAATTTATTACAAACTGGATATAATTTTATAAAATTTATAATCAAATATATCTGTATTTTTCTATTAATTAAAATATTTATTTTATAAATAAAACAACATTTTTTGAAAAATAGAACTTTTAAAAATATGGTGTTCATAATATTTTTTCCTATCAATTTCAAATGTATGGTTTATTCATAAATTAATTCATATATCAAAATATTTTAATGTCTTAGATTAAAATTAAATGGATAAAATATTCATTACTCAATTGAATAGTTCATTAAATATAATTAATACTTTTATATTAAATACACGTTAATAATTTCAAAAAAATTATTACATTTATTCTATCATTTATTTTCTACTAATCTGTTGATATTGAACTATAAAAATAACTTTTATATATACAAAAAACATCTTTAAATAATAATATATCAATAAATAAAATGTAAATTTATATATTAAATTTTTTTTATATAATATTTTTATTTAATTGTGAATTATATTATATTAAATTTTTCAATTAAAAATACCTAAAATTAGTATTGTTATAGGATATATAACCAATGACCACAATTCCAGTGACCATTTGTTTAATGTCTAGATTTCAAACATATATATAGTCATAGAAATTTATATATCGATTCAACTATATCTTTTCAAGAAATAGTTCTTATTTTCTATATTTTCCGTAATACATTCTCATTTTATGGTTCCCTAACTTATTATATTGTTTTTTTCTATTAGTGATCCACAATGTTGAAAATGATCCATGATATTTATTTTCCATAATGATGTTATTGTTTTTTTATCTATTATCCCGTTTTGATTGTGTTTCTTAAAAACGATTAAGTAGTCTAGAACCTCAGATAAATTTAAATATAAATCAACATAATAATATTCACATATTTTATGTTATAAATTGATGTTCACAATAAAAAAATTGTTTAATTTTTAAATAAAAATGGAAAATGTTTTCTTATATTTAATTTATTTCTCTGTATTATAATGTCTTATTTAAAAGATTAATTTTAGAAATTAAACAATAAATATTTGATAAAAATATATTAATTTTTTTAATTAACTATTTAAAAATTATATCACTTCTAATTTTAGTTAATTGTTTTTTAAAAAATTAATAAATCAATTAATATTGAAAAATATTGTTCTTATTACAAAATATATTTTCATCTAAAACATTTACAAAGTCCCATTTGATTAAAAATGGTTTCCAGGAATAATATGCCCATTTATTTTATATTTTATTTCAGTATGGTCATTGGAACAAATTTAATATAATAATAAGTAATAAAAGATGATGTTTTACATAAAAATTATTTTTCATGTGAAAAATATTATTTTATACCATTTTTTAGCAAATAAATTAACATAAAATTTTGTACTTATTCATAATGAATTGAATAAAATGGATTCTATTTTATATAAAATTAATTAATATCAGTTATTATGTTCAAAATAATTTGTTTCCTATAATGTGTATTAAATATTGAAAAAACATTGTATCAGAGTTCAAACACAGTTTACTAGTGACTAAAATTAATTTATAAGGGTTAAAATAACATAGAATAAATTAAAAATGTTGTTGTAATATCCATATTTTTAACTGATATCTTTTAACATTCTAAAATTATCTATTTTGGAAGTATATATCATTCCTAAATCATTAATATATTTTAATATTTTTAAAATTTCCATGTTTTACCTCTCCCTCACTTATATATTGGTAGACCATCTCCACACCTATTTACATATAAACTGACTTTTTCTATGAAAATTACAACCCAAATACCTTCATTAAACCCCTTTACACATCCTAGACACGATAGATAGATCTAAAAATGTAAAAAATGTTTAGGGATAATTCAAAATTATTTTGTGGATAAAAGATATAGTTCTTAACTGAGAATTTTTTTATTTCATATTCCACCACCTTCAAATATTATTAATAAAAGATAAAATAATTATACCATTATATTTAATAGATTGATATATTTTTATATAAATGGAATAACATATATTATATTCCTCTTCTATCAAATGGGAAATAAATCCAATGTTCATGTCTCTAATAGAATATAACATTGAAAATCGATGTAATTAATTTTCTAACACCACCTCTAAAAAATGGTTATAATGTGTGACTTAATATATAAAAGATATTTTTAAAATATATATCAAAATATAGTGATAATTTATCTTCTACCTTCTTACCTTTCCATCAATTGAAAAATGATATCATTTTTCATGTGTACATATGGATTACCACTACCACGAATCATTTTGATTAATTTTCCATGATATGAAAATCAATTATAAGTATATGTGTATTTAAAAAAATAACATATTTATCATATACTAATAATTTTAGAAATATATAATAACACATACATTATTATCATCTTTACAATTAAAATGTTAAATGTTTTTCATGTGTACTTATAACCTACCATCTCAAGGATTGAAACATAATTCATATTTAATAGTCATAATTGATGGTTGGTTACAAAATTATAACTCATCTATAAAATTTTTACATATTTCATGATTATTATTCTATAGATGTTATGATAATGATTTCCTTCATAAAAGACCACTTACAAAATTCATAATAGTCATATGAGTTGAGTATTTTCCAAACAACTCACATGAACATAGACGATTATGTAGGTTTATATAAAATTGTAATACAAAATAAAATGAATATAAAAATTAAAAATAATCTTCAAAAACAAACTAATTTACATAATTTCCAAATTCAAGAATATGAATAATTTTTGTGATGATCCAGATTGGAGGTAATAGATAATTTACCTTAAAACATCATTTTAAACATTTTAATGAATTGTTTTATAATTATTTTTTATCCCATTAAATATTATTAAAAATATTTTATTGGTCAATTTATATGTATATGAATGATATATAGTTTAACTTTTAGTTAAATTTTATATTTCGTTCAAATTTCATTAAAACAAATCAGATTAAGTATTTTATATAGAAGGTTTTGACAAAAAAGACAATGCACATGTTATATTTTAATTTATATTGTTGTAATGGTTTTCACACCATCATAAATAATATTTAGTGATTAATTTAATTTATATTATTTTATTTTTTATTCAATTAAAACTCAAATTTCCCTTTCATCCATGTAAAAAAGTGGTTCTTTATTATTATGGTATTTGAAAATTGAGAAATGTTTTCTTATAGGATAAAAGAATTATTTTACGAACTGATATATTTCATATATTATGATTCTGTTATGGTACACGATCTTTGATTTCTATTATGTTGGATCCTAATATCACTCATGATAATCTGTGAGCCTAATATAGCACATAATGATGGGTGAATCTGATATTGCACAGTAATCCATTGAGATAAGGGATGGTGTTAACAAGTTATGTTTCACTGATGATATTATTGCAATATACTGGTAGGATATTCTATTTTTAAGAATGTTTGTAAAAGAATTTTAAATATCATTTCATAAGTTATATAATTTCTTTTTCAATTATCTTTATGAGTTTTATGGATTTCTTATAATTTCACAAGTGAAGATAATAAACTTTTGTATAAATAGATGTTTATACAATGTCCTAATGGTGAAATGTATAACATTGTGAAGAAAATTTCATGATTTTATCATTATATAAATAAAAATATGTTTTGATTTATTTTTCCTTTACGATTTGAAATATATTTTTTTATAAAAATCATTGGGAAATAAATTTGATTTATTGGATAAGAAACATTTTATGTTCAGACCAATTTATGTTTTAATAAAAGTACAATTTTTTGTTAATTCTTATAATAACTAGTTTTATTCATTCTTTTTATAATTTTTTAAATATGTTATTTTATCAAATAACAAGTTTTAAAATGATATTAATAATATTTTATGGATTTTTATGGTGAATTGTGTTTAGAACAATAAATTCGAGAAGATTGATCATTAAGTAAAAAAATGAATATTTTTAAAATATATATTGCTTGAAATATGGATTCTCAGTAGAAGTGAGAAATTTATAATATACGGGTATTTTATTTTAAGTATTGATAAATAATTCTATATAAATATAAACCAAAAATATCTCAAATAATTTGGAAAAATTATTTTCATACTAAAGAATCAATATTACAAATTATCTAAGGACTTGTTCTTATTGTTGTATCAATGGAATGGTTTAGATAATTTATTAGGATAGGATTGTGCCTATAAATATAATAAAGTGATTCTAATTTATTGTAATACTAATATAATATTTGAGGATTTATATGATTATACATATAAGATATTTATATTCAAGTTGGGTTTCTATATAATTAAAGCATAATATGAAGTATGAAGGCTCTGAGAGGAAAATATCCACCCTGATCAGTAACCTATAATATATGGAGTTAGAACAGAGCAATTTTTTTATGATTGTTGATTTGAAATATGAAATCAATTGATTAATTTACATTATATAAAGAAATCAAATATTCTATATTGTAACATATCAATCAGGGAGCATTTTATAAGACAAAACCCTCCAAAAATAAGTGGATACTCTAACTCATAGATAGATGAGGGAATGAATAAGGCTCTATAAAAGATATATTATGTAATGGGTCATTTAGGAAATTCAACGGAAATTCATTGTATTTATCATTTTCATGGTTATGAAAATCAATTTTTCTTAATGGTTACGAATAATAAAGAATGAGGAAATATTGATTTAATAGAGTGGGAACAATTTAAGAATTATTTTATTGATAATTATTTTCATATATTTTTTAATATTGGATGGAAAATGAAATAATATAATTAAACCATATGCTGGAAAATATAGTAGTTAGTTATGAAGGAATCCTAACTTAATTAAAAATGTATGTGAATTTTTTTTAGGATCTTGATTGTAAAATTTATCAGTTTTACTTGTAATTAAGCCAAGTATATTAATTATTTTTTTAATCTCATGAATTTAAAATTTATGAGTAACTTTTCTAATGTTCTATAATGTTGGTTTCTTTTAATTTTTAGGTGTTTTACAACAAAAAGATGAAAGGAATTCCAATAGGTATAAAAATATAAAGAATCCATAAAAAACATATGAATGTCAAAAAAAATAAGTTTTCATTTAATGATAGTTGTTTTAAAAAAACTTTCCCTTGTGAAAATCATGTGAATTATAGAAATTACTTCTATTATGGTATGATTGGGATCATGGATCATGATTACAACAAAATTTTTTTTTGGATATTGTAATCCAAATTTTGATAAATAGGAATCAAAGTGTTTTAAATGAATTTATATGTCTCTTTATGTACATTAATGTCAAAATAAGATCATGTATGAATGAAATAAACTAGACTAAAACAAGTGGGAGTGATGAAATCCATTTACACTACTCTAATAAAAACTATTCATTCAAATTAATTTTATAGGTACATTACATATTAATTAATATTAATCAAATAACTTTTTTAATTCTTGTTTAACACCATATTTTAATTTTGACAACATTTCTTATACTGTTGAAATTTTTACCCATCAAATGATGTTATGATTTTTTCTAAATACAAAATGTTGTTGTTTTATGTCATCATAAATTTATAATATTCATTCTTTTATTTTATGCGAAGGGGTTTTCTTTAAAAATCATATATTTATAAACTTTATAAAATTTTCAACTATTATAAGTATGGATTGGCTTAATGTTTAAAATGTTTTCATGGACAGCTGACAAAAAGATTATATTTTTAAAAATAGGTTTATAATTTTATATAATAAAAATTTCATAATCATTTTACCATATTATGAAATGAATATAAATATTTTGAAATTAAAATTACATTTAGCATCCTCATGTTGTTTAAAATAGGGAAACTGTTCATATTAATTATTTTATAGATGAAAAGGAATATCTATATTTTTTCTAATGATTTTCATAAAATGATAAATGCTCGGGAAATTGATTTTTTTGTTAACAATGTACCTAATCCTAATCCAATTTCTAGATTACCTTATCAAATTCAAATATAAGATACTTTGAAAATGTAAAACATGTCAAACTAGTCACATGATAAATGGTCCATTTTTCCTTGCACATCACCACTTGTTGCACCATTTGTTAATGATAAAAGAGGATTAATTAATATTTTTTCCTTGATATTAATTCATTGAATAAAATCAATATTATGAATGGATATATGATTCCTTATATCGATAAATCATTTGATTAGATCTGTGGAGTAAACTATTTTCAATGTATGATCTTAGATTTAGGTACCATATACTGAAGGTGGAGTATGATTAAAAACTATCTACATTATTTCATTCTAGGTTTGGACATTATATGTTTTTCTAAATTGCTATTGGGTTGATGAGTAATCTTGTTGTATTCAAGGATCATATGAATAATGTTTCCATTAATATTTTTAATTTTTTTTCTATATTTATCCATGATATATTTAATTATTTAAAATTTTATCAGGATCATGAAAAAAATCTATTTATTACTTCTATTACTTGAATGAAATTTATTTGAATAAAAAAATTTAAAGTTGATTTTTTGTTACAAAATAATTAATTCCATGGAAATATCATATATAAAGATGACATAACATTTAATATCTCAAAAAATTGAAGTGAGATTCTTTTTATTAATGTAGTTTTATATTTTTTCTAATGTTTAGTTGAAATAATTAAATGGTTATTCATCTAACTAACCATGCTAACAACAAATGGAGTTATTTTCATAATGTGAAAAAAATATAGGGAACATTTCTAGAAACTAAAAATAATATTAGTTAATGCTCTAGCTTTTGACCTTCAATCTATAAATGGTCACATTTATATGTATATTGTCACATTATTGATGTCGCTATGTTGTTTTTTAATGAAAAGTGATTAGGTGATTGATTATTCATCACATCAATAAACTCCCCATGAGAAAAATTATATTACACATGTCTTTTAATTAAAGGGTGTAGTGGTTTCTTTAATAATTGTGAAACAGCATTTACATAGAGTAAATTGTGAAATATATATTTATCATAAATGTATAGAGTATATATTTTCTCAACAATATATGAAAAATATTAATTTAAATGATTTAATTAATACAATATTATGACTTCAAGAGTACTCACTATCTAGAAAATGAAAATAGTATAGCTGACTCTTTAATTACGAATGATATATCTTCATTACCAAATATATTTCTTAGTCAAGATCATTAGAATAATGATTTGATGTGTTTTTCGTACAAATTAATACTGTAGAAAAAAATATATTTTTTATTTTTTCTAAAGTCATATTTATTAGATAGAAGTGATAATTATTATATGGAAAAAATGGAGTTACAAGAAAATGTATAATTGGTTATGAATGGTATGATTTTTACATTAGTTAAGAAAAATAAGATTTCTGATATTTAAGAAAATTTTATCTCTTTATTTTTTCCATGAATTAAATATTTATAAAATGATTGGGGAACATAGTTCTCTATTAAATGTTCATCATGTATGGAAGAAATATATCATGTTCATTGAGAACATTTCTTGTTAGAAGGAATGAAGAATGTTCATTATACATTTAATATGAAATGATTAAATTTTAAATAGGTTTAATCCAATTGAAAATTATTGAAGTATATTGTTAAAATTATTTCCAATAAATAACATATGTGGGAAAAGATAGCATTAGATTTTGTGATTGAATTACCATATACATCTTGAGGTTATTAGTCACCCAAATCCCATCATCACGTCATCTATAATTTCCTTATAAGAATTCATAAGATATTTGGTACTAAATTGGCTTCAATTACAACAGTTCATCCCCAATTGGATAGACAGTCTATGGGAAGGATTCAAACAATCTAGTATATTCATTATTAATTATAAATGTATAATCAGTTATTTTGGGATTAATATCATACATCGGTTATAATTACCTATAATGAAATTTTTCATGAAAATATAATGATGGAACCTTTGGAATCATTTTATATAATGTGTTGACAAACATAGACTTATTGATATGTAGTTATGGTAATAATGTTTTTGGGATCATAATTTTTATAATAAATGGATAATAAGGTTTAAATTAATCAATATAATTTGAGGACGACTCATAGTACCTTGATAATTTCTCCAGATATATAGAGGAAACATATTTTATTCAAGGTAGGTCATCATTTTATCATATAGTATATTAAAAGGTTATTTGTTTAAGGTTTCAAAAAAAGGGAATACATGATATGGTTCCATGGACTATATAAAATTATAGAGAATATTGGATCAGTTTCTTACTAATTTTTCTTCCATATATGATTATCTTAGGTAAATGACATATAACAAGTTTCACTATTAAGAGGATAATTATTATATGAAATCAAATATTTATATCTCATAAATAGTTTAGTTGCAAGTGAATATATTATATAAAGAATATTCAATTCATATTATTGAATTTAGTGATAATCATTAAAGTAATATATTGATTTATCGGTTTATGGTTTTTATGACCAAAACATGGTCCCCATGATAAAAAATATTTTCATCTTTTTAATGTTGTCCATCATGGGTTTTCATTCATATAATCCTTATAAAAAATATTCTTTTATTAATAGCGGAACATATGGTTCTTATATTCTAGGTCGGAACTCCACTATCCCCTAATGTGGGACTATATAATATATTTCAAGTTGCAAAATTGGTATTGTAATGTCATGAAATTATACTTCAAGGCATAATGGCCCTGAAACAAATTCCTTTGGCACCTAGAGTAACGTACAGAGCTAACTACCAAACAAATGGTGCCCTGGTCTAGAATGTAATATAGCCTAAATTGTGCCTCCCCATATGCCATAGCTTATTGAATGTCTATAAGGGTGTAATAGTGGTATGGTGGGGAGAGTATACACATGATTCTAAAATATCATATTGGTTTAAAAAATGAATAAAAAAAAATAGCGAAATAATTGGTAATAAATGAGATGTGGTGGGATAATATAAAATATTGGAAAATGTGGACAATGTCAAATAAAACTACACATGGATATCCATGTTACGATAAAAATCTAATATAGGAAACATAAAACATGTATATATGATACCATATATATATATGGATAAAAAGAATAAAAAACCACATGCATGATCTAAATGAGAATCTTGAGTACTTACAATGTCATGTCCTCAAATGATCCAAATGTATAACGCACATTTCATGAAATGATCTATCATCTTATGAACATGAGTTATTATCAGGTACCATAGTGTAATTTAAACCATAAAATTTTGTAATATATAATTATAAGGCTACCACCAATGGCGTCTAATGCTGTGCAAGCATGTAATTTAAAATATAATAGTGTAAATATAACCTAAAGAACAATTAAATAAATAAAATTAAATAGTTCAGCAGAGCTTCCTCGAGAAAACAATTCTAACCGTAAATAATTCAGCATATAGGAGAATATCCTGAACTATATTCATCTTAAATTGAAATAATATATGTGAAAATACATTTATATGTTTATATATATATATATATTGATTTTTTGGTGGTTCCACATTCGAACATAACCAGATCATCACAAAAGATCAATACAAACATGGAAAACACCCAGGCATGATCTATGACATGGAGGATGAATTCATGAATTATATAAACTATAAGCCTATAGATATTTAAAAAATATGAATTATGATTCATATGTAAAATGAATCATGCGACTTTCCAAAGAGAATAATAATATGTAATAGTGTTTTTTACACTAGGAGAACTATAATCACAATAAAAAATTATGACTAATACCATACAGAACCTTTAAATAAAAACCCCAATGCCCACTCTTTGTATAGATTAATTACACACCCCAATAATTCAATCTCTAGTACACCCCATTGGGAACCACATACCACCCATGGAATAGTAATTAATCATTTACCATTGATCCCATAAAAAATAATCCACTATGGTTCCAAGTATCACCCTTGTAGATAATAATCAATATTATTCAATGTTCCTATTCACAGTCTTCCTACATTGTAATTCCTGTATCTTAGAAGGAAAATACATACTACTCAACATAATATTAATTCCAATGAATTAATTCATGGAAGCTAAGTAACAATCTATGAGAAAGTTAAATCATGTAACATATAAACCCACCATTAGTGTTTAGTATAAAGGAAATCTAAGAATCTATCATGGTAAATTTTATCATTAAAATATTATGAGCATGTCAAAGTAATTTCCTTAAAATTAACATATGTTTCTTTCATGGTATAAAATAGTTCATTTAATATTTTATTTTTAATTACAAGATCACATATTCATAAGCATTCAACAAAAAATTCAATAATAAAAAGAAGGAAATTCCCATTATTCATTTCAATTATAATAGAAATGGCCCTGTACATGATAATATAATTCATCACTTAATACAACAATATATAATTTCCCAAAAAAAGGAAAATATCACTATTCAATCAATTGGTTTTATTTGAAATAGGGGAAGGAACTGTCAGATTATCTTAATATTATATACTAAAATTATAACCTACAAGAAGGATCATTTATCACATTCAATATAAAAAAAATAAGACTCATATTGATTTACATAGCAAGGATGTGAAGAGACAACCATTTGGGTAATTTAATTATGTACATAAGAATATTATTATTTATTAAAATAAAATAACCTCAAGTGATTGGTTCTGATTGAGTTGAACAATCTATAATGGTTCAATTATTAAATTAATGCATATATAATATATGATACTAGGTCTTACATATATAATTTAACGTCTTAATGGAAATTAACATAGAATCTGGGTGCAAAATCATGGAGTAAATTATAAAGTAGTATTAATTTTGGGAAAGATATATATACCCCCTACATTTTTAAAAGGATTGTCCAAACATCAAATATTTGGTATTAATTCATGTTTTTTCAATAGAAATCAATGAATAGGAAAAAAAAAAGAAAATATTCTGAATTACCATGCATTACAATAACTCTATAGAGAAATTAGTCTGCTGAATAAATGGTCATGGGGAGTTGATAACATAATAAGGGATAGAGATCAATTGAAACTGACACCATATGTAATATATATTTCCATATATATAAGGGTGGGAGGAGGAACTCCACAGAACGAGGAGAAGTGTTATATATGAGGGAGTGTGGAGAATACAAATGAATTGAAATGGTGAAGTAGAAACTAGTAATTTTACTCCCATTAATGAGGCTCATTTTTTGGAATTACATTTAGAAATCTATTAACCAAACATGCAAAGGCTACCTATGAATTTGTCTCAGATAATTTATGTTGATAGTTTGAGAAACTATAAAAAACATTAATTTTATCCTCTATGAAGAGTTCTACAATAGTAAAATGATCATGTGTCTGGATGCACACTACTAGACCAAAACGTAAAACACCCTCATCCATACTGGATAAGGATCCCCATTTTTCTATAGGGGTTTCATGGTTTCAGTAATGCATTACACTTTAGAAAAATTGTCCAAAGTGTTTTAGGAAAACTGTGTGACTCTGCGAGATTCTCCTAAAACTTATTTTTAGGTCATGATGATCTTGAAAAATGATAGAATAGCCAAGTTACTTATTGATCCATTATCCATGTATAAAAAACTACACCTTTATATATTCCAAATATCAAATTTCCATTCCAAATGATTCATTAAAGAACATCTCTTCCATTTAATGATACAATTCAAATTCAAATTCAAATAGAAATTATACATAGTCTAATACAAGGGATGTTATACCTTGAAAAATCATCATTTCCAATAATGTTTAATTAATTTTTATTATAGGATACATATGTTTAAATTTTATAGAATAATACAGAATACTCTTGATATTTTGATAATATTTCAGGATAATTTATTTTAGTGTGATATTTTAGTTCGTTAATTTCAATAATACTGAATTTTAAATTTTAATCACCTTTTTTGTCGTAGTAACAAATATATAAATTGAATGAAACTATAAATTACTGTATGTGTACTCTTCAAACATGAAAAAGTTGAAGATCTACACATGTATTTTTGAATAGATATTCTGGGTGAACTTATAGAAGTTATTGATTGAATAGGTAAGTCTGCAACTAATTTATATCTTGTTTTAAGAATAAAAATATAAACAAGTGGTTTGTATTAAAAAAATTCTTTCAATTAGAGGTAACTATCGAAAATATATTCACCTTAATATCATATATTATTTTATAATTAGATAAAAAAGTGAAAATAGTTTCCATGATTATTAGATGGATGTATAGGAATTTTATGGATTAAGGTTTCTAATTTACTAGTCTTACAGTTAAAATAGACATTTAAATAAATTGAAAAGTGAATGTGATGTATTTTTTGTGAATTATAAGCAGCATTTTCATACATACTTTTGGGTGTGAATGTGAATAATAATTTTTTCATGGGTTTTTATCGATGAATAATTATAAAAATTATAATGAAACACTTGAAATAGAATTTTTGAAGGATTCTAAATATTTTACAAAATAAATGTTACATATTTACTGTTAGGATTTAAAATGAACTATTTAATTGATTATTTTCTAACACATGTGTGAGGATACACCATACTTTCTATTAATTATTTACCATAAATATGAAATGGACAATGTGATAAATATGACATAAATTTTAGAAGAACCATAAAGATGATGGTGAATAAATCCATGTCATATCCTATGGGAAAAGATAAGAAATTCTATTAAAGTAAAAGGGTAAAAATAATTAAATATATGATTATGATGATGATTTTTATGGAGAAGATGATAACTTCATTAATGATGTGGCTAAAAAACTATTAATAAAAAAATTATTTCTAAATATTTCCTAATGTATAAAGAATCTATTCTGAAGAATAAAGTACTCTGATGTACATTATATTGAAAACTGTGCTAAATTGTTTTTTCATTAACTTTTTATAAATGAATGGGGGAATAAGATGTATATGTCATTGAATCATTCTTTAAATGGTTTATACTATTTTAATTAAAGAAAATAAACTTTTTCGAAAAACCATTAAATTATAAAAAATAATATTTGATTAGAAGATGAATCTCTACATTGAACCTAATGAAACAATAAAGTTGATGAAAGAGGAGTAATAACTTGATCATATAAAACATTTCAATGAAATGAAATGATTTTTTATTTTCAAAAACATAGATTTAAATGTTTTTAAAATTTAATAGTAGATTAAATCTAATACGAATTAATAAAATTACTTCTTAATGTTTAATAAGAAAAATGTATATTCTCATAACTTAACAAATGATAAGACAAATATGTATGTTGCTAAAATAATTAGAGATATAAAAATTGTTTATTCTAAGGATGTAACAATAGTAAAAAAGATTGTATTATATTTTATTCTTTTAAACCTGATATGAAATTTTTGCTAAATATTAAATGTTAAAAAAGTAAAGAAAAGTTTTGTTTTGGATGGTAATAAAGGTGACGAAAGATTTAAAAAAAAATTCATAGTAATCATTTAACACATAGTGATATGATTTCTAATTTTACTATTGTTAACATCCCAACCATTGTTCCACATTTTGGTGCCCGGATCCAGTTCCCCATATGACCTTGGCCACACATCCCCATATGTCGGTGGCTACTAACTAATAGTGAGTGTATAAAATATAATGTAAATAGACTATATGTTATTTATCATAGAAAATTAATAGTCGGATTCAATAAAATTAACCAAATGAGAATAGAATAACCATGAAAAATAAAAATTCTAATATTTTACAAACCTTCACATTGTGAATCCAATCCAGTAAAACAATAGCCAGAACCAAAGTATTATATATTTAATGTCATATATGTGTCAAATATCAAATAATAACCCAAATTAAATGCATTCTAAAAACTCTTGTGAAGGTCTCAACACCATGTTCGGTACATTCGTCAATGCTCCATCCTAAATACCAACTTGTTAATATATCAAAGGACCCTCTACGGTATCATTTTCTACAAATAGGTTGTCAATTTTTGAACCAATTAGATAGACTGATTAGTGTGTGAGTAAAACTCAGAAAGATACCCCCAATAGTGTATAATGAAGTATCTAGTTTGTATTAGTGTATGGAGATGTATAAATAATAATTTAAAAATTATAATGTAATACAAAATTAATATTCATTAATTAATGACATTTACCCCCAGGTTTATGGTTACACCAGAACCAATCTTACCTACATTGACATATGTTATGGTATCAACAACCATCAAAAGTGATTTCACATTTCATTACATTATGGTATTTCATTATTCATTAATTTCAGACTCCAAATAAATACATTAGGTCCTTAGAGCCGTAATCCGGAACCCCATGGGTATTTAGAGAATCATTCCCTATCCCACAACTTAATAATAAATTATAGGTCTGTATATATTACTAGAGTGCCAACAAGATCAGTGTGGAAACCTGTATGTATTTGGATTAGTAGTCCTTGAATTACACAAATTGTGTTCACAACATTCAAAAATACTACATATAATGGTTTTATATTAATTATCCATTTATCAACCATTTCAATAATATAATATTCATCCACAATCATAGAACAATTATATGACCAAATACTTGTTCCCATTATTCAACCAAAAGTCATAATCCCATTATTCAATCAATTTCAGCATTACGTGGAAAAAAATAAATAAATTCAATTCAAAATGTAATTTTATAATGTTGAAATTTAAATTTCAATATTATAATAATTTTTTTGAATTATCAATCAAACCAACTTTCTCATGATCATTTATGGATTCTCTCCAAATCTATATCCATAATTAAATGTATAATAATTCAATTCACTATAGTGGAGGGGATCTAGATTCACAACCAAGATCTATAATCCATGAAAATGATCCCTAAAAACTAGATCTAAACCCATCACCAATGGAAGAAATCATCCTTCTAAAAAAAGATAAAATTAATAGGATGGAGGGAGAAAATCAAATGATAAGAGAACACATACTAGAATAGAGTTCAAATTCACTCATCGGACTATTGATTTTTAAAGAAATAGGATTTCAGAGGCTTGGAATGTTGTCGATATCCTCCATGACTAAAGGAAATAATATTATGATAAGTTAAGTAAATTTTAAAAAACAAACATTGGTTTTTAATATATATTAATAATTTTCTAGTGTTTTAATTTCTCATGGGCCTCATTTCTTGGGTTGGGTGCAATATTTTACAAACCTTGTTCCACAATAGTGTACCTCTACATTGGGAGGTTTATGGTATTTTTAAAGTGGGATCATGGTTTGAAAACTCATGCACCAACCATACAAAACCCCTCTAAAAATTATTATACTTTAGGGAGGGTTTTCACATTGTTTGGTCAATGGATGAACAACCCGTTTTCGATCCAATGTGGGGTACATGTTTTCGTAGGGAAAACCACATGGGTTTCCCTAAGCTTGTGAAACTTCTTTATTGCCCCATAGGCTTCCAAATTTCTCCAAATTCATAAAAAACAACCATAATTTAAAACCCAAAAAATATTTTAAAAAAATAAGTGTAAAAGGGATCCTAAAAATAAGTATAATAAATATCCAGAATGGTTGGTATTATATCATCTCCCCATTGTATAATAATTCTTCCTGAACTTTTACTTTGAATAAACTCTATGATTCATTGGAAAAAAGATCATGTCACTAAACAAGCATATTTACATCGGTCTCCCACATTTCATCCCAAATATGAAAATACTCCTAGAAATTTTGGATTATAGGAATGGTATTTCCAAGGAACACATTCTAATTATGATCCATAACATGAATCAAATACTCCACAAAGGACACAACAATATCATACTCAACATCATCAACATCGATCACATAATAATGTCAAGGGAGATACTACTAATGTTTTGACAGAATAAAAAACATGATGCATAATATTATTTCTAAATGAGTGAGATAATTGGTATGCCATTGGTCTATGACCCAATATAAGTTACACCCTATGTAAGAGATGCCCAATGGAATACATTTTCTCCAACTATAGTCTGAATGGGTCTATAACATCAGTCAAAAAAAACATTCTTCCAAAATAACTATATAGCCACATGATTCCAAAGCAACTAATACTATTGCACTACCTCCATGAGACATGGTTCCAACAACTCAGACTCACCAACATTTATCTAGTATAAAGGTGATCAGAATGGCATACTATAATTTGCCTCATAAGGTTTCATCTAAATAGTCTCTAAATAAATATTTTTATAAGAGAAATTAATGAGAACTATATGCTTCTCCCAACATCACTGAATGTCTAGGAATCATTTATTCTACATTTCCTCTTTCACCTAAACAGTACGCTCTGATTTCACATCATTCGTAAGGTGACAAATAATAGTTAGAAACACCTGGATATCCAAAGCCTTATATATTACTTTCTATATGAAAGAAGTAATGAATAATTAATGGTAAAAAATATGCAATTTAAATCCATTAAAATAGACTATATCTTCAATAAACATCTCACCCAACTGATTTGTGGTAAATGTATACTCAATAGGTTAAAAAATTCATACCTTTGTTACCTAGCCTATAATCACCCAAACCATGTCATTATTTTGAAGGATCCTCGTTTTATCTACCACAATTCCAAGGTTCATGTCATCCCACTTCCATTTTAGAATGGTAAAAAGCTATAGAAAGAAACCTGGTCAATTATGGTAATCCTTCAGGTAAATGTATGTGTGGAATTATTTCAGGGAACCTAAAATATCTCTTTTCATCCCCAACCACTTATACTATTGATGTAGTTAACAGTACATTTTGGACAAACCATGTTTTATGAACGACATTGTATCATGATTATCACATGTCTAATTCTATTTCATAGTCATTTGAACATTAATGTTATTGCAGGAATAGATGACATCAATATTAACTATGGTCTAAATAGAATGTGACTCTCCACATTAAAGTATTCCCTTAAGGAAAACACTCAAAATCCCAATAATACCTCTCTTTGATCTACCATAGTTATGGGGAATTAATTGAAAATGATTTACATTTCATCTACACCTATCCCTCCAGAACTTCAACATGCCTCTTAACCAGGATGTTCATTAACTTCTACTTAGAACTACACTGAAAAACATCACGAGTCTGACTGGAAAACATTTTTTCCATTTTAAAAGTTGGTTTAAGGGTTCTGGTACCCCAACATACATCCACAAACACAAACAAGAGAAGCGCAAATAGAAAAAAATGCAAACCAACACAGCTTTATACATAATAATAACATGCCTCATCTCTGCACCCCATGTCGGAGTCATCTTCTCCAGTGGCCGATTCCCAATCTGGATGCCTCCAAAAGCCTCCACTTTGAACCCGACTCTTAAGCATCTCAAGGACAGAATGGTCTGGGGATGCCACCTTGGCCACACTTCCCTTCTTAAAAGCCAAATTCACCTTGTTATTTCACTTTGAGACCGATATCGTACGCATCGGCCATAGAAGATATGAGTAGTCCTTTCTTGATCTTCTTCTTGGTGGGGCAGATAACAGACCTTTAGCTGTAGCCATCATCTGCTTCCCATTTTGAACCACATCACTGAATGAATGGCTAGCTGGATCGCACACATTTTCCTTCCCTCCCCCAGGACTCTCCATTCCTCAACCGGTTTTCTCCCTCAAAATAGTATCAGAACACCCAGAATTTAAAACCGGCCTCTGGAAAATAATGTTTCTCTCCACCAAGGGGAAATGCCTATCCCTAGAAGCAGTGTTCTCCACTACCATGGAATGCATATCCATCCCCATTCCAACAACATGAACACTCTCCTGTAAAACCTCACCACCAACCAACCCATCACCACCGACCTCAGATCTCCCAGCACCATCGGAGATAGTTAGAGCCTCCGCACCAACAAGAGACGATGCATTCCCCAAACCAAAATCCTGCTGATCAATAAAGGGCTCTGCACCACCATCACCTCTCGTAGAGACAACCTCCTCAGGGTCCACATCCAACAAGACCATATACATTCCTTCAAACCAGTTCTTCAGCGCAAAAAAGTGTTTTCCAGAGGATCGAGGTTATTTGATCCTTAGCACTAGTTTTGATGGCCACTTTCTTCTTGTTGGAGACCCTTATGTCCCCAGACTGCTCTATACCCTTGCTAACCCTAGAAGAGGCAGGTAAAGCCAAGTGCTGCCTTAGCCTTTGCAGCACCGATGACCCGTTGCTTTCCCCTATACTCCACGCCTAGCATAATCATAACAAAATCGAAAGGCATTCAAGAAGCATCGACCTCCACACTGACCCTCGGATTGACCAGGTGACACACCACATCAGTGCGACTGTCCGAGAAAAAACATCTACCTACTAGATTTCCTAGCCTGTGAATAACAAAGGATATTGGAATGGAAATGGGAGATTGGGAAAACCTTCCCATACCGCTGAAGATGGAGAATTGCGATCCATATGAAAGTCGAATGACCAATGGAGGAGGAAGAATCGAGCCCCGTTAACACTACTCGGGGCGCTCGACCAAGCCCTGATGAGGTCTACTTCAGATTCGAAACGAATCATAATATGACGACTATAAATAATCCCAACAGTCGCCCTTTCATATAAATCCCACGAAGTAAAGACAAACCTATCAAAGGCGTCAACCAGAGGTCTTCTCTGCTTGAAGCAGGCCACCAAGGTGAGATTAAGGAGGGCGGAGGTTTCAATGAATTCAGAAATCGAAATCGATAGATTAGGGACGCCATCAACGAGCTCCGGGACTTTAGGGATTAATGTTTCTTTCGGAAAAGGCAGGAGGAAATCCAGGTTGGAAAAGGGACGAAAGGGTGGTCTTGATCTCTTGCAAGGCAATGAGGCTCCCTCCCCCATAGAGGGAGGAGGGCCGACACAGGTTCTGCCGTCGTCACCGGTGGGAGAAGAGAATTCTAGGGTTTCGCCCGCGATTCCTCCTTCAACCAACATTCCATAGTGATTCTTGACGCTAAGATATAGAATTCATTAAAAATCCATCAATCAAAACATCATGAGTCTGTGTCTTTCTTCCCAAAGAGTCAGTGAAATAATTTATATTAATAAGAAAAATATTATTTATCATAATAAAATAAATCATATACTAATACCATATCTGATGTTGTATATTCAAATCACATTACGAGAAAAATTACATTATTCTATTGTGATTGGTATACATAGTAAAATTTTATAATTTAATGTAAAATCACCAATAAATTATGTTTTAACCAACCATGTCCAACATGAGATAATTCATAGGATAATTCCATTGATGTGGCCTTACATTTCATTATACATATGGACTGAATTGATTTCCCAACACTAATTATTCTAATGTCTGCTCATGGATGCTTCAAAAAAGATGGTATACTCCTCACCCAACATGGGTATGATCAAAATCAATGTTTTAGTCAAATGCTTCATCAAATCCAAAAAATAATTATCACATTACCCCAACCATTAAAACATGATCCCCTATATGTTCAATCCTAAATGTGGTCTTAGAATATGGGACATGCTTTGGACTAACCTCTAATAATAACCAAAAATCTATCAAGGTCATTATATATAAAATCCATTTTTGGGTTTTCCCTAGGAAATAACTAGATAAATATTATCTAGGACCACTATCACCCCATATTCAAAGGTTATTTGACCTAGGAAAAGTACCCCATTGAACCAAACATAACACTTAGATACCATAGAATATATCCAATTTTCTCTTTGTATAATTTGGATGATGTCATGATAATTGGTAGGATTTTCATGAGTCTTAGAGTACTAAAATATTTCATTCACAAAAAACCACAATCCAATATAGATATGGGTGTATTTATCAGTTCATGAAGGTCATGAATATAACTATAGCATTTAAAATCCCAAACAATATATCAAAAAACTCATAGGGGAAATAAATGATATTCAATTTAAATTTCAGTATATCAAAAGTTTTTAATCTCTACTGATGATACCCAAATCTCTAGTAAATCATGGAGAATGTAGAAGATCCTCTCAATAAGAGAATGATAAATTTTATATGCAGAAGAGGATATAATTTCTTCACTACAATATTTTTCAGCATTCGTTAACTAACACATAAATTCTGAATCTCATTATCCTATTAATAGTACAAAACTAGAGAACCCCAATGTGATGTTCTAGGTTGTATAAACCCATTATCAGTCAACAATTCTAAGAGACTGTTGATCTCTTGAATCTCTATTGGTTATATTTTGTAATATACAGTATAAACAAGTTCTTCTCTATTAATGAGACCAATTTTATACGGAATATAATTCCTAGGAATATTCCCTAATAAGACGTCAAGTATCACATTTTAGAATTTATGCACAAAATATGGAAAGTCTCCATGCTTTATAACCCCATTATCAATAAAAGAACATTTACCTTGGGTGGTGATCTCCCTTGTTTTCTAATTATATATCCCTACATGTCCTTTTTGGATATCAAATTCCCTATAATGAGCACAACTATTACCCAGATGAGATGTTAAAATATCACCTTTATAGTGATAATCTCTATGGGATCATTATGATACAAGCCAGTCCATAACAAAAATAAATTCATAACCTAACATATTACGTATGTAATGATCAAATTGGAAACAATACCCCCTACCATAATATAACACCACTTATATAAATATATACCCCTCAATTATACTCACAATGGTTTGTCGATCATCAATAACACACTCACAAACTCCAGAATCAGACATGAACTATTTAGAAGTTGAGTATATATAAAAGAGTGAGAGGATATTGTATTAAATAATGATATAGAAATAGTATAATCTAAAAGAATAGTTCGTCTAAATTATGAAGGACCAACCACAATATCTATATGTTGTAGATAAAATACAAGAATCTATTCTACCCCTCTTCCATGTACTTATCTCAAAGTCCCCTGACATTCACCACTCTGTTGACATTGGATATTTTTTCTGAAGTGCCACATCAACCACCTTGACCACCAAATCTAGAAGAACTCAAAATAATACAATGGTATGGGGTAAATTTCCACCATAATGTCCCTTGATACATCTTTAATCCTCCATCATTACCTATCTGTCAAGGGTTTTTACAATGCCTCTTTAACTGAACCATCATATTTCAATCTCAGTAATCCACTGAAGTTCAGGGAAACTTCCATCAAATGTGACTTGACCTACCAGACTGGTGGTAATACACATTGTTTCTGGTTAGAGTAACTGCTAATTCTCTCTATCCACTCTATTATAGATATCCCAAATTGGAATTTTTGAATAGAACAATCCTACTAATTGAATAAGTACCTCTTGGTCATTTTGTAGAAACCAAATTCATTCAACTGTAATACTCTTTATGGTATTACATGTAAATTATTGCATGATTTTCAAACTCAACAATAAATTTGAGCAAAAACATGTTACCGTTGGAATCAATTCTCTATGAATTCCATACTCAAAATGTTTCAATGTACTAGCCTCATCTCATACCGGTACTAGCATAAAATGATGAAGATTAGTGAAACGGTTATCATAGTCAAAAATATATTTACTCTCAAAGGTCAAAAGCATAAACTATTTTTAATTAATATTCTTATGAATCTTGGGTTAAAAGTGATCCATGATCATCTCCTAAAAATCATTCTGCACCATGTTTTCTTGTTTCTCATCTCGAGTTTGGATGTCCCACTAGCACGTCATTGATCTGTGGAAAATTAAGAATTACAATATAAATCTATGGAATAATGGATTATCCAAATGGTAAAGTAACATTTGGATAGAATCAATCCTAATATCAACATCCTCATTTCATCTCTATCATATGATTTTCAGAGGGTGTTGCAACTTGAGATCACATTTCAGATTAATCTTATTCCCTACAAACCCATAATGGATCTATTACCACAGACACCATAAATCTAGCATAGTTATTGTGAGCATATCTCCCTACCATTCAATTAAACTATTAGGGCCTCAATTACTATTGATATAGTAACATTTCACTATAGGTCATCCTGTAATCCTCCTAGAATATTTCATTATTGAGACATGTATCTACATTTATCTGTCCACATCTTAGGAAACATAACATATCATTTACACATTTATATAATGGGGAATCCCAAAAATATATAATAATTAATCCCCTAGTACTATATTTGATTATAAAAAAAACATTATCACTTCCCTCATCCTTCCCTCTCCTGGTCCATAGTTTCAATATCGTAAAAACATTTATATTTAAAAGTTTTTCATTATCCACCATTTTATCAATTTCAAATTAAAAAAGTTGTCATAATATCTACAATTTAAATTCATCATTAGGAACCAATTAGTTTCAAATTTATCAAGTAAATGAATTTTTTTTAAATAACTCACCTAAATATTAATTATATGTGAATTCATGAAATGATTCTTTACAAAATAATCTCGAGTGACTACAAGGATGCCTTAATACACAATGAATTTTACATATTTTCACATGACGAAAATAATGATAAAAAATAATAACATCACATCGAAGGGGATCACTCAAGGTGAAATGACATTCAACTATATCAAAAAAACCCCATGAACATCAATTCCACCCTAGGTTCATGAGTCTCCCCACACACACAAGTTAGCTAATCATATAGAAGAGCTCATGACTATGAATTTAATCTATCTAGTTTCTAATATACCATTCCAAAACAGATTAAAAAATTAAAAGAAAAGGTAATTCACTTTGAAACAATTTTCTAACATCCCTAGCTGGGCACCACATGCGGATGCCCCAAGCTAATTCACCACATGAACCTAAAAAACCCCTCCCTATACACCAGATGTTGATGACTTGTTGAAAGAGTCTAAAATGTAATGTGGGAGACTATAACCACTTTATAAAAGAATCATAATTAAGAAATTCAACACATAATCACTAAATGATAAAAAATTGAACACGATAAGTACCAAAAACTATATAATACCAAACAAAACACAGTGAATTCAATAGTGGAAAATAATATCCAAAATTAATGTATTTAAATGTTATTCAAAAGTTGATATTATTAGTAAATGAAAACTCTAAAAAAACACCCATACAACACCCAAGTGAATCTTAAAATAATGTGTGTTAGACTTATCCATTCTTTATACAAAATCCATACCCATCCATCTATCTTAGTTAATTTACCTAATCAAGACTTCAATACTTGAGGTTTATTTGGGTAATGATCTGGAACATTGAGTAGGGAATTAATACTACTTAGTATGACACCACCACAAACGTCATAAGAAACAACTAGTCTATAATAATTTATGCAGTTGTATAATGACTAATTTATAAATAAAAATTTATTTCCCATTTAATACACTTTAATTAAGCACATAAGACTTGGGTTCATGGTGGGAGATCAACTTATTTTACCATCTTCGGCCTAATCCAGAGTCTGAACCATTCTACAATGGGATTTCACATTTCATTATTTCATGGGATTTCATTATTCATATGACTTTATATTTCAGATAAATACATTGGGGTTCTAAAGTATCATTCTTGATCGTCATGGGTATTGGGAGTTGTATCCCATATCTAACAACATATTGATGAAGTGAAAAAATATATATGTATCTATGGGACCTACAGAATTGGTATGGAACCCCATGGGTATTTGGAGAAGAACCCATTTCCAATAACTTAGTATTCAGATAATTCATAAATTTCACAAATCATGGTTCCATATTCATAAACTATTTATCAACCCCTTCCATAGTTCATTAGTCAAAAAAATATTTAATCCCGATATTTAATAAGATTTATTAAACCATTATTCAACATAATTAATAATCCCCTTATTAAAAAATTTCATAATTGCATGGGAAAAAATATATTAATTCAATTTAAAATAAAATACACAAATAAAAAAATTTCAATTTCCAAATTACATACACAAATATATAATGAAAACTAAGGGAAGTTATAATTAGAATACCAACCATAAGATCCTCGATAGATTCTATCCAACGCCAAGTCCAAAATTTGAAGTAGAACAATATAATTCACAATATAATATAAGATTTATAAAAAACCAACGACAAAGATATAATGAAACAAGACCCATATAAAACTAGATATAAACCCTTAGCCAATAGAGGAAATAATCCCACTAAAAGAATGTATAAATACATGATAGATAGAGGAAACTAACTGAGGAGAGATTACATACCCCAATATAGGATAAATTATTCCTCATGTTCCTCAAATCATAGTGGACGGGGTTTATGTGGCCATGAAATTTTTTCAAAATCCTACAAGACTATAGGATTTCATATTAGGTCAATTTATGGATATTTAATATAAAAAATAAGTGTTCAAGAATTATAATATATTTTTTTGGTGTTTAATTTTTTATGTAGTTATTTTCTTGGGCAAGGAACAACTTTTTTCAACCATTTCACATAACTGTATAAAAATACATTAGGGGTGAACCATTACTCGTTGGTATGTGACAAATTATACAAAACACGGGAAAAATTAAAATCCCCTCTATTAAAGGGTGTATCTTTTGGGGAAGGATATATAGTTTTTTTACCATGTTCCATAACTTTTAGCCCCAAAAGGGGAATATAGTTTCCTAGTGGAAACATCCTGGTTTTCCCTAACCATGAGACAATTGTTCATATCCCCATGGGATTCAATATTTTACTTAATTTATATCAAACTACACAAATGTAAAAACAAACAATGATATAATCAAAAAATGGTAAAAGAATTGTTGAAAATATGTATGAGGAATCTACAAAAATATTAGTATCATAAATTTTTAATTTGATGTGGAAATGGGAATAAAATATATATTAGTGGAATTAAACACCAACATTAAACATAATATAATGGAATCTACAAGTATTTTCTCATGGTACTCAAATCAATCAAAAGAGACCGACTAAGAATGCTTTTAAAAATATATTAAATATATTAAAATAATTTGAAACTATATTTAATGATATGATCTACTAAGAATCTTTGAAAATGTATGACACATTATGATATTGACATAAAAAATAAAAAGAATAGTTTTTTATGAAATTAAAATGGAAGTTAAATTCAATATATTTTTAAATTACTCTCAGAGATAGAAAAGCATAATTAACCTAGATTTGGGATAATGTGGGATATTCATATATGAAAAAATATATTAATATTTTTTAAAAATGAATTATTTTACAAAAAGTAATTTGAAATTTGGAGAGGATGTCTCCCCCCAAATCGATGTTGATAGAACTACCATTATTATAGGAGAAATGTTCAAATCTAAAGATAAATATTTAATAAATGGTTCAGTAAAAATTTGTGATGTGTTCCAAAACTATATGATCGTGGTTTCAAATTCATATCTAAAATTATGGTTCTTTTTGGATTGTATATTATATTTTAAACATTAACCAAAATGATATTGAACAAATGGAAAATTTTCAAATGTTAGAAGTATAGAAAGATCATGCTATCTAAGAATGATGTAAAATATTCATTGAAAAAAATGATAGGAAATCTGTTATAGAGTAATATGATACAACTAACAATGATACCCTTTATTCCAAGTATTCCAAAATTCAAAACCAAAAAATATTGGTTCTATTCCATTTTTCAAAAAGAGAGTATTTTGAACTTGGTACATAATAATGTTTTCATATGATAAACTTGTACATTGGACCTGATATATTATAATATTTTTATGTCAATGGGTAAATATTAAACATGTGTAGAAGTGTTAATCATTTTATTAGTTAATTAATATAATCATATTTCACATGTTATATTTTTTAACAACAAATGATAGTATTGAACAATATTTTAGATGTCTAGTTGAATCACATATAAAGAATACAGATTGTTAGTGATGATGTTACAATCAAGAAAAAGTTGGTTAATATAAAAAACTGAATTATAGATATTATCATGAAAAAAATTCATTCATAATGAATTTAGTTCAGCATTAAAACCATATTAAATTGTTATTTCCAAATGACGTAATAGATGTTTGATGGTAATGTAAAGAACAATGATGTTCTACATTGAAAAATGTAATTATTATTTGGGTAGAGAAATCATTGTACAAATTTATATTAAAAATAATAATTTCAAAAATCCCAAAATTTGATGGGCCTTATTTCTTATTACTATACTATGAAACACCATGTTTGACGAAACTAATGATATTAAACATTCCTTTCATTATAAAAAATTTGGTGGATATCACTAGGATATTAATTAGAGATTTTTTGATGGAATAATTCTTAGATACCCTCTAAATGGTATATGCTAAACATGATTTAATAATAAATTATGAATAACAGTTGATTATAATGATATTATGGTACTTAAAAATATAATAGGAACATTTTAAAAATTGATTCAGATGTGAAAGAAAGATAATATTAAATGGTTATAGTTGATCAAAATGAAAATGATCATTAATATTGTAATTACATTTAATATACTCAAGATAAGGATTTTGAATCATCAAACACATTTTTTGATGAACAACATTATTCATCTCATTGGAGGTTAATGAAACATGTAGATGTTTATGATATCATTGGTGATCAATAAAATAATGTTTGAACAATAATAAAAACATGTTTAGATTACCCTAATTCCATCTATTCAAATTTTGAGCCTAAATAATTTAATGACATCCTATATCATAAAGAGTGGATTAAATCTATAAATGATAAGTTATAGCCAATTGATAAGAATGATACCAGGGAAATTAATCCTAAACAAGACAATACTAATGATTTTATTACAATTATGGGTTTCTAAAATATGTTGTGTGGATATAGTTATGTGATAAGAAACAAGGTACAAATGGTTTTTAATTCGTACTGAAAAATTGAAGACCTTGACTTTTATGATTCTTTTTCTCAAGTTTAAATATTATAATGTGTCATAATCATTCATTATATATATACTAAATGAAGTTATTAAAAATTTAGATGTTTGTAAAGTCATATTTTCTTAATGGAATGATAAATAAGGACGTCAATATTGATTAAACAAGTGTCATAATGATTAGAAATTATCATGGTTATTTGTGTAAAATGAATAAATAATTATTTTGGTTGTGAAAGCTCCATGATAATTTTATTTTAATTTTCATACCTTCTTACTGAATTTTAACTTCATGAAATAAAATGGTTATAGTATCCCTCCTATATAATAAAATTAATATATTTCCATATATTATATTTTATATTTTTATGGTATAATATTCAAAGGTAATTATGAATAAACTATTGATAACCATTATGGAGAGATTAATAAGATTTTAGGTATGTCAATGCCAGAAAAAATGAAACGTTTTATTGTCTCAAAAATATAAATAAATAAGAAATATACATTCCTATATTCACAAAATTTTGACAAAGAACCTCTACAACGGTGTATCATAGAAGAAATTTAAAGTGTTTTAAAAAAGGGATGAAAATTATCAAAATATGGTTATAGAATGAATGAATGAATTAAATAATTTTCAATGATTGTTGGTTGTTTATTATATCTTATCAACTCAATTCCAGATATAGTGTATGTTGATACATGTTGTTATAGATGTAAAATTACTCAAATAGAATATCATATCATAAATTGAATAAAAATTAGTTTCTATATAAATTTTACACTTACTTTTGTGTTCAACTATGAGAGGACATGAAATATTTTTTTTTTGATTATATAGATGATGAATATTCATAATATTTTGATTGTATAAGATCATAATCTGGTGTAGTATTTTTTATTTGGGAATGAATTGTATATAATTATAAAACTAATAATGATTTAGTAAATCTTAATACATGGGAATATTAGTACATTGTTTCTACTCATTCTGTAACAAAACTTATATGCATGAACACATATAAAGAAGGATTTTTTGTTGATATGAATCTTCAACTAAACATGGTTTGTGAAAATTATGGTGATATAATCCTCACTGAAAATGGAGTTTAATATTATTGATCCAACATGTTGACATAATATATAACATCATTATAGAGCATGTCGATATGAATTAATGGAGGATTTATTTTTTCCATACAAAGGATAAATTTGCTGCTACACTTCAACAAATTTGGTAATTAGTAGTGGTTATTTAGAAGTACTTTTTTAAACAACAAAAAAATCAAAATATTGTTGTGGTTTTTAAAAAACATCTTATGTAACATATTTTATGATCATCTCGTATTCCCCCACCCCCACCCCTACCCTAGATACTGACAACCCCACCCCCTCTTCCCTTGACCCCTTAAAACACATCACCGCTAACCAACAACAATGGCAAACCCCTCACCCCATTAAACAGTATCCCTTACATGTTTCCAACACCCCCATCAAACCACATTCCCCATCGAAGTGTAGCACCTCACAAATAACCCATGAAGACATCATCCCATATCCCATAAAACCCTTCCCCCTCTCACCTATCCCCAAACCCTATCAAACCCTACCCCACCAATCCTTACCCGTATCCAATTGTTTCCCCTTGTCTTCGGCCCCCTTCTCCCCCTCACAATCTTCCCCTTCTCTGTTTCAACCTTGGCACCGTACAGGGTTGAACTGTCACTCCCCTGTTTGTAGTAATTCACCCTTTTATTATATATTTATTTATTTTATATAATGACTGGGTTCGAGCAAGGTTTCATTCTAGACATGGAAACATTTGATTCAAGTACATGTAATTTTGTGGCTAGTATGACTACATTCTGATCATGAGTTCAGAATTCTCGTCGTTGGATGCATGACATTTTTTATTATGTTTTTGAACAAGGAAAATATATTCATTTTTGATGAAATTGAATAATTATTTCTGATGCTTATATTTAACTGATATAAATAACTATTTTTTTGGATTTTTTCCCTATAGTTTAAGTATAAATGGAACTTTGACCTATAATATTCAATTCCTAGTGATGTGTGTGGTAATATTTTTGTTGAAATTTTCTACTAGCAGTGATTACAACCCCCATCCGTATGATTATTGTTGTTTATTAAAATAAAAATCGAGTTATTAAAAACCAATTTATTTATAAATATAAAATATTAATAATATATTTTAATTGGTTTATAGATGAATCATTTACATATTTCCACCCTTATCCCCGTATATTATTATACATAAAATCTATTTATTCTTATGATTCCATTGATGCAATGTTGTTTGGTTCAATTGTTCATTTTAATTCTTTTAATCACTTTTTGATGCTTACTGTTGAATTTTTGTCATATTCTTTTTTTATAAACAATTCAAAAAATTATATGCATTATTTTTTCGCAATTATTATTTTGTTTCCTTCATGTCCTTATAAAAAATATTTTTAATATATTTTTATATTATCAGATGAATCCATTTTTTATTATAAAATATAATTAATTTAATAAAATATTTGACTTTTAATGACTAAAAAAATTATTGAATGATTTATATATCCTTTTTAAAAATTAGTTCAATACTATATGAATCACAATAATTATTGATGTATAATTACATAATGTTTTAAATTATTTCATTTTATGTTTATTATTTCTCTTTTTGATGTCATTTTTTTTAATTTGTTTTGATTTACGATTTTTTATATTCTTGTAAAGCACACATATATATATGAGGAATTATGATGAATGGAGTGTCCCTCGGATAATATATCCCACAATAAAAATAGTAATGCTTGATGTATCATGATTTATCTATGTATGGGTTATGATATATATTAATCATCAATAATTTAATGCATGAAAATGAGCGCAATCCCCTTCAGTCATTCGGGTTCCCCCTTTCATCTTTTGGGTTCCCCCTATGCATCCATCAGTGGACTGACATCTATGGGGATAGAAAATTACAATTTTCAAATGTACATTATAACCGTAGGGTGTTTCTACATAGATGCATATATTAAATTAATTCATGAATAATTCTTATTTTAATTTTCTATTTTATTTAATATTATCCATTATAGATTTTATTTTTTTTGGTCCAATTTAGAACATATACGACACTTCGTATAACTAATTAGGATGTGTTTTTTTCACTTCAATTTTCCACTTTTCATACATTGTAATACATATGTCATTTAAATAAATTATATTCATTGAATTATAAAAAAAATATTTCATCAAAAAAATAAAGGCTATTGATTTGGATTTAATTTAAAATAACAATATATAATATATGTGTGTTTTTTATGGAATCATTACACATTTATGATGAAAAAATAATTAAAACATATATTTTGAGACATCTAAATATGGAAAGTTTGAAGAAACATTTAGGGAGACTTCTAATGATTTTCTCAAATATACATTGTTCCCACAAATTTAGATCATTATCGTTTTGAAAATTAATCAAACCTGACTATTCTTATGAATTCTCCACTCGCATAAATCAATTCACTACATAATTTCTAGAATGATCTGATGAAAAAAATATGGAACGGGATACATGATTTCTTGAAAATTTTATTGGTGAATTGCTATTCCAATTGATAAAAAAATGGAGAGACAATTATTGGTCCATAAAAACAACAGTGAGAGTGGAAGAGGTATAAAAATATATAAATAAATGGAACAAAGTAAACCTGAATTAAAAACATTTAATTGAATTATTCCATCAAGAATCTGTAGCATGGCCACATAGTAATGAAATATAATGGGTTATTGGATTTAATATATTTATCACATTCCATGGTTTCATTTCCATCAATTACGTGTAGCATGACCGTGAAAGGAGGATTTGGATTCTATAACCATGTGTTCTTGTTTTTTTATGGGGAATTACTAAAATTTTATTATTTACATTTGAATATTGGTAGGTAATTCCTATTGTTGACCCATCGACCAGGGTGAAAAAAAAACATGGAATAACCATGATATCTGATGATTAGGTAGTAGTTTTAGATAATATTGTTTCTACTATAGATAGTTCCATTTCTTCACATATCATGTCTATTCCAATTTTTTGTCATCATCATTAATGTGTTGTGATTAGAAATAGTATACACTCATTTAGATTGTATGGAAGAGAATTTCAGTAAGTCTCCATCCAAAATGAAATGGGAATAAAAGGTTACTGAAACCTAATCCTTCACCAAGGTAATGCTACCCATTGTTTATGGAAATGAATCCATGGAGTTTGTAATCTATTTAAAATCTGAAAACCCATTATACACTATTAAATTTAGGGAAATATACCTATATTAGTTTGTATGATTACCTTCAACATTTCAATTAATACATGTTTACTTTGTTCCTTTATTCATTGATTTTCTTACCTCTCCCACTCTCACTATTTTTTTTCTGTGCCACTACATGTCTCTCCATTTTTTATAGATACAACCATACTAGTTCTCCAAGAGAATTTTCAAGAAAATAGGTAAACTAATCAAGATTTGGGCTTAAAATAATCCTTGAACATGGGTATTGAATTTTGTTATGCATCATGACCATTCAGAAGCATGGTTTGGATAGAGTATTTTTGTATTAAATGATGACCTGATGGTGGGGGGCATGTGAATATTTAATCATGGCATTAGTATTATCCTGAAATTGTATTCAAACTGGACATATTCATATGTCTCTAACATTATGATTTTATTTCGTCATTTCTCATAATGAATATTTAATCCACTGAACCATAAGCACTTATATATATTAGTTTCCATTTAAAATAATAAAAAATAAATACCCATTCATTCATTAATTATAATTTATATTTAATAATACATTGAAAATAATTTAATTATTTGTATACGCATGATCCAAAATAATATATTTGATAATATATTTAATTATTATGGATTTTTTTTGTATATAAAGTGAAATATTTTTTACAACACTCTTAAAATATTTTTAAGAATATAAGGGAAATTGGTATCCATGTTTTGACTATTTTTAATGTGTACTCATTTGGAATTATTCAATTTAACTCATTTTTAAAATGTATCAATTTAAAATTATATATACATTAATAATGTAAAAAGGTTACTTGTAAATAAATATTTTTTTTTATTCAGAATAAACCTCCCAAAAATGTACCTATTTTTTTAGTTGGTCTTTACATTTTTTGGGTTCTCCTCATTTCATGATGATATTATGGATGATTCTGGTTTTTGGAATGTTTTTCAAGCAGTCGAATTTTTTTGATCAATTTAAATACACGTAACTATGATATGTTAAAAAATATACCATATTTTGTGAGATTATCCACAATGGCCATAAAATTAAAAAATAACATTTGATGGAGAAAGTTAATTTAATGGAGGAATTACAAGGAATAAAGATGGATGAGTGGTCTTCCAAAAATAGATCCTCAAATATTAAGAAATCCATCAGATAAAATTTTTGAAAATAATATTTATATCAGTATATATGTTTTAGATGAGTCTAAACCCCTGAGTTAGATATATATGTTGACCAAATATTTTACTATAAAGTGGAGAAATGTGTTCAAGTGTACAAAGATCCTTTTGAGAGGACCTATTTCAAATCACCAAATAGAGTAATATGGATGATATCAGTTTGTATTGGATATTTTAAAAGATTTAAAAATAGTGAAATATTAATGAAACTTGCAAAGGTGGTGCTAAATAATGTAATTGTATGATGCCCAAATTTCATTAATATCAATTGGAAAAAGTTTAAATCCAATTCAGTCTAACAAGACAAGGACTATATGTGAATATGTATTATTTGAAAAAGTCTTCAGACGAAGTTTGTGAAATAATTATTTTGTAAAATATCAATCAAAATTACTCTTATTTGCATGTAATAAAAAAATTATTTAGGATAATATAAATAATTTGTTATGTAATGATCATCGATTTTATTTTGGATGGTTACATTTATGAATATACTATTTTGATAAACGTCTCCTTATTTTGGAATAATCTGAAAAAATATTTCATTATTATCCATTAATTTTTGTTCATGATGAAAATGATAGAGATAATCCACAACATTTTTGTGTTACAATGCCTGAATAAATATCATTTGTGATAAAATGTTCTCACAATTAATATTTTGAACAAAACATTCATACATTGATTCATTTACCAATTATTTCATAAATATGTCATATGAATATCTATAATGACTTGGATAAAAACGTCATCCATCAAATATTTTGTATCAAAATGTTGATTAAATTTAATTCTTTTTCTTCCCTCCTTCTAATAACATTAATAAAAAATTTCATTCAATCATAATAATCCATAATATATCATCAAACCATCAAATATTTAATTTTTATTGACATTTATTAAAAAAAAATTCTAAAGACTTTTCCTGATTGGACTTCTTCTGATTATGATTCATCAGATCGGAAATCATTAGATTATTTCCTCACCTAATTTTTCTTTGTCCAATGACATTCTTCAGAATCCTCTCTTTCAGGATAATTGAAATTTTTATGTTTTATGGACCTCAAAAAAAAACCAAATACGAACTCATAAGCTCCCAAAATAATGTTTTATTAAAATCCCAAAAAAAATTATGGAACATTTTAAAATACCAAAAATTCACCACTTTTCTAAAAAAAATCATGGATCATGATTATATTTTACTGATGATTATGTAAACATTTAGATAAAAAGTGAATGTCAAAATTTTCATAACCAATCACATCATTCGAAATAATTTTTTATGTCTCATTGACTATGTTTTGAAAACCATCCGACCATCTACATTAAGTGGAATATCTCCAACATATGTCCTTTATTCATTTAATGTCCTTATATTATCCTATTAGTATTGTTGTAAATATCACTTTTGTTGGGTTATTTATATACAAAAAAAATTGAAATATATTATATATGATCAAAAAATACAACACCATAGGAAAGGTTATTGTGACTAGAATATTTTGTACCTTATTTATTTACTTCAACACATATCCCCTAACTTGGTCCCAATAATAGTTTTGTGGGAAACCAATAATTTCAATGAAGGAAATTTAAAATGAAAAAATTCAGTGAATGAAAAAATACACCATCCTATATAAAATGAATAAAATTGTGTTGATGTAATTTCAATATGGGGTGGAATAATTTAGTAATACTAGAAATGTTAATAGTAAGTTTTTCTCAGTCCATATTGGAATTTATTAATTATATTTTAGAAATTTTTTTGTATTTTTAATGGATATAAGGAATTATTTTTTAATTTATTCCTACATTATCCTCATTTTAATTGGAGTGATATGAAAACCCTTGTATGACATGTTTTCCCAGAGGCATGAGGGATCAAATATAACTTAAAAGCCCAAAGTACCAACTAAATTTGAATGTAACCTCCAACATAATTAGTTCATTGATTGTTCCTCACTCCCCACCTTCCATTGCTGATCACCTAGCATTACCCCAGGGAGAGCTACATAGTTTTTGGTACCAATTGAGATTATTATGCCATCTCTTCATTCCCAATCCATTTTATTCAACATTGTTAAATGAAACATTCATTGTTTACTTCTTTCGGTTGATACTCTTTTTTGGTCAAACTTGACTTCTTCATGTCTTAGAGGCAATGTGGATATAAATCCTACAGCTCAAAGGCTTGGGGTGGCCTTGATTTCATGTGGCGTGATGTCATATGCAGGCCTGAAGGCCCTATAGTTCATATGATTAATTAGTCGAAAAGGTACCACATGAGATATATAGTTCTAATTCTATTATACTACTAAACTACCTAAAATATTATTGTAAATAACCAAGGATTAATATTCAACTACAATTTAATTTTTCCCTTTTTGAAATATTTACCACTTTTCTAATTTAAAAGGAAATATTTTTATAATAAATTAATTTAAATGTTTTATATGGATTTTTTGTGTCATACTTTACATTAAATAGAATATTTTTTTTAAATATGAACTTTTTTTAACATGTAATTTTTTTTATCTATATAAATTTTTGATAATTTTATGAAATGTTTTATTTATCAAAGAGAAGATTTTTCTTAAAAAGTATCTTCTATTCTCTATAATTTACAAGGGTAGATATTGTTCCCAAATATATACAATATTAAATTGATTAATATATGTCATCAAAAGTATATTTTAAAACACAATAATTATCTTTCTATTTGAATTTTATTTAATTAAATTTAATATATATTTTTTTTTCAATAAACAATTTTTGTTGAATTATTCGGGTATAAATTTAAATAAAAATATTACACTTATATTATTTAATTTTTGTAAAAATAAATTCCATATTTTTAATCAATATAGATTGTATTAAGTAATGATGTCAATTTATTTGTGGTACATAATTAATTGTAAAGACAAAAAAAGTCTACATCCACATTTAATGTTAAAACTGGTTTAGTGTGGGTCAATCTAATGGGATAATAGTTAAAATAAAATGAAATCATATTTAAATTTAATTTTATGAGCATTTTTAAAATCTATATCATCTTATAATCATATATATTCATTTTTATTTTCATTTGGGTTTTGTAATCCATTAATATATTTTAATCTTTTTAAAAAAATCAATTGTGTCTTCTCGGACACTTATAATATAACACATCACCTCCTATCCTATACACAAAGCTTTCTCATTTTTTTCCTCCACGATCTACCCAATGATCTTCAGTAATAATCTCCCAATTTCATATATTTTCTAGTTTGATTATAAAATCAATGTCGAAGGGGATATTTAAAAAAAAAATGAATTTTTATGAAGAAAATGAATATTTATTAACAAAGAATTGTTATTTAATTTCATACCAAAAATTGATTAAATAATATTAAAAACCTAAATAAATATCAATTTTGTTTTATATTAATTTATAAGTTATAAATTAAATGGATAAAATAATATCCATAACTAATTCAATCAAATAAAAAATAGATCTATCATTTGTTTTTATAGAGGAATGCTACCTCATAAATAGAGTTAATTTATTTTCCTTCTCTGCCTCTAAGATATATCTATAATGATATATGTATGGTATATATATAGATATATTATATTCATTGAAATTTTATGATTATGTTAATATAATATATCATCAAAATCCTTACATTACAAACCATTGAATAATGATAATTGTATTTCTGCGTGCGTGGGGACTACAACCTCCACAACGCTTTGTGATTCGTTTTTACCGACCAAGTTACATGGATTCAATAAAAAATTTTATATAAAATATTATTATGATATTTATAAAATAATTTAATTATGAAAATATCAAATATTACATACCTTATTTCCACAACATTTATTGAAAAATTTAAGCATTACTCATGCGTATGTATTGAATAATGTATCCATGATTGTAAAATAATTTATTTTTTAAAATAATAATTCATGGATGATATTAAAATTATAATTTATTTATAAAAATTACTATTATATCTTGATTAATTTTATTGAGAATAAAAAATAATGACCCCTTTGAACATAGTCAACTTACAAATTCCATTTTGGACATATAAGGTTAATATCACCAAAATATATAATGTGAACATATTTTATATAGTAATTAAATAAAACACAATAATATGTAAAATATAGGTAATAATAAATATGAAAATGTTCTTAAGAAATAAAATAACAAGAATATATTTATAATTAAAGACGATAACAAATAAGTGTTATGATTCATAAATACGATAAGGGATATATCACCAGAAATATATAATTTTAAATGTTATATTTAATTATTATATAAATTTTATTATTACATGTTTATATTTATAAATCTATTTTATAGATATATTTTAATGGACATAAATTTATTATCATGGAAATTTTATACCACAATTTATTTTATTTCCCTTTTTTCAAAATAAATCTTTTTATGAATTTTATAAGGAATGTTTTAACTAAAAGTAAAGTAGGAAATGTATTATTTAATAGATATCAAGACCATGCACTGTATAATTTTAAAAAACCAACATTGATTGTAAAAATAAATTAAAATAATTCATGCACTATTCCACGATAACCATCATTCATATTAATATTGGTATATACAAGAAGTGATATTAAAAAAATGCATATTTTCAAATCTATAAATGTCTTCTTATGGGTTTGTAAGATATTTTAATGAAATGCAGTCATTAATCAATTATAAATATTTTATGGTTCCTGAACTTTTTTATTATTATGGTTATACCAAATGGAGCTCATGATAAATGGTGAGCCCGGTATATGACATGATGAATTGTGAACCCAATATAGCTCTACAATTCATTTAGTGAAGAATCTAATATTATATGTTTGGTTCCACATAAGATAATTTAGGAATTAACCTGCTAGGGTGTTTTATTTGTATGAGTTACTATATCTGTGATAGGAAAATGATATCCCAATTTATTCTATGTTAAAAATATAATATTTATATGATTTTTTACAATAATATTGTGATTTTACAAGGGATGATAATGTGCCTCAGTTTAAAGAGAACTTAATACAAGTTATTATGTGTGTAATGTATCAAATTGAAAAAAAAAATTCAGAATTTTTAGTCATATAAAATAAGTCATTGTGATTATTCTCAGTGATGTTGTTTTCCGAAATTTTAAATAAAAATATGTGGGTGGTGTAGTTGATTTCTCAGCAAAGAAATGTTTTAGTTGGATCGTAATGGTTACATTGAACATGGAAAATTTTTATGAGTTTCCCAAAACAATTTTGTTTTATTCATTCATTTAATATATATTTCACTAGGTTTTTAAGATCATCCCATTTTTTAAATACATTTTATTGTTTTTAATATATTTAGGGATAAGGATAGTGTCCAGTTAAAGGACATGATGATTTTCCATAAAATAAAATTATTTTAACTTTAATATTATTATATTTTGTGGAATTAGATACCAAAATGTTATTTCTATTTTTTGATATATGGGATTTTTTGGTAATATTTGTGACCTAATTAAATATAACTATAATATTAAAAGATCTTCTACAATGAATGAATATGAATTTCTACCTAAAGAATCAATATTATATATTATTTAGGGAAACATCTATATAACATCATCTATGGTGAGTAATAACCATTATATGAAATACATAGTTTTTAATTATTTTCATAATGTACCACATATGAATGAATAAATTTTATCTATTTTGGGTCACATATTATTAGGTATATTATCCATTCATGTTAAAATCCTAATAAAACAATATGTATTTGTTCTCTAAAATTATATACTTAAATGAAATTTGTTATTATTTTTATCACATATAAAATTATAATGAAATTGTAGATGTTGGTGTTTCATCCTTTTTATACCATGCTAGTATAATTCATAAATTTTTGGGAGACTCAATACGGGGTTTCAACGGATTGTCATTTCACTAAAACCATCGTCATTTTTTTGTGACTGGGATATGGATTTTAAATGTGATTTTTTTATTTTTATTCATGTGTGGCTTAATGACGGAGACAAAAATTGTTAATTTTTCCCAATCAAATCCTTTTTTTTTGTTTTATTTAATTAATTTGAAGACATTATGGGGGAATAAAGTGTTATAATTGAGAGAATTTTCACACCCTCTCTATTTGTTTATCTAAAATTTTTTCTTTATAGTTGTTAACTTCTTTTCTTTTGATTAAAGTCTATTAATTTGGATGTATTTTAACTTATTTAAATTCAATTTTTATCCTATTTATCAAATAGTTAGTCCTAAATCTATGATAACCATTTAAATTTTTATGAAATTTTAAAACATAAATTTTATAACCCTACTATATGGTTTTCCAAGCAATGTTCACATACTATGTATACTCCCAGTTGTGTCTAGTGATGGTAGAGTGGATTGAGAATAGTTTTGGTAAACATTGTGGAAATCATGTTATTTACAAAATTATTTAATAATTTCAAATTAATAATACTAGCCTCTTTCAAAAATAAAGGCCTAGATTCTTCTCCTCTCCCCTTCTATCGTTCGTCCAACAACCAACTATGGAGGACCCCCAAATGTGACCCCAAATAATTTACTCACTTAATTATGTTCTATTAACCTTCAAATTTCATTTTGTTTACTTAAACTATAGGTTTTATTCTTCATTATTTAATTTTCCATTTCCATCCTTTAATTCCATTGCAGTTTATCTCATTATGCTGTTCATTGGGTCAACTCTATATTGTTTTTTAGAGTTGGTCCATTATTCATTCATTTTATATAGTGGTTTAATTTTTCTATGGGCCCACCACTAAACATATTTTATGAATTAAATTCACTAACAAATTATATTTTTGTAGTTAATTATATTTTTTCTCCATATTTAGACATTCATATAGATTGATGGGTTTTTTCATAATTTTATCATTTTAAATTATATAGGTTTTTTGTGTGTTTGAATGTTACTATATGGGAATTGATGTTTTATGATTTATTTTCAATATCTGGTAGGGTTATTCCTAAATTTAAATTAAATGAGAATTTGATTTTTTTATATATTATAAAATTCTCATTTTAAAATCAAATGAGTTTCTTTGATAGTATTGGATATATAAATGTCTGATTCGGTAGTTATAAAATTTCATACCTTGTTTAGTTTTAATGTAATCTAATCATTTGGTTAAATATAAATTTTATGAATATTTCTAGATGGGGTTCATTATTAATTACGTATAAATAATGTTCTCGATCTCTCATGTTCTATTTCTTGGGGATTTACCCATATGAGTTTAAAAATGGAATGTTTTTAATATCAATAGTCTAATTATATTTTTTATGGAGTCTTTTAAATGTAATATTTAGTTTAAATATGTTATTCATAAAAATAGAGTTCAAAATATTGATTTATAAATCTAATATAATGGAAAATTTCGAAAACATAATAGGGGTCATCATATATATTATATTAAATATAATATAAATCATATTCTAAGAAATTTTTATTTAAAATAAATTATAAAGAATCCTTGTATCCTTCTTTAAACAAATCTTTTTTATATGTATGTTGAGTCCTTATGTGTAACCATTGTGATTAGTTAATATTTTATTTACATATAATTATATAAAAAATGTTGAATATTTATGTTAATGTTTTAATGGGAAATTTCATATGATGTTGTCAGTTGTTGGTATAGGGAGAGATTTTAATATGATAAATATTTTCTCATCTCTTAAAATATTTTACTTGGGGATCCAAGGAATTATATTTCTTATTCAAATATGGTTTCAATACATTTCATAATTACATGGATTCATATCCTAAAATTTTGTAAATGTAATAAGTAATGGAGAGCCACCAATGAAAACAGTTAAGGGTATTCTAGTTGGTTATAGAATTTAGAACATCATCGATAAACTAACACATGGTTCTAACCTAAGAATAACATGAATCATCTGAGTTTATTATTAGGATATATTCATTATTATATTTTAATTTCATATAAATAAACTTTCTACTCGTTTTTACATTCATGATTTATTTTGATGAATCATTTTTTCAAATATTTTATATTTTGATTTCACAATAATAATATTAACTTCATTGTATTATTTCTTCATTTACTCATTTATCATTTATTATCACATCTATAATTTTTTAGAAATTTTTCAATGAATTTATATATCTATTAATTTATTAATTTCACATTTAATTCTTTAATTTTTATTCATTCCCCTTTCTATGTTTTCAAGTAATATCGTAGTGTTATAAAAAAGTATATTATTGATATGTGCATTTTAAAAATGATTTTTTATTGACTATATAAAGGCCCATGTAAATGTTTTAATTAACTGGTCATGTATTAATTTAAAATATTCATGAAATAAACATTTATTTTCTTTTCCTAAAGATGAAATGCCCCTATTTTAATATTATTTATTACATGATTGCGTTCTTAGTATTTTTATATAAATGTAATGTATACATTTTGTAATGAAACCCATTGTGGATATTTATGCTAATATAAGACACACACGACTTGATATATATATTCTAAATGGCTCTTGTTGGTTCAATATATAAATTTATGGTGTACTGCTTTATGGAGTCTAAATTCTTGGAATCTCCTTTAGTGGAAATGTTAGTGGTTATTGTGTTAATTAAGGGAAGGTGACTCTCAATACCATATATTTTAGTTTTATTTAATGAATTAAAATATCTAGAAATACTAATTTCTCATATTTTTTTCCACTATATCAAATCTATCTAATTATTCATATATTTAATTCAATTTACATTAAACTATAATTTTATTTTATAAGGGAATCCTACATATAGATGTTGGGTATGAATATTTCTGAAATGTCTCAAAACTATTTAAATTTAATTTAATTTTGATATCATTTCACCTCAATATATCCAGAATGTTGTTTTGTTTTCAATCATGGGTAATGTGAAGGCCCCTCATGCTTTATTTGGGGCTAACTAGGGTGCCTAGTCCTATAAGGCCCCGACCATAAACCATACTTAATATTGAATTAAATGAATAATTCACATTAAGGATCTTTTCAGGTTTAGAGTTATAGAGAATTAGGACATAACTATTACATCTCAAAAGATTACAAAGTAGACACGTTTACTGAGTTTCCATAGAATAAAAAAACTCTTAAGAAGAAACATGTCTAGTTCCATGTTCTAGGTAGCATGACTTTCCCTTGATCCCATCCGTGACCCTATTACACGTTATGTCCTTTGAAAAACATTTCAAAAACAATGGATGAGCATAAAAATATCAGTAAGGGATACACAAAGAATGAAAACTGTTAGTTTTTCAAAACAACAAAAAACCATGTATACTTTATCAAAGTAATACTTCTCACCTTTTCGAAGTAGTACAAAGTCTTCATTGAATAAAAGTTCATTACTTACCCTTCTGTAACCAAAAGATTACCATAAAACCCATATAAATATCACTAACATATAAAGGTAACATGGGACATAAACATACTTATGTGGAATAACCATAAGGTCGACTTCCATACATATCACATAATGGAATAGTCATTCGGCCAACTTCCATACATACTTAATGGAATATCCATACGACCGACTTCCATACCCAATGAATTAGAGGTTATAATGTAACCATCCGTCTTGGTATTCACGACACCACCCGTCATATGGTTCATCACGCAACCACCCGTCAAATGTCCAAGTACCATTATAAACTCATAAGAAATAAAACAAACATAAAGGAAAGAAAACATTTCCACACTTTGATCACAATATGTCACTCAAATATATTGACATAACAAATCCATTATAAAAACCATTTTCAATACCAAAATACATAAAAGATTATATGGTATTTATTTCATTTTAAAAAAAATTACGGCTTGTTGAGGAAGCCAATGACCAAATAATACTCCCGGCAGCGGAAAAGGTCGTTGTCACCGCGTACGTTAAAAGAAACATTCCTTTTTGTCATTTTGAAAATTGCTTCATAGAAAAAGATTCCTTTTGTATAAAAGTAAAAGTCAAAGGGGTTTATACACCGTATAAAAGAAAGTTGTGTATAAAACGAAATATGCCTCAATGAAAGGAGATTGAGATGAAGTCCCTTACAAAGATGGTATCCTTGGTTTAAGGATAAATCAATTGCATAATTATGTGTGACAAATGAATACACCAAATATAAGTGGATATTAAGTGTAAAACAATCAGAGGTAATTCACACATATTCATAGAACAACATATTCAAGGAGTACAAGTTTATCCCAAAGAATCAAATTTGGGTTAAGAAATTCCCATGCAAACATTTGACATCCTAACGACGTCACTTCAAAATTCTGAAAAAGAGTTGATGAGAGATAAAAAAGGGTATCTCATCACTTGGACATAATATTTACATCAATAAGGATATATGAGAACATATCCCAACATAACAATATGTGAATTAAAAGACCCAACAAAAGAAGTCTTTTAAAAAGAGGAGGGTGAAAGGTTCCCTTGCCGACCTGGGTATCATTCGAAACATACACCCCATGAAAGAAGGAAAAAACATCAGTGATGTAAATACTCATAAATGAAATTATATTACACAAAGTGTAGAATAATGGGAATTACATACACCACTCAAAGGAAATTGTGGAAAATGTAGCATAAATCTCACGGGAATAAAAGTGAGATGAAAAAATCCCTTACGAAATCTCGGCAGCCTAACGGCGCCACATAAAACTTCCAAAATGGATTGATGAGAGAAAATAGGGTCTCCCATCATATGAACATAGAAATTACAGTAATAGTAATATAAAATAACATCCCTATAACAAGAAATATGATCTTTAAAAGGAATGACATAAAAGAGCGTACTTAAAAAGAAAGAGAGGAGTAGGATCCCATACCTCGGGTCTGACTTGAGTCGATCGTTCTTTAATCTCCTGAATAATAAAGTTGAGTTAATTTCTACTTCCTTAAGTACCTTTTTCAAGTTCATTATTCCTTTTATATCACTTATTACCATGTCATGAACACTATATAATTATTTTAGTTAATAACGGTCGTTTAAATGATCATTGGTACTTGAGTCAAAATATGCTCTTTATAATTACAAGTTGTTCATGTATCCATTATATCCTGAGTTATAATCATGATGTATATATCATATATATCCTATATATCCAGTATATATTCATTTTATACTATTCCATATCATTTGGAGATAAAAAACGAAAAGCACCGTTCATGGAGACGGTAAGTCGTACGTACGCATGAACTCTACTTTCGTTTTCTTTTTCTTTTTCATATTAATGGAATTAAAAATAAATGATATATATATATATTATAATTCCAGTATAATTTATATGTTATATAGGTCACATATGTTCATTAATTTCATTCTTTTTACATTCCATGTATTACATGTACGAGTCACATCACTTGAGGGGCGGTAGTCCGCACTTACTCATATGAAATTATCGCATTTACACAACATGAAAAGAATAAAGTTATGGTTTAAATATAAAATTCATAATCATATAAATATTGAACAATCATCGTTTCGTGAGGCATAAAATCGCAAACCACAGAAACAATATGTTCTTTAACCATTAGACGAAGGTGTGTGTATGTGTGGCACGAATAATTCCTATAAAAACATTCTATTATATTGAATATACTGGTGTTTTTACAAATGATATGAATAAAAAGAGTTTAGGGGGTTGGAGAATCAAAATAAAACAAAAGGACTCAGGTGAATACATTACCTTAAAATCGGGTAACTCCCATTGGTTTGAGCTAAAAGGCTTCCTTGGGACGACTTATGCCCAAAGTGAGGCTTCAAGGTGTTAGATAGGGATGTGGAGAGACAAAATGGGCAGGAATACGCCGAGCCAAAAGCATTGAAAGTGTGGGTAAGGAGGTAGTGGTGGGGGCCTTTTATAAGTGGAGAGGAGGGGAACTCTTGGAAAGGTATAAAATGTAACTTTATTTTCAAATGCGTTTAGGATTTTAATGGTCCCACATTTGTGTGTTTCGAGGATAAAGTGATAAGGGTTCGAAATACACCCATCCAATAGGTTTTGGACATGTTTAGGTCTTAGATTTTACATTTTTTTTCAATTTTATTTAAATCGTTAAATAATGAGGTCATCGCCGCATCATCATGATGTCATAAATGATTTAATTTATTTAAGGTCTAAAAATTAAAAAAAATTCTATGAATAAAAAGAGTTTAGGGGGTTGGAGAATCAAAATAAAACAAAAGGACTCAGGTGAAGACATTACCTTAAAATCGGGTAACTCCCATTGGTTTGAGCTAAAAGGCTTCCTTGGGAAGACTTATGCCCAAAGTGAGGCTTCAAGGTGTTAGATAGGGATGTGGAGAGACCAAATGGGCAGGAATACGCCGAGCCAAAAGCATTGAAAGTGTGGGTAAGGAGGTAGGGGTGGGGGCCTTTAATAAGAGGAGAGGAGGGGCACTCTTGGAAAGGTATAAAATGTAACTTTACTTTCAAATGAGTTTCGGATTTTAATGGTCCCACATTTATTTTTTTCTAAGATAAGGTGATAAGGGTTCGAAATCCACCCATCCAATAGGTTTTGGATATGTGTAGGTCTTAGATTATACATTATCTTTCCATTTTATTTAAATCGTTAAATAATGAGGTCATTGCTACATCATCATGATTTCATAAATAATTTAATTTATTTAATGTGTAAAAATTATAAAAAAAATACTATGATGTAGGAATTATTTTTAGATTTCCAATTAATATTTATAGTCCAAATGATAATTTATGTAGACAAAATTAAAAATATTTTACTTAGGTGATACATTTTTTGTTACATTTAACATTCTTTAAAAATAAAAAGATAAAAAGTCACTTTCTCACAAAAGTGATTCCATGGGGCCCCCAAGTTTGGAACAAGGAATCCAATGGTCGGCCATGAGAAAACCAGTATCCTTAGGACACATTTTGTGGTCATTTTTTATTATTATGATATTATCTTATTATCCTTAACTACTTGATTACTCATTAATCAAGATAATTAATGATAATTACCGTCGTTACTATTCATAATGTCCAAAAACAAAAGAGTCTTAATTTCATAATTAGGATCTTATTATTCCAAATATTTAATCCATTTTACCAAATTCCGAACACATAAATTGCAATAATTAATTTAAAAAACTTCCCATTGTCAAAACAAATAGCGGGTTTTTTAGAAACAATATTTAAGAAAAGTTTGGCACTTGTTTATGCCTAATTCCAAAGTGAAATTAATCTCAATGACCATCATTGAATTATATGGTAAAAATATATTCTAATTAAAAATTAAAACAAATTAAAATGATAATATAACCATATAATTAAATTATATGAAAAAGCAGTTTTGATGTAAAATGCAGTATTTTTCACTATTCATTGAAAAATGAACATTGTCAAAAAAATACCAAAAATTAACCCAAGGTAAATTTAAATGTACCAATGATAAATAATATGTTTATTTTGAAAAATATAACTTATAAAAGTTCCAAAAAGTGGATTTATAAAGGGGTTCTCCATCAAATGGTGGTTAATCAACCTTTTAAGGAATATTAGAATGTTTACGCTTAAAAACTGGATTCATTTGCATTTTTAATCCTCTAAAATTTATTGAAAAAAATATTTGACAAACATACATATTAATTTTGTAGTTAGTTCTATTCATTCCAGCCATTACAATGTCTAGGCATTAACTACCATTTAAAATAATATTATTTTATTATTAGAGTGCAACATAAGATTTCAAAGAATCTTGTTGTTGCATATTAGGTACGCCATCGAGCATAGCATTCCCTTTAAAGAAATATTAATATTTTATTCACAAATATGGATAAATGTGAAAATTTCATACTCTTTATTTACCTGGGGTGTTACATCCTTCCCCCCTTTTGGGAATTTTGTCCTCGCAATTTTAAAATTGGGCTTGGAAACATCCTTGAACATCCTACATCGGAACAAGAGTCGGTAAAACAATGACTTTAAAATAAATAAAGATAAGTACAAAGGTCACCCTAGTTAAACCATAATAGGATTCCAGGTATGAAAATATAGACATGGAGGAAAAAACAAAGGGTCATGTTCTTGAGGGAGAGTGATAGTAAACATGTCTAGGAGAAAGTTAACCATAAGAAAATCACAAACTTGTGATGGGTTAAACGATATTCGATTCCCCAGTAGGAAAAGATAATAGACAACATTTTTGTTTTAAGTTACTTTTTATTGATAAATTTATCATAAGGAAATGTAATCACTTATCATGTTGACTTTCAACTTTTACTAGATTCCTTAATCAAACTCATATTTTTTCCAAAAGACGAGTATTTAGGAAGACTTGTTCGCATTAAGAGTACTATAATCAACTTCTAGAGAATCACCTAATCCACCAAAGAGTACTATATACTTCCCATGTATTTAGGATTTATCCAAAACCAAAACCAAAAAGGTTAGTACAAGGTCAGATAATCCAGAAAAGGATAACCCTTTAAAAAGAAAATCTATGCTTAATCTCCAAAATTTGTCCAACAAAACCCAATGTCCAACGAGGACTATTCGATAAAAAAATTGTCCATAAAATACTTCAAAGTAAACCAAACTAATATTGAAACCCAAATATTTGAAAGATTTAGTTTCATAGTCTTCCAAGGTACAAATTAACACCTATCTCCAAATAACATTAGTTACTCTTAAAGTCTCGTATTGAAAAGTAATTAACCTAATCACATATCCTCCATGATAGGTTAATCATTTTCATAAATAACCCAAAATAAACTTACTCTTAATTCATGAAATAATATAACTAAAAATAATCAGTCACACTAACCAGGGACTTCACGTAGTCCAGTGGTAGACGATAAATACCACTCGCACTTTGGTTGTGGGTTCGATTCCCATAGCTTTGTCCGACGCGATGGGTGTCACACGGTCTGCGTGTTTTCCTTTTTCCAAAACAATATAATTCTTAAAACATTCCCCAAAACAAGATAAAATATTCAAAAATAATCATAACACATTTAACCCTCAAGTTTATCTCTTGCCTTTCATTTTCCATCATATCATATAATAACCCATAATTACCTCAAAAGTAAGGATCATATAAACTCTAATGGTTACCTTTATAATTATTACCTGAACTTCCACATCGATTGGTCATCTCGTACATGATGCATTACAGATCATACCAAGGTTCAAGTGGTTGATCATGACTCCTTGATAGTTGGTTCAGAACAACCACGAGTTTCCTCATTGAATCCCCCATTTTATCTAGTATCTTAATCAGAGAACCACCACAGTTTCCCTCAAACCTGTTGTCTCTTTGGTGCCTGCTAGATCCATCCATTCACTAAAAACAGAAATGTCAGTGTGAGTATATCAACAAAACCATAATGTACTAATGAGGAAGGTAAACACTAAGATATACTTACTCATTCACTTTATCTAAAACTAGGACTCTTTCTGAAATCCTAACCATTATGGTAATGTCATTTATGCTTAGAGAATACCCTAACCTCTAAAGTTATCTAAACCGACCTCTGATACCAACTATAAGGCCTCGACATTAAACCTTACATAATATTGAATTAAATGAATTATTCACATTGAGGATCTTTTCAGGTTTAGGGTTTTAGAGAAGTAGGACATAACTATTACATCTCAAAAGATTACAAAGTAGACACTTCTACTGAGTTTCCATAGAATAAAAAAACTCTTAAGAAGAAACATGTCTAGTTCCATGATTTAGGTAGCATGACTTTCCGTTGATCCCATCCTTGACCCTATTCCACGTTAAGTCCTGTGAAAAACATTTCAAAAACTTGGGATGAGCATAAAATGCTCAGTAAGGGATACACAAAGAATGAAAACTGTTCGTTTTTCAAAACAACGAGTAAACCATGTATACTTTATCAAAGTAATACTTTTCACCTTTTCGAAGTAGTAAAAACTCTTCACTGAATAAAAGTTAATTACTTACCCTTCTGTAACCAAAACATTACCATAAAACCCATATAAAGATCACTTAACATATAAAGGTAACTTGGGGCATAAATATACTTAAGTGGAATAACCATAAGGTCGACTTCCACACATATCACATAATGGAATACCCATTTGGCCAACTTCCATACATAATTAACGGAATAGCCATACGGCCAACTTCCATACCCAATTCATTGGAGGTTATAACGTAACCACCCATCCTGGTATTCACGACACCACTCGTCATATGGTTCATCACGTAACCACCCATCAAATGTCCATGTACCATTATAAAATCTTAATAAATAAAGAAAACATAACGGAAAGAAAACATTTCCACAATTTGATCACAATTTATCACTCAAATATATTGACATAAAAAATACATTATAAAAACCATTTTCAATACCAAAATACATAAAAGAGTATATGATATTTATTTCATTTAAAAAAAAAATTAAGGCTTGTTGAGGAAGCCAAAGACCAAATAATACTCGCGGTGGCGGAAAAGGTCGTTGTCACTGCGTATGTTAAAAGAAACATTCGTTTTTTTTGTTTTGTAAAACACTTCATAGAAAAAGATTCCTTTCGTATAAAAGTAAAAGTCAAAGGGGTTTATACACCGTATAAAAGAAAGTTGTATATAAAACGAAATATGCCTCAATGAAAGGAGATTGAGACGAAGTCCCTTACAAATACGGTATCCTTGGTTTAAAGATAAATCAATTGCATAATTATGTGTGACAAACGAATACACCAAATATAAGTGGATATTAAGTGTAAAAAAATCAGAGGTTATTCACACATATTCATAGAACGACATATTCAAGGAGTACAAGTTTATCCCAAAGAATCAAATTTGGGTTAAGAAGTTCCCTTGCAAAAATTTGACAGCCTAACGGCGTCACTTCAAAATTCAGAAAAAGAGTTGATGAGAGATAAAAAAGGGTATATCATCACTTGGAAATAAAATTTACATCAATAAGGATATGTGAGAACATATCCCAACATAACAATATATGAATTAACAGACCCAACAAAAGAAGTCTTTTAAAAAGAGGACGGTGAAAGGTTCCCTTACCGACTTGGGTATCTTTTGAAACATACAACCCATGAAAGAAGGACAATAAATCATTGATGTAAATACTCATAAACGGAAGTATATTACACAAATAGTAGAATAATGGGATGTACATACACCACCCAAAGGAAATTGTGGAAATGTAGCATAAATCTCACGGAAATAAAAGTGAGATGAAAAAATCCCTTACAAAAACTCGGCAGCCTAACAGCGCCACTTAAAACTTCCAAAATGGATTGATGAGAGAAAATAGGGTATCTCATCATATGAACATAGAAATTACAGTAAGAGTAATATAAAAGAACATCCCAATAAGAAGGAAGATGATCTTTAAAAGGAATGACATAAAAGATCGTACTTAAAAAGAAAGAGAGGAATAGGATCCATTACCTCGGGTCCGACTTGACTCGATCATTCTTTAATCTCCTAAATAATAAACATGAGTTAATTTCTACTTCAATAAGTACCTTTTTCAAGTTCATTATTTCTTTTATATTACTTATTACCATGTCATGAACACTATGTAATTATTTTATTTAATAACGGTCGTTTAAACGATCATTGGTACTTGAGTCAAAATATGCTCTTTATAATTACAAGTTGTTCATGTTTCCATTATATACAGAGTTATAATCATGATGTATATATAATGCATATCATATATATCCAGTACATATTCATTTTATACTATTCCATATCATTTGGAGATAAAAATGAAAAGCACCGTTCCTGGAGACGGTAGGCCGTACGTACGCATGAACGCTACTTTCATTTTTTTCTTTTTCATATTAATGAAATTAAAAATAAATGATATATATATATATATTATAATTCCAGTATAATTTATATGTTATATATGTCACATATGTTCATTAATTACATTCTTTATACATTCCATGTATTGCATGTACGAGTCACATCACTTGAGGGGGCAGTGGCCCGCACTTCCTCATATGAAATTATCACATTTACACAACATGAAAAGAATAAAGTTATGGTTTAAAAATAAAATACATAATCATATAGTAAACATAAATACCATATATATCATATATAAAATACAGTGACATCATAATGTCCACCTTTAATGGTGTTAAAAGAATATTGAACAATCATCGTTTCGTGAGGCAGAAAATCTCCAACCACAGAAACAGTATGTTCTTTAACCATTAGACGAAGGTGTGTGTAAGTGTAGCTCTAATAATTTTTATAAAAACATCCTATTATATTGAAGATACTGGATTTGATAAAAAAAATTAATAAATAGAGTTTAGGGGGTTGGAGAAGCAAAATAAAACAAAAGGACTCAAGTGAAGACATTACCTTAAAATCGGGTAACTCCCTTTGGTTTGAGCTAAAATGCTTCCTTGGGAAGTATTCTGCCCAAAGTGAGGCTTCAAGGAGTTATATAGGGATGTGGAGAGACCAAATGGGCAGGGGTGGACGAGACAAAAGCATTGAATGTGTGGGTAAGGATGTAGGGGTGGGGGTCTTTTATAAGAGGAGAGGAGGGGCACTCTTTGAAAGGTATAAAATGTAACTTTATTTTCAAATTAGTTTCGGATTTTAATGGTCCCACGTTGATTTGTTTCGAGGATAAGGAGATAATGGTTCAAAATCCACCCATCCAATAGGTTTTGGACATGTGTAGGTCTTATATTTTACATTATCTTTCCATTTTATTTAAATCGTTAAATAATGACGTCATCACTGCATCATCATTATGTCATAAATAATTTAATTTATTTAATGTCTAGAAATTATAAAAAAGATACTATGATGTAGGAAATGTTTTTACATTTCCAATTAATAGTTATAGTCCAAAAGATCATTTATGTAGTAAAAATTAAAAATATTTTACTTAGGTGATACATTTTTTGTTACATTTAACATTCATTAAAAATAAAACGATAAAAAGTCACTTTCTCACAAAAGTGATTCCATGGGGCCCCCAAGTTTGGCACAAGGAATCCAATGGTCGGCCATGAGACAACCAGTAGCCTTAGTACTCATTTTGTGGTCATTTTTTGTTATTATGATATTATCTTATTATCTTTAACTACCTGATTACTAATTAATCAATATAATTAAAGATAATTACCGTCGTTACTATTCATAATGTCCAAAAAACAAAAGAGGATTAATTGCATAATTTGGACCTTCTGATTACAAATATGTAATCAATTTTACCAAATTACAAACACATAAATTGCAATAATTAATTTAAAAAACATCTCGTTGTCAAAACAAATGGCGGGTTTTTTAAAAACAATATTTATGAATAGTTTGGCACTTGTTTATGCCTAATTCCAAAGTGAAATTAATCCCAATGACCATAGTTTAATTACATGGTAAAAATATATTCTAATTACACTTTAAAACAAATTAAAAAGGTAATATAACCATATAATTAAATTATATGAAAAAGAAGTTTTGATGTAAAATGCAGTATTTTTCACTATTCATTGAAAAATGAACATTGTCAGAAAAATACCAAAAATTAACCCAAGGTAAATTTCAATGTCCCAATCATAAATAATAAGTTTATTTTGAAAATTAGAGCTTATAAAATTTCCAAATAGTGGATTTAAAAAGGGATTCACCATCAAAAGGCGGTTAATCAACCTTTTAAGGAATATTAGAATGTTTACGCTTAAAAACTGGATTCATTTGAATTTCTAATCCTCTAACATTTATTGAAAAAAATATTTGACAAACATATATAATCATTTTGTAGTTAGGTCTCTTCATTCCCGCCATTACAATGGATAGGCGTTAACTACCATTTAAAATAATATTATTTTATTATTAGAGTGCAACGTAAGATTTCAAAGAAACTGTTGTTGCATATTGGGTAGGCCATCGAGAATAGCATTCCCTTTAAAGTAATATTAATATTTTATTCACAAATATGGATAAATGTGAAAATTTCATACTCTTTATTTACCTGGGGTGTTACAAGTCCAATGGTGTCTATAGTTGGGTTGTCAAAAAATATCACCTTAGGTAACTATTATTCATTAATAATATCCTAAAATTGTGTCCTCAGTATAATAAATAGATTTTATGAAATTCTTATTGAAATATTTTATCCATCATCCATTATAAAATAGAAACTCTTTTATTTATATATAATCTATCAAAATAATATTTTCCACAAAGAATGATCTTCCAATTAAAGACATTATATCCAAAATATATTTAATCTAATCAACATATAAATACTTATTAATATATAAGCACCTTCATATTTCAAACTGTAACCCAAAATGAACAAAAATCCATATGGACTCCATGATTCTGTAGTTAATCTAATCATGTTCTTCCATTACAATACATATAAATTCATCCACCAAAAAAACCTAGAAAATATTCATTCTTATTATTATGAAGTAATACAAGATTTTAATTCTTCATAAATAAATATTAGAATCTACATCTCTTAAATTTATTCTCTTACCATTTATATTTATAACTATTAATTGAGTAGATATAGTTTTCCAATATCACATCATAAACTCTTTTATTAACTATTTTTTTTATATTTTTATTGAGATTTACTATAATATTAGAATGTTCAATTTTGTTACCCCTAAACAAGATAATTAATATTTCTAAAAGTCAATATTTCAATCTATGAAATCATCACCATTAAAATTCGCCTATATATTTCATCTAACACATACAAATGAAGATATCATCCACATAAATTAGTGAAATAATATGTTATAAAATTAATTATTTGAAATTGAGGTTGTGATTAACACCACCCATCTTGAAATTTCACTTCAAAAAATATATTCTTATCAAATGTTTCATTTAATTAGTTCATTCATAAATCAATATAAATCATTATTTAATATTAAAACTGTTGATTCATCATATTTTAGTTGAAAACCCATCATTTTTTCCATGTTTGTTTCCCTATATGACTCTATTTTAAAAAATTACATTTTTACCTAAATTGGAAAAGAATTTAAATAAATAGAATTTCAACATCAAAAAAATATTTTTAATTAGATTCTCAGCACTAATGAAAAATAACAGTTTTCATTCATACCTAATGTTTTATTAAAGAAATTACTCACCATCCAACTTTATTTTGAATGGAAACCAAGTGCTTTTCAATTATGATTTTGAACTCATGTTTAGATGAAATAATATAATGATCATATGGATTTATCAAAATCATGCACGGAAAATTATTTTATGTACGATTTATCACTTTATTCATAAATTTATGTTTTTCATAATGTTTAATATATTTAAAAAATGTTTATATATCAACAAGAGATGATATTTTTGAATTTATAGTAAATGTTAAATGTTATCATTTTGATAGTGTATTTTGGTCACCAATAATTACATGATTTATACTATTTAAATTCACATTTGATTACATTATTAAATATTTATTCACATATATATTCCTCCAATTCAAGAAATAAACCCTTTTAATTTTTAGATATTAAAATCCTCTATAATTTTTAAAAATTCATCTCATACATCTCAAATTAAACTCAAACTTGAATCACGTTATTTACTCCAAAAATTATATTTTAAATAATTTAAATATATAACTCATTATATTTATATTGGTTCACCTATTAAAGTTGTTATAGGATTTACCTATAGTGGAGTATCCTGATAATACTCCTTCATCAACCACATATGAATATTTTAATTGATTTCCTTCCTTATTCAAACTATATAATTTATATCAAAATACGAAAATCAGTTAAGACAAACTTACAACATTTCATTCAGCGTTTTCTCCTCTATAGAATAAACCCAATTTTTTTTTGGGATACATGGTTACATAAAAAAACTCAATCCCATAAGGATATTAGATTCAATATTCAATAAGCATTTTTTATTATAATCATAATATTGTTAAACTAACTAATAACTATATTTTTTGGAGTTCATACTAATGTTATTTTATTTTTAATTCCATGAATCCATAGAGAATTTTTCACCTCCACAGTTTGTATACCCTATTTCATTATTAAATCAAATAATTTCATATCAATCATCTTGTATAGTTTTAATCGAACATTCAAACCCATTATTTGAACTCTATCTTCTTGTTAATTATTTTCATAATCGTAATGTAACCTAGAATTATATAATCATCAACATAACAAAAAAACCTAATATTTTCATGAATTTGTTTAATCCATTAACCAGTACAAACTAGTATGAAACAACTATTGTATATATATTTTCCTCTTCATATTTTTCCTATAATGATGTATTTATATCATACATCTAAAAAAATAATCAAATTTATTATCTCTATCATACCTATAGATATTAATTTTAATAAAATAATTTAGCATAAAATGATTTTCCATACATCTTTTATGTATATTCCCAATACAAGGAGTTCATAAAAAATTACTTTCCACAATAGTGAGTAGACATGTATTCTATTTTTCTCCATATGATACAAATTTTGCTTTTTTCAACATACATTCATGAATGTGTCTCAAATATCTCATTTCAATAAGCTACCTATCTAGTTGATTTTTATATGATTATTTAGTTTCATGGTTAAATTATACTCAAGATATTATTTAAATGTGTATTATTATATATTATATACATTGTATAAAATATTTCATCATTAAGACTCATTTTTTAACTTCAATTATATTCAATCCTCATTTATTGAATAATTGATTGTTGTTATCATGAGGACTCCAAATTCATAATTTAAATCATGTGGTGTAAAAACCACTATCAAGTATACATGTCTTATTGTTCTATAAGACAATGTGTGAAATAACTATGTGAATAAACATCCCATTGCATTTCTTTTCCATCCATGAAAACCCCAATTCAATTATTACATAAGAAAATCACGATAGATAGGTTTCATCTGGAGAATTAATGTAATCATATTCATATTAAAATTGGGACATGTTTCTTCCAAATGGAATCAGGATTCATGATACGTCATTCATATAATTATATTATACCATATGAATTTTCCACTCTTCGATTATCTGTAAATTTTTTCCTTATGAAACGATATTGAGAAATACAAATAATAGTCAAAAAAGAATCCTTCCTTGGAATAGAAGATATATTCTTATTCCACATCACTATATTCTAACTACCACTCATTTTAGGAATTTTTCATCTCCCTACTACAATTCGTCAATTAGTATTAATTTTCAAAATATTATCACTATTATATAGAGAATATCATTTCACTGTATCTCTATATGTTTCTAGTTATTTTATATCATTGTTGTATTTTATAATCCATTAATGGTTGGGTATTATCTATAAATTTTTACATAAGCATATACATAGAATCATTTTTCCATATTTTTATACTCCTTAAGGACAGATTCATTTATTTTTGACGATATCGATAGTTTCACCATAGAAAATTATCTCATTACATCACGTACCTCTTTCAAATCTTTCTTTTTTATCATTAAGATAAAATTGTTCTAAACAAATATATTTTCATATAAAAATATATATTTATTTTTATATTTCATTTCTTATTAAATTTAATAACTAATTTTTTTTAAATATTCATTTTTTCTATTTGATATAAATATTATGGTCATAAATTAACTTATATTTCCCATCATTTTTAGTTTAAAATGAAAATACTCTTTTGGGTATTATTAAATATTAATTTTTACATCTTAAACATATTTTAACCCAAATTTTTAAACTTTTTGTTTTTATGATTAATTTAAAAAATCCACAAATATTTCAACTAATTTATATATTTCTTCTTCTATATATCATCTTACTCAATATCATGTTTATGTTAAACTATGATATTGAAAAATCTTTAATATTTATTTTTCATCCTTGATTATAGATTATGTTTTCTAAATAATTTATACAATATATTCCTCCCACTGTGATTTAGGAATTCATATAACCATCATTGATGAAACAATTATCATAACCCTTGTCATATTTTAACACTACACACATTAATTAAACTCATTTATATGATTTATTTCTAGATATATTATTTCTATTTGGGGAGAATCATCCTCTGCTTTGGTTGTCATTAAATAAAATTATCAAAGCCATAAAAAGGATTAAGATATTTTAAATAAATTTAATATAATTTATATAATTAAAAATAGATATTTGATGCCTTACATTTATACTTATATTTTCTAAATTATATTTTCTCTTCATAAGAAATATAAACACATCACTTACATGTTTTTTTATGAAAACATTTTAATATATGGGAAATTTTAAGATGGATTGGAATTATATATACCATAATGAATACAATTGTATACCCTTCATGTTCAGAATCATCTTTTATGTCTGCAACATGATTTAAAAAAAAATGAGTGAGTTATCTTTAATATATAATGTTTTAGGTTTCTATATAATTGTAAGGAATAATGGTTGAAATACTTATACAATTTAATTTACTAATACCATATCCCTACCATCTTCTCGAACTTAATGAAAAGATAAAAATGTAACGTCCCAGTTCCGGAATCCGCCCAGAGGTGCCCCGTACCCATTTGGTTACATGGCCTCAAGCGCATTTCCCCTAATGATAGAAGCTCCCGACTAGCATTGAGGGATTCAAGTGGGATATTAAGGATACTATTCACTCATTGGTAGAGTAACACATCGGAATAGAATTAGATATACAATATATGAAGTAGTAATAATACCAAAGAACAAGAAACAGCGGAAGACTGATGAAGAAACAACTGGAGAACACATATATAAATTATGCATGATACATATGTCTAGGAAAGTTTCCAAACAAGTCACAATGATGAAATATATAACTAAACCGATGTACAATAAGAACAAGTAAATTTTTCCTCAGCATCGCAAGCCTCATCTTGGTCTCATGCTCTCCATCTCCAATGCAATGAAGTACCTGAAGTAGAATGGCGATTTCCTTATTTGTACCTACAGAAATATAATCTGTTTGGGCCCTAAAACATGTCCCAAATAAAGTGTGAGACTAAATCCTAGTAGGAAATCAAAAATAGATCTATTCCTAATAGTCAATGAATATATATGGCAGGAAATGAGAAAAATAAGCAGTAAACAATGAAGTACACCACAGTAAACAATCCTGCAGTTTCAAAGCATTCAAACACAACATACCAAGTTAAAAGATAATCTCAAATAGGTAACCCTCTGGGATGTTCTCACAGCCTAATCACCTTTGGACCTTTTTAGAAAACACAAGCAACCATTTATGAAGTTCACATTGTCTAACCCCTCTGGTTTACTTTTAGAATAGACTCTATAGGGAAGAAATAGCCATATATTCTCCCTATAGTCTCATATCAGTAACTAAAAGGTGATCTTGGAAAGCACATACATCACATTCCACCTCTGGCCCGCATCGAGGAACTACAGACCCTTTGAGGAATCACTTATGTCAATTCCCCCTATTGTCTCACATAGTAACAATAATAACGGACTCTCTGGTGAATACCTTACGTATATTCTCTCTATGGTCCACTACACTAGGTTCTCACAACCCTGTGTAAATCATACAAGCATAGAAATGAAAAGTGGCCAAAGTAAACCTCATGAACTACATTGCCAACCAGTCTACAACATAACATCAAGATACATAATAAACACTGTATCCTACCAATACTAGGCATGGAATGTAAACAAAATCATAATAGAAAAACTAGGCCAAATGATCAAAACAAGAAAACATGCATGGTCAATCACATAGAAAGTTGAACAATTAACCATATTCACCTTTAATTTAATCGCTACACAAGAATACAAGAATATTAAAAAATTAATAGGGAAAGAACCGTAAAAACTCAATATCCCAATAAATGGTTTTGGGAAGTTTTACACATAAATTTCAAATACTAGCTACGAAAAGGAACAACCCACCTACCACGGTGTTGTAGGATCATTATAAGTGAACCTCAAACATTGAATCGACCATGAACACTATAGATCTACAAAAATGTCTAAAATGTTCACCAAAGATAACATGAGAAAGAGGTGGAATCAGGAAATGAAGATCTAGAATAAGGAAGATCCTACCAGGGCAATCCCAATGCAATCGACGACAGTCGAATCGGAGGACGGATGCTTGATCGAGGGCTTACTGAAGAAAGGTAGTCGTACAGACCCTCTTGGACGAAGTAAGTAAAGAATGATACATTTCTGTCCGTCAAACGCGACACCTGATACATTTAATGAAAAAAATAAATAACATGGCATGTACATTATAAATACACGACGTGGACTTTCCATCATCGGGGCCCGCATTACATGGAATCCAGGTCACCACACACAGCTGTTAGCATTGCCGCTACATGGCCGGCACCCAGCTACCCACGGTAACCATGTAGACTTTGTTTGCTGATAAAGTACATTATTTTTACATAAAAAATTTCTATAAACTCTTATATTCATCATAAACACCATAAAAAAAGAAAACATACCAGAAAAAAAGATCTGGGATCATACAAACATTCCCCCTTAAATAAATTTTTCCCCGTATTTCCATAGCAAGGCAGCGTAGATGGAGATTCTCGAAAATCTCTGGCCACTGATATCGTACAATGGACTCCCTTTCCCACATCTCACTCTGTACTCGTTTGTGATGCCACATCACTCATACCAGTGGAACCAACAATCCATAGAGAAACTTCGAACTATGATCAACAATCCGAATAAGATGCTCCTCAAACAAGGTGTCCACCTCTAACTCAATATCCTTGGGTTGAAAAACCTGAGACGTGTCAGAGAAGATATGTTAGAGCTGAGAAACATGGAAGAAATCATGCATTGCCTGTTACCTCTAAAGTAACTGGAACTAATAGCCAACTGGACCAACTCTCTCCAAAACCTCAAATGGTCTGACGTACCTCAGCGAAAGCTTACCCAGTCTCTTGATCCTCCGGTGCCCCAACCTCGGTGTGTCACATAGGAAAACCTGATCCCCAACTTAGAACTCCAGAGGTCATCTCTTCTGATCAACATAATTCTTCTATTGAGACTATGTAGTAGTCATCCTCTTCTGAATCAACTCTATCTACTTTGCGGTCTCCTAGAAAAAAGGGGTCCCAATATTACTGTCTCTCCTACATCCAGCCAACATAAGGGTGATCGGTATGACCTACCATAGAAATCCTCATAATTTTGCATCTGAATAGTTGGATGAAAACTATTGTTGTAGGAAAACACCCCAATAGGTATGTGCTTCTCCCAAGAACCTCTAAAATCTAGGATGCATGTAAGAAGAATGTCCTCAAGCACCCAAATCGTACGCTTGGACTGGCCATCTGTCTGGGGGTGGTAAGCTGTACTCAGAAGTACCAGTGTACACAATGCATTCTGCAATCCCAGACTGACCCGAGAAGTAAAACATGAATCCCTTTCTGAAACAATGGAGTGTGTAACTCCATGTAAACATACTATCTGATAGATGTAAAACCATCCCATATCATCAACACTGAATGTATCCTTGATCCGAAATAATTGAGAATCCTTCATGAGTTTACCAATGACAACCCAAACAGCATCATTCCATTATGGAGACCTCCGCCATCCTATCACGAAATACATCATGACATCATTCCATTTCCACTTGGTAATCGGTAACTACTGGAAAAGACAGAATGGTAGCTGATGCTCCGCTTTTTCCTCCTAATTGGTGGAACAACTCATCAAAAAACCAGCAACATCTCTCCTCATACCTGGACACCAATACTGATGGTGTAGATCATGATACATCTTAATGATTCCAGGATGAACTTCCCAAACTGAGGAGTAAATGTCCTACATCATCTCATTGCATATGTCTACAGACACCCATACACACCCATAAAAACTCATGATCTCATCCTCTCTTATAGTCTATCTAAGAATAGGCTCTTATCCCGACATTATTTCCCATAGGACTGGGCCTCCATAATCTTATAGCTACCTCATTCTCACATGTTCTTGAAGAATATAGTTAAAATATATAGAATAAAGAAACATATACCTCTGTCAATCGTACGCCTCCTAATGTATCTTAGAAAATCGGGCCATAAGCTGTCTCTCACTACTGGCTTCCTGAACATCTTGTATTTGTGTCCTCCTGCTCAGCGCATCAGCCACCACATTTCCATTCCCTTGTGAATAGGAAATATCAATGCCAAAAGACTGAAGGAACTCAACCAATCTTCGTTGTCTCAAATTCAAGTCACGTAGTGTGAAGATACACATAAGACATTTGTGGTAAGTGAAAGCCACAAAATTCTCTCCAAAAAGATAATGTCTCCAAAAAAGTAAGGCATGAACAACTTTAGACATATGAAGATCGTGTGTTGGGTAATTTCTATCATGTGGCCTCAAATACCGAGACATGTACACAATGACTTTTTCATCCTGCATAAGAACAGCTCCAAGACAAATATCTGATGCATCACAGTACAAAGTATAGATCATTCTTGGATCTAGAAAAACTATCATTAGTATTGAAGTCAACCTCCATTTCATCTTTAAAAAGGCTAACTCAGAAGAATCTGTCTGTAATAACTTTGCACCCTTCTTAGATTGTCCCATCAATGGTACTGCTAAGCGTAAAAAGTCATGAATGAAAAATATGTAGTATCCATCCAACCCTAGAAAACACCATACCTCAAAGGCATTCTTCAACTGCACCTAGGAAACTAATTCTCTCACATTATATCAGTTTACTGATACTTTTTTATCCAAGATAACATGACCCAATAATTGAATCTAATCTATCCAAAAGTGGCATTTTAAGAGATCAGCATATAACTGGTTATCTCTTAGTGCACTCAAAATGATCTCAATATTTTTAGCAAATTCGTGTCGAGTGTGAGAGTACACAAATATATCATCCATGAAAACCACCACAAAATAATCCAAGTATTGATGAGACACTTGGTTGATCAGTTCCATGAAAACAAAAGGCACGTTCGTGAGACCAAGTGGCATAACTACAAACTCGTATAGACCATACCAACTCTGAAAGGCTGTAAGATGTATATCAGAGGTTCTAACAGGAAACTGATGATAACCGGATCTCAATTCAGTCTTCATGAACACTCGACCTCCTCGAAGATAATCATAAATATCATCAATAATTGGAATGGGATATCATTTATTGAGCGTCAATTGGTTCAGATTCTGATAATCCACATAAATTCAAGGAGTATTGTCCGCCTTCTTCGCAAATAAGATAGGCGAACCCTAAAGAGAGGTACTAGGTCAGATAAAAACATTTTACAACAACACCTCTAACTGCTTATTCTGCTCCGGTAATACTGGTGGAGCCATCATGTAAGGAGGAACGGACACCGGTGCCACTCCTGGAATGCGTTCAATAGAAATGTTTACCTCTCTCTCTAGATGAAAACCTGAATATTCCTCTAGAAATACATCCTCGAAATGATACAAAATTGGAGGAATGTCCATCTTTGAAGTCCCTGGGCCATCCAGATAAAGACTAGCAATCTGGGTTGTAACTCCTCCCAACCCATAATACTTGGGTCCGGTTCTGCCCGTCTAGACATCCCATTCTCCCTTATGAAGAAAGGATCTGCCCATTGGTGATGTGAAACTCACCCAATGATGATAGAAATTGTCGAAATCTTGGAAGGGAACTAACCAATACATCTCAATAATGACATAATATCCTACAATATCTAAGACCTAATGTTCCCATAAGAAGTGAACCCAACCAACCTCAAGATGGGTCTCCATGCACTGACGTACAATAGTCGTTCTAGTCCCAAAAGGTGTGTCCAATGTCCATACATTAGTATATGTAACGATATAGAGCCCAAGTCTCTCCACAAAAATAATATATATAATTCTCTAGGAGGCCTCTATATAAAAAAGAGAAGTATCTAAAACTAAGGCAAGTATAATTGTACCTCGAACTGTATAGGGTTTGGGATCCTACTCATGTTGGGTCTGTTCCACTGCAATAGTTTGACCTGCACCGCGGCCCTGTGACCAAACCTGAACACCATGAGAAGATCTATCATGTTGTCACTGAATGCATTGTGACTGACCACTATGACCCCAACCTCCACCTTGTCTTGAACGACTGGAATAACACCAGTTCCTGATTGATGAAAAACTATTGGCGCTACTACTGAACATGATGTCCTATAAGAACCCATGTCACCAGCTGCTATTGAGAAGATCTAGTAGAAACACTGAATATGACCCATCTTTCAGTAAGATCGGCACTCCACTAGGTCTCTCAGGCCATGTGGCTTTGTATGACCGATCTTTCCACATTGGTAGAACAACACCTGGCTACTAGTAGAAGTGTCTTGCCTCCTTGAATAATCATGAGAAAACCCCATGTGGAACTTCCAGTTGACAGTAGGAGAGATTCAAACTCCAGATGTCGATCCGCCCTGGCTTAGAAATCCATAACACCTCATATTTTCCTCCTTGATAAGTGCAATGTTGAATATATAAGTGATGTATGTCAACCAGTAGATGTTAACCTAAAATAAGATGTCGTTACTGAGACCATCCTCAAACGTTTTTTCAAGGAATAACTCACTACCTCTTGAAATAGGCATGAAGCGTTTCAGCTCTGTGAAATGAGAAGAGTACTCCATGACTAAGAGAGTACCCTTCTCCAGTCTGATGAACTCCCAGTCTCGATCTTCTCTCAATGACTCTAGATTGATGTAGTCATAAAAATCACACTAGTAGTCATCCCAATCCATAACATGCTGGCATCCCTCCTGAGATATCAAGTCCCACCATCTCTTGGCAGAGTCACGAAGAATGTATGCATAGATATTGATACTCCTCTCTGGAGATGTCTCTAGATTCTTGAAGATAGAAATCATGGATTCTATCCATGACTCTACAGCCTGATGTCCTCCTTCCTCGGTGAATGTTGGAGGTTTTTTTTGCAATAAAACCCACGTCAGCTCTAACATAGAAGGGAAGGATGTGGTACTTCTCAGAAGGTCAGCATAAACCTCATAAAGCCCTCTTGGAACTGTGCGTCAGCACCTATGTTTAGAATATTGGCAGGTGCCAAGACTAGCACTATTGGGGGATCTGCTGGTAGTCCCTAACCTGCCATGTCCAGTGTCTGATCATCACATTAAAACTAGTATACAATCAGAGGGCGTCTCGATGGCATGACTCTGCAAGGTCATTCACACACCTTAGATCAATATTAACATGGACTGAATGATAGACGAATAATAGGGAACAAGAGAAATAAAGCATTCAAGTTATTCAAAACATGGATATATGGCGTGTATAATGTCTACATCACATGTTCCCTTAAACCTTTCACATGGGTGTGTACTTCATCCAAAACTGGTCGTATAACACACCATACACATGTCGTATTGTCCTAACACATGATGTATACTTGAATCCTCATTCTCTGCTCGAGTTATTAATCATGGTTAAGCCACATTGTTCTCTTAGAACAAGACTACACGGCATGATAGTGCCAAATTGGGAATGTATATGAAGATTTCTCCGACCCCTATTGTCAGTGACATGGATGGATTCTAGGGATACACTACACATCGTGTTCCAGATGGATACGTCATGTATTAGAAAAGACTCAACCAACCCGTGTTGTTAGTGACACTGTTAGTTATGCAGTTGTACAACCCAGCATAAACATCTGGTACACAACGTGTCCTACCAAATATTCCAAACCCCGTGTCCTTGCACACACTGTCTGGGACATGGTTAGTGACTACACTGCGTGTAGATATAGTACACGACGTTTACTTAAGAAAAAGAGTTTCTTCCCGAACAGAATAACACATGGCATGTATTTATCATTACACAGTGTGTATTCTATGTTTTTCTGGACACTAAGCCTCAAAAACTACCCCAATGCCCAATAAAACATTGATATAAACATTAAGGTTCCTAATTCCAATCTGTGAGGGCCCATACTCACCATGAATCAAAGCTTCTCATCTTATACATTTCATAGACAAGCATAATAGGTCAATTATCCACCAAATTCCGATACATGAGGTCCCATAACACCTCAAACCCAAATATTGGATTTCATCCAAAAAACACAATACACATCCAATAACCAATCAAATAGAAGGTATTTTATCAATCTATCTATCACAAAATCATGCATATCTAACAAAACATCTATCCCAACAACTTGTAATCGCTAATTCACCCTTAATGGCATGGCAAGAATGAATGACATGTGATCCCCAACAAGTGCCAATATGATGCATGAGATGGAATTATCCCATAACATTGAGTTGAAATAGAAATCGAACCTCAATAATATCAACAATAACATCACAAAACATGTGAATCATCCAATGGAGAAAATCAAATCAACTATAAAATTTCAAAAAAAAACAATCTTTCAATAAACACGGTAGATTGTATTTTCCCTGTAAGAGGGTAAGATACTATCGGATAAATCTTATTACCATGTACCAATTCATTTCTATCCCTATCTATACACTACATATATTAAGTCTAGAGAAAAGGATTCCTCTGATTCAACTTTGTTATATCTCAGTTTAAGAAGCCACCCTAAGGTGCCCCATACCCGGTTGGTCACATGACCTCAAACACATTTCCCCTAATTCCAAAGGATATCGAATAGAAGCGAGGGACATGGGTGTGATTGTGGGGAAACTATTCCCTCATTGGTAGAGTAACACATTGGGAGAGAAATAGATATACAATATCAGATACAGTAATAAATCCATACAACAAGAAACAACAGAAGTCTGGTGAAGAAACAACTCGATCACACATATATAAATGAAGCATGATACGTATGTCTAGGAAAGAAACCAAACAACTCACAATGATGAAATACAAAACTAAACCAATGTACAAGAAGAGAAAGTAAATATCTCTTCAGAATCACAAGCCTTGGCTTGGTCCCATGCTCTCCAGCTCTAAGGCAGTCACGTACCAAAAGTAGAAGGGCACTTTACCTTATCTATACTTGCAACAATATAATCTTTTTGGGCCCAAAAAAATGTCCCAAATAGGTTGTGAGACTAAATCCCATTAGCTAATCACCACGATATCTGTGCCTAATATTCAATGAAGATATATTGATTGAAATGAGTAAAATAAGCTGTAAACAATGATGTACTCAATAGTAAACAATAATGTTGTTTCAAATCCTTTAAATACCACATACCAAGTAAACAGATAATCTCAAACAGTTAATCATCTAGGATGTTCTCACATCCTATTCCACCGTGGTCCTACCTAGAAAACACAAAAAACCCTCTAGGAAGTACACACAGTCTAACCCCTCTAGTTCAGCTTTAGAATAGACTCTCTCGGGAAGCACTCGCCGTCAATTTCCACTATAGTCTCGTATCAGTAAATAAAATGTTCTCTAGGGAAGAACTTACATCAAGTCCCCCTTGTGGAACATGTTGAGGAACTATAGACACTCTGAGGAAGAACTTACATCAATTCCCCTTATGGTCTCTCATTATAACAATAATAACAAACAGTCTAGATAATCCATTACATCTATTCTCCCTATGGTCCACTACACCAGGTTCTCATGACCCTATGTATGTCAAACAAGCATTGTAGTGAAAAGTAACCAATGTAAACATAAAGAACTACATTTCTAACCATTATACATCATAATAAAAAGATAGTTAATAAACACTCCATCCTAACAATACTAGGCATGTAACGTAAACAGCAGCCTAAGATGCAATCTAGAAAAAACAGTCAAAACAAAATAACTTTCATGGGAAAACACATACCAAGAACAATAATTAACGCCATTCATGTCTAAATAATCCTCTACTCAAGAATACAAGCATAACAGGCAATTAACATGGATAAAACCATAAACACGCGATACCACGATCAGGGGTATTGGGCACTTTTGCACCTATGATTCGAAGAATAGTTATGGAAAGGAACCAACATCATACCTGGGTGTTGTAGGAATGTTATAAGTAATCCTCAAGCATTTAATCTCCCAATAACACTGTATATTTACAATAAAACTCTCTAAAACCTTCATATGGAGATATCTTGAGAAAGAAGAGGAATCCGAAAACAATTCTCTTGATGAAGGAAGAGCTTAAAGTGATAATCCCAATGCAATCGACAGCGGTTGAATCGGAGTAATGATGCTTGTTCGGGGGCTCAGGGAAGGATCACAACAATATGGATGCTCTCAGATGAAATAGGTCGATATATAGGTGTTTCTTTCTTTCAGACGCAACCCTAGTATGTTTAATGAAAAAAAAGTACACGATGTGTACATTATAATTACTCGATGTGTACTTGCCTTCACCGGCCCTAGCATTAGGTGGTCGCCAGGTCACCACACACGACTGTGTGCATGACCACTACAAATCCGACACCTAGCTACCTGCGTTAACTGAGTAAACAATGTGTACTCATAAAGTACACGGTGTGTACTTAAGAAATTCCCGGAAACTCCTCTTTTCCTCGAAAACACTTGAAAAATGAAAACATACCTGAAAAGAAGATCTGGTTTCCTATAAAAAATAAAACTAATTTTGTTTAATAAGGTAAAATATTTATTTGGAATATATACATATATCATAAATCCTTTTCTATAGATCCTACAACCTTACCTCCACTATATTCATTTCAACATTATAAGTATTGTAAAATTTTATACGGGGTATAATTCAGTGATTTTTAGATCATGAATATAATTAATATTATATATGATATATTTTAGAAGGGTATATTTGGGCATTTTATCTATATTTTGAATCATTATGAATCATATAATAAATAAAAAAACTATAGGACCACTTATATATATTTAATTAATATATGAATAGAAAAAAGCTAATCCAATAGAATTAAAATGTATTTTCATCTAATTATTCTATATTTACTAATTATATCCAACATATTATATAACACCATTGAGGTAGAATTAATTATCTATATAATATATCATCATTTCTCATATTATTGAGGATTAAACATGTTTCATTCATACTAAAATTTATAACCAATATCAATAATAAATTGTAAGAAATGGTGATTTGTGTGTAATTTTTCTTCCCAACCCCCCAAAAGTTCGTATTACCTAATTAATAAGATCATAATAGACCATTTTATATTAATATCACAATAAAAGCATTTATTAATATAAATTAAATATATAAACATGATGATTTAAACTAGATTACCATAATATAACATATTAATGTAATATAAACTGATGATGTTTTACTGTACAATTGATCACTACACATTATTGTTATAACAATGGTATATGACCACGTATACAATCTAAAAAACATACCACTCTCGTTCTATCCACACTATGCTAAAGACATAAGATTTTTAAAATCACTAACATGCCCAAAACCTCTAGGTCCCCACCATGACTTCATATATTGTAACAGTCTAACCAAAAATCCCACGTCCAATAGGTGAGGGGATGATGATTAGAACATAATTGGTAGATGAAACAATATGGGAATTCATTTCCTGAATCAACCGATAACATACATATATCTCGCAAAAATAAAATAGGTATCAACAAAATAATATATATATATATATATATATATAAACATCCATATTGGACAAAACACATGTATGATAAAACAAAATATGTATAAATCTACATTGGATTATGAAAAAGGAATTTTATAACATATAATAAAATGAATATGAATGGCACAATAAATTGTACATATCCTCCACTCTATGTGACCTCATATGTTGATCTCCAACTATAATGGCCATAATCACCATCATAAACCACCATATTTGAACTTGTGTTACCATGAATCCCTATGTTTCGTCTCCATATAAGACACAACATATCCATTTATAACAATACTAACAGTAAATATTTAATCTCCCCAACAAACACAACCGAAATCGACATAGGTAACATATAGAGGTGATTAAATACATACTCAATAGGATGCCCCAAAATCATAATGGAAAGAAAAGAAGTCACACATCTTAAAATTCATGATAATAAAGGGTATACAATAGGAAGAAAAGGATGGATCCTGATATCCAATACCACAATAAGTACTAGAATAACTTTGAAGTACCAATTATCTAATCTATAAAAAATGAGGATTTCTATCCTGGATGAATTTATTGATTCAATGAGTACCAATATATATATATATTTACATTGGAAATACTATTTTATATCACGGCATAAAGGTGAACCCATGGTTCCATATGAGCCACAATTCATGATTTATTGGATTTTATCGACCACTCTAACTTATACATCATAAAAAGAAACCATATAGTAGAAAAACCTCCCAAAAGAATCCCCCATGAACCAGTTGATGGAATATCAAACCATAACATCTACCTCTACCATATTCAACTATTGAATCATTATGGGATATGAAGCATTTTATCTTGATATATGTTGGTCAATGTAGTTTTGTCAACATATATTATATTCAACATTCAATATCAATCAAATGTCACATCTTTAGAATATTATAGGGGGACCTACACCTCAACATGTGAAAATAAATAGGCAATGGAGTAACCAACCTTATTGTATGACTCATACCTATAAAAGTGCACATTAGGTAGGGTCACATAAAGAATCATATTTATAATTCATGTGTTTAGTCATGTAGTCCATAATATGTAATTGTAGAACTTATCTGGCATGGCGAGCATAAATTTCATTACATAGTGAATCCAAATCCATTAGAATCACTATGGGATTGCACCATACTAAGAAGCAGAAAAAATATATATGGGTGAGTACCCAACCCCCAATAAACTGTCATATTTTAAATCCAGAAACATTTCATTATCCAAAAAATATATATCCAAAATTATTTTATCTCATAATAAAAATTGTCACATATTCCTGTACAAACTATACCGTCTTCTTTTATATTAAATAAAACTCATTATAGAATATTTATATTCCTAAAACTGACATATTGTATGGAAATAGTGAAAACTCCCAACAAGGGATTTGTGAGACATAGAACAATCCATAGAATTTCCATGTAGCATGATGTTGATTGATATGATGCTCCAGCATAGTGGATCAAACAACACATGGATGGATGATCACTGTATTATGGATCCCACATGCATCAATGAATCTTCTTCTATTCTCGAGTCAGTTCTCGAAAACCATATATGGTTTAGTTTCCCACCCAACCACAAGATTTCGATGTATCTTCCATGAAAACATGGGCATCACATTTGGGCTTCCAACCCCATTCATCCCACAAGAGAGGGTCAAGTGAGGTGATGGCCAACAACCTCTCTCACACTAACTGGTGATAATTTGGCTGTCAGTTCACAGAAAATCAGACAACTGAGTATGGAACCATTTCCCCTTCCTTCCATATCACTCATATAAAAATACTTTTGATGTTTAGTATCCACTCACACTTCAATATATTAAATATTCTAGCCTCTGTACATTCATATTTCATAATCCCAACCATACACAACACTTCAATCATAGCCTCCTTTGATCATCACTACTTCCCTTCACTACAGGATTTATGATTTTAAGAATGATCATTGATGGTTATTGTAACATCCCAGGTAAATAAAGAATAATGAATTTTCATATTTATTAATATTTACAAATTAAATATTAATTTTATTTTCAAGGGGTTGCTATGTTCGATAGCGTACCCGATATGCAACGATGAGTTTCTTTGAAACTTACGTAGCACACTAGTAATAAAATAATATTATTTTAAATGTTAGTTAACAAGTAGCCGTTGTACTGGCGGGAATGGATAGAAATAACTAAAATATGATTAGATGTGTTTTTAAATGTTTATACATTTACCCAATAAAAGATAATGGCCTAAAATACGGAAAGAGTTCAATTTTTGGGCATATATACTCTAATTTTCACTAAAGGTTCACTTATCACCTTTTAATGGTGAACCGTCATTAAATATAGTTTTGATCACTCTTATACTTTATTTTGGACCAAATATAACTCTTCTTTAGAATCGGGACATCAAAATTTACTTTGTGTAAATTTTTGGTACCTTTCTGATAATGTTCATTTTTATTATGAATAGTGTAAAATGTTGTATTTTAATTCAAAACCTCTTTTTAATATAATTTATTTATATGATTAGATTATTATTTTAATTGGTTTTAAAGTGAAATTAGAAAATATTTTTACCAGTTAATCCATTGGTGGTCATTGGAATCAATTTCACTTTAAAATTGGACTTAAACTGGTGTCAATCTTTTTATACTTATTGTTTCGCAAAAACACGCTATTTGTCATGACAGCGGGAATTAATTATTAAATTAATTAATTTGACTTATATGTTCTGAATTTTGTAAAATGGACTTCATTTTTGAATTTGGAATATCAAATATAGCTTAGGGTGAATTTTTGGTAATTTTCTGAAAAACTTCAATTTTTGATGAATAGTGAAACCATTGAGTGGTAATCAAGCAAAATGATTTTTCAGTTAAATGAAAGTTTACCATTAATGTGTATTGAATTTTGAAAATCCGACATACATGGTTGTCATTAAGAAGTAAAATGTGGTTCAATGAGATTAAAATAATTTTTTGGTGAATAGTAATTTTTTTTTCATTAATCGCGATTAGAGGTAATTAGTGTAGTTGAAGGTAAAAATGGTATTATAAGAATGTGAAAACACCATGAAACTTGTCCTACACCTATTGGGTGAGTCATGGCCGACCAGGACAAGCCATGGGCCAACTTGGGGACCCCATGGAGCCACTTTATTTGGAAAATGACATTAATATATTTTTATTTAATGTAAAAGTGAAAATGACACTAACATAAATTGTTTTACTAAAATAATTTTTGAGTGGGGTTATACAAGTCCAAATTTTGATTATAAATAGTAATTGGAAAGCTAAAAAGATTTCCTACATCATAGTATTTTTTATAATTTTTAGACATTAAATAAATTAAATTATTTATGACATAATAATGATGCAGCGATGACATCATTATTTGACGATTTAAATAAAATGGAAAGATAATGTAAAATCTATGAACTACACATGGCAAAAACCAATTGTATGAGTGGATTTAGAACCCATATCACCTTACCCACGAATTATTTCAATGTGGAACCTTTTGAAACAGAAACACATTTTCAAATAAAGTAATATTTCTTTACTTTCCAAAAGTGCCCCTCCTCTCCTCTTATAAAAGGCACCCACCTCTACCTCATTTCACACACTTATCAAGCCTTTTGGCTCGGCCAACCCCTGACCAATTACTCTCTCCACATCCCTCTCCTAATCCTAGAGGATTCCCTTTGGGCAGAATCCTTTCAAAGGAAGCCTTTAGGCTCAAATCAAAAGGGAGTTACACTTTTAAAGGTAATTCATTCTCTCTTGTTCATTTGTTTTATTTTGCTTCTCCAACCCTCTAAACTCTTTTTATTTACTTCTTTTGTAACAACACCAGTATCTTAAATATACTAGGATGTTGTTATAAAATTTATTTGAGCTACACTCTCACACAACTACATCAAATGGTTAAAGAACATATGGTTTCCGTGGATGACGAAATTCTGCCTCCCGAAACGATGATTGTTCAATACTCATTTAACACCTTCAAGGGTGGCCATTATGATGTCACTATTTTTATATATGATATATAATATGTTTATGTTTTCATTAAGCTTCTGTATTTTTCATTTTTGGCATACCTTTATCGTTTCCATTATGGGTAAACATGATATCTTCATTTAAGGAAGTGCAGACTACCGCCCCCTAAAAGTGATGTGATTCGTTAATGCCATATGTGGGACGTGTAAAGGATGGATTTAAAGTTATTATATATGATTTTATAGTGGAATTATAATATACCTCTATATAATTATTATTTCTTTCCATTAAAGTATGAGATAGAAATGAATGTAGCGTTCATGCGTACGTACGACTTACCGTCTCCATGAACGGTGCATTTCGTTTCTTATCCCCAAATGTAATGTACTATTAAAATTACATGTATATAATGTATATATATAATTAATGATATATATAAATGAATAATATAATTCTGGAATTAAAATATACATACCTCTCATTTAGTTTTAATTCCACTAATATGACAAAGAAATGAAAGTAGCGTTCATGCGTACGTACGGCTTACTGTCTCCATGAACGGTGCATATCATTTCTTACCTATAAATGATTATGTAATATTATAAATACATGTACATGCTGAATATATATGATATATATGATATCCAAATCAGGAATTTCATTCTGGATATGAAGATCTTTTGACCACATGAACAACATGTAATTGTAAGAAGTCAACTTTCGACTTAAGAACCAAATATTGACAAAACAAACATTATTAACATAAATGGTTACATAATGTTTATAACATGTAAATAAGTGATATAAAAAGAATAATGAACTTTAAAAAGGTTCTTAATAAGTATAAATTAACTCAAGTTTATTATTCTGGACTTTAAAGAACGATCGAGTCATGTCGGACCCAAGGTAAGGGACTTCGTCTCAATCTCCTTTCATTGAGGCATATTTCGTTGTATACACAACTTTCTTTTATACGGTGTATAAAAATTTGACTTTTACTTTTATACAAAAGGAATCTTTTTCTACGAAGCGTTTTACTAAACGAAAAAAAGGAATGTTTTTTTAACGTACACGGTGACAACGACTTTTTCCGCCGCCGCGAGTATTATATGGTCTTTGGCTTCCTCAACAAGCCGTATTGTTTTTAGAATAAAATAAATACCATATACTCTTTTATGTATTTTGGTATTGAAAATGGTTTTGATAAAGGATTCTATTATGTCAATATATTTATGTTATATCATGATTGAAATGTGGAAATGTTATCATTCCTTTATATTGGTTTTATGTTTTATGATTTTATACTGGTACTTGGACATTTTAACGGGTGGTTACGTTATAACCCATATGACGGGTGGTGCCGTGAATACCAGGACGGGTGGTTACGTTATAACCTCCAATGCATTGGGTATGGAAGTCAGCCGTATGGATATTCCATTAAGTATGTATGGAAATTGGCCGTATGGCTATTCCATTAAGAGATATGTGTAGAAGACGACCGTATGGTTACTCCACTTAAGTATGTTTATGTCCCAAGTTACCTTTATATATGTTATGTGTTCTTTATATGGGTTTTATGGTAATCCTTTGGTTACAAAAAGGTAAGTAATGATACTTTATTCAGTGAAGATTTTTTATTACTTCATAAAGGTGAAAAGTATTACTTTGGTTAAGTATACATGGTTTACTTGTTGTTTTGATAAACTAACTATTTTCATTCTTTGTGTATCCCTTACTGAGCTTCTTATGCTCACCCCAAGTTTTTTTTGAAATGTTTTTCACAGGACTTAATGTGGAATAGGGTCAAGGATGGGATCAAGGTAATGTCATGCTATATAAAACATGGAACTAGACATGTTTCTTTTAAGAGTTTTTTTTATTATGAAAACTTAGTAGAAGTGACTACTTTGTAATCTTTTGAGATGTAATAGTTATGTTCTAATTCTCTAAAACTCTAAACTTGAAAAGATCCTCAACGTGTAATCTTGTGATAACTCAAGATTAAGTAAGGTTTAAGGCTGGGGCCTTATAGTTGGTATCAAAGGTCGGTTTAGACAACTTTAGGAGTTAGAAAAGTGTTAAATTATAATATGATTGAAATGATATTGCATTTACAGATTACCATGTTGCTTCGCCTAAGATATTTCTGTGTTCAGAATGGTTTTCCGCAGAGGAAACAAAGCAGCTATGTTGGGACGACATCAGGAGGAAGACAACCTTCCATATCAGCAACCTGAGATGGTCGGAATCGGAACTGAACAGTTTGTTGAAGTGATGGCACAGTTGACTCAGGATATAAATGGTGGTGGTATCCATGCACGATATCAGCCAGATCAACCGCAGAGGAACATGTCAGCGGTGGAACATTTCATGAGGCAACATCCCCCATCATTCAGAGGATCATCTGACCCTGTGCAAGCTGAAGGGTGGATTAAAGCACTGGAGAAGATTTTTGATGTCATGGGGTGTTCAGAACATCAAAAGGCTAGTCTTGTTGTTTACCGTTTTGAAGGTGAATATGATCAGTGGTGGTCGATGGTGAAAAATATAAGGGATAGTGATGAGATTGAGGATCTTCACTGGGATGAATTCAAAGGTATGATTCTTGAGAAATATTTTCCTAAGGTGGTTCGTCTTAGGATGGAAAAGCAGTTCCTAGAATTGAGGCAGGAGGATGATTCAGTGGCTGCTTATGAAGAAAAGTTTACTCGATTGGCAAGGTATGCTCCAAACTTCATATGAGATATTGATAGTAAAATAAACCGTTTTTACTCAGGGTTAAAGCCAAATTATCGAAGGGCTTTAGCTTCTCGTGAGTTCAAAAGTTATGAAAAACTTGTTTGATGTGCGGAGAAGGTGGAAATGGTGTTTGCCGATGATCAGGTGTTCTATGACAAACAACAAAATAAGAGGTCTAGTTGGAAGGCAAATGGGAAGAATTCATCAAAGAAGCAAGGAGGTAAGAAAACCAAATATCCATCCTGTGAGAAGTGTGGTAAAATGAATCCTGGAGAATTTTTATCCAAGTCTGGTAAGTGCTTTCGGTGTGGTAAGTCTGGTCATATTGCTCGTAACTGTAAGGAAGATGATCAAGAAGGAAATGAAAAGCCAGCGGTAAGATGTTTTAAGTGTAATGAAATGGGTCATTATGCAAACGAGTGTCCAACGAAGAGCTCAACTGGGGGAAAGCAGTTATACTACAAGCAGAAAGGGGTGGTAGAATCCTTTGCGACAACTTCAGTAGATGTTGGGCCATCGAATGAAGTGGTATCAGCTCCAGGGAGCTCAGTATTTTTCGAAGATTGACTTGAGGTCGGGGTACCATCAGTTGAATGTAAAAGAAGCAGACGTTCCGAAGACTGCGTTCCGTACTAGATATGGCCATTATGAATTTGTAGTTATGCCTTTTGGGTTAACCAATGCACCTGCTGTATTCATGGACCTTATGAATAAAATTTTCCATGCGTTCTTGGATAAGTTTGTGTTTGTGTTTTGAGGTTTCTGAAGAGGTTATGTGTGCCTTGTGATTGACAGTTGATGAATGAGTTGTTTTTTTCATCCTGGTAGTACTAAGATGTACAGAGGTCTGCGGGAGTATTACTGGTGGGATGGAATGAAAAGAGACATTTCTGATTTTACTGTGAAAGTGTTTGACATGTCAACAGGTTAAAGCAGAGCAGCAGTTACCGAAAGGGATGCTTCAGCCTTTACCAGTGCCAGAGTGGAAATGGGAAAACATATCCATGGACTTTGTTGTGGGATTACCGAGGACATCTCGAAGTAATAATGCAATATGGGTTATTATTGATCGCTTGACCAAATCTGATCATTTCCTTTCTATACGAGATACTTTCTGTCTAGATCAAGTTTCCCATTGTATCTTAAAGAGATAGTCAGGTTACATGGAGTTCCTCTCTCCATTGTATTGGATCGTGAACCCAGGTTTACTTATAACTTTTGGAAAGGCCTTCAGAAGTCGTTGGGTACTGAATTAAAATTTTAGTACAGCTTTTCATCCTCAATCAGATGGGCAGTCAGAACGAAAAATCCAGACAATGGAGGATATTCTACGAGCTTGTTCTATGGATTATCAGGGAAGTTGGGACCAGCATCATTCTTTGGTTGAGTTTTCTTATAATAACAGTTTTCATTCCAGTATACAGATGGCACCATTTTAGGCATTATATGGGAAGCGGTGTCGAAATCCAGCATTTTGGAATGAAGTGGGTGAAAGGAAGCTAATGGGACCAGAATTGGTAGATAAGATGGCAGAAAAAGTTCAGTTGATTCAGAAAACACATTAGAACAGCTCAGAGTAGGTAGAAGAGTTATGCGGAAAACCGGAGGAAGGATCTATCTTTTGAGGTAGGTGATCATGCTTTTCTCAAGGTTTCTCCTTGGAAAAGTATGATGAGATTTGGTAAGAAAGGAAAGTTGAGTCCATTGTTGGTTGGACCATACGAAATTCTGGAAAGAGTTGGATCAGTTGCATACCGAGTGGCTTTACCAATGAGTTTATATCAGGTACACAATGTTTTTCACGTTTCGATGTTGAGAAAGTATATGCCAAGACCATCTCATGTTTTGAGTCCAGAGGTAGTTTAGCTGGAAGAGAACCTATCTTATGAGGAACAACCAGTCCAGATTCTTGACCATAGGGAGCAAGTGTTACGGAATAAGGTGATTCATCAGGTAAAGGTTTTGTGTAAAAACCATGTGATTGAAGAGGCAACGTGGGAATCTGAAAATGCTATGAGGGATAAATACCCCCACTTATTTTGATAAGTGAATAAAATTGCGAGGACGCAATTCCCAAAAGGGGGGAAGGATGTAACATCTCAGGTAAATAAAGAATAAAGAATTTTCATATTTATTAATATTTACAAATTAAATATTAATTTTAATTTAAAGGGGTTGCTATGTTCGATAGCATACCCGATACTCAACGAGGATTTTCTTTGAAACTTACGTAGCACACTAGTAATAAAATAATATTATTTTAAATGTTAGTTAACAAGTAGCCGTTGTACTGCCGGGAATGGATAGAAATAACTAAAATATGATTAGATACGTTTTTAAATGTTTATACATTTACCCAATAAAAGATAAAGGCTTAAAATACGGAAAGAGTTCAATTTTAGGACATATATACTCTAATTTTCACTAAAGGTTCACTTATCACCTTTTAATGGTGAACCGTCATTAAATATAGTTTTGATCACTCTTATACTTTATTTTGGACCAAATATAACTCTTCTTTAGAATCGGGACATCAAAATTTACTTTGTGTAAATATTTGGTACCTTTCTGATAAAGTTCATTTTTTTATGAATAGTGTAAAATGTTGTATTTTAATTCAAAACCTCTTTTTAATCTAATTTATTTATATGAATAGATTATTATTTTAATTGGTTTTAAATTGAAATTAGAAAATATTTTTACCAGTTAATCCAATGGTGGTCATTGGAATCAATTTCACTTTGAAATTGGACTTAAACTGGTGTCAATCTTTTGATACTTATTGTTTCGCAAAAACACGCTATTTGTCATGACAGCGGGAATTAATTATTAAATTAATTATTTTGACTTATATGTTTTGAATTTTGTAAAATGGACTTCATTTTTGAATTCATAATATAAAATATAGCTTAGGGTGAATTTTTGGTAATTTTTTGAAAAACTTCAATTTTTGATGAATAGTGAAACCACTAAGTGGTAATCAAGCAAACTGATTTTTCAGTTAAATGAAAGTTTACCACTAATGTGTATTGAATTTTGAAAATCCGACATACATGGTTTTCATTAAGAAGTAAAAAGTGGTTCAATGAGATTAAAATAATTTTTTGGTGAATAGTAATTTTTTTCATTAATCGCGATTAGAGGTAATTAGTGTAGTTTAAGGTAAAAATGGTATTATAAGAATGTGAAAACACCATGAAACTTGTCCTACACCTATTGGGTGAGTCATGGCCGACCAAGAAAAGCCATGGGCCAACTTGGGGACCCCATGGAGCCACTTTAGTTGGAAAATGACATTAATATATTTTTATTTAATGTTAAACTGAAAATGACACAAACATAAATTGTTTTACTAAAATAATTTTTGAGTGGGGTTATACAAGTCCAAATTTTGATTATAAATAGTCATTGGAAAGATAAAACTATTTCCTACATAATAGTAGTTTGTTTATAATTTTTAGACATTAAATAAATTAAATTATTTATGACATAATAATGATGCAGCGATGACATCATTATTTGACGATTTAAATAAAATGGAAAGATAATGTAAAATCTATGAACTAAACATGGCCAAAACCAATTGGATGAGTGGATTTCGAACCCTTATCACCTTAGACACGTATTATATCAATTTGGGACCTTTTGAAACCGAAACACATTTTCAAATAAAGTAATATTTCTTTACTTTCCAAAAGTGCCCCTCCTCTCCTCTTATAAAAGGCCCCCACCTCTACCTCATTTCACACACTTATCAAGCCTTTGGCTCAGCCAACCCCTGCGCACTTACTCTCTCCACATCCCTCTCCTCATCCTAGAGGCTTACCTTTGTGCATAATCCTTTCAAAGGATGCCTTTAGGCTCAAATCAAAAGGGAGTTACAATTTTAAAGGTACTTCATTCTCTATTGTTCATTTGTTTTATTTTGCTTCTCCAACCCTCTAAACTCTTTTTATTTACTTCTTTTGTAACAACAAAAATATCTTCAATATACTAGGATGTTTTTATAATATTTATTTGAGCTACACTCTCACACAACTACATCAAATGGTTAAAGAACATACGGTTTCCGTGGATGGCGAAATTCTGCCTCCCGAAACGATGATTGTTCAATACTCATTTAACACCTTCAAGGGTGGCCATTATGATGTCACTATTTTTATATATGATATATAATATGTTTATGTTTTCTTTAAGATTCTGTATTTTTCATTTTTGGCATACCTTTATGGTTTCCATTATGGGTAAACACGATATCTTCATTTAAGGAAGTGCTGACTACCGCCCCCTAAAAGTGATGTGATTCGTTAATGCCATATGTGGGACGTGTAAAGGATGGATTTAAAGTTATTATATATGATTTTATACTGGAATTATAATATACCTCTATATCATTATTATTTCTTTCCATTAAAGTATGAGATAGAAATGAAAGTAGCGTTCATGCGTACGTACGGCTTACCGTCTCCATGAACGGTGCATTTCGTTTCTTATCCCCAAATGTAATGTACTATTAAAATTACATGTATATAATGTATATATATAATTAATGATATATCTAAATGAAGAATATAATTCTGGAATTAAAATATACATACCTCTCATTTAGTTTTAATTCCACTAATATGACAAAGAAATGAAATTAGCGTTCATGCGTACGTACGACTTACCGTCTCCATGAACAGTGCATTTCATTTCTTTCCTCTAAATGATTATGTAATATTATAAATACATGTACATGCTGGATATATATGATATATATGATATCCAAATCAGTAATTTCATTCTGGATATAAAGAACTTTTGACCACATGATCAACATGTAATTGTTAGAAGTCAACTTTCGACTTAAGAACCAAATATTGACAAAACAAACATTATTAACTTAAATGGTTACATAATGTTTATAACATGGCAATAAGTGATATAAAAAGAATAATGAAATTTAAAAAGGATCTTAATCAAGTATAAATTAACTCAAGTTTATTATTCAGGACGTTAAAGAACGATCGAGTCAAGTCGGACCCAAGGTAAGGGACTTCGTCTCAATCTCCTTTCATTGAGGCATATTTCGTTGTATACACAACTTTCTTTTATACGGTGTATAAACCCTTTGACTTTGACTTTTATACAAAAGGAATCTTTTTCTACGAAGCGTTCTACTAAACGAAAAAAAGGAATGTTTTTTTAAGGTACGCGGTGACAACGACTTTTTCCGCCGCCGTGAGTATTATTTGGTCTTTGGCTTCCTCAACAAGCCGTATTGTTTTTAGAATAAAATAAATACCATATACTCTTTTATGTATTTTGGTATTGAAAATGGTTTTGATAAAGGATTCTATTATGTCAATATATTTATGTTATATCATGATTGTAATGTGGAAATGTTATCATTCCTTTATATTGGTTTTATGTTTTATGATTTTATACTGGTACTTAGACATTTTAACGGGTGGTTACGTTATAAACCATATGACGGGTGGTGCCGTGAATACCAGGACGGGTGGTTACATTATAACCTCCAATACATTGGGTATGGAAGTCGGCCGTATGGATATTCCATTAAGTATGTATGGAAATTGGCCGTATGGCTATTCCATTAAGTGATATGTGTGGAAGTCGACCGTATGGTTACTCCACTTAAGTATGTTTATGTCCCAAGTTACCTTTATATATGTTATGTGTTCTTTATATGGGTTTTATGGTAATCCTTTGGTTACAAAAAGGTAAGTAATGATACTTTATTCAGTGAAGAGTTTTTATTACTTCATAAAGGTGAAAAGTATTACTTTGGTTAAGTATACATGGTTTACTTGTTGTTTTGATAAAATAACAATTTTCATTCTTTGTGTATCCCTTACTAAGCTTCTTATGCTCACCCCAAGTTTTTTTTTGAAATGTTTTTCACCGGACTTAATGTGGAATAGGGTCAAGGGAATGTCATGCTATATAAAACATAGAACTAGACATGTTTCTTTTAAGAGTTTTTTTTATTATGAAAACTTAGTAGAAGTGACTACTTTGTAATATTTTGAGATGTAATAGTTATGTTCTAATTCTCTAAAACTCTAAACCTGAAAAGATCCTCAATGTGTAATCTTGTGATAACTCAAGATTAAGTAAGGTTTAAGGCTGGGGCCTTATAGTTATAATTTGAAGAGGGAGATAATTTAAGTTTAAAAAATATCATAAAATATCTAAAATAATTAAATAAAAACATTAAATTAATTTCATCAGACCGAAAATCAGTCTGATTTTTTGGTTTTCAAAAGGAGAACTACAAATAGTTATATTATTTCAGAGGGAAATATTGTACTCACTATGTATCTCATTTATGGCATGGTATATTATTATCACAATCAGAGTAGTACTGATAAAAAATATTTTTTTTTCAATACATGTACTCTTTTTCTTCTTACATAGAGAGTAGAATATAAAGTATTAGAAACAAGTAATATAATAGAAATATAAAGGCAATAATGATTTACACATTACTATTTAATTAGTAACCACCATTAACCGTAAGAGTAATGTATTAAATAACTATTTATAATGTTATCCATTATTTATGCTTGTATTAAATTCTATCATACCATTCATGGAATTATATCGATACAATGATCATAATTTCTCTATCATAATATCCCTAGAAGACCTCAATACATTGATTGATATATGTCCTCTTAATCCAAAAAACCCCAGATGTGATTGACTGGATTCATCATCTTCTAGTCCCCAGAATCCCTCGATCATAATAATTATCAGACAAGAATAAAAATTCTAATTATTCTGAGGAGACAAACCAAACAATTATTTCTTATAACGACAACTCTATAAATAAATACGGAGATTGTGAACGAGTAGTTCATTTTATGAAATATTCAAATGAATTTACAATGAAAAATATATCTTCTTCCAAAAACATTAAATAATAATATATTTCTGGGAAATTCACCTATGGTTGTATTTCCATGGATGTTGTAATGGACACAGATAGCTGGCATTGATACTCATTTGTAACTAAATCACCAATGCAATGCTGATTAACACCATTAAAGAGTTGAATATATTCTTTATGAAAGAGAAAAGTCTATATATTAATATTATATACAAAAGTTAGTCAATTAAACCTTCTTATCAATTGTATATATGATATTTATTTGAGATTTTTTGTGTTATTTTTGGTAAGAATATCAATTCAATGGTAATTTTTTTGTCCATATGGAAGTTAAATAAACACTTTCTCTCAGCCAGATTATAAGTGACTCTATACATAGGGAATAAAATTCATTCATAATACCATATAAAATAATAAAAATATTATATTTTTGATAAATTATAATATTTTTCAATTAGGTTAAAATATAATATTTTCTACAAAATCATTATTATACATTTAAGATAAAAGAAATTAATAAATATTATTTTAGAAAGTGATGTGATTTCCCAAAATAAATGAACTATAAATTAAATAATAATGCTTCTCACTCAACAATCACCCCCTTTTTGGGATGGATGAACCATAACAAAAAAATTAAATGTAACTTGAAAAATATTTATCCCATTTTTTGTTTCATAAATATGCATTAAAATTTATTATATGAAACACATCCTTTTGAGTTAGTAACTATAATGAATACAATGATGAATATGATGGAGTATTAAGCCCATTGAAATAAAATACTCTACCATAAAGAGACATTATCACCTATAATATTTCATTCTAACCCTTAACAACTTTTAGAAAGGAACAAGAATGTATCATTGTTTCATGAAATATTATAAAAAGTATATGAAAATATATTTTCCTAACAAATCAACCAAGTCAGTATGAAATAACATGTAACTAATCAAAATTGAATAAAAATTTGAGAAAATTATAGTAGAATGAATATATAATTCATTTAAAACATTAAATTGTTTTACCAAAATGTTGATAAAGGGATATATCAAGAGTTCAAACAAAAATATTCATTCTTTTTTCCTACAATTCATGATGAAAATATTCATATTCTAAAACTCATGGAATTACATCTATAGATTCCCTATTCATTCCTCGTGGGTTCGGTTTTGAGTCACCAGTATTTTAGCATTTTTTTAAAAATAATTATTCAAATTATTTACTATGACCACTTCATTAGAAATAGATTTAGTCTACTCATCAAACCCACCATATCATAGAGTTTCTATTTGAAAAAATTGACTTTCTCAGTATATTTACCACTGGAATCTATGAACTCTTCCTAAATATTATCTCTATTATCCATGTCTGATGATAAACCATTGAAATATACATGTGACTCTGTCTTATGTTTATTTATTTCATCAAATGTCTCATCATGCCTTCGAATATCTAAGTCAACTTGGTCACACCACATCACCATCTGATTAAACTCTCTTTTGTGAGTAGGAGACCATTCAAGAGAAGTATTCAAGTAAATAATAATCCAATTTAAATAACCTATTAAATCTTTTATTGATTCTAATTTTTCTATGATAATATTCTAAATAATTTTAAATCATGACTCAATATTTTGAAATTCTGTAATAGATCCTTCTAATATTCTAAAAAATTAAAAATTAATGAAATTCCTTAGGTTCTATGGTTGCAATAGAATCCGATTGATCAGGCTCAAACACAAGAGATTTTATTCTACTACTTCCAAATTTGTCTTTATTTAATTTTATATTTTATTTACTAAAACCCATTTTTTCGTATTTCAATGTAAAATTATTATTATATGATAGTTCAAGTATTTAAACCTATTTATCAAATTTGATATTATCAAAAAAATTATCAATTGATCTTTATCATATTTATTGGATGAAAATTGTGCATCATGTTCAAATGGATATTGTTCCTAATAATACAAAAACATATCATCATTCCCAAACATGGATGGAAGATAAGATGATGATGTAGAAAAATATGAGGGTTCTATTTTGGAATTGGTTTCTTCACTATCATCCCCTTCTTTATATTCCTCTTCCTTATCCACTTCTTTATCCGACTAAAAATCATTTTCTATTTCATCACATTCTTATTTTTCTTCTACAAGATTTATTTTTACCATTTCTTCCAACTCCATAAACATTTTCATCAGTTACCTTATCAAGAACTATGTAATTTTTTCTTATAGTTAAAAGACATTCATTTCTTCTAACTTGTGTTACTAATTACTTTTATGGTACCAATTATTCAACAATGAATTCTTATTTCCCATTATCCTATTTAGTATAAATATATGAATTAAAATATCTATTTCTTAAACAAAAAATAATTCATTAAGATATACATTAATAGCTTGAGTTTTCCAATTTCCTATTTTCACTCACTCTCTTTCAACTCCTTTAAAAAAATTCATAATGTTAGGATTTTTGAAACCACTTATTTTGATTCATTTTTATCTTCTTCATCTAATGATTATGATTATCATATTTTCAATTCATTTGATTCATATAGATAATGTCTGATTTGTAGATCCCTTAATTTCTTCTCAGCTTTACATATCATCAACCAATCAAACACTTCATCTTGTATCTTCAAATTTTTATTTATCTTTTTAGGCAGATATTACTAAACCATTTGCATAATTTTATTATCCTGTTCAATTTTTCATGATGGTTGTGCCTCCAATAAAGTACCATCATATTTTATGACAAACCTTTCAGTCATAACATAAAAACCCATCTCATTCTAGCCATCATACCCTAACTAATAATATGAATCTTCTCCATATTGGATGTTATTTTAAATGTGAAAGCATCAATAATACATATAAAGAGAAATTTGAGTTACAATAGTTTATAAGAAGGGTGTTTACATATACCTATTTGGATAATTGTGAGAAAATAACCTATGATGATGGAATGATGAGCATTGGAATCACCAAAGGATGACATGTTTGCGAGGACATTATAAATTACCCACATTGTATGTGATTTGTTTTTAAATTTGAAAAATTCTATACAATTTAACAATAATGTACTTACGAATTAAAAGAGCATTAGGAACATTTATTTGATAGATGTTTCTTTAATCTTCCCTAATGTGATATGGTTGATCTTAACAAAGTAGATCTTCCTCATATTCACTATGAATTTTAGTATAGGAAAAATATAATAATTTTAAAGTATCTCTATCACCTATTAATATATTTATATATCCTTAGAATCATAAGGTTATGACTATATTATTTGGAGTCATGTGGGAATCCATTATGAATTTATTGTAAATGGAAAACTAATATTCATTGGATTGGTTCTTATAAATATAACCATGTTTGTTTGGGACCTTATTGGAGGTGTAGTAAGCTTAATCATATTATTTTACTCCCAATGGTTCTTAATGTGTCTTATAATACAACATGTATATATTCCCAAACATAATGAAACAACGTATTTCCTAATTACCCACATTAAAATTATCACTGAAGAGTTACATTCAAAAATTAACTTGGGATAGTAAATATAAAAATGCTTTTCGTGTATTTCAAAACATACTAATTCCAATACGTAGAAATAAATTACCTTTTTATGTGTATAATAATATTTTTCATACCATGATCATTAATCCAAAATTACAATATAGATAGACATATTTTTGAAATCTTTTGTGGTCTCCATTGGATTTGTATTTTTTAAACGAAAAATGGTGAGAAAAAAATTATTGATCTAGGGACTTTGTGGGGTGCAACAAGTCAAGAGTGAAAAAAATGAATGAGTATCATGGGAAATGGGGTGGACATCATTTATATAGGCACTCAGGCTTATAGTTCATCTTCCAAAAGTTATACAATTGTTGAGATTCAAAATCATTCTGATATGACAGTTGATATTGATTTTATACATGTTTTGAAAATATTGTTGAACTATCACTTATTTAAATATTTTTATCAAATTGAGTATCATTCTGATTATAAAAGCATCCTAAAAATATCTAATAGAATATTATTTTTATAAATAATAATAATTAAACATTAATAAACAAAAACTAAGGTATCTAATGAGTATAAAAACTATAAGTGAATATAAATACCTTTTGGAGTGGAAATTTTCATTTGTTTGATTAATCTTTTATTATTTGTTTTTATCAACATATTAAAATAATTTAGGGTTATAAACTTGTTACGATATATTCATTCTGAATTCCAATTATGTTAGTTTCAGGAAACTTATTATGAAAATTTTTAGTTTGATTTTTTTTTAGTTTTTGGTTCTAACAATTTTATAACATTTTCCGAGTCTTCTAATATTTTTGAAGAATCCGAGTTAGATAATTTTATAAAAATATTGATTAGAAAACTTGTTACCATAAAAATATTAAAAAATAAAAAATATTTCAAAAAATACTATCATTACAAAAATAATTCTTGTTTTAATAAAATAAAACATATGTACACCACCTTTGAGAAGGAGTAAGTTAATATAATGATATATGTCAAAAGAATTAAATATTAATGATCTAATTACCATAATAATTAATTTATTTGGTTTAATAAAATCAAATATATCAGCACTAATATGTTTTGTGAAAATGTAAGCCACATTTTCTTGAACTATGATGAATTATAATATTATATGTTCTTTTTGTGTGTGATCCCGAAAGAAAATTTTCATTATATCTATGTTCTATGAATGTGATTTAATTACATGGTTATTAATTAATGTGATGGTACTTGTATTATCATATAGTATTTAATTTTTGGTAATACTGATGTCAGGTTTTGTGAATATGTGTTGCATCCACAAAACATGAGAATATTAACTTTCAACTACCCCATATTTAGCATCAATTGTTTAAAAATCTACCTAGTGTTTTTTATTTCCTGAAAATGAAATGAATGAATATATTAATAATTGACAATATCTTGATTTACTTTTATGATCAATTATAAATCCACCAAATTCATTATCCAAAAAAAATATTTTAAAATATTTTATAGAAGAATAAAAAAGCACTAAATCGCTAGTTCTCTAAAGATAACATTGAAATCAATATAAAGCATTTAAAATGGAATCTATTTAATTTCCTTAATATAATACACAAAATAATGCTAAAAACTAAAATATAGATCACAATAAGATAAATAAATTAAACTTTATATAAAACCTTTAGATGTGTTTTGATCAAATAGTTTCTAAGGATCATCAAAATATAAAGTATTAGAGGTATCGATAATATTATTAGTAATTTATGTTTTTTTCTAAATTTCATATTATTATAGTTTATATTCATATTTTGTGATGTACATGTTCTTTCTGATTTTTATTTATTGTTAAAACCAATGAAATATGTGAACTCACCCATCATACTCGTTTCAAACTCAGATTTCCTAATTTCACCAAATGAATATATTGATAAATGTTCAGTGGATACAAAAATAATTTAATAAAATTAAATTTGAAATGTAATTTTTTTCTTTCCATATTTTATATAATATTTTATTGTTTCCTCCTTTAAAAAATTGTTTTATAACAAAATCCTTGTTAATATATAATAATAGGCTCTCAGATCATGTTTATACAAATCTAATGATTTTGTATGTTTTAAAAAATATTCTGGTTGTTTTGAAATAAAAAAATTGGAGGGTTTTTCACCAATAACATCCTCGTAAAAATATCCTCTATGAAAACTAAAATTCCACTCAATTTTAAAAATATTCAATTTAAATAAAGTTGAAAAGTATAAATATATATGACTAGTTCAAGTATTTCTACAGGTCGATATGTGTCTTCATTATCAATTTCCCCATGTTGATTGTAACCCTTAATAAAAATACAATTATTATTTCTAAAAATAATCAAAATTTTAACATATTGTTTTTCAAAAAAACAATTTCACTCTATATATAGATGTTTTTATACATAATTGAAATAAATCCCATTATTTTATCCTTTCAAATTCATATAGATAATCATGATGTCTCGTAATATAATCCTCATAACCTAAAGACTCATCAGGATTTTTATGTTCAAATTGTTATAAGAAAAGATAGATGTTTAATTTCATTTATTAATTAATTTATAGTCCAAACATGTGGATCTACATCACCAATGATATGTTCACTAGGATGACATAAAATAACTGATATTATGGGTTCTCGAAGTTCAATTAATCATCAATTTCTCGAAAATATTACAGAGGAATAACATTAGAATGTAATCCCTGAGTTTATTATTTTTGAAAATAAAATTATAAAGATGGTTGAAAATTGGTTATATAGATAACATCAAATGATGTATGATATGGTTGTTTGAAAATAAAGGGCATAGTTTCATCAAAATTAACATAAACTATTTCCTCAATAATACAATAATCATCATTCAAAAAATTATAAGCCATAAAACTGTTGGATCAACCAAAAAAATATTCTATAATCAAATTTGGGTGAAAAATTATGTACATCATCTTTTTTTCTTATAATGAATATTTTTCAATCAAAATTTTTTTAGTAAGATTCATTTGTATTTAATTTAATCCAAAACACACAAGGGGTTTTATTATAAAAATTTACAAGTAATATGTTATAGTATTATTGGAAATACATAACGATTTAGCCTATTTACATTTAGCAACATCATATTAACTTAGAGTGGTTCAACTTATTTTTTAATTAATTCTATTTATTCATTCAACTACAACATTTTTATGGAAGGATATTGGTGCTAATTTTTTTATCTATACAATTATTCATTAAAAACGATTCAAAAATCAAAGTATTAAAAATCATAACTATGATCAATACATATTGTTATCAATGATAGGATTTTATCATGTTTAACTATAGATACAGAAGTTTTTTAATAAATAAGAAATTTATATTTAATTATATAAATATAGAAAAAATAATATCTATAGTAATCTTCATCTAAAACATATACATACTATTTTCAACTAATTCTTTCTTTTTGGGATGGATAGAAATTTCCATGTAAAATAAATATAATTCATTATATGTTGAGACATCACTGATATATTTAAAACATGATGAAATATTTTTATCATATTAACAAGGGTCACATATATTAGAAGTATCAAAAATATGTTCTGGTAGATTCATAACAAATATAATATTAGTCAAATTATATAACATTTTAAGGTTACTATGTCTTAACCTTTTATTCCATAACGAATAACGATTTTCATTTCATTAAGATATGGTATTTATTGGATCCAATGGTCTTTTACATTATGTGGTTAGACATTATAATGATGTTTTTCATAAAGGATAACTTCATCCATCTAAATTTATACTATGAATTTATCATTCCTAAATCTATAAATTTTTCCATCATCACATAATTAACGTATTCTTATAATGTTTTTCTTAATACCCCTAATAAATAAAACATTTATAACAAGTGGATTTCCAAGAATATCAATGCTTTTTATTCGGATAGTCTCTCCTTGATCATGATCTCTAACTGTTACTTATCAACCTTTCAACTTGATTATATTATTGAATATGTATTTGTTTCTAGAAATTTTTCTTGAAGTGACATTGTCTATGTACCAATTTATTTATTTCTTGTACAATCTTTGTTATCTTGCAAACAAAAAAATTTGTTTTTCAGAATGCATACCTTATTCTGTCTATTATATTTATAAAAAAATTTCATTAGGTAACAAAATTTGTTTTAAAAAATAATATTTATAAAATTCAAGACTAAAAATTTTCTTTAAAGAACATTTATTCATATAGTACCCACTACAATTTAACATTGTGAAAAACTTTCAAACTTTAAAATAAATTAATTGTTTCTAAAAAATTGTTTTCAATTTATAGAACCCATTCAGGAAAAATTTATAATAGGTTTAATAGGTTTTTAAAATTGGTCAAAATCCTTAATACTAGGGGTAAAATTTTTTATATGTTTTCTCGAACTATATTTTTTATGTTAGTTTTATAACTAATTTTTTATCCTCTTTCTTATAGGTCATATATCATAATTTTCAATTTAATACATATTTCTAAGGAAAAGTTTTTATAATTCCTTATAAGTAGTATAATTTAATGAAATGTTATTATAAATGTATTTTTTATAATATGATATTTCATTCGTCAGAATATTTATTACAAAATATTCATTATAATTTTTAGATTTTCTATTATCAGGGATTTTACAAATCTTACAATTATAATTTTTGAAATGTTTTTGAATCTTAAAAACATCAAGATTTCATGGAATCCAATTATCTTTTTTGAGGAATCTTCCATGTCAGAAAATGTATAATTTTATTCATCCGGAAAAAACATCATTTAAATAAATGTTTTCAAGAGAATCATTTTTGTGTACCATATCCATGAGATAATGATTAACAATTGAAATATTTGAAAAATTCACATTTTCCTCTATTCAGAACATTCAATCGCATGTTAACATTCAATGTAATCACCACCACTATAACTCCATGTGTTATAAGAATTGATACATTTTATAACTATATATTTCTAATACATTTTAGAATTTTCTTTTAATTTTTATCAATTTGGTATTTATTTTTCATCACTGGACCATTATGTTAGATATTTCTAGCTTTCTTACATTCATTTAAACTGACATTAGAATCCTTTTTATCACTTTTATCCTTAGAGATATTCCTATATCTTCATTGGAAATAATTGATTCAAACTATAATTTTTTGAATTATCAAAATAATATCGAATTCCTTCAATAAGTGTCTGGATATAATAGTATCAAACAAAAACCATTCTTGTTCCTCAATTATTTGACAACATTATCATCACACTGAACATCAGATATAACGACCCCATTCTTCCATTACACATTCTCATATTCTCTTTAGAGTCTTCCCACGAACTGCATTAGGGTTCTAATGAAATACAAAATTGTATTATTGGTCAACATATGTGTATCACCAACAATAGTTATTTTATATTCCCACTCATTGGAGATAATATCAGTAATATTTCCTATAATAAATTAATAATTATGTCTATTTTATACATAATATTTTAATCTATTTATATCTTACATGATCCCATGTTGCATCTTACAAACTCACACTCTACAAAAAAAATCAACTTCTTGGTAATCATTTCTTAACATAAGTATTATGGTATCCATATCATTTGATATACCAAAATGAGTTACTTGATATTCACTATACATATTATTAGTTGATTCACAAGATAATATTAGTCTATAAATAATCATGGTTATATAAAATATTAATATATTTCTAAATTTTTTATAAAATGGATTTTCCTACATTTGAACATTCCTGTGAGAAGAAACATCCTTATCGAGAATTTTATATTTACAAAAATGCATCAATAATTTATCAACTCTAGTATTGATCACAAAAGTCTCCATTCTCTCTCCCCAATGTTTACAATAATTCCCATAAAAATTTAGTTGTCAATTTGTATTAAAATTTCCATGATATCCAATATTACTACCATCCATATTCTAACAATAATAAAATAATTTCCACAAATTCACATCTATCTGACTTGTTTAAGAATAAAAATTTTATATAAAAACCAATTCAACTCACAATAAGTAATAATGGTAAAAACCCATTAAGCTATAGTATTACAAAACTCCCTTAATACGCTTTGTATAATTTCTAGACATAGTAAAGATGTATATAATTTCACGAGGGGTGTGAATTTGAGTATTAAAACATAGAATATTTTTTAAATAACAATCCTTAAGATGTAATTTTATCATACCCAAACATAGTCAGATTGTCAGAGCTGTGAAATCAAATCAAGAAGTTGTCTGATAATATTATAGTAAAAGGTTATAATCCAAATCGATCTAATTTATATTAATGTGACTTAATATTATAATTATTTAATACCAAATAAATAAAAAAATTTAATTTTTAATATGTCAAACCACGTTTAATTACATGCATAGTTGAATATAAACATGTAAAAACAAGAAATTGAATAACAAATTATCATTAAAAATGACATAAATATGGTTATTAAGTGATTAAAAACTTCTTACATTTAGTGTAAAGAATTAAATACCATAAGAAAAATTTACCAAATATTATATACTTATAGTATGTTCTATATTTTCATAATAAAAAATATCTTGGTATGGATATCTGAAATGCTCTATCTTCATATACATGGGATCCCTCGATACAATGGTTGGAATTTGGCTTTATATCCCCAGAAGTCCTTGATCATATTGATTTGGTTCACTATATTCATATCCCTAGAAGCCCTCTTTCATAAAAATGATCATATACACATAGAATTGAAACTGTTTTTAAGGAAACAACCTTGAAAATAATTTATAGAATATGAGAAATATAAAAGAAATACCAAGAGAGAAAATGGGATGTTCATGCTATATAATATTTAGAATACATGAAAGTGAAAAATATATCATCTATAAATTATTTAATTTATACTCATTATATGATATCCTTTAATGATCATATTTCTATGTTTATTGTAATGGCCTCTAACAACTAGAAGATGACAACTCATTTGTAATTTAATGCCTGAAACAATGTTGATTAACAGTGTTATAGTGGAATTGATATTCCTTATGATATAAATAATTATATATATTATATTTATAATCATAATTTAGTATAATGAACTTCAATATAAATTTTCAATATGATAATCCTTTTGAGAATCATTCTAATTTAAATAGTACGACTATCTGTATGATGGTCAAAAATTTGTTCAGTATAAATTAAAAAAAAATGTCTAATTCCTTTCTGATTAATGGTGAGTCTGATTTTTTGAAGGGATACTCTTTCCATTTATCATAATGAATAATAGATAATTTATATATATATATATAACATTATAAATTATATTATATATGTTAAACGATATTGTTTTCTAGGAAACAATGATAAATTAATAGTATATATCATCCTAGTAAACTTGTTTTAAGAAAGAGTTTGTTATTTAAAAAATTATGAAATTGAAAAATAAGAAGTAATACTTTTAAATAAACAAGGATAACAACATGTTACCCCCCGCCTAGATAAACCACCATAGGTGGGAGATTCCACACTTGAGTCACCCAACATTGTATGAAGAGGAACAAAGTTGTGTAATGGGGGGTACAAAGAGAATGATGAATAGAGATATTATATCCTTTAATCCTTGTTTACCACCATGAAAATTTGATCAAATGATGTTAAAATTATTTCAAAAATAATAATTCAATAGGGAGCGGATATAAATTCATGAATGAGATCTCATAAAACAAATTAGATACTACAAAAGAATTTGAATAATATCTAACTAAATTCAATAGAAAAGAACGTGGGTATCAAATTTTTAATCATAGCATTGAATTCCTTAAGAATATGGAAAAAAACAAAGATGTTCATCATATTGGATTAATAATTAATGAAGAAATGATTTGTTATTGGTTTCATTGTTGACTTGTACATGCAATATGCGATTAGTGGATTCAATATTCTTCCATATTAACCCTTTAAATTTCTCTATAATCATATTTTTAGGTGGCTAACTGTAGATTTATTTATAATTTTTTTAAATAAAGTATACCCCAGGTTTTCTTGTATGTAATAAGAAGACATGTCATCATGGTCCTCTAAGAGAACTAATAATATGAACTAACAATATTGTCCTCCAAGATAAAACTTTCATTCCCAATGAAACTCCATGATATAATTTTCAATACGAGTTATTAATAATATTTAAAATCATCAGTTAATTGATTTCACATGCGTAGAATATATTTTACATATTTTATTTATTATATTTCTACTATGGCTCCACAACTCCATGTGATTTCATTTAACCATGTCCAAAATAATATTAAAATATATATTAATAGATTTAATTGATAAAACTAAATTCACTACATCGTACCACAACAAAATATTTTCATATTTGAATCAAAAAATGAGTCTTCCATAAAAACTATATTCAAAAAACAATATATTATAGAAAATAATATACATTTTTACATAATAATTTCACCTAATGATCATTGAATTTGAAAATAACCCAGTGCCTCAGTGCCTTGGATGTAAACATCTAAATATTCCTCAGGTAATCGGATCTACATCATTTCAATGTATGACTGCAAAACAAAATCACATTTACTCTATGAAATTATATTCAATCCATTACAATGACTACATATGCTTGTATAAATTTAATCATACCACATGGGTAAATGATTAAATACCCAAATACATTAATTTATGGAAAAAATTTTAAAATGAATACCCCATCTAGGGGTACCTAGCTCCCCAAACTAGTCACTGAGATTACTCCAATAAATATAATATTTTCCAAAGACTATAACATCTAGATAAAAATATCTCATAAGCCACATATAATTTTTTAACATGTGATGGGAACACCCAAAAATGCCTTCTAATCATACAACAAAATTGTTTGTTCTTCATAATGGCAGTCCAGAATCTAAATGTATATCACAATTCTTAGTATTAAAATTTTTACAAAATCATTTTCCGCCATGGGATGTGGTTGATTTGATCTGACCTTCATCGGTAACCCTCTAGGTGAATCTCCATAGATCATTTAGGAATATAGGGATAGTAATTATAAATCACCATTATGTGCCTCAATCACCGAAATGATGAGTGTGGGGCCACCACCATCTACTGATGTTGATAATCATATTTTTCTCCTTGAAAAAATTACATATAATACATCTAGCTACTCAGGTTCACCCTCTATCATCCAAACATAAAATACCTCCCTTTAAGTAACAACCATGATTCACATATGGTCCCAAAAATATATAATTTTCTCCTGAATCTTCAACTTCAATTATACTGACAATTTTACAATGATTTATGAACTTATGACATGAGTGGATAATACATGTTTCATACAATCATGATAGGGATAGGTTTATTCTCTAATTACCTAATTAGATCCTCCATGAACTAATACTTGGAATCATGTGACTCATATTATCCAAAAATACTATAATTTTTCTCAATTTTATATAATTTTCTCACATGAATGTCAGCATTATATGAAATTAGATGCATATGTCAGTCTCCAATAAATATTCAACTATGTTTCCACATAAATACATTCACAAGTCTTGCCACACTCATGGAAATTGGATTCAAATTTATAGAAATATCATTTAAATGTATGAAATCATTCAAATTGGTTTCTTACTATAACTCCATGTGGGTTGGATACTTACCCCACACATGATGGGATCACACCCATTTCTAGTTCTAGACTCATTCACATTTAAACATTTCTGAATCAAAACATAATACTTGAATTCAATGAAAATTCATACTCGAGAATATACCAATAAATCATATCATAAATATTAAAGAAATACATTAAAAGTCGTTATTGTTCATAGTGGATAAACCCACATCACAAAGAAGGGTGTGTGAATGATGGTTTCCTTTAATGGGAACTATCAAACTAACAAAAGCTAGGATATGGGATCCATCATAATTTTTACCACCCAAATATATGGTGTGTATATAATAACGGGAACATATAGTGACTCCACCCTATATAATTGAAGTCGGTGTCTACTACCATTTCATTTCAATGAATTTAAGAAATAAAATTACAATGGATTTATATGATTATGAGTCTTGGTAAACTAGTTGAATATATAATTGTTGTACCCCAAATCAATTCCATAATTACAACATATTTTTTCTTCTAGGATATATTTATTCCAACAGAGCATATCTTTGTTTATCATTCTTATTATAATTCAAGGATTTTTTGGGGACTGGAAAAAAAATAAGTGTGACGTAAAATAATAAATAAGGGTAATGTACAATGGAATAAATATAATATCAATTATAAAAATCAATACAAAAAGGAAATAAATGAACAAACTTGGAAAATAATAAAAAATAATTGGTAAAAAATTTAAAAATTCTATAACTAAAAACACATTACATTCCAATATTGTGATAAGGAATGATAAATATGGATTAGAATATAACAAAAACACATTCCATTTAATCAAGGAATTGACAACGAAACCCAGCAAATGATAATGTCAAATAAAAGTCTCTATTGATACAAATAACTAAATCTAAATAAAGGAAATACATAATTATCATATAACAAGAGTCCTAGGTACATGTTACCTTTACCATAAATACCTTTAAAAATACAGTTTATAATATAATAGTTGATAACCCCATTAGCATAGTCTAAGCAACGGATTTGATCCCATTAGAATACTGATCCATCGAGGAGATATATATAATTGAGACTGATTTATATCAAACTTGTCTAATTAATTGAACATATATAGATTACTCAATTTAATTCATGAACAATTTAATTTGTCATGTATATTTATTTAGTAAAATATGTATCTTTATCAAAATATTTCACCATCTAATAAAATAAACAACATATAAAAATATAGGTAAAATTATTATATTGTTTAGGAAAAAAACATATCTATTATAAATGAAATATATATTTATTAGATGTTCAATTTTCTGTGATGAAAAGAAATTGCATATTTCCAGTGGAATAAAAAATGAATCAAGGAAGTCAATGCCGATAAAATCATTGGTAAAATAATTTATAAACCATCAAGAGGATAAATAAGGATTATTTCACTTCAAAATATCCCATGTGTAGTAAGGAAAAATGGTTTCATAAATTAATGAATATAAATACTTTAAAAATATCATTTACATAATTTCATTAGAAAAAAATCCTTTTCAATTAGATTTTTTATAAATAATATTCCTTAAAAAACATTTCAAAACAATTTCATTATAATTTTTACTATTTAACAATCCTAGAATTCTCCAATAAATTGATGGTGGGTAAATTTTTTAAATCCATATAATGGAAAAAGATCTTTCCTTTTTCATGGTAAAAAAGATAGTGAAGTTCATCATTTGAAAGAGATAAGAAGATTACACTGAAAACGTCCAATAAGAAAAAGGGTAAATTTTCATTAATAAATCATTCTAGTAATGTTAAAAACATTACGAAAAACCTTTTTAGAAATTAGTTTTTTTAAAAGAAACCATGTTTTCCATCTAAATGGAGAAACGATTTTGGTTTTATTTAAAACATTTTTAGTACAAATGTGTGGGAAAATAGTATTATTTCATGAAAATTATAATGAATAACCATTGAAGAATTTAACTAAATATTTTATTAAATAATGATCAAATAATTTCTTCTATTGGAAATGTATTGTTAAAAGTTTTCAAAAAAATGTTATTTTCAATAAATCATAAAAAATACTATAAAATCCATGTCAGAATCAATCAATGAATAAATTTAATGTTTCAAATATAATTAAAAATAATACAATTTTATTTATAAAAATATAGAGTAATTTTTATTAGATAAATAATCTTATAATATTAATGATAATTTGGAAGTAATATAACATAATGAAAATGAACCAGGTTATTAAATTCATTACCTCATAGTAACTTTTGTCTCAAATCCCATTATAACTAATAATTATAATTGATTCTCAAAATAAGATGAATAATTAATGAATAATGATTTTAAAAGTAAAATTGGAAATATTTACTTCATATATAGTAAATTATGTTCACCGTAGTAATGTATTTGATAAATAATGGAATTTTAAGTGAAGTCCTATGAAACATTGAAGACATATGAATCAGAAACCCCAAAAATAATTCTCACAAAATTAAACATTTAGATAAAATTAATAAATAATAATTAATCGTATAATATACCAAAATTAGGATCATACACACCAGAGAGAAGATATAATTTTTGAATGTGCCATTTATCTCACATATGTAAAAGTTGAGTTGAAAATCCCTTACCTTGCCTTTTATTTCTGGTGAACAACATTTTAATTATTTTCTAATGGTCTTAAAAATCTATGTATCTTATAAAAAATCGTATTATTATTCATAATATCATATATGACTATATTATAAAATATTATTACAAATTTTTTAATAATCATTCATTATTTTCTCTTTTTTGTGTGTTAATTACCTAGTTTTTTGATTTTGTTTTGACTTATTACATGATGCTCCTATTTATTATATTAATATTTAATCATATAAAAACTTTTAATTTTTTTTATTAATATATATTCATTATATATATATAATAATAAATTATATTTTGAGGCATAAAATGAAAGGAAATATTCATGGAGACTGTTGGCCATACGTACGCATGAACCATACTTCAATTTATGTGTAATATTTCAAAAGAATTAAAAATAAATGATAAATATTTCTATTTTAATTCCAGTAGCATATTTATTTCATATATTTCAAGAATAATTTTTAAAACAAAAATTAATACACTCTATGTATAGCATGAACGAATCAGATTGCTTTGAGGAGGAGGCAGACCACACTTCCACAAATATTGTTATCATATTCCCACAAAATGGATTGCATGATGGTATATGTCATATAATAATTTAAGATAAATGATGACATTATAAATATAATATATAACATATAATAAAATCATTTGTATCAAAATTTCCACTGTTGTTGGAGTTAAATGAAGAATAAACAATATTCATTTTGGGATGCAGTAGTCTGTCATACACACCAACAATATGTTAATTACCTGTTAGATAAAAATGTTAGAAAATATAAGAATGACCCTTATAATATAAACATATAAAAATATTTAGGGTACTTATTTTATTTTATAATTGGGAAATAATATGATTTGATGGTATGGAGAATGGAATAATATGAATGTGATTGTTGAATAATGTTGCCTCATTTTCGGGTAACTCCTTTTGGTTTATTTAAAAAACTTCATTAGTTGTATTTCTACATCAATTGAGTCTTGTAAAACGAGGTGATTGCTTTTTCAAGATTAGTTTATCAAGGAATGGGTCATACAAATGGAATGAGAGTTGTGACTAAGCAATAGGGTGATTCCATTTCTATAGTGGAGGATGAGTAACATTCTAATACAATTATTAAAATGAAAAAATTACAATATTACTATGTAATGGGTATTCATTAATGGTCTAAATTCCCTAAAATAGAAAATAAGGTCTATGAATTAATATATATTTGGCTCTGGAAGAGTTTCTAGGTCTCTTTTGTTCCATATGTTTATGGTTTAGCCTTTTGTCAGTATACATTTTCTATTATTCTCTATAATTTATTTTAATCACTATTAGTAAATATTTTACAAAAAATAAGTTTTCCATCGTAGATATTTAAAAAATACTCTAATGTGAAAAATATAATCAATTTTTCAGAATGTCATGAAAATAATTTTCAGAAATTGATTAATAATTAATCCGAAAAATGGGACAATAATTAATGTTTTTAAAGAAAAAACATTCAATTCTTTTCTATGTTTGTTTACCTGATTTCAATTTGAAACTAACTCCAAATATATAATTATATTAATAGTTTTATTATTTATTTAATTATTTTTTAAATCCAACAAAGTATTCTTTAACCTTATAAAAAATTTAGATGAAAACAAACATTTGAATTAAAACTCAGTATTTCTCACTATTCATTAAAAAATAAAACATCATAGGAAAATATCATGCCCTCAACCTAACCTAATTTTGAATATTTCACATTGAAAAATAATTTTATTTTTTATCATTTAATATATAAAATGCATCATAATTCAGATTCAAATTTTGGTCACAATTAAAATGTGGTATATTTTCATTTATATAAATACTTCATTTTTTGAATAAAATTTAGTTTTTTGTTATATTATTCATATAATTTAAATTTGAAAAATGTAAAAAAAATATTACATAGAATATTTAATATTTATATTACATTAATATTAATACTTATTTGTAATTAAATTAGATTATTAGAATAATGTATCCCTTTGAGCATAAAAAAATTTGTTATAGTGCATTTATTTTATATTTACATCTAAATAATTTCTAAATAATGAATTAATTTTATTTAAAAAAAATATATAATTTAAAATTTTTAATTAATCCTATTTGTAACTACTAATTTTTCAACTATTGTGTATTCTATAATAATAATTCAATATAATATCGTTGTTCGATAAAAAAATTTTCTTGTTTGTAGCATAAGCTATCGAGGAAACTAGTTGTTACTGTGACATAAGATAACCCATTATTATGTTCATTAGAAGATATATAATAGGATTAATTTATTTGAAAAATAAATTATATTTTAAATTATTTTTAACTTATATTACCTTTTTTAGTTGTTGTTTTTTTCGGACAATCCATTGTATATAATGTTCATATTTAAGGATTTCATCCTATTTCATTCTCCCCAAATTAATTTAATTTCCTCCACCAAATTTAGAAACAAACATGGTACTAAAATATTTTTTATTTCATATGTATAAATAATGCATCATTATAATGGTTCATAAATGATAATATAGAAATGGTTTAACTGGAAGTAAACATGATTCATGGACCAACATATAACTAGGTCTCTATTTATAAAAACATTACTGGAATGGGGTGATATGTACATGGATGAAAAACATAAATATTTTTATGTAGTGATTGAAATAATAAATCATGAGCACATTAATGATTAATGGATTGTTTAGGGCCTAAAATTGAAAAATATGTGATGATTTAAAAGTACATCAATTCATAGATAATTAATGTTTTACGAAAACATATTTCTAAACATTTTCCTAATGTTGAGTAATTATTGTATTTATTAATAATATAAGGATACCAACTGACATGATTCATTTAAATTTCATATGAAAATTATCACCTTTTGACTGTTTTCCAATCAAATTATATTTCATCCCTTACATCAATAAATTGATATCCTATAATGAACACACTTTTTAAAGCACTAAAATATTATTTTTAAAGATCATATTACACATAAATCAAGTCATTATATTTTTCTCTTAATATTTTCTTAATCTATTAATGGTAAAATATTTATATCGTAACTTAAATTTTACATTGTTGGTTCATCAATAATATTTTTTTTATCAATTTATTAATGTAAAAATAATTACATATTGACCCAAAAATATTATTTCCCAGTAGCTTGCATCAAACCCAAGTCTTCCTTCAGTCATGGATTTATTCCCCACTATCCATCCAAACGCAACAAGTTGTCACCCCCTATGTTGATTCTAATATAATGTTCCCAAAAATGTTATGGAAATCCTTGAAATAAGGTTTTTCAGTAAATTACTTCTTAATAATGGTTTTAAGGTCATCCAAAATACATTAAAAATTCATAGATTTATTTCCACATATATTCTTCCTTCATCTAGAGTTTATCCTTTATAATTTGAAATAAACACATGTAATTTCTAGGTACCCCATATTTAAGGGAAATAACCATAAATCGATTCTTAGTATGATAATTATTTCCTTCCACTATATCCTTTATTTTTCCTTTGAAATTATTTTCTGTATGTCCTTCTCCACACATAACGATTACCTCTTTTTCATTGATACCTATTATTGGGTGCCTCATTCCACATTTATATAATGATGAAAATAATTCCTTAATTTCATTATGGACTCCACCAGTAATGTTTTTACTGACTGAAAATTAACTTCTTTATGAAGAAACACTTTTAAGGAAAAAGTGAGAAACCAATGAATCTAGTAATGTTTTTAAAACCTATTGACCTTATATTATTTGTGAGTTTTGGATTAGGGTATCTAATATTTTGTAAATCATAATTCATAAAAAATAATTACGCATAAATAAAGTATAATTCACTCATACCAAAACATTATTTAGTTTCTTATTGTCACCATTATTCCCTTCATGTTAACTATTAATTTGAATTTTTTGGGTTCTATCCATTGACTAAAACCATAAATCATAGTGTGATTATAAACTATAACAGTGAGAGAAATATATACTCATTTATATGATATCGACTTCATATTTTAAATAAAAAACACAATAGGCTTAACCTAGGTCATTCAATGTCTCTATCTATTCAAGTCCTTTCCAATGTATTGTAAATAAAATGAGATTTATCAAAACCATATCACCTTGGAGTGTAAAACTAGGTGCATAGTAAGGCATATTATCATGTACCATGTTACAATCATGTCATGCCCGACACAGCTTTATGATGTTATCACTCCTAGGGATATATGTGCTAGAAACACACCCACATTTAGTATATAAAAAATGATATATTCTAAGAAATACACTCATAATATAGACCTTATTATAATTATATATGGTTTTTATATACTTATCATCATACAATATTTTATGGTTATGTTCCCGAATCTATGTTTCCAAAAATCTAGTTATCAAGGTTCCAATTAAACATCCTAAGATACCAAATGTAATGACCCAACCCTAGATGCCCAAATTTGGTCTCTAATACCATTACATTATAATAATAATATGGAATTAAATATCAAATGCTTGAATTGTTTAGTAGTATGGGTAAACTAGAAAAATAAAAAAGTCATTAATTATAAATTATTATAATAAATACAACATAATTTTTTTCTTCTATGATTAATTTATTGACACTTATAATAAATATTCATAACATTCAAAAAATACTCCTTTGATTCTAACCATTAATATATTTATTATTTTCCTTTTTAGATACATTATGAAAGGGATGAAATTTAGGGTGCGATCAAATGCTCTGTATACGTAATGTACTGTGGAAGAAATAATGAAAAACTGATCATAATTAATTATATAAGAAATAATCAATATGGAAATGAGAATAATTGATACACAAGACATTTTAACGATTAATTGAGAATGAAAAGAATCCATAAATAATGTCATAGAGAAATATGATGGATAAAAATAACAATACATTAATTAAGGAAATGCTTAATTATTGGATACCATGTTTCTGAGTTACATGGTACTATTACCAGAATGTCATTTCACAAGATAATTTACAACATATTGGGTGAAAATCCAATAATCCTAGGCTTGCCAACTGATTTCATCCCATTATACTACTGATAAAACTCAGAGATATCTATCACTGGGGCTAACCCATGTGGTCATATCCAAATTATTTCATATATAAAATAATATATTTAATTTATGAACAATGTGCCTCATCAAATATCTGTATTGAGTAGAAGATGTGGATTAATAAATATTTAACTAGTTTATAAAATAACATTCAAGTACACCATATATGTAACAAAGATAAACGGTCTAGGAAATAATCATATACATGATTAATAAGAAAGTAATTGGGGGAAAATTAAATGGTCATTAATTATATAAAATAGAATATCTTTAGGGTACTACTAAAATGAATCTAGAATGTTAATGTTTGTTCTACCATGTTCTAAATAAATAATAAACGACCTAGTGGAAGAATAAGGATGGTAAAAAATACAAAATATCGCTTGTGATATAATGATAAATATTTTTTGTCCTTGATGAATCAAAATACATTAAAAAGACATATAAAATCATTACTGAGGAAAATATCATTTTCATTTTGAGAGACATTTAGAAGATCATATTCTTTAAAATTCACTTTTCAATGTATTTTCCATTCAATATATTCCATTTGTCTTGAAATGGAAGCTTTGATGAGATGATGGTAGGTAAATCTATAAAGGTCTCACAAGGTAAAATGAAAATTCCTTTTCTTGGTAAAATTATTTGAACAGTCCCTTGCATGTAAAGAGACAAGAATATTCCAATTAAAACTTCTTTAAAATGAAACAAGGGTATATTTTTATTTGAAATATAATTTTAGAATGGATAACTCGTTATTTAATTCCATTTTAGAAAAAAATGGTTTTTCATGAAAATAGGTTCACTGACTAAAGGGGGAAATAGAATTAGGTTTTCTTAAAAAAATTAAAAAAATAAAGTGTAACAAATAGTAGAAAATGGTAAATTTAAAAGTAAAATATAATTAATAACAAATGAGGAATAGAATTAATGGTTTTATTAAAATAGTATCAAATAATTTCCAGTAATGGTAACTCAACTGTAAAAAATATCAAATAAAATGAGATTGTCTCTAACCCCATGAAAAGACAATCACATTGACGTTAAAAGAAATCAATGAATATATTTGGGTTTTCAAGTTTATTTCAGTATAAAAAAGTGAAAAATAAAAATTAGTTAGGAAAATTTGTTACAGATATAATCTTATAATATTATCAATGACAAGTAAGTACTTTAACTAAATCAAAAGGCACTTGGTTATGAAATTCATTACCACATGCTTACTTTTATCAAAAATAAAAAAATAATAAATAATTGAAATTGAAACTCAATATACCATGAATAGGAAATTAATCATTTTATTACAAGTTAAAGTGTATGTGTGTACACTGTATATAAGAAATTAAATTCACAATAAATTAATATGCCTTAATAAAGGTAATTTGAGAATAATTGTCTTACGAATATGGTAACATTAGAATTAGATACCACAAACATAATTTTCAAAAAATAAAAAATTTAAGTAAAATTAATATATAAAAATCAAGGATTATATAATCCCAAATGGGATATACATACCCACAAAAAATAATTAGGTGGTAAATATGATGTTTATTTCACAGATGTCAAAATCCTTATTAAAATCCATTACCTTGTTTTACCATTCATGTGAATAGCCATAAAATTCATGTATAATGTTTATAAATATGACAATAAATTATAACATAATTATAATCATATTTTTAATAACATATATGTTCTTATTATAATTTATTAATATACAATAGATAATAATTAGACATTGTTTTCATTAATTCAATTGTTAATTGTCTTAATTATCATGTATGTTTTGACATGCAGCTTACTGCCCCTCTTAATAATTTCATGATTTCACTATAAAAATAATGTAAAAATTACATTAATTATTAAAAAATATTATATTTTTATACTTTCTAATAGTAAATATTTGAAAATAAGAAATGTAATGCACAGTTCAAGGATATTTTATGTTTTACGTATGCATGAACACTACATCCATTTTCTGTCATATATAAAAGAATGAAAATTAAATTATAATAATGTATATTGGAATAATAATATCATAATTATTTAATATATCTTACATTGGTTTATTATAGACATTATTTTTTAATTCCATGTATAGTCTAAACATATCACATCGATTTTAGGAGGCGGTATCCACATTTTCACAAACTTTGTTATCTTGTTCCCACAAAATGGAAGGAATTAATGTATGTGTTATATTGGAATTAAATAATGATAAATATATTAAAATATTTATATATATATGTATATATTATAAAAATAGTGTGTTCATAATAATTCTTTCCATGAATGGTAGTAAAGGAATATTGAACAGTCATCATTTCACAAGGCATTAGTACGTCACACACATGGATGATAAGTTTGATGCCATTAAATGAATATACATGTACGTTTTGGAAAATTATTTAAAATGAATAATTTTAGGTATATTTTGGATACTAAGGTTATTATGTATGGATTTAATAAGAAGAGTTTAGGGGGAGGAGAATGAAATAAAATTAAAGTGGTTCATGAAGAATGTTAAAATATTTTGGAGTTACTCCATTTGGTTTATACAAAACCAATTCTGTGGTTTATTTATTTAAAATGTGAGAAGTTTATTTGATTTTTTTCAAAATATATAAATTTTATTAATGTATTTATATTTTATCTAAATGATTTTTAAAAATAATAATTAATATAATTTATCGTTCAAATTAAAATTGATGAAAATGGAAATCTGAATGAAAAATTAACATTTATCACAATTCATTAAAAATGAAATTACACAAGAAAATATCGAAATTTCAGCATAAATTATGTTTTATGTATTTTTTTCCAAAAGGATGTTTAATTTTTAATTAGTAATTTATTATAAATTAAAAATTCAGATTTTAAATGTAACGCCCTGACCCCAGCTACCCAGAGTCGGTGCATTACTTCGTAACATTGGCATAATCACAAAAGATCAAGTCTCGAAAGACCGATTAGTTTAGTAGCCTTAGAAGCACTAGATACATTCATAAGTCATAAATTACATCATAAAGTGAAAAACTAATAACAAAGTCCTCATAGTCCACACTCATATCCTCTTCTGACTATCCCTGCAGGTCAGTCATAAAATACTTCTTCACATCCTGGAAATATTAAAACATTGAAAGGGGTGAGCTCGGATGCTCAGTAAGGTTAACAATATAGAGGAAGCTTTCATAAATAAACATTAACATTTAAGGAAATGTATAACTAAAACAAAAGCCTTTTAAACATGAACTTCAACATAATATGGCAAAAGTAAAATGAGATAATTCCATTCACTTCTTCACATGGATATACTACTGGTCGAATAATCACATGAAATATCAATAACCACTTTCATAATGATGGAATGCATAATGCCAGACTCTCATAAACACGTAGTCAAGGCCTCGTGCCAAGACCACAAATATGATTTTGACAAGGCCTCGTGCCAAGACACTATTTTGTCTCATGAGACCTGCCGATGCATCGAGGAGCTATAGCGAGCTCCACCCGTCACTTATTAAGTCCAATGCATTCCTCATATGAATAGGTTTAAACATATCATAAACTATAACATAATCATATCACATAAAACATGCATAAAGGAAACATAACATTTCCACATTTCAATCACAAGATTTAAATACAACACATTGATATAATAAAAACGTTTTCAAAACCATTTTCAATACCAAAATAAAAGAATGTTAAAACTTTGTATTTATTTTTCATTAAAAAAATGATGGCTTGTAGAGGAAGCCAAAACTCAAATAATGGTCACGGCAGCGGAGAAGTCGTTGTCGCCGCATAAGTACGGAAAGAAAAACATTCCCTTTTTGTCGTTTAGTAAAATGCATCGTATAAAAAAAGATTCCTTTTGAATAAACGTAAAAGTCAAAGGGGTTTATACTCCGTATAAAACAAAGTTGTGTATAAAACTAAATATGCCTCAATGAAAGAAGATTGAGACGAAGTCTCTAAAAAGATCATTTTTAAAATAAAATAGATCTATTATTTTTATTCACTATATTTACACATAAATAAAGTAAAAATACAAAATATGACATAATAATATCATGACATAAGTTGAAAGTAGGAGATTAACCCAAAGAATGGAAGTTGGGTTAAGAAATTCCCTTACCTTGTGTCCTGTCCTGACTCGACCGTTCTTTAACCTCCTGAATAATAAACTAGAGTTAATTCCTATTTACTTAAGAACATTTTTCATGTTCATTATTCCTTTTATATCCCTTATTACCATGTTATGAACATTATGTAATTATTTAAGTTTATAACGGTCATTTTGTCGATCTTAGGTACTTGAGCCAGAAATAACATTCTTATAATTACAAGTTGTTAATGTGGTGATATATCCATTATATCCAGAATTATATTCATGATGTAGATATCATATATATGATATATATCCATTATATACATTCATTCATAATGTCACATAACATTTAGAGGTAAGAAATGAAATGCACCGTTCATGGAGACGGTAAGCCGTACGTACACATGAACGCTACTTTCATTTCTATTTCGTATTTTATGGAAAGGAATCATAATGATATAAATTTATAATATAATTACAGTATAATATAGTGTATTATACCATTTAATCCTTCCTTTATACATCCCACATATGGCATTAACGATTCAAATCACTTTGAGGGGGCGGTAGTCCGCACTTTCTAAAATGAAATTATCGCATTTTACCCATAATGGAAATCATAAAGTATGCCATAAATGAGAAATACAGAAGCATAAGTAAAACATAAACACATTATATATCATATATAATTATAGTTACATCTTAATGGCCACCTTTGAAGGTGTTATATGAGTGTTGAATAATCATCGTTTCGTGAGGCAGAAATTCGCCATCCACAGAAATCGTATGTTCTTTAACCATTAGATGTAGGTGTGTTTATTTGTAGCTCGAATACTTCTTATAAAAACATCCTAGTATATTGGGGATACTGGTGTTATTACAAAAGAAATGAATAAAAAGAGTTTAGGGGGTTGGAGAAGAAAAATAAAACAAAACAACATTAGAGAAGACATTACCTCAAAATCGGGTAACTCTTTTTGATTTGAGCCAAAGGCTTCCTTGAGAAGAGTTCTGCCCAAAGTGAGGCTTCTAGGAGTAAGAGGGGGAAGTTGGGAGAGTATTTGGTCAGAGGTTGGCCGAGGCAAATTGCTTGATGGTGTGAATAAGGTGGGAGCGGTGGGGGCCTTTTATAAGTGGAGAGGAGGGGCTTTTTTGGAATGATTGAAATGTTACATTATTAAACAATTCATTTCTGATTCTAAAGGTCCCACACTTATATAATTCGTGTATAAGGTGATAAGGGTTCGAAATCTACCCATCCAATAGTCTTTGGACAAGTGTATGCCTTGGATTTTACATTATCTTTTCATTTTATTAAAATTGTTAAATAATGAGGTCATCGCTGCATCATAATGATGTCATAAATAATTTAATGTATTTAATGTCTACAAATTATAAAAAAACTACTATGATGTAGGAAATCCTTTTATCTTTCTAATGAATATTTATAGTCAAAATTTGGACTTGATTAACCCCACTTAAAAACTGTTTTAGTAAAATAACTCATTTTTGTGTCAATTTAATTTTAACATTAAATAAATATATATTAATGACATTTTCCAACTAAAGTGGCTCCATTGGGTCCCCAAGTTGACCCATGGGTTGTCTTGGTCGGCCATGACTCATCCAATAGGAGTAGGACAAGTTTCATGCTCATCTCATATTATGAAAACATTATTTGTACCTTAAACTACACTAATTACCTCTAATCGCGATTAAGAACTTAAAAGTTACTATTCACCAAAAAATTATTTTAATCTCATTGAACCACATTTTAATTCTTAATGACCACCATGTATGTCAGATTTGTGAAAATCAAATCACAGATGTGGTAATATTTCATTTAAACGAAAAATCAGTTATTTAACTACCACTTAGTGGTTTCACTATTCATCAAAAATTGATGTTTTTCAGAACAATGCCAAAATTTCACCCTAGGCTATAATTGATATTACAAATTCAAAAATGATGTCTATTTTACAAAATTCCAAACATATAAGTTGCATTAATTAATTTTATAATTAATTCCCGTTGTCACAACAAATACCGTGTTTTTAAGAAACAATTTATATCAAAAGATTGGCAATTGTTTATGTCCAATTTCAATGTTAAATTAATTCTAATGACCACCATTGGATAAAATGGTAAGAATATATTCTAATTATACTTTAAAACCACTAAATAGTATAATTTATCACAATAAATTATTTTTATTAAAAAATTTGTTTTAAGTATTTTTCACTATTCATAAAAAATTGGAAGTTCTCAGAAAGTTACAAAAAATTCAACATAGGATAATTTCGATATTACGAATTCAAAAATGAAGTCCATTTTGAAATATAAAATTTCTATAATTTTAAAAAGTGGTTATTACTATCCATAACGGCTACTTTGATTAGTCGCGATGTTTTAGAACTCGAAGTTGCGTACAATTCAAGCTATTGCTTTATTGAATGAGAAGCGTATCGTGGAAGCTCGGGGTGTTACATTCTACCCCCTTCAATAAATTCCGTCCTCACAATTTGAAATTTTTCTTTGAAAATAAAAGTTTGAAAATAGAAAATACCTTTGTGGAAAACCCACATCAGAAATAAGATTAATAAAATTTAGCTTTAATAAGAGGGAAATGGAAATAAGAAAGTCACCACCAAATTATGATCTCAATAAGGAGAAAATTGGTGGCAATTAGAGACATATAATTGGAGGAAAAACGTAAATATTTGTAGTGAGTGATTGAGGCCATCATTCACAATCAACTATCAAATTGAGGGCCTCAAAGCCTTCAATCTATGTTGATTTAAAATATCATCCGTTCAACAAGACATAAGGTATTAGGATAACACATTTTTTTGATTTAATATCCCTTTACTAAAGTTTAAGAATTAATTTATTCATTGAATAAGAGATAGGTATATATATATTTATTCTTGACAATTAGAGTTTCAACCTTCAACTCATCTTTCACTCAAAAAGATAATATAACTCAAAAATATTATACTTATCTTAATTGTATAAGGTTCCAAATTTTAACACATACCATTTATATTAGAAAAACTATTTTGTAAAAACCAGGGACTTCACGTAGTCCAGTGGTAGGCTATTAATCCCAATCGCACTATGGATGTGGGTTCGATTCCCACAGCTTTATCTGATGCGATGGGTTGTCACTCGGTCTGCGTGTTGTCCTTTTTATAAATATCCAAAAATAACCTTAACAATAGTATCCAATGTAAAATATAATCCATTCCAACCTTTATAGTTATCCAAAATACTTTGTCCAACTCACAGTCCAGATTTTATGAGGAAGGTAAAAATAATGAAGCTCCTTTTTTTTCTGCGTAACAACATGTGAACACCTTCATCATGTATTCTTTTAAAACACTGCAACATACTGTATTACCATAAATCCTTATTGATTACATTCATGATCCCTTATTCCTTATAGATAACTAGATATACTCCTTCTATCCAAAAATGTATACAAATCATTAATCAGTTTCAAGGATGTTAAGAATATCCAACATAATTTATCCGAATCAATCATGTCTTATTCCAAAATCACTATCTTGGTATCAGAACCATATTATGGTTTATCTTTCTCTCAACCATATATTTTCAAAAAATTTAACCTACTGTGGAGTCACTTTTCTTGTTTCCACACAATCTCAAGTACTAGATGAAATAGTACTGCAGTACAATCCTTATATACTCCATAATTATTATAACAAGTACATCATTGATACAACACTCAAATTACAAAATTCTTTAAGAACAACATAAGAACTCTAACCATTCCTCCTCATCTGTGGTAGTATCATAACTTGATTATTATCCAATAACATCATTTGGGGAATACTCTGATGATTTGAACATTGGTTTGCATAGTGTCCCCACTACTTGCAGATGAAGCATTGTACATTTGAAACCTTTTTCTTACCATTGCAGTCACGCACTTGGTGTCCTTTTTCTCCACACTTATAACAAACTCCCATTCCCTTCAGGAAAATTCCAAGGTGTTTCTTCCCACAGTTATAACATATTGGAAAATTCTTCTTTTCCCTCATCCCTTTATCCATCATTCTCTCTTCCATCCTTTTCTTCTCTTTCATCCCTTCAAATCCATAAGACTCAGAGAATTATCTACTTATCTTATTAACACATGATACTATTTCTTAATATGTTGATAACACATGGGAGAATATTTCCCTTCTAAATGTTGGCTTAATACCATGAAAGATATGATCCTTCTTACTCTTTGGATCATACATATTGATGGAGTTCATATTCGTTCTACTGGGCGCCATTTCTATACAATGCCATAAACTAGATTAGTTTATGAATCAAAATACATAATTCCATATTTATAAAATACTTAACATAAATTGAACTATATATGGATATAATCCATAATCATAAAAAGATTTTCTTTGAGGAAGTATATACTCATAACCGTTCATAGTGGTTTGTAAAGAAAACGAGAATTATCCTCAGCATATCCCCCGGGAGTGCCGTAACCAAGAGTGTAGCAAGGTCCGTTGTCGTGCACCAGTTCTCGTTCGAGTCTAGCTCAAAGAGGTGTTTTCGGGTTTTACCCCTAGGAACATCTGTTCCAGAGCCGCCTCTACCTGATCGTATCCAGACAGGGATGTATTGCTCGGAAAACTCACAAAATCTCTACAATACCAAAATTTTAGCAAGTTCTTCTATACTAATCCACAAAGTTCATCTTAGGTCTACATGCTCTAATAAGATTTTATCTAAATCTAGCTTCCAAGGTTTTTACTAAACTTCCTTTGATACCAACTGTAACGCCCCGACCCCAGCTACCCAGAGTCAGTGCATTACTTCGTAACATTGGCATGATCACAAAAGATCATGTCTCGAAAGACCGATTAGTTTAGTAGCCTTGGAAACACTAGATACATTCATAAGTCTTACATTACATCATAAAGTGAAAAACTAATAACAAATTCTTAATAGTCCACACTCATATCCTCTTCTGACTATCCCTGCAGGTCATTCATAAAATACTTCTTCACATCCTGGAAAATATTAAACCATTGAAAGGGGGGGGGGGCTCGGATGCTCAGTAAGGTTAACAATATAGCGAAAGCTTTCATAAATAAACATTAACATTTAAGGCAATGTATAACTAAAAAAAAGCCTTTTAAACTTGAACTTCAACATAATATGGAAAAAGTAAAATGAGATAATGCCATTCACTTCTTCACATGGATATTCTACTGGTCGAATAATCACATGCAATATCAATAACCACTTTCATAATGATGGAATGCATAATGCCAGACTATCATAACCACGTAGTCAAGGCCTCGTGCCAAGACCAAAAATAAGATTTTGTCAAGGCCTCGTGCCAAGACACTATTTTGTCTCATGAGACCTGCCGATGCATCGAGGAGCTATAGCGGGATCCACCTTTCACTTATTAAGTCCAATGCATTCCTCATATGAATAGGTTTAAACATATCATAAACCATAACATAATCATATCACATAAAACATGAATAAAGGAAACATAACATTTCCACATTTCAATCACAAGATATAAATAAAACACATTGATATAATAAAAACGTTTTCAAAACCATTTTCAATACCAAAATAAAAGAAAGTTAAAACATTCTATTTATTTTTCATTAAAAAAAATGATGGCTTGTAGTGGAAGCCGAAACTCAAATAATGGTCACGGCGGTGGAGAAGTCGTTGTCGCCGCATAAGTACGGAAAGAGAAACATTACCTTTTTGTCGTTTAGTAAAATGCATCGTATAAAAAAAGATTCCTTTTGAATAAATGTTAAAGTCAAAGGGGTTTATACTCCGTATAAAACAAAGTTGTGTATAAAACCAAATATGCCTCAATGAAAGGAGATTGAGACGAAGTCTCTAAAAAGATCATTTTTAAAATAAAATAGATCTATTATGTGTATTCACTATAGGTACACATAAATAAAGTAAAAATACAAAATAGTACATAATAATATCATGACATAAGTTGAAAGTAGGAGATTAACCCAAAGAATGGAAGTTGGGTTAAGAAATTCCCTTACCTTGCGTCCTGTCCTGACTCGACCGTTCTTTAAACTCCTGAATAATAAACTAGAGTTAATTCCTATTTACATAAGAACCTTTTTCATGTTCATTATTCCTTTTATATCCCTTATTACCATGTTACAAACATTATGTAATTATTTAAGTTTATAACGGTCATTTTGTCGATCTTAGGTACTTGAGTCAGAAATAACATTATTATAATTACAAGTTGTTCATGTGGTGATATATCCATTATATTCAGAATTATATTCATGATGTAGATATCATATATATGATATATATCCAGTATATACATTCATTCATAATGTCACGTAACATTTAGAGGTAAGAAATGAAATGCACTGTTCATGGAGACGGTAAGCCGTACGTATGCATGAACGATACTTTCATTTCAATTTCGTATTTAATGGAACGAAATCATAATGATATAAATTTATAATATAATTACAGTATAATATAGTGTATAATACCATTTAATCCATCCTTTATACATCCCACATATGGCATTAACGATTCAAATCACTTTGAGGGGGCGGTAGTCCGCACTTCCTAAAATGAAATTATCGCGTTTTACCCATAATGGAAATCATAAATTATGCCATAAATGAGAAATACAGAAGAATAAGTAAAACATAAACACATTATATATCATATATAAATATAGTGACATCTTAATGGCCACCTTTGAAGGTGTTATATGAGTGTTGAACAATCATCGTTTCGTGAGGCAGAAATTCACCATCCACAGAAACCGTATGTTCTTTAACCATTAGATGTAGGTGTGTGTAATTGTAGCTCGAATCCTTCTTATAACAACATCCTAGTATATTGAGGATAATGGTGTTGTTACAAAATAAATGAATAAAAAGAGTTTAGGGGGTTTGAGAAGAAAAATAAAACAAAACAACATTAGAGAAGACATTACCTCAAAATCGGGTAACTCTTTTTGATTTGGGACAAAGGCTTCCTTGAGAAGAGTTCTGCCCAATGTAAGGCTTCTAGGAGTAATAGGGGGAAGTTGGGAGAGTATTTGGGCAGAGTTTGGCCGAGCCAAATGGCTTGATGGTGTGAATAAGGTGGGAGCGGTGGGGGCCTTTTATAAGTGGAGAGGAGGGGCTTTTTTGGAAAGATTGAAATGTTACATTATTACACAATTATTTTCGGATTCTAAAGGTCCGACACTTATATAGTTCGTGTATAAGGTGATAAGGGTTCGAAATCTACCCATACAATAGTCTTTGGACATGTGTAAGCCTTGGATTTTACATTATCTTTTCATTTTATTAAAATCATTAAATAATGAGGTCATCGCTGCATCATAATGATGTCCTAAATAATTTAATTTATTTAATGTCTAAAAATTATAAAAAAAATACTATGATGTATTAAATCTTTTTATATTTCTAATGAATATTTATAGTCAAAATTTGGACTTGTGTAACCCCACTTAAAAACTGTTTTAGTAAAATAACTCATGTTTGTGTCAATTTATTTTTAACATTAAATATATATATATTAATGTCATTTTCCAACTAATGTGGCTCCATGGGGTCCCCAAGTTGACCCATGGGTTGTCTTGGTCGGCCATGACTCATCCAATAAGAGTAGGAAATGTTTCATGCTCATCTCATATTATTAAAACATTATTTGTACCTTAAACTACACTAATTACCTCTAATCGCGATTAAGAACTTAAAAGTTACTATTCACCAAAAAATTATTTTAATCTCATTGAACCACATTTTACATCTTAATTACAACCATGTATGTCGGATTTTTGAAAATCAAATCATAGATGTGGTAATATTTCATTTAAACGAAAAATCAGTTATTTAACTACCACTTAGTGGTTTCACTATTCATCAAAAATTGAAGTTTTTCAGAACAATGCCAAAATTTCACCCTAAGCTATAATTGATATTCCGAATTCAAAAATGATGTCTATTTTAAAAAATTCCAAACATATAAGTTGGATTAATTAATTTTATAATTAATTCTCGTTGTCACAACAAATAGCATGTTTTTATGAAATAATTTATATCAAAAGAATGGCAATTGTTTATGTCCAATTTCAATGTTAAATTAATTCTAATGACCACCATTGGATAAAATGGTAAAAATATATTCTAATTATACTTTAAAACCACTAAATAGTATAATTTATCACAATAAATTATTTTTATTAAAAAAGTTGTTTTAAGTATTTTTCGCTATTCATAAAAAATTGGAAGTTTCCTAGAAAGTTAAAAAAATTCAACTTAGGATAATTTCGATATTACGAATTCAAAAATGAAGTCCATTTTGAAATATAAAATTTCTATAATTTTAAAAATTGTTTATTACTATCCATAACGGCTACTTTGATTATTCATGGTGTTTTAGAACTCGAAGTTGCGTACAATGCAAGCTATTGCATTATTGAATGAGAAGCGTATCGTGGAAGCTCGGGGTGTTACATTAAATATATGTTCCATTAAAAGACAATTAAATTGCCTTTATAAATTTTTTTATTTTTATTAATAAAATTGGGGTTGTTCTTTTTTTTGCCAATAAAATATATTGGATTAATATAATATATATATATGATTGAAAATTTTAATTATATGATAAATTAATATAACTCAATAATTTTGATAAATTTACTTTATTTTAATTAAATTACCTTGTCCACAAAAAAACATTATTTTTATAAATTGAGATTTATATTTATTTCTAATTTATTTGAAACTAATGGATTCATTTTATATTTTTAAAAATGATATATTTTCATTATATGGTTATTTTTATTCATAATCACTAATTCAACTTCTAGTTTATATATTATAATAATATTTTAATAATATATTGTTGTTCGGTGAACATGGTATTGTGTGTAGCCTATGTAAAAAAAGAAGGTCCTTTTTGTGTGTAATGCAAGATAACTATGTTTTTAATTAATTTAAATATATATAATATATTGAATTTATAAAAATATTTAAAATATGGTAATATATTAGGATATTATATTCCCTAATTCACATGGTGTTGCAAGTCATACATATGGTCTCATACAATGTAACAATTTTAGAATTTCTGGGTGTTACATTCTTCCCACCATAATTGAATAGGGTACTTAAAATTTAAAAAAATACTTGTTAATTAATTTTTTTATATTTACAATGTCTAAATCCCACATTGTGAGAATTTTTTGCCAAAAAAATCTCTAGAAAAGATAGAATGGGATGTAAAACAGTCACATAGTTTCACATAAAAAAAGGTCACTGAGTAAGAGACTATTCATTGGATCTCGAGATACGTACATAGAGGAACATATTTATTATTTATAGGGAGTGATTGAGGTCCCCAGTCACAAAAAAATTTAATTATGAATATTAATATTAGGGCCTCAAATTCAAAAATTTGTGATGAAATAAAATTTCATCAGTTCAACAACAATTATGTTATTAAGAAAGCATTTTTTGATCAATATTATAATGATGAATTTTTTCATGCTTAATAATACATATAAATATAAAAACATGATATGATTCAATTTAATGTGAATAAATCCATTTTTTTATGTTTCTATTAAATTCTATATCATCCCTTAAGTCATGAAATTTATATCCCATAAAAATCATATTTTTATACACTAAAATATTATTTTAATAGATCATATTACCCATAAACAGTAATTATATTTGTCAATAACTATTTTCAAAAACTAATGTGGTTATTATATTAAACTATAAACCTAAATGAATAATTAAATCTCAATCATTAATATTTAATCATTAAATTGTTTTACTAAAAATAGTTACACATTATCTAGGAAATCGTGTAGGCCAATGGGTCGTCACCCATCACACAGTCATCCATGTTTCTAAACTATATTAATATGATTCAAATTATTTTCCAAGAAATGTGATGCACAAACATTATGTATTTCTCATCCCTAAATGCACTATAATCAGTGGTTTTAAATAAAAACCGTATACATAAATACTTCATCTATTTAATTCTTCACATGTACTTCCTTGTTCTAAAACATACTTCCAAAGAGGTAACATACTCATGTAATCCCTAGGTTTCCATTATTTAGGGAAACAAACCATAAATGGTTCTTTAGGATGATATTTATCTCCTTCCATTATGTCCATATTTTTTCATTGGCAATTCATTATATTATAGCATTTCTTCCACACATAAATCGTTTATCCCTTATATTGAGACTAAATACCATGTGTCTCCTTCCACATTTCTTTCATGATGAAAATCAAGCCTAATTTTTCCTATGGTTATGACATTTTGATCTCTTAAAAGCATCCATATTTGTCTTCTTCATTGATTTCGGTATTAGGATGGGGTATATTTTGTAAATCATATATTCATAAAACTGATTATGCATAAACACAATATCTTACACTCCAATACATACCTGATTTGGTTTAATGTTTTCACTACATATTCCATCTTGTTCAATGTTAATATGTATCCTTAGGGTTTTATCCATTCACTATAACTAGAAATCAAAGTGTTTTTCACAATAATAATATTGAGAAAAAAAATATAATCATTTATAGGATATCAATGTCATCAATGATCATTTTCAATCTAAAACACTTTATCTTGGACATAAAATATTCACTATAATTATTATTTAAGATAATTTTTAATTGATTGTTAAAAAATGTTAAAAATACTAATTGTTTCCCCTAGTAGTGTAAAACCGTGTTCGTATTAATGTTTGATGTCATGTACCTGTTTATCATTTAGTCTAGCTTGATGAACCTTTTTAGAGTAGTTAAAACATGGTACCACTATACCAGAAGCATGAAAATTTTTAGTATTCATATATGGTTGTATTTATAGAATTACAAAAATAATCACTACCTTACTAAAATTATACGATTTTATTCTATACATATTCTCAAATTCTACCTTATAGTTTTGTTCCCTAATTGTTCCTATTCAAAATCTATTTTCCCTCCATGATATTAAATTTTCTCTAATATCAACTACAGTGACCCAATACCATAATCCTATAGCTGGTGTCCAATGTAATACATTGGAAGGATTATTTGGAATGAAATACAAGAGTATTGAAGAGTTTGGTAGTTTTAGTAAACAAGACACATACATAATTATAGTATTATAAATGAATACAATAAGTACAACATAATTTATTTTCATTACAGATAGTATTATTCCCATTTGGTATCATTAAAAATATTTCTCACAATATATCCAGGATTTTAGGTGAAAGTAAAAAAATATGTGTGAGCACAAATTCTCAGGAAGGGTGTAATACAATATTAGAAATAATGCATTAATGAGTATAACCATTATTTAAATTTAATAACTGAACATAAATACCATAAAATAAATTAAATGAATGGATAAATAAAATTAAAATTCAATAGATTAAAACACATAACATTTCAATAACAAGAAAAGGCATAATCAATTGAAAAAGTAAAATAACTAAATCACATTATATTAAATCATTTTAAAAATAAAGAAATTTATCTATAGATAATTTCATTCAAGAAATATCATGGATGATAATCAATAAATCTACTTTAATTCAATTCATGGTTATTAGTCATCATGGTTCTTAGGTGCATGGTAACTATAACTTTAATACCTTTCACAATATTTTTTATAACATACGAGGTGAAATCTCCATTAGCTCAGGTTAGCCAAAAGATTTTTTCCCTTTAGACTACTGATCCATGCAGGGTCTATCTAAAACTACGGCCTCCTAGGTATTACATGTCCAATGCATTCCCCCTATATATAGTAATCTATTTAATTCATTAACACTGTGACTAATCAAATATCATCATTAAGTAAGAGAGGTAGATTAATCAATATTTCCCTAGTTATTTAAATTACAAACTATTATATTATCTATGTACTAATGGGAAGTGGGTTAGGAAATAATTATATCTAAGCTAAATGATGTGGATATTTAGGGGAAATCCAATGAACAATGTTCATAGGAAATTGAATATTTCAGTCGACTAAAAAAATGAAACAATGAAGTGAATTTCAATATTATCCTTCTCCAATTGACCCATAAACCATCTAATGGTAGAATAAGGATGTAATCATCCAAAAATATAAAATATTAATGAATTATTAATTGTTTAATATCTGTGTAATATAAATACTATGAAATGATTATTAAAAACATTCTTGAGGAAAATATACTTTTCAAGTTGGGAAAAAAAATAAAAATCATTTTCATTGAATATAAATTTATGAAAAAAAATTAAAAAAATAACCCTTTAAACTTTCAATGGAATATTTGAAAAAATTATGGATGTTAATTCCATATAAGTAGAACAAGGTAAAATGAAAAATGATTTTAAAGTAAAAAAGGATAGAAAACATTCTTGTCTTGAATGTAACTGGAATATTCCTCCAAAAATTATTGTAAAAGAAAAAAGATTAATTATGTTTAAAAAAAATTTATCATAGGGAAAAATCATTTTTGAAATACGTTTTATAAAATATCTTTTTTTTTGAACAATACATTTTCTATAAATAATGAGATAAGTTATGTTAGGTTTTCTTAAAAAAAATATTATACAATATTTAATGTATCAAATTGTTGAAATATGAGATATTATTTATAAAAGATCTTTAATTACTTGAGTAGAATATAAATAAAGGTTTTATTAAATAATTATCAAATAATTTCTTCTAATGGAAATTGATGTGAAAAAACATGATCATTAAGTGATTTTCAATTAAACATTTGAATATATATTAAAATTGATGTGATAATGAATCAATTGATAGATTATATAAGTTAAATGTAAATAAATATAGAAAAAGTGTAAATAAAAAAATAGATATTATAAATTGTTACACACATAATATTCAAATATTACCATTATGGAGAAGAAATATAATCCAATAAAAAACAGGCAGGTTACGAAATTCACTACCACTAGGAAACATTTATCTAAAAGACCATTTGAAGAAATTTTTTTTAATGAAAATAAAAATATCATGAATATTTAATTTATCATTATATTAAAAGTAATATTGTAAGCATGTATGGTATATATAAGAAATTATGTGCACAATAACAATGTATGACTTAATGAATGGAATTTCAGACGAAGCCCCTTACAACTATGGTAAAATTTGAATTAGAAACCCCAAAAATAATAGTAACAAAATAAATAATATAGATAACAATTATATAAAATAATTCATGAGAAAATATATTCAAAGGGTATTTAGATACATAAAAAAAATATGTGGTGAATATGACATTTATCTCAATGATGTAAAGAGTGGGATAAAAATTTTATAGATTGTGTTTCTTTTTGGGTGAACATGCTATAACATAATTTATATTGTTTTTAATATTTAAATAACATATAACATAATAATAAACATATTAATAATATCATATATGACCTTCTTATAATATATTATTATAAGTATGCTATTGATCACTCATTATTTTCCTTTTTCTGGGTGATAATAGTCAGTATTTATAATGTTTTTATATTTTACATATTTTTATAATTAACTAGATCATTATTTAATCATATAAATAATTTAATTCATCATTTTGTTATCATATATATTTATTATATATTTATTTATAATAACCAATTATATTTGGATATAGGAAATGAAATGCACTATTTATGAAGACAGTGGGTCATACGTACACATGATATCTACATTAATTTTCATTTTAAATATAAATGATTTAAAAGTGATATATATATATATAATTTATAATTTATGTTCATAATTAATGTCAAATATTTCAAATCAGTTTATTATTATTATTATTTTCATTCCATGTGTAACATGAATGAATTATATTGCTTAAAGGAGGCGTTATTCCACACTTCCACAAACAATGTTATCACATTCCATCAAAATAGAACACTTGAAAATGTGTGTTATATAATGATTAAATAAGTATAAAAGAATTATATGTATCATATATAACATATAAAACCATGCATCCTTCATAATATCTATTATGATAGGTCGTATAGGATGAACGAATAGTCATGGATTAATAAGGTGGTAGTCAGTTGTACAAACATTTTGTAAGTTCGTTACACATTTTATTGATTTATGTGTAAGTGTAGGTATTACCATTTAATTCAAACATTTTATTATATTGAATATACATATGGTATTATAAATTAATGTAATAAGAGTACTTTATGTGTTGTAAAACGAAATAAAATGATTGTGATCATTGAATAATGTTACCGTGTTTTTGGGTAACTTTTATTGGTTTATACAAAAATATTTACAGGGTAGTATTTATATTAAATTAGATCATCCTACTATGATTGTAGGGATTTTTGGATCTCATTGTATTATAATTTTTTAGATACAAAGGGAATTAGATCTTTTAATAATTTGTCGAGTGAGTTATTTTTATAGTAGAGGCCGAGTGGCCTTCTTTTAAATTTTTTAATAGGGAATTGTACCCCCATTTTTTCTATTTATTGTGTCTAAAATAATATAAAAAAATGTATTCAAGGAAGTATATGGTGTATATATGACCAACCAATGAATTTTATAGATTCTTATTTGTCATTTTGTGCCTTATGTTTAACATTTAGTACATTGTTAAGTTATTTTTTAACTTAATTGATGTAATTAATTTTTATCAAATTTGCTAATATTTTTTGTTAATGTTTTACTCATTAGAATTTTTAAATTTTTTTGATTCCAAATAAGGAATTTATTTTAAAAATTTCCAATAACATAAGTCATTGGAAAAAATTTAAAATTAATATCACAGAGAGGATGTCAATGCATGTTTTTAAGGTTAAAATGTTCAAAATATTTATATGTTTTTTATCCAATTTAAATGGTATATTGATTAAAATTTTCTAATATGTATAAGTAAATTTAAAATTTTACAAATTATCCTTAGAAAACAATAAATAATAGATATTATCATAACAATTAAATTATATAAATAAGTAGTGTTGAATTAATAATCAGTATTTTCACAATTCAAAAAAATCATTGAAATATTAAAAATGTTCATCATAACCAAATTATGAAGCCTCTATTTTCGAAATGAATTTCATTTGTAATTATAAATTATAAAAGTAATTGAAATTACATTTAAAATAATTCTTATATTAAATCTGTGGTCAAATTTTAATTATAAAAACATTGTTTTTATACATTAAATTGGGGTTTTTGTTATTTTATGCCAATTATATCTAATGGATGAATTTAAAAAAATTTCATCTAAAATTTAATATATATATATATACTACATTAATATAACTCACTATTTTGATTAAATTTTATTTATTAAATAAAGACACACATGTGAGTATAATATCATTTTATTTATATTCTATTGGTTTTATATAAATTTACAATTTATTGATAAATAAATATTCCATATTTAATTGATGTAAAAAATATATATCAATAATTAAATTATTCATGTTTATAGTATAAAATTTAATTTCTAGGTAATTGTTTATAATAAAAATTTATAATATATTTATTTTAGGACAAAAAATCATTCATGTAGTGTTAACTATCGAAGTAACTCGTTGTTGCGTGTAATGAAAACAAACACATTATTTCATGAATTCCAAAAAATATCATAGATTTAAAATGTTTTAAATTTTAATTATAAATTAAATTATTGGGATTTTAAAATCCCTTACAGTATTAGTGTTTCATTTCATACCTATTATCTAATAAAATGTTCTTGTTTTATAAATTTGGGGAATTATTAAACTTTAACCATCTTCTGTAAAGGTCCCTAAAAAGAGGACACAAATAGTATAACAAACTACATGAGTCAAAATATGATCATATTCATTCATCACGTTAATATTTTCAAGTAAATATAGTCATCACCCCCTTAATTATAGTAACTAATAAAATTTGGTGATGATGGGAGATGATTATAGTTTCATTCATCTTACTCCTCTAATGCTTCACTTGGTTCCCAATAAATACCGCTCTCCGCTAAAGAACATCCTTCGGAAAAATATCAAATTTCAGTTGTATCTTTAATGTTAATGTCTGTACATGGAATCAACATATAATCATTTAGTATAGACTCTATCATTAACCAAAATATGGAGTACATATTTTAAAAAAAATACTAAACTGACAATGCTCACTCAAGGTTCTCAAGCATTGGTGGTGCTACAGGAAAACACTACCACATGTTGATAACACTTCTTCTATAGCGTAAACCCTTTCCAATAAGTTAAAAACAATTTGTAAAAATTATTTTCTAGGAATATATTGATTGTTTATGACCCTTTACATTTACATATACATGGTCAACCCACCATGTTAATGGTTTAACATCCTCATATAAAGGTTCATTCAAAATATGTGATAAAATGCCGACCACGGTATATTAGTCATTTCAGTAGTGTAATAAATATACCATCCACTAATGGATAATATTATTATGTCTTGAGAACAATGAATGAATATTATTAATGTTGGTGAAATACCAAACTATATTTGAGTTAATGTATTAGACTCTAAACAAACCTCTATCAGTTTATGATCACTATCATCATGAAACACCATGGAACCTCTTACTGAATGGCATAAATTATATCCACATTATTTTTAGTATTTCCCATTCCCTTCAGAAACTACATCCCATTATTCCTTAATGATATGTACTAATGAAAATAGAATAGAAACATCTTCATATCAATTTAAACAATTATTTAATTTTTAATTCTCAAAGAAACACCTCTTTTCTCAAAACATTTTAGTAAGATCCCAAACTATAGGAACATTCTTATCATAAGAAGTACTCTACCCATTTCCTACCGTGTGATGGGTTTCACTAAACATTCTAACTGATTATCCCAAAATGAAGGGGGGAAATATGGATATTTGGACATAGTGATTCCATGAAAGATAAAAAACTAACATGTATATGATGAATCTACTAAAATTTATATTTCACGTTGTAGATGACTTAGAGATATTCAATTAATAAGATGTTAATAGAGTCCTCAATAGAGTATTTATAATTCATCAAACAAATTCGTGTCCCCAGGGTGTGATAACGAAACTCAAGACATTGTGTTCAGTCAATTTCCTAATTTCCAAAAACAAACAAATCAAATGAAGATAACTCTAGAATAAAATCCTAGAACATTATCATTATGATACATAACTAACATGACCTTACACATTGAGTTCCAATCATTGTAAATGGTAATCCATTTGTAATCCCCATAATTTTCACCCAATATCCCAATGAAATATTTACTAGCATTGACTAAAAAAATATCATAATTTGGGAGGCCTTAATCTATATCAAGAAACTAAAAAAACATATCAATATTGAAAATACTATATAGTAATTGCATAAGAATATATATATATATATAATGAAATTAACTTTAAGAAAGAAATTCTTGGAACAAAAAATGTATACATCCATATAAGAAAATTTAAAATCTATTTTAATTCTAACAAATTTATGAATATAATTGTAAAAGAATCATTTTAATCATCTCCCTTGAAATGTTCTCCTATGACAATCTACAACTACAATTTTCAATTCCACCATCATGAAAATCCATGATACATAATTTGTTTAATATAATCACTAGGTTAAAAAACATGATAAGACACATTATATTTACATTCACATAAACCATGTTCAAACCCTTCATTAACTTTACAGACAAAAATTTGTGAGCACAATTATTTAATAAGGGTGTGTTTAATTATGCTCAATAAGAAATCTAGAATCCCCAATGGAAATAGATGTATATATGTAAACTCAAAAGTATTGGCCCATTATATTTAGAAGGGGAAGGAAATATTGGGCTATATATGATATTCCACCTTATCTTTTTGGGACATAGATTATTGCATGTTCCTAAAATATAACCCATAAAATTACATATCTCAAAAGGAACATCGGTTACTCAGAGGACCAAAATACACAATACATTTTTTAATTATAGGCATGTTTTTCATTGGTCCATGATGATAGATTGGGGATCCTAAGGAGGAAAAGGTATAAATTTTTTTCAACTACTCATCCTAACGAACATCCATGTCAACATTGGATGAAATTAATGGAGGTACTGCTCTACACTGAATCATAAACACTTATTAAAATGAGAACCTTCCCATTCAATAATTTAATATTATGTAGTTATTCTACAAACCATTGTATACTCTCACCATATCTACTTTTATATGATGATCAAGGGAGTCATTAACTCAATTATTATAACTAATCTTCTTTGAAAAACTGATGAACTAGTTTTAATAAATGTGGGTGGAAAATGCATCCCTAATGAAAAATGATCTATCTAGGGGCCACTAAACCCCCTAAAAGACACGTACCCCCTGTACGGCATAATAACATGGGGTGATCCTGATATCATATTTCATGGACTTTTGTTTTATTGAGTATAACATGGTTGATAAGATTTGTACATTGAATGTTGAAGGATAACATATTATATGATAGTTAAAACATAACTCTATTAGTGACATAGGTAGACCCATGACTTTAAATTTAGTTAATAAATGATAAGGGGAGTATTTCATCATTGGATATTATTATTTTTTTAAACATGAACCCCAACCAGTTTAATATAGATATAAATCATAAAATCTAAAAATTTTACATTATAAATTGTCCTATATGAAATAATACTATTTCATAATGATATTAATTAAAAAGGCTAATTATTTACTTCTTGTGGTCATGAACCCATATTTTGGTATAGTAATGGTGAAAATCTCCCCCAAACATAAATTAGGCGACATGACTACCCCTGATTATTTCATTAATATATTTAGGAAAATTTTAATGAATATGGTCACCCTTTATGGCATATATAATATATAATCCCATAAAATTTATACATAAATATCATATTTTATTTGATTATTAACCAAAACCTAACATTTTGATCGACACCAAAATCATATAGGCATATTAATTGGAAACCAAGATAGATAAATGAAATATTAATCACATATCTATAACCTATAAAACTAATTTAATCATAACTAGAACACTTCTTAGATGTGGAATTCATAAATACATTCTTTATAACTATGTGAAAATGAAATATAATAAAGGGTGATATATAATGTTCTGTAAGGGTCAAAATGGGAGATATCAATGATCACCAAAAAATAACCATAGAATAATGAAATCAGAGATTGAGAATGTCATATGAAAAATATATCCTTCATATCATTGTTAATAATATTTACTCATGTAATAATTATTTTTAGTTTATATGACATTATTCATAAAAGAATTAAATTAAATATTATAGGAGATCATAACAATGGCATAAAAAATATGTTTTTGGAATACACATAAACATGGGAAATTGTTACCTTCACCAGGGATTACTACTATTACTATCATATTGGATTGGGTTCTATACCCATTATATAATATCATTAGTCATGTGTAAATCCAATGATGATAATATTGGATAGAGTCCCTAACTAAATTGGGTTTAATCCCCATTCTAATTATTATTATCACACGAGATATCCATCATTACCAAATGCATTAAAGGGGTAGATAATTTTGAGCCCACTTGACGCCTCATTAAAATAAAACACATGATTAGACAAGATCATGAAAACATTCATCATATTATCCCCCCCTATAAATTAATTATTATTCATAACAATTGCAACATTTCATCATATCATAACCAATAAAAAAATTGTTTTCATGAATATTTTACCACATCATCATTGAACATCCTGTGGAAAAGACATGGGTTCTATAAACGTTTAGTCATCTAATCATGAAAATAATAATAAATTTAGATAAATAATACAGATGATATTAATCAGTCATATCCTTAGTAAATCATAGTTAACATAATAAAATTTTATTATTTTTTATAATTATTTTAATAGATCACTCGATGATTTCTTGAGGAGAAAAACACATTTCATTTTAAAATTACGTAATTAAAATGAAACAATATATTACATATTAAATAAAAAATATTATTTTAAAATAACCATGTTATCATTTAATGTAATCATAAAATCATTCAGTAGTATTGGTAGTGGTTTTTTTGGTTGACATCACATATGTTAATATAATGATTTCATTCACATATTTTTTGTAAAAAGTAAAAAGGACTATGTTCTTAAGGGAAGGATATTATAACATTAAATTTTTTCTATAAAAATGCAAAGATGGATAAAAAGTTACTTAATCAATCGTTGGATAATAGTAAGAATGGTTTTGATAACATTTATAAAAAACATTAACAGGGGTGAAAAGTGATTTTTAATCGAAGAGAAAAATAAAGTAAATCTTACATTCAAATGTTATCATAATATCAGTAGTAAATAATTAGTGGAAAATTAAAATAAAAAAATAATTTACATAAATAAAAATTTTGAAAAAAATTAATTTTATTTTTAATGAAATATATTATAATTATCATCAATGTAAATTCAATCATAAAAAATCATTAATAAAATTCCATACCAATTTAGTTACATTAGAATTTTAATTCCAATGAAATAAGGAACAATAAAGCGATACTTATAAACTATAATATTCTTGATAAGTGTCATAAAGGACATTCATGGTTATTATATAAAACATATAATATTATTTATTAGTGAATTTTTAATTTATATCACTGAACTAATATTTAGAAGAAAAAGAAAATACACTAAGTTCAAATTGCATCGAAATCTTGTTGTACAAAAGTATAATAAATTTAAATTTATTATATTTATATAAAAAATTAATTAAAATACTTATAATATCATATATGATCCAATTATAACATCCAAAGACCCTTTTATTAATAATTCATTTTTGAATTCATCGTTTATAGGTGTTAGTAAAAGCGTTTTTCAAGAAAATTTATTTTGATAGTTCTAGTAATTATACCTTGATCAAGGTTAAATAATCTCAGTAATTATATTAATAACATTAATATAATATATTTACTCATTATACAAATTGATTCATCAATGAGTTATTTTGATAAATAATGAATTACACTATTCCTGGAGACAATAAATCATAGACACGTATAAGAGATTATTTCACAATTTTATAGACGTAATAATGAAATTGTAAGTCATAATTTACCATTATAGATTAATAATTAATTTTTAAGTATTCCTTAAATCTATCAACATGACCATCCATTTAAACTATAAATGAAATGAGAACTATATCAATTAATTGATACAGTAGTCTATATGTACTCTTGAACGACATTGTCACTTTCCAACAGATTTGAAATTAAAAAGGGAGAAATGATATTATAATTTAAAATGAATAATTATGTCCTAAATTTCATCTATAGACTTTAAAAACATAAAAATTACAATCAATTAATGTGGGTTAAAAAAAATTAATTATGACATAATGTGGAAGTTGTAATTGACATTATGAATGAGTAATACATTATATTCTCATTTGAAATAAATTAAGGTGGATATTGGAGGTTATATAAAAGTAATAAAATTTTAGTATATTTTTAATACTGAATTATTTATTTCAATGATGAGTGCACAAAATATAAAAAAGGTATAAGAAGACCAAATTTAAAAGAGGTCAGGTGGAATGATTACCTCTCATTTGGTAGGCTGCCTTTATATCTCATTTAAATGACACATATGATGGGTTTTTAAGAACAATGGAATAATAATTCATGTATTGGGATGTTTAGAATATAATTCTGTAGGTCGTGGTATGTCTGGTAGGATTAATGTGTCCTAATAAAAATAAATTATATTTTGTCATTTTATTTGTAGTGGAGAAGTAAAAGGTGTAATTTAATAAAATATTTATATATAATAATGTAATTATCAATAAAAATGTGTCCAAATTTAAAAAGAAAATATTTTGTGATATAATGTTTTATAATATTCCCCCATGATAGGTTTTTTGTATGTTTAATTTAAAAGTTTACCCTCTAATCAAATGGTTAAACACCCCCCACATTAACAGATTTTAACTGTAATAGTAGTGAAAAAATATAATTTATTTTACAAATTATTATGAAAAAAAATTAATGATTCATCATTAAAAAATATGTACATAATTATTCCAAAAATGAAAATTAATTTTATCAAATTTAATCACTGAAATGTTTAGAAGATACTTTTTAAATAATCTAGAATAATTAGATGGAAAACAAATTCTCAAGAAAATCTGTTTTATTATGTTTATATATATTTTAATACAAATATATCCAAGATTTAATTAAGTAGGATAAATTATTATTCAAAACATTATTTTAATAATAATAAATTTACAATCATTTAAAATATAAATTCTGTTATTTAAATTATTTAAATGAAATATATTTTTTAATAAATATTGGGTTTTATTATTAATTGGAAGATCGTTAATTTTAAGAAATTATTATAATTTCACATTAAAATTATTTCTTCATGTTGTTTAAAAGAAATATGATCATTATTTAATATATATTTTTTTAAACTAGAAATAATTAATTGTAACATTTTTTCACAAAAGTTAATAAAACACATTTTTTAGATAAAATTATTTTACTAAGGAATATAAATACATTACTAAAAATATTTTAAAAAATTATATATAATTAATTTTTATTAATCTATAAAATTTATAAAAAAATATCAATATTTTTATTCCTCTTCATGTTTCCAATGTAATGAAAAGGTTATAATGGTATACTATATTATTGAACATTTAGACATATAGTTGCATGTATCACATGCTATCAAATAAATTATATTCATTTGAGAAGAAATATATTATAAAATCGATAGTGTTTACATTATCATTCACTTTAAATTAATTTTAAATTTTAAATTATTTCAATCTCTTACCAAAAAAATTTATATATATCAATTTCATCACATCCTTGGGTTCACATGTAGCTTATTTGAATTTTTGATTTTTCTAGATAATATTAATCAGGTGGGTAGTGTTATTACATAGAAAATTATATCTATGATCACACATTTATACATATTGTTACTCATATATAATATCATTCTATAGAGGTATTACCTCTATGTATGGTACATGTCATACATCTCGTATGTACTTACTCAAAAGAGATACGTGGGCCACAATGTGAAACTGAGAGTGATTCATTGGAAGCACACACAAAAATAATAATTTCTCTAGTCGATAAATTTTTTTGTAGGGGTCAAAAACCAAGTTCAGAGCATTATAAACTTTCAGAATCACATATCATATGATCATTGGGATATTTGAGAGATTAACTTCTCCAGATCTCTGAATTCTAGATTTTTCAGAAGATTTTCTGCTTAACACGTCCATCAACATTGAGATGACTTAATGTATTAATGATTTGATCTGACATTCCAATCCTTTTATTTATCTAGAATATGCCCAAATTAATTTATTTCTCTAAATTCAACTCGTTTCATTATATATATATATATATATATATATATATATATATATAATTTTCTTTAAAAATTGGTATTCCGAAGGGGTAATCTGAAAGCGTGAGTGAATGCTATTATGGTAAGATAACTCAACAAGATGAAGATGTATCTCTCTACCACCCTTGAATTCCATATATAAGGATCATAGCATATCATCAAGGGATTCTATGCATCTATTAAACTATCTATATATATGGATTATAAGTATTAATCATATATAACTATAATGACACATGTTTTGACCCGAAGGACTTCGCAATATTTCAGAAAATATTTCCAAAGTTGGGTGATGTGTCTGAGTGGGACGAATGATCTCGAGGAGCCTTGAAGTAGTGATATAGAAAATATGAAATATAAATTGTCACACTAGTGTAGTTTCACATGGAACATAAATAAATCCCACTTAGAGTCTTCTTTTGAATTTATGATACCGCACATGAGTACAGAACGTCTTGTTTAACCAAGGCACGACCTACAGTCATCCACACCAAGTGATTCATTTTGATGCATTTTGGTGACGTAACATCATGATTTCGATCAAATTAATTAATTTAGTAATATATTAAAATCTAACCATGCCTCTCCCCCTCCCCTCATGTTTGTGGAAAAGAAACATAAAGAGGTGTAAATCCTCCTCCCATCTCATCTCTTCACATGAAAGTTAACATAAATGAAGTTTAATCTACCTAATGAGCTGTCATTGATCTATGGGGTTTGATATAGATCATCATTAGATTGATAAACCGAGTAATCTAGACCACATTCTTCATCCAAATCATCAGTATCTCACCAACTATGAAGGTGAATTTATGTTTTGGTCGTAACCCCATTGTTTTTTAATTTTTAAGGTTCTCGATCTCAAATACAATTTCTATGGATCACTTCAAGGTAGATATTGTAGTTTCCCAGTAAAATAGGGTAAATCTGAGGGGTTTTCAGGAGATTATTGACTAAATTCATTGTCAACATGGCATTTATTTTAGTGACACACATTGTTTAGGTCTTCATATATTGGGGCGATAAACAATTTTCACTATAGATCGTATATATGGGATACACGCCTTGTATTTCCCATAAACTATGTGACCGTGGGACATGTCTTCAGATAAATGAATGAAATCACATGGATGTGAACTAACACGTTGAAAAGATATATGGACATGGGTTCCAGTACGTTGACATGGGATGTTGTATTTTTTCCTAAACACGCCATGTTTTATGTGACGCATGACATGTAAGGGATATAATTGGCTTTTCCATGTTGAAGATGAACATGACAAGGGGCCATGACATAAGGGACACATCGTATACCTCATCTATATGATTTTCTCCCCTACATGGGTTAGAACCCATGTATACCATATACTCATGTAGGTTCATAGGGGAGCACAAACATAGTGTGTGTCCCGATGAATGTCATGTACTAATAGAAGACCCTCTAGGGATCTTCCGCATTCTATATCATCTTTTTTGGGACTCAGATTCATGATTTTGATTATTTCATCCTGGGAAGTTTTCCATGTTGAAAATTATGGTGGAATTAATTACAGGTTACAATATACAAGGTGGCGTGAATGGAGCATGGCGCTTGTGGAGTAGTACTCAGCTGATGTCAGAGATCCGTGTGGTTCGTATAGAGATATGCACGAAAATTTACACCCCTCGTGGACTAGGGACTATGTTTTCTATAACTCTATACATAAGAAGAGATGGGATGCCCCACATAATGGGTTTGGTTTAATTTCCATTGGGTAGATTCATCCGTGGGTGTTACTATGTTTATAGACTCGAGTGCTAGTTTTTCGATGATGTTTGTGAATATGGACAGTACTCCCATGTTTTTCTTGGATGTGGGTCGTACATATAATATGTATACGTCGGTTTGGTACTCTTATGATTTGTCAATGGGTGGGTTCCCTATCATAAAGTCAATACCTCTTTGTTAGATCTGGGCATTAGACATCCAAACAGGTTGTTCTGACAGAGTTGGTGCTCCCATGTCATGTTAGGGGTGGGTCCTCTAACCTGGGATCAATACCCCCTGCCATGTCATGGAATTGATACCCTATAAATAATGATCTCGTAAATTTGGTACACCCCTATCCTACCTAGGTGCGGGTCCTCACATACGAAGCAGTACTCTCCCATCCCTGAGTAGTTGTGGGGAGGGGTCCTCTCATTGAATTAGAGATCAGATGTCTATGGGAAATAGTTACAATTAGTGGTCCCATTAAATATATTTTTGTGATACCTAGATAGGGGTTAGTTCTCCCTTGATGGACATTATTTTAGGCCACTCGTTATAGGAGAGAAAAAGGTTTAAAAAGTTATTTTGGGAAATTTCTCTTTAACTAGAGGAATCTGGCGAGTTGCAGGACATTTTGTTGTCTCTTATGAGATATGATGCTTGTGGTTCATGGTCTGGAGTATTTCTCGCTCAACTGTGTTTAGTGATGAGGGTTTGGAATCATAACATGGGTTTCTTTAGCTTGGGATGGGTGAGGATAACGATGGAAGGACCTCTAGTGTTGTGAACTAGAGCTTGACCTATTAAGATGTTCCTGATGGAAAATGTTCTCTCAGATGTACCATTAGGAAAGGCAGTGTTATTCTTAATCGAGTGCATATCTCAAATAGGTGACATTAGGGATTTTAAAGATCTAAGAGTTTTTTCTCCTAGTTTAATGATATCATAAGAACCTATGAAGTGAATCTTCTTGCTAGTTATGGGGTTGGATCCTCTTGAGATGTTGATTCTATGATGATTATATCTGTGTGATTTTGTAGTGTCCTTATGGTGTTGTCATATTTCAGGGTTGACATCTAAAGAATAATGAGTTGACTTGTTTTTTATTGGTGAGGATGGTTCGACCGAGAGTTTCTCTCTCGATTTGGTTTCGCTCTAGCAAAGTCAAGATGACTATTTTCATTTATTATATACCTTTTCATTCAAGGATTTTGGGGAACCCTCTGTCTATTTTTTTACTCACCCTTGCACATTCATTGCTCGCACATTTTTTGGGTCTTGTATAGACCACATTCCATTCAACTGGGTCCAAAAAAGGACCCGAAGTAGGAAAATCATAATAATCAAAGCATAACGCTGTGTTTACTAATTCATGTATGCGGAGATTTCTTGTAGTTGCAGTTGACAGTGATTCCCTTCTTCTGAAGATGTTAAACGATATTACAGCTTCTATTGTTGGGCATTGTTTCTCCATTCTTTCTATTTGAGTACTTATATTGTACTTTGTTTGGGTGATATAGATTTATGCATGTTTTGGTTTCATTTTATTTTTACATTTCATTATTTTTAGACATTAGATATGTTTTCAGGCATACATATATAAAATCAAGGCTTTCATTGCTAGAGATAATCTTTATTTGAATGATTCGATTACCCCCTAACCTATTGGATGTGGGATTGAGGATTTATGTCTCAAGCCCGATCGGGTTGGGTCATGACAGTGTGACATCAGAGGTGTTTGGTTCCCCATAGGGACTGCAGTGCCATGAAATTGGTTTTGGATGAATAATGATAGTGTTGGGATGTTTCATGTTTGGGTCACATATTAGAGGTTATATTACTCAAGCGGCAGACAACATATCTATTCACCAAGACTCGGATAACATTATTTTTTACTCGGTATATTTTTATAATGGTCACTGGGAAATAAATTGTGCACACATCATAGAAGACATGGTATTGGTTTTTCCTAACATTCTTGAGTCAGCTACCCATTATACTCTTTGACTGTGGTATGACTTCATTCTACATTGGGATGACTCTATTATGATAGTTAGATATTATTATATGTAATGATTATAATGACAATACAACCCATGATGAGGATTCAATAGAGAGCACTAATTCTAGGTCATTACCTCTATGTTGCCTACTGGTTGTGCAACCACCTATTTAGGTGTAGGTTTTAATGATAGTACAGGGTGAGGAGGAACATAGGCTGACTGTTGTACATGAGTTCTAGAGGCATCTACCGATGAGTTAATTGGTTGATCTAGACCACTAGGTGGAATATGAATTTCTTATGGTAGTCATGCAATTTTTTCTCTTTGTGGGGACACTTTCCGATCTGATGGAGGTTGTAGCATCAAGCCTTCTGCAGTGTTTAGATGGGTGATGGTGGACTCTAGTAATACAAACCCATTAAGTGGTGCCCCAAACATGGGAAGAGTTTGAGTTAATCTTTACAAATGATTATTACCCGATAAAATTTGGATCAGTGTATGTCCAGAATCTTCAGATCATTATTAGGGTAGCTTGATATTGGTGGAGTTTTTAGGGATGTACTAAGACCTATCGTGATACTCCTTGGATATTGTTCATGATCATTTCTTCATAGAACTAACCATCAAGTATATATTTTGACATGATAATTGGGTGTATAAGGTTCTGTAGTGCATTCCCACATATGATGGAGTACTTGATGAGCAATTTTGGTGGAATGTTTCTTGGTTGAGGAATAGGTGGATGTTACATGATCTAGTAGTCATGAGGTTGAGGCAACTGAAAAATATTAAAGATGACATGTAATAGGATCATAGAATATGAGTAATAATCATTCCCATACACAGATGCATGGGGTTATTGTGTAGGAGAAAAAGTTAGGATGAGTTTATCCCCAAGAGAGTACATCTTATGATTGCGACATCTGGGGGAACATGTATAATGATTATCTGACCCACCATACTACTGAGAGGGAGACAGCTGATGAGATTCCATGGGAGTGAAAAATAATAGACAATGTAGATCATTGAGGTAGAGTAGAGGAAAAATCAGAGGATCTAGATGAGTAGTATGATGTGAAATTTAGTTCATGTTGTTGTCACCACTACCCCCATGTGGAATGTGACATGCCCTTGGCTACTCCGTGTTCGGGCTGCCTTGTTTTTTCATTATTAACCACATTTTTTGGAATAATATTATTAAATACACAATCGAGGTGTATGTGGTTTAGTTTGATATAGATTTGAACCCATGAATATGTGTGACTCTTTCCCCATCTAGATGTGTTTTTGTGACGTGATTAGAACTGTGTGGGTGAGTCAATATCTCCCAAAGTGGACAGTATTGAGGTGTGGTTGAAGATTTCCTTATATTATTTTGGTCATGGTTAGGTTATATAATGATGTTTTGGTGTGGTTCCTAGCTATTCCATTTGAGTTTTCATAACCAAAAAATTATTTAATGGTGACCCTGGGAGAGTGAGAACCTTGCCTAGATTCATTTCGTAGTGACGGAGTTAGACCTTGCAATGTTTTTTTAGAGTAGATTGGGTTCCTACAATCCATACTCATTTGGGATGCCACTAATGGGTGTGGAATTATTAAAGTATCGGTGTTATATGTTAGAGCTGGAGGTTTGTAGATGAAGGGAAAGGTAAGACCATTACACTTGGGTATCCCTGATCTGTTTGTCACTACCCTCTTTTATTTAGCATCAACCTATAATTCAAAATCTATGAGGAGGATATTGCACAATCTATAAGGTATCATCCTTAAAAATTATGTAATAATTAGTTAAGTAAAGAATTCTCAATGAGGTTATTTTCAGGTTTAGATTATTATAGAATTGGGTCCTAACTCATACATAACAAAACATAAATTACAATGTACTCACTTATACTCACTGTCCATTTTTTCACAAAATGGAACTTCTTAAAAGAACACATGAATAGCTTTCCTGATAAAAATATTCTTTTAGTATTCCTTTCTCATACTAGTCCTTATAACCTATGGAAAACATTTCAAAAACATGGGATTATTATAAAATTATCAGAAAGGAATATAAAATAATGACTAAAACTATTATTCAATGAATATTTGAATCCAATTAAAACATTTTCACAAAATCAAACTTTTCACCCATAAAACATAATCATTTTTTCTTACATTATGTAATCATATGATTCCTAAAAAATATCATAGAAATCATAAAACGTAACAGTAAATTTTGGAATCCATATCATACTTACATAGTTTCTTTCAATGCAACATAAGGAGTAACCATCATTGTTATGTTTGGAATTCCCATCACGGCATATTCCCTAAATCTCTTTAGAGGAACCTTAAAATTTACCTACATCATGTTACCCAACACTTGGGATTTCTATCAGGGACTAGTCTTCCCTCAGTTTATCACATAACCACACATATAAATAAGCAATTCCCAAGAACCCTAACATAAACATAACACAAGTACAATGTATAGGGATAGAATATTTCCACATTGCAATCACAAGACATCATTTCAAGATATTGATATATTAAATATATTCTGAACACCATGTTCAATTCCAAAATAACTGAAACATATTATTGTATTTACTTTTCATTAAAACATTATGTCTTGTATAGGAGGCCAAATATAAAATATTATTCATGATAGTAAAAAGTATATTGCCACCACACATGTTAAAAATTTTCCTTCTTTTTTTGTTATGTAAAACAATTCGTATAGAAAAATTAAATTTCAAAACCATTTAATGAAATTTAAAGTAAAATGGGTTAATTTTACATCTTATTAAAGAAGGTGGTGAATAACATCAACATAATATATTGACATAAAAGAAAAAAACATGACATAAATGTTAAATAAAAAATTCCACATTATTGGAATAATCATTCTATTATTTTTTTTTAAAAATAAAACATTTTAAAATAAGAATTTTGAATCAAAGTGTCACATACCTCATTGAATTATTTTAAAGTAATATTCACTTTAAAAAATTCATGTCCATATAAATAAATCCTTAATACCATTTGGGAAATATGGAAAATAACGTGAATGGTTTAGAATAATTAATCTTTAAAATGTTTAAAATGATGTTTTATATTTAAATGGTTATTTACCGTATTGAACATTAATATTATACATCACCATAAATTTAAACATTTTAAAAGACATTAAATATCATTATTTTTAGAAATTATATGGATATTTAATGTCGAAGTGTCTGTATATAAACTTTATAAAATATTAATTGTGCATTTCATCTATAAATATCACAATGAAAGGAGATAGAGATGAAGTCCCAAACAAATATCATATCATTAGATTAATAAATAATATAATTATGTGTGAGATATAGAAATACACTATATATATGTGGATATTCAGTGTAAAAATCATAGGTCATTCACAAATATTCTTGAAAAAAACCAATGACATGTATATTTAACTCAATGAATGGAGATTGAGTACGGATTTCCCTTACATTGAGTTTGAATCATCACATAATATAAATATGATCATGAATAATAAAAGTAGGATAATTTATACTTAATTTAAAAAAAAATTCAATTTTATTCAATTTTTATCACTTCTTATAATTCTATAAAAGTTACATAATTATTTATGTTTATATAAGTTGTTATGTCAATACTCAGTACATGAGTCGAAAATGAACTTATTTTGATGAAAATTGTCAATGTGGTAAAAATTACATCATCTAAAGAATATTATTAATGATTTAAATATCATATATATCTATTGAATATTTATTTATAATAATCCATATTGTTTAGAGATAATAAATTAAATACACCATTCATGGAGACGGTAGGCCGTACGTACGCATGAACACTACTTTCATTTTGGTGTCATATCAAAGGAATGAAAGATAAATTATACAAAGTTATATTATAATTATTTTATAATATCTATGTTATATAAGATACAAAATTCCATTAATCTCATCATTTATATATTCCACTTATCACATGAACGAGTCATATAACTTTAAGGGGGCAGTTTTTGACACTTCCTCAAATGAAATTATCATATTTACACGATATGGAAAGCATAATGATAATTTGGATAAATAAATTAATGAACCATAGAGACAATATAAATATAATATATTCCAAAATTAAATATATTTCAATCATAATGGACACAAAGAGAGGGGGAAGGACAAAATGGAACAAACATCATTTTATAAGACAATACTTTGTCGGAAACAGTACCAGTATATTCAAAATATATTTGATAGATGTGTGTGTTACTGTAGGTATAAAACATATGATAAAAACATCATATAATATTTTGGATAATCGTTGTTTATGAAAATAATAGAATAACGAGATGTTAGGTTGTTGGAGATCGAAAATCAATGAATGGATCTTGAGAGAAGACGTTAGCTCTAAATCAGGTAAGTACTTTTCCTTTGTGCCAAAAATAATTATTCAATTTATTTAATCCCAAGTTAAGGTTTTTAGGGAGAATTTAGGGATGTTGGGAAATTTTTTGGGTAGAACCTAGTGGAGCCAATGGGCTTTTGATGTGTGAGTATGTGTGTAGAGGTGGTGGCCTTTTATAAGATGTAATAGGGACACCTTAGGAATGTCTCGAAATATTAATTTTTTTTAAATTTATTTTAGAACAATAATTCCTCATAACTGATATTTTTTTATGATCAGATAAACATCGATCAAAATATGATCATAAAATAGGTTTTAGAAATGTTTAGGTCACAAATTTAGCCTTATCTTATGGCATTAACCATTAGTAAAATAAATTACCACATACAATGTCTTCTTTTATTTTATATATATTATAATATTCCATGAGTACCTTAAGTAGATCATTAATAAAAAATTTAACATTATATAATTTATATGTACGAATTATATATTTCTATGACTATAATATCATAAATAAAATTGTTTTTGAGTTAAAAAATCTTTTATATCTATTTTGACAATATCTTGTAATTCATATTTGTAAATGTGATCGAAACATGATTCATAAAAAAACTACATTATCTCTAGTATAAAACATCTTGATCATCGATAAAAATAGTTTATAGCATAAAAAAGTTGATATTTAATTTATTTTAATATTTATATTATAATTTATTTAAATCATTTATTAATAATGTATTCACTAAATCAATATTGTGTCATTAATAAATATATATATTTAATGTCCAAAAATTATAAATAAAATACCAAGATGTTGGAAATCATTATATAATTATAATTAATATTTATCGTAAATTTTATCAGTTATATAACACTATATATATATTGTTTTAATAAAAAGGTACATGTTTATGTTATATTTCCATTTACTTTAAATCATTTATTATTACATGTCATTATAATACCCATGTGGCTCCCAAATACTGAATATTTGGTCTATGTATTTTTTTGGTCCTCATGAATCAAATAATATGATTAAGACACATGTTAGGGTATTTTTATGTCAATATAATATTATTTTTACCGTTATATACCAAATTTACCTTTCAACTGCGGTAAAGAAAAATTATTATTGGAGTTACTATTTATAGTGCCCAAAATTGAAAGGTAACAATTTAAATAATTTTTACAATATGATTCAAAATATGGAGTCCTATTTTATAACTTCGAAACATAGAAGTTCCATTATTTAATTTATAAGTAATTCCTATTGTCAAAATGTCAAAACATGTTTTTATAAGTAAACACCAATAAATCATTGATGTGTATTTATATAAAATTTAAACGTGTAATTATATCCAATGACAATAATATTATTAAATTATAAAATATTAATATAATTAAACCTTAAAACCAATTCCAATTATTACATACCTATTTAAATAAATGTGACGAAAATGTAGTTATGAATTAAAATGCAGTATTTTCACTATTATTTAAAATATGAATTTTATCAGAAAATCAACAAAATTTAAACCAAGTTAAATTTTAATGTTCCAATTATAAATAAAAAGTTTAATTTTTCAAACAGAACAAATAAATTTGTAAAAAGTATTATTATATTGGGGTTTCCAATAAAACATTGTAAAACACTTTTAAAAAACTACTCATTTTATCCGTAAATTTTTTTAGTTATTATATCATATATAAAAATCATATAACCAGAATTTAAATCATTAAAATAAATATATAACATATATTTTTGATTAAATAAAAATCCATGAAGGGTAATATGATTTTATAAGTATAATTATTCCATTTTAAAGAGTTTTTCTTAAAAATAGATCCTTTATATTAAATTAAGTTTTATTTCAACTTATAATAAATTTGTTAACCAATGAATCATTAAATAATAAGTTTTAAACATTATTTTAATAATTTAATTGATACTATTAATTTCCACTATTACAATGGCTAGGCAATAATGGTGACATTTAAATAATAATATTTATTTTTTTGTTGAAGCTCGATGTGGTGTATCATGTATGCTACTGAACATGGTGTTTCTTTCTTTAAACTAGATATGTTAAATCCTCACCCATATAAAAAAATTGAATCCTTGAAATTTTAATTTGGTGTTGGTAACATAGGGAATGATTTTTAAAAATTCTATTATTGAAAACTCGCATTAGAAAATAGGTAAATAAAACATCCACATTAAAATATTGAAGGTTATGTAAAAAGGTCACCTGAGATTACACATATTACAATTTCATGTATGAAATAATTGTTATTGAATAAAAAATATCCATCTTGTTCGGAAGGATAGTGATCAAAAACATGATCATTATAAATTTCAAAATCAGAAAACCACAATCTTTTGACGAGTTTACAGGTCTTCGTTTTCATAGAAGGCAATGAAAAAGGTTAATTTATTTGTTTTTTGATAATTTTTAAAATGTGGAGGATTTTATTTATGGTCATTACTAAAAACAGAGTAAAAAATAATTACTTTTCATGTATAGTTTCAATAATTAATAAATTTATAACTTAAAATTAACTTTTCTATAAATTATGATTATTTAAAATGACTTGGGAACACATGAAACACTAGAAGAAACATCTATAGAGTCTTTTAATCGACAAGAGATTAACAATCTATTCATCCTATCCTGACCATTAACCAAAACCAAAAATTATAGGATAAAATAAGTTAATTATCCTAAAATAATAAACCATTGTATGAAAGAAAACTTATTTTGTTCTCAAATACTCATTAGTAATATCCAATGTTAAACAAAGACTATTAAACAAATAACATCCCTTTAAATTCCTTAAATAATTCCAACTAGGATTTATGCCTAAAATTTTAGAAGTATTTGATCACATATCCATTAAATGAAATGTTTTAACATTTATCTCCAAATAACATCAACCAATCCTAATGTCTAAAAAAATGTAATTTCATAATCACATATTATCCAAAATAATTTAATAAATTCTATAAATAAAATTAAACACCATAATTAAACAATTAATACAGACATTATTAAAAATTAAATTTAACTATACTTCCTCAAATGAAATACCATAGTCACTTATTTCCCCGAGGCACACAGTGATCTAATAGTAGAGAATGTATTCCAAAGATACATATATCACTTAGTCACCAAATTAGTTTCATATACTAATGATATCCATTTGATCAAACATATCATCTCAAAATAAGATTATTCTTAATATATAAAATAATTTTACTAAAGAGAATAATTCATGCTAACTAGGGACATTATGCAGGTCAATTGTAGGTGATAATCCCAGCCACACTTTGGTTGTTGGTTCGATTCACACATATTTTTTCGACCTAAATGGTTTTCACACAGTATTCATATTTTCAATTTTCAGAACTATATAATTTAATAATAATCCATAAATGTGAAAAAAAACCATGAAAAAAAACCATAAAATGTTTTAAATTCAAAGGATATTTCATACCTTACAATTTTCATCCAAAAAACTAATACCTCATACTTTACTCAATGGTGAATTACTCAAAAATACTATTAGTCACCTTAATATTCTATATCCTAATGAAAAAAGAAATGGATTATAAGAAATTGAACTTATGATCATCCTTAAAATTTTAAACTCATGGTTATGTCCCTTAGTATTAAAAAACATTCTAATATCTGATGTTGTCTAAAACATTTATTGATAAAAACTATAAGTCCACACCATTAAACATTACTTAATATTGAGATACGTCGAGAATTCACTTTTAAGATCCTTTCACATTTATATTTTAATAGAATTATGTCATGATTTGTATATAAAAACTAAAAATTATATATTAGTCACATCTACTAGCTATAATTTTTTTTTCACAAAATGAATATTCTTTAAAGAAAACATAAATTGTTTTCCTGATAAAACACTTCTTGAATTCTTCCTTTCTCTTACACATCCTTATACCCTATGGAAAACATTTGAAAAACATGTGATGAGAAATACAGCTCAGAAAGGAATATAAAATAATGAATAAAATTGTTATTCCATGAATATTTAAAACCCATGAATACATTTTAACACATAAAACATATACTACTTATATTACATCATGTAATCAATGGACTCCCAAAAATCATTATAGAAATCATTAAATATAAAGAAAACTCATGGAATCCAAATAAAAAATAAATTCTAGATTTCACAAATATATAAGAAGTATATTTCCTGGTTTTATTTGAAATACCAATCACAGTGTATTCAATAAATATCTTAGAAGAAACATTTACATTTACGTCTGTCATGTTACCCAATGCATTGGAGTGAAATCATGGGCTCACCCACAATTGTTTTATCACAGAAAAACCTGTATATATATTAAATTAAAAAGAACCATAACATAAACATTGCACATTACCAGGAATAATGAAAAAAATAACATTTCCACATTTCAATCATAATACATCATTTCAATATATTGATACAATCAATCAAATTTTCAAAACCTTTTTAATTCCAAAATACCTAAAAATTAATATGGAATTTAGTAATATTTTTAAAGAAAATATGGCTTGTTGTAGACTCAAAATTCCATATAATGGTCATGGTGGGTGAACGTTATTTGTCACAGATGATGTTAAAAACATTCATTTTGTCGTTTTGTAAAGTGAAATTCAATGAATATAAAGATTCAACTTCAAAAAAATTAATAAAGTTAAAAGAAAAACAGGTTAATTATACCCCTTATAAAAGAAGGAAGTTAATAACATCAACATGTAAAAGTGACATAAATGTTATAAATTTGGTTCATGGAATAAAATATAAATAAACCATTCCACATTATTTAAATAATCAATCCAATTTTAAAACACATTTAGTACATTTAAATAGAATAATTATGAATCAAGGTTCCCCATATGAATTTGAATCTTTTGAATGAAATTTTCAATTTAAAAAATTTGTGTCCATATAAATAAATCCATAAATAGATTTTTAATATATGGACATTGATTAGAATTATTTTCAAGAATAAATCATTAAACGTTTAAAACGATGATTTAGTAATAGAGTCCATTTCCATTTTGAACATTTATGTTATATGTCACATGAAATAAGAAAATTTTAATATAAAATCAATATCATTATTATAGATATAATATGGATATATAGTGTCATAGAGGATGTATATACACTCTATAATTGAAAAAAGGAGCATATAATCTTGAAATGTCTCAATGAATTGAGATTGGGACGAAATCCCTTACAAATATCACATCATTAAAAAGACAAATGGAATTATTATGTGTCAAAATTGTAAATAAACCCAATATGTATGGATATATAGTCTATAAAGATAATATGTCATTTAGTCATATTATTGTAAAAACAAAACCAATGATATGGATATTTAACTCTTTGAATTGAGATTGAGTTATAATTTCCCTTAACATGAGTCTGACATGTTACATACAATCATTATGTTCTGCAATAATAAACATAGATTAATTTTGAAAGTCATGGAAAACTTTTTCAATATTATTATTACTTTTATATCACTTTTTACAATGTTAAAAAAACAACATAATTATTTAAGTTCATATCGGTTGTTTTGTCGATATTCAGTACTTCAGTTTAAAATGAACGTGTTTTGATGTAAATAGTCCATGTTGAAAAATTACATCATATACAAAATATAAATCATGATTTAAATATAATATATATCTAGTATATATGTATTTATAATAGTCTATAGAATTTGTAGATAATAAATTAAATACATCGTTCAGGGAGATGTAAGGTCGTACATAAGAGTGAACATCACATTAATTTTTTCATATTACATAAATGAAAAGAAAATAAGAAATAGGTATTTTATGATTATATTAAATTATCTATGTTATAAAAATTACATTTTTTTATAAAATCCATCTTTTTTAAGTTCCATGTATATCATGAACAAGTCATATCACTTTGAGGGTGCGGTTGTACATACTTTTTCCAACAAAAGTATTGTATTCACACATTATAAAAAAGATTAAGGTATAGTGTATATAAAAAATAAAGAATCATAGAGAAAATATAAATATTATATATTTTGTATATTAGTATAGTATCATCATCATGGACTCTCTGATAGGTGGTAGGAGAAAATCCAACAATCATCGTTTCATGAGTCAGTAGTTCGACGTACACAAAAATAATATATTTTATATCCATTAGATGAAGGTGTGGGTTAGTGTAGTTAGAAAAATAACATTAAAAATATAATTTTATATAGAATATAATGTTTTTGTTATAAAATAATGGAATAAAGATATTTTAGGTTGTTAGAGAAATAAAAATAAATTAAAGGATCTTGAGAGAAGATGTTACCTCTAAATCAGGTAAATCCTTTTGATTTGAGAAAAAACGATTTCATAAATTTTTTATTCCCAAGGGAAGGATTATAGGAGAAAATGATGGAAGTTGGGTTCTTAGATTAGAATAATTTGGATGATCCAATCGGTTTCAGAAGTGTGATTATATGGCTAGAGGTTCTGGACTTCTATTAGAAGGAGGATGAGAATATTATGAAATCCTTGAAATATTAATTTATTATAAAATTATATTAGTATTAATATTATTTAAATTTATTATATTTTATGTATAATTTAATTATGGGTATAAATACTCTCAACCAATATGTTTTACACATATTTAGGTAAAAAATTAACCACATTTTTTGGATTTAACCCCTAGTTAAATAAAGTAACTCTTACCACGTCCACTTGTATTTTTATAGTATATGGTTACTAATGTTACCATAAAATTCCAAGAGAAATACAAGTGGGTCATTAATGACATTTTTAACATTATAAAATTTTGATTTCTAAATCATATATTTTGATAACTATTATATCCTTTAATAAAATAGTATTTGTTTTAAAATAACATTTATGTCAATTTTGAAACTATTTAGTAATTTATTTTTGTTGAAGTCATAACAACCTGATTCACTTGAAAAACTACACTAACTCAAATATAACATGTCATAATCATCCATAAATTTTTTTTATGGCATCACAATTTTTTTTGAAATCATATTTTTTTATTTACTTTTATTTTAATATTTATAGTATTATTTACTTGAATAATTAATTAATAAGGTAATCATTGCATCATCATTGTGTCATAAATAAATTTATATATAAAATGTCTAAAAATATAAATAATAAACCTAGATATATGAAATATTATAATATTTATAATAACCATTTATTGTACAAGATATAAATTATATAAACCTGTATTAAACTAATCTTATTAAAAATATACAAGTTTAAGTTATATTTCTCTTTAAATTATAAAAATTATTATAACATGTCATTAACATACACAAATTCCACAGAAATTCCCAAAGATCTTCCTACGTACTTTTTAGGTTTGCCATGATGAATAATAAGATTAGTAAACATTTTTTTGTATAATTATATTATTATAAAATTATTTTACCCTTATTTATCTTATTTACACTTTAAGAGTGGTAAATAAGAATAATTTATAAAGTTACTATTCATAATGATTATAATTAAAATGTGACTATTTAAAAAATGTGGACTTTATAATTGCAAATATGGAATCCATTTTTCCAAATTCAAAACATAGAAGACAATGTAATTAATATTAAAATAAAACTAATTGTGAAAACAAGAAAACGTCGTTTTATGAAGGAAAGACCATCATACTACTGACATATATAAATATCAAATAATAATGTAAAATTATTTCCAAAGACCCTAATTTTATTAATTTATAAAAACAAAATCCAATTACACAGTAAACAATTTAAAATGAATACAAATCTGTATAAATTAATTATATGAAAATGTAGTTTTGAATTAAAATGCACTATTTTTCACTATTCATTAAATTATGAATTTCATCATTAAATTACCAAATTCTCATATAATGTAAATTTTGATTTCTTAAATCTAATGAAAAGTTTATTTGGTCAAATATTATATATAATAAGGTAAAAACTATATTTAAAATTTTTTCTCAATCAAATTGTATTAAATATGCATTTTTAGAAAAAGCAGATTTTATCTATGAAATTTAATTTGTTCTTATATCATATTGAGAAAACGTATAAGATATATTTTAAATTCTACATTTAATTTTTATCTCTTATTTTTCATTAAATAAAAATCCAGAATGTGTTATATTATTTTATAAACACAATTATTCTTTTTGTAAATTGGTTTTCATAAAAAACATCCTTTATATCCAATTGGGTTTTCTTTTCATTACTATGAAAATTGGTATCCATTAAAACAATATTTAAACATTTTTAAACTATATTTTCATAATTATGTTGATATTATTTATTCCCACCATTCCAACTATTGGGTAAAAATGGTAACATTTAAATAATATTATTTTGTTGTTCATTTAAGGTCGATGTAGTGTATCACGTAAGCTAATGAACATAGAGTTTATTTCTCAAAACTCAGGATTTGAAATCGTACCCCTTTAATAAACTGTAGCCTTGAATTTTGAATTTAGGGTAACTAATAAGGTTATGACTTTTCAGAATATCTTTATTACTTCCCCAAATCAGAAAAATGGTTAATAAAAATTCCACATTAAAAGATAGAATATGAAGTACAAAGGTCACCTGAGATAACACATATTATAATTAAATGAAGGAAAATATGGACATGAAAGATAAACTGACGATATTATTTTCTTGAAGAGTGATAGAAAAATTTATCAGAAAAAATTAACATTCAGAAAATCACAAACATGTGATTGTTTAAATGATATTTGATTTCAAGGTAGGAAATGTAATCAAATAACTTATTTCATTTTAAGGTCATTTTTATAAATACGGAGATTTTTTTTGAACATGACTAAAAACATATGTAAAAAAAATACACTTCAAGTATAGTTTCTTCCATAAATAAATTATATACCATAAACTCATCCTTTCTTCAAATGATGAGTATTTCAGATGACTTGGTCACATCTAAAGCACTAGATGGATCTTCTTGAGAATCACTTAACCCATAAAATATTAACTATCTATTCATCATGTCCTAAAACATTTAACAAAACCAAAAATTTTACCATAAAATATAATAATTCCACCAATATAATAAACCATTGAATGATGGAAAACTAATTTTAATCTCCAATAATCAACAATAATATCCTAAGTTAAAAAAGACCATTAAAAAAATTACGTTCCTTATAATTAATCAAATAATCTTATTTACGATTGAAACAAAAAATTTAAAGGATTTAATCACATAATCTTCCAAGAAAAGTTTAAAAATTTATCTCCACATAACATCAGCCACTCTTAATATATCATATATAAAATTAATTTCCCAATCACATATTCTCCAAAATAGGTGAATCGCTTCCATAAATAACCCAAATCACTATCATTTCCCAATAGAAACAGTGAATCTTCAAAACAAAATCAACCATTTCTCCTAAAATTAAATCCCATAGTATTTTTTTAGGCATATAGTGCTCCCAAAATAGTGAATATCTACTTCAATAACATTTATTAATTATTAACCAAATCATTTTTATAAATTAATGATATCAATTTGATAAAACATTAGATCAATAAATATAATTATTCTTAATATATAAAATCATTTATCTAAGTATGATAAGTCATTCTATCTAGGGACTTCAAGTAGGCTAGGGGTAGGTGATAGATCACAGTATCACATAAGATGTGGGTTCAATTCACGTAGCTTTTTCTAATGTGAAAGGTTGTCACATGGTCTGCATGTCTCACTTTTTCAAAATCTACATTTTTTTAATAATATTAAAAAAAGGTGCTAAACTCCTCAAAAATAAACATAACATGTTTTAGTCTGAATTTTTTTTATACTTTTCATTCTGCATCCCAAAAACTAATAACCCATAAATTCCTAAAAAGGTTAATGCCTCAAAAATACCATTAGACAACTTAGTATTTCAGATAATAAAGACATAATAAGTGGTTTCAAGGACATTAAACTTATTATCAACCTTAAAATTATTAACACATTTTGAAATCAATAACTCTTAAAAAATCATAATCTCCAATGTTTTATAAAACACCAATTGATACATAATATAAGGCCGCATCCTTAATCATTACTTAATCATGAGATAAGTCATGAATTCAAATTGAGGATCCTTTTAGGGTTGTACTTTTATATAAATAGTTCATAACACATACATAAAAAACCGAAAATTTCAATCTATAAAAGTCTACTCACTACAAATTTTTTCAGAAAATAAATCTACTTAAAAGAAAAATGAATTCATTGGTTGCTAAAAATCATTGTGACTTTTTCCTTTCCCTTTACCATCCTTATACACTATGGAAAAAATTCATAAACATGAGATGAAAATAATAATATAATTAAGGAATATAAAATATGGAATGAAACCTTTAATAAATTAATGTTTAAAACCCATGAATTCATTTTCATGAAATCGTACATTTCACCCATAAAATACAACCTTTTTAGCTTAAATCATGTAATCATAAGAATCTTACAGAACATCATATAAATCCTAAAGCATATAGGTATCTTGTGACATCTATATCATACATAAATTGTATCTTTCACATCTATATTAGGAGTAACCGTCAAGGTTACGTTGGCTATACCAATCAATGTATATACCATAAATCACTTAAGAGAAACCACAACTTTTACCCCTGTCACATTACACAATTCTTTACAAATATCTCATAGGCACACCTGCAATCGGTTGATAATAAAACCACCCATATACATAATAAAGTCACATGAACCATAACCTAAACATATCAAATGAACAAGGCCAAAGGAAAAAAAATAACATTTTCACATTATAATCATAACACATCATTTCTGTATCTTGACATAATCAATCAATTCTCAAAACCATATTCAATAAAAAAATACCCAATAAAAATATTGTATTTACTATTATTCTTAATAAACATTAAGAATTGTAGAGGAATAAAAAAAACTAAATAATTTTCATTGTGGCGGAAAGGTCATTGTCATCGCATACGTTATAAACATTACTATTGCTGTTTTGTATAGTAAAACGCTTCGTATAGAATAATTCCATTTCAAAATATTTTAAAGAAATTTAAAGTAAACCAGTGTTTAATTTTACACTCTATAAAAGAATGTTGTGAATAAAATAAATTTATTAATGTGAAATAAAATTGATAAATTCATATCATTCTATAAATGTTAAATAAATCCTTCGACATTATTTAAATAATCAATGAAATTTTAAAACACATTTTAAACATTTAAAAAGAATAAGTTGGAAAAAAATTATCCCATAAAATTTCCAATCTTTGTGATAGGAATTTACACATTAAAACATGCATCTATATATAAATAAATTTTTAAAACTATTTTGATAATATGGACATTAATGAAAATTGTTTATATTAGAAAATATTTAAAACGTTTGAAACGATGTTTTAGTTAATGATTCCTTTACCATTTTTAACATTTAAGTTATATGTCACAAGAAATTAAAACATTTTTTAAAAAATAAAATATAATGAGTATTACTATAATATGGATATGTACTTTCATATTGTATATATATTCATTTTTAAAAATTATAAAGGTGCATACCATCACGAAATGTCTCAATGAATGGATATTGAGACCAAATCCCTTACAAAGATTGTATCATTATGTAAATAAATGACAATATATTTGTGAAAATTATATATATACCCAACATAAGTGGATATTCATTGTATAAAAATTTGTGGTCAATCACACATATTCTTGAAAAAACAAAACCAATGACATGGGTATTTAACTCATTGAATGGATATTGAGTTATGATTTCCCAACAATGAGTTTGGATCCTAATCTATTATCGTTATGATACTAAATAATAAAAATAAGTTAATTTATACTTACAAGATATCCATATCCTTGATTATTAATCCATTTATATTACTTATTATAATGTAATAACATTTACATAATTATTTAAGTTCATATCCATCATTTTGTCGATATTCGGAATATGAGTCAAAAAGAACTAGTTTTATGTAAATTGGTCATTTTTTCAAAATTACATCATCTACAGAATATTACTCATGATTTAAATTTCATATATTTTTAGTACATATTTATTTATAATAGTCATTTACATTTAGATATAATAAATTAAATTCACCATTAATAGAGAGTGTAGGTCGTACGTTTATATGAGCAATACATTCATTTCGTTGTCATATTAAATGAATGAATACTAAAATATACATAGTATATTATAATTATAGAATAATATCTATGTCATATAAGTTACATAGGTTTATTAAACTCATATTTTAAATATTCCATTTTTTTCTTGAAAGTGTCATATCACTTTGAGGGGTGGTAGTCCACACATCCTTAAATTATATTATCATATTTACACGTTATGTAAAGAATTATTGTTTATTGTATAAAAAAATTAGAGAATTATAGAGTAAATATAAATATATTATATTTCATATATAAATATATGAATATCATAATGTCTATTATGAGAGGTAGTTGTAAAAAGTTGAACAATTATCATTTCGTGACGATGTAGTTCACCATTCACAGAAACAGTATATTCTATATCCGTTAGATGGAGGTGTATTTTAGTGTAGGTAGAAACCTAATAAAAAACATCCTACAATATTTAGGGTACTGGTTTTGTTATAAAATAATGTAATAAATAGTGTTTAGGTTTTTTTATAAGGAAAATAAATGAAAGTAACTTGGAATAATAGGTTACCTCTAATCCAGGTAACTCATTTTGATCAGACCCAAAAGTAATTCCTGAATTTCATTCAACCCAAGGTAAGGCTTCAAAGATTAATTGGGTACTGGGAGGTTATTTGAGATTTTTTTTGAAAATCCATGGGTCTTGAGAGGTTTGAGGAAGTTGGTATAGGTGGTGTCATTTTGTTAGAGGGAATAGGGGAACAATAACAATGTCTTGAAATATTAATTTATTATAAATTGATATTAGAATTTTAATATCTAAAATGGAATATATATCAATAATATGATCATTATGGGTATAAATAATTTAAATAAATTGTTTTATGAAATTTCTAGGTCACAAATTTAACCTCATATATTGGATTTAACCCTTTTTTAAATAAAATAACTTTTACCATGTCTTCTTCTATTTTTACACTATATGGTTAATATATTTACTATAGAATTCCAATAGAACCTCAAGTGGCTAAATAATAAATTTTTTAACATTATTTATTTTATTTGGATGAATGTTATATTTTTATTACTATTATCATTGAATAACATAGTATTTGTTTTAAAAACTTGTTTATGTCAATTTTTAAACTATTTAGTAATAGTTTTTAGTTAGTCCTAGAAACATTATTATCATGAAAAAACAAATTTAAATCAATGATAAAATGTCATTAATATCCATAAAATTCATTTATGGTATCAAAATTTTCAAATTACACTTATTTTAATATTTATTATATCATTTATTTTAATCATTCATTAATAAGGTCATCAATGCATCATCATTGGCTCATAAATAAATTTATTTTTTAATATATTAAAATTATTAATAAAATAACATGATGTAGGAAATATTTTTATATTTCTAATTACTATTTATACACAAAGATATCAGTTATATTACCCAATATTAAAAAAAATTTAGTAAGAAGATACATGTTTATGTTATATTTCTCTTTACATTAAATTATTTATAATAACATGTGATTCTCACACCCATGTAGCTACAAAATACTAAAATATCTGACAAAGGATTTTTAAAGTCACCAATAAATAATAATATAATATTATGACACATATTAGGGTAGTTCTATATTATTATTAAATTATTATTACCTTTATTTACCAAATTAACCCTTTAACAGTGGTAAATAAAAATAATTATTGTAGTTATTATTAATAATTTCAAAAAATAAAAGGTACCTTATTGGACAAACTATACCTTATGATTCTGAATATTTATTCCAATTTTCCGAACTCATAATCAGAAAATATTATTTAATTAATTTAAAATTAAATCTCGTTGTCAAAACAAGAAAACGTGGTTTTAAACAGTAAAAACCATCAAACATTTTACATGTGTTTATATCAAATTTAAATGTAAAATTACATAAAATTACAATAATTTTATTAAATGATAAAAACTTAATCCAAATACACCTTAAGTGAAATTAAAATTTTAAAATAACTATATAAATTAATTATATGAAAAAACAGTTTTAATTAAAATCCATTATTTTTTACTATTCATTAAAATATGAATTTAATTGGAAAAATACCAATATTATATACAAGTTTAACATTCATATCCTGATTCTAAATAAGAAAATTATTTTTCCAAATAGAATATATAAAACTGTGAAAAATATATTTAAAATGGGTTCTCCATCAAAAAACAGTAAAACTGAATTTTTAGAAAACCGCTCATTTTATCTTTATAATTGAATTTGATCATTATCTTATCTAAGAATCATATAAGATGTTTCATAAAAATTAAATTTATTATATAACATATATTTTTCATTATATAAAAATCCATAAATATTGAAATGATTTTATAAAAAGAATTATTATCTTCTAAATAGGTTTTCATAAAACAAACATATGTTATATTCATTACATTTTTATTTTCATTTCAAATATATTTACTGACCAATGAGTCGTGATTTAAACTTCTGTAGACCATATTTTTAAAATTTTGTTAATACTATTCATTATATCTATTCCATTTTTTAGGATATAAAACTTAAATTTACATAATATAATTTAGTTGTTCGTTTAAGCTCAATGTAGTGTATCATGTACAATAATGAACAGTGTTTATTTCTTAAAACTTGTGATGTTATATAGTACATCATAGGGTATTTGTGAAATTTGTAGTGTTGTTAGTATATGTTTCATGTTAGTGAGGTGGTTTATGCAAGACCCCATGATTTGTAGACAGACCGTGGTGTTCTCTCCTTTCCCACCTATTACAGCTAACGATACATTTGACTTTTTGTTGCATGATGTTGGGCTAGTAGAATATAGACATAATATAGGTTTGATCTTGGTTATTACTTTATGTTAGTTCTTATATTATGTTTAGGAACCCTTCATGAGATCATTATCATGGTAGTCTGATGGGAAGCTCAGTTTCATTTCTTACCCTTAGGATTTTGCTTTTTGGGGATGAAAATACTTATGTTCTGGAGAATTTAATGACTAGGGTTTTTACCTGAATGACTTTACAATATTTTGGAAAATATTTCTAAAGCTAGGATATGAGTCAGTGAGGAAGTCCAGGGTCTAGGGAGCCTCAGTACAATGATATTAACAATATTTTATAAATTTTTCTCATGTGTGTATTTTCACATGTAATTTTATTTACTCTGACTCAGTTTCTAGGATCGTATTTCTAAGTCTGCGGTTGAGTGATACACATTGTGTTTTGCTATGTACATACTAAGGTTATCCATGCTCAGATTTTCATTTTGGGAGTTTTTTGGCATGGCTTCATGAAAAGTATTATATTAATTAATTTATTAATTTATTTATAACATATCCTCTCAACCTCCCCTCACATTGCTACTTATGAAATACAACATGGCATAAATGATCCTATTCAATAAACCCTTGGTGAAAAATGTAAATTGAGAGAAACCCATGCAATGAGGTGTCATTGATCTAAGATTGTTTGAAGTATATAATCATCAGATCAAGAATCAAAACAATTCAGGACTCGTTCTTAATCTAACCCTTACATGTTTCTCCATAAATGTAAGAATATTTGATGTTTTTTTTGGTTCCACTTATTTATAAAATGTTTTGAGGTCTTAGAGCCCACATAAAATTTCTAGAGATCCCTAATAAGTATATTTATAGGTTTTGGAATAATCCTAGGTGAATTAGAGTTTTTTTCATGCTATTCCTAACTATAATAACCATCTACACAGTGTGTAGTTCAGTTAAACATGGGGTTTAGCTCATTATTTTTAGGAAAGATGATCTTTTAGTACATAATGTGGTTACAAGCTGTGTATTGCATGAAATCTCATGATCATGAGTCATGGATTTTCATAGCCATGTGAAAAAACATTTCCATGTACTAACACATGGAAAAGGTACATGGGAATGGGTTTTGGTACACAAACATGTGAAAATTAATCAAGAAGGTGCCCATTTATCCTGAACACACCATGTAATATGATATTCACTACATTTAAAAGACACAATAGGCTGGTCCATGGAGAAAAGGTACATGAACTGTTGCTGAGAGATGAGGGACATAGTCTGTACCTCCTATACACATCATTTATCCCTACATAGTATGGAACACATGTGAACCAAATACAATGGTTGGTGCTAGGGTGGGCTGGGACACCATGTGTGTTGTGGCACACTCCGTCTACAATGTGGATATCCTCTAGGGATTTTAAACATATGTAACTTCTTCTCTTGGACATGGATTCCAAAATGTCAGTTTTTCAACCTATGTGTGTCTCTATATAGAATTTGATGGTGTCATCATCTAGGGATTACAATATATTAATTTTCTTGAATCGAGGAATACAGTTGTTGGTGGTATTGTGGTAGTATTGGATATTTTTCTGGTTTTTACAGAGAGACACTAGGACTGTTACTCCACTAATGGTGTAGGGAAAGTATTTTCTTTAACTTTATATATAGTTCGAGACATGAATCCCCACATTTTATGTGTGGGTTCATTAACTGTGGGTAGTATCCCTCTGAGATTTTACTCCCTTGTTTAACTAGGGTGAAAATTTCCCCATGATGTTAGTGAAGATAGACATTACTCCCTTATCATTCCAGGGCGCATGACCTCCATATAAAACATATAGGTAGGGTCAATACTACCCTATCATTTATGGTATCGAGTCCTATATCATATGATTTTGAATTCCCCTATTGGATTAGGGTATGTGTAACCCATCATTGTTGTTTTAGTATTGTTGATATTCCAATGTCGTGCCACCAAGCAGGTCCCCTATAATGGGGTAAGTATTCATCATATGTGTGAGGGCATGGATCTGCCATAGTGAAAGCTCTAGTAGAGTCTGTACTCCCCTTTTCTACCAGGTTTCTCATCCTATAGTCTCTGAGTGGTACTCCCATACAATGGTAGGGTGGGTGTCCTCAATTCATGAATTTTTACTTACATATCATATTAGGGTACAGAACCGTCATTCTTATTACACCCATATTGGTTCAGGTTGGTGTTCCTCACATATGGAGTAGTAATCCCCCATATGTTGTGTAGTAGTTGTATGTGAGTAATTTTTTGGGATTGTACCTCCCTTGTATATTTGATACAATTTTGAGGAGTGGACCCATCTATTAGATGTGAACAATACCTAAGTAGGGGATAGTAATCCATTGATAGACTGAGGTGTGGGCCACTCCATACAAGAGATAAAGAGGTTTAAAAGGGCAGTTATGAGCACTAATACCTTGACTGTAGGGAGGTGATGAGGTGTGGGTCCCATTGTTCTCTCTTGTCAGAGAGGACTCATGTGATGCATAATCTGGTGTAGTGATCCTTCAACTCTGTGGAGTGGATAAGGGAAGGGATCATCAATTAGGTTTCAATAGAATTAATTGTGAAAAAGGTAATGATGAAAGGTCTTCTTGTATTAGGAAGTAGAAATGGAACTACATAGATGTTATTGATGGGGAATGTTCTCTCAGATAGACCATTATGAATGGTAGTGTTTTTCCAGATGGAGTGCATATCATAGAGAGGTTCCATATGGGATGACGTTACTTGAAGAGTTTGTTATCCTAGTTTTATATTATGGTGTTAAACAATTAAGATAATCCTATTAGTAGGTTTGAAGTCGGAACCTCATTTGAATAGGAGACTAGGATGAGTAGATCTTGATGATTTTTGGGAGCCCTTGTGATATTCCCACATGTTGGGGGTGAAGCACAAAGAAGGATGTGCAAGCTTTTTATGTACAACCATGGATTTTTCGAGATGGGTTTTCTATCTAGATGGGGTGTCCCTCAAGCTAAGTCAAGAAGATTATTTCTTTTTAGTTTCTCCCTTTTTTGGGAATTTTTTGGTGAAACTACTTAGTATTTTTATACTCACCCCTACACAGTATTTTCCCCCACATTCATTTTGTATTGGGCTGACCACGGGCCTTTGGATAGAGTCTACAAAAGAACTATGGCCGAATGATCTTAGTGAGAATGACAGATAGAGGGGTTTTCCAATGCGTGTCTGAGGACCATTCTTGTAGTTAACAAAGATAGTGATCCCCTCCTACTGAGCATGTTATAATCTTTTACCATTTTCATTGGAGGGAATTATTTTTAACTAATTTCTCTAATAATACATCTATTGTACTCTGGTTGTTGGATATACATTAATGAATGCATTGATTTTTTTGGGTATTTGTTTTTCATCATTTTGAGTTCATGGAGATTTGTGTGTTTGTATAGGTCTATAAGAAATGCCTTATTTGTCATTGATGTGCCTTCTTGGTGCTAATATTCATCCCATGGCCTATTGATGATGGGCTTGGGAGTTAATGATCGTTCCTTGTTGGGTTGGGTCACGAAAAAAACATTGAATCAAGGAAACCCTGAAGATTTATCTTGATCGTCAAGGTCAACATCGAATCATGGTCAGATATAACAAGTTGTGTCTCTCCATGAAACCATAATACTTTATTAATGTATATTCTAAAAATATGAATAAGTGTGAAATATTATTTGAAAGAAAATAATTTTAATTACATATAATGATGTTTTGATACAATCCAAAAGGAATAATGTCCCTTATATTTTTTTTTGTATTATGTTGAAAAAATACATGGTTGGGTTATCCCATTTCAATTCTACTATGTGTAATCATTGTAACATACCACTGTACAAATATCCATTATCCTTAATTTAATAACATACCAAGCACTGAGTTAAAAACTCAATAATATCTATCTTCCATTTTCCCTATAATATGTACTCATCCAGGTCTCTAAACACCATTATACTTCTTGGATTAATAAGGAATGATAAACTTTGAGCTTCTTATGATTGTTCCTTCTTCAAATATAGTATTGAATGTAATGAAACATCTTTTTTGGCCCTTTTCATTCCATCAAAATCATGGTTGAACTCGTGAAAATTTATCAATTTATTTTGAATTTATTCATGTATCATTTGTGTTTCTTTAATATTTACCAAGACAGTTGTTAGAAAACTGATTATAGTAATATCATAATTTTCCCTTCATTCTATATTTTTATATCCATCTTTAAAAAATATATCAATACTAGATTTTTTCCTCATCATGGATAATATTTTATTAACTGTTCAACTTAAATCATAATCAACATTTTTCTCTTTCAATGGATTCTAATGTATTGTGAATTCATAATCATTATTCATCTCTGGCCATCTTCTCTAGTGTATATTGAGATACTTATGTGTGAATATGTACTTCAAAATTTTATGATACATGTATCTATATCAAAAATTTATCCAAAAATACAATTCCTCGATATCTTTTATAGATTCCAACACTTTTTATATAATAATATTAAAGCATTTTTTGATGAATACTAAAATACATTATAGAAATGGTTGACCAAATACTATACTAGAATAGTTCCATTTAAAACATGGGAAAATGAAAGGAGGTTCTTATGTGAGATAAATCATATCCTAGTAGGTTCTCTGTGAATATTACCCTTCTTATATACTAAAATCATAATTCATTTCCTTGTAATATCGAGGAATTAATTATAAAAAGGTGTGACCTCTGATGATCAACAAGGAAACTCAAAGGATATATGTATGAATAAACATGAGCACACGCATATAAGCATGCGATAATGACATTAAATGGTAATACGCTTCACCAAAAATATAATACACATGAATCGTGATAGAATGATTGGCAGTTTAAAATGAACGAATTTTACGAAAATAATAATATAATATTTGAAAGCATAATATATGAAAAGACATATAATTTTGGAAAACAAAAACCCATTTGTTAATATTTAGATAATTGTAAAAATATCACTTCTAATCCAATTTAATAGTTTCTTTTCATTCCCCCTAACATATTATTAGTGATGGTCCACTCCCACGATCATATTAGTAGACATGATTCACATTAAAGACAATTACTATGGAAAATGTAATTTACTGAACTGAGTTCACTCTTCATTCTACCCATGTGTATCTCATTAGATTTAAATCATTACCCAATGAATTGGTAGGATATATTGGTGTCCCCCATATCATAATGAAATAATGCATATGAGTTCCACTACATCAAATGAAATCATGTCATAACCATTGAAATGAAATGGGTATCATAAAAATGTAATCATTTTATAAAAAGATGATAGGATATAGGTTGAAAAATCATTTAATCGAAGAATAAACCATGAAAAGAAGTCAATTTCATAATCATATAACTTAAAAAATCTAAATGGGTTTCATAAATAGATAACATTTATAACAAATGTGGGTTTAATCATAATTATTCTATAAAACATATAGATTATTCATAGAAATGATAATAATGGAATCATTAGATTATTTTTGAATATATTCTTAAGAAATACTAGTGGATGTAAAATTTGATGGAAAATAATTTTGGAAATACATTAAGAAAACATTTATTTAAGAAAATATTGCTTTCATTCATTGAAAACTAAATATTTGAAATATAAATCCTTTTGAATAAACTATTTCTTATCAAACATGTTTATGAAGCGTGAAAACATGATGAAACCATATTTTTTTGAATATAGCATTGAATATATATAAAGGAAGCATTAAAAACCTATAATTATTTGGAAATAGATTTTATGAGAAAATTATATTTATATATGATTTTAAAAAAACTTTTTTAAAACATTTTTGAAAACCATATATTTTTTAAATAAACAGATTTATTACCAAAAAGAGAAATGGGAAGCGAATTTCATAAATAAATTTTATTAATAATGTCAATTACTAAAAAATGGGAAAATGGTAAAAATATATGAGGATATAATGAATGAACTAATGGGGAGGAAATTAATTAGATTTATTGGGAGATGCATCATAATATTTCATCAATGAAAACATAATCATAGACATTCTCGATAAAATATTAGATTGTTTCAAACACTATTACCACCAGGTAACTATGAATCATAATAAATTTAAGGAAATTTAAATTACATGATTCTTAAAATATTATGAAAACATTTTTATTCATTATATACCATATAAAATGGATATATATACACCTTTTCAAAAATATAATTGTATAACAAAATATTTTTCTAAAAAAATTGAGACAAAACTATCATAAATATTTTGTAAATTTTGTATTGTAAAACACTATGAATGAGAAAAAATAAAATTCATGTGTAAAAAAAATTAAGGATAATAACCATATAATGCGTTCATTAACATTATATACACAACACACAAGAATGGATGGTGAATCAATCATAAAACTCAGGGGAATATAAGTGACACTAGAAATCCCATCTCATATATATTCACTTTCATTGTAGTCATTAAAAACTATTATATAATAAATATAATTTTATTACACATATATGATATAAAAATATTATTATATCAAATATAATATATTCAATAATATTATACATATATTAATACTTCTATGTTAAGGTATCATTCTGATAATATCCACTTTGATTTTCGCATGTCTATTAATTTGTTATATGTTTTGTCCTTATAATTATCTAATGATTATAAAAATTTAAAATTTTATATAAATTTCATGTATATTTGGTAAAAAAATCAAATATATATAGAATATATATCTATGAAATGTAATACACTATTCCTGGAGATGGTAGGTTGTATATATGTATGAACGATGTTTACATTGTATGATTGTATCATAAGGAAAAAAGTTAATGAAATATTTAAATATATTAATTTATGAATAATTATTATTTTTTATATTTAATAAAAATTTAATAAATCCATCCATAATGAATTCAATTTTTATTGTGAATGAATCGGATTTCTTTTGCAAGAGGTAGTCCACACATCCGCAACTAAATTTATCATATTTATAAAAAATGGAAAAAATAATGTTATGTGTTATATAATAAATAATGAATCATAAATTAATCAAAAATATTGTATATATCATACCAAAATATATTTTCCATCATAATTCAAAACCATGAGATTTGTTGAGGGAATAAGAAACAACATTATTTCGTGAGGTGATAGTTTTCCATACACAAGAATGCTATGTTCATTAAACATTAGATAGATGTTTGTGAAAGTTTATTAAAAAACCATATAATAAAAAAATATCATTATATAGAAGTAGTTGAAGTTATTATATAATAATTTAATAAGAATATCTAAGTTAGTTGAGGATGAAAATAAAATAAATGAGCTTATTAATTGAAGTTACGTCTTTTTGGGGTTACTCCGTGTGGTTTTCATAAAAGGGATCCCTTGGTTTGATTTATGACCAAAAGGGAAATTAAATGAGTAAGGTAGAGATATTGGAACATTATTTATTAAGATTTATATTAATCCAAGGACATCATATAAGTGAATAAGTGGGATGGGTGAGGGAATTTTTATATTGGTTGAGTGGTATTCTTGTAATTTTTTTAATGGGAATTCCACACATGTTATTCCCATCATATGTGGCCCCAATAATGATCCAAAAAAATATAAGGTTATATATTGTAGACATATGAACATCAAATTGAATTTGGGAACGTTTCTAGGAAAATTTGGGATATAATATGAAGTTTTAGTCCATTGATAAGTTTAGATTCCCCTTAATCATAGATATTAATTGTAATTTCTTTTAGAATACTATTTTTTAAAAAATTATTTTTAAAATATTAGAAATTATAAAAAATAATGATTATAAATTTCGATTCCATTTTTCTAAATTCCAATTGGATAATTTTATGAATTTAATTTTAATTTTCTCTCTTATATGTGTCATGACTATTGGTTTTTTTTGCAGAAAAAATAAAATAATGAATTGTTTTTACAGAAAATTTTATTGAGAAATAGTATCTAAGGAAATAAATTGTATTATTTGATATATATTAGATACAATTATAAATAAAAATATAATTAAAATATAATTTATCTTTATTAATAAATAATATGAAAAGTATTTTTGGAATTAACATTCATTATTTCGTACAATTCACCAAAAATGATGTTTTTCAAAAAAATATCAAAAAAACACCCTAATATAATTTTGGCAACATGAGTTAAATATGATTTTTATTTTTTTAATTATTAATTCCAAATGTTTCTAAATATTTTATTATTATTTTTTAAAGAAACATAAAAAAATAATTCTTCTAAGAAAATAGTATTTTCAAACATATAAACAATTTAATAAAAATTATCTCTTCTTATCAATATGTTTTAAAATCCTTATAAATATTATTTATAAAAACTATTACAATTAATATTAATATGTTTTATTTTTATGTTATAAAGATCTCAATTTAATAATTATTATTAAAAAAATTATATTCTAGAAATGTTGTTTTTCATGTAATGCATGGTAAGTCGTTGTAGTATTAAGTGAATTCTATTGTTGGTATATAATATAAACAATGTTTGAAATTTTTTAATATGTAATTATATACATAAACTAAAATTATAATAATTGAGAAAAAAGTTCATTGAAATTCTAGTTGTTACATTCTACCCACCTTTAGACAAATTTTTCCTTTAAATTTCATCATTCTGATACAAACAAATGAGGATACTTATCACTCATCATATATTCAAGTTACAACATTTAGTCATCAGATTAGTGATTTCTCTTAAAAACATTAACTATATGAGTGTACTTTTTTCATAGAACACTGTTTGTATTATCCAGAATTTCAATTGGTTGTTCCTCTCAAAAAATATTCTTCGCTAGTGGGGTAACCACTATGTGAAGTAAGAGTGAAAGTTTAGGTATTTACTTATTCCATGGATACATATGGAACACAACATGGATTTGGGAGAAATTTAAATGAATTTACAACTGATTGGATATCACCCTAATATGAATAATAATTATATCAGGGTCAATATACCTATGTCTTATTTTCCCATTCTTCTCAAATCTCAAAACCTTGTAACATGGAGATATTAATAGAAAATCCTTCTCACCAAGATCAAATTATCGACCACTCCAATGGTTATTAGCATAACATTTCAAACATCATTCCACTTCCTTGATATGATACCAAATGGATCTATCCTTCTCTTCCATTTCATTAGTTATCTCAGTTCCCAATGTTTTCATTCTCCAATATCATCCCAACACTTCATAGATCCATAGTTTTTCCCACATAGGGCTTCATAAAGATTCATCTCCATTCTTGTGTGAAATATATTGTTTTAGGAAAATAAAACTAAATCTAGTAGTTGATCCCAATAACCATTGAAATAAAACTAAAACGGTATCAAAATATCTAATCAGGTTTGAATTTCATTCAGACTGACCACCTGTCTGATTAGGATATGTAGTGATGAAAATTAATTCTATATCAAGTGATTTCTATTGAATTCACCAAAACATTAATGTAAAACTCTATTTCTGATCTAATAAAATAGAGTATTGTACTCCATGTACCTTTATAAATTACATAATATATATTTGTGGAAGTAGAGGACTATAAAATTATTCTCTAATAGAAATGAACTATTGTGACTTAGTAAGTTGATGGACTTCCACCCCTATATTATTAATCCATTTAAATGTTTTTGGGAGTATATTGATAAATTCTATTGTTATGTTCACAAATTTAAATTATTGTAAGTTGGATGAATGAAATATCCTTATAGAATTTTTTCTATTTTTGCCTTAACATTATAGCATACTAAAAACAACATACAAACTCCATGATATTCATCTTCATGCCACCCACAATAAGTTTTATATCATGTATCTATACATCTTTGTACTCCTAGGATGAATAGAGAATGAAGAAATTTTAGCCTTATCTAGGACTCCTTCAAATCTAGTAATTACAGAATATATACAGTATTCCTACATCTTAACATTCTATCCTATTGAAGGATAAACTATGGAACATTTCAATAATTCTTCTATAGATCTTCATCCTCCTTCCCCTCCTCTGTAATCTTTAAATCGATATATGGTCAAACATTCATTTGAGCAAGGTAATTATTTTTTTCCTTCTTGATTCCTAGATCCATCCACTATAAATCATTAATTATTTGATATTTTGTGATACACAACATGGATAACCTATGTTGAATTTTTGGACTACAATAATCATCCACATTGTCGGCTTTCAAAATTTCGTAATGTATTGAGACGTCGTAATATTTTATCATATATAACCATATTTTCTAATTCATGTTAAACTCCTTCGACGTGAATATATATTTTATACTTTTATTATATATATATATAAATTTTATCCATAATGATAATGACACCATATCTTTAATGAAAAAACTACTTCAGCTAACTCTCAATAATGAGTTGGATAATTTAATTCGTGACTCTTTTACTATCATTACGAATAGGCTATAACTATGTAATTCTACATAATAATACATCCCAATATCTCTGCGGATGCATCATTATATATAAAAAACCATTCTCCACTAAAGGGTGATGTAATCCTAGGTTCACTGACTATCCTTCTCCTCAATTACATGAAATTTTCATCATATTCATCTATCGATATGAACTTTGAACCATTATATGTAAACCTAACCATATAATAATAATATGTGTGGAAATTATCAACAAACTGTCAATAATATCTTGATAAACCAAGAAAAATAAAAATCATAATATCTATTGTTGGTCTACGACAACACTAAATAGACTTCGTCATTGATGGATCTACTGAAATACCATATCATCAGATTATGTGACCCCAAATGCAACCATTCTCAGATGAAATTTACTCTTTTTAAATTTTAAATATATATTCTCTTTCTTTAGGGTCTTAAGTTCAATTCTTAGTTGTAATTATTTCTATTCATTTATCTTTGAATGGATACTAATAGAATATATCGAAGTGATGAAAAAACTAATTGTGGTAATCTCTTAATAACCAATTATTTAAATCCATTTATATAAGTGGGGAATTATTAAGAATAAAATGTATCAAGATATATTTATATTTTCCATACCTTTTATATAATAATATCTTTAGTTTATCCAATTTATTTTCTCTAATTAGATAATATTATGAAAGATTCTCAATCATGTAGTAGTATTAACCTCCTCATTGTTGATAAAACACGTCAGCAACATGTTGGAGATGATACTTGTTCAGGATCATCATCTTTTTCCAACTCCATATAATCAATGTTGATACACATTAATCAATATTTAATTGTACAAAAATTAATTGGTACACAATAGTGTAACAAAAATCGATGGACGAATCCCTTATCATGATTTTAATGGAGTTTTTTATATTATTCATCCATCTCAATTGGGGTTATTATATAGGGAGTCATTAAAATTATCAGGAAACTAGGTACGAGATCAGTTGAGAATATAAATTAAGATTTTTGTGTAAGGCTAGGAAAAACATCTAAAAAAGACATCCACCAAATCCTAAAAAGTACAAATATAATTGATTTCAATTTTCCTCCCATCCATTGGTGATAATTATACCTTATAAATGGGAATTATGACTCATAAATTGAATGTAATCTGCATGGTAAATAAAACCATATCATCACATTTATGGATGATGTAACACCCCGAGCTTCCGTAGTACGTTTCCCTTTAAATAATACAATAGCGTGTGTTGTACGCCACACCAAGTTCAAGGGCACCATGACCTATCAAACTAGCCATTTAAAAATCATTTATGAATAGTAATAACCACATTTTGAATTTTATATATATCCCATATTATTTTAACAATAATATTTTTTGTTTCTTAAACATAATATAAGGACAAATTTAATGTTTTAGATAAAAGAAGTATTTTTTTAAAAATGTAGTTTTACCTCCTTTTAATGGAGAACATTTTTTAAATCCAATATTTGACAATTTTATATTTTGAATTTGGGAAGAAAACTTCTTATTTAGAATTAGGACATAAAAATTTAGTTTTGATAAATTTTTGGTGTTTTTTTGATAACTTTCTTATTTGTGAGAATAGTGAAAATACTAAAAATTAATTGAAAACAATTTTTTTAATCTAAATAATTTATCATGTTAAATTATAAATTTGAATAATTTTGATGTATAACTAGATTATATTTTTCCATTTAATCCAGTTTTGTTCATTGTAATTAATTTCACTTTGTAATTATACATAAACAAGTGTCAATCTTTTTATATTTATTGTTTCTTAAAAACACACCATTTGTTTTGATAATGAAAATCAATTTTAAATTAATTAATGAAACAGGTTTTTAATATGGTAAAATATAAATCATTTTTTCATTTGGAATATCAAATATTTCATATGCTGAATTTTTGGTATTTTTCTAAATTACATAAATTTTGATGAATAGTAAAACAACTTTGTAGTAGTTAAAAAGATGACTTTTTCATTTAAATGAAAATTTACCACTTCTGTGAATTGAATTTCAAGAATATGACAGACATGGATTCCATTATTCTGTAAAATGTGGATCAGTAAGATGAATATAATTATTTGTGAATAGTAACTGTTGACTTATATACCGCGGTTAAAGGTAAATTGGGTAATTCAAGGTAAAAAGAATATTATAATAATATAAAATTTCCTTAAAACATGGCTTAACCTTATTGGATGAGTCTTGGCCAACCATGGCCATCCTTGGGTCAATTTTGGGACCCTATAAAGCCACATAAGAGTTATAATGACCCTTTATTTTAATTAACTTAAAATAAATAAACAAATGACATTAGAATATATCTTATAGAAAATAAATTTATTATGGGGATATATAAGTCATAATTTCTACTATAAATATTCATTGGAAAGATAAAATTATTTTACACATTATTTTTTTGTTATAATTTTTAAACATCAAATAAATTAATTAATTTATGATAGCATAAGGATGCTATATTCGCCACATTAATAAATGAATTAAATAAATAAGATTATTAATATTAAAAAATATCCAAAACCTGCACAATTCTTATTGGATTAAATTATTTCTAACATTAGTCATCTTATATTAAACTTTAATGTGTTTTTGACCTTTTGAAACTAACGATAAGTTTATAATAAAATAACATTTTTAAACATTCATAAAGATCCCCTCCTCTCACTTATATAAAAGGACACCACTTCTAAACCTTTCTTCATACCGCTAAAGCCCCTTTTACTATACAACCCCTACATAAATAATCTCTCAAGATCCCCCTATTCCACCTAGAAGCATCACCTTAGGTAGAAGTCACTTTAAGAAGTCCTTTTGCTTCAATCCAAAGTGAGTTACCCAAATTAAATGTAATGGTTTCTCTTATCTTCTTTTCTTTTATTTTGCTTCTCCAGCCCCTAAACTGTTTTTATTAATTACTTTTATAACCACAATTGTATCCTCAATATACTAGGATGTTTTTATGATAAGTATTCAAAATACACATACACACACCTCCCTCTAATGGGTAAATAACACAATGTTTTTGTCGATGGAAAACTAACACCTCACAAAATAATGATTGTTCAATTATATTCTACCTCCTCTCATTGTGTAAATTAAGATGACATTTTATTTATATATGATATATATTATGTTTATGGTTTCATTTTTCTTCTATATTTTCCATTTATAAAAAACCTTTTATGGTTTCCGTTATTGGTAAACACGATAATTTCATTTGAGGAAATGCAGACTACCGCCCGCTCAATGTGATATGACTTGTTAGTGCATTATGTGGGATGTATAAAGGATTTAGTAAATTATATTATAAATGATATTATGCGGTAATTATAATATAAATATGTATCATTATGTTTTAATTCCATTAAAATACAAAATAGAATTGAAATTTGCGTTTATGCGTACGTACGACTTACCGTCTTCAAGAACGGTGCATTTCATTTATTATCTCCAAATGTTATGTATTGTTATAAATACATAAATATATACTATATATATACTATATATATACTATATATATGATATATAAATCATGAATATCATTCTAGATAAAAATTTCTTTTGACCACATGGATAACAATTAATTTTAGGATGTTTACTTTTGACTCAAGTGACAAATATCAACAAAACAATCGTTATTAACATAAATGATTTCATAATGTTTATAACATACTACTAATTGATATAAATGGAATAATAAATTAGAAAATTGTTATTAATAAATTATAAATTAACTTTATTTAATTATTCAGGGGATTAACGAATTAACGAGTCATGTCGGACATGAAGTAAGGGTATATTTCACAAGATCTTTATTATCCAATGTAGTTTTTACACATGTATATTCTGGGACTTCATTATCATCTGCATCCATGTTTCTTAAAATTGTATTTCAAAAGAAAATTATTATTTACTACATTATGTGTTAATTTAATTTATACCCTTGTTTGACTTTTTATAAAATGGTTTGAAAAGAATCTTTCCATCGTATTCTAAACGAGGTACTTTATGACCATTTCGAAAAAATTAAGGTAAGAATGTTTTTTTACTTATATGGAAGGTGCAAGTATTTTCCACCATTATAACATCATCAAATATTCCCTTACAAGAATATAATAAAATTTTCAAAATAATTGTTTTCTTTTATAATTATGCCACTCGTAAATGGTTTCAAAATAGAACGAGATTTTTCTTTCAAATAGTTTTTATTTCATCTATGTCAGCATCCATTGATTGATTTAAAACTTTTATGAAGCTAATTTATTATTATACAAATTTTCCATATTTTATTAATGGTTTTGTGATATGATTGACTTTGGATGTGTTATTTTTATACTATTCATGGTTTATGGTTAAGGTATTGGCATTTCGTATTCTAGTTTTAATATGAATGATTATGTTATGTTTCAACCTTTTCTTATGAAGAATGTATTAGACTTAGTATGTGACAGGTGGAGCCCACTATAGCTCCTTGATGCATTGGTAGGTCTCATGCGACAATTAGATGTTGAATTTTCTGAGGCCATTCCCAATTTGATATCTGGTTTTGGCTGAGGCCTAAATCAATTTTAGACGTCTTGGTTGAGGCCATGCCAAGATGTATCAAAATGTATGGCATTATACATTCCCTGATTATTAAAATTATATTGATGGTTCATGTGGTTATTAAACTAGTAGAATACCCATGAATATTTTTTATTATTGAATTATTTACTCAGATCATATTTCTATCATAAAGTGTTCATGTTTATTATTTATAACGACATGTGTTTTCAATTATTCACCATTCCTAATGTTTAGGTTATCTTCCACTATATTGCTTACCCTTATTGAGTGTTTTAGCTCACCACTTTTTTATGTTTTATTTTCCCAGGATATGAATGATGTTAGTTATGAGTGACTTGAAAGCCTAATCTATGAGGATTGGATGTTTCTAATGGAATAAATTAATGTTGTATTTCATTTCAAGTTGTAATGATTAACTTATGTATGTATCTTGTTTCCAAGGTTGCTAAACTGATCGGTATTTACGGACATGATCCCTTGAGATCATGCCAATATTATGTGACAATTCACCAAATCTGGGTAACTAGGGTCATGGCGTTACAATTGGTATTAGATAATGTTTAGTACAATCCTTGGAAACTATATTTTGAAGAACACTCATTAGATAACATTACCCTAAGATAATCGTTGAGGGTTAGTATAGAAGAACATCCTAGAATTTTGGTAATGTTGAATTTTGTGTATTTTCCAAGTAATACATCCTTGTCTGGATACGAGCCGATAGAGGTGTCTCTGGCATATATGTACATAAGAGTGAAATCTCCTACATAGAGTTTTGGGGTCGACTCGCGATATCTTGGTACACGACAACAGGCCAAGCTGCACTCTTGGTTACGACACTCCTGGGGGTTATTCTTAGGATAATTCAAAAATATTATCAAGAAAGTATAAATAAACCTATGTTTATTGTTTAGGAACATAAGTATCGTACGTGGTGAGTTGGAATAAGGTTATGGTACATCGTCTCAATCTCTTTTCAATAAATATTATTTTGATATAATATGCCTCTTTATATTATATGTCATATCATAAATATATTTGAATTATAATTTCATTAAAAGTGAATATTATTTATATGGAAAAATTTAGAAGACATAAAAAATGAAATTTTTTAACATATATGATAATAACAACTTCGCCACTGCGGTAACCATTATTTGATATTTGGATACCTTTATAAGCATTAATTTTTTAAAAATGGAAAAGAAATTAATTTCCCACTTTTTGTGTATTGGAATTGAAAATGATTTTTGAAGTGTATTTTTTATTTTGAAATCATGGATTGATTTATTTTCATTGAAAATGAAATTTTATTTGTGAAATGTTGATAATCGAAATATTTTTACATGTTGTGATTATACAATGGTACATGGAAATTTGATGGGTGGTTACGTGATAAACCAAATATGGGAGAACACATTATACACCAAATAATCGGAGATTATGTGATTAAACAAGGATGAGTGGTTACATTATAACCACAAGTGAATTGGGTATAGAAGTCGACCGTATGGCTATTTCATTTTGTGATATATATGGAAGTCAATTGTATGGCTATTACATTTAGTGATATGTGTTAATGTTGATGGTAATGTTATTCTATTAAAGTATGTTTACATCCCACATTACCTTTATATGTGATATATTTATTTCTATGGTATTTAAAGTAATATTTTGGTTATGAAAATGTTATGAAATGAACTTTAAATATTGGATGTTTATTTACAACATCATAAAGTTGAGAAGTATTTATGTATGATAAAGTATTAATGGTTGACATGTTATCCCAAGACTAATAGTTTTAATTATTTATGATTATATTATTGATAATATTTTTATAATCCATTTTTTAAAATTATTTTCCAAGGACATAAAGATGAATATAGTCAATGATAGGATCATGAAAACATTATGTTATTAAAATAGGAACATGTACCATGGTTCTTTTTAAGTTGTATTTGTTTTATGAAAGAAATGGATAGTGAGTACTATTGTCTACATGTTATATTTAAATTGTCATATATGAGTTATGACTTAATTCAATAAATATATAAATATTAAAATACCCTTGATGCAATTTAATGTTAACTATTAATATATCTCAAGATTATGTATCATTAAAGGTTAGAGCCTTATAGTATTGATGTAAAAAATTTCTTTTGGTCTGATTCGAAAGAGTATGTGAGTTCATGATTCATATATATTCCCAAAAGTTCATATTCAATACTATAGTTTTTTCTATAAATAATATAATTTTAATATAATTAAATTTAATTAGTAATATATTTACTGATTTCTCGTATACTAAAAGAGTTTTATCCCACAAGTACATATATGAAATTATATATATATATATATATTATTGATTGAATTAAATTATTTATTTTCATGAAAATGGTATATATATATATAGATTTATATATGTTATACTGCCTATATTTATAGTATTTTATGGTAATAAGATCAATTATCCACCTTAGATATCATTAAAAAAACTCATTCATATGATGAAATGTCTGGGGGATCCGTTAATTCATGCATATGTTGAACAAGTTTATAAATGAATAATTTTATGAATTGTAGTTACGATAATTAATACATTCATAATTGTGTATAATCATAGTGTGACTTATAAATTCATCTTACATTTGATGGTAATAGTTCTTAGATTGATATCCTAATTATTTTCCTTAAAATCCGATATTTGATTCTCTCTTCATCTTCTTACTCTATATATTGAGGTATTATCATACCATGGAGAGAAGATGGACATCATCCAAATATCAAATGTTTTATCATAGAACATGGATACCCATAGTGGTGAGATTCTTACATTAACCAATTTTGATATCCCTCTAAAACCCATGTCATTGAGTTCAATGATGATGAAATTTAACATTTCTATAGGGAACAAAAATTGTTAGGATGTTATTCATTTTATTTTTTACACAATATTCGTATTATCATACTTCAGAACATTATATTTTGTTTTTCATTTTAATTTCTATGTCTAATATATATTATTATAATTATATGAAAACTAATAGTGGTATAATTTAAATCCTTGTATATTATTTATCAAACATATTATGAAATAAATCACAATACTAAAAAATGTAGCTTTAATTATATCTAGAAATTTTGTTTTTTAAAATCATTTACAATTCTGTATTTGTAACACATAAAAGTACCAGGTCATCACCTTTAGGAAATAGATCAATACCATTACATGACAACGTTCATGTATTGTTAGTCTTTCCATACATTAATATAGATCATTCTATTCATTGGTCACAATAGATTATATATTGGTATGAAATTGTTTAAAAATACATGATATGCCAGTATGATGATATGTAATGGAAATAATGTTTTTCCTAAATCCATGTAATGGTATCTATCTATTGAACTTACATGAGTTGGCTATAGAACTGTTGAAACTTTGTTACCCTTTTGTGATACCCTTGCACCGATGATTTGTATAAGGGTAAAACCTTTATTAAAATTACCAAAAATGGGTTTCTTGAATATCTTTGGGGCTTTAACCTTACAAATAATGGAAGTACATTTTATGTGTAAATTCATTATTTGTTACTTTTCTATGGTGTAAGAAATGTAATCATTTCCTTTACATAAATGGATTGAGTATTAGTATTACATTTACATAAGGTGTTGTGTAAGGGTTCATTCCTCCATACCCTTACCAATTTAGTATTATTTCAGGGTCTAAGCATTTATAAGCATTGGTCAATTATCCATGTATGTTTAGTGGGAGGATATCCATATAGAATAATTGGTACCAACAACAGGGTGAAAATTATTGTTTTTTAGAATTGTTTTTAAATTCTAAAATTGTTCTAATAGATTGAAAAATAATATAAACTAATAGAATATATAGAATTCTAATATTTAATATATAAATAATTTATAAATTAATCAATTACTCATATCTATTATATAATTAATTTAAATTATTATTTTTTGATATACTTATAATCCCAAATTACAAATGCTAATATTTGAAATACATTTCAACATATGTTTATTGAATAAATAATAAATATTAAAAATGTTATTATTTTTTTATTTTAGTTTAAAATTTATAAAAGGGTAATAATTATTGAAATGTCCTTGTAATATAAAATATTTATAGAAAATTTATTTTTTGTTCATTGATAATTATTTGAAATTTATAAAATTTCAAGTGTCTTAGTTATATATTATTTAAACCACATAATTTTTTTATGAATTATATGAATATGGTCTAAATAATAATTAATTATATGAAATTTAGATTATATAAAATGTTTACAGAATAAAATTGATTTGTAACTTATTTAGAGTTTATATACTAATATATATTTATATTATAAACACCATAAAATGTTTAATATGATATTATTTATGTTTTAATGAATATATAATATTTTAGAATTAAGAATTACGAAATGTCCATAATGTTAGGATGTGATAATTAAATATTTATAATTATCTTTTATTTATTAATTCTTCGTAAATATTTATCTCAATTTAAATATTCAAATTTCATAACAATTAAAAATTTGATTCCATATTATATTATGTTTTAGTAATTTTTTTTCAAATTGTAATATCATGATTTTTTTAATATTTTTATTTAAGCATGCACTATTATAGAGACATTCATTACAAGCCACCATTAAATATATTATGTGTTAGGTTTATGATCTACAATAGACATGGATTTAAAAAAAATTGAAATTAAATTATTTTTTCAATATATTTGATCATATTGGGTTTTATAAAAATAATGATTTGGATTATATATTTGTTAATGAATCTATGGTTAGAAGTACTTCTTTCCACAAACCTATTATGATGGAAGCATCTACCTTTTCTAGAAAGTGAGTAGGGTTGGCTAACTACTTCATACGACTTAATAATCTAAAGTTCATCAATCTCAAATAACACTATTATATTACATGAAGGGTTCATTTTCCATAAACATATTATTCTTCTCATTATGTAATAATATGTCTTGAATCAATTTTTGGTAATGCAACACATACTTTTGGGATCTATAAATAGTTACAAATAAATATAGATTAAAACTATTGATTTGGAGGAGGGAATTGGATTATACCAAAAATTACTAGATGGATGCATATATAAAATGATGAAACATGTTGTAATATGGTGATATTAAAATACTATTCAATTACAATGTGTGATATTACATTTAAAATCAATCTTTTGAGACCACAATCATCCAATTGGTGTAGTTTCATTCTAATGTGTGGTTCCCCTATATTGTATTTTTTATGAAAATAAAATAATAAGTGAAACTATATTTTCTTCATGGGTAATTTCATTCCAATGTTGCATGGGCCTAAATATTCCTTAATATTCATTTATGGAATTTTATTTTTTGAATCGCATTTTGAGGAATCGTAAATTGCAATGATATGAGATTAATAAATTTGATTTTATCTATAAAATTGATTATAAATAGGGTTGTATGCTAAACAATCCAATAATCATGTAAGATATGATTAGGATGATGCCCAGCCTAAATAAAAATGGGTGACATGAATAATGAAGTTGTCCCATTTATTTGTTAAATAATAATCCTAGCCAACTAATAGACATGATGTGTTTTTTCATAAGGGAGTATCATTTAAGCCAGAGACCATTTAATAAAAGATCCCATAAAATTTTAAAAAACATTATACCGATATAATAAAATATATAAGTATATATAAATATTATCATTATCCTGAAAATAAAAATTGAAATTAATCATTTAAAATGATTAATTTAATGCAATTTACCTAGAAAATAGATAACACAATCAAATATCATAAGAAATATCTATAATTTACGAAGTATTAGTAATAAGCTTCTATGATTTAAAATAATTCTCTTTTTCATAATCAATTATTAAAATTCAAAACAAATTCATTGTGCTTGATTATGTATATACAGTGAAATTCATCAAGGTTTTAGAGGATTTAGATCCAAAAGGCTTGTTCTAATTTGGGAGTGTATCCTATTTTTATTATAATAAATGTTTTGAAAATATTATTGTACTTTAATAATCTACAAAAAAAATTCAAAGTGTTTAGAATGGATTACATGGTCATATGATATATATATTATATAATTTTATGGATAGTAATTACTTGTAAAATTTCAAAACAGAAGAAAAATATTTGGTTTCAATGTTCAGCATTGTTTCATCAATAAATTAATAATTTTCTTTTAGTCTTGTTGTTGTAATGATGGAATCGTAATAACTAAATATGTTTTGATTATCTTTAAGACCTATTGATTTTTGGAAAACTCTATTGAATTTTGATTTTATGTATGATTTTTGAGTAAATTAATTAATTATTTCAAAATTTATCTAACCCCGAATGTATATGAATACAAAATATAATAATGTGTGTTCAAAATAAAAGGAATAATTTATTAATCAAGTAGTTTGAATTCATGATATGATTCTAATATTTACTAGATCAAGGATTTGAAGGTAAATTAATTTTCAAGATGAAATGAATCTATGTTAAACATGTGTATCACCTTATCATTTCTCTTATGTGAAGAGATATTTTGATTGATTATAAAGTGTTTTTGTGAATTTTTTTGAGAAGATTAATTATATTCCCATGGGTTTTCATTCATAAATATCAACTACATGTTTTGTGAAGAATATTTAGATAAAACTTCTCTACTATAAAATATTTACCTCTTTATTTGATAAAATATGTCGAAATCTAATCGGAAAAAACATTGGTGGAATATTTTAATAAATTCATCATATAAAATGAAAATTATTCCAAACACATTAAATAATCTGTATTATTTGGAAATAATAATTTGTTTGTATAATATTTCTACTAAATGAAAATTAATGTTATTTCCAATAAAAAATTTATTTTTCGGTACCATATAAATATACTATAAATATTATATACTATCTATGTTGGTAATTAGGGTATTTTAGTACATAAAGAAATAAATATTTTAAAAATAATGGTTTACAAAAATATTAATTTAATTTGTTATTTAATTTATACTAAAAATGTTTGTATGAATTAGAAAATAATAATCTAAGTAGTTCTATTATTTCAAGGTTTAAATTTTATGGATTTTGGTTCCAAGGATTAAAATATTGAACTCATAAATATGTCTAAATATATAATAAATAGTGACAACATAAAATTTGATGTTTCAAAGTTATGATGTATGAATTTGATCAAAATTTGGATGAATTAAGAATATGATTCATATGTATCACCATTTTTGTTACTATATTGTTCCATAGATATTAATCACTAAATATTATAATGGGTGTGTTTTATTATATGGTCACATGGAGAAGATAAATGGATAATATAAGATTTAATGTGATAAAAACCATGAATGTGTGGAAAACATATGGTTTATCTTCCCATTTTATATATGTGATGTGATAAAGCAGGTAAAATTTAAAATTTTTCTAACATTCTCAACTAGTTAAAGAATATTAAAATGTATCCTTTCAAAGGAAACCTTCATTTTAGAATTCATTCAATTTTTCCATGTAAATACATATATAGATATAAATTTTGTGAAAAGTATTGATAATTTACCTCTTAAAGTATGTCCTTTGTATTATCCATGATTAATGATAATCATAGATTATTATAGGTTATGATGAATTTTTAATGTTATAATGAGTATGATTCATGTATAAAGATTCAAAATATTCTTATTATGCATACTACATTAAACATGACTTTTGTGTTGACATTATCTTACACAAAGTAATATAATATGGAGATTCATAAAAATGTATTTGTTATTTTAGGGGTAGATGGATCAAATTTCCGTCCCTAATACAAGATATTAGTTTTACACCTATAATGATAAAATTCAAACATTAATATACAATTAATTTGAGTCTTCATAATTACATATCTATTATGAGTGTCTTCGGGTATTCTATTGATCATTTCATATATTGAGTCTTAAAAAATATGGGATATTTCCTCTTTTATAAATAAAATAAAATCATGGTCTTGATTTATATAGAATTTTGGAGTGTATTTATGCACCAATATATTATATATCTATCCCTCTAAAGGACATGTGATGTTATTTTCTATATGGTTGAATGACATGTGATATATTCCACTATCATATTATTATATACACTATGAACAAATAATATATTTTTTTGGATATATAATAATAGAATGGTCATATCCAAAGGAAACTCTATGTCATAGAAAATGTGAAAATTATTATAATTAAAATTTACAGACAATGTAGAATAGTGGAATCATGTATAAAAATAGATGAGTTTGATAAATATCATTAAAATAACTTTATTGATTGAGTAACAATGAATATTTTTTAGAGGATACGATTTTATATTATATATGGATCTACTGGTTCCTCTTTGATATCAAATAAATAAATTCTATTGGGGTCACACATTTTTATTGACTAAATGGGTATTGAGTTTAACTCGTTTAGTTACACTAAATTTGTTTGTGTTTTTTCTAAAGGTGTTTTATATTGGTATTCAAAAATTATTCCAGATGTTGTGATTCAATTTGCTGTTAATGTTATGATACAAATTTTTTATAAGATAACCAAAAGAAGTTCTATATATGGTTTAAGAATTTGTTCTATATCATACAATATAAATTGAATTGGAATAAAGACATATAAAATTTAGAGTAATCCAGAGATTGATTGGAATATATTCCATGTATTTTAAGAATTATATCTATTATGTATTGAATGAAATTATTTATTTTCATGTATAATGGGATAAATATATTATAATGGATATATTGGTAGTGTTGTTTGGATATCCAAACAATAATCTGCTTTTGATATCATTTAATGAAATGGTTACATAAGATAAAGTGAATAGGTTTTGAATACATTCATACATTGGATTCCATTTTTATATGATGAATTTAAAATTTTGTTATAAACACGTTAATGTATGGATGCAATATTTAGTAAAGGCCTCCTTGGATTTTTAAATCTTACTTCTATATTATAGCGTATGGGAGTGGACTGAGATCCACATACTTAGACCAAACACGTGACACCAGTAGTTAATTTCATCTTTATTTTTTTCATATTCAGTGTAACACCCCAGGTAAAAAAAGAATCTGACATTTTTATATCCATATTTTTGAATAAAATATTAATATTACTTTAAAGGGAACGCTATTCTTGATGGCGTACCCAATACGCGAAAACGAGTTCCTTTGAAATCTTACGTTGCACTCTAATAATAAAATAATATTATTTTAAATGGTAGTTAACGCCTAGCCATTGTAATGGTGGGAAAGAACGGAACTAACTAAAAAATTATTATGTATTTTTGTCAAATATTTTTACTTTTTAAAATAAATATTAGAGGATTAAAAATGCGAATGAATCCAATTTTAAGCGTAAACATTCTAATATTCTTCAAAAGCTCGATTAACCACCTTTTGATGGCGAACCCCTATTAAATCAACTATTTGTCAATATTATGTGTTATATTTTACAAAATAAAATTCTTATTTAGAATCGCGACATCGAAATTTACATTGTGTAAATTTTTGGTATTTTTCCGATAAAGTTCATTTTTTTAATGAATAGTGAAAAATTTTGTATTTTATTTCAAAACCTCTTTTTAATATAATTTATTAATATGATTAGCTTATCTTTTGAATTGGTTTTAAAGTTTAATTGGAATATATTTTTACCAATTAATCCAATAGTGGTCGTTGGAATTAATTTCACTTTGAAATTGGACTTAAACTAATGTCAATCTTTTAATAGATATTGTTTCTTAAAAACACACTATTTGCTTTGACATTGGAAATTAATTATTAAATTAATTAATGAAACTTATATGTTTTGAATTTTGTAAAATAGACACCATTTTTTATTTCGGAATATCAAATATAGCTTAAGGTGAATTTTTGGTATTTTTCTGAAAAACTTCAATTTTTGATGAATAGTGAAACCACTAAGTGGTACTTATAAAAACTGATTTTCCATTTAAATGAAATTTTACCACTTTTGTGTTTTGAATTTAAAAAATCTGACATATATGGTTGTCATTAAGAAGTAAAATGTGGTTCAATGGGATTAAAATAATTTTTTGGTGAATAGTAACTTTTATGTTTTTAATCGCGATTAGAGGTAATTAGTGTAGTTTAAGGTAAAAATAATGTTTTAACAATATGAAATGAACTTGACACATGTCCTACCCTTATTGGATGTGTCATGGATGACAAAAAAAATCCATGGGTCAACTTGGGGACCCCATAGAGCCACATTGGTAGGAAAATGACATTAATATCTTTTTATTTAAAGTTAAAATAAAAATGTCACAAACATGAGTTGTTTTATAAACACATTTTTTAAATGGGGTTATACAAGTCAGATATTTGAATATAAATATTAATTATAAAGATAAAAATATTTCCTACATCATGATATTTTTTTATAATTTTTAGACATTAAATAAATTAAATTAGGTATGACTCCATGATGATGTAGTGATTACCTCATTATTTAACGATTTAAGTAAAATGAAAAGATAATGTAAAATTTAAGACCTACACTTGTCAAAAACATATTTGATGGGTATATTTCTAACCCTTATCACCTTATCCTAGAATTATATTAATTTGGGACCTTTTAAACCCGAAACTCATTTTAAAATAAAGTAACATTTCTTTACTGTCCAAGAGTGCCCCTCCTCTCCTTTTATAAAAGGCCCCCCACCTCTACCACCTTACACACACCTATCAAGCCTTTGTATCGGGAAACCCCTGCCCATTTCATCTCTCCACATCCCTATATTCATCATTGAAGCCTCACTTTGGGCAGAATCCTTTCCAAGGAATCCTTTGATCTCAAATCAAAGAGAGTTACCTGATTTAAAGGTAGTGTCCTCTCTTGTGTTCATAAGTTTTATTTTTCTTCTCCAACCCTCTAAACTCATTTTATCCCTTTATTTTCTAACAACACCAGTATCTTCAATATACTAGTATGATGTTATGTGAAATATCTGAGCTACACTTACACACTCCTTCGTCTAATCGTTAAAGAACATATTGTTTCTGTTGATGGTGAATTTCTGTCTCACGAAACGATGATTGTTCAATCTTCTCTTAACACCTTTCATGGTAGCCATTATTATGCCACTATATTTTATATATTATATATATGGTATTTATGTTTTCTATATTCTTCTGAATTTTATATTTAAAACATGCCTTTATGCTTTTCATGTTGTGCAAATGCGATAATTTCATACGAGGAAGTGAAGACTACCGCCCCTCAAGTGATGTGACTCATTCATGCAATACATGGAATGTATAAAGAATGAAATTAATGATCATATATGTCCTATATAGAATATATATTATACTGGAATTATAATATATATATCTCTCAATTATTTTTAATTACATTAATATGACAAAGTAATGAAAGTAGTGTTAATGCGTACGTACGGCCTACCGTCTCCATGAACGGTGCATTTCATTTATTTTTATCTCAAAATGTTATGGAGTAGTATAAAATGAATATTTAATGGATATATATGATATTAAAATCATTAATACTATTCTGTAGATTATTTACTTATAACTACATGGACAATCATTTTCAAAAAAGTTCATTTTTTACTCATGTACCAAACATCGACAAAAACGTCTGATATGAACTCACATTATTAACCAATTATTATAAGATTATAACATGTGATATGAACTGAATATTAATCTTTAAAATAGGTCCTTAAGAAATTATAAATTGACCAATGTCTATTATTCAGGAATATAATGAAACGAACAAGACAAGTCAGACATGAGGTAAGGAAACCTACCCACTCTTTCTTTTAAAGTACACTCTTTTATGTCATTCCTTTTAAGCTCATAATTCATATGATTGGGATGTTATTTTATATTACTAATTCTGTACTTTTTATGTTCATATCATGAGATACCCTATTTTTTCTCACCAATCCATTTTAGATGTTTTGAGTGGCGCTATTAGGCTGCCGAATTTTCGTAATAGATCTGACCTCTCTCTTTCTTTTTAAGTACTCTCTTTTATGTCATTTCTTTTAAGCTAATATTTCTAATGTTTGGGGATGTTCTTTTATATTCACATACTGTAATTTTTTTGTTCATATTATGAGAGACCCTATTTGATCTCATAAATCCATTTTTTAATGTTTTAATTGGTGCCATTAGGCTACCGAGTTTTCATAAGGGATTTTTCATCTCACTTTTATTCCCATGACATTTATGCTACATTTTCCACTATTTAATTTGATTGGTGTATGTACTGCCCATTATTATACTCTTTGTGAAATATAATTTCATTTATGGTTATTTACATTTTCATTTTATGACCCTTCTTTCATGGGTTGTACGTTTCGAAAGTTACCCAACTCGGTAAGGGGACCTTTCACCCTCCTCTTTTTAAAAGGCTTCTTTTGTTATGTCTTTTAATTCACATACTATTATATCGGGATATGTTCTTCTATATCCTTATTTATTTAAATTTTATGTCCATGAGATGAGATACCATTTTCTCTCTCATCAACTTATTTTTCGGAATTTTAAAGTGACGCCGTAAGGCTGTCAGATTTCTGTAAGGGAACTTCTTAACCCCCTTTAAATTCTTTGGGTTAAACCTCTATTTCTTGATTTTATTATTCCAATATTATTTGTGGAATATATATGTTGTAATTTACTCAAACATATTTGTGGATATATTATTTCTACACATAATCATCTCATTGATAAATTCTTACGAACTTGAATGGGAAATCATAACTCAATCTCATTTCATTGAGTAAAATATCTATGTCATTGGTTTTGTCTTTCCAGGTTTATATGTGAATGACCTATGATTGTTACACACTTTATATCCACTAATATTGGGTGTATTTATATTTCTCACACTTAATTATGTGATAGATTTATCCTTAAATTAATGATACCATCTTTATAATGAATTTCATCTCAATTTACATTTCTATTGAGACTTAATTGTTGTTATGAACCAATTCACTCTTATATGGTGTGTATACTGTCCTTTGACATATTATATCATGAATCCCATTATTCTCATGATATTATAAAGCTCGGATTACATGTTATTCCGCAATTATTTCTATTCAAGAGTCTCTCATTTTGTTAAAAACTCTTTAACAAAAATATCGTTTTAAATGTTTTAAAGATTCATTAGTCTAAATATTTATCTTTAATGTCCAGGTTTTCAGTATTTATTTATATGGACATTAATGTTTTAATATTATATTTACATTAAAAGCTTCAATGTGGTATGGGACACTTTGATTCAAAAATCTCTTTTGAATGGTTTTTGAAAATGGATTGCTTAATTCAATTTCTGGGAATTAATTATTATGATTGAAAATAAAATGTTGTTATTGAATTGTTTATATTTTAAATATTATATGTGTAATGATGGTACTTGGAAATTTTATGGGTGGTTACGTTATAAACCATATGACGGGTAGTGCCGTGAATACCAAGACGAGTGGTTATGTTATAACCTCTAATGCATTGGGTATAGAAGTCGACTGTATGGCTATTCCATTAAGTATGTGTGGAAGTCGACCGTATGGTTATTCCATTTAAGTATGTTTATGTCCCAAGTTACCTTTTTATGTTATGTGTTTTTTATATGGGTTTTATGGTAATCTTTTGGTTACAAAAGCTTATGTAATGATCTTTTATTCATTGAAGAGTTTTTAGTACTTCATAAAGGTGGAAATTATTACTTTGATAAAGTATACATGGTTTACTTATTATTGTGAAAAACTAACCGTTTTCATTCTTTGTGTATCCCTTACTGAGCTTTTTATTCTCACCCCATGTTTTTTGAAATGTTTTTCATAGGACTTAATGTGGAATAGGGTCAAGGATGGGATCAAGCGAAAGTCATGCTATCTAAAACATGGAACTAAACATGTTTCTTTTTAAGAGTTTTTATTTTATGGAAACTTAGTAGAATTGTCTACTTTGTAATATTTTGAGATGTAATAGTTATGTATTAATTATATAAAACCCTAAACCATGAAAAGATCATCAATGTGAATTATTCATTTAATTCAATATTAAGTAAGGTTTAAGTTCAGGGCCTTATATTTAGGTACTAATATAATTTGAATAAAATATTAATTTGTTCCAAATTATAGATTATTTACCTTCTCCATTGGATATATATAGAGGTTTCATTCTTATATTTTCCATTATTGTGATCTCTTGCAAACACATTCGGTGGGGTTTGATAATTATTTCGAGACACTTAATTCAATGTTATACATATTCATAGTAAGTTATTCATTTAATTTATTATCATGGATTAAAAATATCATTCATGGAGATCCATTTATTTTGTTTTTAATTGATTCTAATGTGCCTAAAAAGATTTATTTTATTTGAACAAAATTGGGAAAAAAATAATTTTTGAAATTAATCAAATTTAATATTATCATGTGGTAAATATTCTATTATCACGATATTTTTTTATATGATAGTTTTCTTTGTATAGCCTTGATCCTTGATTAGGCAGGTATGGATTATATTTTTCTGTTACTTAATTAAAATTTAGTTTTCTTATTAAAATTTTAATCTACTTTTAAATGGTAAATTTCAATTTTATAAAGCGTATATTAATGGTTTTTAGGGTACACTATTTCCAAATGGGGTTTCTATATTTCATCTTTTTGGAAATGGTTTGAATGGTTCAATTTTATATTTAATTGGTGTTTAAAAGGAATTTTTTCTTTTTGGTCTAATGAACTGGTTCCATTATTTGTTTTTATGGAATTGATTCAAATGGTGAAAAAAAATTCTAAAATATTTAAATAATAAAATGGGAATTTCATTAAATGATATGGAATGTATTTCCCTAATTCATTTTTAAAAAAAATTATTTGAAATGAGAATAATAAATAATTAAATGGATTGTTTCACATTTTTGGGAATTTATTGATGTCCAATAAGAATATTTAATCATATTTGCAATGATGTTTTTCTTCTACCCACGTAGAATACCATTGAGTGTTTTAATAATGTGAATCATTTCTCATGGGTAATGGACTTTGAATTGTGGATTTGAAAATATTTATCATTTTAGATTATAGCCTTAGTTTTTTTTACCATATTCATATTAAACATTAGTTTGAAATTAACCAACTATGCGTTGAATTATTTGTGGTGTTACCGTATGGTGGTTGCGTGGATTTATAGAGTGATTAATGGATGATTCATGGAAAGGGAAAATGTGTGATCCCATGAGTTGGATGTGGAACCTCGGGTACTAGGGATAATTATATGTTGTATTTGATAGAAATACATGATATAGATATGTTGATGTGTGGTTTTTTCCTTAGGTTGTTAATTTGTGGGCCTAAGTGTAACACCCTAAGATATTTTTAATTTTTTTCGAATTAATTAAACCTTTTAGACATTTTTCATGTTACGCAACACTAAATATATTTTATTTTATATTAAAAAACTATGTTTGGATTGAGTTATAAAAAAATCATGAAAAACATGAAACAAAAACATTATCTAAATCTAATATGATCATGTGAGTTATATTGTGTTACAAAAAACAATGTCCTTCCTCGATGGATTGAAAAACACAAAATAATATGTTATAAAGAAATTAGTGTATCACTAAAAATTAATTAGACAATAAAATTAGATATAACCTACATTTTAAATAGGTTTTTATGAATATTATTAACTCATTTATGAAAATATTTTTTTATGGAATATTAAATGAATTCATACATTACCATATAATTATAAATGAATATGAATCTTGATTTAATGTTGAAGTAAATATTATTTTTTATTGGTAAAAATATGTTCTACAGTTATAAATTATATTAAATAAAAGTAGTGAGTGGTATTAATTTTATATATATGTTATATATTTAATTAAATATTTTTTACATTTATTCATTATATTTTATAGGCATAATATAAGATCAAATCAAATTTTATGCTTCAAATAAATATTCTTCTTACAATTGTTTTAACTACATTTAAAAGAAACCAGAGTTGAAATAAATTTTTTTAAATTTTATTGAAATTATATTTAAAAATAAAATTCAAATTTTATATAGAATAATTAAATATAAGATAAGATAATTTTATGGTATTTTTCCAAACGGATGCATTTTTTTAATGAATGGATAACAATACTGAATTTTAATTCAAATCTGCTTTTCATCTAATTTATTTTTAGTTTTAAAAAAAAATTAAAATTGTTTTTAAATTTCAATTTGAAATAACATTATCATATAATATAATTCAGTTCATTGTGATCAATTTATCATAAAAATTGGGTTGAAAACAAAACTAAAATTTTGAATGATTTTACATTAAAAACCTTCATTGTTAGCCAAAATGCAAGATTAATTTTAAATTATTTTCTACCACTAATCGAATTAGAATTTGTAAAAATGGATTAAATATTTTCAATAATTATAGTTTATATTGTTTAAAAATTTTAACATAGTTTTTATCAATAATATTATTGAACATACATAAAATTAATTATATCGATTTTGGTTAAATTGTGCTTAATAAAAGACTAAATATTAAATATTAGACCCAGACAGATTAATAAACTTTTCCAAAACCTTTTCATGTACATTATTCTTCCATTAACATTCAATTATTGAGTTTTTATGGTTTGGTATGACATTTCATACGAAAAAACGTGGGTACTCCTAACTTGTATTCAAATATACCAAGAGTGTCATTTCCCTTCCTTATAATAGACCACCACATATCCCTATTCATCACACCTCTCACATAACTTAGGTAAAACAATATCTTCCTAATAAATATCCAAAAATCCCTCTTATAATCTTTGAACCCTATCTTTGGTCATAAATACTCCCTAGGAATTATTTTGTGAAAAACCATAAGGAGTTACCAGATTACGTTGTAAAGTATTACCTCAAACTCCTTTTTTTCTTTAAACACCCCATAATATCTATTTTATATATATAATATATATAAAAAAGTATCATCAATATACTAGGGAGTTTTTAATATAATGTTTTCACCTACAGTTACACACACCAACATCTCATGTGTAACGAACATAATGTTTACATGTATGGTAAACTACTACCTCACTAAATAATGATTGTTCATTTTCCATTATCACCTTTCATGGATGAAATTATGATGAGAATATGTTTATATATTTAATATATTACATTTATTATGCTTTTAATATTCTCTATTCCTTTAGAATAGATATATTTTTACATTTATTTGTTTTTAAATATGATAATATCGTTTTTAGGATGTGTAGATTGTCTCCTCTTCAAAGAGATATGATTCATTCACAAACTATATTTAATGTATCAAGGATTGTTTGAGTGAAAATATATGATATATAAAAATTTATAATTATACATTAATAATAATATATTCATATATACATATATTTTATTTTCTTTCTTTCATTCAATATGACAATTAAAATGGAAAAAATGTTCATGCATACTTATGAATTCCCATCTCTATGAATAGTTTTTTTGATTTAATACTTATATATTATATAGATTACTATAATACACATATACTAAATATAAAATATATTTATATCATTTTTTACATTCTGTAATAATCATATATGTATATGTACCAATTTTATAACCAATTTAGACACATGTGAAGAACAAAGAATATATTATCCAGAGTGAAATCTTAACATAGGATTATTAACAAGATAGAAATATTAGTTCATTATCATACCATATATGGTGATATGTATAATAATACTTTTCTCTAAAATATTTATAACAATTTTATTCTTATTAAACAAGTGGTCTGAACAAGTATGAAGGGAGTCAATACATATGATTTAAGGATTTCATCTGAAATTTTATTTCTGCAAGATACATGCTTTATATACAAGTCATTTATTATAGGTGGTGTACATACTGACCATGTATATATTCAATTATTATTATAATTAAATTTATTGTTATATATATACATTTCATGGGGTTTATATCTCAAAAAGTTAAAAAAAATTAAAATAATTTTATTTCAGTTTTCCTCCATTGAGTCTCGTGTTTTGTTATATGCCTAAATTAATTTGGAGATGTATATAATTCCATTTTACATTATATTTAATGGATATACAAAATTTCATGATATTATAATCTTTATGTAATTTAATTTTCTAATAAATAGAGTATAATCCCACATTACCATGTGATAAGGGTTTATTGAAACAAAATAAACACTCGTTATTATTATTTCTGTTTATACATTCATTGATTAAATAATATGATCCATGTCTCAAGAACATTCATGAAAATTATATCATCTATTTAGTTATAATTAATTCATTTATTGGTATAAATTCTCTACTCTTTGGTACATAAGATATTTTAGAATTCATTTTTTGGAAATCTTGAGGTTACCATCTCTTCGGTTAGAAATATGTGATCATTCAGAAACCTTTTTTCTAAAAACAGTTTCTATGAATATTATGCTAATCTACTATGTTAATTTAAATACTTGTTTAATCTTTTTTATTTTACCAATTTATTCAATATAATATTCTTTACACTTTCCGAATGAGGAATTTATCTAGCCTTTTACATCAGAAATGGAGTAGGATTTTTACCTCGTAAGATATGTACGAATTTACCCCCCATAAATTATTTAATTCCTTATTTTTTATATTTAGGTATTTATTTTTATGAATCATTTTATAAAAATATTTTTATAAAATTTACTTTAAAATTATTTCAATTATTCTTAATAATATTTCAATTTATTTTTTAAAAAATGATTTTCACATTGTTTTATCTAATATTTTTTTTCCAAAAATAAATGATACATTCCTTAAGATAATATTTTTAATAATATTTCATAGTTAATTTTCATATATCATGACATCTATTGATTTTACTCATGCCCTTCTTGTAAAGGTTATAATTTTTTCTTTCATATTAAATCTATTAATGGGTTTTGTTTAATTACATGATCTTTATGAAACTCATTTCCCTTTCGCAGGTTATGTGTTTAGGAAAACTGTTTCTCTTTCACAGGTTATGATTTTGATGAAATTGTTATGAAATTTATACTTTTTATATATATTATTATATATTACATGTTTATAATTCCCATTTCATTTCATGTGTAATTATTTTATGGTTTATGATATTTTATCACATATTGGTATGATTTAATTATGATATGGGTGTGACCTATATATCCCTCTAATTCATAGGTTAATGATATTCTATAGTGATCAAAAAGGGTGCACGGGTCGTATCCTATGCATGAAAATAAGAAGGTACATGGGTTGTATCCTATGACTAAATGTAAGAGGGTACATAGGTAGTAGTACTAGAATACAATGATATAAATATATTAGTATGTATCCATAAAATAATATTTTTAATTATTGTATGCATACCACCAAATCGATTTCTTATTTATATGTTATATTTTTGTGAATTATTATATTAATTCACTTTTGATCTATGTCTTATGAAAATCAAATATTTATTATGTTCTCTAATATATAGCGTAATTTTTTAAAATATTATTCCCATTTTCCATACGCTTTTGGCCATGTTACTCTGATGATATTCATTTATTTACGCATATTGACCATCATATATATGCCCATTCTTATTATCCTTTTCCCCATGTTATGATGAAATGATTTCGATGAAATTACTAAAGGTGGACATTTTATGGAAGATGTTGGAGATAATTTACTCGGAGAGATGTTGTTGTTCCAAATTTCCAAATAAACCAAACATTTATGGGAGTCATGCATGTATTTTAGTAATGTACCAAATATTGATAAAAAAATGTAATATCCATATATGTTAAGACTGGGTATCTATATTTGGTATCAAATTAAAGGTTTAGTAAACCATTAGAAATTAGGATGTGTAATCATTTGTGATATCCATAGGTAAATTTATAAGGATTTGTTAATGGATTCCTATAAGGATATGAATATGGATGACTCAACATTTAGGAATATGTCATGGGATTTTCATAATGTTTTTAGTTTGTGGTTTCATGGATATAAATCCCTGTATTCATACTATAGTTGAATTTGGATAAGTTACAGATATACTTTGGGTATAAACATTAAAAATATGTCTCGAGCTTGAATCATGGTAATCTAGCACATGACAATGGGACTTGTTGCACACCTGGGTTGAAACTCCTAGAGGATATGATGAGGAAATTAACAAACTCTTAATGAACCATAATGATGTATTTATAATGAAGACGGATATGAATAACATAGGAAATATATATTGTTTCAATGATTAAATAGTAGGTGTCATGATTTAGATAACGTACAAGTATTTTTTCTTGATTATGTGGATTTATTATATGATATCCATTTCTCACCACATCGTATCTTATATTATTCGATAGAGAATAATAGAAGTAATATGATTGAAATTTAATGTTTCATATATGGAAATAATGGGAATTATGAAAATCAATTTCCCAAGTGAAAATATCATTAAAAAATCAGGATGGTGGTATGTGTATTGGTTATACTTCCGAATATAATGAGATCACAAATGACATGTGAAAGGTATGTGATATTATTACAGTATTGTTTAATTTTATCATAATAAGCATGATTATATTGGTGTTTAGAAATATTAATAGATTATTAATATCTCATATTCTAGGAAAGATGTATTATTGAATAACATTATGAAGAATGATTAATTATTTAAGAATAAATATAGATTAATGATATATACATATATTGTAACTCAAATATTCTATTATATGATTCATTAAATGAATATGAATTTACATATAAATTTTTATTATATATTGAAATGAACATATTGTATGGTGATGTAGATGTAGAAAAGTGAATTAATGTAAAGGTGTGATTTTTATTAATTGAAGGAAACCATTAATTAATTCTTTAAATTGAGATACGAATTTAGGATAATGATATGTTTGATATGAATTAGTTAATTGGAAGGTAAAGAGTACCCTGGAACTAATCTTTGAGAAAATGGTCTATGTCATCATGGATGATGTTTGTAACATCTTGTATATAAAGAATATATTGAGTAATCATTGTAATTAGGAAGGTTGAATGTTTTGAAAAAAAAGTTTTTTTAAATTAATGATATTACCCTAACTGAAGGGAATATATGATGAGGTAATTCATATTTTTTTCATTTTAAAATTATGTGGTACATTTTGATATATGGGGATAAAGGTTATTATTAATTTCATTACATTTTTTATAATGAATTGAATTTTTTACCATTCAGAATGGATATGAGGTTAGCAGTTTATGGAAAGATTAATTTAAACATTGGTTGATTTTTTTGAAAATGACATATTATCTTAAAATGTGAGGATTTACTTATATTTGACATCATTTTACAAAACCATAATGTTGTTGATAGACAATGACATATGGTATTGCGCAACATGGAATTTATGATCTGTTACTGTCATATGAAATTAAAATTCATCTGTCTTTTTGAAGAAATTGTTGAAGTACATTGATGAACAACAAAGGGTGGAGTTTTCCTGAAATCATTGATATAATTACTTTCGTTATAATTCTTAAAAATTAGGGGAAAATATCATGAAACCAAAAATTACATTCTAGTACATCTATTTTTGATGAATCATATGGTCCCTTAGTTCATTATTTATTAATGGATTTTTGGTTATTTATTTTCTTTGGGCCTATTTCTCTTTCAATACTTGATAGTTATATTTTTTCCGTTGTCCATGATTTCACTACCAACCTATATTCTCATATTTAGAATACAAGATATTCGATAATTTTAGTAACTATTATGTTTATAAAATTCCATTTTTAGGGAGGTTTTTGTATCCATTTTATTCGATGGGGGTTTCAATGAATGAATCATTAAATTATTAAAATGTTGATAACCCAGAAAATTGTTTTGGATGAAAATGAATGGGGGGAGGTAAATTTAAAATTCTAGGATTTTTGGATTTTTATTTTTAGAATTAATTTAACCTTATTGATGTTTTTTATTTTTTAAAATATTTATGATTTCTTATTTTATATTTAAGCACAATGTTGGGCATATTCGATAAAAAATACAATGTTAATCATGCACAAAACCTAGTATAAACATTATGTTTCTCTACATGGATGTTATAGTTTATCTTACATTTCAAGCAATAATGATCTTCCTTGATGGATTGTGTAACATGGATTACGAAGTTTTTTTAAATGATAGTATATTAATAAAATGTTATTACATAATATAATAAAATAAAACCTACAAGTTATATTAATTGGTAAGAAAATTATTTACTAATTTATTAAAATATACTGTATACAAAATTTAATAGGAATTCATTGTTTATCAATTTATTATAAATTAATATGAAAACCCATTGGATGTAAAAGGAAATATAATTATTTTTTTGCAATAAAGATCCAATAATAATAAATTAAATTAAATTAAATTAGTTAGTGATGCTAATGTAATTTATATGTTATGTATTCAATAAAATATTTTTTATTTTTGTTAATAAGATTCTATAGGCATAAGATATGAATCCAATTATATGCCTAAAATATTTATTTTTATAAATTTAGTTTTACATTAATTTAATGGATATCAGATTTTAGATAACAATTCATGAACAATTATAGACATAATATTAATAATTATCTTTATATTTTAAATAAAAATATAACAATTAGGTTACGATGATTTTTTGGTATTTTTCTGGATGGTTTCATTTTCTAATGAATAGATAAAAATAAAAAACAATAGTTCAAAATTAAATTCCCATAAAATTTATTAGAAATGATAGATTATATTTATAATTGGTTTAAAATATTAATTATATAAAATTTTTATCATTTAATATAATTTCAGTAATTTAGAAAAATTTCAAATTGAAATTTGGTATAAAAAATAGTAATCATTTGAATGTTTTACTTTAAAAACTCTCATTATCAACCCAACAACGTGGTAAATTTTAAATTAATTTTATTCAATTATGTTATTACAATTGGTCGAAATGGATTCCATATCTTTAATATAAATAATTTAAAATTTATACTATGGTCAACAATGTTTGTGGATAAAAAATATTATTGAATGTAATTAAAATTTATTACATCGATTAATATAAAAATATAGAAAACTATTTAGTAAACAATAAATTTAAGGCCCAAAAGAATCAGAAACTTGTCCAAAACCAATTATATGGCCATGATTATTCCATGAACATTCCATTATTTATTTATTTTTGTTTTTTTTTGTATTTTTCGTGTAATAACATGGGTACACCTAACATGACTTCAAAAATACAATGTGAGTGATTCCCTTCCATATAAAAGGTCACCACCACTCCCTCGTCTTCAAACATTACAACAACATAGGTTTTTCCATGATATATACAATAATATTTCCAAAATCCATCCTCTCATACTATAGTCCTCAATTTTTTGAATAAATCAACATAATCAATTATTTTTTCATAACTAAATTCATTTACCCAATTTAGAGGTGATGTATTCTCTTAAAATATTTTATTTTATTTTGATTCTAAAACTTCTACACACTCACTATGAAATTATGAAAATTAAATATTCTAATTATACTATGAATGTTCTAATTATAATGGTTGTACCTAAACTTACACACACCTTCATCTAATGGGAAACTAACATATTGTTTACATGTTTGTCGAACTATTGTCTCACTAAACGATGATTGCTCATAATCTAATATCATCTATCATGGTGAGAATTATGATGAGGATTCAATATATATATGTCATATATTATATATATTATTTTTTATGATTATTTATTCCTTTTAACAGTCGTATCATTTTACCTTCCATTTTGTGTAAATATTATAATTTCATTTGAGGAAGTGTCAACTACAACCCCTCAAAGAGATATGATTTTTTCACACACAACATGGAATGTATTAAAGATGGTTTCAGTATACATATATGATATATATAACATTAAAAAAATATTTTAATTATATTATACACATATATTCTTATATTACAATTGCATTCATTCATTCAGTGCGATAATAAAACTGGATACAACATTCATGCATATGTACGACTTACCATCACCCAGATCAGTGTATTATACTTAATACCACTATATTAAAAAGGTTATTATAGTTAACATATAAATAATATAAAATATATTAATATAAAATTTCAAAATATAAAATTATTATATAATTATAAGGACCATAGATATTACACATTAAGACACATGTGAAGAACAATGCAGATATTACCAAGAGTGAAACCTTAACATGGGATTGTTAAAAAAGGGTAATATAAGGTCATTATAAAACCATGTATGATATTGGATATAATAATATGGTTCATTAAACTATTTATTATAAATTTATATTTTTTATAAATATGGTTTGAATGAGTACAATGAAATTCAAGCCAATAGATAATTGGATTTCTTCTCAATATTTATTTGTGTGAGATACAAGATTTATTCACCACACATTCCTTTTTGTTCTTTTTTCTGCTAAACATGGATATATTCAATGATACATATAATTAAATTTATCTGTATTTGAATATACATTTTATAATATTTATTTCATTTGTATTACATATCAAAAGTTAACATATAATTAAAATAACTTTTTCTGAATAAACCTTCTTTGATACTCACTTTTTTTCATGCGCCTAAATTCATTTTGAGGGGTATATACATATATTGTAGTTGATATATAATGAATTTAATTATTTCAATAATATTATAATATTCTAGTAATTTTATGTTTTTATATAGAGAGTATGATACCATGTTACTATGTCATAACGGTTAATAAAAACAATCTCATTACTTTTCAAATTGTTTATGTATATGCTTTTTATGATGAAATATTATGATTCATATCTCTAGAACAGTAAATAATTTTATTCTCCTCTAGTTATTCATAATTTAATCATGTATTAGTACCATATTTCTTCTATTTGGTTCCAAATATAGTTAAAAATGTGTTTCTTATAAATCCCGACATTAGCATCTCTTCTATTAAAAATAAGTCTTCTTTAAAAACAATGTTTTCTAAAAATGGTATCCAAAAATATTATGCTAATATCAAATTATTATTGAAATATGTTTAATCATTTTTTTATTTTACCAATTTCTTAAATAGAATATTCTGGTCTCTTTCTGAATGAGGCATTTATTAAGCATTTTTACCGTGTAGAAGGAATGTTCTTTTACCCTCAAACAACATTTACAGATTTACTTGTTGTTGATTCATTAAAGATTTATTTTTTAATATTTAAATTTTAATTTTTAGGTAAATGATTTTAAAATTATTTTCAATAAATTTGTTTCCAAAATTATTTCAATTCATCATTATATGATTTCATGGTATTTTCAATTTAAATGGAATTAAAATGGTTTTAGGTATTCAAAACGTCTTTTTCAGAAAAGAAAGAATACATTACTCAGGAATCATTTTTGAAATATATATTAATATTATTTTCCATGTATGAAGACATATGTTTCTGTAAATCAAAACCTCATAGGAAATAGTCTAAAGGATACATTCATATTCTTTATAATAATGGGTTAGTTTTAATACCATGGAATTTAACAAACTAGTTTCTCATTCACATTATATATGATTATGAAATCCATTTCTATTTAAAAACTTGTTCTTTTGAAAAAAATATTCTGAAACCAATCATTATCTACTGATTATGATATGACTATAGGTTTATAATTACAAATTTATTTCATTGGTTATGATATTGTTATTTATGATCATGTGGAACATGTAAGTATGATTTCATTATGATATGGTTGGGACTTATATCTCCCTCCAATGCATTGTTTAATTAAAATATTTATATGAGATCATATTTTAAATGGGTTTTATCCCAAGCCTGAAAATAATATGGTATATGGTTTGTATCCCAAACCTAAATGTAATAGGGGACACATGTTGTAGTCCATGCCTAAAAAAAAGGTACATGGTTATTGTCCCATTAATAATAATAATAAGGTGTATGGTTCGTTATCCCAAGCATGAATCAGGTACACCGGTCATAGCCGGAGCTTATCATTTTATAAACGTATTGGTAGGTATCATAGAAATATGATTTTATATTCATATGTTAATTCCAAAAAAACAATGCCTTATATAAATGTTATGTTTTCATGACCCATATGATCTTAATTATCTTATTATTGATGTCTTATAAACTACCAAAATTTTTTATGATATTTAATATTCATGGTATGATCTTCAAATTTTTTGACCAACTTCCATACCCTTTTGATCATGTTATGGAAATACATTTTCTTTTATTATCAATACTGAGCATCTGATCTCACCCGTTTCTTATGTTTCATTTCCATTGGTAATAAATAAATTCTTTATGTAGAGTTTCTAAAGTAGGGTATAATTATTGGATATTTTGTTGATTGTTCACCATTATAGATGCTTTTGTTTCCCTATTTCCAAATACACTAAACTATTATAGTCCCTAGGCATGTAATTTAGTAATGTAGTGAATATTTATAAAAAATGATATAATATCCATGTTTGTTAAGCATGGGTCTCTATAAAAATTGTGACATCCAGGCTTCTCGGTGATTTTAAAATTGGATTCATTTATTATTCATTGGATCTGTATTGGTTTGTGGGAATGTTGGATTTGTAGGATTTGAGGGGAATGAGAGTGTATTAATATTATTCTCATGAGAATAATGTGAGTAGATTTTATGGTTTTATTTTCATGGTAGGTAACTATATTAATTTAAATTTCCTTTGGTTTCTATTATCAATCAGTATGGGTCTGATCATTTTTTTTATTTCTGGGATTTCATGGAATTGATATAATACAAAACTATGTTGTGTGATGTACCAAAAGCTACAAAATTGAAGTTATAATTCAAAGGTGAGTTATAAATTTATGTAAATATATTCAGCTAAAATTCATTTTGAATTAAACGATTCCTGTGTAAAGATTTCATTTTGAGTTAGTTAGGTGTTAACTTTTGATATCATCAGGTGATATGTGGCATACATTGTCCCACATGATTTTTTTTGGAATCTTTAAAATTAATTGTATATTTCATTGTATGAACTCTGATTCAATATGTTTTTATTAAGGTGAGACATGATTTTGGAAATGATTTATTTTAGAAACCATTATTTTTGAGCGTTTTCATTTTTGAAACATGTTTGTGTCATTATTCAGGTGGTGAATCATATGATGAAGCCTACTGATCTATCTAATTATGGCTTCAAAATTAAAGGATAACAAGAAAGTTATTTTCATGAATAATGGTTTGGATTGGAACCATATTGATGTGGACATTTGTGATAATCTCGTCTTATTTTTTGTTATGTCCTTGAAGAGAATCTACATCAATTTTTAGAACGATGTGTGTGAAAGGAATTAAGAAAAAGTAGCTTTACTAATTCAATTTTAGTGGTTGCATGGTGGTCTCCATGAAATGGATTTAGGCTATGATTTAGATATAGTTTAATAGAGGCTCTGTTGTGTATGATTTTACCCTAATGGTACATCTCAATGATAATAATTCCATATAGTGGGATTGTTTATCCCCCCTCTTATTTTCTAGGTGTGATAACGACTGGTTTTTGGCCAAACATTGTGTAACATTATCATTTATGGATATTGTATATGATAAGGGGGACTCAATATTACATTTCATAGTAACAATTAAATCTAATTACAATGTGGGGTATTTATATAAGAATTCTTTTTGAGACTCATATTTTATGAACTAAATATTGGATACATGTTTTCAGGGGTTGAATGTATGATTTTTTGTAGAATAAATTTTTTCTTCACACTAGGAAATTATTATATGTAGTATTTTAATGTGTATTACCATAATGTAATTCATAAAACCAATCATATCATCCCTATTTATACCCCCACCCCCAACATGAACTAGGAAATTTTGGAATTCCCTTAATTCCAATTTGGGCTCCTTCCTTCTCATTTTTTAGAGACAAAAATTGTGTTCACATTGTTCAGTTCCTCATAGTATGTCTAGGTATCTCTTCTCCCTATATTTTTTTAACCATTTTTCTAATTTCAAGATCCCTAACATTCTAATTTTATGGATTAATGCTTGTAATTTTTGTGATGGTCTCTAATTGGTTGATGATTCATGGTGATTGAACTATTTTATTCTTGAGGAATTACGTTATTACAATTTTGTGTGAATTATATAAAATGTTATATGATTATTTTCATACCCATTTTTTCATCCTTATGAGAAATATATTTTTCAATTAAATGGGGTGGGTGAGGTATGTATTGATATATTAAGCTCCCTTTAGTGGGAGTGTTACTTTAATTACACGTAACTATTGGAAGTGGACTTCATATTGGGGATGATCATATAGTTTCCTAAATAAGTAAATAGGATTTGTAACACCCGAGACTTTTATGAGAAAAATTTTGTTTTTATTTTATATAAATCATCAATGGAATCTTTCACTACACACAACACTAGCTTGGCTTGCTTTACACGCAATCACGGCCTTCCTCGATAGCTTGCGTCGTACGCAATACTGAGTTTCACCAAACAACGATATGCTATTAAAATATTATTAAAACTAGCTGTTATGAATATTATTAACTGAATTTTTAATTTTATAACATTTTAATTCAACTTATACATTTTCTAGAATGAGGTATAAAAGCAAAATCAGTTTTTTTGGATAAAAGAAGTATTTTTTAAAAAATACAGTTTTGCCGCCTTTTGATGGAGCACCCACATTAAAGATAGTTTTTGACATGTTTATAAGTTCAATTTGACAAAATAAAATTCTTCTTTTGAATAAGGGTATAAAAATTTACTTCGGATAAATTTTTGATATTTTTCTAATAACATTCATATTTTGATGAATGGAAAAAATACCCTAATTTTTAATTAATAACATCTTTTTTCATTGAGATAATTTATATGGATAAATTATAATATTGAATGGTTCTAAAGTATAAATAGAATATATTTTTACCATTTAATATAATTTATGTCATTATCATTAATTTCACATTGAATTCATAGGTAAAAACATTTCAATCTTTGGCAATGTTTTAACTTCTAAAACCCATTTTCTTAACAACGGGATTTATTTTAAATTAATTACTACAACTTATATATTTCGAATTTTGAAAAATGGATTCCATATTCAGAATCAGTGGGTCTAAATTATGTTAATATGCTACTTTTTATTTTTGGTCATTATGAATAGTAACTACGGTAAATTTTATTTACTATAGTTTAAGGTAAATCAGGTAATTAAGGGTAAATATAAGATTATAAAATTACCCTAACACCTGCCAAAATCCTATTGGATGACTAAAATTCGACCCATATCACCTAAGGGTTGGATTAGATTCATTTAATGTACTTTTTTCCATGAAAATAATTTAATTATTATTAAAACCAAGGAATGTGACAACATTTCACTTTCTTAAATCTTATAAGTATAATAATTTTAATTTAGTGATAAACTTCATGAAACTTCGAACATGAATTTTCTCCATAAATATAATACAATTATATACATCATATTAATTTATTTATAATTTATAGGGATTAAATAATTATCATTTATTATGACACAATAGTGATGTTGAAATTATTTTATTAATTAAAATATCAAATAAATGGTTATAAAAATAATAAAATAAATATTATATGAACTATATAATGTGATCCACTAATTTTCTAGATACATATGACATATTATGTATCTATTTAAACTTTTAGTTCGAACATATATTCTGTATATATTTTATTTAAATTCAAATAAATGAATAGTGTCAAAATTGACACTATTGTTATTTTATAAAAATAACATATTATAAAATTGTTTAAAAATAACAAAAATATTTAAAATTTATAAATTAAAATTTATATGGTCGAAAATGACATAAAGTGTAAAATTATGGAAAATTCACAACACATATGTAATTATTTATAATAATTTAAAATTTATAATATTATTACCACAAATAAAATTAAATTGATAAATAAGGATAAATCAACTTGATAATGTTTAAAATAAACTACTAACATGTCTAAATTTTATTTTTTTATTCTATTTCAACCCTATCTCATCAAATATTCGGATATGAGTCATTTTGTAAGTTTTTATGTGTGGTTGGGATTTAATATAAACTAATATTTCTTATATTTCCAAAGTTGCCCTTCTCCTCCCTTATAAAAGGGCACCTCCTCCCTCTCTTCCTCACAGCACTTTGAGCCCTCAGGCTCAGACAACCCCTACCACATTCTCCTCTCCACTTCCCTAGAGACATCCTAGAGGTCCTGGTCTTCTTCAAAGACCAATTTTAGTGCCCTAAAAGGAGGTCTCAAGGAAGCGCCTCAAAGAAGAGGTAATGCCCGTTACCGATTATTTCATCTTTATTTCTTCTTCCACTTATTCTTCATTAGTTGTTTCATCATAAAGTAATAACATCAGTATCAATCATATACTAATATGTTATTATACGTATGAAACAACCCTATTTCACCTCTTATCCATCCTACAGAAAACGAAATCACCGCGCGTGTGTACGTACCGAATACCGTCTCCAGGCTGTGGTGTAATCTATTTTCCACCACCACATTACTTGGATGGGTATAATGGTGTAAAGAATGAATATATATGATTATTGTAAATTTATATTGATTCTGAAATAGTATACATACACTCCAATACAATTCCACAATCATGGGAATGATAACATCGCTCGTGCGTACGTACAGAATACCGTCTCCACGATGTGATGCGAATCGTTCTACATGATCTTCATTGCATAATGATTATATAAATGAATTGAATGACTTAATATGGTATATATTACACTAATACAATTCTGGAAATGAGGTATCTATAACCTAAAAAGAAGAATAAAACTTTATTCGACAAAACACGCATAAGGACAAAATGCAATAAACACCCGAATAATAAGTAGCAATGAAATATTACTAATAATAAGCTAATAATATGACAATATATGATATCATAACAATAAGTATGATTCTGTAATAAGTCAATAACATTATTTAAATCATTATAAAGGAGGTTCAGACACTTACGAAGCAAATCGGACCTAAGGTAAGGGAAATATCACAATCTCATTTTTATCCGAGATTGTTTATACTTTGGAATTTACTGTGGTGTATTTTATCATCCACATCCATGTTTCCTCAATATGTAATATTTATATCCTTCTAAAATATTTTATATCCATTTTTACCCTTCAATGAGTTTTTTGTAAAAGATATGAATGGATTCTTTTTTCATTTTTCGTACGAGGTACTTTTTGACTTTTCCGACAAAAGTACGAGAATAATGTCTTCTTTTAACATATATGTCATGAATGGATTTTTAAAACATTATTTCCAAAAATCTTACTCTACAAGTTTTCATGTTTATTTTTAATCAACTTCTTTTCATTTAGAATTTCATAACACGTTCAGAAAGGAAAAGTGTTTTTAAAGTAGAAACGATATTTTCCTCAAGAATGGAGTTCAAGTGTTTTATAAAAATTATTTTCCATCTAAGATAATAAAGAGTTTTGTTTATATCCCTATTATTAAATTGAATTGATTATGTTGTGATGGAATTATTTTTATGAATTACTTTATCTTATATGAATTGTTTTTTGATGTCACGATGTTTATGATTCCAATTTTTATTACATGGGTTATGCTGTGATGTATGGTTTATGATTTTGTGGCACACATAATAATGGTATAATTATGAGATGGGTGGGACCTATATCTCCCTCCAATGCATTGGGTAAAGATTTTATATCTCATGAGATTGACATGGCTGGAACGGCAGGTTATACCGGTTCAGTGAAACAGGACTAAAATGAGGAGTGAACTCAGTTCAGAAATGGACTTTGTCCACTAAGATAGTCTTGGCAATGAGTCTTGACTAATAAGAAATAATTATCAATGATTATGTGTGTATGCCACAAAATATCATGTTTTATTTAATGATTATTGAGATTACATTTCACTACTATGATTTATCCCATGTTATGAAAATATGATCTCTTTTGCATGGTAAGATTTCCAAAAGTTATGTTCTTATGAATATGATATGATTGATATTTATTTTCATTACCCTTACTAGGAATTTGAGCTCACCCTTTTGTATTTTTTCTTTCCCCAGGTCAGGAACAAGGTTATTAAGTAAGATATGCCTAAAGGGACTATAGATATTATGAAATAAATGGGATACCGTGTAGACGCTTTATGAACCAGTTTTTTATGTTTCCCAGTTTCTAAAGACACTATAAAAATACGGTATGTTCCTGGTTTTTTTATATGTTGTAATAAGTGTGCTTCAATTTTGAAGTAATAACAATTTATGTAAAGTATGGGTTGTTTTAGTTGGTATCAGAGGAAAGGTATAGTGAACCTTTGGAAACTAGGATGGGAATGTCTTAGTAAGAACCCTAAGGATAATTCTAAGCATAGAACACAATCTTAGTGTTTTAGAAATGACCATGAATAACCAAGGATAAGACCTTAAGTGTGAAATTTTATTCTTGATTATTTGGTTTTCCTATTATAATTAGTGTTGCTCACACTATTCTTCTTGGTTTTAGTCAATGGATGGAACCCGAAGGAACCGTGTTAATGCGGAATGCGACGGTAAATGAAATGAGTGTCCCCCTGAACAACCAAACGTTATGGGAGCTGGAATGCAAAATCTTGTAGCCATGCTCACACAACTTTCTCAAGCTATAAATCATGCAGGACTTCCAAACGATCAAAGGAAGGAGCAACATTCTATTGAATCCTTCATGAGGCAGTGTCCACCTTCATTCAGCGGGTCTACTGATCCATTAAATGCTGAACAATGGATTAGTACTACTGAAAATATATTTCCAGTTCTTCAATGTTCTGAACATGATAAAGTCATCCTAGCAGTGTATCGTTTGGAAGGAGATGCTGATCAATGGTGGAATCTTATTAAGAATAGGAGGCAAAGAGATGAAATTGTGTCCATGGAATGGGACGAGTTCAAGAACTAATTTTTCAATAAGTACTTCCCTCGTATTCTCCAAAAAAAGATGGAAAAATAGTTTCTTGAACTGAAGAAAAAAGATGATGAATATGTTGGTACCTATGAAGCAAATTTTACAATACCTGCAAGGTACGCTTCTGGTATTATTATCCAACCAGAGAGTAAGATTTATCGATTCTTTAGTGGCTTAAAACCAAGTCTTCGAAGGGCCTTAGCCATAAGGGACTTCAATAGCTACGAGGAAATCGTTCGATGTGATCTCAATGTCGAGATGGAGATTGGAGTAACCCATCAGTCATATGGGTTTGATAAAAAGAGGAAAATGGAATTCAAAGGAAAATCTAAAGAGCACACTGAAATGAAGATGAGCTTTCCCTTATGCTCAAAGTGTTGAAAGAAACATGGAGGGAGTTGTCTTAAATGGACAAGTAAATGTTTCAAATGTGTAAAGGAAGATCATCAGGCATTTGAATGCCGTAATGATGGGAAGAAGATGTCTGATGATGCAAACAAAGGAAGGGATACACAGAATGAACCTACTACACTTCAATGTTTCAACTGCAAGAAGATGGGGTATTATGCCAATAAATGCCCTAATCCAAGGTTTTTTGATGATGATCGAAATCTATAGAATCTTAAGGCTAAAGACAAAGGAAAGTCACATGCAATTTCTATTACCGATGTAGAGTATGATAACGATGTGCTGAAAGGTACATTTACCATCCACTCTAAAGTAGAAAATGTTTTATTTTATTCTAGATCCACCCACTCTTTTATATCTGAAGATTTTTCTAAGCGTATCACCATATTACCTCAACAATTAGATGTTGAGTTAGTTGTGACAACACCTAATGGCACAACAGTGGCATCAAAAGATTATAATTCTTCTCCGATTGAAGTTTGTGGGAAAGTGCTTCCTGAAAATCTTGTGATCCTTCCTATAGTGGAATTTGATGTGATTATTGGCATGTATTGTCTTTCTTTATGTGGAGCTCATATCAATTGACAAAGAAGGGAGGTCACATTTCATATTCCAGATCAATCTATGATCGTCTATCGATGCAAGGATGAACATTACCTTCCTGTTGAAATTTCTTCCATCGTATGGGTCTTGATTCCACTAAATGAGGGTTATTTATATCAAATGGTTGTTGAGAAACTCATGATTAAGAATATACCCATTGTACGGGAGTTTGATGATGCCTTTCCGGAGGATTTTCCGGGTCTTCCACCAAATCGTGAAGTTGAGTTTTCAATAGAACTCGTACCAGGTGTTTTACCTATTTCAAAGACACCTTATATAATGGCCCTAATTGAGTTGCAGGAATTCAAGAAACAACTCCAAGAGAATCTTGATAAGGGATTTATACACCCTAGTGAATCACCATGGGGATCACTTGTTCTATTTGTTAATAAGAAAGATGGATCAACGAGGCTCTGCATTGATTATCGAGAACATAAGAAGATCTCTATCAATAAAAAATATCCTCCCCCATGCATTGATGACTTATTTGACCAACTATGCGGAGCTCGATACTTTTCCATGATTGATCTTCATTCAGGGTATCATCAATTAAGGGTAAAAAGGGAGGATATACCAAGGACGGCTTTCCGTACAAGGTATGGACACTATGAATTTATAGTGATGCCATTTGGTCATACTAATGCCCCTATTATCTTCATGGATCTAATGAATAGAGTCTTTAGAGACTATCATGATCAATTTATTGTAGCCTTTATAGACGATGTTCTTGTCTATTCAAAGAGCAAGGAATAACATGAAGATCACTTGAGAATTATATTGAAGACCCAGAGAAAGGAGAATCTTTATGCCAAATTTACCAAGTGTGAATTTTGGTTTCAAAAGTTTCATTTTTGGGTCACATAATCTCAAAATAGGGGATATATGTGGATCCAGCAAAAACAGAGGTTATCGAAATATGGTCGAGACCAACAATAGTAACTGAGATCCGAAGATTTATTGGTTTGGCTGGATATTATCGACGTTTTGTGAAAGATTTTTCACGATTATCTAATCCACTCACCATGTTGACTCGGAAAGAAGTTAAGTTTGTTTGGACGGAGAAATGTGAATAGAATTTCAAGGAGTTGAAAAGAAGATTATCCAGTGCACCTATGCTCACACTGCCTTGTAGTGGAGAAAGGTTTGTGATCTATAGTGATGCATCCAAGAAGGGATCGGGGTGTGTTCTTATGCAAAATGATATGGTGATAGCTTATGCCTCACGATTGTTAAAAATCCATGAGCCAAATTACCCAAAACATGATTTGGAGTTAGCTGTGGTAATCATTTCATTAAAGATTTGGAGGCATTATCATTATGGTGAGAGTTGTGATATTTATACTGATCATAAAAGTTTAAATAATATTTTCACACAAAAGGATCTGAATATGCGTCAAAGAAGATGGTTGGAACTGATTAAGGATTACGACTGCTCAATTTATTACCACCCTGGGATAGCAAACAAGGTGGCAGATGCATTAAGTCGACAAGACCATGCTAGCTTATCCATGATGAGGATCACAAAATATCCAATATTTATGGATTTAAAAAGGATGGATCTTGTAATTTTAATGGGAGGGGGAAATCGTATCTTTCTCAAATGAATGTTCAACCATCTATACATGTGAAGATTATAGAGGCACATAAAGAAGATGTAGAGTTACAAAAGAAGGTGAGAAATATTACTGAATTCAATCTTCATTGTGATGGGATAATAATGTTCAGGAATCGGGTTTCTATTCCTCCCATCCCCGAATTAAAGATGTAGCTGCTGGATGAGGATCATAGTTCTTCATTCTCTATTCATCCTGAAAGCACGAAGATGTGTAGGGACCTAAAAGAGTACTTCTGGTGGGATGACATGAAAATAGATGTTGTTGAATATGTCTCTCGATGCTTGGTTTGTCAGAAAGTTAAAGCTGAGAGACAGAAGTCTAAGGGGATGTTAAAACCATTACCCATACCTGAATGGCAATTGGAAAACATAACTATGGACTTTGTCGCAGGACTTCCTAAAACATACAAATGAAATAATGCTATCCGGGTCATAGTTGATCGTCTTACAAAGTCTGCACACTTGCTTGCTATTAGAGAAGATTTCTCTCTGGATCAGCTTTCCATGATATATGTAAAGGAAGTGGTAAGATTGCATGGAGTACCACTTTCTATTATATCTGATCGGGATCCGAGATTTACCTCGAAGTTCTGGTGAAGTCTTCAGCATACTCTGGATACAGAGTTGAGTTTCAGCACTGATTATCATCCTCAGACAGATAACCAGTCTGAGAGAACAATTCAAAGTCTAGAAGATATGTTGAGAGCCTGCTCTATGGACTTCAAAGGTGGTTGGGATCAACACCTACCTTTGGTGGAAATTTCTTATAATAATAGCTTTCACTCCAGTATTCAGATGGCTCCTTATGAATCTCTCTATGGAAAGAAATGCAGGACTCCAACTTGCTGGGATGACATTGGGGAATGAAAGCTATTAGGACCTGATCATGTTGATGAGATGGTAGAAAAGGTTTGATCGATTCAACAACTCATAAGAGCAGCTCAGATTTGACAGAAAAGTTATGCCTACAACCGAAGAAAAGACCTAGAGTTTGAAGTGGGTGATAAAGCGTTCTTACGAATATCTCCCCAGAAGAGGGTCCTGAGATTTGGAAAGAAGGGGAAGATGATCCCTAGATATATTGGTCCTTTCGAAATATTGGATCGTGTTGGAAAGGTAGCTTACCAATTGGTGCTTCCACCGAATCTCTCTCAAGTTCACGATGTGTTCTATGTATCTCTCTTGAGAAAGTACATACCTGATCCTTTACATGTACTCTTCTCAGAAGTTGTACCACTAGAGCAAGATCTTTCTTATGAAGAACAGCTGATAGAGATTTTAGATCATAGTGAAAAAGTCCTACGTAACAAGACCACTCGCTTGGTGAAAGTTTAATGGAGGAACTACCATCTAGAAGAAGCTACATGGGAGCTTGAGGATATGATGAGGGAGAGGTGTCCTCATCTGTTTGTTACAAAGTGATGAATTTCGAGGGAGAAATTCACTTTAAGGGGGTTATAATGTAACACCCGAGACTTTTGTGAGAAATATTTTGTTTTTATGTTATATAAATCATCAAAGAAATCTTTCACTACACACAACACTAGCTTGGCTTGCTTTAAACGCAATCGCGGCCTTCCTCGATAGCTTGCGTCGTACGCAATACCGAGTTCACTAAACAACAATATGCTATTAAAATATTATTAAAACTAGCTGTTATGAATAGTATTAACTGAATTTTTAATTTTATAACATTTTAATTCAACTTATACATTTTCTAGAATGAGGTATAAAAGCAAAAACAGTTTTTTTGGATAAAAGAAGTATTTGTCAAAAAATACAGTTTTGCCGCCTTTTGATGGTGCACCCACATTAATGCAAGTTTTTGTCATTTTTATAATTTCAATTTGACAAAATAAAATTATTCTTCTGAATCATGGTATAAAAATTTACTTTGGATAAATGTTTGATATTTTTCTGATAACTTTCATATTTTGATGAATAGTAAAAATATGCTAATTTTTAATTAAAAACAACTTTTTCCATTGAGATAATTTATATGGATAAATTATAATATTGAGTGGTTTTAAAGTATAAATAGAATATATTTTTAACATTTAATATAATGTATGTCATTAGCATTAATTTCTTATTGAATTCCTATGTAAAAACATTTCAATCATTGGCAATGTTTTAACTTCTAAAACCCATTTTCTTAACAACAGGATTTATTTTAAATTAATTACTGAAACTTATATATTTTGAATTTTGAAAAATGGATTCCATATTAAGAATCAGTTGTTCCAAATTATATTAATAGGCTACATTTTATTTTTGGGGATTATGAATAGTAACTACGGTAAATTTTATTTACTATAGTTAAAGGTAAATCGGGTAATTAAGGGTAAATATAAGATTATAAAATTACCCTCACACCTGCAAAAATCCTATTGGATGACTAAAAGTCGACCCATAACACCTAAGGGTCGGATTAGATTCATCTAATGTAATTTTTTCCATGAAAATAATTTAATTATTATTAAAACCAAGGAATGTGACAACATGTCACTTTCTTAAATCTTATAAGTACAATAATTTTAATTTAGTGACAAACATCATGAAACATCGAACATGAATAGTCTCCAAGAATATAATACAATTATCTAAATCATATTAATATATTTATAATTTTTAGGGATTAAATAATTATCATTTATTATGACACAATAGTGATGTTGAAATTATTTTATTAATTAAAATATCAAATAAATGGTATTAAAAATAAAAAAATAAATATTATATGAAATATTTAATGTTCTCCACTAATTTTCTAGATACATATGACATTTTATGGATCTATTAAAACTTTTAGTTCGAACATATCTTCTGTATATATTTTATTTAAATTCAAATTAATAAATAGTGTCAAAATTGACACTATTGTTATTTTATAAAAATAACATATTATAAAACTGTTTAAAAATAACAAAGATATTTAAAATTTCAATATTAAAATTTATATGGTCTACAATGTCATAAAGTGTCAAATTATGGAAAATTCACAACACATATGTAATTATTTATAATAATTTAAAATTTAGATTTTTATTACCACAAATATAATTAAATTGTTAAATAAGGATAAATCAAGTTGATAATGTTTAAAATAAATTACTAACATGTCTAAATTTTATTGGATGATGGGATTACAAACCTATATCATCTAGTCTTCGGATATGAGTCATTTTGGAAGTTTTTATGTGGGGTTGGGATTTAATATAATCTAATATTTCTTATATTTCCAAAGGTGCCCCTCTCCTCCCTTATAAAAGGGCACCTCCTACCTCTCTTCCTCACACCACTTTGAGCCTTCAAGCTCGGCCAACCCCTGCCAATTTATTTTCTCCACTTCCCTAGAGACATCCTCGAGGTCCTGGTCATCTTTAAAGACCATTTTTAGTGCCCTAAAAGGATGTCTCAAAGAAATGCCTCAAAGAAGAGGTAATGCCTGTTACCGATTCTTTCATCTTTATTTCTTCTTCCACTTCATCTTCTGTAGTTGTTTCATCATAAAGTAATAAAATAAGTATCATTCATATACTGATATGTTATTATAAGTATGAAACAACCATATTTCTCCTCTTATCCATCCTACAGAAAACGACATCACCACGCGTGCGTACGTACGGAATACCGTCTCCACGCTGTGGTGTAATCTATTTTCCACCACCACCTTACTTGGATGGGTATAATGGTGTAAAGAATGAATATATATATGATAATTTTAAAATTATATTGATTCTGAAATAGTATACATACACTCCAATACAATTCCACGATCATGGGAACGATATCATCGCTCGTGCGTACGTACGGAATACCGTCTCCATGATGTGATGTGAATCGTTATACATGATCTTCATTGAATAATGATTATATAAATGAATTGAATGAATGAATATGGTATATATTACACTAATACCATTCTGGAAATGAGTTATCTATAACCTAAAAAGAATAATAAGAATTTATTCGACAAAACAAGCATAAGAACAAAATGCAATAAACACCCGAATAACAATTAGCAATGAAATATTACTAATAATAAGCTAAGAATATGACCATATATGATATCATAAGAATAAGTATGATTCTGGAATAAGTTAATAACATAATTTAAATCATTATACAGGAGATTCAGACACTTACGAAGCAAATCGGACCTAAGGTAAGGGAAATATCACAATCTCATTTTTATCTGATATTATTTATACTTTGGAAATTACTGGGGTGTATTTTATCATCCACATCCATGTTTCCTCAATATGTAATATTTATATCCTTCTACAATAGTTTATATCCAATTTTACCCCTCGGTGTGTTTTTTGTAAAAGATATGAACGGAATCTTTTGTCGTTTTTCATATGAGGTACTTTTTGACTTTTCCAACAAAAGTACGAGAAGAATGTTTTATTTTATCTTATATGGCATGAATGGATTATTAAAACATTATTTCCAAAAAGCTTCCTTTACAAGTTTTCAGGTTTATTTTTAATCAACTTCTTTTAGTTTAGAATTGCATGACACGTTAAGAACGGAAAAGTGTTTTTGAAGTAGAAAGGATATTTTCCTCAATAATGGAGTTCAAGTGTTTTATCAAAATTAATTTCCATCTAAGATAATAAAGGGTTCTATTTCTATCTATATTATTATATTGATTTGATTATGTTGTGATGGAATTATTTTTATGAATTCTTTTATCTTATATGAATTGTTTTATAATGTCACGATGTTTAAGATTCCCATTTTTATTACATGGGTTATTCTATGATGTATGGTTTATGATATTGTGGCACACATAAGAATGGTATAATTATGAGACAGGTGGGAACTATATCTCCCTAAAATGCATTGGGTAAAGATTTTATATCTCATGAGATAGACATGGATGGAATGACAGGTTATACCGGTTCAGTGAAACAGGATTGAAATGAGGAGTGAACTCGGTTCAGAAATGGACTTTTTCCACTAAGATAGTCTTGGAAGTGAGTCTTGACTAATAAGAAATGATTGTCAATGATTATGTGTGTATGCCACAAAGTTTCAGGTTTTATGTTATGATTATTGAGATTACATTTCACTACTATGATTTATCCTATGTTATGAAATTATGATCTCTTTTGCAGGTTAATATTTCCAAAAGTTATGTTCTTATGAATATGATGTGATTAATATTTCTTTTGTTTACCCTTACTAAGCATTTGAGATCACCCTTTTGTATGTTTTCTTTCCCCAGGTCAGGAAGAAGCTTATTAAGTATGATATGCCAAAAGGGACTATGGATATGATGAAATAAATGGGAGACAGTGTAGACACTTTATGAACGAGTTGTTTATGTTTCCCAGTTTCTAAAGACACTATAAATATATGGTCCTTTCCCGGTTTTGTTATATGTTGTAATAAGTGTGCTTCAATTTTGAAGTAATAACAATGTATGTAAAGTATGGGTCATTATAGGATTGGTATATGTCATGTTAGATTTGAAATGGGCAGAATCACATCGGTTAGTGATATAAGGGTTTGGGCAGTGAATCCCCATACATAGGTTCATTGAATCAATTAGCATGATCATTATACAAATATATAAGGGTAGTATTGTATTCATGGTTTTTTTTTGTAATAGAAACGTTTTTTGGATTAAAAATGTCTTGAGCAGTTTGATTCAGTGATTCTTGGATATTTAAACTGGTTATGGATACTCATTATTGGTATAGAATATTTAGACTTTTGATTTTAGGATGAACATGAGTGGTATTGTAGGCTAATGTTATTATGATTTTTGTTTTCCATTGTAAGGGAATGTATCGAAATATGTTTGTGTGAGGGATTTTGATTAATGTTAAGTTGTGTGATACCAATTTTTATGTGACCTCCCTAGAGTCTTTAGTGATACATTAGTGCATATATATTCCCTTCATAGTTTTTATGGGTGAGTTTTCATGTCACTATATTGTAATCTCCACAAATTTAGAAAGGATGGCACAATGTGATTGAATATGATAGTCTTTAGTGATAGGTGAGTGCGATTAAATGAAATATCTCTAAAACTTATTCTGATGATTTGGTGTGAATTAATGTAACTTCCCTCGGTGGGTATGGAAAAAAGAGAAGCTTGATAAGGTAATGTCATTGGTTATAGTCATGGGCCACGTGACTTTTGAGTTAATTTTGATCCTAAAAAGCTTCCAAATGTAAATTAACTAATGTATATTTTGGTGGGTTCATGTTATATTGGATAGGAAATTATATCTTACATGTTTTTATATTTATCAGTGGATTTATTTTCTGTAATTATTTACACTTTTATACGATGTTTGAAGATTTTTTAAGGATGTATTGGAATTTTCGTATTGGGATTATACTCACACATAGTGTGACCATCTCATTGGACATGAATACTCTTTGTGGTCTATGACTTAGATGAGGGAAAATTCCTCACCATCAATAGTTGAATAAGAAGATTATTTTTGTCAATGTGATGATATGGAAGACTTTATGATCAATTTAGGGAAACATATATTTATTTATTTTCTTTATTTTATTATTTTCTATAGATATACTATATTAGGGATCTCTTTTTACATTTATACTGGATGTTTTATACCATATTCTGATAGAACATGAATTTATTGTTTTTGAGTCAACATTATCTTTATGTTGTTCAGCTTAATTATTTCTTTTTTTATTTTTCACACACACAAATGGTTATCAATTACCGAGTTAATAATCTCCACATGTTTTATCTTAGGACCTCACCCCTATATTGAAGAGTCATTCATACGGGTTAGTATTCATGTGTCCATGGAAACTTCCTCATTCTATTACTCTTTATTGGAGTCAAAATTTTAAAAAACTAATTCAAGAAAAATTAGAGATATCCAAAATATAGTTATAATATATCATGTAGTATATAATTAGACAAATGTATAGAATAGAAGCATAATAATTGAATCATGGAAAATAAATGTGGAATTACAATTGAATATTCCTAAATTCTTAGAAATATATTCATCATGAAAGAAATTAACATATAAAATAAAAATATATATTATAATTTTTAGACATTATTGTAGGATTTTCTGAAATTTATATTTATACGGTTGATATTTAAAACTGAGGAAGACCCATATAAAAACTTTTAGGATATTAAATATTTCTCCAATGAATTATAATTATAAATAATTAAAATATAATATTTCAATGTATACTATTTCAAAAAAAGTGTGTTATTTTGAAATGAGATCATAAAATTTATAATACACCAATTAAAATGTACAATAAAATTATCCCACAAATAAGAAAGGGATTATATAATAATTTCTTGATATAGAATCAATCATTGTATGAAAGTAGATGATATATAATTGATCTCTATAAAAATGAGAAATAGTTTATAATTTATATCCAAATGGTATAATATAGAAATTAAACAAATGAATCGTTAAAAAATATTATAAATGGGAGGAAGTATTTTTAATGAATAATTTTTATTTTGAAATAAATAATGTTCAGAATAATTAAAATTAGAAATAATATAGAGAAATTGAATGAAAACATAAATACAAGTTAATAAATAAAATTATTAAGGAATAAATACAAAAATTTCAACATAATATGAATATAATTTGTATTATATAGATGGGATTATAAATAGGAAACAATGCAAACACCACTACTTATACATGTGGGTCAAAACTCATCACTCCCATAAAAAAATAAATGTCATCCACTTGATATTTTTAATTACATAGATTTTCTTGAATGCATAATATCAAGAATAACCAAAGCCGAACTGATGTTTTCCTAAAGGAATTTTGGAGTAGTGACCTAGGGTCCAAAATGTGTATCATGAAACACGTCCAAGAAATACTATTCTTATGCACTACCCTCCAATTTGTAATAATTAAACTAGATCATCCTTTTGAATGTTGTGTCTCCCCCAACCAAGAATGTTGGGAATCCCTCCTTACCAAGTAAAATAATCATGTGGGATATGGGATGGTTGAGTAGTGATAATGAACTCTTTACTCTACCAATCCACCCACCAAATGATGAATGTGTGGTTCCTTGGTAAACCACATACTAATTCACAATGCATCATATGACTAGTTAACTAATGTTTACAATCATGTGGAAAATAACACATCTGTCACACATTATTGTATTGTGAGAGTATATGTATTATTTATATATGCTAAATTTGTATTATTTCATTGCCTACAAGGTTCACCGCATCATCTATATGATTCATTACAAATTACCTGATGCATGTATTTGTCCAAGCTAATACTAGTCAGATATACACCCTTTTATTATCTACAATTAGAAGGTAATTTGAACACTCATGTAAGAAATCATCTAAAAATTGGTGATGAATAATTTAAAATAAGAGATATATGGAATCCTATATAGAAAATCCTAATGATAAAAATGATGATGTCCATTAATAAATTGAATGGTAAAATCATGTTGAAATAATGTTTAGATGAAAATAAATACAAATAATAAAAGTTTCCATTAGTAAAATAGTTAATCAATTTTATTAATATGAATAATATAAAATAATATTGAGTAAGAAGTGACAATTTAAATTAACAATACTAACTAATTAATAATTTCAATACATTGCCTTCATAATTTCTCAGACAGGCATGAATCCAATTTATAATAAATATTTTTTGTTAATTAAATATTTATGAAGATTATTTATGTTTATATAAGTGAATATTACTAATTTATAAATATATATGATCAAAATATTATTTATTAACATTATATATATGTCATCAAATGATTATCATCCCAGATACTAAATGATTTCTTATTTATAGAAATCAATTTTATTGTTATTTCTTTATGATTTTACTATATAAAAAATAGTGCAATTGATTTTATAATGAGGGTAAAATTACCTTTGATGATCCAAGTTCATTCCATTGTTATTATAGTAATAGTCAATATAGAAATATTTTTAGGATTTATTAAACCATAGTAATTCTATATATCATGCAAAGTTATATTATTAATGAATTATTATTTGAATATAAAAAACATTAGAAATAACATATATGGATTTTAAATTTTATATTTAACAATTATTTATTTTTAATTAACCCCCTAATACTATATTAAACTTACATAATAATATAATTCATGTATATGGCTAAACCATTCCACACATAATCACAATAATTGAAATTAAAATTATATAAAAATAATTATTTAAAAATTTAATAAATTTTAAATAATACTTATTATATTTATAATAGTTAATATAAAGATTACATATAACATTATTGTATATTAGATGATTATAAAATGAAATAATTGTGCGAAGGTTCAATCCAACATAGACGAGACATCACCATCAAACCATATTTTTTAGGGTAATCAAAATCCTCTAGTGTTAAAACACTCAAAAGTTGGGTATATATAGTATAGGGTAAAATATTATTTATTATAAAATAAAGGATGTATTATAATTTTTTTTTGAAAATAGTAGTGGAGAAGTCATTTGAAAACTGAAACCGGGTGGAAATATAAAAATAATAATTACTTAATGTATCTAGAGTATAATTTTATTAATAATGTAATATAAAAATGAAAACAAACATTAATATAGTCATCCCTTCTTCATTTATAATTTTACATTATCATATCTATTTGTTTTTTAATTATAAATCAGATTTTCAAAAAAAATTACTATATTTTCCAACATATTAATCTATTTACTGAGGGAATTTTTTATTATAAAATTTATATATAACTTACTATAAAATTTCAATGTCCTGGATTAAAATGAAGAAAATGTTATTCAAAAAATTATGAAAACTTTAAAACTAATATTTAAGTATAAATATATAATGAAGAGAATGAAATTTATACAATGAAATTTATTTCATGATTATATTTTTAATCTCAATCATTCCATATTTCTTGTTGGTTTAGATTATTTATTCATATCCTTAAAATGTAATATCTATAGCTACATATAATAATAAAACTCTACATAGAAAATACATTATATTTACAAATGATGGATTTTTACACTAAAGATACCAGCATGGTGTCGTGAATAATACCATGTCATGGTATTCCCTTATGTGAACTAAACCATCGTTTATGAAACTGTTTAATGGTATTTATTTCATAAGATTATCGAATTTTTATATTTTTCATGATTGTCAACCAAAATCAATTCCAAAAATTATCAAATCATGTTTGTCTTAATTGGGTGATGATAAAAAATATTTTATATTCCTAAAATGACAATTTATTTGATAAATATTCATTATTAGTTTAAAATTAAATATTTAATGTGTATTTAAATATTATTACGTTCTGAAAAATGTAAAATCATTATATACCTTAATTTTTTTTCCAAGGCACTTTTATAAATGGTTCAATCCTCTTGAATTTTGGTACTGATAATTAGAACATTACTAGATGATTCTCTCATTTACCTCTTCCTCGTGTAACATTAAATAATGATAAAAATTACCATTGTGTAGAAAAAATTGCAACATGTTCCTTTTTTATTCCCAGGTTCTAAAGACTCTAATGATGGAAAGACGGCTCTATCAAAATCTCAATGATCTCAGTCAAATGATTTCGAAGGTCATTGGTATGTTATATTTAATTTTCCATTTCATGTAATCGTTTTTTATTCATATAAATTCATCCAACACATATAAATAGAATTTTAACATTATCAATTATTGGAGGTGTTCAAATATTCCATTTATGAAGTTTGACCCCCCATCCTAAACCATGCAGTTTTACCAAATAAATTCTCTCAATGTTTTGATTGGTATTTGACAAAAACATTATTTTTGAAAATGAGTAATTTATAAATCAATTAATATCCCTTTATAAGAGGGATATTTAATTCTTGATTTTTCTTTTCTATAGAGTGGAAAAGTGTAAAATGGATATATTTCTTACTGCATTTATAACAACACACAGCATAACATGTAAAATGCATACTTTAAGTTCTATATAAAAATCGATAGGAATATAATTTCATTGGATGATGTTTTATCCCATGGTAAAACATTTGTTTTCTTGAGGCCTTCAATAAGTGGACTAACAAGGGAATAGTACTATCAATTTTAGCCTTATGAATTTTTTCCCAAAACAACACTCTCCCTAAAGTGACTAAATTAAATAAATAAAAATATATATAATATTACACCCATAGAATGAGTTGGATCTATAATGTTGTTATAATTTAGAAATACTATATTTAATAATAATTCTCATAAATCATTTTCAGTATGTTCCTACAGGGCACGTGTCGAATCCAATAGTGACATTTCAAAATAATCCAAAACTATTTTTGTATATTTTATCACCGTTTAAAATTAATATTCTTTTTTTAAAATTTATAAAATCTTAATGAATTAATCAATGTAAAATAAAATTATTTTAATATACATTTATAAATAGTTCATATACGTAAATATAAAATTGATATATTAAGACAATTTTTTAAAATTTTCTTTAAATATTCAAAATTTTGTTTCGGATATTGATATGTATAATTTTTAGAATTCAAGATATTTGAGATTTTTTATTTTTATAAATTCATAATATTATATAATAAATTCCTTTAAAAAAAGAATGCAACCCCATTTTAATTGGTTGATGTGTTAACCATTATATCATATGTTAGACCAAAGGAAAATTGGACATGAATAAATAATTATTACACTAGTGGACCAAATTAAAGAACACATAATCTCTCCCAAAAACATTTCAATGGACCAAATCAAAATAGTGTGTTATTTTGGGGATATGAAACTATGTCCCAGAATTCACACCCAAAAAACCATTGATGATTGGTCTACTGGGACATAGGTTCTTATGGTAATTTTACATCTCTTGAGCACCATAATATTTTATACATTCTAAGGTTTGTTGAGTCAAAAGTCCTCTTTTGACTTCTATGTCATGTTTTGGAAATCACAAATGTATTCTATCATTTTTTTGGAAATTACAATTGTCTTCTATTATGTTTATCGTATCGTACAATGTTGATCGTACTGACTATATCGTATCGTACAATACTGATCATACTAACTCTGTTAATCGTACCATACTGACTCTGTTAATCGTATCGTACTGACTTTGTCAATCGTACCATACTGACTCTGTCAATCGTATCGTACTGACTCTGCTATTCAGATGTTCTTTACTTGTTTTGGTACTTTGTCAAAAGCAGTTATTTTATATGAATCGTACCATTGCTTATCAATATATTTATCCTGTTTTAACCAATAAGATGTCGTTGAGTTAGTTACAAACTAATCAAAACGATGTCATGCATTCTGTTTCAATATGATCTTTATTATGACAGGTGTCCAAGTCCCTCCGAGTTTTTTGGAGAAATATGATCATTGGAGGAAACATGACCGTTGGAACCCGAGATCTATAAATAAGAGTTCATTTGAAGCTGAGGAAAGTATGGTGAAATGAATGAAGAGACTTCGTGAAATACCAAGATTCTATAGAGAGACACTATGACTTCTATCATCTGCCTTGTGCGTCCGATTATCATATCGAGGACTTTCATGTGATTGAAAGACAGAGGTGCCGATTACCTACAAAATTGAGGGCTGCCAGGGATAGGCAGACAGACGTGGCGATCATCGTATCGAGGGCTGCCCGGGATAGGCAGATAGACATGCCGATCATCGTATCGAGGGCTGCCAGGGATAGGCAGACAGACGTGTCGATCATCGTATCGAGGGTTGCCAGGGATAGGCAGACAGCCGTGCTGATCATCGTATCGAGGGCTCACCAAGGTGTTGGTGAGAGAGACCTTTTATCCTAGGAGAATGGATAACCCTTCTCTTTGGGTTAAAAGATTTTTAAAACTTTTACATTTCCACTGTTACTTGTATTAGAAAGGAAATTGTATTGTTTCCTTTCTTCTTTACATATTCGATTGTAATTGTTTAATTACAATCATTCTATTACATATTGTATTGATTGATTCTATACGCTTTAAGGTAGAATCATTCATCTTTGTATTACTATAATTATTGTGTTCATCTTGAATACAATTTTTTAACAGTACATTAGTATTACAATACATCATACCTTTTATATTCAATACAATTGTGGGTGTTTGTATTTGTATTAGTTTAAGATCATTTAAACTAATCTCTTTGTTGCTAAAACTCAAAGGTTTTTAAACCTACAATTCACCACCCCTCTTGTATTGTTCCATCTAATAGACATATACATCTATATATTCGATCCAACAATTGGTATCAGAGGAGGTTTTCCACTGATTGTATTACTAGCTTTATTTCTTTCTTATTACTTTCTTGAATAATTACTACACTAACTTGTGGAGTGGAAAAGTTTTTGTTGTATTAGATGGAAGGAATGAATATTGGGTCAATAGACAATATGAATCCTTATAGACCACCAATCTTTGATGGGAATGATTATGAGTATTGGAGAGAAAGTATGAAGACTTTCGTTATCAATACTGGTGTAGACAATTTTATTATTCTTACTGGAAGATACAAAATTCTTGACAATGAAGTCAATACTTTCACCAACCAAGAGAAACAAGAATATCAACTGAATTACAAGGGACGCAATAATTTATTATGCTCTATGACCAGGAATATATACAGTCAGATATCTTCATGTGAAGGATCCAACTGTATTTGGAATAAATTAGAAGTTACTCAATTTGGTACATCCAAGGTTATAGAAACAAGGAGAGAAATGCTTCGAGCAGAGTATCATGGATTTGCTTTTCCTTATGGAGAGCCAGTATGTAAAGTACAACAAAGGTTTATGACAATTGTCAACAGTTTACAATCTATGGGAGAAAAAGGTCTTGATGATCAAGCTCTTGTTGACAAGATTATAGATATAATGCCAAATGAATGGGAGTCAAAAAGGACAGCTATTGATGAAAATAGAAAAGTTTCTCAGATTACTCTTGATGAACTCTTTGGAACTCTTCTACAGCATGAGACAAGAATGAAGAGAGATGCTGATTTCAACAAGAAGAAGAATGGGAATGGAAGTGTAGCCTTTGCATCTAAAGCTAAAACACCTGAAAGGCTTATAAGGTCTAAATCCAAGAAAGTTGTTATATCTGATTCAAGTGATTGTAATCTTTCGGATAATGAGTTAGCCAATATTGCTAGAAGGATGAACAAGATTGTGTTAAAGAAATACTTTCAATATAGATTCAAAAAGAAAGATAGGAAGGATTGGAAAGATTCAGAGGTAACTTGTTATGAATGCAAGAAAGCAAGACATATAAGGACTGATTGTCCTTTACTGAAGAGGAAAGATAGAAAGGAGAAACACTCTGAAAGAAACAAGAAAAGGTTTTATAAGACAAAGAATGTCTTGAAATAAAATGATACGTGGAGTGCATGTGGTAGTTATTCCTCAGATGATTCTTCAGAATATGAGACATCCGGACAAAGGAATATTGGACTCTTATCCAGATTACCAATTAATGATCATTGTCTCATGGCTGTGGTACATAATGCTGAATCTATTACAAATGTCTCTTTGAATGCAAATTATACTGATAATAGATATTATGAATCTTCAAATGATGAATCCTCATCATTAGAAAACTATACATTACCTTATTTTGAAGAAGTCTCATGATTTTCTAAATTACTTGAAAATGAATATTCTAAACTCAAGAAGAGGCTTGAAAAAGAAAATTCTAGAATTTCAATCTTGACAAAAGAAGTATCAGATCGTTCTAAAGATCTTGATGTGAAAACTTCTGATTTTGAAAGTACATTAAAAACCCTTGAGAAAGTTAAATATGATAAAGATAATCTTTCTAAGGATCATGAAACTGTAATTTCAATGAAAAATATTTTAGAGCCTAACATTAGTTCAAATTCAAATGTTTTGGAAAATAAGAATTTGGTTTTAAAACTAAAGTCAGATATTTTATCCTTCAAAAAATGTTTGACAAACTTTACTCATGGAAAGGAAAACTTTGACAGGATGTATTCTCAAATTAGACCTTTGAGAAATCGTTCTGGTCTTGGTTATACTTATTCCAAACCGGTTTTTAGTAACAACTATTTTGTTCCTCAAAAAAACTCTTTTTGTTCTAGTTGTCAATGTGGAGGACACTGGAGAATAAATTGATCTCTTAACAAAACTCAATATTTAGGATTTTATAAAACTCATTTTGCAAATCAAATGTGGATTCCTAAAATTATTTTATCTAACCCTTCTGGATCCAAACAAGTTTGGATTCCGATAAACTAATTGTTTCTTTTTCAGGAAAACGAGAAGTGTACCAATAAGAACATTTGGTACATGGATAGTGGTTGTTCTCGACATATGATTGGAAACAAAGATCTCTTTGAAAAGGTTATCAAAACAAAAGGTGGAAAAGTTACCGTCTGAGATAATGCTCAAGGAAAGATTGTTGGTATAGGTAATATTGTTTTTCTTGGAAAAGATCTTATCTCAAATTTTTTGTTTGTTAAAGGTCTTAGGCACAATCTCATCAGTATAAGTCAATTATGTGATGAAGGTTACCTTGTGAATTTTAGAAATGATACGTGTTTAGTTCACAATTCCAAGGATGAGTTCATTCTATCTGCCCATAGGCAAGAGAATGTTTACACTATTAACATAGAAGACCTTAGGAACCAAAACTTACCCTCCTTAAGTGAAATAGAAGACCAATCATGGCTATAGAATAGGAGACTAGGACACTGTAATATGAGAAACCTAAGTAAACTCTCAAAAAAAAAAACTTGTAAAGGGGCTACCGGACCGTAGATATGATTATTAAAAAGTCTGTGATCCTTACCAATTTGGCAAGCAACATAAAACTAGATTTAAATCAATAAATGAAGTTATAACTTATAATGAATTACAACAAGTGCATATTGATCTTTTTGGTCCTTCACAATCTAGAAGCATTGGAGGAAAATACTATGTATTTGTTTTAGTTGATGACATTACTAGATTTACATGGGTCTACTTTCTCACAAAGAAATCTGAAGCCTTTTCCTATTTCAAAAATTTTAGAGCCCAAGTTAAAAATGAGAAAAACCTACCATTGATAACTATTCATAGTGATCGTGGTGGTGAATTTCAAAATTCAGATTTTGAAACTTTTTGTAGTAAGAAAGGTATTACTCAAAATTTATCAGCTCCAAGAACTCCTCAGAAAAAATGGTGTTCTTGAAAGAAGAAATCGTATTCTTCAGGAAATTACTCAAACCATGTTGAGTGAATACTCAATTGCTAAGCACTTTTGGGCTGAAGTCGTTAGTACTGCCTGCTATACTATAAATCGTGTTTTAACTAGACCATTTCTTAATAAAAACCCTTATGAGTTATGGACTAGCCGAAAACCTAAAGATTCATATTTCAATGTTTTTGGATGCAAAGTATTAATTCTGAATACAAAAGATAATCTACAAAAAATTTGCACCAAAATCTGATGAAAGAATCTTTCTAGGCTATTCTACAACCTCAAAGGCTTATAGAGTTTTCAATAAAAACACTTGTACTGTTAAAGAAACAGTACATGTAAAATTCGATTAAACTGATCCTTTTATTTTCAAACAACCCAATCCTACATACTCGGATGTGTTTTCTAGAAATTTTTATCAACCATTATTAGAATATCACTCTGAAAAGGAAAATGTTGTTGAAATTATTCTTGAAACATTTACCATAGAATATTTTCTACCATATGTTGATGAACAAGTTTTACAAAACCCAAATCAATTGTTTCTTAGAAATCATCCCAGTGATAACATCATTGGTGATGTAAATCAACCTGTAAGGACCAGAAATTCCTTAAGAAATGAAATAGAACATCTTTCTTTTCTTTCCCAATTTGAACCTAAAAATCCTAGTGAGGCTTTAGGTGATGATGATTGGATCAAAGCAATGCAAGATGAACTAAATGAATTTGAAAGGATTCAAGTCTGGACTTTAGTTGATAGACCTAAAGAAACAACTGTGATTGATGTAAAATGGGTTTTCAGAAAAAAAAATGTGATGAAAATGGAATCATTGTAAGAAATAAAGCAAGACTTGTTGCTAAAGGCTATAATCAACAAGAGGGAATAGACTATGAAGAAACATATGCTCCTGTAGCTAGAAATTAATCTATTCGTATTCTATTAGTATTTGCAGCATATTTCAATTTCAAACTATTTCAAATGGATGTCAAATGCGCTTTTCTTAATGGTTTTGTTCAATAAGAAGTTTTTGTCGAACAACCTCCTGGTTTTCAAGACCCAAAACACCCTGATCATGTGTTTAAACTTACCAAGGCTCTATGTGGTCTTAAAAAAGCCCATAGAGCATGGTATGATAGACTTACATGATTTCTTTTACAAAACAATTATACAAAAGGTACAATAGATCCAACCCTTTTTATAAAAATGGAAAACAAAAATTTTTTATTGTCCAAATCTATGTTGATGACATCATATTTGGATCAACTCAGAAATCCTTAACAGATTATTTTGCAAATTTAATGAAATCTGAGTTTGAAATGAGTATGATGGGTGAGTTAACATTCTTTCTAGGTTTTCAAATTTCTCAAAAACCAGAAAGAACTTATATATCTCGACATAAGTATATTAAGGATTTACTCAAAAAGTATGGATATGACAAAACTATAAGTATTAGTACTCCAATTAGTACCTCAAATACTATTGATCTTGATGAAATTGGGAAACCAGTAGATCAAACAATCTTTAGAGGTATGATAGGAAGTTTTCTATACTTGACAGCTAGTCGACCAGATTTGATGTTTTCTGTATGCTTATGTGCAAGATACCAATATAATCCAAAAGAGTCTCATTTAAAAGCCGTAAAAAGAATCTTTCGGTATTTAAAAGGCACTATGGATTCAGGACTTTTTTACTCCTCTAGAAATGATTTTGTTTTAAAAAGTTTTTCAGATGCTGACATTGGTGGATGTAGAATGGATAGAAAAAGTACATCTGGAACATGTCATTTCTTAGGAGATTCTTTGGTTTCTTGGTCCTGCATGAAACAACACTCAGTAGCACTATCCACTGGTGAAGCTGAATATGTAGCAGCTCTAAGTTGTTGTGCTCAAGTATTGTGGATGCAGCACACACTCACTGACTATGGATTGAGTTTCTCCAAAACTCAAATTCTTTGTGATAATACCAGTGCCATAGCTCTTAGTAAGAACCCATCACATCACTATCGTGCTAAACACATAGATGTTAGGCATCACTTTCTTAGAGATCACACACAAAAAGGAGATATTATTTTACAATTTATCTGAACAAAAGAACAACTTGCTAACATTTTCACAAAACAATTAACCTCCGATAGATTTGAGTTTAAAAAACAAAAGCTATGAATGATTACATTAAAATAATCATTCATATCTACTTCATGTTTTACAAATCTTCTTACAGTAAATAACTCCCTCTGAAAGGGGGAGCACATTATTTTCTGTCTTTATGTTTCTTTTTATCTTATACTCTTTAACTATTTACTCTCTCGATATGTGTATCTTTTTTTGTTTATCGTATTGACAGTTTTATCGTATCATTCATTTTTTTCCCTGTTTATCGTATTGACAATTTTAATCGTATCATTTACTTTTTCTTTTCCATCGTATCGACCTATGATGGTAATGAATTTCTTTTCCATCGTATCGACTGATGATGGTAATCAAATTCTTATCCATCGTATCGACCGATGATGGTATTCAAATTCTTATCCATCGTATCGACTGATGATGGTAATCAAATTCTTTTACATCGTATCAACTGATGATGGTAATCAAATTCTTTTCCATCGTATCAATCAATCATGATATTGAATCGACCGATGATGGTATTGAATTTCATTTCCATCGTATCAATCAATCATGGTATTGGATCGACCGATGATGGTATTGAATCCCTTTTCCATCGTATCAATCAATCATGGTATTGAATCGACCGATGATAGTATTGAATTTGTTTTCCATCGGCATGTCGTTTGATAATTCTTTTACGTTTGTATTTTCTTTTGAAATCTATCGAAACCAACAATTACCTTACGTTCTCCGACATGTATTTTTTCATTTTTTTTAATTTTTTTTCCTTTGTTTTAATCCTAACCATTGATCTGGTTTTCTCTAATACTGACCGTAGAAGATCAACGGTAACCCTTTTTCGAGCGTAGAAGATCAAACGTCTCCCCATTATCGCCTATAAATAGCCCCCTCCCCTCCCCAAACCCACATTGGCTTTTCAGGATTTCAGGCGAAGCTCTGCTCCACCAGCTATAAATCATTATACGATCTTCTCATCAGCATCACCTTTATGTCTCAATCCTCTGCTAACACTCCCGAAGAAATGTCTTCAAAGACTTTTACAAGGAAAGACTTTAATAGAGAAAGGTTAGTATCTCAGGACTTTTTCGATACGAACGATTCCACAATCAGGAGGATCATTTTGTTTCAAGGGTGGGAACATCTGTGTGTTGAAAAGCCTGATTCTCAAGATCTGGTTCTTTTTGATGAAGTTTGTCAGTTTTATAAAACCGTATCATTCGAAAAAGATATGAGTATCAATTTTTCTGTATAAGATAGAAAATTGTCTATGTCTGTGATACAAGCGGCACATTTTCTGAATGTTTCTATAGAAGGAGATTCTTTCTGTCCCTCTCACAAACTACCAGAGGAAGTTGGTATGTTTAATAGAGAAAGTGCTGAAAATAATTTGTTTGTTATTAATGAAGAAAAGAGAAAAGTGTCTCATCTTTCACCGGACAATCGTTTTGTCACTTTATGGATGCAAGGTTTTCTTATACCAAGGAAAGGGGATAGAGAAACTCTAAAAGTTTTTGATATCTTTATGCTTGATTATCTTGTGAATATGAGAAAAGTTAATCTCATGGGGTATGTTTTTGAAACTATTAAGAATGTCAAGACAGGAGGGATTAAGTCCCAAGTGATTATGTATCCAGCTATCCTTACGAAGTTCATTTTCGAGAGTATGATGTTTTGTAACATTCCTTTGAAAGGAAACCCCATAGATCTGAATCCTTCTTGGATTAGAAAAAGTACGATGAAAAAGTTGAATGTTTGTTTTGATCACAATTCAAAACTTTTTGTCAAAGATGTAGAAGCTGAATTAGCACAGAATCAATCGGCACCTATGCCAGCCAAAGACATTCAATCTACTGGAGATACTCAAAAATATGATCCGCAAACCAGTTCAAAGCCCAAGAAGAAGCCGAGGTACAGTAAGGAGGTTGTAGCCAAATGGAGAAAGGACAAGGAACATAGAAAGGAAGGTGATACGAAGTTTGGTCTTGACCCTACTGAGGCTTTTGCAAAAAGAGTAAGGGTAGAAGAAACCCTTCAGGCTAAAAAGAAGAATAAGGTTCTTTTGAAAAGAATGGCTCAGGACTTTGATGTCTATAAAGTCTTGAAAGCAGTAGATGAAGCTAGTGCTAAACTAACAGAAGAAGTGCACCAAGATTCCATCGTATAGAGTATTCCTGAGAAAGAAAAAGGAAAACAAGTGATGGAAGAGATAGAAGAAGTAGAAGAAGAAGGAGAATTGATTTTAGAATTTCTTAAAAGTTCAAAGAAGATTAGAGAGGAATCAGTTCAAAAGCTGAGTGAAGGTGTTCAACAAACTCCTCATGCCGATCAAGCAAGATCTCCAGACAGGATGTCATCTCAAGAAAAGCAAGGTGCTCAATCCTCTCACTCTGATAAAGTTGTTTTCATTAGTGACAAAGTGGAAGAAGAAAGAAAGCAGAAAGAAAAAGAAAAAGGAAAACAGCTAGTTGTTGACTCATGCAGATCATATGAACTAGCATCGTACGATGAAGATACTGATTCAGAACATACAATCTCTCTTAAGAAGAGTGATTACATTGTTCATGTTTTGAGAAGAGTTGAGAAGACCATTCATTATTTCTTGAGGCTAGAAGGGAAGATTGATTTTATTTCTGACAATCAAAAGAAGAAGTTTGGTTATGTAAAATAGTTGAGGAAGAAAGTTTTGTCAGTTGAAGCCGATTTGAATGTTCTTTCAGAAAGTTCGATTGCTCATAAGAAGGCCTGCAATAAGATGACCAAGTGGTCGTACAAAACAAAGAGCTCAATCAATTATCATGAAATAGCTATTGAAGATATAAGAAGGTTATCAAATGAGCTTTCAATTTCATTCAACAAGCTTTAAAGAGAAACGGTTGAAAGGTTGAATCTTTTGTCTTCTAAAAGAGCCGATGTTCCTTCACTGAAAGATTTGCAAGAGAGAATGAATGTTTTTCAATCTGAATTGTTGAAGGTTTCATCTTTCAAGGATGAAATGGTCTTGCTGAAGAATCAAAATTCTGTGTTATCCATATATAACAAGAATTTTCAAAACAGAATTGATACCCTTGGAGAAGTAATCAGAGTTCAGGAGGAGACTATCAGATATCGAGATCAGATTTTTGCAGACCAACAAGAGCTTCTCAAAACTTAGGGTGAATCAATTTCTGAAGACAAGAAGGAAATCAAGAAGATGAAATCTGTTCTTCATGAGCTTATAAAGAAGGAGAAGGAAAGTGAAAACAAATGATTATTGTATTTGTTTTCCTTTGAACTTGTCTTTGTTTTGTAATGACTTTTATAATCCTTTTCTTTTATCCATTGTCTTGTATTGCTTTACTAACTCCAGACAATTCAAGATTTCTCCTTTCATTTTGCAAATCACAAAGGGGGAGAATGTTTACAATGGGGAGAATGTTTTATAAAGGGGAAGAATGCTTTACAACACTCTTAAGGAAAATCTACGAATACAATCCTTAGGAAATTCCATACCTAAGGGGGAGTTAGTTGTATTCAAATTCATTTTCAGAAGAGTTTCCAATAACTCAGGGGGAGATAAGTATTTCTTGTTACATTTACTTTGTGTGTTGTGCTTTCCAAAAAGGGGGATATTGTTGAGTCAAAAGTCCTCTTTTGACTTCTATATCATGTTTTGGAAATCACAAATGTATTCTATCATATTTTTGGAAATTACAATTGTCTTCTATTATGTTTATCGTATCGTACAATGTTGATCGTACTGACCATATCGTATCGTACAATACTGATCATACTGACTCTGTTAATCGTACCATACTGACTCTATTAATCGTATCGTACTGACTCTGTCAATCGTACCATACTGACTATGTCGATCATATCGTACTGACTCTTCTATTCATATGTTCTTTACTTGTTTTGGTACTTTGTCAAAAGCACTTATTTCATATGAATCGTACCATTGCTTATCAATATGTATATCATGTTTTATCCAATACGATGTCGTTGAGTTAGTAACAAACTAATCAAAATGATGTCGTGCTTTCTGTTTCAATATGACCTTTATGGTGACAGGTGTCCAAGTCCCTCCGAGTTTTTCGGAGAAATATGACCATTGGAGGCAACATGACCGTTGGAACCCGAGATCTATAAATATGAGGTCATTTGAAGATGAGTAAAGTATGGTGAAATGAATGAAGAGACTTCTTGAACTACCAATATTCTAGAGAGAGACACTGTGACTTCTCTCATCTTCATTGTGTGTCCGATTATCATATCGAGGGCTTTCATGTGATTGAAAGACAGAGGTGTCGATTACCTACAAAATCGTGGGCTGCCAGGGATAGCCAGACAGACGTGCCGATCATCGTATCGAGGGCTTCCAGGGATAGGCAGACAGACGTGCCGATCATCGTATCGAGGGCTGCAAGGGATAGGCATACAGATGTGTCGATCATCGTATCGAGGGCTGCCATGGATAGGCAGATAGACGTGCCAATCATCGTATCGAGGGCTCACCAAGGTGTTGGTGAGACAGAACTTTTATCCTAGGTGAAAGGATAACCCTTCTCATTGGGTTAAAAGAATTGTAATACTTTTACATTTCCGCTGTTAATTGTATTAGAATGGAATTTGTATTGATTCCTTTCTTCTTTACATATTCGATTGTAATTGTATCAATTACAATCATTCTATTAAATATTGTATTGATTAAATCTATACGCTTTAAGGTAGAATCATTCATCTTTGTATTACTCTTATTATTGTGTTCATCTTGAATACAATTGTTTCACATTTCATTAGTATTACAATACATCATACCTTTTATATTCAATACAATTATGGGTGTTTGTATTTGTATTAGTTTAAGATCATTTAAACTAATCTATTTGTTGCCAAAACTCAAAGGTTTTTAAACCTACAATTCACCCCCCTCTTGTATTGTTCCATCTAATAGACATATATATCTATATATTCGATCCAACATGGTTTCCTTGAAAAACATTGTTTAATGATTCCCTTCTTTAACACGATTCAAAAACCATCCTATATGTAGTGGTCCTCGATCCTACACACTGGTTTTCAACATATAATGTGGCCTACACCCTTGAACTATGGTGTCATTGAAATTTATTAAAAACATTGGGCTGCAAGGATAAGAACCATATTTGATGTGATATGTTAGGACAACCATTAACACTTTGCAAGGACCCCAAAAATATTTTGTTCATGTAAGTTGTTTACCTAAAAATAATATGGCTATTTTTTGATTAAAAGTCAATAATTAAAATATATCATAATTTTAATTTGGATTATTTCACATTAGAAACATAAAAATGAAAATAATAACATTTCATATTTTATGAATGTTAATTTTTCCAGATTATCTATACTAAAATTATAATTTCTTTATAATTTCATTATTCATAAATTATTTATAAACAATGATATCATGATTAAACATATAAATTGTTCATTTAGTTAACTTTCACCATTATTTATTAAAGAATAAAACTATTATATTAAATATTATAATGTAATATTTTGATTAAATTATTAAACTACTTCTCTGTTTTCGTACATGAATATAAACTATTCAATGATTTATTTGATAAATGATTTATTTATATATAAAATTTCTTTTAGTTTTACTTGTTAATGATCTTGAACATAAGTTTTATTTATACATTATAAATATTAGGTAATTCAATTAAAATAGGATTCGTATATCTCTTCAGTAATATTTCTCTTTTTAGATGGACATTTGGGTCGACTACTCTTTATCTTAGAGGATTATGCCTTGTCTATAAAAACAAGGGATAATTACTTGCCACCAAAAGATTACATTCATTGGGATTAATGATTTTATATTTTGAATTCCCCTAGAATTTAAAATAATAAAATTATATTGGATAGAGAAAAGGGAAAAGATAATTATATAGTGCTACATGAAATACTCAGTTTATCTTATGTAATATGTAACCTCCATATTATAATATTCAGTACTATATTCATCATGGAACACCAAACTATAACAACACATGATACATATTATCATTATAACCAAGTCATTGGAATATAATTGTTTATAAATATTTACTAAATTATGAAAATATTTTTTAGAAATGTATATATGTTGAATTATTTGGTGATAAATGCATTATAATATAAAACACATTCATTTGGAAAATAAAATAAAATATTTTTTTGAGAAACTATTTTAATGAAAGTAAGTGTTTTTTATAAATAAATTTCAATGCAATAAAACATGTTGGAATATATTAATTACATTTATATAAAATATAGATATATTAAAGAATGTTTGACATTCATAATATGTTTTTTCTTGACATGATATATCTTTATTTTCACCTTAATTTGTATGTTTATCAAGAACAAGTGTTTTGTCTCATTTTTAAGGAAAAAATATTTTTTAACTAATATCTAAATTTATTTATGTTTTTAATGAAAATATAAACTTTATTTTTTTTATCTGAATATAAAAAATTCTTGTCGATGAAATTTGAGTATTTTTATGAAAACATTGATTCTTTGCTGAATAGGGAAAATGCAAATTTTTGTAGGATTTTATTAAAATTAATTTTAAATTTTAAATTTTTTATTTTTTTAATATAATCTCATGTAAAATATTTTATATTTCTTTCAAAAATTACTTTTGAAACAACAGTATACTTTTTTCGTAATTTTTTTTTCTATAAAATTTAAGGTTTTTCAAAAACTATTTTAAAATTCATAATGTTTCTCCTTTTAAATTTATTAAAATAATACCTAGTGGAAAATTATTATATATATATATATATATATATTATATTAGTAATTATCAATTTGGTTTCATAAAATTATTATTATTGTTCATTGAGTTTATATGTAACCACATATTTCTAAAAAAATACTCTTATTAAAAACATATTGTCTCACCATGTCTATGGGATTAATGAAAAATAATATTTTTCCACAAATGTAAATTTATTCATTAAAATGGAATCTGTATTTAGAATAATAATAATTTATAATGTCTAAATATTCAAACATAGTTTTCTACCATTGCTATAATTGAAATCAATTTCAATTGGATACAATGATTATGGTAAAGCTAATTTTACCTTCTAGTTAATGTGATAAAACAAAAATATAATGTAAGAAACATGTATTTTATAGGGTCTATGAAATAGGAAACCAAGAGTTTTTGGTAGTACAATATCTTATAATATATTTAGTATTTAAAATTTATTCTAATTTTTTCAATTCATACAACACTGAGTTAGCTTGTGTTACACGTAGAAGAGTCCTTCCTCTATACCATGTGTAACATATAAGTGTGAACTTATTCAATAGCTTGTGTTACAGACAAAATTGACCTTCTTCGATGGCATGCGTCACAGACAAGATCATCTTTTATATAAAAAGAACATATTCTGAAAATATAATGAGATATAAATTTTAAATTAAATTATAATTTCTGAATACTTATAACAAAATTATAAAAATTAGGGATTATAAAAATATGTATTTACTTAATTTATTATAAATTAATATGAAAAAATATAAGAAGTAATTCAATATAATGTTAATATTTTTATATAAAACTATATTTTTTGATTAAAAATATGTTTTATGATAATAGATTAATTTAATTAGTGATTGATTTTAAAGAAATATAAATAATATAGATTCAATCAATTATATTTTATATTCATCAATTAGATTTTATAGAAATAAGATATGAGAAAACATTATTTTATATATAAAATCCTATATTTTTAAAATGGATATTTCAACACATTTTAATAGAGACCCATTTTAAATATTATTTCTAAAACATTAATTTATTTAATATTTAAAAATTAATTTCATATTTTAAATAGAGATATAAAAATTTGGTAATGTTGATTTTTGATATTTTTTGAAAAGATATCATTATTTAAGGAAGAATTTTAAAAACTAAATATTTGTTAAAAAATAATTTTTTAATTTAAATTATTTATATGATTAATTTATAAATTATATTGTTTTCAAAGCATTATATGATAATATTTTTATCAATTTATAAAAATTATCTCATATAATCAATTTCACTTTGAAATTTAATATAATAACATAGAAAACCTTCAGTTGTTCTAAATTTAAGACCCCACAATGTCATCCCTCTTGTAGGATGAAATTTAAAAAAATTATGCCACTTTTATGATATTAATTATAAAAACTAGATTCCAAAGTTGGAAGATTAAATATTTAGAATTTCAATGAATACCAAATTTTTTTCTAACCAAGAATATTTCAAAATTTAATTAAAATTAATTATAATTACTAAAGAAAAAATAAAGCGTATGAAAGGAATAAACCACTAACGTAGGGGATCCTGTGACCTATCCAATTTCCCAAAACCAACATTATGGAGATACATTAGCAATAAAACATTAATTCTTCTGTTTTTTTGTTTGGTGTGACTTTTTTCAGGTAATAAGGCGTGTACACTTATCTTGTTTCCAAAAATTGCAACTATGTCCATTTCCTTCCCTTTAAAATGCCACTACCTCTAAAATATCATAAAAAATCTACAAAAACATATGATCATCCATAATAAACCTATATAAATTCCAAACATCCCACTCCTCGACCCTAAATCCTTTTATTAGGACAAAATCCTATAAAAGAAGCATTTTTGTTCAAAACAAAAGCAGCTACCTGATTAAGAGGTAACATCTTCTCTTAGGCTAGTTAATATTATTTACATTATCCACACCCTAAATTAGCATTATAAAATTAATATGTAACAACACATTTATCTTAAATGTATAATTTTTTATATAAATACATTAACCTACACTTATATACACTATCATATAATGGGTAATGAACATACTGTTTCTGTTAATGGTGAACAATTGCCTCACTAAATGATTAATTTCTAGTATCCCCTTACATCCTTTAATTGAGGAAATTATAAAGGAAATATGTTTATAAATGATATATGTTATGTATTTACTCTTATTTAATAATTTCATTACACATACCATTAAAACATTCCATTTTACATTAATATGATTTCTCTGTTTGTTTGAAGTGTGGACAACTGCCACATTAGAACAATGTGATTCATTAAAACTATATTTTAGATATATAATGGATGGTTTTAATTAAAAAATTGGGACATATAGAAGCTCTATATGATATTCATCAGAGAGTTACCTTTCTGTAAAAATACATTATATATAATTTTCATTATTTCCTTTTCAGACCCATAAAAATAGATAATGTTGGTGATGGACGTGTGGACTACTGCCTCATCGACACAATTTGATTCCTGTTAAATAACATGTATTGTATAAATATATATGTGAATATATGATTAAAAAACATGGTATTTTTTATATAATTATAATTATTGAAGGATATGGTGATTGCTATATTTTTTCTATAATGATCATTGAAAAATGGGAACGTTACTCATATGTATGTATTGCCAACCATCTCCATGACTGTTCCTTTGAATCATATTTCAGAACAATATAAAATTATTTATTTTGAATGAAAAACTGATTTATAATAAAGAAAATTATGACATTTTTATTAATCTTTAGATATTATATAATTATTAATTTCAAAATTGTCGACCTACCAAAGTAGTTTTTGATACATAAACTAAATTTGGATAAAACAGAAAATATAAAATTAAATTTTTATTTAGTTATATATAACTTAGTAAAAAGTCCAATAAAAATAGTGATAAACCTGAAAAATGTTCTCAAGAGAGTATATAATTAATGTTCATTTATAAAATATAATGCTAAATGATATTTACCTAAATAAAAATTGAAGTTAATGTATTCTATTCTTAGTTATTACATCTATTAGATAAATTTCATGTTCACCAATTACAGCTTTTTTTGTAGTGTACCCGGTGACCTATTTTATATTTTATATCATGAATTCCCTTATATTCATCGTATTTCAAAATTTAATTTTATAGTATATCCTCATTAGGTTTATTATTTAAAATGTTTCAAAGTGGTATGGGACACATTTTAATGTTTAGTTATTATTTTAATCAATAATTACTTTAATGGTATTTTAGTTATACTTCTATTAGAGGAAAATATATAACCATTTTTCAATAAAAAAATTCAATTTCTATAATTTGGTTATTAATGACCATATAAATGTATTAGTCCCATTTTTAGGGACTTTGTAACTGATTTTCATAGAAATGTTTTTCAGAAAACCATACTTTGTATCTCTCTTTAGTTAGAGATCCAGTTATCTTATAAAAAAATGTTTTATAAAAATGATGTCAAAAATTTTCTTAAATTTTTTTGGTAATTAATTTTTTACCATTTTGGTCTTTTACAAGTGTTTTCAATGATATATTATTGTCTCTTTCCAAATAATATATTATTCTAACCCCATTTTTCTATATAAAGGTAATGTTTCTTTTTTACCTTGTTTGACATGTACAAATTTATCTACCTTCATTTCATTGATTCTTATTTTTCTAATTGAAATTTATTATTACAAAAATAATTATTTATAATTAATATTTTTAAATAAAAATATTTTTAAAATTTTTTCCAATTAAAGGAAATTTTTCCCGAAAATATTTTTTAAAATTTATTCCATTAATTCATCAAAAACAAAAATGGTCTATTTTTACTTCACTTGGGATTTTTTGTATAAATAAACTCTTTTTTATTCCTCTTAATGGATTGTTAATGAGTAGGAGATGAATAGAACTCCCAATCACTTCCATGACTAATTTTTTATTCCCCTTGAAATATTCAACCTCCAATTATAATTAGATTTTCCATAATTATCCTTATCATTTATCATGAACAATATTTTTTAGTAAAAAATATTCCAATTTACATATGATGTATACATTTTTTTTATTATATAGAGAGATATTGATAATTCTATATTTTTATTCAATACAGTTATTTGATAAGGATGATTGTAAAATTGATTATTCAATATATGAGGAATGTATTAGATTTTTAAGAAAAGGGTGGGACCTGGTTATAGATATTCCCTAGATGCATTGGTAATCTCATGGGATGAGTATTTTATCAATACACCTTATATTAGTTTTTACCCATAATTTTTAAAACCATCTAATGAAATTTAATGACAGTAATGTTACCACATACCTATGAAACATGTAATCCAGTAATCAGGAATTTCCTTCATATTTGTTTTATTTATTATTCATCCATGAGATTTTTCATTAACATATCTATGGATATATTTAAATTTTTTGGTACTTAGATGACTTGTGTTTTAGTTTCATAAATTGGAATATTTATTTTTATTTATATAGTTATTTGAATGGAATGGGTTTTTAGTTATTACCTTGCTGTATATTTTATAAACATCCATTCAGTTAATTGAGTATATGGAAGGTGTGATCATTTATGAACCTCTCTATATTGACTATTCAATTTTATTCTTTATTTATTATACCATATTTTCCCTTTACTTATAATTTTAGATCATCCTATTTATTTTTCATTCTCTAGTAATTCAAGAAGTATAATACGAAAGACATACATGGATTTATTTGATGGAAAAAATGTTACCCTCATAGTTATATATTATGAATTTAAAAGAAAAATATATTTTTAAATAAGTTTATTCCTATCTCATGTATGATTATATTTTACCAAGTCTTATAAAATCTCACTCTTTCAATATTTGATTCATTATAACAATGTCCATGTAATTAATAACATACACCTACTCTCATATTTATATGGTATTTCACTAAATTTGGTATTAGATGATGTTTATTAGCAACCATGGGTACTAGATTTAAGAAAAAAATAGGTTAGACAGAATAACCCTATGGTTGATTTGAGGATATGTATAGAAGAATGTCCTAAAATTTAGATAAGGTAGATATTATTTGGGTCATCCTAGAAATATAACCATGTATGGATACTACAAGTGCAAGTAGTCCTATAATAGATGTACCAGGGATTAAAAAATACAAAAATATGTTTTAGGCTTGACTCAATCTAACCTGGTACACAATAACAGGCCATACTACCCATATGATTTGACACTCTAGTGGGATACTGTTACGTGAATTCAGACTTGTATTACAAAATATTATTATTGATATTAAAAATGAATAAACTAGGTTGAATGAAAGGTGTTTGAGATAGAATATAATAATTATTTATTATAAATTAAGTGAATGATATTATAGATACACCCTAAACCAAGGAATGACATATGTTGAAGTATATGGATGATTTATATATGTATTGAGATTGTGTTGAAAACATTAGTAAAAAGGATATGAAGTTATTAATATAATTTCACTATTTTTCATCATATTTAATTTGGAAATTATATTAAAATGGTTTTAGAGAAGGAAAAACATTATTCAATGTGAAAATAAATCAAATATGGAAAGGTTATGTGTCTTGAACCCATAACTAAAGAAAGATAAGGATTTTACACCAACAACTGATTTATAAAATGTTTGGGTCAATTTTTCATTGTTTATAGTTAAACAATTTGACAAATAATTATTAATAATGAATACATTGAGTAACATATAGTGTGTATTGATTAATTTAGAATCCATATTAGTTTTGTAAGATAGTCAAATAAAAATAGTTATACTATTCATGCTTTTATTGGGCTTATGAACTTTTAAATGTTTCTTTTAGTTAATCCAGCAATAAAAAATAATTATATGAATGAATTTTCTAGTAATAATGGAATGAGTCATTATTTAATCTAATCAAAAAAAAGTTAGGGTTATACATATAAAATTTAAAACTATTTTTGTAAAAATATGTCCTTATAGTTTATGTCAGTAAAATAATTACCCAATTTTAATAAAATGGAATAGAAAAAAATATAGTCTTAAAACCGTAATTTTTGTAGAACTGATGTTCTCTTAAATCATCAAATAAATATAGATTAAAGGACCTAAACATTCCATTGACCATTAAGTAGTTTTTGATTGATGTATTTATTCACTCCAAATAAATATTTATAATTTTCCTCCAAGTACGTATATCAAATTTACAATAATGTTAACCAATATAGAGATCTAGTTAACTGGTAGTTAAAGTGAACATTGTACATTCCATTAACTATTTTATAGTGGATGAATTATGAAACCTTCTCATGATTTGGGATTTCAAAAATAGTAAGAATCAAACATTATCTCGCCATAATCAATTTTAAATTATGAGGTCATAGTTAAAATAAGGTAGGGAGGATGGGATGCCCGGAAATTCTAACGTAAGAATTTTGTATTTGGAAGAGTTTATGAAACATGAAACCAATCGTATTAGGCATCACAATATCACAATACATTATAATATATTTAATATTAAAAAACATATTCTATATATTTCAATTAACATAATTATGAGTACTATTTTGTTACACACATGATTAACATTCCTCGATATCTTTTATAACATTCAATAGAGAAAATTCTCGGTAGCTTGTATTGAACATAAGAGTGACATTCTTCAATGGCTTGTGTCACACAGAAGACCAAGTTTTATAGATGAATAATATATTATTAAAATATAATGAGATATAAAATATTTATTTTATTTTTAAAAATAGTTAAACTAAAATATTAAAATTATTTTTTATAAAAATTTATCATGATATAATTTTTAAGAGATTAATTAGAAATTAATATGAGAGCTAATTGAATATAAAATGAATATATTTATATAGAAATCATTTTATGCTAATTTGTTTATGCTAATAGATTAAATTTATTAGTGAGTGATAATAATATTATATAAATAAAATGTATTGAATCAAAAAAATTAGATATTCATCAATTAGGTATGATAGGCATAAAATATGTACAAATTCTATTTTGCACATTAAAACTTGTATTTTTTAAAAGAAAAATTTGCATTATTTTAATGGTGATCCAATTATAAATCTGAATATTGAAAATTTAATTGACTTAATATGTCAACAGTAGTTTCATATTGGAATGTGATACATTAAAATTAGGATAGGATGATTTTTTTTATATTTTTCAGAAATATTTCACTATTAAATGAATAGTTGAACATAAAAAATTTTAGTTTACAACTTTATTATTATAAAATTTATTTATAAATATAAATTTTAATTCTCATTGGTTTAAAAGTTTTATTATATAATATTTTTTCCAATAAATACAAATTATATCATTATAATAAATTTCCCATTGAAATTTTTTATAGACTAAAAACTTTCTGGTGTTTTATATTAAAACCCCATAGTGTCATCGCACATGCGAGATGAATATTAAAACAATTTATGCCCCTCCTAGGAATGGAATTTGGAGAAATTTATTCTATATGTTTAATAATAATAATTTATGATTTCATATGATAACAAATTTTTTATGACGACAAAAATTAGTGGAAGTAAGAAAATTTATTTACAATTATTAAGGAAAAATTAATCATAATAAAGGATGAAACCATTATCTTTGGGGACCATATGACATAGATAGTTGTCACACAAACAAAATATTTCCATAAATATTATATTTAAATTATATTATTGAGTTTATTTGGTTTTCTATATCTTTTGTTTGGTGAGAACATGTCTACACCTATGTTCATTCTAAAAATTCCATGTAAGCCCTTTTCCTTCCATAGAAAGGGCCACCCCCTCTCCTCAATAAACACACTTGTCTAACCACATTGGATTGTGCATGATATTACTATAGAGCTTCCCAACATCCCACCCCTATAACATGAAACCTATATTTTGGAAAAATTAATTCCAATGAAGCCTTTTGGTTCAAACAAAAAGTAGTTATCCAATTAAGAGGTAACATCATCTCTCATAATTTGTAATTTTATTTCCATTATCCACCCCGTCAAATACCTTTAATAATTTAATATATAAAAACCCTACTATCCAAAATATATTAGTATTTTTATATAAATTTTTATAACTAAACATACACACACATATATCCAATGTGTAACGAACATATGGTTTTAATGTACAAGGAACGATTTTACTCACGAAATGATGATTGCTCATTTTTTCATTACCACATATAATGTTGGAAATTATGATGCAAAATAGGCCTATATATGATTTTTATGATATTTATTCTGTATCTAATCTTATTTTATGATTTTATCACCCATACCTTTAAAACATACCATTTTATATTAATATGATAACATCATTTGAGAAACTGTGGACTACCACTCCCTCAAAGCGATGTGATTCATTCACTCTCTACATGAAACATATAAAGGATGTTTTTAATTAAAAATGTATTACATAAAATAACACAATATTATATTAATGAAATAATTATCTTAATATAGATATATTATATATATGTTTATATAATTTTTATTATTACCCTTTCGCATTCATAACAAGTGATAATGTTAGTAATGGACATGTTTACTACTACCTCATCGACACAATATGATTCCATTTACATGAAATAAATTATATAAATATGATTATATTATTAAATTTTGTGGTAATTATTTTTTAATTATCATTATTAAATGATATTTCACACATTTACTTCTTTTTATAATGATCATTGGAAAATGAAAATGTTACTCATGCATATATACGACCAACCGTCTCTATGATCGTAATGTTGATTCATTTTTTATAACTGCACGTAAGGATTGATTTTAGAAGTATCATTTATGTATAAATATTATACTTATTTTATTATTATTATTCTGTTCATATTATATAATGACCCAATTGAGAATAGTTGACCTACCAACGTTGTTTTACACGTAAATGGAATTTCTCCTAAACAACTGATGTAAACATAATTGAATAAGTGGTTTTATAAAACATAGTAAAAAAATTAAATAAAATTATTGATAAATATGAAAACATTTCTCAAGAAATTAGTAAATTAATGAATGATTATCATGTATGGTGTTAAAGTGCATTCATCAAAAGTAAATGCCAGGTTAGGTATTCTCATCTCACTTTTTACAGCTCCGATATAAATGTGATATTATCCTCTTAAATATTTTTTAAAGGTATATCTAAATCTCATTTTTATATATTATATAATTAACTACAATATATTTATTATATTTATGACTTTCATTTAGTATTATACTTTTATGTGGTTTATTATTTAAAAATTATCATGGAATGTGACACTTTGGAATGTTAAATGATTATTTTCCTCAAAAATAACATTACTGATCATTAAATTGTAAATCCATTCAATGAAATTATGTTTCCATTATGCAATAAAGACTTAAATTTATATCCATTGGTTATTCCTAACCATAATAATGTATTAGTATCATTTTTCCATTCTTTAGTACTACAAATGTGTTAGAAAATATTATTCCAGAACACCCATCATTGTACCTCTCATTGGTCGGAGAAACTGTTTTATTAAACAAATCATGTTTTATTAAAAAAAATCAAAAATGTTTTTAAAATTTTCTAATGAAATTTAATATTATCAATTTTTCCAATGTTTTCAATGGAATCTTCTTCTCGCATTCCAAACAAGGAAATTTTGTAACATATTTTACTATCGAAATGGAATTTCTCTTTTTATCTCAAATAAAATATACAAATGAATACAAAAAAATTTATTTTATGGTTCCTTTTCAAATTTAAAAGGTATTTTTTTATTGTATATTTTTTAATAAGGTATTTTCCATGAAAATTCGTTCAATATTTTTTTCAAAGAAATGTATATTTTCCTCTTAAATATTTTCCAAAAATGTTATTTTATTTCATCAATGACATCATCCTAATATTTTTACTACACTTGTGGTATGTTGTATTGATTCCTTCCTTATTCATAGTCTATATAGTTTATTAATTATTTTTCCAAGTATTTATTTCACAATAAATTCTTGAAAAATTATTTTTATTCCGATTGAAAAATTAAATCTCTTAAAATCAATGGATTTTCCCTAATAATCCATATCATTTATCATGGATAATATTGTATCCCAAACAATATTATATTTCACATATGATGTTTAATTTTATAGTTATTTGATTATTTAGGGAAATATTTATAATTCCATATTCTTTATTAAAATTGTAATTTGATAAGGGACATTAATAAATCAATTATATGATATATGATTAATTTATAGAACTCATGCGATATGGGTGGGCCCGGTTATAGATAGTCCCTAAATGCATTGGTAGTCTCATGGGACATGTCATTTGGATAGAAGCCTTTATTCTTCTAAATTGTTTCCTTAATTATTATTGGATATCACCTCTATTATGTTTCATTCCCACTTAATCCATGAAATAAACTATAAATGATATGTATGGATTTAATAAGTGCAATAAATTTATCCTTAATGTTATTTATTTTTAAATAAGAATAAAAATATTTGTTATAATTAGTTTATTCTTTTATAATGTATGTATATCGTTTTACAATACTATTAAACTCTCATTTCTTTTTTATTTTATTCCTTGTAATAAAGCTAATTTAATTGGAAGTAAGCATAGCATCTATGCATTATGGGGCCAGGTAGCTAGATTTAAACATTATGAATTGGATCAAAATGACATAGAATCTTATCCCAAACCCATTGGATGGTAATACTATTATATAATATATTTTAGTATTTTTTTGGGGACTTTTAGGATATTTTGTCTCGTTAAAATTTTGTATCACCTAAAATTACATTGAAAAAATACAAGTGTGTCGTCTCTTATATGTATAAAAGGATGCCCGCTCTCATACGCACGACCTATCATCTTTGTTATTGTAACATTAGTTCATTTTTTAAACATATTTGATTATTGGTTATAAAATTATAATTAATATAATAATATGGTAATTATTGAATGATTGTTATTATTTATATGTTTAAAATTATTTCTTTTTTGACCATAGTCAACCTACATAAAGAATTTTAGACACATAACCCGAATATGAACAATTTATCTCACATAAATTTCACTGATTATGTACATATATAAAAATTTATTACAAGTTAAAAACTGAAAATAAGTTTGTTAAAGTTTATTAGCAATGAAAATAATAAACATAAGTTTATTATTCCTGAAGATAAGAAACATGTCTGATGATTCTAAATTCACCATATGGTTTTCTCATCTCACACTTGTAAATATGAGATACATGTCATATTCATAAACTATTTTTATTATATCGTGTATATATTAATCATGACATTATTTTATCATTACTATAATGAAATTTATTTTCATTCTCATATCTTTTGGAGGTTCTTACCTTCATGGGGTTAGTTTTTCCAAAGCGGTATGGGATTTTTTTAACAATTTGTATTCATCGAGATGTTTGTTATGTTATATAGAGAAATTAACTTATGAGGTGTATATACCACCACATTAACATATTATATAACTAATATCCTTAATTTCGTGATATTATAAGTTTCATATAATGGTATCCTTCCATTAGACATACGATTAAATGTTACCAATGTTTTAAGAGTTTCTTGTTATAATCTCATCGTTTACTAAGATTGTTTATGATTATGTATCCAATGTTGAAATATTTTGATAAACCTCTAAATAATTATCCTATATTTTATTATCCTCTATTTATGTCACGAGAATACATATTTTCCATTCATTTTCTTTCTTTTTTCACCCATGTGATCAAAATAATGTTTTTATGAAAATCATCCTTTTGATTGAAAAGATGTTTTCTTTTTAAATCATATTTTTTAAAAATGATTTATAAATGATTTAAAACACATTTAAATTATTAATGGTTTTTTTCCTCAATTATTTTTTTTATTTAAAAAATTCCATTATAATTTTCAATGGATACTTTCAAATAAAAGTATTATTTTAATGTTTTTTGTTTGAAAGCCTTATTTTCAAAATAAAATTGTAATTTTACAAAAAAAAATTATCATGATATTTTAATGGTTTTTAAGATCACAAATTTCCACAACCATTGTTGTAAATTATTCACTTTTGGGGATATTTTAATGATAACGCACCATTCATTCTTAAGATCAATTAAAATTATTTCATATAAATTTTTATGGATCTCATTTTTTTCACAGGATAACTATTTTTCAATGAGGTCATTATGGATATTGTGTCATTTCCATTGGTTAAAAATTATTTCAGGAGATTGTAATAGAGATTATTTGCATTACATATGTTAATCATGTTAGTAACATAATCAAGGCTGTATCAATGAGTTGTGATGAATGATTCATTTACGTGCTTTATATATTATTCAGTTTGTATACATTTTAAATGATGGGGCTCCCAGATAGCATCACATAAGCCTGTTATAGAATATATAATGGGTGCACCAAAATATTTCTCCAATGAATTGGGTAATGATTATGTTATGTGGATAATTATATTTGAAGTTGGTTGTACGATAATTACAATTCCGTGGGATTATTAATGGCTTAACAATGGTTTTATAAGGGCACTATTAGATTATGATCCAAGATAAAAACATGTTTTATCACAAACTTTTTTGAGTATATAATGATTCAATCGATTGATATTGATATCATATAGTTTATAAATATTTATTATTATTACTATTTCCTTTTTTATAGTTGTATGACATATTCTCCTATTTGATTTTCTAGGTATTGAGGGGTAAGAATATTATTATTTCATACTCATGAAAAATTATTACTTCACCACAACCATACACACATCTAATGCTCAGTGGAAATATTCATCTATTAATTATAACATTTTCTATTACTGAGCATTTGAGCTCACCCTTTTTATGTTTCACTTTCATTAGGTTATAAATAAAGTTGATAGGAAAATTATATGATGAATATATTTTATATAGAAGATGATGATATCTTTATATGAAAAATAATAATATGAGTTCTATGGGATAAAGACATATTTAATGTCATGTGAATTTTATATGTAGGATTTGGTCAAAATTCTATAACACTCTATAACTAAAAGGACCTCTATGAAGAATGTGAACAAATTTATCCTCTTCATGTTTTATGTTTTAGAAGGATGTATTGGGACATATTTATCTTCATCATAGTTGGAAAATATATCTTTATGACTTGTGAAATAAATCCAAGAGTGCGGTTTTTCGACTATTATAGTATGGTTGTAATGAAAGGCATAAATTACATTGGATGCTATTGTGTTTTCATGTGAGGGTATATTTCGGAATTATATATGAAATTATTTTTATACCATGAGTTTGAAGTCATAAACATAGCATTTTAAGGGTTTAAGTAGTAAAACATTTAAGGTTATTAATATGATTTTGTGAAAAAATTTATAGTGTTGGGGTTTTTGTAACCCCTAGTTTGAACCTGAAGGCTTATTTATAGAGGATTCAGTTTTCAAATTTAATGAATTAATTGGGGAAACCTTTATGCAGTGTCAAAACCTATCATATCCATAAAAGATGTGGGACTTGAACCCATTACCGAATGATAATAATAGTTTCACACCTACCACTAGAAAATGATATTTCGATGTTACTATGACATTTTTATATTTAATGATTATGTCTACTTCAGAAACCTATAGTTTATTATTTAAGTAATAATTCTTAATTTATCATGGTATATTATATGATAAAATCATTGTAATATTTCGATTTTTATCTTGGTTAGGAATTATTTGAAGAATTATATAGATAGTCATTTATAGAATTATTTAGTTTAAACATTGGGTGATACTATTGAATTTTGAAGACAGGGGTATTTATTATATAAAGTTTTATTCACATGGGTAATTATCGTACCATGTTCTAACAATCTAGGATTTAGTTAAAAATAGTTTGATTATCTTCATTATTTCCATTATGGTAATGAGGAATTTTAAACAATATTTTTTGTACATTAGGAATGAAAATTTTATCTTCAATACTCATTTTTTGGAGATTAATATTACATTGAGTTAGAAATTGACAAAATAATTAAATTCAAGACATCATGAAAGTATATATTCATTATTGTCATATTATATATAGTTAGATAATTCCTCCAATATATTAAAATGATAATGGTTTAAAAATAATTCCCTCATACCATAATTATGTTGAATTGATAGCCTTTTAATCATTATAAATTTGTGATTTTTAGGCCCTTGACTCTCTATTGATCTTTCAATTTCATGTGATCACTGACATCAGTCACTCTATATAATTATTTTTTTTGATCCATTAATAACTATGATATATAACTTGAAAACATATTTATGTGTAATTAAAAATTCCATTTATGCAAATTTTAATCCCTTATAATGAATATTTTTTTTAAAAAAATTTTCAATTTGTGTTTACAAAAAAAATTATTTTTAGTTTTCCAATATTTTATAATCATGATAAAGATAACTTTGTTATAAAATAAATTTATTAGAGTTGATAGTATGTAATTAACCATTATATTAGAATAACAAATTTATATTAAAATAATTAAAGGACTAGAGACCCTATATTTTTACATCATTATAAACACTACTTGGATTACCTTTTTCTACATGCAACCCTAATATTTTTTTGTTTGATGGTATAATTGACTTGCATGAATAAATATAAATGACCAATGTTATATATTTACCTTATAAACTGTTAATTTAAATGGAAGGTATGAATATGGTTTAATGAATTATTTAAATATATTTTACACATGTTTACATTTTTAATTCCTTGGTCAATAGTTAATTATAAATTAAGAAGATGATATTTTTAATATAAAATGAAATATTTTTATAAAAAACTATTTTATTCAACACAACCATGTTTATAATAATTTAATTCAAACATAAACCCTTTTGGATATTATTAATGATTTTTATATATCATATTTTCAATAATTTGTTTTAATTCATCCTTTGTATTTTTTTGACATGAAAAATCTAATTTTTGTTTTAAACTATATACGTAAAAAAATATTTTTTCCATGTTTCTATAGTGTGGTTAATTCAGAATGGATTTTAAAAACATAAAAATTATATTTAAAAAATAAAATTCATTTTTCCAATACTAATATCAGTATTTAATTAGTGCTTGTTTTTTGAATTTTTTTAGAAAAATTGATATTTTGGGAATACTAAATATAATTATTTTTATTAAAAGGTCATTTTTTAAATTATTTAATTAATTTAAAAGTCCCAATTTATTTTTATTAGTATGTAATTTAATATAATTAATATTTAAACCACTTATTTACTTTTTAATAATCCTTATATTATATTTTTATATAAAAAGTTTGGGATTAAAGTTCTGTTTTTATAAAAACTATTAGAAATGGAATATTGTTATTCCTTTTAAATTAGGTAATATAATCTCTAATGGGGAATGTTTTAAAGGAAATTATTTGATTATATATCATAAAATAATAACTATGTTTCATACAATTATTGTTATTCTTAGTCCATGAGTTAATATATAATCATCTTTTTCAAAACAAATCTCAAATACCCGATATCTCATCGCTTGTAAGGAATTAATATTAAAATAAAATTTTCCACTTCTATAAATTGAATTTGAAAAAAATTATTCCATAATTAGAATTATAATAAATATTTATTTTTTAGGTAATAATTAATTTTTTACCAATGTGATTAGTGAAATAAATTAAATGTAATTACAGTGGTCAGGCTTAAAACGTGTTTACATAATAGTTAAACATTACCATATTAGGGATAAACAAAATATAAACTAGTAAAAAAATTGAATTGAATTTTTTTGTCATTTTATATTTTCGGATCTAGTTTCATTCTTTATTTCAGCATTTTTTGATGTGAAAACATATTTTCTCATCATTTTATATTGTAAAATGCCATGTTTGTCCTCTCCTCCACCTCCAAAAGGTCACTAACTATCCTCATCTCATCTCACCCCCCTAAAAACTTTTCTCATTTTAAATATTCAAAAATAAATTTTCCAATTCCCTTCACAAATCCCAAAATACTTGTTTTTGGAATGAATCCATCCATGGAATGCCTTCGGTACAAACCTAATGAAGTTACCTGAGTAATAAGTAATGTTCGTCAACATGCATTTTATTTTTAATTATTTTTCTACCAAACTAAATTATTATTATAAAATTAAGATACAATATACTAATTGTCATAAATATAATAAATTTTTAAGGTTTTTCTTACACCATTGCACTCTTCCATAAAATATGTTACGAAATCATCATTTGTGTATGTGATGGAGTACCACCTCGTGAAATGTTGTCATTAATTTTTTCATTACCACATCTCATGGTTTAAAATAAATATAGATCTAAAGATTATATATTATATTAATAAAATTAATATACATATTTAATAATTATATAATATATTCCCTTTTTATACTCTCTTTTATAATGAATATGATAACATCCCTCCAGTGTATAGAGGACTGATGCCTCACAATGAGATATAATGCATTTTTCAGCAACATGTTACATGGAAGGTAATCAGTTTAATGATTATAAATATATATGATATAATTGAAATTATAATGATATTAATGATATATTTATCTTTATATAATGTTAATATATCAATTTCTTAATTACCATTTCACACATTTAAAATGATAGAATGTCGTTTATTGTCATATTGACTACAACCTCCTTGAAGGGATGTGATTATTTCTGACATCATAAGAATAAAATATATTATTATATATAATTATATATCTTGGTATTTATGATTTAATTTTCATTTTTGATGGTGAAAATATTACTTACCTTTTTTTATAATGATCGTTGACAAATGGAAATGTTACTCATTTTTACAAATGACCCACCGTCTCCATATTCCCAACATTAGTTCATTTTTTTATACATAGTTAATGATTGGTATAATTTTTTTTGTCATATAAAGTAGTCAATTATTTCCTATTTATTATTATTTACATGTTTAATTATTGTCTTTTTGATGATAGAAAACATATCTAGTCATTTTTGACATGCAATCAGAATATGATATAAACCATTGACATAAATATAATTGATTTTTTAAATTTTATATTAAATATTTATAATTGAAAAAAATTTAATAATAAAATTTTAAAAGGTTTTTAGTTTAGTAAAAAATATATAATGTTTTATTATTTAGTGTGATATAGAACATCCATGGTTATTCAGAATCCAGGTATGGCTTTTTCTCGTATCCCTTTTATTTATTTGAGATACATGTCAAAAACATTAATATTAATGTTGTGGGGTGAATATATTGAACATTAATGTTTATTTATTATAATTTAATTTATGGTGACTTACATATCCAATTTAGATTCTAAATTTCATAGTATTTATGGTTTTATTTTTACTAAAGTGATGACAAATTTTATTTTCAATTTTCATTTTTGAGATGTGTGTTATGTTATACACCAATATTATTTTTTTGATGTGTATATAACACAAGATTGAAAAATTATGTGATGAATAAAATTATTTTCATGATATTATATGTGTCATTGGATTTCATTATTACATTTTAATTATTATTCTCTATTATTAATAGTGAAATATTATCATGTAATAATCTCATCATTTATCAAAATTATTTTTTTATTAATTATCCAATATTGAAATTTATGATCTAAATCAAAATAATAAAATTGAATTTTTATATTCTCTACTTATTTAATGAGAATAAAAATTTGCACCTCATTTTTTCTCTTTATTTATATATTTTTTCAAAATAATATTTTCATGACAATTTGTCTTTTTGAAGAAAAATATGTTTTATTTAACATAAAATATTTTTGAAAAATGTTTTGAAAAATTATTTAAAAAGTAAATAAAATAAATAAATATATTTTCTTCAATAAATATTTTACCATGATTTGAGAAAATATTTTATATGATTCCAAGGTTGTTTTCATAGAGAAGTATTTTCAATGTTTTTTCAGTTTTAAAATGTGATTTTCGGAATTTAAAGGAATCATTCCTGAATAATGATTTATTGATCATTTAGTTTTATATTTATTCATCAATTTCATTATACCATACTATTACATACTCATTGATGGTGATATTTCTCACTTCTTCCACCCTCATTCTTCATATGAATTGATAAATATTGTTTACATAAGATTGTTATCGAACCATTTTCTATTTAAAGGATTAACCATGTCACAAAGGTAATGCTATGGAACCCTTATCATGTTCACATGTCAATCATGGATCAAAGATATTATTATGGAACATGTTTCATTTCCATATATTAATCATTTTTTAAAATAATAGTGCTTTTATCTATGAGTTATGATTAATTCTTTTCTCTATGTTTTTTATTAATTATTCAGTTCTTCGTTATTATATGTGATGGATGAGCCTAGATTGCATTATTTTTTTCCATTATATTTTATACTATCGATATTCCTTGATTTTGCTTGAATAGATTGGGTAATTAATTTTTTCTCTATGAAATTATTTTATATGTTCTCTGTATTGATAGTCCAATTATAATGGTTATGTAAAGGTCATATAGGGGATTTGGTTGGGTTCTATGGGATAATGTTCTCAGATATCAATATTCTTTTTATACTTTTTATAATGGATGAACTTTTTTTATATGATATAGATTAATATCACATGGATCATTATTGTCGATTCTTTGAAAGTTTCTATTGTTGATGGTTTATTCCATGTTTTCGGGTTCGTTGATCCACGTATTGATGGTTATGGATATTCATATGAAGTACTCATGAGAATTTTTTATGTCATCACACCCATATGACTTTATTATTATCAATAGTTTCAATCATTTTTTAATTTGAACAAATACAGTTACATTGTAGGTGACCACACAATGACTATATTACCTTTTACCTATGAGATAAAATATAGGTTTAATGTACTTTTCATATATGATATTTTTGATGGATGATGATGATGATATAATATGAGAAATAACATCTTTGTTATGTTGATGAAATAATAATTTAATTTTATATAATTTAATATGTATGATTTTGTAATAATTTCCTAAAACAATAAACCTTATTCTTTCTATATGATGTACGTGATAAAAATTTCCCTGCTAATGTTGTAACATTTGGATGGAAAAATGGGTCAGCATTATTATCATCGAAGACTATAATGTAATGTTATAATTTCATCATTAAAACCAACAGTTTAGATATTGGGATATTTGAGATGTTATAAAAGGAATGGATTAAATTTCATTAGAGATTATAGTGTTTCTATGTGAGGTTATATTAAGATTTATTGATAAAATTATAGGTCTGTCACATGTTCAAAAAATAATCACCTCATTTTAGGGTTCTAATTATTAAATGTTTTGGGGGTTATTAGAGTCATTTATTGAGAACTTTTATTGTGATAGGGTATTTCTAACCCATTGGACCAACAATAATTTTTTTAGGAAGGAATCAGTTTTCTTGCTTAATGAAAAATTTATACAAAATATTTTTTGGTAGAAAACACATCACATATGGTAAGCTGGTGGGGCTTGAAACCATTAATGAAATATAGTAATTGATTTTTAACAACATTTTCTTTGTGATTCTATAGTTTTTATGGAATTGTTATAGATAATTGTTATGTTTTTTTAAGAAACATGTTGGGTTCTATTTTAGTTATAATAGATAATTTATCTAGAATGAATATATTATCAAATGATTATAATCAATGCGTTTCAAAAAATTTATAGAAATTATTAAAGGATTATAAATAGATATTTTAAGGGAATTATTTGGTTTCAATTTATCATATAACTATTGAATTAGCATGATTAATGGATCATATTAAAGTTTATTCATTTTTGGAATTATCTTACTATGTGCTAAATATTTTGTTTTTGGTTTAAAATATTTGGAATATCTTGATCATTCCACTAATGTTCATTTGTAATTTTAATTAATTCATTAGTTTTTTAAGAACGTAAAATTCATCATGAATACTCATAATTTGAAGAAAATTTTGAGATTATTTAGGAAATTAGTCGAATGATGTAATTCTACTCATCAAATAAGTATATTTTCATTATTATCAAAATATTTCTTGTAATTTATTTCCTAAACTATATGAAAATTATTTTTAAATAAAAATATTATAACAACAATTTATATTATATTAAACCTATAATCTTTTAAATCATCAGAAATGTTTAGTATTGAGGTTATTATGTATCGATTGACCATTCATATTATTGCAATAAAAGTCCTCATTCACACCATATAATTATTTATTTTTTATCAATTCTTACCCATGTTCAACTATTTGGAAACCTATCAATGTATTATACTAGATGGAATTCAGGTATTCCATTCAGTATTATTGGTAATATTTTTTATTATCCCATTTTTCCTTTTTATTTTACAATAATATTATTTTAATGTTTCCATCTATTGATTATTGAGATAATGTTCAAATTATTACGAAGAAATTTATTAAGTGGGGAGGATTTAAAACCCTTAAATTTTAAAAGAAAATTGAAATTAATAGATATAGGACATACCATACATTGTTTTCCTTGTGTTATGTGTAACAGTCAATATAGCTTCCATTACATGTAAACTAGATATTTTTATATCGCTAGTGAAATTAACACACAAAACTGAACATAAATAACACATGCTTTATATTACCATTATAACCATGAAAATGGAATGGAAGGTAGGAATAAGATAATGTGAATTAAGAAAATATTATCTATACATGTTCACAAAATAATTTCATTGGTGGAAAATTAATTTGAAATGAATGTGAACCATTTTTTAAAATAATGGATTTTCTTTTCTAGGAAAATACTATTTTACTGTGAAAATGTGGGTTTTGTAATGATCTATGTTATTATCCAAGGTATAATACTATGAGAATTTTAATTTAGGGCATTTGGTGGAGGTTTTTTTATTTCAACCAGGATATGGAATTAAATTCCAAGAGTTGGATCAATAATTTTTTTTTATAGAATTGGTTAATTTACTAATGGGTGCATTTAGTACTCTGTCATGTTTTAAGAGCTTTCAGCTCAAAAAATTCCAAAACCGGAAATAATTATAGTGCCACATACTATGTTTGAAACTATAAGTAACTCGTTGAGAAACTGTTTGAGGATCTATGGATTATTGGAGGTGGTTTTCATGGTTTGTGTGTACTTTTTCATAACATGTGGCTATTCCCACAAGAGTAGTGACTTAAATAAAGTGTTCTTTCACAGTTTGATGCACTATTGGCATACTGTTGGTCGTTCTGAGTGAAAAACCCATGTTGGATGTGGTTCTTACATAGTGTCCAAAAATTAGTTGGAGCAAGATTTGTCCAAACCATGATACAAAAATATGCGACCCATTATTGAAGGGTGGATTTACTATTTACCAGTAATGAAACATTAAAAAAAAATCTTTCCTTCCTAATACCATTATAGAAGATGGATCCTCCCTTCACCCACATCTATATATCCTCCTTACTAACCTAGAGATCTTGATATCTCTATGATTCGAACTGAGTTTCAAATATTATTAAATGTGTATGATATCTAGAGGTAATATCGTGGTTCTTAATACATTATATCTCACTATCTCTTCATTTGTGATATGTCATTTTGGTGCGATCTCATTATCTTATTTGAAGTGTGGATTTATATCTCAATGATTTATTACACACCATATTAATTCAGGAATTGATCTTGGATGAGTGAGGAATCATTGTTAAATTATAGGTTGTCTATAACTTTTTCTTTATGTTTCCTCTGATTTATAAATATTGACATTATTTTCACAAGAATTCATTATTCGGGCATCTCACTAAACTTTGTTTCTCATTTCATAATTGTTATACACATGATTATGTACACTCATTGATTAGTTCTATGTAATTAGAGTATTTCAACATGAATTTTATAAATCCATTGGTGTGTGATAGATTGAAATTACTTTTTTTATTTAATTGATTAAATTTTTGGAACTTCTTATAAGTGATCAACTTCTTCTATGAATATAGATTCTTATGTAGGTAGATTCATAATCTGTAATGGAACCTTATATTAGATTCATTGATACTTGAAAAAAAATTCAATGATTTATACTTTTCTATATTCTTCACCTCTATAATTTGATGCTTTGTGGTGATAAATAAATTGTTTTTAATAATATAATTTTTATAATAAAACCCCTATATTGAGTAGTGGTGTATTCTAAACTAATAAGTAGAGATTTTTTATTTAAATATTTCAATATAATATGGAATTTTTTATTAATATTAATTCATGATTCAATATATATGTATGGAATTCTTAGTTCATGGTATTTATAGATAATTTTAAATGTATTAAATAAAATATCTTGGACAACATTGTGACTACATATTTCAATGACCAACCTCCATTTAATTGGATTGGCATAAATGTTTTATAGAAAGTAATTCCTAGATAAATGAAATGGATTGATTATTTTTAATAGCTATATTGAATATGGTTTTCATTGATAAATGAAATTAAATGGTTTAATTGAAATGAATTGTAAAGGGTGGCAAGGCCATGCCAATAATTGTGTTATTTATTACATGATTTAATTCAACTGTGATGGCCTAGGTATTAATGGTCTTATGGATTATCTTATGAGGTAAGGGATTAGTTTTTATATTAATATACCATTGATACTGGCTATGATATGATGGATAAGGGGATTTTTTTTAATGAAGATTCACTATCCCATTCATTGGTCATTGATCATGACATCTCACACAATTTATACTATTTGGACAAAGGTTCATATGCACCATGCCCCTTCCATTGATTATAGACATGAATACCCACCCACTATCTAGAATAATGAGTATAAACACTCTAATTTTTTCTAATTTGTAGGGAATATACCCATTTCATCATTTTGTTAAGTCATTTAGATTTGTTATGGATGCTTGAGTTATTCCCTAGTCCAGCCAGCACCTAGTATTCCATGTATATGTAAACTTAAATATGCATGTACACAATCTAAATAGGTGAATTCCATATATTACTCTGCTATATATTTATATCACTACATATATATTGTTTAATTATACCATAATTCTGGACTATAATAAATTAGGTAGAGTCATCCATGTGTCCCATTAAAACCAAAGACAACTGGTATTTATTTATTCGTATTTTGTTATGTTTTCTCTATACATGTACACTGTTTTAAAAAATATTCACAAACTAGATTATGATATAGACACCATTGGTGGTGTCCAACTGAGTATATCTCACACCCTGTCCATGTATCCATTTCACTAGGGTAACCAAGTAGATATAATGTTCGCTCGACTGTAGATATTTCATGTGATGACATCCCTATACATCAGATTTAGAAGCACATTATAGTTTTGGAGCATAGTAATCTCATGGATTTCTCCTTCAAATTGGTTATTTCGTTTGTTATTCCTGTACTATATTAAATTTTTTTTATTTAGTATGTCTATTGTTTTTATTTATGAATCATCATCAGGGTGTACATCTATTTTTGAATATTGTCCTGTTTATATTTTATATTTAGTTGATATTATACTTCACTACTCTATCATTAATTTATTAGTTATTAAAATAGATTCTACTATTAATTTTATATTATACCATATTACTACTTCAATCATTAATGCATAGTCTCTCCACTATACCATTAATAGACCATCACTGTTAGTCAACATTCTCTTGTAGAGAGGTATGTGTGCATGGATTCAATTCCTGAATATTCCAACTACAAATTTTATAAGATGTTGGCATAATATATCACGAAGGTTTATCAGAGCCTTATTTCCCATTGTCGTGATATTTTGGGATGGAATATAGGAGTCCAGGAATGTGTGATTTCTTAGTAAATAGTCATGTATGGGAGTAATCAACAATCTCATGGAAAAGTTTCCAAGTGCTCAAGGGTAGTATTTTTATTCATGTTGTTCAGTATAATAGTTGATTGTTATTTCACTCTGATTGATTTACTTAATTTATATTATTTATTATTCTATGATATTTACTGTTTTTTCATGGATCAGTATGGCGTGTCTGTTACATCGCATGGAAAATTTTAGGTACATTGTGATTTACATGCCATGTATATGTCACTCCATGTAGTATAATATATAGGATTTTATTAGATTTAGATGATGTTCCCTATTAGCATATTAACCCAATTGTAATATACAATGTGTAAATTCGTAATCCAGCACTTACAGATTCATAATTAAAACATACAATGTTAATTTTTTAATAAATGATTAATTAAAAAATTAAAATATATATTATACAATCAGGAAACATTTTGGATCTAGGTTTTGGAATATTAGATAAAAAATACATTAAACTATAGATTATAAGAATATTTAGACAATAACTAATTGGATTTATCCCTAAAAACACCTTAACTATCCTATAAACAAGTAAGGAGTAATGTGAAAAAATTTAATACATGGTATGAGCACAAATCATTCAGCAAGAGATATAATATTAAATAAAGTAACCATTATCTCATTAATACTTATAAACATTTGAAATCCTTTTCACAAAGACATTGTTTTACCCATAAATATTTACTTTGTGAATCATGATATTTACATTAAAAATTAATGAACATATATAAATACATATGGGTATGTTAGGGAATTAAAAACATATATTTTAACCCTCGTGGCTACCTTATGATTTTTATCCCTGACTGATACCATATAGTGTAACACTTGTGGCTACCTTTGGTTGTAACCATCATAGTTATACATGGAGTAATCCTATAGCCATCCTTGAACATTAATATACCCAATTCATTGTAGGGATATATAGTTATCACCCTTCAACATAAAAAATTCCAAATAACCATAACATAATCATAAAACTTTATTAATTGCATAAAAACATTACATTCGAATTTTGTAAAATATAATTTTTAAAGATGATTTTTAAAGGAATATCTATTAAAAATATAATATAAATGTTTTTAGAATTAATTGACTGAAATGAATAGGTTTATACAATGTAAATAAAATAATAAATCATAATATAATTTAAATTTATTACAAAAATAATCTTAGTACCACAAAATCAATGAAGTAGAAGGTTAACCCAATGAACAAAAATTTGGTTAATAGTTCCCTTACCTTAGTTTCATCTTTATTAAAACATATTTAAAACTCATGTATATTAATTTTAATAGTCTTACTAATAAATTAAAGAACTAAAATAAGGTTATAATACCTTATATAATCTTATTATAACATTTTCTACCCATTTAGTAATAATAGTTTTTTTATTTCCATTGTTTTGGGTTCATTCCTTTCAACATTTCCAAAGATAGTTATTTTGGTATTCCTTGTAAAAATGAAATAATAAACTAGAATTGATAATATATATCATTCTAAACAATTACATGTGAACTTAACCATTCCATTATTTCGGTAAAAGGAACAGAAACATCATCATCCATGATGGCGATGAATTAACTCGCCATAGATGGCGATTTTTTTAGTTTTTAAAAATGGACTAGATGAAATATTTTATGATGCATGTACCATAAAAAACAGTCAAGTATATTTATGATATTTTAGTTATCATGAAACAATGTACATGGTCTAGGGATATGGTATAAGTGAAACATAACATAAAAGGGAAAAACATACTTCTTGAACATTCCTCTTTGAGAACCTCTTTAAGGCTCTTGGAAGTGGGTTTTTTGTGAATCTAGGAGGTCAATAATTTTTAATGTGATGAGGCTGAGGTAATTTTTCATGGGATAGATGAATATTTTATTTTTAGTTTAGGAAAATATGTGGTGGAGTGGGCCTCCATTTAAAATTTTTGTGAGGGGAAACATATGAATTACTCAAATTATTAAAATATAATAAATGTATTATATGTTGTAAGTCTTTAAAAACGAAAAAAAATATTATATCCCATTTTCTAAATGATCTAATAATATTTGGATGTTATCCTGAGTTTTTTATTATATTTATATAATTTAATAAAATATTTTATTCATAGGAAAATGATTATTCCATAATAAATACCATTCAAAATCAAGACATTAAAAACCTCAAATAAAATGTTTCCAATATAAATTAAAAATTTTAATATATCATATACATACTACAATTACTTATATAAACTATGAAATTCATTAAAAAATCAAAATATAATAATTTTACAATTTTTAAAATCATTAATTTGATTTATTCATTAATTAAATGTTTACTACATCATAATTGTTAAAGTTGTTACTATAATTTTTGATAGGGAAAAATTTAAAAATGAAATTTATAGGTAAGATAAATTTTTTATATTTCAATATAGCACTAATTTTTGAAATTATCGTATGGAAGAAAATTCATTAAAATATTATGCAAATTGAATGTTATATTGTGATCAACTTGTCATTCTTTTTAATAAAGTAATATAATGGGACTAATGTGATCAATGTGGGCCTAGAATTTCCCAATTAAAACCAAAAAATGATAATGTTAATTATCTTCTTATATGAGATGTTTTTCCAAAAAAATTATTTAAAGGATATTTTAATTTTAATAAGATCACATTACTTATTTTTCTAAGGCATTGACAAGCACGACATTTGCATTGCATAAGAATTAATTTTAATTATTCCATTTATAAAAATTAAATATAAGATAATATCATAAATATATATTAATTAGGTTCATAATAAATTCCTATATTAATTAATTAATTATATTTACTCATATACATGTCAAAATAACATCATAAATTTGTTATTTTTACTTTTCTTTCCTTACGGATGTATTTCACAGGTATTTGGAGAAGATTAATGTTATATAACTCTAAATTTATAAATTAATATCCAAAAAAACAATAATATTTAATATTTAATAATTTAGTATTTAAAATAAAATATATCCCTCAAATTTTATTTATAAATAACCGAAATTCACATTGATAATTTGGTAGAGGCACTACATCGACACTAACAATAATTTTTATACCTATCATGAAATATATTATAAAAAAAGTGTTCTGAATCATTGATATAAAATATTACTATTCTAAAATCATAATTTACTTATTCAATAAATTTAATAGATTTTATATCATAATAAAATCTTTAATTTTTAATAAAATATATCGTATTTTAGAAAAAACTGTATTTTTACTATTCACAAAAAATTAAAGTATTTCAGAATATAACCCAACAAATATATGAAACCATTTTTGACCCGCATAATTTCAAAATGAACTCCATTTTATCAAAATAATTTTCCATATATATATAATTTAATTTATAAATTAAATCATGATTTATTCCCAAAATAAAAATTTCAAAACTATAAATTCAATTATAACACCTTGAAATGTTAATAAATATATCATAAAATAATTTAATAATCATTAAAAAAATAATAAAATAATTTATTATTACATTTTAAGAAAAAAAAATTATTCATTTAAATTATTTAATTTGTCAAAAAAAATTAATTCAATATTAATGACTTACAAAAATACCAAAACATATACTATTATAATATCATAACATATAAGTTTCCTAATTTTAATTTTTACATTCATGGGTGATGTTACAATTAATTTGGATGATTTAATATTTATAAAGGTTATGTTACAATTCATAAAGATAAAATTAAAATTCATAAGGGTAAGTTATTATTCACAAAAAATTATGTTCATCATATAATACTCAAAATAACATACTAATCACAACTATATATGTATATTTTTTGATAATTAAAAAACAAAATAAAGAAATTTATGTTTAATGGAAAGATTAAAAATACCACCTGGCACTCAGAATTTTATTAAATAACAAAGTGTTTCTATTTAAAAAATTAGTATGTTACATCCCCCCCTTAAATGAATTGTTCCCTCGCAATTAGTTCAATTTAATTATACATCTAAATTTACGTATTCATAATAAGGAAAATATAATCTCTTATGTATACTTAATTAACTAGATGTTTAAGAGAAATCACATTCAATTAAATTTTCCTATATAATAACGTTTAATCCCCAAATTTGTCTAGACCATTCCTCTGATACCAATTATACTTTCATGATCCCACACTTTTAGATTCCGTACTAAATCATGGTTGGTTATTTTTTTAATGAAAAGATAAATTTAAGAAAAAACATATTACATTATACAATCAAGGACCTATTCTGGTCTAGTTTTTGGAGGATTAGAGAGGTCATAAATTAAAATCGGGTTTACAAGAATAATTATAATATAACGAATTAGATTCATCTGCATTAGCACCATAACAACACTTTAAACATCTAATAAGTCCTGTGAGAAATTTTTTTTAAACATCGGATGAGCCAAAAATTCTTAGTAAGGGATATAAATAAATTTATAGAACCCATTAGACAATGAATACTTTTAAACATACGAAATCATTTTCATAATTCCACAATTTGTACCTATATATACTTTCATTATGAATCATGATATTTTGATAAAACATTAATTAACATATATGAATACATAAAGTAATATTGGGGAATGACATACTTATATTTTAACACTTTTGGCTACCTTATAAATTGTTACCCTCATTGGAACCTTGCAATTAAACCATGATGGCTACCTTATCGTGTAACCATCGCAGTTACACTAGGAGTAACAATAGAGATGGCCTCAAACTTATACATAACCAATGCAGTAGAGGGAGATAATAGCCCCAATAATCCCTATAAGTAGTTCCATGGAATTAGAAAAAAATACAAAAACTTGAATAATTTCCTAATAAATTTCATTTTAATTTCATAAAATACAATTTTAAGATTGTATTATAAAAGGAAAGTCCTTTAAAATTTGGATATAATTATTTTGATAATTAATAGTATTAATTCAATATGTGTATAAGAAATAAATACAAATAATAAATCATAATATAAACTAAATTCATTTTTAAAATAAACATTGAACCCTATAATCATTGAAGTTGAAGGTTAAACCAAAAAATGGACATTTAGATAAGAATTCCCTTACCTCAAGTTTTTCCTACTTATGACATGATAAGACCACCTATATAATCATTTTAATAGTTTTATTAATAAATTATAGAACTAAAATTATGTCTAAAATACATTATATAATCTTATTATATCATTTTCCACTAATTTATTTACAATATTTTGTTATTTCCATTCATTTTAGTGCATTACTTTTGATTTTTCCAGGGTTGGTTATAATAGATGTCCCTGATAAAATGAAATAATAATCTAGAAGTCATAAAATATATATTAATTTAGTTAAACATAAACCATTACATGTTAATTTTACCTTTCCTTGATTTCAGTAAATGGGAAATGAAAAATCATCATCCACAAAGGCGATGAATTAACGTTACATAGATGGAGATTTTTTGTTCTTCTATAAAGTGGGATAATATTAGAGATCTTATAAAGAAAACACTATAATGAAAACAAAACAATATTGTATATTTTATATTGGTGTTGTCTTTAGACGTTGGAAATTATGTGCGGATATGGTATAAGTGAAACGGAACATAAAAGAGAAGAAAAATAACCCTACATATTGAATGTTTTTCATTGATAACCTTTTTAAGGCAATTGGAAGTTAACTTTTTGTGAAACCAAGAGCTCAATAATGTGGAAAGGGATGATTAAGAGGGATTTTTTAAGAGGGTGTTTTAATATGATTGATTTATGTGATAAAAAATATGATGGAGGGAGCCTCCTTTTAAAATTTAGGTGAGTGTTAACATAGGAACTACTCAAATTATTAAATATAATAACATTATTATATGTTCTAAGACATCGAAAAAGCCAAAAAAATCAAATTATATCCCATTTCTATGTAATCTAGTCATATTTTAGCTGGGTCATGGTTTTTTTAATTCTAATAAAAATATATATAATATTTTATTCATGGAAAAATGAATTTATCAAAATAAAAACTATTCAAAATCTAGACATTAAACACATCAATAAAATGTTTTCAATTCAAATTAAATTTCACTATTATATATAAAACGTACTGTAATTACCTATAGAAATTGTTAAATTAAATCAAAATATATTAATATATTAATTTTAATATATTTAATATAATTTGTTATATTTATTTGTTAATAGATAATTTACTAAATTATAATAATTCAATCAATTAAAAAAATGAATAATTTGAAAAAAAATGAAAAATAAAAAAAAATTGATTTCAATACAGTATTTATTTCTAATATACTCTTTTAGAAAACAATTTATTAAAATATAAATTCAATTGAATGTTATAGTCTCAACAAGTTTTCATTCTTTTTAATAAAAAAAATATAATGGGACTAATGTGATCCATGTGGGTCCGGAATTTCTCCAATTAAATCCAAAAGATGATAATGGTCATTATTTTTTTATATAATATTTTTTAGCCTAAATATGGGTCTCCTATTTCTAATAATTTTAATATAAACATTTTATTTATTTTTCTTAGGCTTCGACAAGAATTACATCAACATTGCTCATGAGTTAATATTAATTATTTCATATATAAAAAATATATATATTAATCTATTAATGATAATTTTATTAGATTAAAAGTAAAATTACAGATTCCTTAATTATATATATTTACTCATATATAGTTCAATATAACATCTTAAATTTTTTATTTTGTCTTTTCTTTTCCTACACATGTATTGCATAGTAATTTGGATATGATTAATGTTATATAAAAAACAATTAGAAATTAATAACTAATTTCAATAATACATAATACCTAATATATAACTATTTAAAACAATTTTATCACTCTATTATAATTTATAAATATCCAAAATTTCCATTTTCAATGCAGCGCATGCACTGCATTGATAATGACAATAATTTTATACATTTAAAAAATAAATAATAACCAACGTGATGTGATTAATTTATGTACAATATTAATCTTATAAAAACATAATTTATATATTCAATAAATATTATTGATTTTATATCATAATTATGTCTTCACGATTTCATAAAAATACTGCATTTTATTAAAACCGAATTTTTTACTATTCATCAAAATTTTATTTTTTTCAGAAAAAATACCATAAATTCATCTTAACCATATTTGGAAATGTAGAATTAATAAACGAACTCAATTTATCAAAATAATATTCTAAATATATTTTATTTATTATTTAAATAAAATCCTAATATATTCCCAAAATAAACATTTTATAACTATAATGAATTTTATAATATCTTTGAATTTTAATCAACGTCTCATAAAATTTTATTATATCTATAAAATAATAAAATATGATTTCACATTTACATTTTATAATATTAATGTTCACATAAAGTATTTTGTTATTTTTAAAATTGTAATTAAATATTTATGACTTACAAAAATACAAACACATATACTAAAATAATATCGTCACTTATATGACGTTTAAATTTTAGTTATACATTCATGGATTATGTTACTATTAATTAAGATGATTTAATATTCATAAAACTCATATTACTATTCAAAAGGGTAACAATACTATTTGTATATGTATGTTACAAATTTGATGCCTTTATGCTTCAAATCACGTACTGATCACAACTGTGTGTGTCAGTTTTTTAAAATTCAAAATGAAGAAGTGGAAAAATTATGTTTAATTGCTATAGTAAAAAATCACATAGTATATAGTAGTTCATTTAAGAGCATCGTTTTTCCTTTATAAAAATAGGATGGTAAAATCTCCCCCCCCAATTAAATGAATTGTGCCATCACAATTCTTTCATTTTACTAAAAATTATGAATTTACATATTGATTACTAAAAAAACTATTTATTTATGTGTACACAATTAACAAGATATTTAGAGTAACCCTTATTTATTAATGCTAAATAAAAAATGACAACATCTAATCTCTAATGTTGTCTAGACTCTTTCTATGATATAATCATTAAATCCCTAATCTCAGACATCCAGATTTAGTACCAACGCTTGATGTGCACATTTTTAATAAAATATTAATTGAAGAAAAAAAACAATATGGATTATAAAATCCATGAAATTTTTCAATCTAGGTTTTGGAGTATTCTAAAGACCACACATTAAACCAAAGATTATAAGAATAATTAAAAAATGAGTAATTGGATACATCACTATTAGACCCATAACTATCATTTGAACTTATAAGGTGTCATGTGACAAACATTTTTAAAAGATGGCATGAGGACAAAAATCTCAGTAAGGGATTTCAAAAAGGAATGAATCCACTAGTTGATGAATAATTATAAAAATATTAAATCATTATCACAAAGTCATACTTCTAACCCATTAACACAATTTTTTTTGAATCATGTTATTTCCATTAATTATTAATGAACATATATAAATTTGTAAGGGTATGTTGGGGATGTAAAAGGTTAACCCGTAAAATGGAAATCGGTTTACAAATTCCCTTACATGAGGTTTTTATTTCATAAACCATGTTTAATCATCCTATTAAAACCTTTTAATATTTTAATTAGTAAATTATAGAAAAAAAATCATTTTAATAAAACCTTACAAATTCTTCTTATAGACTTTTCCACCAATTTATTAACAATATTTTGTTATTTCCATTATTTTAGTTGCGTTCCTTTTGATTTTTCCAAGGATAGTTATTATAGTCATCCTTATGAAATAGAAATAATAATCATTAAGTGATAAAATATATATTTATTTATGTCATTTTAAACCATTACATGTTAATTTAACCTTTCCATAATATCAAGAAAAGGGAAATGAAAATTCATCATCCACGAAGGCGGTGAATTAAAGCACAACAGACGAAAATTTCTTTAATTTATAAAAAGTGATAAGATGAGAGATTGTAATATGAACATACCATTGTAACAATAAAAATATAGTATATATTTGATATTGGAGTTTTCACGATCTATTGGACAAGAGGTGGTGATATGGTATAAGTGAAACGAAACATAAAAGAGAAGAAAATAGAACATTAATTCTTGATAGTTCCTCATTAAGAACATCGTTAATAAACATTAGAAGTTGTCTTTTTGGGAAACCAATATCTCAATAATCTGATAAGGTCTGTGTAATATGTAATTTGGTAGAGGGTATCTGAATATTATGGCTTAATGAGATGAAAATATGTGATGGAGGGAGCGTCCATTTAAAATTGAGGTGAGGGTTAACATAAGAACTACTCTAATTATTAAATATAATAATATTATTAAAGGTTTTAAGACTTCAGAATGGCTTAAAAATAAAATTCAATCCCATTTATGAAGTAGTCCTATCAAATTTTTTTCCTTGATCATGATTTTATTAATTTTAAAAAATATAATAATATATTTTATTCATGGAATGGTGAAATTTTTAAAATAAAAACTATTCAAAATCAAGAATTTAAACACATCAAAAAGAGTCTCAAATTCAAAATAAATTTCATCATTATATATAATATATAAAATAATTACCTATAATAATTGTGATTTTATTGAAAATTATATTAATTTTACAACTTTCAGAAAAAATTCATTTTTTTCATTAATAGAATATTTACTACATCATAATCATTCAAGCTATTAATGTACTTATTTATTATAAAAAAATTAAAAAATGTTTCAAAAAGAGAATTTTTTTAGCTTTTAGTACAATCTTTAATACTAAAATACTCTTCTGGGAAACCATTCATTAAAATATTAATCAAATTGAACATTATAGTGTGAAAAAATTTCCATTGATTTTAATAAAATAATATATTGGGACTAATGTGATCCATGTGGGTTTAGAATTTCCACAATTCAATAAAAAACATGATAATGGTTATTATTTTCATATATAATATGTTTTATGAAAAATCTGTGTCATTTAATGTTTCTTATAATTTTAATATAAACAATTTATTTATTTTTCTTATGCTAACATCGTCACTACGTCTGCGATGCACATGCATTAATGCTAACTATTTCATATATTAAAATTCAATATATGTTAATATCATAAATATTAGTTAATTAGATTAAAAATAAAACCCTTAATTCCTTAATTATTTATATTCACTCATATACAAGTAAAAATAACATCTTAAATTTGTTATTTTGCCTTTTTTCGCTATGCATGTATTGCCCAAGCATTTCGATAAGATTAGTGTCATATAACAGAAAAATTAGAAATTAATAGACAAAAACATCAATAATACATAATATCTAATAAATTATTATTGAAAACAATTGAATCACTCAATTATAATTTAAAAATATCAAAAATTTCTATTGTCAATGTTGTGTAGGCACTACCTCGGCATTGACAATAATTTTTATACATTTATGAAATAAATTATAACCAAAAAGTTTTTATTTATTTATGTACAATATTTATATTATAAAATAATAATTTAGTTATTCAATAAATATAATAGATTTTATATAGTAATTATGTCTTCAGGATTTTATAAAAAATATCGTATTTTAAAAAAACCAAATTTTATAATATTAATCAATTTTTTTTAAATATCCGAAAAATTCATCTGAACCATTTTTTGAAATGTATTAATCTAAAATGAAATCCAGTTATCAAAATAATATTCTAAATATATTGAATTTATTTTTTAATGAAAATCATTATTTATTCACGAAATAAAAATTTTATAACTATAGCTCATTTTACAACACCATGAAAATTATATCTTTAAAGTCTTGAAAATTTCAATGAAATTTTTTTTTCTTAGATTCTTTTGAATTTTACGAGTCCGTAGTTTCTAACGGCACCTGATTCTGAGGCCCGGTGTTCCCGAAATCAATTTATGAAGTTTTTTTAGGAACATTCATTAAACGTACATGTGGGTTTTTCTATCATTCAAACTGGTGTGCAGGATTAAAATATGAGGACATCGATGAACTCAAAGCGCCAGTATTCGTTTAAGGAGACCTCTACCATAGTTGCGTTTGGCCAAGAGCGTAAGTTAATTTTGTGGATTCTTATAAATTAAATAAAATTTATGTGTTACATAATTTTATTTAAAGGTGCTGGTTAAATCCATCAAAGGGAAGTTGGAGGTGGGGCCCACATCCCACATAACCTCCCATGAAAGGATATTTGTGTGTTGAGGCCCACACGAACACCAAACACCACTACTCCCTTTAAACCCCCTATGAAACTCTAGGAATCCCCATTGAAATAATGAAGCCACCTCTATTTTCTTTTATATTTTAAACCATCCACCTACCTTCATTAATGCGCCAAGAATACTAATTAATTAATTATTTTTTGGTGTCATGATTTCATTTGAATTGATTTGAAATGCATGGAAATATTAAAATACTAGGGAGCCTATTATTTTATTTTCCTTGGAAAATTTTTCTATTGGGAGGCATTGGAGAATTAGAAGGAAATCATTCTTCCTACGAAGAACGTGAAGAACATCTTCCTCTCCACAAAGAACACGAATAACATTTCTTCAACCAGGGAATGAATGTGAGGTGACACCCACAAGGAACGTCGTCTTCCTTCCTCTTCCTCCACGTCAAGGGAAAAGATGCCGCCCATGAAGAATGTCGCCAACAACGACGCTTCCTCCTCAGACGCACCCAGACGTCAACACATCGACGTCGTTCTCAACAAACGAAATTGAAATCAAGGTAGAGGGTTTTGATTACTTTAAATTATTTCCACGCTCTTCGATGATTAATTTTTTTGACGGTGGCCATTTGTTACCATATAATGCGTAGGGCGCAGGCTGAATAAACACGGCCTGACGTCCCTCCGTTGGTTTATATTGTTAGACGTCGGAGGCGGAGGTGGCATGGCACTGTCGTGTCGCGTGGAGGATAGTGGGTCTGCTACGCCATCGCGCAGTAGTGGATGTGTGGAGGCGGCTGACCGAGCCGGCCGCCTTGGTGTCGGGCAGTGGGATGACCGACCGTCCCGCTGGAAGACTACGCCGCCCGAAGGCACCGCGTAGAGGAGGACCACGACCCCCAACCTTGGGCCGCTCCGCAAGCGATCTGAACAGATTCCTACCATCCGGGATGAAGAAATTATTGCCTTGCTTGGCTTCAGGTTGGAGTAATAGCGGCCCGCTGTTTGGGCTGCTCGCGCCGGACAAAACCGGCCTGGGAGGGAGAGCTGGCACCCCTCAGCGCCCCCAGGTGAACCGGACCGGCCATCTCCACAGGCCAGGTCCGTAGGTGTGCCGCAGCCCACCAGGCTGGGCTGACCCCCCGGCTGGGTCAAACCACCATGTCCGGCAGGGATGACTCCCCAGACGGGTCGGGCCGACCCGCCAGCCCACTAGGCATGACGGGTCGGGCCCCACTCCGCTTAAATTCAAATATCTCCTAGACCACGCTTCCGATCGATGTGCCGTCTGTGGCACTGGGACCCTTGCGATGAGGTTTTCCTTTTGGGATAATCTATGTGTGTTTTGGATGAATATGTAAAATGGTCGGGTTTGGATTGAGCGTAAATCCAACAGGGCCCCTGGAACAGAAAAGCCAATAACTCTCAGACCAGGCGTCTGATTGACACGCCGTCTATCACTTTGGTTTTATTTTGTTAATACAGAACTTTAAGATACATCAACTTAGGACATCGTGGTAGTTGATGTATCGACCCCTTTGCTCGAGGAGAGGACCCTCCATGAATCGAGTGTGGTGTGTGCGGGAAGCCTAGAGAAGGCTGTGACTGCGATGACTGCTGTACTGGAATCCTCCGTTGGTTTGATGATGACGACTACTATACCAGAATCATGTGTGGGTTCGTCAATTATTACATCGGTTCCTGTATGTTGTGTGGGTCCAACGGAATAACTGGTCCTGTATCCTGTGTGGGTCCATCAGCCTTGACGATACAGCTGGCATGTATCATGTCTGGGTCTGACAGCTTAGACGAGATAGCTGGCCTATATCCTTTGTGGGTCCGACAGCTTAGCTGGTCCTATATCCTGTGTGGGTCTGACATCTTAGATGATCTAGTGACTACATCTGATCATCTATATATCTCTACTATTGTGGCATACATGTGTGAGCTGAGTCCTGTCTTTCAACCATTATCATCATGGTGATTGACTATACTACCTTTTGTTGAATTGCTTTGTGCTTGGGCTCGAGAGTTGGAGGTAGACATAAATTGGTAAAATAGGTGTATGTATGGTCATATACCTATGTAGGGTTGGTTGACACTTCGTGACTGTATCTTTCTTCTGTTGTTTATCCTTAGTGGATATTGTGAGACGTTGCGAGTCTCGAGGTCCCTACTGAGTATCGTTATACTCACCCGTACATGGGTTATGGCTACACCACATTGTGTTGGATGCAGACGACGGACATCGCTAACATAGGTCGAGAGAGCCATGACTGGACAGTACCCGGAGGTGGACCTTGCGACGAGTTGGTACACGGAGGAGACTGATAGACGTGAGTGCTGAGGTGGCCATCTGTATATACCCTTCAGGTACGAACCCCAGAGGATGATCCAGGATTTTCTCTTTATTTTCAGTTGATTGCCCCTTTTACTTGTACTTTTTGTTTAGTTGGGTTTGTATATTGGCCCATTAGCTTTCCAACACTCTCTTTTGTATTCAGTTTTACCTAGTTATTTACATCATGTTGCGTAATCTATTTTGTTTGATTACATTTATAAAGGCAATTCCTTCCCAACTTAGGGATTTACACCTTTGGTGCCAGTCGCCAGCCCATGGCCTATGGAAGGTGGGCTTGGGGTAGCCACAACACGGGCCTCGAGGATGGGTCATGACAAATTGATATCTGAGGTGGTTGGTTCTACCGTAGAACTTAGACTCTTAATGTTTTACTGGAAATAGTGTTATGTGTTTTGGGTGTGGTTATCAGTTTAGGGAAACCAGTGATGGTGTGGGGGTGGACGTATCTATACACTAGGACCCAGACTTTTGATTATTTACTCAATGCACGAAAACACTGATTGCAAGTGTGTTTCCATTGAAAAAGTTTTCATTGTGAATATTTTTTTCAGCTCACCAGGTATACAGTTTTGACCATGGAGCACCTGTTCATTATCAGGAGGAAACTGTGTTGACAGCCAGCTAGGGTTTCCAAGAGAGTTCGATGATGCCCCACCGAGGGACGAGGCTCCGGTGCAAGGACCTCTTACTATGTTGGCACCTTCAGGTGGTGTACTAGCAGTACAACCACCAGTTGGGCAGCAGATAACCACACAACTGAGGGCTGGATAAAGGAAATTTCTAGAGTTTTCTGCCTAGTTGATACACTTGTAGACCAAATGTTGATCTTAGCTACTAATCATTTTCAGTGGGTGACCATGAGGATGGTTCACATGATGATGATGTTTCTATACTTGGACAGTTTTCCGAGATGGTACCTTCGGGAAGTGTGCCAACTATATCACTACACGTTGGTCAGCATACACTATCGGCAGTACCGGTAGAGGAAACATGTAGGCTTAGTGCCTTTCATGTGTTTCAGCACCAGATATCCCTCAAGTTCTGAGGCGATCCCGACCCATAGGAAGATGAGGACTGGATTGAGGAGGTGGCTGAGATTTTTCTAGAGCTTATACAGCTTCGGTAGGATGACGTGTCAGTAGCTTAGTATTCAATGAGGCATACCGATATTTCCTAGTACTCGATTAATATGATTTGATCAGTGCTTTAGAGCTATGACCTCTGATCTAGGTGTGTTTAAGGATATTTGATCCCTTACTTTTTCCTCTATGAATTCCTACTTATGTTAGGGTGATAGAGAAAACCTTTTTGGTTGAATGTTCATTGGATGAGTGGATACAACCAGTGAATGTCAACATTTGGAAAGCATTAAATTGGTGTCAGTCTCAGAGGCCTGGGCATGTGAGAAGTTTCAGGAAGATGAATTGTTACGGACGGATGAATCTGCAGGGCATCAGATGTGGAAGCAGAGCTTGGAGAGCAGCATGATGTGGTGAACATTTCTACATGTTACAACCACCCGCCTTTGTAGTCCCCTCTAGGCTCAAGGAGATTGAGGGAAGTGGAAGAGAGTAGCATTATGTGGTCATGGAGGGTGAACCAGGGGCTCTATGAATGATTTTAGGTACGGTCTATATCTACTACAAGATGTTGTATCAATTAACATAGGTACCAATCATTCCTTCCTTCCACGAAACTTTTCCCAGACATAGATTTTCCGGTTAATCTGTTGACTTGACCCTCATGTCTGGAGATACCTTTGGGAGGATACTCGATAATCACAGTCACGCCGATGGTGTGATATGACCCTTGAGGCGAGAGTTTCGGTTGGAACCTCTTGGTGTCAGTGTCAAGGCCTTGTGAAGTTAGTTTGGGTGTGGACTGGGAAACCATTGTTCATACACAGATTGAATTCATTAGGTTAAAAGGTTGTGGTTTATCTACAATGATGGGATGAGTATTTACATGGTTTGTGAAAAGGAATACCCGGGAAGCATAGGATGGAATCATGCATAAGAGGGTGCAGTCGATCACTCATGAGTCAGCCAGAATTACCTTTGTTCCATAATTCTCAAGAGTTTCAGCACCACTATCATCTTTGGAAAAGAATGGGAAACCCTCCTTCTAGTCAAAGAGATGCCAGCTGAGGTTTCAAAAGCTGAGGCAGAGGCTGACTAGTGCCCAATCTCGAGGCTTCCAAAGGAGAGCATTGGGTACGTAGTTTACTGTGACACATCAAGGTCCGGACTCGGGTGTGTCATGATGCAGGAGTGAGTACTGATCGTGAATGGTTCTCGGTAGTTGGGACAACATGAGTAGAACTGTGCTACCCATTACCTGGAGTCAGCAGCTGTGGTCTTCACCTTGAAGATGTGGCATCACTATCTTATGGGTGAATGCTTCACAGTCTACACTGACCACCAGAGTCTCATGTATATCTTTTCACAAAAGGATTTAAACCTGAGGTAGTGGTGATGTCTTGAGTTCCTCGCAGAACTATGAATTCGTGATAGTCTATACTCCTTGGAAGGGGAACGTTATCGCAGATGCTCTCAGAAGGAGATCAGACAATCAACTGTTAGGAGAGGCGACGAAGCAGCTAGTCGCATTGTAGATATCCTTTGTGAATAGAGATGGAGCAGCCTTCCTTCAGTCTCTTATAGTCACACCCCCCACATCTTCTGTGACTCAGGGAGGCATATTTTTTCGGTGCATGATGTATTTCATGTTTTCCTACTAAGCAGTTACGTTCTTGATATATCACAAGACTCGATTTGGGTGATCGTCGACCGACGTAAAAATTCGGCCAACATCCTACGGACCAGAGATGGTACAAGCTACCATGGAGGAGGTGCAGGTCATCTAAGAACGAGTAAAGACTGTGCAAAGCTGACCAAAACCCTATGCTAATAGGAGACAGAGACCACTAGAGTTCGAGGATGGAGACCATGTCTTCCTACGGGTCTCACCTCGACGAGGTCTACAGTGTTTTATCTGAGGATGCAAGTTATCTCCACAATTCTTTGGATTTTTTCAAGTCTTCAGAAGGGTAGGTGAGGTGGCTTACAACTTGGATCTTCCACCTCAGTTGCACCAGGTGCACGACGTCTTCCATGAATCTCAGCTGAGGAGATATGTGAACGACCAGTCCCACCTCATCGATAATGGGGAGATGGACATCGAAGAAGGAGTGACATTCACGAAGGTCCCAGTAGAGATCGAGGATCGAGAGGAGCGGGTCCTCCATGGACAGTCAATTCCTCTATTGCACGTTCGTTGGAAGCACGGGATCCTCTAGGAGAGCACATGGGAGAGGGAGGCTCATATGCACGCTCAGTACCCCCATTTGATTCCCCAGTGTGTGTTGTAGCTTTTATAGAGGCCTAAAGCCCTGAGGTGGGGGTAATTTAAAGACACGGAATTTTCAAGGAATTTTTCTTTCTAAATTTTTTCTAATTTTATGTGGCCACTATTTCTGACGGCGCCTGATTCCAAGGCCTGGTGTGCCCAAAATCAATTTCTGAAGATTTGTTCGGGTACGTTCAGTAAACGTACGTGCAAGTTTTTCTATCTTTCGAACCGCTGCTCGGAATTGAAATCTGAGGATACCGATGAACTCGCAGCCCTGGTATTCACAAAAGGAGACCTCTACCCACTAGTGCAGAAAACGTTATTTACGTCACCATTTATACGCCGGTTATATATAACCGATGTGAGAATCTGTGAAACATGGTTTTTTATGTCGGTTATTTTATAACAGACGTAACAAAAGCGTTGAGTATCTTTTTAACGTCAGTTATTTTAATAACCGACGTTAAAAATCGCGCATGTTCAGTTTTTACGTTAGTTATAAATTAACTGACATTAAAAATCAAAGCGCTGGGGTTTTTTACGTCGGTTATTTGATAACTGACGTAAACAACGAGATGTCTAGGCGTTTTTTAAGTCGGTTTTAAAATAACCGATGTAAAAAATGAGATATCTATGGGTTTTTTATGTCGGTTATTTTATAACGGATGTAAGAAATGAGTTATCTATGGGTTTTTCACATCAGTTATAAAATCAACGACGTAAAAAACCCCCCGCACTTTGTTTTTTATGTCAGTTATTTTAGAACCGATGTAAAAAATGAGATATCTACGGGTTTTTTACGTCGGTTATAAAATAACCAACGTAAAAAACCAAAGCGCGGGGGGATTTTTACGTCAGTTTTAAAATAACCGACGTTATAAATTGAAAAAATAGTTTATAACATTGGTTATATAATAACCGATGTTAAAAACATTTAAAAAATTAAAGCCCTTTGGACTGTCATTTACGATTTTTCGATCAACAGTCCGCCAGCTTGTCTCTCTCGCACGGTAAACCCAAATCGGCTCGTCGATCGACCTGTGTTAAACTCATTTTGGCTTCATCGTTTATCATCTTTACTCTCCTCGGATCTATCATCTCAACTCGCAACACTCAAGTAAGCCTTCCATGAATTTATTTCGTTCTTTTTTTCCCAGATAGTCTATATTTATGTTTTGTGATTTTTTTGCCTAAACTAGGTTATATTCTTCCATTTCGAACCCTATTACATATTTTTGAATATCGTTGTCACCAGACATTTGTTTTTAACATGAGTTTCTTGTTTTTGTATATATTTATAAAACAAATTTTGATATATTACCTTGCATTTAATGACTCAAAACCCTCCTATGTTGGAAACATATTTGGGGTTATTTATTGAAGGATTATGGCGCGATTAAGGAATGATTTGGAATATTTCCTTATTTGACCGGTTTGAATTTCATTATCAAAAAGAAATTTGAGGTATGGTTGATTCATACAATCCTTTTATCCTATATTTCATTTAACTCTCAAGTTCATCTAACAATTTTTTACTTGGATAACCAATAATGTTTATGTGATTAGAGAATTAAAAGAAATTATCATCATATAGAGTAAATCATCCTTGTTGAGTGTCTTATAATAGAATAGGAATCAATCATCCATATTGAAGATGTGATTTTTTTAGAAAACAAAAACCATTAATGTAAACCATTTATCATTCATTAATTGAACTAAAATAAATATTTACAAATGAGTTTTAATGGAACATAATAAAATAAATATTTATTATTCACCCTCATAGAGTCTAATAAATCTATGATAAACCATTTGTTTTCTTTAATGGAAACAAATTCACTTTTACCCACTTTGTATTTTTAGAAGACACTAAACTCCCTTATAATTTCACCCTTCTGGGAAGTATTAAACATCATTTTATCCCTTTAAAAAATCTAAATGTCACAGAAATATTGTGCATCCATTTTGTCTTATAGGACTCTATTATAGATAACTATACCATTTTTAATATTATTATTTATGATAAACTCTATCATAACATCATTAATATATGTTTATAAAAATGGGAATATCACAATTCTCATGATTTTTGTTGAGAATAATGATAATTTTTTTTATTAATGACAATATAGACATGGTTAATTTTACAAAAAAGAATATAAACTTGAATAATGAATGTTACTTATATGTATTTCACAAGATTTTTTGATTTAATGTCACAAAACTAATTGATGATCGAATACAAAAAATAATTGCACCACCAACCAAAGTGAAACCAGTGTATTGTTCTATTTTAGATATTTAGGATTCAATCAATGAGATTTTGATTTATTTATTTTTGAGAGTTTCTGAATCCAGATACTAGATTCTATTTCAAATGGGTATTTGTTTGTTTTTTTCTGTTTCATGATTTTATTTGATGTAGGTTTTTCTTTTTCATGGATTACATCATATAGTGGTCTTGGTTCATATGATTTTGTGTTTCCTTTGACACTATCCCCCCTCAATGACTATCATCTCTCATTTCCAGTTTTTCTTTAATTGTTCTCTCAAACAGCTTTTGGATTTGATGGTTGTTTACAAACATATTTATTCAAAATTTTAACCTGTATTTTTTTCATTTTTTAGGATTATATTGCAGTTTTTTCCACTTTATTTACTATTCTATCCAATACTAAGACCCTTTATATTATGAAAAATTTCATAAGAAATATGATTGGACTCTTCATCATATTTCATGAAACGTTTTTAATAATGTCATGTTTTTAAAAAAAAAATATGTTATATCGAAGATGTGGAAACAGGTGGTGTCTGAGGGGGTGTCCAAGGGGGTGGGTGGGTGTGAGTGGATGTCCACGGGGGTGGGGCCTATCCAGAGGGTTTTGGGGGTTGTCCGGGGGTGGGGGGATGTCCAGAGGGTTGGGGGTGTCCAGGGGGGTGTTCAAGGGGTAGGGGTGGGGGTGGTGTCCAGGAGGGGTGGGGGTGATGTCTAGAGGGGTGGGGGTTGTCCAGAGGGTTGGGGGTGTCCAAGGGTGGTCCAAGGGGGTGGGTGGGTGTGGGGGTTGTCCAAGGGGGTGGGGGCCTGTCCAAAGGGTTTTGGGGGTTGTCCGAGGGTGCGGGTGATTCTCAGGTTTACTCCATTTTCTCCAATTTTCTATCAACTATGTAGGCGGCATGGTTTTCTTTATTTCAATGAAATTTAAAACTGTTATATCTATCTATATTTTTTTATAAATAATATTCAATCATATTTTCTTAAATACCCATAGATTTGTTTTATATTTTAAATTGTTTTACATTCAAATTATGATTTTTTTAATATAAACATATATTTTTCTTATCTGAAAAATATATTTTTTTTGTTGATATTTGTTATAGTTAATAATGAGTTGAAGATAGATTACGACACATCGAATGAGCAATGAATTTGAGGAAGGTGTTGATGCCTTTTTGGAATTTGAAAAAAAAAGTGTTCCAAGTAGTCACATTTTTTTCTGTCCATGCCTGAAATGATTGAATATGAAGAAGTTGAAAGGTAGAGAGATAAAATATCATCTGATTTGCCATGGTTTTATTCTGAGTTATAGCCCTTGGATTTGGCATGGTGAACCTAGACGGAATTTCACTGATGATGATGATTCGAAATATGGTAACACCAATGGAATTGAAGAAATGATTCGCGATATTGTAGCAGAACAAATTGAGATAGAACAAATAGTTGCGCGTCTATATGGTGATGCTGAAAAACCATTATATCCTGGTTGTACAGATTTTACGGTTTTGTTGACGGTGTTAAGATTTATTAACCTGAAGGCGAAACATGGATGGAGTGATAGAAGTTTTACAGAGCTGCTACAATTGATGAAAGACATTCTTCCAAAAGATAACGATCTTCTAGATTCACATTACAAAGCAAAGAAAATATTATGCCCGATGGGATTGGGATACAAGAAAATATATGCCTGTCTGAATGACTGTATTATATATAGGAAGTAATATGAATTTCTGGAATAGAGTCCTAAATGTGGGACATCACGGTATAAGGTGAAAGAAAAATCACAGGATGGTGTAGAGATTACAAAGATCCCTTCAAAGGTATTTTGGTATCTTCTTATAATTAATTGTTTCAAACGTTTATTTGCAAATTCACATGATGCAAAAAAGGTTAAGATGGAATGCTGAAGAGCGTGTATGTGATGGAAAAATACGTCATCCAGCGGATATTCCACAATGGACGAAAATTGATGCGCAGTATTCTACATTTGGAAATGAAATTAGAAATATCATACTAGGGTTGTGCACAGATGGAATGAATCCATACCGAACCCTCAATAGAACACATAGTTCATGGCCTGTTTTATTGATAATTTAAGACATCTCTCCTGAAGTTTGTATGAAGCGCAAATATGTCATGTTGAGTATAATGATCTCTGGTCCAAAGCAACCCGATAATGATATTGATGCATACTTGTCACCGTTGATTGATGATTTGAAACTGTCATGGGCTGATGGTAGCAGGGTGTATGATTCTTATAAAATGGAATACTTTCAACTGCTTGCAGTGCTTCTGTTCACTATAAATGACTTCCCACCATATGGAAATTTGTCTGGATACAGTGTTAAAGGGCATAAAGCGTGTCCAATTTCCGAACAATAGACGTCATATTGTCAATTGCATCATGGGAGGAAAACAGTGTACATGGGTCATCGAATGTTTTTGCCTATGGAACACCCATATAAAAGACTAAAAAATGGCATTTAATGGCTCACAAGAATTTGATACTGCTCCAAAACCTTTATCCCCTGATCTGTATTTTGAGAGGGTGAAAAACCTTGATGTAACATTGGGAAAGACACAGAAATCTGGTAATGATGGACATATTTGGAAGAAAAAGTCAATTTTATTGGGCTACCATATTGGAGGTATCATGAAGTTAAACATAATATTTATGTCATGCACGTGGAGAAGAATATATGTGATTCATTGATTGATACATTGTTAGATATTAAAGGAAAGACTAAAGATGGGTTGAATGCAATATTAGACTTACTATCAATAGGAATACGTTTGGATTTAGCTCCCACTCCTAAAGGAAGATGAACATTTCTTCCCCAGACTTGTCATAAATTATTGAAGAGGGAGAAAATTAGCTTCTTTCAGTGTCTTCATGATACCAAAATGCCTCAAGGTTATTCTTCTAATGTAAAAAATTTTGTCTCATTGAAGGACATGAAGTTGATAGGTATGAAATCACATGACTGTCACGTCATGATGCAACAAATTCTACCAGTTGCATTGCGTGGAATATTTCCCATTCGTGTCAGAAAGACTATAATGATGTTGTGTTATTTTTTAAATTCAATTAGTAACAAGGAGATTGATGTGAATGCTTTGAACATTTTGGAAAAGAATGCAATTTTTCTACTTTTTCAATTGGAAATGTATTTTCCTCCAACTTTTTTTGATATAATGGTGCATTTAATGATTCATCTGGTTCGAGAAATAAAGCTTTGTGGACCTGTATATCTTCAATGGATGTATCCTTTTGAAAGGTATATGAAAATATTAAAGGGGAATGTTAAAAATATATATCGACCTGAAGCCTCCATTGTTTAAAAGTATATTTCTGAGGAGGTAGAAGAGTTTTGTACGAGATACTTGGCTGCGGTGCAACACATAGGTTTGCCTCCATCTCGCCATGAACGTGTTAATAATGAGGGAAAGGGGATTTGCGGCATGAAAGTCAAATCATTGTCAGCTGAACAGATGAAGAAGTTAGAATCATACATCTTGAATAACATAGCTGATTCTCAACCGTATATCACATTTCATATTAATGAGTTGAAATAATGTCATCCAAAGAAGAAATAAATGTGGATTTTGAATGAGAACAACAAAACATTTTTACCATGGATTAAAAAGACCTTGCTTGGTAGATCAGATGTATCAGAGACATTAAAATGGATAGTGGGTGGTCCATGTTTAAATGTGATAACATGGTACGGTTATGACATTAATGGTTATACATTTCATATGAAAGATCAGGACAACAATAGTGGAGTTCAGGATAGTAGTGTATTGGTGTTTGCAGAAGTAATACATTTTTTGAGTGCTAAGGACAAAAACCCAATTTCTGCATCAAGTGCATATTATGGAGTGATTGAAGACACATGGGAGGTTGATTAATTTAAAATTAAGGTTCCCGTTTTTAACTGTAAATGGTTTAATAGTAACAAAAGTGGCAGACACGATGAATTTGGAATGGCACTTGTTAATATGAATAGATTGGAAGGCACAGCTGATTCTTTTATAATGGGAATACATGCAAAACAAATTTTCTATGTAGTAGAAAATCAGATATGCAGTGGGCTGTTGTTTTACAAGGGAAAAAAATATGTTGGTGAGGATGAAATTGATGAATATGCTGATTTATGTGAGATCCCTACTTCCATGGAAATATTACCAGAACATAATGATGATCATGTTGAAGGCATAGTTTGTGCCATAAGGAACTATCACGATGAAGGAATTTGGGAAAACAATCCATTTATACATTCCTAAAATTAAAGGTGACATATGTTTATTTCTTGTTTACATTTATTTTTTCCATAAATGATAGATATTTTATGTTATTTATTTATTAAAACATGTTTTAAAACAAAATAAGTATATGTTTTTTTAAGTTTGTTTAGTTTACTTTAACATGTTTATAACCATTACATGAATTATATATGTATTATTTTTGTTCACTGACAATTAGTTTACCATGTTTACCATGTTTACCAGGTTTACAATTTTTACCATGATTACCATCTTGACCATCTTTACCATCTTTACCATCTTTACCATCTTTACCATTGTTTAACATGATTACCATATTCCCAATGTTTACTATTATGTAACTTAGTACGCTTTTCTATTTTCTGATTACAGTAGTATTAAAATATTTGAATTTTTATATTTGTGAACTGACGTTTGTTTTTTTGATTTGAAGGATAATGATAGATCATTCAGATGATTAACCACATGATTCTGGAGAGGAGCATATTGCTGGTCATACCTATGGGGATGAGCATTCACATGGTCCTATTACGAAAAAGAGTTCAAAGGTTGGTAAACGTGGGTGCACACGTTTACCAAAATTATCACTTGCATGTACGCAGGATCAGAGGATAGTCGTTGAGTTTGAGGATGATGATATTCCTAGAGGTCCGAATGCAAATGATTTTATGAGTTTTGTAGAAACTTAGGCTAAGACAAAGTAAGCATTTTGTATGATGATTGGAGAAGTGTGGATAAAGTGATTATCTCTCAATTGTGGGAGATGATTTTGGTAAGATCTTTTGTCATTGTTTGACTATTATTTTAATGTTTCTAGTATATATAATATGTTTAACATCTTCTTTATCAGATGACATTTGATATTCCTGACACTGGAGGAGTCAGGAAGAAATGCTTATCGTTGGCTTCTAGGGGATGGAGGGATCTCAAATCAACCCTCTCATCTGATTTCATTTATGGTCATAGGATTCATGACAATCCATGTCGTATATATCCTTTTATAGATGAAGACACATGGAGACAGGTTTTTGAAACTAGAAGAAAATAGTCATTTCTAGTAAGTGCAATGTAAAATTTTATAAACATTCTTATATAAATGATTTTATTAATGTTTTGTTAATGATTTCTTATTCTTAAATTACAGCAATCAAGGAAATCTCATCAAGAGATCAAATCTTAAAATGAATACCCTCATAGTTTATCTCGGGGAGGGTATGAATTATTGGAAGAACAAATGATGGAGGTAAAATTTCAACAACTAAGAACTGAGTCTTCAAGCTCTGGAGAGGTGGCCCCTCCATCCACTCCATCTAGACATGAAAAATGGAAGAGGGCTCGGAAGGGGAAAAAAGGGAAATATCTTTCGAACGAATCGAGAATCTTAGCTGAGAGGATTTTAAGATATCTATTTTATTTATTTAAGTTAACTATTTTCTTCATATAATTTCAATAATTACAGAAATGTTCAATTAATTAATACATGACTCTCTTGAGGAGCAGAGTTTAGAGGGGACATTTACAGCTACTGGGAGGAAAGATATTTTATTTGCAGGATTGGGAAGGCCCGAACATCCTGGTCGTGTAAGAGGATATCTGATAGGTGTATCGGTAAGAAAAGTTTTGACACGTTCTTCAACTTCTAACATTGAGGGGTTTTAAAAATAATAGAATCCTTGGAGGCTGAAGTTAATAATATTAATGCGACGATGGAGAAAAAGAATAGAGAGTCGGTGTAGTCTATGTTTGTAGAAATGCAAAGACAATTTCAGACTGTAGCTCCCACTCCTCCACCTCCCCCAACAGACCCCATTATTTATCCTCCACCTCCGCCAGTAGCTCCCACTCCACCACCTCAGCTTGTGGACCCTATTTTTTATCCTACGCCTCCGCCGCAACTTCATACTTATTGCGAGTTGTATGTTGATGATTCTAAACAACATATAGTAGCATATTGGTTGGTATATTGTATAGGAAATACATTTCATCCTCAAAAATTAGAGGTAGAGAACCAGAGGGTCACTGTACTGGATGTTATAGATAGATCAGCTAGGGTACCAATACCTACAGATGAGGTGGCGATAGTTGGATAGAGTATCGGCCATTTTTTAATTTTTCCATCCAGACTTCTTCGACTAATTACCATAGAGGTATGAATGTTATAACTTTTTTTTTATTTTTTTTATTAAATTTGTTTTATCATTTGAAAACTAATATAATATTTAATTTTTTTTATAGGAATACTTCAAAGGTAAAGAAATACTGTATAGACAACAACAAAGATAAATGGCTATGACATCAGATACAGATTCAAATGGTCTTTACAGATTTTTAAGATATTCACATTTGTTGTCGGGTTATTATGAGTTTCCAATGGAAGCTCATGATTGTGGACGTGAAATAAGAGTGGGGCTTATAATAACTGATATCATGGAGCTTGTTACTGGAGATAAGTTGGGCATCAACGTGGTGAAAATTTTTTCCATGTAAGTCTTCACACCTTTTCCCTGTGTTATATTTATTAAAAATGTATACTTATGTATGTTTTGTATTAGGTATATTTATAAAATTTGTTAGAGGAATGAGCTGACAGAAGTATATGGATTCATGGACCTGCAATTGATTTCCCCTGAAGCATTTGCATTGAATGAGGAACAATGAATGGTTTATATTGCTGAAAGATTTGAAAAGAATATAATCACACAATGTTGGATGATTCCTTTTTGTGAGAGGTATGAAACACATTTCTCTCAATGTGTTAATTATCTTTTAACATAAAAAACTACTAAAGTCAAATTTCCTTTTATCAGTGATCATTGGATGTTAGGGGTTTTTTTTCAGGGGAGAAAACCCTTTATTGGATATGCTCTGTCCATGGTGGTGTGCGGGAAAGTTTTAAGAATATATTGGAAAAGTATGTTTCAATTTCTCAATAGTTTTATATATTATAATGAATTTTAAATTTACCCCATTCGTATTATTTTCTAATAGTGCATGGGCCTACTTTCAAAAAACACAAAGAAAAGAAGTGCAATGATCAAATATGTAAATGCGAAGGTAAATACCCATTTATAATTTTTACTTTTTGATTTATTACATAAAAATAATATATTGATTTTATAATCATTCAAACAGAATTGTCAAGAACAAAAAGGCCTCATTGAATGCGGATATTATATGTTAAGATTTATGTATGAAATAATAACAATTGGGACAGTTGTGAATTTGTACCTGGTACGATTTCCTCTTGAACTTTTCCATAATATTTCAATTTGATTTATTCATTATACACGTTAACTACTTTCTTTTTCATTTGTAGCTTTTTGATGACCCTAAACCCTATACTGCTGCAGACATCAAACACTTACAAGTGGAGGGGTCAAATTATTTTACAGGTTTGATTGAATTTTAGTTGTTTGTAATGTAAAATGTAATTTTGAATATTTTCATTGTAATTGTGTATTTGGTAGTTGTTTAGGTTGGATTTAGCTTTTTTTAAGGTGACAGTGTATGTTTTGAATGTTATATAAGTGAATGTTTAATTTTTCTCTGCTTCTTGTTTTGGTTTACTTATGATGGTTTTTCTGGTATGGATTTTGGTATGTGGCGGAGGGGTTCCAAGGGTGTGGGGGTGTGTTCAGTGGGGTTGGAGGTGTCCAGTGGTCTAGGAGGGCTGTTTGGTGGGTGGCGGGACAGTCCTAGGGGTGGTAGGGCTGTCCAGGGGTGTGGGAAGGCGGTCCAGGGGTGTGGGAGTGCTAACCAGGGGTGGGGGGTATACATGAGGGTGGGGGGGGGGGGGGGGGGGGTTGTCCAGGTGTGTTTGGGGCTGTCCAGGGGTGTGGTGGGGGCTGTCAAGTGGGGTGAGGGGGTGCACGCGGGTGGGGGGTTGTCGAGGGGTGTTTGGGGTTGTCCGGGGGTCGGGGGTAGTCTGGGAGTGTGGTGGGGGCTCCAATGGGGTGGGGGAGGGCTGTCCAGGGGGTATACATGAGGGTGAGGGCTCCAATGGGGTGGGGGAGGGTTGTCCATGGGGTATACATGAGGGTGGGGTCTGTCTAGGGGGTAAGTTTTATATGTTATCAATGTATATGCTTAATTTTGATCTACTTCTGTTTTTGTGGTACGATTTCTTGATTTGTTTTCTGGTTGATTCTGGTAGAGAGCATATTACTGCATTCAATTTTTAAAAAAATTGGGTTTATCATGTCGTTTATTTATTAACTGACGTGATAAAAGGCCTGGGAAATGGTTTATCTCGTCGGTTATTTGATAACTGACGTGATAAAAGTCCTAGAAAATGGTTTATCACGTCGGTTATTTTATAACCGACCTGATAAATGGCATGTAAAATGGTTTATCACGTCAGTTATTTAATAACCGACATGATAAAAGGCCTGGAAAATGGTTTATCACGTCTGTTATTTAATAACCAATGTGATAAACCCCCCTCACCACAGTTTATCATGGCAGTTATATAATAACCGACGTGATAATCCCCCCTCCCCCCAGTTTATCACGTCGGTTATTAAAAAACCAACATCATAAACCCCTGCCCCCCGGTTTATCACGTCAATTGTTTAAAAACCGACTTGATAAACGCCCCCCCCTGGTTTATCATGGCGATTCCATAATAACTGACGTGATAAACCCCCCCCCCCCCGGTTTATCACGGCAGTTCTATAATAACCGACGTGATAAACCCCCCTCCCCCGGTTTATCACATCGGTTTTTTAATAACAGACACGATAAACCATTTTCCAGGCCTTTTATCACGTCGGTTGTTTAACAACCGACGTGATAAACCCTTCCCATTTTATTTATCACGTCGGTTCTAAAATAACCGACGTCATAAACATCATGATTTTATGTTTTTGACGTCGTTTTTTAAATAACGGACGTCAAAAACGTTATTTATAACGTCGGCTAGAAACTGACGTAAAATATGAAAAATAACTAACGTAAAAAACGTTTTCTGCACTAGTGACCATAGTTGCGTTTGGTCGATATTGGATGTTAATTTTGGGGACTCTTATAAATTATATAAAATTTATGTGTTACATAATTTTATTTAAAGGTGGTGGTTAAATCTAAAAATGGAAAGTTGGAGGAGGGCCCCACACCCAAAATATCCTCCAATGAGAGAATATTTTGTGGTGGGGCCCACATGAACACCAAAACCCTCAATTCCCTTTAATCCCCCTTTGAAACTCTTGGACTCCCCTTTGAATTAATGAAACCAAATCTCTTTTATTTTAAATTTTAAACCATCAAGCTTCCTTCATTAATGTGCCAACACTAATAATTAATTAATTATTTTATGGTGTCATGAATTCATTTGAATTTATTTTAAATGCATGAACATATTAAAATACTAGGGAGGCTATTAATATATTTTCCTTGGAAAATTTTTTTGTTTGGAGGCTTTGTAGAATTAGAAGGGAAGCGTTTTTCCCATGAAGAACGTGAAGAACATCTTCATCTCCATAAAGAATGCAAGGAAAATTTCATCAACTGGGGAAAGAGAGCGAGGCGATGCCCAAAAGGAACACCGTCTTCCTTCCACTTCCTCCGAATCAAGGGAGAAGACACCGCCCGCAAAAACATCACCAACAATGATGCTTCCTCCTCGGACGCACCCCGACGTCAACGAATTGACGCCATAGTAAATGAACGAACATGAAATTAACGTAGGGGGTTTTGATTAATTTAAATTATTTTCTTGCTCTTCAACACATGAATTGTTCAACGATGGCCATTTGTTACCATATAACATGGAGGGTGCGGGCCAAACAAACATAGCCCGACATCCCACTGTTGGTTTATATTGTTTGACGTCGGAGGCTGAGGTGGTGTGTTATCGTCATGTTGTGTGGAGGGTATCAGTTTCGTGGAACCATCGCGCCATGGTGGAAGTGCAGAGCTGGCTGACCGAGCCGACCATAATGGATCCGGGTAGTGGGATGAACCGCCGGCCGACCGGCCGGCCCACTGGAATACTGTGGTGCTCGAACGCGCCGCGTAGAGGAAGAATGTAGGAAAATTTGTTAGCTGCATATCGGCCGGGTTGAAGAAACCACAACTCCGATTGGTGCCGTGTGAGAAGAACAGTGGCCCACTATGTGGGCTGCTCGCGCCGGACAGAACCGTTCGGCTTCAGTCAGCCGGGCAGGGAGAGACGACGCCTCTCGGTGCCACTGGGCAAATAGGACAGGCCCGCTCTATAGGCCAGGTCCTCTGGTGGTCTACACCCCACCAGGCTGGGCATACACCAACCATGTCTGACCCTCCATTTCAGGTCGGGACGACACCCATCTGGGTCAGACCCGCCGAGCCGGGTCGGGCCGCCCGCCAGCCCACTGGGCATGACGGGCCATGCCCGATTCCTCTTAAATTCGAATATCTCCAAGACTGCGTATCTGATCGATGCACCCATTACGGAACTGGGACCCTTGATACAATGAGGTCCTTTTGTGATACTCTATGTGATTTTTGTATAACTTCGGAAAATGGTTGGGTTTGGATCGAGTGTAAATCCAACTGGGCCACGAGAACGGAGAAGCCAATAACTGTCCAACCGGGCGTCCGATTGACGCATCGTCTGTCATGTTGAGTTTCTTTTTATGAGATGGAACTTAGGGATACATCAAATCAAGAATTCGTGATTGTTTATGTATCGACCCATTTTCTCGAGGGGAAGACCCTCCTGAAATCGATTGTGTTGTGTACAAGAACCCTAGAGCTGGCTGTGATTGCGACAACTACTATACTGGAATCCTCTGGGGGTTCGACGTCGACGACTATTGTATCCAAATCCTATATGGGTTCAACTGTTCTGACTTCTGTTCCTATGTGGTATGTGGGTCTGACAGAATAGTAGGTCTTGTATCCTGTGTGGGTCTGATAGCTTTGATGACATAGCTTGCATGTATCTTGTATCGGTCTGATAGCTTTGAAAAGATAGCTGGCATGTATCCTGTGTGGGTCCGATAGCTTAGACGAGATAGCTGGCCTGTATTCTGTGTGGGTCCGATAGCTTAGCTGGTATTGTATCCTGTGTGGGTTCGACATCATAGATGATCCAGCGGCTACATCTAATCATCAATATCTCTCTACTATTATGGTGTACTAGTGTGAGCTGATTCATGTATTTCAACCATTATTATCATGGTGATTGAATTTACTTCCTTTGTTGAATTGGTTTGTCCTTTTGATCGAGAGTTGGATATGTACTAAAATTGGTAACTTAGGTATATGTATGGGCATATGCCAAAGTAGGGTTGGTTGATAAATCGTGATTATATCTTTCATATTTTGTTTATCCTTGGTGGATATTGTGATACCTTGCTGGTCTCAGGGTCCCTACTGAGTATCTTTATACTAACCCCTGCACAGGCTATACCCACACCATATTTATTGGATACAGATGACGGACAACCCAGACGAAGGCCGAGAGCGGCACGACTAGACGGTACCCGGAGGTGGACCCTGTAAAAATTCGGACATGGAGGAAACTGACAGACGTTAGTGGTGAGGTGGCCATCCGTACCTATCCTTCTGCTATGAACCCCGGAGGATGATCCAGGGGCTTCTCTATACTTTCAGTTGTTTGTTCCTTTTACGTGCACTTGTTGTTCAGTTTTGTTTGTATAGTGACCCATTTACATTCTAGTAATCTTTTTTGTATTCAGTTTTACTAAGTATTTACTTCATGTTGCATACTCTATTGTGTTTGTTTACTTTTATAAAGGCAATGCCTTCCCAGCTTAGGGATTTACACCTTCGGTGGTAGTCCCAATACACATGCCTATGGAAGTCAGTCTTGGTGTAGTCACAGCATCGGCCACGAGGACGGGTCATGACATTATCAATTTTAGAAAACATTAATCCCTAATGTTTTCTGATAAATTAAAGTAAATTAAGTACACATAAGAAAATAGTTTTTCCTTGTTATAAATATGTAAATTCATATATTTAATTACAATGAACGAATAGTGGAGGCACAATTCATTTAATTGGGGGCGGGGGGGGGGGGGGGGGTGATTATACCATCACTATTTTAATAAAGGAAACATTATGCTCTTAAATGAACCACTTAGTACTATGTGGTTTTTATAATATAGTAATTAAAAAAAAATTATACTTCTATGTTTGAATTTCGAATAACAGACATACACAGTTGTGATCAGTAAGTAATTTGGAGTCTAAAAGGAACAACATAATTTTTTGTGAATAGTAGCATACACTTATGAATATTAATATTACCTTTATGAATAGTAAGATGACCATTATGATTATTAAATCATCCAAATGAATATTAACATAATCCATGAATGTATAAATAAAATTTTTCATCTTACAAGTGGTGATATGATTTTAGCATAATTGTTGGTATTTTTGTGGACCCTAAATATTTAATTACGATTTTATGATTAATTGAATAATTTAAATGAACATTTATTTTATAAAATGTAAAACTGAATTCATATTTTATTGTATTATGGATATAATATATTATTATGAGACCTTGATTTTGTAACACCCCCAAATGATAAAATATTATTTCGGTAAATGATATGACTTGTGTCAACAAGGTTCTCCTTCCTTTTCGGAAGCCTGTCTGAATAGAACTCCACAGTTAAGTGTGCTTGGCCTGGAGTAGTGTTCAGGATGGGTGACCCTCTTGGATTTTTCCCAGGGTGTGTGTGAGTGAGGACAAAATCACATTGGAAAGGACTTGTGTTGGCATGTGGGGACAGTCATTAGTCAGATGTCCCGTTCGGGCACGTCGGTGGACTCTGGGGTGGGCCCCATGTGTCTGCGGGGGAAAATGATGGTACCTGGTTGGAAAAGAGCCGAAAACCTTATTAAGGTGGGTTGTCTATGCTGTTACCGGGACCCAGTTGTCACATTTGTTATCAGAGGTGGTACCGAGCCTTCAGTGCGGTGCACTGCCTGGGTTGAGATGTAGGGCCCACAACAAGGACGTTGTGCTCTAAAGTGGATGTGATTGTAACACCACAAATGATAAATGGTTAATTCTCTAAATGATATGACTCACGTCAACAAGGAACACCTTCTTTTTTAGGAGCCTTTCTGATTAGAACATCATAGTTAAGCGTGCTTGGCCTGGAGTTGTGATCAGGATGGGTGACCCTCTGGGATTTTTCTCAGGATGTGTGTGAGTGAGGACAAAAGCACACTGAAAAGGACATGTGTTGACCTATGGGGACAATAATTAGTTAGATGAACCGTTCGAGAATGTGGGTGGACCCTAGGGTGGGCCCCACATGTCTACGGGGGCAACTGGTGGTACCAGGTAGGCATGGACCCGATGGCCTGGCGGGGTTTCTGTTCTATCACCGGGACCCGGTTGTCACAAACAACATCTATTCATTAATTACGTCTAGATTCTTCCTCTTAAAGGAACTTTTAATCCGTGATCTCGCACATTTGGATTCTGTAATAAATCATGGTGTTCATTTTTTAATAAAATATTAATTGTAAAATCAATGTACATTATACAATCGAATACATATTCTAATTCAGGTTTTGGAGGATTTGAAAGACCATACATTAAACCAAAGAATAAAAGAATAATTACCAAATGAATAAACAGTTTCATATCTATTAGTATTGTAACTATAATTTTAACTTCTATGGACTTATGTGAGAATCATTTTTAAAACATGGCATGAGCACAAAAATATCCGTAAGGGATATAAAGAGATTGAAATAATCTCTTAGTCAATGAATACATATTAAAAATATTAAATCATTTATAAAAATTCATACTTTTTACCCCTAAATACATAACTATTGGAACTTTATATTTCTATAAAACATTAATGATCATATATAAATCCATAAGGGTATGTGGGGGATGTATATGTTTAACCCAAAGAATGTAAATTGGGTTAAAAATTCCCTTACATCAGGTCTTCCTTACATAAGACATCTTTAAACCTCTTATATAAACATTTGAATAGTGAAATTATGAAACTATATAACTAAAATCATGTTTATAATACCTTACATAGTCTTCTTATAGACTTTTACACCAATTTACTAAAAATATTTTGTTTATTCCGTTATTTCAGGTGCATTCCTTTTGGTTTTTCAAAGGTGGATTATTATAGTCATCCTTATAAAAATGAAATAATAATCTATAAGTGATAATATATATATATATATATATTGAGGACATTTTAAACCATCTCTTGTTATTTTATCATTTCCATGATTTTGGTAAAAGGGAAATGAAGAATCATCATCCATGAAGGTTGTGAATTAACGTACCACAGACGAAGATTTCATTATTTTATAAAAATAGAGAATATGACATAAATATAATCAATATAACATTAAAACAACAATAATTTAGTATATATTTGAAATTGGAGTTTTCATGAAGCATTGGACACGAGTTGGGGATATGGTATAAGTGAAAGATAACATAAATGAGAAGATAAAAGAACCTTACTTATTGGAAGTTTCTCATTTAAAACCACGTCAATGAACTAAGAAGATGTATTTTTGTGAATAAAAGAGGTCAATATTGTTAGATGGGATGCGTAATAGAGAATTTGGTTGAGAAAATCGATTCTGGTGGGCTGATTTGAGGAAAATATGTGATAGAGGGAGGCTCCTTTTAAAATTTATTTTAGTGTTTACATAGGAACTACATAAATTATAAAATATAATAATTTTATTATAGGTTTTATAACATAAAAAAGTCCTAAAAATCATATTATATCCCATTTTTTTAATTAATCTAATCATATTTTACCTTCATCATGATATTTTTATTTTTAAAAAATTTATTAAAATATATTACAAATAGAAAATTGAATTTTTCAGAATAAACACACTCAAAATCAAGACTTTAAAAACAAAAAAAACATATTTTCAAATTGAAATTTAATTTATTAATTATATATAATACATACTATAATTACGTATAGAAATTATGAAATGAATTATGAATATAATGTTCTTTTAATTTTAATCTGTTCAAAATCATTTATTTGATTAATTCATTAATATAATATTTACTACATCATAATTATTCAAGAAATCACTCACGATGTTTATTAGAAAAAAAATTAAAATAGTTTATTAGAAAGATAATTTTTTAATCATTCAATATTTTATTTATGTCAAAAATAATTTTCTAGAAAACAATTCAATATAATATTATTGAAATTGAATGTTATAGTGTGAACAAGTTGTCAATATTTTTAATTAAATAATATAATTGATCTAATGCAATCCATGGTGGTCCATAATGTCCCTATTTTAAATCAAAACTAGATAATGTTCATTATATTAATATATAATGTGATTTATCAAACATTTGTGTTTTTTAATATTTCTTATAATTTTAATTAATACATTTTATTTATTTTTCATTGGATTGCACAAGCACTGCCTCAGCGTTGCACATTAATTAATGTTAATTATTTCATATATAAAATTAAAATAAAAGTTAATATAATAAATACATGTTAATTACATTCAAAATGAAATTATAGATTCCTTAATTATTTATATTCACTCATATACATGTCAAAATAACATCTTAAATTTTTTATTTTTATTTTCATTCCATACGCATGTATTGCACATGAATTTGTATAAGATTAATGTTATATAACAAAAAAATTATAAATTAATTTCCAAAAACATCAATAATATATAATAAATAATAAATTACTCTTGGAAATAATTTTATCTCTCAATTATAATTTATAAATATTCAAAATTGACATTTTCAACGTTGCGCAGGCACTGCATCAACACTGATAATAATTTTTATACCATTATGAAATACATTATAACCTACATGTTATGAATCAATTTTGAAATTATTAATTTTATAAAATTATAATTTAGTTATAAAATAAATATAATTTATTTTATAGCATAATTATATATTCATGATTTCATAAAAAATACCTTATTTTAGAAAAAACGTATTTTTACTATTCATCAAAAATTAATATTTTCATAAAAAATCCACAAAATTCATCTTAAAAATTTATGGAAATGTAATATTCTAAATAGGACTCCATTTATCAATATAATATTATAAATATATTGAATTTTATTTTTAAATAAAATCATAATTTATTGACAAAATCACAATTTTAAAAGTACGACTCTTTTTACAACACATTGAAAATTTAATCAAGTTATCATAAAATTATATTATATCCATTATAAAATAAAATATTAATAAAATTTTACATTTTATAAAATAAATTTCCATTTTAATTATTTAATTAATCAAAAAATGGTAATTAAATAATTATGACTTACAAAAATACCAACACTTATACTACAATCATATCGCCACTTATACGATGCCTAAATTTTATTTATAGAGCCATGGATTATTTTACTATTCAATTGGATGATTTAATATTTATCAGGGTAATATTACTATTCCTAATGTAAACATTACTATTTATAAGTGTATGTTACTATTCACAAAAAATTATATAATACTTTCAGACTCCAAATAACTTACTGATCACAACCATGTATATCTATTTTTTGAAATTCAAAAATCTGAAGTGGAAAAATTATGTTCAATGTCTATATTATAAAAACCACATAGTACTAAGTAGTTCATTTATAATCATAGTGTTTCCTTTAAAAACACCATGATGTTTCATTAACCCCCTCTCTTAAATGATTTTTCCCTAATAAATCATCTATTGTACATATAATTCTTAATTTAAATAGAGATAACTGGGAAACACTATTTATTTATGTTTATATAATTAACTAGATTTTAATAGTAAATATTATAGCTTCTAGATTTCTAAAAAATTTCTATGTCTAATCTCTAAACAAGTCTAGACAGTTCTTCTGATACATAATGCGAAGCTGATATCTCAAACTTCAAGATTCAATACTAAATCATTTGGTGATTTTTTAAAATATAATACCAATTTTAAAAATATATGTACATTATACAATCAATGATATGTTAGAGTCTAGGTTTTGGAGGATTCTACAAACCATACATTAAAATAAATATTAAAATAATAATTTCCAAATTACTAATTTAATTCATCTCTATTAGCACCTTAACTATCATATAATCTTCTAAGGAGTCATTTGAGAAACATTTTTAAATCCTGTAATGAGCCCAAAAATATCATTATGTTATATAAAAGGATGGAAAATAATCGATTAGTCAATGAATACTTATAAAGATATTAAATATTTTTCACAACGACATTCTTATTACCCGTAAATACTTACTTATTAAAACATGATATTTCTGTAAATCGTTAATGAACATACAACAAATCGTAAGGTCTTTTAGGGGAATTACTTACTCATATTGTAACCCTTGAGTCTACCTTATTATTTTTAACCATCGTGGATATCATACAATGTAACCCGCATAGTTACCTTATGGTGTAACCATAATAGTTACACATAGAGGGATCAGCCGAACAACCATTAAGAAAAACATAAAACATTCATTGGAGGGAGATATAGGTCACACACTTCATCATAAACCATTTCCATGAACACTAAAATAATCATAAAACATGAATAATTTCATAAATACGGGCTTTTCAATTTCGTCAAATATAATTTTAAAAGATTGTTTTAAAACGAAATACTTTAAAAATATCATATAATTGTTTTAAGATTTAATATAACGAATTCAATACGTGTATTAAATATAAATCGACATAATACAACATTGTATAAATGAAAATCATTACAAAAATATTCATAGTATGACATAATTATTGAAGGAAAATGTCAACCCAATGAACATAAATTTGGATAAGAATTCCCTTACACCACATTTATCTTTAATAAGACATTTTTAAATCTATTGTATATCAATTTTAATAGTTTTATTAACAAATTAAATAAATAAAATCATGTTTAAAAGACCTTACATAATCCTTCTATAAAATTTCCTACCCATTTGTTAATAGTGTTTTGTTATTCCCATTGTTTTTGGTGTGTTCTTACGACATTTCCAAGGTTAGTTATTATGATCTTCCTTGTGAAAATGTAATAATAAACTAGAAGTGATACAATATATATCTATTTAGTTCTTTTGAAACCATTACATTTTACTTTACCCATTCCATGATATTGGTAAAAGGTAAATAAAAAATCATCATCCATGAATGCAATGATTTAACGAGCCATGAGCATCGATTGTGTTACTTTATAAAAAGAAGAAGATGAGAGATTTTATGATGTATATACCATAAAAAACAATAATATAGTGTATATATAATATTTTAGTCATAATTTTACATTGGAAAAGAGGTTGGGAAAAGGAATAAGTGAAACAAAACATAAAAGAGATGAAAAAAAACCTTAATTCTTGAACGTTCCTCCTTGATAACCACATTAAGGCTATTGGAACTTGAAATTTTTGTGGAACCAGGAGCTCAAGATTTTGGAAGGTGATGAGGAGGATATAATTTATCGAGGATAGGAGAATATTATTCCTTTAAGTGATGAAAATGTGTAATAGTGGGAGCCTCCTTTTAAAATTGAGGTGAGGGGTAACATAGGACAGTTAAATTTATTAAAATATAATTGTATTATTATAGGTTTTAAGAATTTGAAAAGGAATAAAAATTATAATATATCACATTTTAGAATGAATCTAATCATATTTTTCCTTGTTCATGACTTTTATTTTTATGTAATTTAATAAAATAATTTATTAATGGAAAATTGATTTTGTCAAAATAAAAAAAATTCACAATTTGGACTTCAAAATCATCAAAAAAAAATTTACAATTCAAATTATATTTTTTTATTTTATCGTATATATACTATACTTACTTATATAAATTTTTAAATGAATTAATGATATAAAATGATATTAATTATACTATTTTTAAAATTCATAATTTGATTTATTCATTAATTAAATATTTACTACATCATCATTATTAATGATATTAATGAATTTTTTTATAAAATAATAAAAAATAAAATTATATTAGAAATAATAAAAATTTTTATATTTAAATACGGTATTTATTTCCTAAATTATCTTTTAGAAATCCATTTATTAAACTATTATTAAAATTAAAATTTAGTGTGAACAAATTGACATTATTTCAAATAAAATATTATAATGGGACTAATGTGATCAATGTGGGTCAATAATGTCCCTAATTTGATCCAAAACATGTTAATGGACATTATGTTATTATATAATATGCATTAAAAAAATTATTTAATAAATCATATAATTTTAAAAAAAAAATTATTTATTTTTCTTTGGATTTCACAATAACTGCATTATAATTTCAAATGAATTAATATTAGTTATTTCGTATGTAAAAAATTAAAAATAAATTAATATAATACTTATCAGTTAATATGGTCCCGATTAAAATTCTACATTCCTTAATTATTTATTTTCACTCTTATACATGTCAAAATAACATCATAAATTTGTTATTTTTTCTTTTCATGTTATGTGCATGTATTTCACAAGTGTTGGGTTAATATTATAAATTAAAATCATAAAACGTAAATAATGGATAATTATTAATAAATAAGTATTGATAATAATTTTTATCAGGCAAATATTTTTTATAAATATCAAAAATTAACATTGTCAATGTTGCGCATGCACTACATTGGCAGTGACAATATTTTTTACACCAATCATGAAATATATGATATCAAAGTTGTTATGAATCATTTATGTACAATAATTATGTTATAAAATATTTAATTAGTTATTAAAAAAATTAATATATTTAACCTCATAATTATATCTACAATATTTCAGAAAAAATATCGTGTTTTATAAAGAATCGTATTTTTTACTTGTCATCAAAAAATAATGTATTTCAGAAAAAATCCCACAAATTCAGCCCAAACATTTTTTGTTTTTTAGAGTTCCAAAATGAACTCCATTTTATGAAATCTATGTTTTAAATAAATATAATTAAAATTTTACATAAAATCATTATTCATCCACAAAAATAATAAATTTAAATCAATAAATCATTTTATAACACCTTGAAATATTAATCATGGTCTTATATAATTAACATATAACAATTATAAATTAAAAAAATAATTTATGATTCCATTTTATGAAAAAAAAAATTATTAAGATTATTTAATTAATCATAAAATTGTAATTTGATATTTATGACTTACAAAACTGCCAACAATTAGACATTAATCATATTGTCACTTATAAGATTTATAAACTTTTTTTATAAATTCCTAGGTGCTGTTAATATTAATATAGATGATTTAGTATAAATAATGTTCAAATTTGTATTAATACCGGAAATATTACAATTCAGAACGGTAAGTCACTATCCACAAAAAAATAGGTTTATCCTACCAGACTACAAATAACTTACAGATCACAAATGTTTATGTCTGTTTTAAAAAATTATGTATTTAATTAGAATGAATGTATATATAACAAGATTGGGTGATTTATTTTTCATTTTAATCTGGTTCCATGATAATATAGTTATAAGACATGATTTCAGATTATTCAATACAACATTCTTTTGTATCATGCTTCTTTTCTTATTTACCATGTCTCTATTTGTTTATTTTATATCCTAATATCATTACTTATAAACATGTTATATATTTTGTTGATAAAGTTCCATCATCAATATAAATGATTTTTTCCCATATATATCGCTTATGAAACCTTAAATAAACAATTTTTATAGGATTCGGCATAAAACCATTGGTTCCGTGGGATGAAACATAATGATCATGATTAGTGGGAGGAAAATTGCAATCTATTAAGAATATTGGGGATTTACGAATTAGGAGACGAAATCCTATATAGTCGATCCATTAAATATAGGACTGGTATGTTTTGAAATGGTTATAAATATAAAATCTATTTAAATTTTATCTAAAATGAATTTGGTGTATATAGAACTATTGTGGGACTCATCTATAGTAGGTCAGTTGTTTTTTTAATATTATTAGATAAAACCCATTAAGGGAATTTCTTTAAAAAAATATTGATTGATTCCTCAATAAAGGATTGTGATACTATCACATAGGCATGACCATCTGTATGATTAAATTTTCCAAAATCCATATCATTACCAAAGCATTTTATTTTGTGCATGTTTCTTATGAGATAATCTAATATTGGTGTTTGGAATCTTTTGTAATTTAACTAATTATGTTGGGTTTCATTATTGTGAAACTATGTTGGATTAATGGCGCCCTTATTTGACACCTTATCTAATACAACTTGGAATTTAACTATAAGATATTGTGGAAATAATTACGGATGAAAGAAATGTTTAAATGTAATTTATATTATATGTTTCTTAATTATTATTGGATTTTAATAAATGGATAATGATTAAAAAGGATTCTTGATAATACGGACCTGTTTTTCCATAGAGTGTAAGTTAACTCATGATCCAATTTTTTTCAGTAATTAGTACTTGATGTTTTGATTTAAATACTTAAAATGATTAAATATTTAATATAAATCAATATAATGACATAAAATGGATCCTTAATTGGTATCCTTAGTTTAAACCCTCATCTGTGGGTAGTGTAAACACTTCATTAAATTGAATTGTAACTAAAATACAAGTGTTTTCCATGGTAACTTATCCTTTTATCAATATCTTAAATGATAGGTGTAGGGCCTATTGAAATCTATTTTGTGTGGCTTGTTAATAGAGGAAATGGATATGATTTTTAAGGGGTTATCAAAGGTAGATAGAATCCATCCAAATTATGTTCCTTGTTAAATGGTGTAATATTTTAGACCAATGGTATTGTTCGGGTGTTTGTTTCTCTAGTTGGAATCTTAGATTATAAAATACATCCTTGTTTTGATGGGAAGTCAGGGTATCCTTGGCCCATGTTATAGGAATGATCATCATGTAATGATCATTTTCAGCATGTTTTACTTTCATAGGGAATGGTCATACATTTTGAAGGTTCTGTGACTTGACCTTCTTCCTTAGTTATGTACATCTAGGTATACTATCATGTAGTTTAACGGTAATATGGGGAAATATAGATATAGGTTAAATCTCTTGTGTGGAAAACTTGTATTTGATGCATAGGATGGTCACCTTATTTATGGTATCAATGATGTTCCCTCCTTCTTTTGAAACATTGGGGTAGTGTGCATTCATATACATGGTAACCATCATATTATTTAATGATATCACAAACCAGTTAAGTTATATGGAATCATTGAGCCTATAAATTTTGAGTATATTCATGGTTTATCTTTGTTATAGAGTTACATTGTTTTTGATGGAATCAAATTAATCACATTTATCAAGATGGAATTATAATAGGGTTTGGAGTTTTGAATGGCTGATCAAGTTTGTTTTTCATTGATGCCAAATTCCACAAGGCATGTGATCATTAACCGATGAAGTGTAACATGTGTGTTTATGGTGAATTTGGTCTTCAATTCCCATGAGTTTCTAGTGTATCTATCATTTTGATGAATATTACATTTTAAGTTGGGGAGTGACAAGTATTCTCTAGTGAATACATGTCATTCCTAGTAGAAGTGACCCAACTGTGAAATATCAATTGAAAATAGAAATTTATTGTTTTTAATTTTTGTGCGGTTGGAGGGTTTTATATTGTGTTGTTGTTTACAAGGTAGCATTATAGTGAAACTGTTGGTTGTGTATGTTAAATTTGAGAAATTACATTGAAAATAAATGTACATAAATTAATAATCATGAGTGAAGATATGATACCTCATGTGGTAAATTTATTGGGATCTATTAATGATTATGTGTTGAAAGTTGAAGATGAGCTTCTTTTAAGAGAAGTCATCCAATAGTGATTTGACTACTCCACTTCTCTATAGTTTTTATATGGTTGGTGTGAATCCACCTAACACTTAATCATGTATATGATAGATGTATCTATAATATTATTTATAATATTATATATCCTCTTACAATATATGCATTCTTAGTGAATATGAAGTCCCGTATTTTGGATTAATCCTTGATGCATCGAGAGAGTTTCAATTATAGACCGCCCACCTTTTAAAAAAATAAAATTATTACTCATAGATAAATTCCATGGAAGATATTTTTCATTAATGTTGTTGTTAAAATGATTATGGTTAGTCTAGAGTTATACCATGGTTCCAATATTGGAATTCCTTGGTCGGAGTCATGGACAACAACTAGTTTATGACATTACAATCGTTAGGATGAGTAAGTGTTCTTGAAATGTTGACGTCTCTATTGTGTAATTCTATCTCAATTATATTTTTGTGTTTATATAATATCATTGGTAAGATCCTCAATTTAAAATTGATGATTTCAATGATATCCCTAACTGTCACGACCTGACCCCCGTGGCCCGTACTGTGACTACCCAAAGTCGGCCATCCATAGGCCAGGGGCTCGTGACTAGCACCAAAAGCATAAATCCCTAAAAATGGGAAGGCATTGCCTTTATAAAGTGTAAAAACACACAAAAGAGTATGATCTTAAAGTAAAACAAAAAGAAATACTTTATACAAAGGAGTGCCGAAATGTAAAAGGGGCTGGAAATACAAGCCCAATAGGAAAGTACATGTGCAACTGAAAAACATGTACAAATGAAGAAAAGTAAAGCACCTATCGGTCATCCTCTAGGGATTCCTACCTGAAGTGTTGGTACAGATATCCAGCTTAGCACACCATGTCCGTCAGTCTTCTCTGTGTACCGACTCGTCATAAGGTCCACCTCTGGGTACCGTCCAGTCCTACTACTCTTATACTTAGTTAGCATTGTCCGTCGTCTACAACCAACACAATGAGGTGCGGGCATAGCCCGTGCATGGGTGAGTATAACGATACTCAGTAGGGACCCTACGACCATCAAGGTATCACAAAATCCAACAAGGATAAATCACAAAGTATTAAATCAACAGATAACCCCACTTAGATATATTCCCATACATATACCTAAGATATCATGTAATCCATCTCATTCATGAGGCAACCACAAAAAGTTACTGACACATCTCAACCAGGATTTTATTCTATGTATAAAATCAATTTGATCCCTTGGATGCTGGAGAACTCCTCTTCTATTGAGTACAGTGAGCCTACCGTGTCACATATATGAACTTCCAACTATCCTTGGACTGCTGCTTTACTTATATTGTCGAGTATCGTGGCTCTGTCCGGCTCACACAGAGGCGCTTCCAACCGTGGGCATGTCGTGCTCACACAGAGGCGCTCTCCCTCGTAGCATGTTGCTATACTCCTCTTGCTGAGTACCGTGGGTCATCCACGCTCACACATTGGCGCTCACCACCGTGGGTCTTCCGTGACACCAAGGTGCTCCCCACTGGGATAATAGAGTCTCTCCAAGTAAAACAGTCAGCAGTCATCAGGTCTCTGCCAGATACTAGGTTCCCGCACAAATGCTCGCTCCTCTATGGAAGTTCTGCTCCACAAGAAACTAGTCGATGGTCTAACTTCCACGATGTAGCATAATGAATTATCTCTGTGGTTTTCCAGGTCATAGGGGTCTCAACGCAATAGACGATGCGTCAATCGGATGTCTGGTGTGTGAGTTATTAGTCATTTAGTCCCGGGGCCCGGTTGGATTCGTGTATGATCCAACCTGATCATATCTCAACATTACCCCATACTCCAATAGGGTATACTCAAAGGGACCAGCGCTCCATGAGAACTGGCACCGCTGACGGTTCGTCAAACGGTCATCCAGAGCTAATGATATGGCCAATGAAATTAAAGAGTCGGTAGTGGGGTCGGGTCCGGTCTGACCCTATCGGACCGACCTGACCTGACTTTATCGGGGCCGACCCGGTTCGGGTCGACCCATGCTAACCCGATGGGTCCAGCCTGGCCTATTTGGCGGGCGGGCCCAGTGGGTTTTGCTCGGCCCCCTGGGAACATCCCAGCCGTCCGAGATAGCGGTACAGCCTGGGCTCTGTGCCGGGACGCCAGCTTGGTAGGGTGGCCGTGAGGGGGGCTGGGATGCCAACTCGGTTGGGAGGCCGCGAGGAAACCGGGACACCAGCTCGTCTGGGAGGCCCTGAGGGGATAGGATAGGGGAGGCGCGCGGGGCGCGCGGAGGCCAACAGGTGGGTTGGCGGTGTTCGGTCAGGGTGGGGGGGGGGGCAGTGACTGGATATGCCGGTTTAGTGCAGATCGTGTCGTCACGGGCCGATGGTGTTCGGCAGGAGCCCCAGAATGTCGGGGGGCGGCGCGGTTCATGGAGGCTGCGGGTAGCGCGACCTTAGTCGTCGCCGCCTTCAACATTTTGTCGCCTCATCGCTTTGCCGAAGTTCATCATAAACAAGATCGGTGGAGGGGTTGGGCTATATTGGTTTGGCCCGCACCCTCCGCGTTTAGGGTGGTATCAATTGGTTCATCAAAGAAAATGAAAGATGAAAAAATATTGGTTTACAACCATGAATTGATTCCTTTCCAATCTGAAGAAAATAAGAAGGAGGGTTACACAAAAATAAACCCCCTACTTTTGTTCGTCGTTCGTCATTCGTTGATGAGTTGTGGAAAGTAGACGAAAAAGGTCGTCGTTCGCCGCCTTTTCCATGAACTTCCAAAACTGAGCTATGTCGGCTCATTGATGACGATGTAGAATTAGGTCATCGAAGATGTCTCACAATGTTTTAAGCTTCATGGAAGAAGTCGAAGAAGATGGGAGTTCTTCGTTCTTCGTTCTTCATTGGGAGATGGGGTTCTTTGTTATGAGATTTCTCCCAAATTTCCTCCTCTCAAAGCTACCACCAAAATGAATATGCCAACGAAATAATAGATTGAAAAATCCTATTAATTTTTTGGCAATATATTAAAATTGGATCAATTAATTTGGTAGGCTCTCCATAATTAATTCATGGGGTTGGCGCAAGGAATTTAATTATGGGAGGTAAAGAGGCTCTCCCTCATTAATGAGGGAGATTTGAGAGGTTTTACTCTCCTCCATCAATAGGGGGTTACGCCCCGTGTGGTCCCCACATTATAAGCTCTCATAGTAGGTTGTGTTTAGGTGTGACCCACCACCATGACCTCTTATGGGAGGTTACGGTGTGGTGGTCCCACCTCCAACTTCTATTAGGAGATTTTAACCAGCAATCACCCATATGGTGTCTCAAATAAAATAAAGTAAAGCTCACTTTATTTAATTACTTTCCACGAAAACCAAAAAATTATATTTTATTCTCGACTCACTACTATCGAAGTTTATGTCCTCTTAAGAGAATACTAAAGCTATCAGTTCAACGGTGCCCTCATATTTCAGTAACGAGCAGCGGTTCAAAAATTATAAAATCCCAGTCGTACGTTTAATGAATTTACCCGAAAAAACATTAGAAATTGATTTCAGGCACACCGGGCCTCGGAATCATGCACCGTAAGTTTTAAGGGAGTACTAAAATTCCCATGTATTTATGAAAAAAAAAAAGAAATGAAATTTACGGGTCATTACATTCTACCCACCTCAGGGATTTACATCCCCGTAAGCTACAAATCGAACTAAAGGAACATATGGGGGTACTGATCACGCATCTGAGCCTCTCTCTCCCATGTTCTCTCTTGGAGGTTCCTGTGCTACCAGTGAATGTGCACTAGAGGTATTGACCATCCACGTATGACCCACTCATGTTGATCCTCAATATCCCCTGGAACCTACGTAAAACTTTACCCAGCTTCTACATCCACCTCTCCATGGTCGATGATGTGAGAAGGGTCATGCACGTATCTCCTCAGCTGATATACATAGAAGATGTCGTGCACCTGGTCAAACTGAGGTGGAAGAGATATGAGGAAATCCACCTCACCAACTATACTGAGGACCTAAAATGTTCTGATGAATCTCAGTGATAACTATCAACCTCATCCAAATCTTTGTAGACCTCGTCGAGTTGAGACCCGTAGAAAGACGTGGTCACCATTCTCAAACTCCAGAGGTCTCCATCTCCTATCAGCATACAACTTTTGTCTGCTCTCTATAGTCTTCATCTGCTATTGGATGATCTGAACCTTCATTGTGGTAGCTCATACCATCTCTAGTCCCACTAGTGGTGACTCCCCTCGTTCGGTCCATCATAAGGGTTATCTACATGGTCACCCTTAAAACACCTCAATAGGTTCCATCCCGATAGTGGAGTGATATCTGTTGTCGTAGGAAGACTCCACCAATGGTAAGTGATCCTCCAAACTGTGACTGAGGTCGAGGACATAAGGATGTAGCATTTCGTCGAGGGTCTGTACGGTCCACTTAGTCAAACCATCTGTTTGAGGATGGAAGGTGGTTCTCAAACGAAGCTGCATCTTGAAAGCCTCTTCAAACCCATTCCATAGCCGTGAAGTAATCCGTACATCACAATTAGAGACAATATATAATGCTAATCCATGTAGCTGCACAATTTTCTACACATAAAGGCGTCCCAATCTCTCTACTAAACCCTTCTCTCCAAATGGTAGGAAGTGGGTCGACTTGGTGAGTCGGTCAACGATCACCCAAATCGAGTGGTGATCCCTGGATGTATGTGGAAGTCCTGTCTTGAAGTCCATGGATATCCCATCCCAGTTCCACTCTAAGACCTCTAAAGGCTAAACCAAGGCTAGTGGTACCTGATGCTCCATATTTACATGCTGACAAGTGAGGAATTGAGAGACATATTTGACTACTACTTTCTTCATACATGGCCATCAGTGATGTCATCTGTTGTCCTAATACATATTTACCACTCCTAGATGTACCGCTAGAGGGGATGTGTGGAACTCCCTCAACACTTCCTTCTGAAGTTAAACTGGTACCGTAGTGCATCCATTAAAAAAACGTTCTCCACACCTTCATAAAATCAATCAGGTTCCTACCCTATGAATAACTGATCACGTCGTGTCTCGCAGTCAACATCCCCATGCTGAGCCTCCTTGACTCGTTGATGAAGTAGGGGAGTGACTGTAAGGTACTAAAGGAAAGATACTCCTTCTATATCCACAAAGGATGTCTGTAAGGCAGCTAGCTGCTCTGTCTCCTCACCTAGTAGTTGTATACCAGATCTCCAGTTGAGTGAATATGATACAACATTCCCTTTGCTGGAAGAATAGACTATCTCAAAGTCATAGTCTTGGAGGAACTCAAGCCATAGTTGTTGCCTCAGGATCAGGTCCTTCTGAGAGATGATATAACTGAGACTCTTGTGATCAGAGTGCACGGTAAAATGTTCAGCCATTGGAGAGTGTCGTCAAATATTCTAGGAAAAGACCAATGCTACTAATTCTATTTCATGGGTATCATAGTTCTTCTTGTACTGTCTCTGATGCCGAGAACCATACACGATCACTTCTTGCTCCTACACCAGGACACACCCATGTTCAGTCCCTGATGCATTGCAGTAGACTACTTCCCCTACGCCGTCATTTTGAAGCCTCAATATAGTGACAGTAGTCATACTCTGTGTCAGCTCTTGAAATCTCTTTTGGTATCTCTCTGACCACACAGAGGGTTTCCCCTTATTATTCATGGGTGATAGTGGTGCTGCAACTATAGCAAAGTATAGCACGAACCTCTGGTGGTAACCAGCAAAACCCAAGAAACATTGTACCTCTGTCACTCTCCTGGTTGGATCCCAAGAAAGTACCGCCTATATCTTCATTGGATCCACTGCAACTCCAGCCTCCGAAATGACATGTCCCAAAAAGTTAACATATCATATCCAAAACCATTACTTTGAGAGCTTACCATAAAGCTGGTTCTCTCGGAGTGTGTCCTGTACTACCCGAAAATGGAAAGCAAGCTCCTCCTCAGTAGTTGAGTAGATTAGAATGTAGTCGATGAAGAATATAACAATGATATCGAGGTATGGCTAGAAGATCTAGTTCACGAGTCCCATGAACACTACTGAAGAATTCATTACAACGAAAGGCATAACCAACAAATCATAGTGGTCATACCGACATCTAAAAGACGTCTTCTTCACATCCTCATCTCAAAATCTAAGCTATTGATAGCCTGATCTGAGGTATATCTTTGAGAACCACCGTGATCCCTTCTTATGATCAAAGAGGTGTTAAATCCTCTAGTGTGGGTAATTTTTCATCACGGTCACCTGGTTCAGGTGATGGTAGTCAACACAAAGCCCCAAGCTCCCATCTGCCTTCATGGAGAACCGAATTTCGGCTTCCCATGGAGAAACACTGGGCCGGATGAATCCCTTCCTCTAGCTATACCCAAATCTAGAGAAGCTCCACGGGAGCCATCCGATATACTGGTGTAGATATCTTTTTCGTCCCAGGGTACATGTCAATGTATAAGTCCACCTCCCTATGAAGTGGTAGTCCTATAACATCATCAAGGAAAACTTCCACGTACTGGTCCACCACTATAGGATATGTCAGATTCTCCACATCAACTGATCTGAGGGTAAGGCAATCTAACTGATGAGTGGTTAGCTGCACCCTCCAAGTATGTTCGTCCTATGCTGCAAAGGTTCCCTTCTCGCTGATCAAGGTACACCTTGTCCCATCCGTGCGGACACACTGCACATTTCACCTGATACAGTTAATCTTATAAATGACTATAGATAACATATCTGTACCCAATATGATGTTATAAGGCCTCGACGTCGCTACTATGAGATCCCAGCCGAAGCTCTCGACTCCTAGAGTATGCTTACACTACCGGCACCAGTGCGTAATCATCAAATTTGCTCCCGTAGGAGTCTCTAGCCGTAAGGATCGAGCCAACGGCTCCGTCAGAATCTTCGAACTCCAAAAAAGGACAGAAGACATAAAAGAGTGACTGGAACCTGTGACTATAAGAACTGCAACTATGTTATAGTAGATACAGATCATACATCAAATCATTTTCAGAGTGCCATCGTCAAAATCATCAACTGCCTAGAGCTGATCTCTCCCATATCCACCTGTTCCATGTGGTCAAGGTGGACGTCCTTGTGGTGGTGGTGGTAACACCTTGAAACATCTCCCACCTCTATATGCATGGTCATCTCCTCTTCCATGTCCTCCTTCTCCCTACAGAATACCTTGATCAAATCACGCCCTCTGCATTGGTGGTCCTTCAACCATCTGTTGATCATATGAACAGTGGGTCAGACAGTCACGAGCCATGTGACCATGCCCGCCGCATGAGTAACACTACCTGCTCCTGGCATGTGTGTCTCAACCCTGGGTGCCCCGTACAATCGTTCCACAGTCGTGTGGTCATCTACCTGTGAGAGAGGTCATCTTGGACCTCTAAAACATCTGTATACTCCCAGCTATAGAAGACTCTACTGCATGTGGACTAGTAGTGGGTCTCACTGTTGGAGACTTCTCAGGAAAGAAAATCTCCACTATGATTGATTTCTCCAACATTACTACCTATGTCGGGATGCTGAGGGAGATCATCAAAGCCCTGATATCTCACTTGAGACCCTGTTTGAAGGTCTGGGCCCTAAAAAATGAGTTTTTCACCATATTTGTGGAGTAGCGCGAGAGGTCGGTGAACCTCGTTGAGTACTATGTAACCATGATGATACTCTGTGTAATATGTAGTAGCTCTTGTTTTCATACTGCATGTAGGGTGGTTGGGACAAACTCTGCTTAAAACGGGCTCTCGAAGTCTCCCTAGAGTAGTGTCACCTCGTCATGCACCTGAAGCATCAGGCTCCACTATCTGCCTATTGCTTCCTGTTGGAGGCTGGCAGTAAGAATCACCATGAAGTCGGATGGTGTCCCTACCAGTCTGAAAACTATCACCATAGCCTCAAGCCAAGCCTTAGCTACCTGCGGGTCCGTCTCTCCCCTGAACCTGGGTGGCCTCAGGCATTGGAACTTGTGCAAACCGCTCAAGCGGCGTACATTGTCTGCTGCTAGGGATAGGGGCATTGGGGGCCCAATGGTTTGTGGTATCGCTGGTGCCTCCGCTGGAAAAGGGTCCTGCACTCAAGCCTCATCGCTCTGTGGGATATCTGCAAATACAAATCTTGGGACTCTAACTGGTCGTCTGCGGGGAGGCATCCAGAAAGAAACAAATTTGACACGATCAAAGATTATATCTGGTGAGCTAGCCTGGTTGAGATGACTTAAAGAAAAACTTTTGAAAACACACATCTAATCAGTGTTTTCATGTAATGAGTCCGAAAGTAGTAGTCAGGGTCCTGGTGTATAGATACCTGGGCCGGCGCACTGACAATAGACTTCCTGAAGTGAAAACCACAATCAAAACACTTACCATTATTGCATCACAAAAAAGAAAGATCATAGTCCTAAGTTCAATGGTAGAACTGAATCATCTGATAACAATTTGTCATGACCCATCTCATGGGGCCTGTGTCGTGGCTACCCCATACCCGCCTTTCATAGACCATGGGCTGACAACTAGCACCAATGGCGTAAATATCTAAAACTAGGAAGGAATTTCCTTTTTAATGTGTAAACACCCACGATAGAGAATGAGTTGGAAGTAAAACAATATGCAAAACTGTATACAAAGGAGTGATGAAAAGTATAAGGGGTCGGAAATAAATTCCCAATAGGAAAGTACAGGTACAACTGAATAAAAGTAAAGCATATACTATGTCGTACTCTAGGGATTCCTACCTGATGGGTAGGTATAAATAGCCTCCTCATCACACAACATCCATCAATCTATTACGTGTGCCGACTCGTCGTAAGGTCCACCTCCGAGTGCCATCCAGTCCTGCTACTCTAATCCTTAGTCAACAACGTTCATTTTATACAACCACACAATGAGGTGTGGGCATAGCCTGTGAAGGAGTGAGTATAACGATACTCAGTAGGGACCCCAAGACCCTAAAGGTCTCACAAAATCTAACAAGGATAAATCAAAAATTATGAAATCAACAGATAACACCACATAGGTATATACCCATACATATACCTAAGATATATTTTAATCCATCTCAATCATGAGGAAAACACAAAAGGATATTGAATCAGCTAAACCAGGATTTTATTCTAGGGATAGAATCAATATGAATCCTTGGCTTCTGGAGAACTACTCCCTTTTCGAGTATAGTTGGCCTTCCATCTCACACAGAAGTGCTTCCAACTATCCTTGGACTACTGAGGTACTCCTGTTGTCAAGTATTGTGGGTCTGTCACGCTCACATAGAGGTTGTCCCCAATGTGGGTCTGCCATGCTCAAATAGTGGCACTCCCTCTCGTAGCCTACTGAGGTAATCCTTCTGTCAAGTACCCTGAGTCTGCCGTACTCACACAGATGAAATCCCCATTGGGGGTCTTCTGTGACACCAAGGCCCTCCCCACTGGTCTAATAGAGTCACTCCGAGTCAAAGGGTGAGTAGTCTTCATGTCTCATCCATCTACTCAGTTCCCGCACAAATTCTCGCTCCTCTACAGAAGATCCACTACACAAGCTATTATTTGATTCTCAAACTACCACGATGTTCCATGAAAAATGTATCTCAAAAGTTCGGCATGTCATCGGGGTCTCAATGAAACAGATGACAAGTCAATCGGCCGCCCGGTCTGTGAGATCTTAGTCTTTTTTTTCTCGTGGGATCGGTTGGATTCATGTACAATCCAACCTGACCGTATCTCAACATTATCATGAAATCCAATGGGATATACTCAAAGGGACCGTCACACTCAAAGAAAACCATCTCCGCTGATGGTTTTTCAAATGATCATCTGGTGCCAAAGATTTGGCCAGTGAATGTAAAGGGTCGGTAGTGGTCCCGGTTCAGGGTCGACCCATTTAGACCGACCCGAACTGACTTAATCTAGGCCGACCCAGTTTTGGATGACTTGTTCTGACCTGATGGGTCCGGCCTAGCCCGTTGGGAGGACTGTCTGATTGGGTTTGGCCCGGCCCGCTGGGCCCCGCCAGGCAGGTCGCGAGGGTGGTCCGACCCAGGCTCAGGGCAGGGATGCTGGCTTGGCCAGGTGGTCGTGAGGGGGGTCGGGACGTCGGCTCATTCGGGAGGCCGCGAGGAATTCGGGACGCCAATTTGGCTGGGAGGCCGCGAGGGGGGCCGACTCGAGGATGTGCACGAGATGTGCAGAGGCCAATAGGCGGGCCGGCGGTAGTGGGCTGGGTAGGGCGCGTCCAGGTGGTCCAGCTTCTGGGAGGGGGCCAGACATGCCGATTATGCGTGGCTCAAGCCAGCGCGGGCCGGTGGTGGTCGGTCGGGAGCACTAGAGTGCCACGGGGGCGGCGCGGTTCAGGAAGGCCACTGGTATCATGGCCTTTGTCTTCACCACCTTCTTCATTCCGTCACCTCATCATCGTTCTGATGTTCATAACAAACAAGATCGGTGGAGGGGTCGGGCTATGTTGGTTTGGCCCGCACCCACCGTGCTTAGGGTGGTATTAATTGGTTCATCAAAGAAAAATAAAGATTAAAAACTATTTTTTTAAAACCACACATCGATTCTATTCCAATTCGAAGAAAAAGAAAAAGAAGGTTACACAAAAATAAACCCCCTACCTATTGTCGTCATTCATCATTCATTGATGGAGTCGCAGAAAGTAGATGAAGAATATCGTCATTCCTCGTGTCTACCACGCACTTTCAAACCCGATTTGCGTCGGCTCATTGACAATGATGTCGAAGTCACTCGTCGAAAATTTCTCACGATGGTTAATGCTTCGAGGAATAAGTCAATGAAGGTCGGTGTTCTTCATTCTTCGTTCTTCATTGGGAGATGGGGTTCTTCGTTGGGATATTTCTCCCAATATTCCTCTTCTCAAAGCTGCCTCCAAAATTAATATTCCAATGATATAATATATTGAAATATATTATTAATATGTTTTCACGATATTCAAATTGGACTAATTAATTAGGTAGGATCCCCTTAATTAATTCAAGGGGTTAGTGAAATGAATTCAATTATGGGAGGTGAAGAGACTCTCCATTGTTAATGAGGGATATTTGAGAGGTTTTACTCCCCTCCATCAATAAGGGGGTTAAGCCCCATGTGGTCCCCATGCAGTATCCTCTCATGGGAGGTTATGTTTGGGTATACCCCACTACCATAACCTCTCATGGAAGGATAAGGTATGGTGGTCCGACCTCTAACATCCATGAGGAGGTTTTAACCACCAATCACCCACATGGAGGCTCCAATAAAATAAATTGAGGCCCACATTATTTTATTAATTTCCATGAAATCCCAAAAATTAACATTTATTCTCGACTCACTACCATCGAAGAGAAAGTCTTCTAAAGTGAATACTATTACAGTGAGTTCAACGGTGCCCTTGGATTTCAGTTTCGAGCAGCGGTTCAAATGTTATAAAATCCTGCTCGTATGTTTACTAAACATATGAAAAAAACGTCCAAAATTGATTTCGGGAACAACATGCCTTGGAATCATGCATCTTCAGTTTTCACAGACTCATAAAATTACCATGTATTAAAAAAAAATCCACGGAAATTTTGTGTATTTACACTAACCTCAGTGATGCTCAAATTATATTTCTTGAGTGTCATGATCCATTTATATCAGATAATTTGTACACCCATGTTTATTGTGATGAATGAAATCTTATAGGGATGTGGTATTGAAACATTAATGGAATTGGGATATAAAATTCATTAGACATGCTCAAGGGTAGTTTGAAAAACCATGGAGAAAGGATCTATGTTCAGGATGTAATATAACAACTATATAAGATATTTTTTTTGTGAATGGTTAGAGGGATGTAGATTTACTTATTTTCTTTTGTCTTAAAGAGTACTGTCGATGGAGAACTATTTCTATAACATCATTCAGTGGATTTGTGATTCATATTAGATGGTAATTTATTTTAATAAAAATATAGCTCAACCATTCTAAATTTTATTGTAGGGAAATTGAATATTTAATTTATTCAAAATCTCTATAGTAGAATTGAAATAATTCGTAGTGAATGAATTGTAGGACATTCGAGGGGTGCAGGTACCATGACTTGGAATTGGACACATTTAATGTTATAACCAATGGTGGGGAGAACCATCAGCCAGATGCTTAATTATATGATGACATGACTGTTTATCTAGCCAAAAGAGCTTTGGTAAGCATTATTTTAGCGATTCATTTAGAAAAATAAAGTTGTATTGGGTTTGGACTACTTATGTTCTGCATACATACGTAATTATTGGAGGTTCATTAGTTGTTTAGAAACCCAATGTGTCCGAATGAATGAAAATTAATGAAATATATAGGTTGGGTGATGATTTTATTGTATCTGCATGGCTTCTTTGGGGTGATATGTTCTATGGTGGGGATGTGGTAAGGACAATTTTTTTTAATCCAATATAAAATTTAATTTTTATTTGTATTTTTGGAAAATAATGGAGGGTTGTTCTATGAACCATTCATTTCAATAAGTTCTTATTTGTTATAACACTTCTAACTGTTGGTTTCAGACTTTGTTAAAGGCCCAAGGGGTTCCTCCAGTGCTCTGTCATGTTCCAGGAGTGGAAGGATCAATAATGTCCAAAATAGTGAAATATAACATAGTAATAAGGTTTATCTAAAACCATGTATCCCTCTACGAGAAATTATTTATGCTCTACTATTTTTAGTATAGGTTATACACTATTTGTTCTCTATTTTTAATATTTTATCAAAACCTACTTTCTTAGTAACATTTTTGGAGTGTTTCTACCCTATTGGGGATTTTGTAGGTACACTAACGGTCAAACCATGTTGACTGTAGTCATTATGTAGTGGGATATTCATGGTTGGAGCACTAAGTTTTCAATCCGGGTGGCCAATAATTGGGACCCTACCTTGAATGTTGAATTTACAATTTTTCACTTAATGAAACATAAAACCTAATTTATATTCCTTCACCATTCTATTCCATAGGATGGATCCTCACATCTTTATTTTCAAAATATCCTCCGCCCTAACATAAATATCTGGATATCTCATGGATTGAGACTCTGTTTTGAACACCATTAGAAGCATAGGATAGTTATAGGTATGTTGTAAACTTCCATTACTTCATAAATCACCTTTTCTACCAATATGTTTCCCAAATTTAGTGATATCTGATACTGTATATTATCTAGGGGGATTTCTATTTCATTTATTTCATCCATATCAAACTTAATAATGCCTTGATATTATATGAGTAAAGAATACATGGAAAAATTTTGATGGTATAAATCTATTTCCATGTGTTTTTATTGGTTTTTAAATATTTTTTTTTCCACAATTGGTCCTTTGCTACATGTCACCCTGTATTATGTTCTTTGTTTCTAAATTATTATATTCATGATGTATTACTCTGTTAGAGAAATGATATGTAATTATTGGATTTTTACCTCGATTATAGGCACCCCATTTGGTGTGCTAGCATAAAATTTCATTCGTTATTTAATTGAGTAAATACATAGAACATATTATATGAATTATTCTTATATTTTGAATGAATCTAACCATTAATGTAGTTTCCTAACTAAAATTAGAACCTTCTTTGTGTTTTATTAATAAATTATAAATTGGTTCCCTTGATTGGTAACATTATAGAATGTTCCAAGTTTGTGAATGGATTAATGGATCTTGAATGTCATTCTTGGGGGTGATAAATATGTTCTTTTTGAAAAACAAAATATTTTATTTTAAGACCCCTCAGTTTAGGTGTGAGGTCTTATACAATAAATAGTAAAAATTGGTGATGTAAATCATTCATGGAAATATAGATTTTTTTATTCTATTTCTTTCATGTATATTTAAAAATATATTGTATGATATGTGTATGGACTCTTTCGAAAATTTTAAATGGATTGAATAATAGTGAATGGAATTAATTGTGACTAATTGATTAAAAGTAAAACCACCTTTATGTTGATTTCTTTGACTTGGTTAAAGAAATAATTTCCCTAAAATGAAATGGAATGATTATATTGATTGACTATCTTTTGGATGCTTATCTTTCCTAAATTAAATTAAATGGTTTAATTGAAATGAATTGTAATGGGTGGAGAGAAAAGTCCAATAATTTAATGATTTATTACATGAATTATTTGAATTTTTATGCTATTAGTTATATTTGGATTATAAAATATAATAAGAAGTAATAAATTTTTATTAATATTAATAATCCATTGATGTTGCTATTGATACGATGGTGGAAGAAATTCTTGGGCGGAATAATTCACTCTCCCTTACATTGATTATTGATTATGACATCTTACACCATTGAAACTATTTGAATCGTGGGTATAACAAACCATACACATTTCATAGGGTGTTTACATGATGACTCACCCCTATCTCAAGTGATGAGAATGAAATATATCATTAATTCTATGTTGCATATTTTGAAACATATTCTTTAGATTATATGATTTTTTAGATTTGTTATTGTTACTTGAGTTATGTTGCGGTCTATCCAACACATAGTATTCGAGTTTGAAGACTACTTGTGGCTAAAGATACTTATTCACTATAGGTGGATGTAGAATTGAATTATACAATATATGTAATATTATTATATGTATCATTACTAACCAGACTATCAATCTGACCAATGCTTAAGAAAGTATTTTTAACCATGTGTGATATTTGGAGCTGCGAATTTGTATATTTGTTCACCTTTTTTTAAATAATATTTATACATTAACATTGTATTATATTGTATTAACATACTAGAGTTATAATCATACACCATTGGCGGGGTCCTACTGAGTATATATGACACCCTCTTCAGGCCACCATTACATTGTGATTCCCAAATGATCACCTGTCTATAAGACCATGGACTTCCCTAGTGTTGACTTACTTGTACCTAGGATTTTGGAGTACATGAATGACCTCGATCATAAGTTTCTCTTATAGTTTTCATTCTAGGATTTTATTTCATTTCTAATTAATCTATTGAATAGTATCATGATGTTTTGTTATTTTAAATATTTTTTTTATATCATCATGGGAATATGAAAACATTATTGTATATTGATATTTGTAATTTCTATATTTTGTTGAGATTATTCATCTAATAATCCTTCATTCATTAATTAGATTTTTTGATATTTTATTCTATTTATTTATTCTTATATATTTATGATACTCTAATCATAAGGCAATAGTCTCCCCATAATACAATTAGTAGACCCATGATTTTAGTAGTCATCTGCTGGCATACAGGGAGGCATGTTTGAGGCCATGTGGATATCAATATAACTACTTGTTTTATATGATGTTTGGTAATTATTTTATATTATTATACAAATAAATTCACCCAATAATAATTATTTTATTATAGATATTTAATTTATAAATTACATATGAAATATAGTTTTTAACATTCATCAAATGATTTTTATAGAAATTATAAATCCAATAATTTTCTTAAAGTTATATATTAAAAAAATAGGTTTATCACCTATTGTGGGAAAATTATTTTAAAAATAATTTTTTGAACTTTTACAAATTATATTTCATAAAAAAAGTATAAATTTCGGAAACAATTATAAAAAGAATTTATTTTGGTTGATATTTTGGGATTTTTTATAAAATAATGAATTTTACCAAATAGTGAAAAATATAGATTTTTTTATAATGATGTTTCTTTTAAATAAGTTATGTAATTTTAAATTTATAATACGTTTTCAAAATAATTTAGTGTAACCTATGTTAAATTTAATCTAGTTATTTTCCTTATAAAAACTCTACATTTGTTTTTAATATACACTTTTTTTAAATTCATGTTTTATAAATACACTTGGAAAATTCATAATGATATTTAATTTAAATTAATTAAAATAACAATTAAAAGGTATATTTTTCATGAAAATTTATAGATTATTTATCCTCAAATATAAATTGAGTAGCATTAAATGAATATTACAAGTCATATAGTTAATAAGGAAAACTTACTCCTATTCAAAGCTCATTGTTTTTTTACACCAACATGATTAATATTGACCTAAAATTTTACATTATTGTGAATTGAATGTTGAAAAATGGATTCCAAATATAAAATACTAATAATATATATTTAATTATAATTATATCATTTTATTTACTAAATATATTAGTGAAATAAAGGTAATTAATTACAATGATATGGGTAAAAAGGTGCTTATGTAGTGGATATAAATTTATCTTAAGGGACTATATAACATATAAACTAGAAAAAACCACATTTTATGAACAAATATAGAACATAACTCTTATAGGATCACTTTTTTGGCATTATCGGAAGATTTTGGTGGGATAGAAAGTGGGGTCCTCTAACTTTATTTTGTAAAATACCTAGTGTGTCCTCTCCATTACATAAAAAGGACACTAATTTTCCTCCTATATTTAAACCATTGAATCAATTTTTAATTAAATATAAATTACCTAATAAATTATAAAATTTATTACCTTAATACAATAATATTTTTTTTGGAATGAATACAACCTTGGAGGTCATTTTCTTTTAAAAAATGAGTTTCCTGTGGAAAAGGTGACATTCATCAGCACATGTTTCTATTTTAATTCATAAATTTCCTCCTTTAAATAAATATTATAAAATTATTAGATAAATAAATATTCTATAATATAATTATATTTTGTTATTAAATGGATATTACCTTCAACGATGCACACATGCATCATATGGGTTATGAAATCTTTATTTGTCTATGTTATAGACTATGACCCCCAAGATGATGTCATTTGTTTTTCCATTACCGTGTAAAAGGATTTGAATATTAATGTATAAAAATTTTATATATTATATTTATTACATTATTATACTTATTAAATAGTTATATCATGTATACCATTTTTTTATTCCATTCCGTGAGGGACACAATGATGTCATGTGTGTGTACGGCAGACTGCCACCTCCCAAAGCGATGCGAAGTATTTTTCACAAATTTGTTACAAGGACGGTAATAGAATTTAAAATAATAAATATATACTATATTAATTAAATAATTATTATATTAATTATATAATTACATTTATATAAATTTAATATATCATTTTTCTTATGACCATTTCACACACAGAATAAGTGATAACTTCATTCGTGGTCATGTTGACTACTCCCTCCTAGAATTGATGGAATTACTTTTACATAAAAAATAATGATTTATATAATTTTATAAAATTAAATTTCATGGTATTATTTATATAATTATTATTATCAATATATAAATTTTCACTTAACTACTTTCAATAATGATCATTGAAAAATTGAAATGTTACACATGCGTATATATGACCTACCATCTCCTTGATCGTGAAATTAGTTCATTTTTGCATCCATATTTAATAATCTGTATTAAAAGTATAATTTCATTAGAAATATTATATATATTAAATTATTAGAAATATGGATATTTTTAATGACTTACCTTTTTTACCGTAGTGAACCATCTGATGTTGTATTTTACTCATAATTAGATTATGGTCAAAACATCAGACATAAACATACTTATTAAGTAATTATATATAAATTATTTGTAATAAAAATAAAATTAATAATAATTCCTTAATTTTTTTCAATCATTTAAATAATTAACATACTTTTTTATTCTGGAAGATAAAGAACAATCGTGATGATTCAGAATCAAAGTAATGGTTTTTCTCATCCCACTTTTTTCTAAGAGATAAAAGTCATATTAATAAATTATTTATTTAATGTAGTGTATATACGTCCCTTGAATTTATTGTATTTTTAATATATATAAATTTATGTTTATTTATATACCCATTTTAGGATGTCTTCTTCCCATGGATTACACTTTCAATTTTACCAAATCAGTTATATGTTTTTTGACCCAATTTTCATTCATTGAGATATTTATAATATTGTACACCTATATATTTTTATAGGTGTATATACCTCCCCATTGACATGTTTTATAATAAAAATATATATATTCATTTTTTTATATGTTTCATATAATTTTATTCATTCATGTGGCTAATGATACAAGGTTACCAATGTGGAAAGAGTTTCATGCTTTAATCTCATCCATTATTAAGATTGTTTTTTATTATGAATTCAATTTCAATACAATATGATCAACCTATAAAGAATAATCATTATTTTTTTCACTTATTATGTCAACAGAATAAATTTTTCTCATGATTTTACTCTCATTATTTAGTTAATTGTTCAAAACAAAATTAATCAAAAAAATCATCTTTTAGATCAAAAATATTTTTTCGTCCAAAACCATGATTCCTAAAAAAATTGTTTATCAAATCCTTATGTATAATTTTTAAATGAAATTTTTATATTATTTTTGAAACTTCGTTATTATTAATAATAAATAGTTCAAGAAAATATATTTTCAAAATATATTATGTTTTAAAAAGTTATTTTCAAAATGAAATGTTTACATTACTCAAGAATGTTTTAATTTTAATTTAATGGAATTTTCTTTCATAAATGTCAAACCCCCTTATTTTTATTAATTATCCAATGGTATTTTTTTTTAATTTTAACATTCTCAATATTTCCCAAGATGTATTAATATTGTTTCACAAAAATTGTTATGGAATATGTTTTTTTTTCTTGGAAAACCATTTTTTCCAAGAGGTTATTGGGGAAATGTTTCATTTTCACAGGCTTATAATGTTTCAATGATATAAATATGTAACTTATTTCCATTATACATGTTAATAATGTTAAAAAAATAATTTTTATTTCAATGATTTTTGGATAAAATGATTTCACTATGTGTTATATTAATTATTCAGTTCATGGATATTATAAATAATGGGTGTTCCTATATAGTTTTGGGTGGGACCATTATAGAATATATGATATGTGTACACATGTATTTCTCTAATTCATTTGGAAGTTTTTATGTTCTCTGGAGAATTATATTGGATTTTGGTTCTATGGTTATGCCAATTTCATGGGTTGTATAATAGTGCTTTAGAGTTTTGATGATTTGAAGTTCCTAGATACCAATTTCTTTTATCTATGACTCTTATTGTTTTTTAAAATTTCATTTGATCAATATTGATATCACATGGTACATGATTATTGATTGGTATGACTATTTCCTTAGTTAAATACATATTCCATGTTTTCATGTTTGGTGAAACAACTATTGATTGGTATGAATATTCTTATGTTCTACTCATGTGCATTGATTATGTCCTCATACCCATATTCTCTTGTTATGATAACTAATAATATTCATTTTTTAATAGTTATGTTCCCTTTACTAGGAGATTCAGCTAACCCTTCTTATTTTTATGTTCCCGAGGTTCTATGGAAATAGGATGAATGAATTGTCTCTTTAAAATATTTTTTATGGATGATGATTATGTCTTAATGTAAGAAAAAAATCATTGAAAATTTATAGAAAAGAACATTTAATTTCACCGGAATATTTTATATATGTGTTATTTTTAATAATATAAAACTACAAAACTAAAATTTACTCTATGAAGTAAGTGATTAAATATTTTCGTTTGATTTTTTATCTATTGGATGTATGAAATTAGGTCACCCTTATCATAAATAATGACCAAAAGGTAAATATTTTGATTTTAGCATTGAATCCATGAGTGCAGGTTATGGTTTGTGATAAAATGAATCTAAGACTATACTTGAATGGGTTTTATATAACAATATCATGGAATAAATTTTAATATATATTAATATATAGTAATTATGATTTTGATATGAAAATATTTTAATTGTTTAAAGAGTTACATGATAATATTATATAAACATGTTGATTTGGATAAAGTAGTATGATATTAATCTAAATTATTAGTCTCTTGAATACATATAAAGGTAACACATGATATAATATGGTGACAATAATTCCCCTTAAAATGAAATGTTTATAGATTCATTCTAATGTTAAAAATTATCAAAACCTCAATCATTAATCTATGTATGTTATAACAATTCATGGTGTACCAGAATTATCATGTGTTTCCTAAGAAACGAATGAGATGAATATAAAATTTATCACATTCATTTTTAAAATTTCATTTTGTTTCAATTTCATAGGAACATCATTGTAAAGATACTTGTGGAATGTCGTTGATTTTACCATATGATGGAATGGGGAAATTGTTTTTTTGATCAACCATCCGAGTGAAATATATGATTTGATTATCAGAATGGCCAGCCATAAAACAATATGGTGGGATGAATTCCTAATAGTAATTTTTTTATTTAATTATAGATCTTATCCCAATTTTGGTTTTATTGATTTATTAATGGTTTCATCATTTTAGTGGGAGGGAACATAAAATTTATTATTAAATAAATGTTTTATACGATATGATCATCTGATAAGTGCTTCTATTGTGGATATAATAATATCATCACAAACCCAGATATATTATTCATAAATACTAAAAACACAGATTCTTAATGTAAAGAAAATTCTTTTACTAAAAAAATTATATATTTTATTAAGTAAAAAAATTATATGTGCTGATGATAAAACATATTAAGTAACTAAATGTTGAAATTTATCAACAAGTAGATCTATATTATTATAAGAATAAAATAATGATTCACTATAGGTTTCATGGGAATTATAGAGGTATCACACTTTCTACTCATACAGAAAATATAATTGGATATTTTGTTGACTTGGAGAGACTAATGATATGTTTCATAGATTATTTTTTAGCTGGAATCCAATATTTTATCATCACTATAAATGATTTTCTAATTTTAATATATTAATAAAATTATTTCAATAATTTTTAACATGATGTTGATATATTAATTGGGCATGTAGGATCTCGGTTTTATTACATTTTCATCATTACATGTGTCTATAATTTAAAAGAAAAATATAAAAATATGGTTAGGGAGACCAAAAATGATTCATTATAATTTCTAGTCATTGTCAGAGTAGACTAACGATAGAATCAAGAAGAATGTTGAATGTCCTTATATAATGTAATTTTTTCCAGTATTTAAATATTTTGGGACAACTCTAAGGAAATTTCATGTTATCTATCATTGTTATACGAATAAATAATTTGATTGTGATAGATATATTATACTAAATGGACTATTTAAAAATGATGTAATTATAACATATTCTAAAATCATGTTCGTCATTTATAGATTGTGTAGTTTGAATTCGAGTTAAAAAGGGTTTTTGGGTCAAGAAATAAATGTAGAAGAAATTTATAATGATTATATGGATATATATAATATATATTTTTCATATTATTTACCTTATATGATATGATTAGTTGTTTGATAAAAAATATTTTTTATGAAAAATATAAGATAATGGTCTTAATATGATTGGTAAAATATTCATCATATTATATAACATGATGGATGCTAAAAACTCATATACTACCTAATGAAATTTTTATATAACAGTTCATATATTAATATTAAAACTAACAATGACATGTATTATTTCAAATACAATACGAATTTATTTATCTTTCCAAAATATTTTGATGAGAATTTAGTTTCTAAGATATAGTAGGAGAATATTTAGAATTTTGATAAGTTCAAATCTTAACAAGTTAGATATTTTTCAATCGATATTCCTCATGAATTTAACAAAATTTCTTCAAAAACGTTGTGGTATATCATTCAATAGAAATTTAATGTGTTACATTTAATTACTATAAATATTTTTATGTTAACTTATATCATATATGATAATTCTAATTTTTTGGTGAATAAATTACTTAATGATTTAAATTATATTGTTAAAATGATAATAAGAAATATTATTATTCAACTTTTAAAATAATAATGATAATTATGATAACCTTATATGTGTTTTCGGTATATAATAGAAGATCCTAATATTATAATATTTTATGATGTGACGTTATAGGGTTCAAATATCTGTTCAAGGAGTAATCATTAAGAAAATTATTCCCCAAGTCTCTCTATTATTCACAAACAATATAATTCTAGACATTTCTCAAAAATTCCGTTAATTGAGAGGTTTTTGTCACATTCATAAGTAGAGATATTGTTGAAATTATATATAGTTTTAATGATTTTTATTTACCCATAAAAGTGTAAAAAACATATAGTCGATCGAGTTATTTATAATATGCGATGTTATTAGATTGGTACATATGTATTATTGTATAAATATTCTTACAAAAGTTTTATAATTTAATATGAATCATGTATACTATTTGAAAAATATGTATTATTGTAATTTCTATTTTTTTCATTTATTTTGTTAGTCTAAATGATAATTAACCACAAAAAAATTAGTTATCCTATACATATCATCATAATGGAGAATTATTGGTTTTGAAAACTGTTAATGGTTATATTGAGTTGGATTTTCAGTTATAATGATGATCATTTTTGTGAGGGATAGAGTTGATTTTTATTGCTAGATTACTCGCAGGTATATACATCATATCGTGTCATATTTTTTATTAGGAAAATTAGTTATGGATTTTTCATATTTATATTTACATATTCTAATGATTGGTGAGATACATGGATTGATAAATTTTAAAACTTGATACATTTCATATGAATATCTTTTGTATTATCTAATATTGGGGTGGTTTTTTATTTAGTTGATCAAATCATTTGGTGTGACTTATCGAATATGGTACATTTACACTAATGTGATGATTGTGGCATTATATGCCCCCTATTTTTTTGATGAAGTTTATGACCATAAATAGATAATAAATATTATATTATTATATATTTGAATGAGTTGAATGATATTATATAATCCACAATTATAAATAACATTTGAGTTATTCATTGACTGGTTTAGTAATTACCTGGAGGATCATGATTTTATGAGTATCTATATCATATTTAAATACTTAATGTCATGTGGTTACCCTATTTTAGAGAAAAATGGAGTATTTAAAAATATATATTTATAATATGAGTCTTGTGGAAAATCGGTATAGAGATAGATGTGTTTGATGGAGTTCGCACCATATCCCTTTTTTGATTTAGTTTTATTAATAGTTTTCAAGATATATCTCTTTATTGTTTTTATAAACAAGGGAAATAATATTTTTTTCAATTATAAAAAGCTTTTTACTAACACCCTTTATGGTATGAAAATGATTATCATGTTTTGGAATCTTTGAGAGCTTCCCAAAATGAATATTTTAGGTGACTCAAAAGAATTTATTGATGGAAGTTAATAATTATGTATATATGAGATATCATATTGTGGGAGTGAATGATAGATTCTTTATAAAAGAGTAATTGATATGGATTTAAAATTTATTACAAGTGATGTGATATAAGGAAAAAATATATTAACTTTATAGCGACATACAAATAGTGAGATATTAATGGATGTGTGAATTAATTGAAAAACCCTAGCTTACTATATTAGACCATTATAAGCTCTATTATTTAGTGCACCTTGGAATAGTTTCACACATTATTTTTAGGTAGTTATTGCATGGAATTATTAAATATTTTAATTTTATGTGACCATTAACATCAATCATCTCAATGTGTTATAATTTTTAGTTTTGCTTCATAAGATTATCATATAAATGAGTTTAAATACATACAATGAAAATATTATTGAGTTTAAATACATTACATGAATATTTAGATATTAAACATAAGTTATCTTGATAAAACTAAATCATTCTTTGGGATAAAGGTTCTACTCATCATTCAAGCCCTTGTTTTTTTAAATAGACAATATCATGGTAAATATCAGAGTAACAGTGAATCTCATATTTTATTAAGATGTTTCTATTTAATAGGGTTGAAATATTAATATGAATAACGCATTATAAACGATCATTTATTTTAGTGATGGAACCCCACTTTTATTATATAATCCCCACCCTCAATCTATATAATTTGTGACCCATTAATATTATATATATGAATATGTTGATGATATCCACATCGGTTAGTAGGTTTTTCCAATATAAATGAAGAATCATTTATGTTAGGTACTTCAGTGGATTCATATTCAAAATCATGGATGTGTACAAGAGGGAGGGTAATTATTTACAAAGGAATTGAATATCGACTTTAGAATCCATGAGCATAATACAACTAGCAACATCAATATCTGATAAAAAATATGAATAAATGTTTTCATAATCCTATAAATAGATTCAAAAGTAATGTTATAATGAGTAATCAAAAAAAATATATACAATCTTAATATGGTGATGGGATATGTGACAATTCAACATTGAAATAATTTGAAAAGGTGAAGACTCAAACCAAGGTGACCTCAAAAGGATGGTTTTCTAATGTGGCATCACCTAGGTGGCCCCTCTACCCCCACCCCCACCCAATTTAGGGTTTCCCCACTAGGGCCCCAAGGTTTTATGGCCCCCTTATGTCCTGCACACTAGGGTATCCCAACTTAGTCTCACTCTCCATTACACTTTAATAAAGGGAAATGGGCCATGTCTCACTTAATTGTGACCCACGAAAATTGGGATATAATATAATGATGATTGTGTTCTCAATTTATGTGGGTAGAAATCCAATTTTTAGGGAAGTTAGTTTTCTTTAACATCCCTATCATTGTGGATTTGGAATCATTTACAATTTAGGACACCTAGTCTAAACGGTTGGCTCAACCAAGAAACATTAATGGGAATATTATGAATTTATTTTCTACATATAAAACAAGATAGAGTTGACCATAGAATATGTTTCACATCCTTCCACTAGAATTCAATCCTAAAAAGGGAGTGTTTTTTTTAATTTTGTATTCCAATACATATTTTTTGACAATATAAGTCAATGAAACTCTAAAAAATTTATAATATCCTCACTCAGGTGCCCTTAAGGTCACATATTATACCCTTATAGGTCACTTTTTTCACATAGAATACCCCAGCCATGTCTTTCTTATATGGGTCATCATAGATGACTAAGTCTATATCTTCTTTATCTATTACATGTACCACCTTACTCACTAAGGAATTATACACCTTGTCTTTTATCCATGATTATAAATATACCCCCCATATCTATTATTTACAACATGTAGAGACCCGAAGCTTGACGTAAATGGACATAACATTACTTTTTCAGAATACTTAATACATAACTAAAACATACAAACAAGGACCATAATAGTTTAGTTTCTTTGGAAACATGGAATATAATCTTCTAATCATGGTGAAAGATCTTCAACATCTCCCATAAAGATCTTCCCCCTTTTTTTTCTTACCTAAAACCATTCTTTTTATCCTGCAGAAAAGAAAACATAAAAAGGGTGATCTCAAATTCTCAGTAAGGGTAAGCATGGATAAAATAAGACATACCATATAAATTTGAACTTAAAAACATGAACATAATGTTTAAACATCAAAAGCTTGAGCAATGACATAAAACATGGAAGTACGTATGGCATAGATCATAAAGAAACATTAAAAATGATAAAATAGAATGGGAATAAAACATGTAATTTTAGAAACCATTAATCACATGATATGATTTCCATATTAGACAAGGCATTGCTGCCAAGACCATCTTAGTGGACAAAATCCCTTTCTGAATCGAGTTCACTCCTCGTTCCAGTCCTGTATTACTAAACTGGTTTAACTTTCTGTTCCAGCCATGTCTATCACATGAGATATAAATCTTTACCCAATGCATTGGAGGGAGATACAGGTCCCACCCATCTCATAATGAAATCATTCTTACTTGTGCCACAAAATAAACATACATCATGTATAATAAACCAACAAATAAAATGGGTTTCATAAACATCATCCCATCATCACATAATCTATATTAAAGAAATGGATATATTTTCATAATGAGAAAAGTAAAACCATGTAAATCAAATATACTTTATACTTGAAACATACACATATGAAATAATGTCATCTTAGATGGAAAATGGTTTTGATAAAATAGATGAAATCAATTCTTGAGGAAAATATCCTTTCTTTTTTAAAATCAATTTCTTTTCACAAAACGTCATGAAATTTTAAAAGAAAAAGATTCTGTTTAAAATAGTCATGAAATATTTTGGAGGAGGCTTCATGAAAATATTGATTTATAAAACCGTAAAAATCCTTTCATTTCGTATATGTTAAAAAAACATTCTTCTCATACTTATACCGGAAAAGTCAAAAATCACCTCGTAACGTAAAAAAAGAATGATTCCTTAAATACCATGTAGTAAAAGTCAAAAATGGGTAAAGAGGACATTAAATATACATGAAACCATTTTTAGAAAACATGGTCTTGGATGATAAAGATAACCCTAGTAAATTCTTAGGAATAAAAAATCTCGGATAAAAATGATATTGATAAATTATCCCTTACCTTAGGTCTGATATGCTTCGTTCGTATCTGAACCTCCTCTTCTTTGACACGCCTCTTTGAATCCTCCTCTTAGGGTACTAAAATTGGTCTTTGAAGAATACCAGGACCTCTAGGATGTTTCTAGGGAAGTTTAGAAGGGAAATGGTCTGGGTTTGGCTGAGCTTAAAGGCTCAAATTGGTGTGAGGAAGTGAGGGAGGAGGTGCTCTTTTATAAGGGAGGAGAGGGGCACCTTAGGAAAAACTAAAAATATTATTTTATTATAAAGTCATATTCAGTTTTTAATAGACCCAAATTGAGTTATTTCGATACTAAGGTGGGGATGGGTCGAAATACTATCATCTAATTGAATTTAGACATGTTTAGGTATCTATTTTAGCCTTATCATTTAGATTTAACTTTAAGTTAAATAATTTTTCATTTACCGTGTCTTCTTTTTTTCTTACACTATAAGGTTAATAAACTAACAATAAAAATCCTAATGAACCCAAGTTGTTTATTATTAATATATATAACCTTATCTTAGTCATTTGGCCGATTCTTTTATTTTCAGGAATAAAATAACAATTAATAATATAATATTATTTTTAAAAACTATTTGATGTCAATTTTGATTCTATTTGGTTATTGATTTTTTTGAAAATCATAACATAATTATTAGTTCTAACAAAGTTAACTAAATAAATACTAAAATGTCATAGTAACCTAGAAAATTATTTTAATTCATAAAAAGTCTCAAATTACATTTATTTCGGTATTTATATCATCAATTATGTCAATATTTCATTAATAAGATAATTACTGCATCATCATTGTGTCATAAATAAATTAAATTATTTTAAGTATAAAAATTAAAAATAAAATAATATTATGTAGGAAATATTTTTATATTTCTAATTAATATTTATAGTAGAATTTATCTAATGTATAACCCTATATTATAAATGATTTAGTTATTAAACTTTGATTTTAACTATTTTAACCCTTCTTTAAATAAATTAATAATAAATGTCCTAATCTAATCCAAGTGGGCCTAAATGGTCATATTTTATTCCTATGGTTGTTTTTGGGCGAATTACACTTATCCAATAGAATTAAGCCATGTGTTAGGGTAATAATAATATCATTTTTATCCTTAATTACCCTATTTACTTTTAACCGTGGTAAAAAAAAGTAAAAAGTTACTATTCATCAAAAATTATTTTCATCTCATTGAACCACATTTTAGTCCTTGATATTAACTGTGTCTCTCAGATTTTCGAAATTCCACTCACAGATGCGGTAAAATTATGTTTTATGAAAAATTCAGTTTTTAACTACCACTTAGTGGTTTCACTATTTATCAAAAAATGAATGTTTCCAGGAAAATATCAAAAATTAAGCCTAAGATATATTTGATATTATGAATTAAAAAATGATGACTATTTTACCAAATTAAAAACATATCAGTTACATTAATTAATTTAAAAATTATTTCCCATTGTCAAAACAAATAGCGTGTTTTTAAAAGATAATAACTATCAAAAGACTGACACTTGTTTATGTCTGGTTTAAATGTGAAATTACATCCAATGACCAACATTGTATTAAATTGTAAAAATATATTCTAAATATACTTTAAAACCACTCAAATTAATAATTTACCACTATTAAATATTTTGATTAAAAATGTTGTTTTTAATTAATATTTAGTAATTTTCACTATTAACCAGAATATGAAAGTTATCCGAAAAGTACCAAAATTTCACCCTAAGCTAATTTCGATATTCCGAATCCAAAAATGAAGTCCATTTTGAAAGATAAAATTTATAAAATTTTAAAAAGTGGGTATTACTATTCATAACGGCTAGTTCATAATAATATTATAATAATATCTCGTTTAGTGAAACTCGGTATTGCATACTACACACTCTATTGAGGAATGTCGTGATTGTGTGTAATGCAAGGAAAGTTAGGGATGTGTGTTGTGCAATCTCATTTTGGTGTAGCGTTCAATACAAGACATTAATTAAAAAGAATATTTTTCATAAAATCTCGGGGTGTTACATTCTACCCCCCTTAAAATGAATTTCGCCCTCAAAATTTGTCGGGGATATAAATGGTTTACTACTCGAAAGTTTCTTTAATAGAAACCCACATTGTAAAATGTAATAACAAATCATGGATTTAAAAATTATTGTATGAAATGTAATGGTTACCCAAATTAACTAATCACTGGGTTTTCATGTAGGAGAACAAAGGTGAAAAAATGGATATGGAAGAAAAATCTAACCGTCATGTTCTGATGGAGAGTGGTAGTGAACATGGCTATGAAAAAAACCAACAATCACAAAACCATAAATTTGGGATGATCTAGGGTACCATCTGATTCATCAGGCATAAGGGCACTAGGACAACATTTTTGATTTTCAAGATCATTTCCCTAAAGTTGAAGAATTTGAATTCGAATAAATACTTACTTTATTTTGGTACAATCTCATTGTTGTTCATGCCTTTAACAATTTCCACTTCATTTCTTAAAGAAATGAAGTTGATTTTTTTATTCGTGAAGTGTTAACAGATCATGTTATAGAATGATGGTGCATTCCATCTGTCTCAAACAAAAGGTTAGAAAAAGTTATTTAATATACATAAGTCGATCTATAGTGAGATTAATCATATATGGTTCCTAAAATGGACTTATACTTCATATATCGTACTTCATAATATAATAAAACTAGTTTCTACTAAGAAAGGACTTCTTGTAGTCCAGTGGTAGGTGATAAAGGCCAGTCACACTTCGGTTGTGGGTTCGATTCCCACAGCCTTTTCCGATGCGATGGGTTGTCGCTCGTCCTGCAGGTTGTCCTTTTTCTAAAACTACATTAATATAACATCCCATAAATAATATTGATTTTTTTTTTATCCTTAAACAATACTAACTTATGTCCAACATAACCCTTTCCAATCATTAGGCTTATCCAAAATACTAATGTCCAATATCATATTATAGTGAAAACGATTACCAAAGAATTCATATAACAAGAATGTTAATACCATCGTTGATCCCCATATATCATGAGATATGTCTTGTTGGTCACATTAGAAACATTCAAAGGCCTTAATAAGGTATTCTCTTGAAAAATGAATACCCATTGAATCTAAGTGAAAACATGAGTGCTGTCAAAATTTAACACTTTTCAAATACCAAAACCTCAAACTATGATATAACTATTTCCTTATATCAACCATGAGCTCATTAATACTATCAAACATTTCATTTTCTCCTTATCCCTTAATTATGCGCATATCATCTTTTTTCTAAAAATATCTCAATCACTTTCCATGGTAACCGGTACCATAAAATTATCGAAAACCATAATAGACCAATACATAAATATTCCAATATTCCACGATACTATATACAACATTATTTTGGAATCCCATTACATAAACACTTTATCATTCCACCACATCGTTGTCATATTCAACATCGCCAACAATGATCGCATGTGACTTCCCTTTGTCCTTTGCCTTAAGTGGTTTCTCATGTCGATAATCACTAACACTTGGATTGGGGCATTTATTAGCATAATGCCACATTTCCTTGCACTTGAAGCATTTAAGTGCTGGTGGTTCATTCTCTACAGTCTTTTCATTATTCACGTCATTAAAAACCCTTTTTCCATTACATCGACACTCAGCTTCTCGATGACCTTCTTTTCCACACTTAAAAAATTTTCTAGTCCCTTTAAGACAATCTCCACCGTGCTTCTTTCCACACTTTGAGCATAAGGAAACATTCATCTTCTTCTCACCATTATTTTGAGATTTCTCCTTGAACTCTATCTTTCTTTTCATGTCAAAATTATGAGATAGATAAGTAACACCAACTTACATTTAAACCTTGATAGCACAACACACAATTTTTTCATAGCTACTGAAGTCTCTTATAGCTAATACCCTTAGAAGATTTGGTTTTAAGCCACTGAAAAATCGATCAACTTTACTTTCAGGTTGGATGATAAAGCCAGATGCATACCTTGCAAGCCTTATAAAATTCTCTTCGTATACACCAACAGATTCATCATCATTTTTCTTTAGTTCAAGAAACTCCTTCTCCATCTTTGTTTGAAGAATAGGAGGAAAGTACTTATTGAAAAATATGTTCTTGAACTCGTCTCATTCCATGGACTCAATTTCATCTATTGGACTTGTATTCTTCATAAGATTCCACCATTGATTAGCATCACCTTCTAAACGATATACTACTAAGATGACTATATCATGTTCAGAACATTGAAGAAATGAAAATATCTTTTCAGTGGTACTGATCCATTGTTCAACAACAAGTGGATCAGAAGACCCACTGAAAGAAGGTGGACATTGCCTCATTAAGGACTCAATAGAATATTGTTCCCTTCTCTGCTCATTTGGAAGTCCAGAATGATTAATAGCTTGTGTAAGTATAGCAATAATATTTTGCACTCCATCTCCCATAACATTTGTTTGTTCATGAGGAAAATCATTGCATTTTCCATTGCATTGATTAACACGGTTCCTTCGGGTTCCAGCCATCGTGTAAAACCCAAAAAGAATAGTGTGAGAGGAAAAAATCATGCTAGGGAAAACAACATAATAAAGGGGGAGTACCATCAATATCTAACATCTTAGGTTTAATTCTAAGATTGTTACCATAATTCTAGGACTATAACCTATACTTATACTTAACCTTAGGGACATCCCTAGACATACCATAGAAATATCTCTAGAGATCTCACTAAAGTTCTTGCATCCTAGATTCCAAAGGTTGTCTAAACCTTTCCTCTAATACCAAATGTAGAGACCCGAAGCTTGATGTACATGGACGTTACATTACTTTTTTGCAATACTTAATACATAACAAAAACAGACTCACGAGTACTGTAGTAGTTTAGTGTCTTTGGAAACATGGAACATAATCTTCTAATCGTGGTGAATGATCTTCAGCATCTCCCATAAAGATATTCCCCCTTTTTTCTTACCTAAAACCTTTATTTATATCCTGGGGAAATGGAAACAAAAAAAGGGTGAGCTCAAATGCTCAGTAAGGGTAATCATGGATAAAATAAAACATACCATATACATTTGAACATAAAAACATGAACATAATGTTTAAACATCAAAAGCATGAGCAATGACATAAAACATGGAAGTACGTATGGAATAGATCATAAAGAAACATTAAGAATGATAAAATAGATTGGGAATAAAACATGTAATTTTGGAAACCATTAAGCACATGATATGATTTATATATTAGCCAAGGCATTGCTTCCAAGACCATCTTAGTGGACAAAGTCCCTTTCTGAATCGAGTTCACTCCTCGTTCCAGTCCTGTATTACTGAACCGGTTTAACTTGTCATTCCAACCATGTCTATCTCTTGAGTTATAAATCATTACCCAATGCATTGAAGGTAGATATAGGTCCCACCCATCTCATAATGTAATCTTTCTTACTTTTTCCAAAAAATAAACATACATCATTCATAATAACCCAACAAATAAACTGGGTTTCATAAACATCATCCCAACATCACATAATACAAATAAAAGAAATGGATATCTTTTAATAATGAGAAATGTGAAACCATGTAAATCATAGAGAATTTATACATGAAACATTAACATCTGAAATAATGTCATCTTAGATGGAAAATGGTTTTGATAAAACACTTGAAATGAGTTCATGAGGAAAATATCCTTTCTTTTTCAAAGTCAATTTATTATCACAAAACGTCATTAAATTTAGAAAGAAATTGATTTTGTTTAAAATATTCATGAAATATTTTGGAGGATGATTCATGAAAATATGGATTTATAAACCCGTAAAAATCCTTTCATGCTGTAAGCGTTAAAAAAACATTCTTCTCGTACTTTTTCCGGAAAAGTCAAAAAGCACCTCGTAATGAAAAAAAAGATTCCTTACATACCATGTAGTAAAAGTCAAAAAATGGGTAAAGAGGACATTAAACATAAATGAAACCATTTTTATAAAACATGGGCTTAGATGATAAAGATAACCCAAGTAAATACTTAAGAATGATCAATCTCGGATAAAAATGAGATTGATAAATTATACCTTACCTTATGTCCGATATGCTTCGTACGTATCTGATCCTCCTCTTCTTTGACACGCCTCTTTTAATCGTTCTCTAAGAGTACTAAAATTGGGATTTGAAGAAGACCAGGACCTATAGGATGTTGGTAGGGAAGTTGAGAAGGGAAATGGGCAGGGTTTGGCCGAGCTTAAAGGCTCAAATTGGTGTGAGGAAGAGAGGGAGGAGGTGCCCTTTTATAAGGGAGGAGAGGGGCACCTTAGGAAAAACTAAAAATATTATTTTATTATAAAGTCATATTCGGTTTTTAATAGCTCCAAATTGAGTTATTTAGATGCTAAGGTGGGGATGGGCTGAAATCCAATCATCCAATATAATTTAGACATGTTTAGGTTTCTATTTTAACCTTATCATTTAGATTTAACTTTATGTTAAATAATTTTTCTTTTACCGTGTCTTCTTGTTTTCTTACACGATAAGGTTATAAAACATACTATAACAAGCCAAATGAACCCCAAGTTGTTTATTATTAACATATATAACCTTATCTTAGTCATTTGACCGAACCTTAGATTTTTATGAATAAAATAACAATTAATAATATAATATTTTGTTTAAAAACTATTTGATGTCATTTTTGACACTATTTGGTAATTGATTTTTTTTAAAATCATAAAAGAATGATTAGTTCTAAATAAGTTAACTAAATAAATACTAAAATGCCATATTAACCTATAAAATTATTGTAATTCATAAAAAGTCTCAAATTACATTTATTCGGGTATTTATAACATCAATTATGTCAATATTTCAATAATAAGATAATAATTGCATCATCATTGTGTCATAAATAAATTAAATTATTTTAAGTCTAAAAATTACAAATAAAATACCATTATATACGAAATATTTTTAGCTTTATAATGAATATTTATAGTTGAATTTATCTTATGTATAACCCTATATAAAAATTATTTAGTTATTAAACATTGATTTTAACTATTTTAACCCTTCTTTAAATAAATTAATAATAAATGTCCTAATCTAATCAAAGTGGGCCTAAATGGTCATATTTTATTCCTAAGGTTGTTTTTGGCCGCATAACACTTATCCAATAGAATTAGGACTTGTGTTAGGGTAATAATAATGTCATTTTAACCCTTAATTACCCTATTTACTTTTAACCGTGGTAAAAAAGTAAAAAGTTACTATTCACCAAATATTATTTTCATCTCATTGAACCACATTTTCTTCCTTGATATTAAACCTGTCTCTCGGATTTTCAAAATTCCACTCATAGAAGCGGTAAAAGTATGTTTTATGAAAAATTCAGTTTTTTAACTATAACTTAGTGGTTTCACTATTCATCAAAAAATGAAAGTTTCCAGAAAAATACCAAAAATTAGGCTTAAGATATATTTGATATTATGAATTAGAAAATAATGTCTATTTTACCAAATTCAAAACATATCAGTTACATTAATTAATTTAAAAATTAATTCTCGTCGTCAAAACAAATAGCGTGTTCTTAAGAGATAATAACTATCAAAAGATTTACACTTGTTTATGTCTAGTTTAAATGTGAAATTATATCCAATAACCAACATTGTATTAAATATTAAAAATATATTCTAAATATACTTTAAAACCACTCAAATTAATTATTTATCACTATTAATTATTTCGATTAAAAAAGTTGTTTTTAATTAGAATTTAGTAATTTTCACTATTCATCAGAATATGAAAGTTATCTGAAAAGTACCAAAATTTCACCCTAAGATAATTTCGATATTCCGAATCCAAAAATGAAGTCCATTTTTAAAGATAAAATATATTAAATTTCAAAAAGTGGGTATTACTATTCATAATGGCTAGTTCATAATAATATTATAATAATATATCGTTTAGTGAAACTTGGTATTGCGTACTACACACGCTATCGAGGAAGGTCGTGATTGCGTGTAATGCAAGGAAAGTAAGGGATGCGTGTTTTGCAAGATTCTTTTGGTGTAGTGTACAACACAAGACATTAATTAAAAAGAATATTTTTCATAAAATCTCGGGGTGTTACACAACATGTGTTTCCCACTTCTAGAAGAGAGAGACACCAAGATCCACATCACAAAGGCCTCTCAGGGTTCCCTATAGTACCTTATAGAACAATAATTCCTTTTAAAACTAATTCATGTAGTTTTATGGGTTATCTAAACACTTAACTTAGGTGACCCATTTCGTAGAGCACATAACCTCGACAACCCATTGCCCTAGGTGCCTCACCTAGGCCACCCATCACTAGGGGATCCTTAACTGGGAAACCCATCATCCATGGCTCATCTCCTAGGTGACCCATCATCCAAGGCTCCTCTCCCAAGATACCCATCACTCGGGGAGACTCTCCTTGTAAACCCATTATACAATGACCCTTAACTCTCTGGCCCATCACCCAAGACTGCTCACCTAGTTGACAGATCAATTAGAGAAACTCACATGGGTGATCCATCCTCTAGGTATACTCGCTTGGGTGAACCATTTTACAATGATTAGAAATAATGGAAAAAATGTATATGTTCATTCACTTAGGCGATCTTATATTATTAAACCCTTAAAATAGGATAATTTCTCTAGGACCCTCTATTTGGTATATTGGATATACCAATAATCATATTGGGATAAAAATTATGCTTTGTTTGGTGATGAAAATTTATCCTTTATCAAAGTGCCATAATTTGGAATTTCTCTATCCACAACTAACCTACTACCTCTAGATTCACATTAATAGGAAATTGGAACACCATCACCCACCATAAATAATGAATTACCTTAGAATAGGATTACATACCCATATCTATACTAACATAAGGGTTACAATTGGTGTGTATGATCATATATCACCATATAAATAGTGACTCAGACTCTCTATGAAATTGAAAAATAACCATTTCCAATATAGTTTCATATTCCTCTATTATTAATCTAGATATATTGGTGGAAATTATAGAATAATCACCTTATACTTTCCAATAAGTGGAAGAATACTCCCATATTACAGTTCTATAAAGGATAATTACTATGTATCATTCTACCCTCCAATCCATATAAGAAAATTTATATTCCTATTAGTGTAAAACCATATCATGTTTTATAGGATTTCATATCCATCATTACTTCTATATACCCTCCATTGTCTCTTAGTGGATATGGAATATATAACATTATTGAGATTTCATAATAGGTTTATTTACAATTTTTATCTGATTATGTAACACCCTATGATATAATGACATATTTCTCTTCAATTAAACTTTATTTCTATAATAGCTTTCAATACATGAATCCTCAAGAAAAAATGAACTTCAATATAGTATATCATTAAAACAGTAATGTCAAATTGAAAAAAAAATAAATACAAATAAAATCATTTTCAATAAAAGGTATAATGGTAATAGAAAAATAAAATAATTTGAAAAATGAGAAATTAATTATTAATAGTAAATATATGATTTAAAAATAATATTTTCCTCACAATGGATACCATTTCATTTCGTGAGAAAATAATAAAATTTACTTCTTCCAAAATTACACAAATTACAATTAAAAAATTAACTACTTTCATTAAATCCTCATTAAAAAATTATCTTATAGTATATTTTTGATCGTTTTTATTTTAAAACATTTAATAGTTGAATATTTTTTAAAAAAATTAACAATATTTATTGAAAACTGTATTTTTTAAAGAATTTTGAAGGTATAATTGGGATTAAAATTGATATAAAAGGTAAAAATGGTTCATTTAAATTATAATTAATCTTATTAATACTATATTATTTAAATTTATATTGCATAATGGTATAAGAATATTTTTATATTTAAAAATGTTCTACTGAACTGAATGTCATCATGTTAGTATGATTAATTTCAAACTAAATTATTCGAATTATTTGACAATAATTTGACATAATGGATTAAATATTTTGAATTAGAATATAAAACCATTTTAATTATTCCATATTAAATTTTGGTCTTATTTAATACATAAATAGTTACAATGTTTTATTATGGTTATGGTTATAATAGATTAACTAAGGTGGTTTAATAATGAGATAAGGTTTTTTTCACAATTATACTCTTTTAAATCATATTTTATGGGAATATTTCATCATTATAATATCACCCATATCATCCATAAAAATATGGATTCATTTATTATGACTATGCCTTTATTATATTTAATTATTTTATGAAATTTTAAATGATTGCTCTCTCCAAATTATAAAAATACACTCCTGCTATCTATAATTTACATTAAAATAATCCACATAAATGAGGAAAACCCTACAAAATTTTAATCTCAATATATCAATGAATGTATTTTTGTTGTAGTTATACTAAGAATTAATATCAAAATGTCCATTAAAATTACTTATTAGGGGTTTCCTAATATAGAGTTAATCGTCAACCCAACCTATTTCATCAAATTATTTCTTATGCATACTAGAATTTTGTTATATATAATATGAGGAAATAAAATAATGATCAAAGGTAAATAATGTTTACTATTATTATGTATCCATATATATAATAACACTATTTAATAAAACTATATTTGAAAGTATCATTCATGTGTATATGTGGACACTGCCCCAACGTAGCGACACAATTCATTTTCCATTACCATCATTCATGGATTTTTATTATATAATTTCAAATGTTTAAAAATAAAATTTATGAAATAATTAAGCTTCTATAATATAAATTTTATATCTAACTTATTATCTTCGATTTTTTTGGAAAACAATAATGTCTCTCATGAATGTGTGTGGAATACCAGTATTACGATTCGATTTGATTCACTTTTTATTCTTCATTGCAAGGATGGTAATAAAGATATAATTTATAAATATATATGAATTATATATTATAATTATAATTATATAATTTAGATTTATTTTAACTTCCTAAAATTTTAATATAAGGCCAGTAATTTTTATAAAGTGTCTGACATGCAACACCGATCTTAAAAAATATAGAAAAAATTATTATTTACGTAAGACCAGAATAAAAATGGAATTTAATAAGATGATATGAATATTATTATGCACATTATGAAATATATATATATATATATATTTGTTATACATAATGTATATTTATTGGTTAATTATTTAGAAATAAGTATTCAATTTTCAAAAAAAAAACATTTTATTTTACAAAAATATGTTATCCTCAGAAATGGTATTTTTTACATTTAATGAGAAATTTATATATTTAAAAAATAAAAAAATATTAATTTAAATTTTTATAAATTATATTATTTTTGAAATAAAAGGTTCTAAATTATATTATGGGGAAATTTTTTGACTTTCCTGAGTTGTATGATTTTTTAATAAATAACCAATATAACTTATTTTTATTGAATTCATTGTTTTCATGTAATGTGTTTATAAATTAAAATAATATTTCATATTAGTTACAAAATTCCATTAGTATCTTTTTGTAAACATAATCTAATTATATACTATGTAGTTAATTTAATACATGAATTTATAAAAGAAAGTACACATGAAAAGGGCATTTAAAAAACAAATTTTTGTCGTGTTTGGAGGGTTGATCTAAAAAATAAAATCTTATAATTATTCTTTTTAATTAGAATAAATGGAATCTATTTATAAATTTATAATTTAAAATTTTAATAAATATATACCTTTTTTTTATTTATTCTGAATAGTAATCATAGTAAATTTTGTCACCAAAGAAAATGTTTAATATACTAATTAAGGATAAAAATAATTTGACAAATACTAGAAAGTAACCATGAATATTTCCTTAATTTTCTTAGATTATTATATTTCACTCATAATAATCCAATATTATAATATATGTACTTTTTTCCATATAGAAATTATTTTATCATTTATAATATTTTATTTTAGGAAAATTCAAAAAATAAATTCTCTTTATTATTTTAAATTATATTTCTGAAATTAGAATAAAAAAAGGTTTTTTCAGATATTAATATCAAAATAACATATAATTGACTGTTATTTATCATTATTATTTATTAAAAATTTCTATTATTGAACTATTTTTTTAAATTCCTATGGAACACTAATATAACATTTATTATATTAATATAAAAATAAATTATATTGTATTTCAGATGTATAAACAAATAATATTTGGACAAATTATTGTGTTCAATGATAATTGTAGATAAACATAAATAATTTTAGACATGTCACTACCAAGAATTCTAATTCAATTATTACCATGTAGTTTTAAAAATTATATTAAATGAATACTCACAGTATTGACATTTATGTTATTTAGCAAAAATCATTGTTAAATTATTTAAAACCCCATAAAATAATTTTTTAGTAAACTTTATTAGTAAAATGTAATATATATATACTATGATACATTTTCGGTCCAATTTTACATTTATAGTAACTTCACTAAACGTAAAAAAGTGAAATCATTAATACCGTAACAATTTTCCAGAAGGGTTAAAACGAGTTAAAATAAATATATAATGGTGAAAAAATAATCAGAAAATTTAAAACATAATGTACATGATATTATTTAAACTAACATTTATATTACCATCTAATACTATCAATTAATATCCATTTTAAGAAAACAAAATTTTATAATGTTTAATAATTTTAGTAATTTCATTAGTATATAGCCCCCTCTCTTATAAAGGCGCACCATGTATTCTCATTTCATTACATGTAATGATAAAATTTCCGACTAATAACATAGCCTATTTATAAATTCCACCCCTTACCATTTCTTATAGTCCTCGAATTTTTCTAAAAATTAATCTTTAAATTTTTTTGTCTAAACCTCTAGATGTTTTATGAAGAAGATGTATAGTTAATAACCAAGCCTTTTCATTATATTCCTCATTCTACTACTATAATATAATATTCATACATTATTAGAAAATAAAATAAGTATAGTTAATATAATAATTTTTTCATCTTAATTTAATCACCAATATCTATATCCTCTTGCCCAAATGTGGAAAATGACGTTCATGTGTACAATAGACTACCGCCTTCGGAACCGATGTAATTGATTCCCTTCACCTATTCTCATGGATATTTATAATTATGGATTTAATGTAAATATATAAAATTCATGAAATATTAATCATTATTAAATAATAATGAATCATTCCATTATATACCATGTTTTTCTCTAAAAGTTGATAATGAATTTCATGAGTATGTGTGGAATACCACCGACATGATGTGATGTTATTTTTTAATCACATATATAAGTTTATTAAAAAATATTATTTTATATATTATATAATTATTTTCATTTTTAAATTTAGTAATATTTCATTAATTCCATAATACTCATTCATAAATTGAAATGTTACTCATGCATATGTATGAAAATCCATTGCTGTGATTGTAAAGTAGATAAATTTTCATTTCTATATTTAATAATAATTATTAAAATTATAAATAATTTATAATGTAGAATTTTTTTTGAATATTTTTAATCTTTAGATGATGGAATAATCTCCCCTTTGACAATTTTCAAACTACCTAATTCATTTCAATCATATGATCCCAATATCATCGAAAAATCTAATGTGAACATGATTTTTAATGTAAGATGATATTAAATTTTATAAAAAAATACATCAATAATGAATATCATAATTGTTTTAATGAAACTAAATCATTAACATATGTTTTATTTTTAGTAAAAGAAATAACATATATGATGTTTTGGTGTCAATGTAAGATAGTTCTAAAAAACATCTTTTAATTTATCAAATCCATCATTTTTAACAATATTTTTTAGATATATTTTTTTAATGTATTTATATAGATATAAAATTATTATAAGTTAAAATTGATTTCACATTTTAATTTCAATAGATGATTTTCAAAATAATCATTTTAGGGAAGAATTCAATTTTAAAGAATGAAAATTCGGAAGATCTATTTTAACGTATATGGTGAAATTAACATTTCCCACATCCATAATGATTTTATTATCTTTCGATCCATTTACAGTGCATCTTGTAATAAATAATGAAAATACATTCCTCCCATTTTTCTGGGAATTTTAGATTCCAAAATGGTTTATAAAGTAAAATTTCATATTTGTATATGAATTTCTCTTACATAAGTGATTGAAATAGATTTTGAAAGGTTTATAATGAAAGATAAAATTATAAAAATGTTTTATACATGATATGGTACCTTAAAATATAGATTCGTATGGTTTGACCTAATATATCTAATATTATGGGTGTGACTGATACATTTTATAATAGGTGTCAACATAATATTTCTTATACAATGGGTGTTCCCAGATATCCCACCAGTGCGTATGGGTAATGCTCCCAATATTTATAGGAATGAATAAGGGAATCATAAGTTGTAGATTATCTAATGAATTTAAAAATAATCTAGTTATGTTGAACATGGATCATAAATATATTCATCTCAGATTCCATAAATTGTATTTGTTATGGGTTTCATACGGTTTCCTCGAGAATTAGGTGTGTGTTTCTCATGTTGAAATAATTTATTTCATAGGCTCAATGAATATTGAGATAAATTTAAATATTTTATGTTTTTTATATTGTTCACTAGACAAGTATATTTTTATTTTCATGTCTCATACATAGATTTTTGTTCTCATGCCATATTTGAAAATGAAATTCATTGTTTACAAAGTTGACTAATAAAAACGAAAAAAATTTCTTGAAATTCATGAATAGTAATAATGAAAATAAAATGCCTTTATTTTTATGAGATTTATACTATAGGAAAATGGACACTAAATAAAATTGTATGCTTTATAAAATATTGTTTTTTATTTATGGGTTATGATATAAACAAATAATAATAAAAAATGAAAATTATCATCAAATTGAATCGATGTAAATTATTGTCTATAAAATATTATATAATTTGTTAGGAACGATCTTTCTAGTTCGTATCAAAGAAATTGAAGGGAAGAATTCACATTGAGATCCTTCATGTGTAATTTGTGTCAATCATTTCTCTCTATATAAGGGATTCATTCATAATGGGATTCTACTGAGGGTGGTGGTAAGAGTCTCTAAAAAGATGTGTATCTACACATAGAGTCCTATAATAGATATCAACTATATCCCACTATCAATAAGTATATACTAGAATATTTAGTATTAGAGTAATGGTTATGAAACATGTAGGAAATAACAAGTTTTTATATTAGTTGTAGATACTAACATAGGTTTATAAGATTATTTTTTCTATTTTTTTGTTGACATCCAAATCCATTTCAATTTTTAAATTATAGATTTTAACGTGACTAATGATGTTTTTTGAGATGTTAATTAGGTTTCAGAAAAATGTAATAACTAGAGTTAACATGATGTAATAATTTATAAGAATGAAATAACATTTACAGGGATGTAACAAGAAATAATTATGAAGAAATATCACAATGAATATAAATTGACCTCACACGATCATTTTAAACCTTCACATGGATATAATGATCACTATCATGAAAAATATTGGTTAAAATATTTTTAATCTGTTATTAAATCCAAATCAAATGTAAGAAAATATTTGATCTATCAATTATATTTTAATTTCTCAATAAATTTTAATAGATCATATAATCTATTTTATTTAATTTACAAATCTCAACTCATCCATATCATTTGAAAAGGAAAATACCAAAAAAGACATTAATTATTTATTTCTAGGAATATTGTTATCATATTAAAAGACAAATGGGATATTAGTTTCTTAAATGAACACCCTAATATCTATATTTTTTCTATAAATTATTTTCTTAAGTTTTATGAATGAATTATGATTTGGTTTATACTGAAAAATCATAAAGAAATATTTCATATCATTTATTTGTATATGATAATTATTAAGGAATATGACAAAAAATGTAGATTAATGTTTTAAAAATATTTTTGAATGAACAATTCTTTTTAAGAATATTCCTATATATTTTAAATCTTTTGAGAATATAGAAACACCTTATGATTATTCTGTATATATTTTTTGTTCAATATTAGGGCACATATTTTAGAAAGTATTAAATCATTAAAAAAAATTTGTTAAAAAATGGTTATATTTTTTGAGGCATTATTTTAAGTAAATATGTAAAAGTGATAAATAAATGGTATTGTTTATATGGGATGAATGTAACGGAAATGATGGTCATTCTAGATTATTTGATTTCTAAAAAAATAAACTATATAAAAAACCTCAAAGGGTAAAAATTGGAATTATAATTATTTATATTGTTTATTTTGGTCATCATAATTTTAGGGAACTCTATTGGAAATATATTGATGTAGTTATAGAAAATCGAAAACTCACAGACCTCATGAAAACTAATTGAATAGAGAAATGTCATGGGGATTGATCCCAATGCCAAATGGTGACAACGTTTCAACTCCTACGACTATCCAGCCTGATGTCATGGTTTTTGTGAAATTATTATTTTTTAAATGAAATATGATTTATAAAAATTAATTTTTTTGGAACTTATTTTTTATCATATAAAAAACCATGGAATTAAAAATAGATTTGGAGATTATTTAATTAATTTTTTTAATAGATGTTCACTATATTGGGAGAATTATCTGATTATGGTAGATTATTTATTTTTGATATGATGGTAATTTATATGAGTAATAAATTATGAATTATACATTGGATGTATATATTAATTTATTGTGGAATTATGGTGACTCAAATCATTTATCAAAGTGATTAATAGATCTTGGAGACTATATGACTATTCCATATATAATTTTTTAGACATTTAGTGTGATTAAAATTATTTGGATATAATTTTTAAAGGAATTCATGATGAAATCATTATAATATTCATATTTCAACCAATATGAGGAATATATTTAGAGAATCATAAAGTTTGATCATTCATATTACTATTGAAATATATATATTAATCTATTTTTTCATCGTAAAAAATATTATTCATTTTAGGGATTATTTGAAACCATTCTATCCAATTTGGCCTTGGATGATATATAATGAGTAGTGAAATAGATTTTAATCATTTTTTGGATTTTTATGACTCAATTGATATTTATTTTAGTGATTTAGTACGAAAATATTTATCTTTAGTACACATTGTTTATTGATATAAGATATTATGATCGACATTGATTAAACGATTGAATTACAAATTTCATGTAAGTATATTTATTTCTTTCTTTATCATATATGGCAATTTAATTATTCAACACTAACAAATGCATTTTGAGAAAAAAAAATGTTTTCTAATTACCATCATTTACAATAAATCAATAATGTTTTTCACTCCTCTATGTATATGAATTTGTGTTATATAAAATTATCATGATAATTCAATTTCATGTGATCAATGACTTTTGTTACTCTTTGTCATTATACAGTAAATTTTAATTTCTTCAATGTGCAGAATTTTACTTTCAAATAATTTTATCTAATTTTGATGATCACTTATATGTTACTCTAAATGACCTTTTTATATTTTACACTCTTTTCATGAAGATGTTCTGGTAACCCTTTCTTCAAATTCGGATTTCAAAAAATGTACTTTCATATTGGAAAAATAAGTTTTACAATAATGTTCAAATTGTGAGGGTAAAATTTTTCAATGGAGAGAATATTACACCCTTATATATTAAAAACACATTGTTCAATAATTTTTATGACACACAACATCAATCATAGACCAACCATACAATATTATTATTTAAATATGTATTTCAAAACATGATTATTCAATTTCTGGGTATGAATTATATTAAATTCATTATTATACACAAATAAATTTCATAATTAACACAAATTTATTCTTTAACTTTTAGTAATTATAAAATTAGATTCCAAAATATTCATTTTATTCTTCTAAAACAAATTTCCATAAAACAATTATTTATTAATATTTGTACGAACGATTATAATAAATTTCTGATAATTTTATAAATATTATTTGATAAAAAATTTTATTTTTTATTCATTATATAATATTTAAAATATAGTTTTTTTAAAAAATAAAAAATGATTTTTTTTTCAATTAATATTTAAAAATACTTATTTTTTTGAAAAATATATTTAATTTTCGTGTTTTTCTAAAAATAAATAATAAAATTGATATTTTAAAATTTTATTTATTTAATTTTTATAAAAAAATACAATTATAGACATTGAGTTGAATATTTCTATTAAAATAGCTTTAGAAAATTATTTTACATAATGTTTAATTTTTTTAGAAAGAATGTTTTTATCACATTTTGTATGTTATTTTATAAATACAATTCTTCCTATTATACCTTTTTCAAAATTAACAATGGATACCATAGAATAAATATTGAGTTTCATATTTGAATAATATTTTCCTCTTAATTATTAATTATTATGAATAGTTATGGTATTATTTTTTATTACCAATATAAAAGTAAAATTGGATAATTCAATGAAAAAATAGTGTGATAATTACTAGAATGTAATCTGAACACATTATTTAATTTTATTATATAAGTATATTTTATCCCAATTCAACAAAAATTCAAATATTTTACCATTTTTATATAGACATTATTTTGACCCTTAAAATATTTAAAGTAAAGAAAATTACAAAATTTCATTCACTTTGTTTTATTAATAGTGGATATTTTGAGGAAAATGATAAAAAAATGTGTGAGTAGTTATAAATTTTAATTTTAAATATAAATTTTTTATTTATCATTTTAATTTAATTATGTTTTTAGTCATTATATATTTTAATTATTTTTCTAAACAATGTTGATATAGTATTTAATAAATTAATAAGAAAATAATATAAATGATTTCAAAAATAATAAACAAATATATTATGTTAATAAACTATTATATTACACAATATTTTTTAGAATAAAATAAAATAGTATGGAGTATTTAATTTCTTATATATTAGTTTTATTATTTTCAATTAGTTTTTAAATTAAAAAAATTTAATTGTTTGAAAATTTAAAATAATGTTATTTTAAAATAAGTAATACATTATTAATTGATTTAGAAGTCAATAAATCTTATGTTTAGAATAGTGAATGAAATTTGGTTGAATATTCATTTATTTTCCATTTCAGGACAAATAATCCCGTTAAAGTAACTTTTTGACCACTAATGAATAAAAACATTAATACTATTCTAATTGTCAAAAAGCGTTATAACTACTGAAAATTAAATTATAAAGGTAAATAACTCAGAATAACATGAAAAAATTTCAAATTTTGAGAGTATTTTTATTATTCCACTACATATATTATAATATTCACCATTTTTATCCATTTTTATATGAAAATTTCTTAAAATAAATATATAATTTTAAAAAAATTCAAAAGTTCCCCTCCCCTATATTAAAAATGGGAAATTATTCTTCACATTAATTCAAAAATCATGAACCATATTTTTCATCCAAACTATTCCCCAATTAAATAATAACAACCCTAACAATTTCCTTGTTGCCTTTTCATGTTAATAAAACTAATATATGAATAATTTTGGTGTATAACTCAAGAGGTTGTATTAAGAAATGTTATAGTTCTTAATAAAACCTTTTACATTTATTTATTCAATTATATCCTTGAAACAATATTCAATAGTGATGAAATAATAACATTGTAGAATCCCAAATATTGAGGTATTATCATTTTAATACAATCGCCTACACCTCTATCCTCTTCTATTTAATGTGAAATAATAAAAGCATTTTTGTGTACGGTGACTCACAAACAAATGTAAATCATTTTCCATCATCACACCTCATGGATTTTTTAGTTAAGGATTTAATTCATATATATATATATAATATTCATGACATATTTTTCATTATTAAATGAAATGTATCATTTACATTCATACAATTAAATTTATTAAAAAATGATAACATTGTATGTCAGTTAGTGTGGACTATAACCTCCATGAAGCAATGTGAATAATTTTTCATCACAACATTACAGAAATGATTAATATAATTGTATTATATGAAATAATGTTGTATTATTGATATAATGAATAATATATAATTATTAATTTTTTTTTCTTTCTTTCCATATTTATCATTGAAAAATGGTAATGTTACTCAAGCATATATATGGCCTTCCATCATCATGATAGTAACATATTTCATTATTCATAACTATATATCATAGTTTTTTTAAATAGTATAATTTTTATTCAAAGATTAAAATTATTTTCTTATTATTTTTTGGAGATAATGGAATGATGATCTATTTAACTATATATAACCTACCAAATTCATATTTGTTATAGGAGTATAATATCATAAAAAATCATATAAATTTAATTGATTAAGAAATTAATAATAACATGGTATTAATGAAACGAAATTAAAAACTAATTTTTAAATTTTTCATGTCAAGGTAAATTATTTATATAATTTTTTTTTCAGAAAGTTTAAAAACAAATGTGGAAAGACAAACTAAATGTAATGTACTTTCTTTTAAGAATTATCCTTATCATTTCCCTTCTAAAAATTTTACTTCCATATTTGTCTCATGATATCTTATTAATTTATTTTTATGTTAATAAATGATTTAAATATTTAATTTTATGTTCCATTATAATTTATATCAATGGTTATCAAAATGAATATTTTTACAGTCTATTTTTATTTTTATAACAAAAGAAAAAAGGAAATATTTTTTAATGTATACGATATATATGATTTTTTCCACCATTGTTAATTTAATTTTTTTTCTCTATTTAAAATATTTATTGGATTATTAAATGATAACCTATTCTTTTTATTCATATGAAATTTATATGAGAAATTTTATTTTAAAATAAAAATGTATATCAATATACAAAAGTGCTTTCATTATGGGTTCAAAGGAGTCTTCCAAGGAGTTCATGATGTAGGATTCTAGAATAATAATTCTTTATTTTTTATAATGTTCAATAAAATTATTTACGATGATGATAACGATGATGTGTGATAATAAGGTATCTTATATGGTTGTTGGGAATAATATATATTATATTATATGACTTGCGATCTTGATATAGTTTATATGAAGAGTGTGATTATATAGCACTCCAATGTGTTGTATTGTGTTCCTTGTTTTTATAGGGAATACGGAGGTATTTATCTAGTATGTATTCCTCTATGGATTTAACAAGAGTCTAGTTATTTCTAACAAGAGATACAAATATAATTTTCTCTATTTCTGAAAATGGGTTTTCATTTTTTTAATATTGGGTTTTCAAGATTCTTATTTTGATAATGGTTTTTGTTTTCATGAGGAAATTATATATTTCATATTAACAAAGATTATTTTCATAAAAATAGACTTTTAATGGGTATTCATGTTTTTCACTATAATAACACAATTTTTCTTTTAGTTCTCAAACCCGTCTATTTTTCTCATCCAATGTCTTAAAATACTTTTGATAGTGTTAATGCGGGTGTAAGAATAAAGATAATTCATGTTTAAAATTATACAAATTTGTAATGAAAGGATATAAATATTATTTTTTAGACATTTATATTGTGGGAAAATGAATACTGTTCATAAGTGTCCACATTGAATGATATGTTTTCGTTATATATGAGAAATGACCAAACTCTCTCATACTCAAAATTAGAAAATATATACAAAATTATTTATTATGAAATATTTTAAAAAATAAAATATTATATAATTTTAATTTCTAGATCGGTATAATTATTATATACCTTTTTTTGCATCTGCTGAAATGTTAAAAAAGAATTCAAGTGTGTTAGATGTGTACCATCTTCATGAATGGTGTAATTAATTTTTATATATCTACCTTTTACAGATGAACCTAAATATATATATGATTAATATATTTATATTAGTTATATAATAAAATATATTCTTTATATGATTCAACCAGGAAGATTTTATGATTACTAAGAAATATGAACTAAAACTCTCATAAATAATGAATCTTTTCATAACTAGAAATGATGATTTTAATATATAATTTTTAATATATATGGGTGTTGAAATGATATATGTGGATCATATATGATATTATATACATTTACCTGACCCTTATATATATGTATTGTGAATATAAAATTATTATAATTAGTTATAAATTTCTTTTAAGAAATACTAACTCATGCTAAGAAATCTTTGTTACAATGTCATTATTTCTTGAGATTGTTTAAGACTATGATTCCAATAACGAATATTTTAAGCCTATCCCCCAAATATCCAAATGAATTTTATTATCCAGTATTTTTTTATATAGGATACATTTTTCCACTCATTTGAAACCCATTATGTAATTAATATACTAAAGCAATATTTAAAATAAACCCACATTAATTCTCCATTCTATCAAAATTTTATTTTATTCATATCCATGTTTTATTAAAGAATCAAGGATGCTTTTTATAATTATATTATTGTTTAGTTAAATTATTATGCATGATTTAATTTTTAGTAATTATTTTTTAGGAATATTATATTGTTTTTTGGAATGATATAAATTTTATAATTTATATAAAATGTGAAATTATTCATTTTTTATCAATAAGACAAAAATATAGTTTCTTTTAATAATTAACTCTCTATTACATGAATCATCCTTTACATGTTTTCATGGAAAATATTAATTAATATTTTTTAAAAAAATGATTTGTATTTTGTATTCTAATGAACTGAATCAAAAATGAAAATAATATTTTCCTCATGAAACATTTCCTAAGATCATTTAAAATAAATTATCATCAATGATGAAATATTTTTATGTTTCATATAGTTTTCTTATTATATGATCTATTGATACCAACCATAAACATTGTCTCGATGGTTTATTTTTATTATGGTGATATATTTAGGAAATCCATTTATTTTCCATGGGTTATACTATTGTAAATTGGTTATAGGTTTAAGAAACATAGTTATTTTACAGAGTTACAATATATGATGGATGATAAGTGATAATGTAGAACACATATGAATGGATTATGAATATGATATTTATTGGAATTAAATTATATATCCCTCCAATTAAATGGATTAATATTGATATCTTATAAGATAACAAGGACTAAAATTTGGATTTAACCCTATTTTATAATGTACTATTTCCACTATGATAGTCTTGGGTGTAAAATTTTAACATGGACATAATAGAATGGGAAGAGAACATAGTACATTACAAAAGTACTAAATAATTTCATTATTATATTTATTCAATAAAACTATTTCTTATTCCAATGTTATACTCCCATGGCTCATGTTCTCTGACCTTATCGGATTCATGTCTTATTATCTTCCATGAATTTTTCCACAACTCATTATTATGAATCTTGATTTGTATGGTATGATTTTATATTGTATTTCTCTTTTTATAATACCCATATTTTCATATTATTTTATGTGATAAATGTTATCTCCAAATTTTACAATTACTGAGCATCTAATCTCCCCCATTCTAATGATTCCTCACTGTAGTTTTGAAGAATGGTTTTATGATTTTCATTTCTTTAAGGTGTTAAAATTATAAATGATATAGTGGGCGTGGATGTCGATCTCCAATGAATATGTTTATAATGTATAAAACCATACCATGAAACTAATCTAACATAATTCATTCATGGATCATAATTTCAGTTTCTGAATACTCCTCTAATAAGATTTACTATTTTTATATGAATATTTTAAATTGTTATAGTATTTTATAGAGAAAGAAAAATAATTTTTGGAAACCTATATTATAAAAAATTATTGATAACCCTTATTATAATAATATATACTAAGGAATTTCCTATGTTATTGTAAATAAATGTGTGTAGATTTCCAAGAAAAAAATCCTTATATTGATACTAAAATATGATTTTGTTTTTGAAAATATTCATCTATGGGTAATAAAACAAAAAAATGGCTGAGTATAGCTCTACTGTCAATCTAGTACAAGGTGAGTATTCACGTACTATGTTAAGAATTTGAAACTCTTATGGGATATGTTATGGTTAATTCACCTTTTATTTTTGAACTATAATGAAATATAAGAATATCATATTACTATAAATTTACTAGGATAAAACATAGGTTTCATAGGATGAAAATAATATTTAGTGATTTAGAAATATTATAAATGGTTTTTTATGATTATTTGATTTCCCAATATGTAATTGTTACTCAAAATATATATTTTTTTAGTCATGTATGGAAAAAAAATGAACCATGTTAATACTGAATGTGACAAGAATTTAATTATTTCCCTCCTAATCAACAAAATCTTTTGGGAGATGGAATGAAAAATCTTATTTATATGCATAGAAATAATTCTTATTCTATAAATCATGATGGGGTTGCAAATGAGAAAAGGATTGAACAATATTATTTTTAGTCCTTTATAAAGAAACATCCAGCATCTATTATTAAGTATTCTTTTCCACTAGTGGTTATGAAATGTATCAATAACACTAAAAAATATATTTATTCTTCTCCAATGTTTAGAATAGGAAAATTTTATTTCAGCTGTTTATCATTTAAAAGAGAAAACATACCAATGGTGGTTTTTTATCAGGAACATGGGGAAAGTGGTAGAAATTTAATCAATGAATTTGAATGATTATAATACATTATTTATTATTTTGTAATTTCCTCATTTTTATCATATTAAAAAGTATAATTAATTCCATAATATGATGAATATGGATAAAAAATCAAATAATACATTTGAAGGACACTTTTTATATATTCTGAGGTTTGGTTTTGGTATTCAAAAAAAAACTAAAAGTAATATTAATATATTATTCAATGGTATCAGACCACGTCTATAAATTGATTAATCCATAAGGTACATTAATATATAAGAAGAAATAATTTGATTTTCTATAAAAGTGGAAAATAATATTTCATTTACCTATAAATTTCATGGTTTTTAAGAAAAAAAATTAAATTTGAAGGAGATTATAAAAATTATACAAATAAAATGTTTGGGTATCCTTCATGTTCAATGTGTGTAATAAAACATTGAGTAAATTATCAATTGGGGATTGGAAAATGTGTAAAGTGTTGAAATGAAAGTCATCTAGAAAACCTAGACATAAGTAATTAGAATATTATGTAGTCAATTTATGGAGAAAAGGAAACACTGAATGCCACCCCAACACAGTAATATTTCAAATACAATGAGTATTAGAATTATGATAATATGTTATTATATAAAAGCGTAAATAGGGTTGATAGAAATCATGAACCTATTAATCATGAAGAAAATTGGAAATTTCATTGGATCAATACTAACAATATGGGGTATTAGAACGATTTGGTTGAAGGAATACGTATCATCCAATCTATGACTAAAAATATATTATTTTATTGTGGATTATCCCACTCATTTATATATAAATAATTTTACAATGGTATATCAATGCCACCAAAATTATTTTTTATTGAATTATTAGTCACAACTCAAAACATTACAATGATCGTATAACCTTTCTTTGATTATTCTCTAATAAAATTTTGTGAAAATGTTCTTCCTGTAAATCCCACTATTTTGGGAACCTTATATTATTAAGGTAAATGATATTTTTTTGATAATTTCGGATTTTATTTGAGGAATATTTAATAAATTATATTTCTATGTAATATATTATTTGAATTGGAATTTATAGATATTCGAGTCAATTACGAAAATAATTTGAATATCATTGAGAATAAATGATTATGCCAAACTAATTTTTTATATGAGATTCTAAGACATATTAACCTGTTTTGAACAAAAATTGAATAATATGTGATAAAATAATTCTACTTTTTGTGTTTAAATACAAGTAATGAATATAATAATGGAGTTATTTAGTTTAAGGATCGGTATTATTGCTATGTTTTTGATATTATTGTTTTATTTAGTATTATAATGTCTTATTTATTTTGTGAATAATATTTTCCTGTGATGAAAATTTAGATCTTTTATAATCACTATAGACATGATTTGTGGCTCTTTATCCTTTTTTATGTATATTATTTAGTAGATGTTTGTTTTAGTTATTATTGAATAATAAATCATTTTTAATACCACTAGTTTGTGGAAAAAGATGAGAATATCGTGGAAATTGATAATAGGATGAATTGAACATATCATGTAATACAATTTACTTATTTTCTTACTATAGGTTTTAATTTAATTCCTCAATATGAGAAAAAATTTGACAAACTTTTTTTTATAATACTCTCTTCACTTAAAATGAATCTATATTATTTTCCGAACCTCAATGGTTTCTGTTTTTGTGGAATCTAACTTTCAATTGATCATTCAGTTTCATGTGGTCAATAATCCTTGTTCCTCTATATCATTATTTATAAATTATAATTTTCTTAAATGTCAATATTTCTACACCCCAATAATGCTTTTCTATTTTTAAACCTAGTTATGTGGTATTATGGAATACTTTGATATCTCCCTTTATCTCTTTTGATGAAGTAGTTTTATTAAGTCTTTTTATGATAAAATATTTCAACAAAATTATATTCAGATAGAAGCCCATTCAATAATGAAAACGAAACTAAATTTTTAGGATTAAATTTTTTAAAGGGAGAGAATGAAACACAATAATAATATAAAATAAGTGAATTGTTTTGAATAACATGTTTAACAACAAACATTGGGCATAAACTAACCACGAAATATTAATAATTTTATATTACCATTGAAAAATATACATTGAAGTGGATGTTATATAAAGGACCAACCCCATTATAATATATATATATATATACAAAATAAATAAATATGTATTGGTAAATTCATAGCAATCATGCATTCAATTATTATAACACCCATTTTATTCATCAAAAATATGTTTTCTTCGAGAAAATTATTTATATCAATTTGTGAGAGAATATTAAATATAATTTATAAATAATTTTGAAATTAAATTTGAAAAGAAATGTTAATTTTTTTATATAACCATATAAAAAATATCTTATGGTGATTTTTTGATATATTAATAAGAAATAATATTTTTCAAGAAATACTATAAAATAATATTTTTATTGAAAATTTTAATTTTTAAAATATTTATAAAGTACACTTTGATATAAGATTATATTTAAAATTAAATGTTTTTTGTTAGTTAATAATAAAAAATTATAGTCTTTTTAAATAATTTTATAGTTTAATTTTTTATAAAAACAATTTTTAAATTAAAAATAATTTTTTATGAGAACATGTTTTTCATTAAATGTTGAGGGTTTAAATATAAATTAAATTCATCTAATAACATCATTTGATTCATTAAAAATTAATTCCATAATTGGAAAAAGGATTTTTAAATGTTCAGAAAATTTCTCTTTTATTTTTTTCATGATCAATAGTAATCATAATTAATTTTCTTCTCATGGTGATTATAAAATTTGTTCATCATGGGTAATAAAATTTGATAAAGATAAGAAAGTGACATTAAATATTCTCATAATATTATATTATGAGTTAAACTCATCCTTAATCTTTACAAATTTGAATATGTGACCTTTTTTATATGTTAATGATTTGGAAATATATTATATTTTGTGAAGAAAAATTTAAAATATCTCATTCTCATTGTTTTATTTCCATTATATTTTTTACAAAAGGCTAAAGGAAGTTTTATTTGGTTACAAACATAAATTTTAAATATAATTTACTTTTATTTATCATAATAATTTATTTCAAAATTTTACAGAGGAAATAATTAAATTATATTCATACGCAACAAAAATAAAGTATTTTTTAAATTAATTGAAAAAAAATTAATACAAATATCTTAAATTTAAATTTATTTGAATATGTTATTTTGTACTAGAATTTTGTAGAAATAAATACAATATTATAAATTTTTATGGACATATATTATATGTATATAAAATTCATAGTAGTTTTAGAATTAAAATTAAATTAATAGTTAGGAAATTGAGAGTTATATAATTTTATAAAAACTAATAATTTTTAAAATATATAAAACAAAAAAAAATTTCCCAATAATATGTGATATTGTGTAAAATATCAATCATGGTCTATCTACAGTCTAATTATACTTATATATTGACTTTAATGACCCGAATAAAGTAAAATTGTTAATATCAAGTATATTGTAAAAAATGGATAAAATGGGTTAGGAAACAAATATACTAGTGAAAATGTATAATAAACTAGAAAAAAAATTATATGAAATTATATAGTCTAAACATAAACTTATTTTATAATTTCATAAGTTTTGATACATTTTAATATGAAAAATACTTTAAATTAATTAAATATTTTACGATATTTCTAGTGTTCCCCTCCGCTCTCTTATAAAAGGGCACCTATTGTTCTCTTTTGTTAACACATCATGATCCATTTAGTTCAGACACTCCTTTCCCAAATACCTTAATTATATACACCCATTTCTTATAGTCCTTTTACTGATCATAAAACCAATCTGTAAAATCATTTTGTGTAAACCACAAGTAGTTGTCTATAGAATAGGTAGATCCAATTTTTAGTCCTTATCATTTTATTTCTTCATATACCTCAATTAAATCATTTTCAATCAAGATATAATAAATACAACTATATATTACATATACTTATTAGTTATTTGTTAATTAAATCACATAAATCTACATTGTATTCCATCAATTTGTAATGAAAAATTGTTGTTTTTGTGTATAGTGGACCATCGCCTTCTGAATCGATGTAATTAATTTTCTATTACATCTAATAAAGATTGGTTTTCATAATTTATTAAAATTATATATATATATATATATTCCTAATATATTTATCATTCTCAAAATAAATGATATCATTTACCTTCAAAGCATCCCAATCAATGAAAAATGTTAACATCATTTGTGCATATAGGTGGACGACCACCTCCACACAGTGATGTAACTTTTCTCATCCCAACATCACATAAATGATATATATATATATACATATATTTAAAAAATAATAAGGTATTATTGATGAAATAATAATTATGGATATTTAAATTTATACCTCCCTTTTTTCATCAATGATCATTTAAAAATGGAAACGTTAATCATGAGTATGTATGGCCTATCGTCTCTATGATTGTATTGTAGTTCATTTTTCAGAACCATGTTGCATGTTCAGTTTTAAAATTATAATTAATTTATCAAAATAAAAAAAATAATTATCATTTTGAAGATAATATGTAATAATGACAACTTTGACCATTGTTAGCCTATTGATACCATTTATGATATATCACTTAAATATAATCTAAATTTTTGATGTGAACATAATTGATTATGTTATTTTATGTATCATGAAATTACATAAAATTAAAGGATAATTTTTCTAAAAATGGTTTTCAAGATTTTAAATAATTAATCTTTATTATTCATGATGATAATGAACATATATGTTGATTTAGAGTCAATATATAGAAAATTTTATTAATTTCCATTTTGTAAAGATTCACTTCTAAATATTATTCTACAATAGTTTTTTTAATAATATCTAATTTATTTATTTATGAGGAAATAATATAATGAAAAGGAAAATTAAACATCTCTTTATTCATTCATTCAAATTATTTCACAATTAATATATTTACAAATTTTTTTACAATGATTATAAAAGACAATATGAACATTCTATTTTAACATATACAGTGACAATGAATATTCCCACCACTATAGCTGTTATTTTAATATAATATTCCTCTAATTTTTTATATGTAATACAGTTTCCATTACTGATTTTTTTTAGTTTTGAAATTTTTTTTCTAAAAGGTATATTAATATGCTTGTTGTATTTCTCATATTTGTTAAAAAGTGTTTTCCATGGGTTTTATGATAAAATATGAAATAATTAAATGGTTTTATACATGATATAAAAAAATTTAATTATCTATGATGATGGGTGATCCTGATATAGCTTATATTTTGGGTGATCTCAATATATCATATATTCTATATATATATTTTTAAAATTTTCTCATTATGTTTGATAACATGTAAAACATGCAATATCAATCTTTTTCAAATTGAGAAATATAGTTAGTTAAATATGACCATTAAAACCAAACTTTTAAATTTGAATACATGGATTGGATTAATTTTTTAAATATATATATATTAATATTATTATCAAGACATATTAATTGTTTAATTCTTAGGAAATATGCAGGTGTGTTTTAGTAAAACAGTTTTATTATTAAATGATATGTTTTCATAAAAAATGGATCATTATTTATTTTCTTGGGAAAACAATATAATTAATTTTCGAAAATATTATAAATTTTATTTTATAAAAAAAATATCTCTTTTTAAATTGGAAAAACACAATTTCATATTATGAAACCTTTTCATTTTTATAAAAAGATAAGATTTTCATTGATTATAGAAAAAATATTATATTTATTAAAACATTTGTTTTATTTCACAATATTTTAGGACAAATTATCTTTTGGTTATGTTTTTAAATTTATTTAGTCCATTACTAATTTAAATATTCAAAATATTTTTATTGATTTAAATTTTATATATTAATTTTGTATAAAAAAATTATTATTAAATTTGTATTTTTTTTAAGAACCATATTCATCTTGTTTTTCAAATTTAATTTAAAAATAAATTTATAGAAATTTTTGTTTTTTTATATAAAATTTATTCTATATTTTCAATTAGGAGGACAAAAATAGGTAAATAGGTCCTTTTAATTTAGAAAATATGAATACGAACATTCGAATGTTTTGTTATCATGGTAAATGATAAATCAAGTAATTAAAAATTAAAAATGAAATAATATGGATAAGAAAATGACACAAAAACCTTAAATGCATATATTGGATGATTCCATTTCATCCATAAACCACTAAAATTTAGATATATAGTCATTTATTTTTTTGGTTGTAATTATGATATTTATAGTGTTGTATATAAAAAAATACAAAAATATCACACTCTTATTTTTTAATAAATAAAATATTTATAAAATGGTTTTAATTAGTGGATATGTTCAGTTATGAAATGTATCTCAAAATAAAAATGATTATTATTTATCTTGATAATTTTTTTTAAATTTTTAGTTTATTAATAATTACATTAAATGATAACACAGTAATGAAATTTTATTTACTCAATTTAAAGAAACTTATAATAAATGATATAAAAAATATTTAATGTAATATAATATGAAATGATTGTAGTGATAATTGAATGTATTAGAAAAAAATGATATTTTACAAATGTGTTAAAATATTATTTTTAATTTTTTATTGTATTCATATTATTGATTTCAATGTAAGAAATAATTCTGAAATTCATATTAATAATACTATGATAATAAGTAGTAATTAATTAAATGACAACAAATAAATAAAACCACAATATTCAACCAAGTAATGTGGATACAGTTTATAATATATTCAATGTTTAATTTATGGGTCCTTTTACCATTTATTGTGACTATATTGACCCTCAAAGTGTAAATAACATTTTTTTTCATAGTGAAGTATGAAAAAGCTTAAGGAGGGGTTAAAAAAAGAAAAATGGTGAAAACATAGTGAAAACCTGATATTTTAATGCTCTTATTTTTTGGTAAAATACAAAAATTATAGGTCTTAATCTGTAAAGTAAAATATAAATTACAAAAAATATAATGACAAATAATGTGCACCACGAGTCATACTCAAGGAAATGGGCTTTCATTTAAAATTTAATTTCTAATGTTTCCATTAAAAAAATTCATCCAAGTACATATTTTTTTAATGTTATTTACTCATGTATAAATAATGAAGAAAATAAATTATATTGTTAATTTTATATGTCTTTCCACATTTTTACAACAATTTTAAAAAGGAATATTTTTATAGAATGTTTTGACAATAATTACCAATATTTAGAATGAATTTTATATTTTAATGTAGACAGTGACAGTAACATTTTACACCATCATAATTTTTATTTTATATTTTTTTCATTATTATCTTCCATGTTTTCTTCATGGAAAACCGTTTTTTTAATTATTTTGGGAATTTTAGTTTTGAATATTGGGTTTTAATGAAAAGGGACACATAAATATTTAAAAATTATTTTTTATTATTGAAAAGAAAGTTTTTATCATTAATTATTTTATGTTCTATTAATAAGTTATGGTTTTGGAAAAAAAAAATTAAAATGAATGGTGGTTCCATTATAAACCATGAATGAGAGGTTATGTTGTGAAACAAGGATGGTTTATCCCACGATAAACCAAGGGAATGTGATAATATTATAATATTATAATTCATTGGATATAGGGAAAATGGAAACTGATTAGATTTATTCGAATTAAACAAAATTAATATACCATTTTGGTTGGTCAAATTATAACCATTATTGTTACATAAAGTGTAAATTTGATAGCAACACTATGTATTATCATGTTTTATTTGATGTTTAACTAATAGTTTTAGCCTATATGTAATAGTTATATGAAATTAATGCCTGAAAACCCAACATATTGGTTCTATGACTACTATGGTGTTTTCATGGAATCTTATTATTTCTTAAAGAATTATATTGATAATTATTTAAAAAATATGATACTTTATGATAGTGGAATTTATAACATTTTTAAGATGTTATTAAGAGTCTTTCATAATTTCTACGAAAATTTTAGGAGATTTAGTTTTCATTTTAGATTTTTTGAAAAAAAATTTCTAAAAAACATAGGTCTGGAATGTGATTTATTGGGTAAGACAGTTTCTATTTTTATCCCAAATATTAATAGTTTGTGATGGTTAACATTCAATTTACCATGTTCTCTTTCACTCCCTACTGGTCCTTAGGTTTTTCATCTTTCTTCCATGTTCACGTTTAACTTCCATATAATTTGTTTTCCAATATGGAAATCAATTTATGTTTTCATCCTTATTACCTCTGTACTTCTCAATACTATCTTTTCTAGTGGATAAATTTTTATCACTTTTTATGATTTTGGATTCCAATTCCGGTAATTTGAAAGTTTATCCCACTAGTTACTGAACATGGGTTCAATAATCTATGAAAAAAACAATCAATGGGAAGAATGTAATATCATTATCATTTAAAATAAGGAAATTATCATCGATATCATTTGAGAAAAGCATCACTATGATTAAATGAGTAGTCAATTATCATTATTATAATATGAATACTATGAACTATAAATGAAATTGGTTGGTATGAATAGTATTAACTAATTTTAAAAATAAATATAAAGATTATAATTAGTAAAAATTTATTTATTAATTATTAATAATGAAATATACAGGTTTTAGTAAAATAGTTTTATTCTTCAAAGTGAAATTTTCCTTTAAAATGGATTTTTATTTTTCTAATTGCGAAATAATATTTTTATTTTTTGGATTATATAAAAATTGTGTTTGATAAAAGAAATATTATATTTAAGTAATAATATAAAAATTATCATATGGTAATATTTTTATATTTTAAAAAACAATAAATTTTCTTGAATACTGTAAAATATTTTTTTATTAAGAATTATGTACCCTTTTAATGGATTTTAAAAGTAAAATTATATTTTGGATTAGTTTAAAATTTCAATTTTTTCCATTTTAAATAATATTATTATATTCATTCAATTTAATTTTATACATGAATTCAGAAATATTACTTTTTATAGATAAAAAGATAATTTATCTGGAAATGTAACCACCTATCTGCTAGGGTGTATAATGTGACGACTATAATCCAACCTCTGATAGGTTATGTGATGGAGACTAGATCGGAGTTGGCACATCCAATTAATGGGAGTAATTTTCTTAAGATCTTATACACATTCACCAAACTCAAAGCCATAGGGGATGTTGTGTAAAAATAGTAAGTAATGAAAATTCATAATTACCACTACAACCCAACAATACATTACAAAAGAAAGTAAAAATGTAATGTACAACTAGAATAGAAACAAGCCCACTATATGTAAGGAAACTGCAATGTCTGAACTGAAAACAGTGGTACTGAATTGTTTTAAGAAGATGTTGTAAACACCACGGATCATATAATCTCAAAAAGCAACATTCGGTCCTTGTTAAGATACTACTATGCCTTGGACTCCACCAATGAAATGGTTATCTTCAAAATACATGACACGTATGGGAAAAGCTCATGTATGGGTGAGTAAAACAATACTCAGTAGGGGACCAAAAAAACCAAAATGTAAAAGACCACAATGGAAATCTCACCGAGAAGGTACAGTCATCTCAACCTTGTTATATGTATATAAAACATACAAGATGAATATCCTGATATACATGTAATGGATTTCATGATGCAATGTCTCATCCATTACAATGCATATGGATATTCTCATAGAACCCTAGATTTCAGGGAGGTCTAATTCTTCAACATATATTATTTTAAAAAACGTAGATCAAATCTACAAAAAGTATTTGAGAAAAAAAATATTTTTTTGATACACAATGAATTTTCCCTAGGACATCTAGTCTCACTAATACAAGGAGTCTTGATATCACAGCAAATCCATGGTCACATGATTCTTCTTAAGGCACAATTGTTCTGGGAGAACTTGTTGCATGTGTTATGAATACATGAGAGACCCTCAGATTGAGTTCCCACTTCTTTGGGGATATCCCAAATAGAACACGGTGGGAACATCAGAAATAACACTGATCAGGTCATGTCACAATGGTTGCAAAGATCTCGATACACGTATACGGGGTCCTTCACCAAGGTCTTACTAGGGGCCATCCAGGACCTACTAAAATATTCATCCTAGATAGGGTTTCTATGACCTTATAAACACTAGTAACACCCATTCCACAATGCTCTATCTAAGGTAGCAAGAAGAGAATATAAGACAGATTGATCCTCTAGGTGTGGTACACGCTCCACATAAAACCATTGGGGCACTAAGGAACCAAATTCTTTTCGGCATATTAGGTCACCTAGATTCAGTCTACATATATAACTTCTAGTTCACCATGATCTTCCCTGAGCCTAGAGGATAATAAAATTCAGCCACACCAAATAAAAATAATGGGGTTATTTACAATAAATTCATTTAAAAGACTAGGTGTATCTTCTCAACCCTTACTCTCAGCACATATGACGAGATCATGATCTAGCATCAATCTCTTCTATGTAAGAATAACAGAATGACACTATCCCATTTTGGTATAAATAAAACCCTAAAAAGCCATCTCAAAAGGGCTGCCTCATACCAGGGGTCCTAATGCTGCAGATGAATCTTCAATTGGACTTATAGTTTGAATTATATAGTCATTTTATTGACAAGGGGCCAGTTTGGTATGTGGTTTTTTCCAGTGGGTGCCTAAGTTACCATTGTGGTCCCGTCGTATAGTGGGTCGCTACCACTGTCCCTCCAGGATGTGGCCTCCATACGTGTCCCCCATAATGCCCCATGGCCTGAGCCACGGATCCAGATCCTCCCACTGTGGCCAGAAGCCTATAATCCTTCAATGAGCCGGCATCCACCTCCACTGCACAGGTAGATGGCTACTATCAGCCACTGGTGGGACCTTTAATGGTCCACTGTATGTGCCACGGAGTTTCATTCATCGATTTGGAAGAGGTTTCAGGATCACCGGGAAATGTTCTTCATCAAATGGGGTTCTAATCCACATTTTGATGCACATCGATGCACTTCGTTTCATACAACAATATCTCTCGAACCACCACAATCATTTCACCACCATCATCGTCACACATCCATCGTGATGTATCCATTGAAGATCTTGGTTGTTAGATCGTTGCACCATGAAATGTTTGAATAATGATCGATCATTCATCAACCCACAAGGAACATGAATAATATGGGGGAAAGGCATAATAAGCATCCTAAGGATTGATCCACTTTCACTTTTTCATTCCAACCATGGACTTATCAATTTAATGGATCAAGAAAACACCAAATAATCTAGAAATAAATCAAATGATCATCAATTCACTATAAACCCAATAAGGTGAAATACCTCCTGCAGCAATATGCTTGATCCCTGAATCGATATGTTCGTCAACCGATTCATGTTAGTCATTGGAATTCAAAGACGGTAAAAGAATGTAATTTAAATAAAACCCACTTCATGTAAAATAAGATCCATCAGTGTCGGGGATCGATTTTCATTTCTGATCTGTTGATAGATATCATGATCCATCATCCTTAGAAATTCGTCATTCATCTTCATTTGTTGCTCGCGCACAGAATTCCCCCAATTCGTTAGACAATAATCTCTGGCCATTCCCTATTTATTTGAGGAAATGTGTTGATGTGTTTTAGCGATTGTTTCAAATTGATACGAAAATAACACATTGCTTCATTTATGTATAGATAATGAGTTTATCTTTCATTGTGGTGCAAGGACTCCACATTAAGAACCGTAAAAAGGAAATAAAATAGTCATTTTTTTGTTTATTATATTCTCCTTTATAAAAGTCAACAAATTTACTATTACCTTCAACGAGTGATGGTCGATGTTAGTGTCCTATAATGGAATGTACACCCATACAAGATCAACTGTACTCTTAGATTTCCTATCCATGTTTTTATTTATGAGTTATAATTATATGAAAAATAAAATAATTTTATTTATAGTCATTCAATTTTCAATTTTTCTCAATAGAGACCTGCACTTACTAAACATAAGTCACGCCTAAAGAAATCCCACTAATTTAAACATAACACTGCCCTATTATTTCGGATCTGGGCCCCCATTAATGTGTTATTATACATTTTTTGTAAAACTACAAACACACAATATTTGAAAAAATAACATTTTTCGATGGATCATTCTAGGAACATTGGGACTCAAAATTTCATTCCATATCAATACTTAGTTCCATAATTTTTCCGTGAATTTTCTAAAAACAAGAACTAGTAAAATATTTTTCTTTACATTCTCCCCACCATTAGTCTTTACATCATCCAAAATCCAAAAGAGGTTTACCCTAATAGAAGGTTGTTGAACCGAGCACGCATCTAAGCCCCCCCTACTCCCATGTTCTTATCTTAGGGTCCATGTCATGCCTCCAGACATGCACCAAGGAAAAAGATCATCCATGATGGGTCATCAGTCATTATTGGGAATTTAACTCAATACACTCAAACATCTATGTCCAGCTCTCCCCAGATTACGATGTCCTAAGAAAGACACAATCTACTTCATCTAACACCAAAGGTGTCCATAGTTTTCCAACATAAAAACATTTGAGGGCCCTGTGCATACATAATTTTATTTTATATGACCCATGATTTATCTAAAAATTCGTCTTGAAATATCTTCCACAACTATGATTTAAAGAGATCATCACGATCTGAATAAATCATCAATGAAACTCTATAGAGATGAAATATCTCATGTACGTAGAGGCATCCCAATCCCTCAACTAATCACTTCTACTATTTAATTAAGAAGTGGGATAACTCAATTAGTTTATCAATGATCACATTGATGGTATAATGTATCCTGGATATACACGGAAAACTTAAAGCAAGGTTCACTAACATCTCTACCCACTTTTTTTCTGGGTACACAATGAATGATAAAGAACAACCCACAAAACTGATTCAAACAATGCTTAGTTATTAACTCAGCCGATAATATCTGTTTCAACTTATACCATTATCCATAGTGTTCGCCCTTCCATCCACATGCATACCTCATTGCCTTTTTAAACACTAGGAATCCATGGTACAACAATTCATTTTCGAAAGGAATGATGTGCTCCCCACCTTTCAAATTTCCATCGGTGGTATTCCTTATTGGAAAATGACCATGTAAAGACTCAATGTTGGTTTAACCCAGTTATTACTCCAAAAATCATTTTAGAGTGTACTGTAAAGAACCAATGACTGACGAAAGATGCTCCATCACCATATGTTAAGGGTCGGAAAATGGGGTCAGCTTCTATGATGCCTTGAATAGTATCTACTAACTGGATTCGTTCTGAGGGCATCTGCTTTCACATTCCTCTTCCAAGGAGTGTTGAAAAACTCGAACTGATAATTTGGTAGGAACTCAAGGCATTGCCTCAATTTCAAGCTCTAGTCCTTATAAGTGAGTATATACTTGATAGTCCTGGGTTTGATGTGGGCGATGTATCGATAATCCATCAGGTAGTATCACCACATCATCAATATGAAGACCTCCACTGCTAAATTGAGATTATGTGCCCCACAGTTTTTTTCACTGAAAACAATCTCAACCATAAATATCATTGATTCGTGTGCCACTCAACTGGTTCCATGTACCCTGTTGGCCTCAAGGCCTTAAGCATATTTCCCCAAATGCATGAAGTCACCAAATAGTAGGGAGGGCCTAGGGTGTTATAGTGGGGATACTATGGCCTCATTTGTAGAGTTTAACACAGTGGAATAATAATATACTACAACGGAATCTATAAACAATATATAACTATGATAAATTGTTGAATAATGATAGGATAAATAACCATTAACCATTTAATACAAAAGATGATGCAGCAAGCCACATGTTCAAGGCATGAAGATAGAAAATTACACTACAGAAATTCACAATATATGTCTCCATATTAAAAAAGAAGAAAAATAATTCTAAGTAGAATCACAAGCCTTGTCTCTGTCCCATGCTCTTTGAATCCTAAGAAACACCGAAAATACCTATAGCATGGAACTTTCCCTAATCAACACATGCAATAATATAATCTCCTGGGGGCCAAAAGCATGACCCAAATCAGGTGTGACACTCAATCCTAGTATGTATCCACCCATGGTCTATGACATTCTGTGAGCTAATATATATAAAATGGTATTTAACAATAGTGAAAGTTGTAAATAGTAGGGACTCAAATGTTTGCACAATAGATGTCTCAGTAGACAATGTAATCAATTATATGTGATAATCTACTCTAAACATGTTCTTCGGCATGGCAGACACGTCATTAGTCATTATATTTCATTATTCATGTTCGTTGATTTATATAGTGTCTCGAGGACCCTCCTTTTGTGACAACTCCAATATTAATGTAATCATTAACTCATGACCTAATAATCATTTAATTATTTTTCAATTGTTCCTGACATTGGTATCCCCCAATGGATCATAGGTTTGCTCATAATTTTAGATAAAACTCAATGAGCCTAACTACACTATCTATTTCTCAATAACATCCTTTATATAATTAACCTCGGGAGCTTGTCCATTATATTTCAACCGTGAAAATGGTTCACCCAAAGTATATAAGGTTAAATTAGTTATATTAGTCTAACGTTGTATTTTATCCAAGAATGTGGATCAACCATTTCTAATTACATCTTTTTATCATATAACTCAATTATACATTCTATATCCGCAGAAATACATGTGAATTAATCTATCACATGGCTGTGACATAACAAACTCACATGTTCTCAGTTTACATAATAACCAACACATGTAAATTAAACTATTTCATGGACAAACAAGGATAACTCATTTGGGATAAGCATATAAGTATCCTATTGTGAAATTTAACCATTTACAAATCATTACATAACATTTATCTCATGTAGAAAATTTATATAATTATCAATACATTTTTAACAACCCATGAATGGTAATTCTATCAATTATCATAGGAATTCTCGGTAAAACAACCATTCACATAAAACGCACCCATGGGGTATCCCAAAACCAAGTATCACGTCCCAAAAATTTCATCCAAATTATTTAATTAGATACCAAATTATCCTCATAAAATTAATGGGTTCATTATTGAATCAATCAGCACCCTAAAAGTGGGTACATGGAACAACGACATATATAAGCATGATTAAAATAAAAAAAAGTAATTATACCACCTACCTCATGCTAGTAGGACACTCTTTATCTAGTATTGGGAGCATAATGAGGGGAATACAATGTATTTTATGGTGTATGAATCAAGGTTATGATGACTAAATCGGATCCAGTATCATGTTTGGATCATCCTAGCCGAAATGCTCCTCAAACGGGGGTTGTTAGATTTTTTCTAAAAAATTGATGAACTGCCTAACATACTAGTTTAAAAAAAAGTTCATGGAATGTACTTGAGACTACACATTGTGTCCATAAAATTTTTGGCAAGACCATTACATTGTCCTCTAGCAGGATTACATGGTGTGTAGCCTTCCATACACAGTTTGTACCTATAAGTACACAACATGTAGTTACAAGTCACGTCGTGTAAGAATCTTGTATCCAGCCCCTTGAACTCTTTCCCCCATGATTTTATGTATAAACTAAAATGTAACAACACATTCCAACATTAATAACCTAGTTCTTAACAATCCCCCCCCCCCTTAATTCAATTCGTCCCTAGATTGCCTTTCTATGGGTGATGAATGAATATCTGTGAACAACTCCATTCACAATGATCATAAATCGTTCTCCCACTCAAAAGTCTCATTATACACTCTGTTGTTCTACCATATAACTTGTAACAATGGGTTCCACCAGCCAAATAGATCATATGTTCTGTGATCAACAACACAAATGGGATTCTCCTAATAGAACAGAACTCCATAAAACCCCACATCTTCGAGCTGAAATGTGTGAGTTGGGTCTCAAAAGTAATGACACAATTTTATAATGTGGATGAAATCATGTATATCCTTGTAACTCTGATGAAAATTAAATCAATAGCCAACCAACCTGACCCTCTCCATAATATAAAATGGACCGATATATCTCATCGAAAGCTTACCATGTCTTCTTGACATCTTGTGTCGCAACCACAGTGGGACACATTGGAAAAAATGATTCGCAACCTCAAACACCAAAGGTCATCTACATCAATTGGCATATTATTTCGGACGAGACAATGTAATTTCAATCTACTTCCAATTCAATAATACATGCACAGTGTTCTCCTGAAAAAGATGAGTTCTAGCATCATTTTCTCTCCAACCTCCAGCCTATACAGGGTTGACCATCATGACCTCCTATAAAAATATTTATTTGGAACTATCATAATTTTGTACTAAAATCTATTATAGTAGTTTAACTGAAAATGGGGTATGAGTGTCTTCCAGGAACCCTCAAAATCTTGGATTCTTGCCCAAAGAATTTCATCCAGTACCTGAATTGTGTGTTTTGACTAGCTATCTATGTTGGGAGGTAGGATGTTCTTAGAAACACATGGGTTCCCAAATAACATTGTATCCAGTTCCAGAAATGAGAATTAATGAAGCCATACCTATCCAAAATGATTGAATTATGATCATCATGTAGTCATACAATCACTCAGATGTATAACTTCCAATCCTTATCAATATTTAAGGTTTCTGTGATCGGTAGGAAATGTGCATCCTTCATAAGCCAGTCTAACACAACCCATAATTCATCATTCTCTTTGGGTGAACTAGGTAAACCTATCCTGAAATTCCATGCGAATTCATTCCATTTAAAATTAGGAATGTGTGTATGCCACATAATTCATTCTAGGATTTGGTGTTATACATTCACCTAATGATATGTGGAACATCTCATGAAAAAACTAGCTATATATACCATCATTCCTGGGCACTATTAATAAGGATGCAAATCCCAAAACATCATGTTGACACATAGATGAACTCTAAAAACTAAATAATTAAAATCCCATGTCACCTCCTCGAACATGACTATTAATACCCATACACAACCCTATAACCATATAACCCCATCACCGCCTATGGTCCAACTAGGAGGAGGTCCCTCTCTTGGCATACTATCTTGTAGAACTAGGCCCTGGAAATATAATAGCTCCCTCATATTCACTCTATCCAGTATGGTATAGGTAACAACTAAGGATTAAACAAATGCTTATCCTTATCTATTGTGCACCTCCAAATGCATCTTAAAGAACCATGACATAAGCTACCACTCCCAAATGGTCTGCCGCGAAGCCTATACCTGAGTCCTCATGCTCATTGCTTTGGCCATTTCATTTTCTTTCCCATGCTAGTAGGCTTGTTTGATGTTAAATGAAATAAGGTATTCCACCCACCCTCACTACCTCAATTTTAGATCACACTATGTAAAGATGCACTTCATACATTTTTGGTATGGGAACACTAAAAAATTATCCTCCTATAAGTAATTTATCTAGAAACATAAGGCATGACAACCCATAGCTATCTTGAGATTGTGAATCGGGTAGTTCCTTTCATTTGTCCTTAACTATTGAGAGCTGTGTGAAACGACTTGATCCCCCTACATAAGAATTTATCCTAGCCCCATAAATGATGTTTCATTGTACACAGTATAACCCCTACCCAGAATTTTAAAAAATAAGTATCGATACTAACTTAATATCCGTTTTATATGTTGAAAGGTCGTTTCTCAAGAATCATACCATATGTAAATCACAACCTTCATTGTCAAGAATACCATATGTATTGCTAAGCATGACAAGTAATATATAAAATTCCTATAGTAACTATCCATACTAAGAAAACTACGCACCTCAAAGACATTATTGGGATGCTCTCAGGTGACTACTGATTTCACCTTCTATGGGTCCACTGATTATCATGTCTACAAGATGGTGTGACAGAAGAAGTGTATCTGATCCTCCCAGAAGTGGAACTTTGAAAGCGTAGCATATAAGGAATTATCCCTCAGTGTACTCAAAACTATCTCATTATTTGTGGAATTGTCATGTTTATTATGAGAATATACCCAGATATCATCAAATAGAACCAGAAAAAATTATTCATGATAGGGATTGAACACTTGGTTAATATGTTGCATGAATACTGCTATAGTGTTCATGAGACCAAATGGCATAACCAAATATTGTATATACTATATCCACTTCGTAAAGTTGTGTGAGAAATTTCTGATGATATAAGTTACACTTGATGAAAACTAGATCCCAGATCAATTATAGAGAATACCCAAGCTCTTCAGAGCTGATCGAAGTGATCATCTATTCGCAAAAGAGGATACCAGTTCATTACCAGTAACTAGTTCAATTTCTGATAATCCATTTATATCCTGAGGGTACAATATTCCTTTTTCAAAAAAGGCACCTTCGAACCACCTGGTGAAGTACTGGTATGGATAAATACCTTTGCCTATAAATACTCTTGCATCCTCTTGTGGTAATGCAACACTGTAGTAGCCATGTTTTAAGTAGGAATTAATTTCAGTACAACTATTGGAACTAGCTCGATCGTGAACTCCACCTATCTTACAAGTGGTGACCCTGAAAATATTTGTGGCAAAATATCCATAAAATGGTCAACCACATGACATAAATATATCTAATGTGTTCCCTATTCATCTAGATATAAACTATAAATTTGAGTTGTCATCCCACTAAAACACCATTACTCAGGTCTAGCTCAGCTTTCCGGTACATCTCACCATTACTTCTATAGAAACGATCCACCTCATAGTGACATAATACTCACCAAGGGGCTATATAAATCGACAAGATCTCAAAATGAGACCCTCCATTTCATTTTGAGTATGACATAAAAATATATCATATCTATGACATTAATATTCCATAAGAAGTGACACCCACGATCCTCAACGGGGCACACCTTGCACTAACACACACATGGAATCCTTATCCCTAACTTAGTGTCTAGCATTATAAAGTCATTCAAAATAAAATCACATAGCCATATACACTCCACAATGGGAAAAGATCTGTAACACTGTGAATCCCATTTATCAAAGAGTGTCGAAGATAAAAAAGATGAAACTAGAATAGTACCTTTGATAGTATAAGGTCTGGGCTCTTGCTTATGTTTTTTCTATTGCAATGAAAAATATTGACCATTATCACGGCCCAGAGACACTACATGTCTACCCTGAGCTGACCCACCCAAATGTAGTTGAGATCCTAGGGTTTTCCTACCACAGCCACAACCACCATCTCTACCTGATCATCATGACATATTCATGTTCCCTGACTGGTGTGAAGCTACTTACCCTTCTACTGAACATGTTTTTTATGTAGACCATCTCTCACAAAAAGTTGGTGGAAACATCTTATAGGGATGTTATAAATAGACCATCTTTCTGAAAGCTCAGAACTCGAATGGGTCCAACGAGCACTGTGTTCAAGTATTCCAAATTATTCTTCACAGTAAGCACCTCACCTGGATAACTGAAGATATTTTCAGAGTACTAGATTAGAAGCGTGTAAGGTCCAAAAGATTCTACCTACTACAATTCGAAAGAGTGCTTGATCTTCGTGCCAATTTTCCCTAGCATGCACATCCAATTTTCATATGATTATTCTTAGTAATCATATCCTAGTTCACTATATGAGATACGGTTGTCTACCATAATATATTCACATGTGATCAGATTTCATACCTCAGAAAATCCTTGAATTTCCCTACCTTTGACATATCGTCACCCATCCGAATTGCTGTGATGTGGTGGATCTAAGTAAAGTGGGAAGAGTAAACCATGACAAATAGAGAACCCTTCTACAGATGAATGAACTCCTTGGAATTTCCATCTATCAGTGTATCAGGATGAATTTTGTAACAACCAAGAATTCATGGTATTCTTCTCTTTGAAAAATACAATAGCGTGTGTTATATGCAACTTCGAGTTCTAACACACAACAACTAATCATACAAGCCGTTAAGAATATTAATATCCAAATTTTATAAATTTTATAAATTTTATCTTTCAAAATGAACATCATTTTTGGATTAGTAATATAAAAATTATCTTAGGATGAAATTTTTGTACTTTTCGGATAACATTCCAATTTTGATGAATAGTGAAAAGTACTAAAATTTAATTAAACACAATATTTTTTAATAGAAAAAATTAATTGTAATAAATTATGAATTTGAGTGGTTTTAATGTATATTTAGAATATATTCTTACCATTTAATACAATGTTGGTCATTGGACATAATTTCATATTTAAATTGGATATAACTAATTGTCCGTCTTTTGGTAGTTATTATTTCTTAAAAACACGCTATTTGTTTTTACAATGGGAATTAATTTAAATTAATTAATTAAACATATATTTTTTGAATTTGGTAAAATGGAGATCATTTTTTAATTCATAATATCAAATATATCTTAGGCCGAATTTTTTGGTATTTTTCTGAGAAACATCAATTTTTTATTAATAGAAAAAAAAACACTGAGTTATTGGTTAAAACCGAATTTTTTATTTAAATAATTATTTATTTTATTTAAATTAATTTATGTAAAAATAGATAAATAATACTTATATAAGTTCATTTTAATTCATTGGATTCAGTTTATAATAATTTAAGATATATAAAAATTGTATTGAACTTTTCACCATCTTTTACCCACCTCTTATGAGAATTTGAAAATACCTATAAAACATCATTTTACCACTTCTATGAGTTGAATTTAAAAAATCTGAGATACCTAGTTAATATCAAGGAGTAAAATGTGGTTCAATAATATAATTTTTTTTGGTGAATGGTAACTTTTTACTTTTATTTACCACAGTTAAAGGTAAATAGGGTAATTCATGGTAAAAAGAATATTTTATTAATTAAAAATTACCTTAACACATGTCCTAAACTTATTGGATGAGAAATGGCCGACCATGGGAAGCTTTGGATCTATTTTGGGACCCCATGGATTCACTTATTAATGATAATGACATTTTAGATTAATTAATTTAATTTAATGGAAAAATTGACATAAACAAAATCCTTTTTGTAATTAATTTTTATATGGTGTTATATAAGTAATATTTTATATTCATTAAAAATCTAAAATTCATTCCTACATATTTTTATTTTATTTATAATTTTTAGATATTAAATAATTTAATTTATTTACGACAGAATGATGATGTAGTAATTACCGTATTAATGAATGATTAAGATAATTGATATTATAATTACCCAAATAAATGTTATATGAGACTCTTTATGAATTAAAATAATCTTATAGGTTTATATTAAATATTAGGATTGGTTATATGAATATTTTTTGAAGTAATAATGCTGTTTTGAATTTATCAAAAACAAAATAACAAATAGTGACAAAATTGACATAAAAGATTTTTTAAAACAAATATTTTATTATTGATTGATATTCTATTCATAAAAATATAATTTTTGGTAAAAAGACATATATCATGATATTTCTATCATTAATGTACCACTTGGGGGACTCTTGGATTTATATATTATGTTTATTAACTATTTAATATAAAAATACAAAGTGACATGGTAAGTGTCAAACTAATTAACTAAGAGTTAAAACTCAATGATAAGGTTAATAAAGTCACCCAAACCTATCTAAAACCTATTGGTTGAGTTTTTATATACCCTTACACACCTTAGACTTTAAATAATTCATTTTGGAGCCATTATAAAACGAATATGATTTTATTATAAAATAATACATTCTGTTTTTCCTAAAGAGGCCCTCCTACCCCTTATAAAAGGACATCACTTCTAACCAATTACACACACCTATAAAGACTTTTGGATCATCCAACCTCTGCCCAATTAGTCTCCCTATATGCCTCTTCTCCTCTTAGAAGCCTCACCTTTGGTAGAAGGCACATCAAGAGTCCTTTTTGCTTCAAACCAAATGGAGTTACCCAAATTAAAGGTAACATTTTATCATAGCTTCGTTTCTTTTATTTTACTTATCCAACCCCTAAACTCTTCTTATTATTTTATTTTGTAACAAATCCAGTATCATATATATACTAGGATATTTTTATGAGAAGTATTCGAACTACACTTACACACACCTCCATCTAATGGGTGAAGAACATAATGTTTCTGTGGAGGGAAACCAAACGCCTCACAAAATGATGATTGTTCAATTATATCCTACCACCTCTCATGGTGTCCATTATGATGGAAGTATAATTAAATATGATATTAATGATATTTATTTTATATATAATATTCTTTAATTCAATTTTATATCATACCATCATTCATTTCATGTAGTATATATATACGATAATTTCATTTGAGGAAGTGAGGACAACCGCCCCCTCAAAGTGATATGACTCATTCATACCATACATGGAATGTATTAAGGATGGTATTAATGAACTAAAGTAACAGATATAATATATTATATTATACTGGAATAATAATATACATATTTATCATTTGGTTTTTATTCCTTTTAAAATGGAAAATGAAATAGAATTAGCATTCGTGCGTATGTACGGACTACCGTCTCCACGAACGCAATGAGATTCATTCTCCATCATATCCATTCAAGTCTAATTATCATTTTATGATTAAAAAATGGTAAAGGATTTGATATAGTTCTAGAGATGAATATGATACACCCTATCCATAACAAACACAGCTTATGTAACAAAACATAAAAAATAAAATGAGTATGTTAAACACCTAAATCGACGATAATACTAAGATATTATTAACAAGGAAATGTTAAAAGATCAAATACGATATCATATTAATGTATATTATACTTTTATAATTTAATAATAAACATTTAACCATTATATAGGAGGTTAACCTACCCTCGACAAAGGAAACGTACAAGGTATGGTGTTTTAATCTCACTCCTTATTCCCGTGAGATTCATGCCATATTGACACTATTATCTTTTGTGTGGGGTATGTTCTACCCATAATTGTATTTTTTGTGTAATACACTTTAATTTATGTGTAATTACATATTCATTTTATGATACCTCTTTCATGGGTTGTATGTTTCGTATGTTACCAAATTGGTAACGGTTAATTTCACAATCTCATTATTATCAGAGGTTGTTTTTACGTAAGTATCTATTGGGACATATTTATTATCCATGTCCATGTTTTATGAAAGAGTTTTCAAAGGGATTCTTTTAAGGTACATTTTTTACAAAAACATCATTTAAAATGTTTTAAATATTTATTCTTATAAATCTTTCTCATTAATGTCCATGTCTTCAAAATGGTTTTTATGGCTTTATTTATATAGACATGAATGTTTTTAAAATGTTAATTACTTTCAAAAGTTTCAATGTGGTATGGGACACTTTGATTCAGAAATTTCTTTAAATGAATTCTCTTCTAAATTTAGTGACTTTAAATGTTTTCATGAAAAAGGGTTATTTCTCACAATGAGTTTTACAAATCATTTTAATCTATGTCAAAAAAATTTAATGGATTTTAAACTTGTTTTGATGTTGATTTATCATGATACAAATCTTACATATTGTGTTGAAGGTTTTGTGAAATGTTTGACTGTGGATGTGTTATTTTTATACCATTCACGGTTTATGGGTAAAATATTGACATTTCGTATGTTTGTTTTAATACAAATGTTTATGATATGTTTAGACCTTTTCAAATGAGGAATGAATTTGACTTAATAAGTGACGGGTGGAGCCCGCTATAGCTTCTCGATGCATCGGTAGATCTAATGAGACAAACTTGTGTCTTGGAATGAGGGCTTGACAATATATTATTTCTATTCTTGGAACAAGGCCTTGGATACGTGGTTATGATAGTCGGGCATTATGTGTTCCATCGTTATAAAAGTGGTTATTGATATTGCATGTGATTATTCGATTAGTAGAATAACCAGGGGAATAAGTAAATGAAATTATTGCATTTAATTTCTACCATATTATGCTGATGATCATGTTTAAAAGGCTTTTGTTTTAATTTTATACATTTCCTTAAATGTTTATGATTATTTTTGAAAGTTTCTGCTATATTTATTACCCTTACTGAGCGTTTGAGCTGACCCCTTTCTATGTTTTATTTTCCCTGGATTCCAGGATGTGTATTGTGATTGATATGCCGGGTTAATCCAAGGGAATAATGGTGTTCATAAAGGATTATTTTTTTCGTTTTGTGTGTTATAAAGTGTAATGTAACATTCATGTATGTAATCTATATTCCAAGACTGCTAAACTGGTCGGTCCTTAGGGACTTGATTCCTTGTAATCATGAAAGTGTATTAAAATAATGCACCAACTCTGAGTAACTGGGGTAGGGGCGTTATAGTTGGTATCAGAGAATGTTTTTAAATAACCTTGGAAAATAGATTTAGATACACTATGATTACAGCACATTACCCTAAGATAGACATTGAGAATTAGAATAGAATAACTTCCTAGAATTTTAATAATGTAGATATTTGGTGAATTTTCCAAGAAAATACATCCTTGTCTGGATACGAGCAAGTAGAGGCGACTCTGGAACAGATGTACCAAGGGGTAAAACCCAAAAACACTGCTTTGAGCTAGACTCTAACGGGAACTCATGCACGACAATGGGCTTTGCTGCACTCTTGGTTACAACACACCGGGGGGATATGCTTTGGATAATTATTATTTTTTTTACAAATCATTAAGAAGGATTTACAAGTATATATCTCCTCAAAGAAAATATTTTAATGGATTATATCCATAAACTGTTCAATTTATGTTAGGTATTTTACATTTTTGGAATTATTAATTGTGATTCATAAACTAACGTGTATGCCATTATTTAGAAATGGCGCCCAGTTGAAGGAATGAGAACTCCATCAATACATTTGATCCAAAGAGTCAGAAGTAGCTTATCTTTCACAGTATTAAGCCAACATTTAGAAGGGAAATAGTCTCCCATGTATTCTCAACATATGAAGAAACAATGTCTTATGTTAATAAGATAAGTAAATAATTCCTTGAATCCTATGACATTGAAGGAAAGCCAGAGAATAAAAGGATGGTAGAAATAAACATGGATAAAGGGAATAAGGGAAAGAAAGATTTTCCAATATGTGCTAAATGTGTAATGAATCGCCTTGGTAAATGCTGGATGGGAATGGGAGTTTGTTATAAGTGTGGAGAAAAAGGACACCAAGTATGTGACTATAAGGGTAAGAAAAAGGTTTCAAATGTACAATGCTTCATCTGCAAGGAGTTGGGACAATACGTGAACCGATGTCCAAATCATCAGAGTATTCCCCAAATGATGTCTTTGGATAATAATCATGTTATGATACTACCTCTGATGATGATGAATGACAAGTGTTCTTATTTTTTTATTTTATGATTATTTCATTTGAGTGTTATGTCCACAATATACAGGTTATAATAATTATTGACTATATAAGGATTTTACTGGAGTACTATTTTATTAAGGACTTGAGATTGTGTGGAACCATGGAAAGTGACTCAATAGCAGGTTAAATTTTCGGAAAATATATGGATGAGAGAAAGATAACCCATAATATGGTTCTGGTACCAAGGTAGTGATTTTGGAATAATACATGATTGATTTGGATAAATTATATTGGATATTCTTGACTACATTAAAACTGATTAATGATTTTTCATCGTAAGAGTTTACAACATTTTTGGATAGAAAGAGTATATCCAGTATTGTAAAAAGAATAATGGATCATGAATGTAATCAATAAGGTTTTATAGTAATTCAAGATGTTACCATGTATTAAAATAATAAATGATAAAGGTGTTCACATGTTATTACATGGAAAAAATGATCTTCATTGTGTTTAACCTCCATATAAATTTTTAAGCAGTGAGTTGGCATAGTAGTATTTTGGATAAGTCTAAAAGTTGGAATGGATTATGTTTGAAAGGTTATTTTTGGATTTTTTATAGAACGACAACACGCAGACCGTGTGACAACCCATCGTGTTGGACAATGCTATGGGAATCGAACCCATAACCATAGTGCGATTGGTATTTATCGCCTAACACTGGACTACGTGATGTTTCTGGATGGTATAATGTGGTTTTTTTAAAAGGTTCTGATATGTGAATTATAAATTCATTATATTTGGAACCCTATAATATTAGGATAAATAGATTATTTTGGAGTTGTATTATGTTTTGGGGTTAAAGATGAGTTTGTGGTAGAAATTTATTAATGGATAAAACTCAAATTATAAAGTAATTATATCTTCTTATGATCTTAGCCAATCTCATAAATAAATTCCTTAACATTAAGAAAAGTAACTTAGAATATAAATGTTTTCCTAAATGGTACCTTAGATCATCACAAATTTATGACATTGTGATTGTAGGCCATTTCATAGCAATGTTCTCTACCACTCTCCATTAGATATTGATGGTTAAATTTCACTTCCATATCCATTTTTCCTATATGGAACCCTAGTATGTGTTATTTTCAGTAACTGTCATACTAACCACTCTTTATTTTCATTAGAGGCATCATTAATCCATTTTTCAAGGGGGGATATCAAATATGATATTTTGAAATGTCAACCCCAAGATTCCAATACCAAGAATAAATTGCGAGGATGAAATTTATTTAATGAGGGGAGAATGTAACACCCCAAGCATTCAAGGTATGATTCTATTTTAATCATACAATAGCGTGTGTTATACGCAACTTCGAGTTCTAACACACCACAACCAATCATAATAGCCATTTAGAATAGTAGTACCCACTTATTTAAATTTTATAAATTTTATCTTTCCTAATGAACTTCAATTTTGGATTTAGAATATCGATATTAGCTTAGTTTGAAATTTTGGTACTTTTCATATAACTTTCATATTTTAATAAATAGTGAAAAGTATTAAATTTTAATTAAAAACATTTTTCTTAATCGAAATATTTAATAGTGATAAATTATGAACTTGAGTGGTTTTTAAGTATATTTATAATATATTTTTACCATTTAATACAATGATTTTATTTTGTCATAATTTCACATTTATACTGGACATAAGTAAGTGTCAATCTTTTTATAGTTATTATTTCTTAAAAACAAGCAATTTGTTTTGACAATGGGAATTAATTTAAATTAATTAAAGCAACATATATGTTTTTAATTTGGTAAAATAGATATCATTTTTTAAATCATAAAATCAAATATATATTAGGCCAAAGTTTTGGTATTTTTCTGAGAAACATCAATTTTTGAGGAATAGTTAAAACACTGAGTATTGGTTAAAACCGATTTTTATTTAAATAAATATTTATTTTATTTAAATTAATTTATTTAAAAATAGATTCATAATACTTATATAATTTCATTTTAATTCATTGGAGTTAGTTTATAATAATTTTAGACATATAAAACTTTTATTGAACTTTTCACCGTCTTTTACCCACCTTCTATGAGAATTTAGAAATTACCATAAAACATAATTTTACCACATTTGAGAGTTGAATTTCAAAAATATGAGAGAAAAGGTTAATATTAAGGAGTAAAATTTGGTTCAATAAGATAAAAATAATTTTTGGGGAATAGTAACTTTTTACTTTTATTTACCGTGGTTAAAGGTAAATATGGAAATTCAAGGTAAAAAGAATATTTTAATAATTTAAAATTAACTTAACACAATTCCTAACCTTATTTTGTGAGTAATGATCGACCATGGACATCATTGGGTCGGTTTTGGGACCCCATGGAGCCACTTATGAATGATAATGACATTTTAGATTAATTTATTTATTTTAAAGGCAAAATTGTCATAAAAACCTTTTAGTAATTAATTTTTATATGGTGTTATATAAGTAATAATTTTTACTATAAATATTAATTAGAAATATAAAAATATTTCCTACATAATGGTATTTTATTTATAATTTTTATACATTAAATAGTTTAATTTATTTATGACACAATGATGATGCAGTAATTACTATATTAATGAATAATTAAGATAATTGATATTATAAATACCCTAATAAATGTAATTTGAGAACTTTTATGAATTCAAATAATTTTATATGTTAATATGACATATTAGGATTTGTTATATGAATTTTCTTTGAAGTAATAATTCTGTTATGAATTTATCAAAAACAAAATAACCAATAGTGACAAAATTGACATAAAAGAGTTTTTAAAACAAATATTCTATTATTAATTGATATTCTATTCCTAAAAATATAATTTTGGGCCAAAGGACTTATATCATGATAGTTTTATCATTAATAGACCACTTTGGTGTCTCTTGGATGTATATAGTATGTTTATTAACTATATAATATAAAAATACAAAGTGAACTGGTAAGTGTCAAACTAATTAACTAAGAGTTAATACTAAATGATAAGGTTAATATAGTGACCCAAACGATCCTAAAACCTATTGGTAGAGTTGTTTTAGACCCCTCCCCACCTTATAATTTAAATAATCCAGTTCGGAACCATTATAAATTGAATATGAATTTATTATAAAATAATACTTTCAGTTTTTCCTAAAGAGCCCATCCTCCCCCTTATTAAAAGACACCACTTCTAACCAATTCTTCACACCTCTCAAGACTCTTGGCTCATAAAAATTCTGAACAATTAATCTCCTTATATCCCTTTTCTCATCCTAGAATACTTACCTTAAGAATAAGGCACTTCAAGAGTCCTTTTTGGTTCAAACCAAACGGAGTTACCCAAATTAAAGGTAAAGTTTTCTCTTAGCTTATTTTCGTTTATTTTACTTCTCCAAACCCTAAAATCTTCTTATTATTTTAGTTTGTAACAAAATCAGTATCATAAATATACTAGGATATTTTTATGAGATGTATTCTGACAGGACTTACACACACCTTCATCTAATGGGTGATGAACCTACTGTTTCTATGGATGGCAACCAAACGCCTCACGAAACGATGATTGTTCAATTATCTCCTACCACCTCTCATGGTGGACATTATGATGTAACTATAACTAAATATGATATTTATGACATTTATTTTATATATAATATTCTATAATTCTATTTTATATCATACCATAATTCTTTACATGTTGTATATATATAAGATAATTTCATTTGAGGAAGTATAGACTACCGCCCCCTGAAAGTGATGTGACCCATTCATACCATAAATGGAACGTATAAAGAATGGTATTAATGAACATAAGTAACACATATAAGATATTATATTATACTAAAAAAATAATATTCCTATATATCATTTGGTTTTTATTTCTTTTTAAAATGAAAAATTAAATGGAAGTAGCATTCGTGCATACGTAAGGACTACCGTCTCCACGAACACGATGACATTCATTCCACATCATATCAATTCAAGTCTAATTATCATTTTATGATTAAAAATAAAGTATAAGTACTTGATATTATTATGGAGATGATTAAGATAAAACTATCCATAAGAAACACAGCTTATTTAATAAAACAAATAAAACAAAACGAGTAAGTTAAACACTCGAAACAACGATAATAATAAGATATTATTAACAAAGAAATGTTAAAAGATCGTATATGATATCATATTAATATATATTATTCTAGTATGTTTAAATAAAGAACCTTTATCCATTACACAGGAGGTTAACCTACCCTCGACAAAGGAAAAGTACAAGGTTAGGGGTTTTCATCTCACTCATTATTTCTGTGAGATTCATCTCATATTGACACTATTGCATTTTGTGTGGTGTATGTACTTCCCATAATTGTAATTTTTGTGTAATACACTTTAATTTTTGTGTATTTACATATTCATTGTATGATACCTCTTTCATGGGTTGTATGTTTCGTAAGTTATCAAATTGGTAAGGGTTAATTTCAAAATCTCTTTATTATCCGAGGTTGTTTTTATGTAAGTATCTACTGGGATATATTTATTATCCATGTCCATGTTTTATGAAAGATTTTTCAAAGGGAATTTTTTACTAAAACACCATTTCGAATGATTTAAATATTTGTTCTTCTAAATCATTCTGATTAATTTCCATGTCTTCAAAATGGGTTTTATGGGTTTATTTATATGGACATTAATGTTTTTAAAATGTTAATTCCTTTCAAAATATTCAATGTTGTATGGGACACTTTGATTCATAAATGTATTTAAATGAATTCTTTTCTAAATTGTGTGACTTTTAAATGTTTTGATGAAAAAGTGTATTTCTATCAAAGAGTTTTAAAAATATTTTTATTCTATGTCAAAATTCTTTAATGGATTATAAAGAGGTTTTGATATTGATTTATCATGACACAAATCTTACATATTGTGTTGAAGGTTTTGCGATATTTTTGAATGTGGATATGTTATTTTTACACCATTCATGGTTTATGGGTAAAGTATTGACATTTCATATGGTAGTTTTAATACAAATGTTTATGTTATGTTTAGATCATTTCATATGAGGAATGCATTGGACATAATAAGTGATCGGTGGAGCCCGCTAGTGCTCCTTAATGCATCGGTTGGTCTCTTGAGACAAACTAGTGTCTTGGAACGAGGCCTTGAAAAAATCTTATTTGTATTCTTGGCATGAGGCCTAGGCTATGAGGTTATGATAGTCCGGAATTATACATTCCATCATTATGAAAGAGGTCATTGATATTGCATTTGATTATTTGATTAGTAGAATATCCATGTGAATAAGTAAATGGAATTATTTCAATTTTATTTCTTCCATATTAGATAGAGGTTCAAGTTTTAAAGGCTTTTGTTTTACTTTTATACATTACCTTAAATGTTTATGCTTATTTTTGAAATTTTCCACTGTATTGCTTACCCTTACTGAGCGTTTGTGCCTACCCCATTCTATGTTTTATTTTCCCATGATTCCAATATGTGTATTGTGATTGATATGCAGGGTTAAGCAAAGGTAACAATGGTGTTCATAAAGGATTATTTTTGTTGTTTTGTATGTTATAAATTGTATTGTAACATTCATGTATGTAATCTATTTTCCAAGACTGATAAAACAGTCGGTCCTTTGGGACTTGATTCCTTGTAATAATGCCAATGTATTAAAATAATGCACCGACTCTGGATAACTGGTGTCATGGTGTTACAAATGTAGTCATATAATATAGTCAAAAAATATTCCCATGTCGTGTCCCACTAACGCTCTATATTAATTGTAACATCCCACCACCTCTTTATGGAATCACTCAACATATATGTCATGAGAGTTACACATTGATTTGTAGGCATCTCCAGATGCTCAATGATTTAAAACATGGCCTCTAGCCATGGAAATACATCTTGTGGCCTGCCTTCCCCATAAAATGTGTCCAGATGCTGCTACTGGAACACTTTTGTATGTTCTTCCACGGATGCGATAGGCTGTGGTGCCCCCTAAAAGAATTTCATGAACCTCAAAAATCCTTCACATAATAGTGCATTGACACCTACATCCAGTATTACAGCTGGTTCCACAACTAGAATAATTGAAGGTTCCACTGGTACCCCATGGCCTACCACCTCTGGGGTATGATCGTCCCCACTCTCTCGGTACACAACTAGAGGTCTCCATGGTGGAAATATTATAGAAACATCAATACATACACCATTGTATAATATTTTTCATAAAGATATTTTTTTACGAGAGAAAGATCTCAATATTATAAGAAAAGACTCAAAACTTCACAAAAGATGAGTACACGGCATGTAGGAACCATACATAGTCTGTACACTTATGTCCCATTATAGTCATGATCTCCTGTCATTTGTGTAGTGTAAATAGTCATGGTACACAATTTATAGGGACAATACATGGTGTCTACACAAGTCTTCTCTCATAACAACGTACTTTTACTTGTGTAGATCTACACAGGTCAACCTATGTAAATCAACATGGTGTGCACATAAAGTACACGACGTGATCCAAAGAAAACACAACCACCTGTGTTCTCCACTACTTGTACAGTCACACATACTCCAAGTACACATCTTTTACATAATAAGATATTTTATTCCTGAATAGAAGAACACGAGGCATGATTTCATAGCATCACACGTCATTTTGTCCAGTTTTTCCACACGATAATCCTCAAAAACATCCCAGGAACTCCAATTTTTTAAAAATAAAACAACAGTAAGCCAATTTCTGATCAGTGGGGGGTCCCATACACCCTAAGAATCAAATCTAGGAATACACATATAGCACAATACAATTCAATATTTGTCCCACGACTGAAACATGATTCACCACATTCAGGTCCAAGAGGGCACATAATCATCAGGGAACCAATTTTTTCATCCATCCAATTCAACCATAACACGTAAAAATACACATATCAAAGATGTATGCTTATCTATCATGGTTTATATCACAACATCATGTATATCTTGCATGACATCTATCACAACTTCATGTAATCAGTAACACTCTCTTGATGGCATGGCAAGAATGCATGGATTGAGATTTCTAACAAGTGTATGTATGATGACTTATATGGAATACCCTCATCTCATATGGTTTCAAAAAAAAACAACCAAATCAATATCAATGATAACAAAAAAAACTAGTAGGTCACCCAACCACAAAATTGAATCAACTGTAATATCTCAAAATCCTAAAATCACAATTCAATTTGAGGTAATCTGGCTTTTCCGTAATCATGGTGTAGCAACAACATGGTAAATAATTACCAAAATCCATTTATTTAATATCCCTTTATAATGTTAAAAAACATTAATACAAACAATAAAATAAATCACCTATGATAAAAAAAATTAATGTCCTGGATACGGGTGCCACCAAACCTGTGCCCCGTAGCCGATTGGCCACATAGCCTTAGGCACATTTCCCAAAATGCTAGAGGCTACATTCTAGATGTGAGAGAATAGAGTTAGATAGTTGGGAAAAAATGACCTCATTAGTAGAGTGTGAAAAATTGGAATAATAATATATTATAGATGAATCAATAAAAAACATACGACTGAAATAAACTATAGAAGAATAATAAGATAAATAACCAATCATCATTCAATAAAAAAATAGGCTTTAGCAAGTCACATTTCCTAAGAAATATTACAATAATGTACACTTCAAAAATGTGAAATATATTTCAAAAAACACAAAGGAAACTAAAAAATACTAGGAAGCATCACCATCCTTTTCTTGATCACATGCTCTTCAACTCCTAGGAAACAAATCTTGTACCTTTACTAGTGTAGTTATCCTGATCAACACCTACAATCATGTAATCTATTTGGACCCAAAATCATGACCCAAATGGGGTTTGATACTATATCCCAGTATGCATCCACCCAATTTAATGTCCCGGATCCAGATTCCACTCAAATGGTGCCCCGTACCCGGTTTTCCACATAGCCTCATCTGCAATTCAAAAATACTAGTGGCCACCAACAAGCAGTGAGGGACTAAAGAGTGATAGTGTTGAAACTGTAGCCACATTGGTAGAGTTTACTTTATAGGAGTGAAAAAAATACAATAGAAGAAGTAGAATACATCATCCAGCTAATTTTAATACTGGAAGACTAATTAGATAAATTATCTTTCATCATTCTATAAAAAATGATGATGTAGCATGTCCCATGTTTCAGGAAAGCATCCAAACAAGTATACTATAGTAAAACACAATATTTCTATCAAAAGAAATGGATTTAAAAAAAGTTAATAGGAAGCACAACATGCCTCAGCTAGGTCCCATGCTCTATGACCCCTAAGTAGAAAATTTATTACATTTTGTATGGGGTTTTCCCTAATCAACACCTATAATCATATAATCTATTAGGGCCCAAAAGCATTACCCAAAAGGGTCTGGGACAAAATATCACTAGGTAACAACCCATGGTCTACGCCAATCTGTGAGTGAATATATATAACACGCAGTGTACAATAGTGAATGTAGTAAATAATAGGTACTCAAAAGTTGGAATAATAGATGTCATAGAAGATAGTGTAATAAGGTATAGGTGAAAACTGAATTTATGTATGTGCAATGGCTTTGCAAATGTGTCATTTATCATTCTATTTTTTTATTAAATTTTATTGAGCTATATAATGTCTCAAGGACCGACCAAGGTCCAATGACAATTGTATAAGAGTAACAGTCAACTTGTGACCTAATAATCACTTAATCGTTGGAAATTGAGCTCGACCTGGGTATCCCATGATAGATCCTAGGTTCCCTCAGAATTTTAGATATGTCTAAATGAGCCTGGTAACACTTTTTGTAGCTATATCATTTCCTTTACATAAATATATTCTTGTTCCATCTATTTACTTTTAATTGAATCAGTGGTTCTCCCATGTTATATGATGTGAAACTAGTCACTTGATCCCAATGAATACTATAAACTAAGACTACATCTTTCCCATTGCTAATTATATCTTCTTATAAATTAATTCAACTGTACATTACATCTCAACAACAACACATGTAAATATAACTATAACATGTCTTTAACATAATCAACTCATCTAGGACCAGTTTTCATAATAACCAACACATGTAAATTAATCTATTAAATGGCTGAAAATCGATAAATCACGTGGGAAAAACACATAACCATCCTATTGTGAAACATAAACATTTAACTGGCCAAAATGGCCCGGAGGCATTTTTTTATAATTCCCCTTTCAAGGGATGAGAAGGAACCCTTACATGGTCTGTAGGCTCAGAGATTACATGGCTCGTAGGCTTAGGAGATTACATGACCCGAAGGTATTAAGGAATTCAACCAGAGTGTCTACAAGGAACTTCCCCCACATAGCATCTGCATCTTGATAGTAGCTCTCCTCCTTTGCATGGCCGTCTGGCTAGGCTTCCCGTGCAAGCATAGGCTGGTACAGATGGAATTAGCATACCCTCCCATTCTGGCAATCCATTTGGCTCTGCTCTGGGGAGTGCACCTTCTCTGAATCCTCTTCTGGGGCAGATCCTTTTTTTGTAGTGTTTCTGGCCCTGCATTCATGTGGCCCAAAAGCCTTGGGGTGGCCCGAAGGCCTTGAGAATCAACTGGCCCGAAGGCCTTGGGTCTCCTGAAAGCCTTGCAGGACCCGAGGACCAAACCGGTGGACCGAAGTCCCAGATGGTTGAATAGTTCCGGCTGCTATAGTACCGAACAGTTCCTACTACATTGTCTACTACAGTAATGCTACAGTACTTCTACAGTAGCCTAGAAATATTCCTCCACCTAGATTTGATCTCAGGTCTCTTGGATGCACCTAGTGAGTCCTCACCAACTATGTTGAGGGTGTGGTGCAACATTTACAAGGCTTAACATAACAAATATCTCATGTGGCCAATTCACATAATGATAAGTAAAACATTAAAAAACTTAGCATTTGAATTGAAGTCAAACATCATAGGAATTCTGTTATTAATAGCCATCCAAGGAAAATACACCCATGGTGAGGCCATAAATCAGGGTTCATAATCCTAAAAATGCATTCAAATTAGTAAATTAATTACCTAAAGATCAGCATGGAATAAAATGGTTCGTTATTCAATCAAGTGAAATGTTAAAACTGGGTGCGTGGAAACACATCATATATATACGTCATGAGAATAAAAAACAGCATGGGACCACCTACCTCATCTCAGAATGACTCTCCTAGTCTAGTGTCCGACATTGATTTGTCATAGAATAGAGTATATATTTAAAACGAGTATACATGCTCAACCTTAAATAACTATACGTAGAGAATAAATTTTAAAGAAAGGATCAATAGGAATTGATAGATTCGGATGGTAATCCAACACATCTAACAGTGTTCAAATATGAGATCGAATGATGAAATGGGAGGAAAAATCAAATTCATATCTTCTAGGGTGTGCAGCTCACTGAAAATACTTTCCTTCTATCTGTCTGGAAAAATGACATATTTTCTGACATTATTATTTTTAATATACACAAAATGTACTTGATACTACACCCCATGTCTATTCAAATTCAAGATAGACCATTTCAAGGTTGTGTACTGAAATTACGTGTTATGTAGACTTCTATACATGGCATGAACTTTTAAGTACACGATCTGTAATTTCCAATAAAATCATGTAATAGTGTTGAAGCCATCCCTTAGATATATTTTTCACCATTTTTGTAATTATAAACTGAAGAAGACAATCTCTATACCTCTAGAAAGAACCAGGTTCTTACAAATTTTACCCATTAATTCAATTCATTCCTTAATTTCCCTTCAAAGGGGATGATGAACTATCTGTGATAAACTCCAGCCACAATGATTGTACATCGGCAACCCTCTCCTAAGTCACATCATGCCCTCGATCATGTTTCCATAGCACCCATACCCAACTAAGAGACTGACCAAGGATAACCACCATTCAATAATCCACAATATTCTTGTGATGCTCTTTAATGGATGCATCTTCGTTCAACTCAACATTATTGGGCTAAATGTTGTTTGACGAGTTAGAAAAGAATATTCACAACTAAGAAACATGGAATACTCTATTCCAATTCATGTATCCTTAATGTAACTACAATAAATTAGCAACATGCCCGACCCTATCTAGAATCTCTAACGGACCGACGTATCTCATTGAATGCTTACCCAGTCTCCTGATCCTCCTGTGTCCGATCCTTGATGAAACACGTAAGAAAACATGATCCCTAAAATAAAACTTCAAACATCATCTATGATGACGGATGTAGGATTTTTTATTACAAAATACAGTTTCAATACATTTTGGAATCAACTGAACCTTCTATGTGGTCCCTTGGATAAGGTGAGGTCCCATCATTGTTACCTCCCCAGCCTATAGCAAACACTGGGGTGATTGGCATGGCCATCCATAAAAATCATCATATGAAACCATCTAGATAGTATTATATAATCTATTGTTGTTTGAGAACTCAAAAGGGTTTTGTGTATCTCTCAGGACCCCCCAAGATCCAGGATTCATGCCTGAAGCATGTCCTCCAGCACATGAATCATTCACTCTGACTAGATATATGTCTGTGGTTGGTAATTTCTGCCCAGAATTACCTATCTACCCAATGAATTCTGGATCCCATTCCAAAAAAATGAGAAATAAACTGGGAATCCCAATTTGAAATGATATAATGAGTAACCCGATGTAAATTTACAATCTCTCTGATGTAAAACTTCTCGTGCTCATCAACATTGATGGTGTTGTCACGACCCGCCCTCGGGGTCCGTGCCGTGACTACCCCAAGCCCGCCTTCCATAGGCCAGGGGCTGGCGACTAGCACCAAGGCGTAAATCCCGGTAAAAAGGGAAGGCATTGCCTTTGAAAAGTAAACAAACACCACAGAGTAAGCAAGCGGAAAGTAAACACTAAACAAAATCAGAGTACAACTGAAAGTGCGGAAAAGTAAATGGGCCAATATAAAAACCCAAACTGAAAGTAAAGTACAACTCGAAAGGGAAAACAGCAACTGAAAAGTAAAAGCCTCTACACCAAGCTGTCCACTGGAAATCCTACCTGAAGGGTGGGTACAGATAGCTCCTCTACTCCACGGGTCCCGCCGTCCGCTCCGTGCACGTCCCGCCCAGTGGTCCACCTCCGGGTATCGTCCCGCTCTGCAAGCCTCAGCTAAGGTCAACACTGTCCGTCGTCTGCAACCAACACAACGTAGTGCGGGCAAAGCCCGTGCAGGGGTGAGTATAAGCTACTCAGTAGGGACCCCGAGACCCCTGAAGGTCTCTCAAATCCACAAAGGATAAACCACGAAGAAAGGTACAATCACAAAGTAACAACCGACACTGCTGAGGTATATGCCCATACATATACCTAAGTCATCAATTCAAATACGCTCCATCCTCCGATCCCAAGTACAACTCAGTCCACACAGGAAAGTAAACGTATTCCACACAGGAAAGCAAAACGTAATCCACACAGGATAGCACAACACAATCCACACAGGAAAGCAAAACGTAATCCACACAGGATTTCACAACACAATCCACACAGGAAAGCAAAACCTAATCCACACAGGATTGCACAACACAATCCACACAGGAAAGCAAAATGTAATCCACACAGGATTGCACAACACAATCCACACAGGAAAGCAATAGGTTTCAGCTCACACAGGTATACTTCTTCAAAGGACGATAAAGATGATCTCTGATCCATCTAAGTCGTCGGACCCACGAAGGATCGATAGGTAACTAACCCCCGCAAAATACCCACACAGGATCGGGCCCACGTAGGACTTGTAGGCGCTGGTTCACACAGGACCGCTGAGCGCAAAGACCCACACAGGATCGGACCCACACAGGATCGGGCCCACACAGGACCTGTAGCACTGATCCATGTAGGATCGCTGAGTGTTGTAGTCGTCGTCGTCGAATCCACACAGGATCTCTGTACTGTCGTCGTCGCAGTCACAGTAGCAGTAGAAGCAGTGGTAGTCACAGTAACAGTCGCAGCCAGCACTAGGGTTCCCGCACACAGCAAGCTCGTTCGGAGGATCCGCTCCACGAGCCGAGAGGCTGATACATCAACTGTCACAAAGTCCAGAGTTGATGTATCCAAAAGTTCCGTATCGTCAACAGGAACTCAACGCAACAGTCGGCGCGTCGATCGGACGCCCGGTCTGAGAGTTATTGTCATTTTCGTCCTCGGGGCCCGGTTGGTTTTTAAGGAAAAACCAACCCGACCGTACTCCACCTGCGTCCAAACCTCGGGCGGAGTATGCCAAAAGAACCGTCTCACTAAGCGGAACACAACAAAGCTGACGGCACGTCAATCGGACGTCCGTAGCTCAAGATATGAGCGTTTCCGCTCCGAAGGCCCGGTTGGTTTCGTGAACGAACCAACCCGGCCGAACTCAAAGTATTCAGAAACCTTGAGTGTGATATACCGAAACGACCGTCTCGATCCAAGGATCGCGTTTCCGCAGACAGTTCATCAATCGGAGGTCCGTGGCTCATGTTATGGCCAAAAGACTGAAACTGATTCGAATCGGGGGGGTCCGGGTCTGGGCCGACCCGGCCCGACCCCCCTGGGTCGGTCCGCACTGGGTCGACCCGACCCAGGTCCGACCCGGCCCGGCCGGCCGGCGGCGCGGCGGCCTGGCGGCGGCGGCGCGGCAGCCTGGCGGCGCGGCGGCTTGGCGCCGCACGGAGGCAGCGCGCGGGGGGGCAAAGCCCCCCGCTTCTTGGAAAGGCGGCACGGCATTATGCCGCGCCCTTGTGTCAACAACGGCCCCCCTCCTGGGGGCCTGCTTCGTGGAAAAACCGGGGGTGCGCCTGCCCCCCCCCCCTCAAGGAAACTGCCCCCCTCATAAATGAGGGGGTTTTTTAAGCTAGCAGGGGGAATTTATTTCCCCCGCCTTTTGACCTTCCGGCCGGCCAACTACCGGCCGGTTTTCTCCAACGGGACCGGAAAATACGGTCCCCTTTCCGGCTTCCGACACCGGCGGCCCGGCCGCCGGTCTTATCGTTCCGCCGCGGCCCGAAACCGGCCGTGGTGTTCATCGTCCGGCGCGGTGCGACGGCACCGCGCCCCTCCGCCGCGCCTTTGATTCCCTTCGACGCGGCGAGACTGCGTCGCGTTCTTGATGATTCTTCCACGGCGCGGCGCGACGGCGCCGCGCAATATAATCGCACGATTAACCGCGTGGTGCGACGGCACCACGCCACCTTGTTTCCACCCGCAAGGTAAATCAACAAGAACGATGGAGGGGGTTCGGTCGTGTTCATGCGGTCCGACCCCCCTCACGTTAAATAATAACGCAACTTAAAATATTCAAAAGCCACACGTTAGACTTGCTAGATCCACGAACAAGAAAAAAATAATTAAACAAAAATCAACAACCCCTACCTCGGGTATAGGTTCGAAGATTTGTCAACGTCCCGCGGAAGACAACATCGCGGAGGTTGGGCGTCGCGGTCGTCGTTCGTCAAATCCGATGACGAAGAGATGCGTCCGAAGAGACACATCGTTGGAGAATCCTTGTACGCCGACGAAGGTTGTCCGAGGAAGAAGTGGTGTTCCCTCTCGTTGACACGGAAGACGAAGAAGAGCGGAGCGGCGTTCTTCGTCGGAACTTGAGCGTTCTTCATCAAGTTGAGCGTTCTTCGTCAAGTTGAAAAAGAAGGAGGAGGAGCTCTAAAAAACTCTCAAGTTGGTTAAAGAGTTCTAACCCAACAAAAAGAGAGAAGAGCTTAATTTAATCACAAACTTAACAAATAATTTCAAAGGTTTGAAATTCAAAATGGATAACTCCAAAATTAAACTCACTTATTTAATATACATGAGTTGTATAATTAAATAGAAGTTAGGTTGACAAGCCTTTAAGAGGGAGAGAGGGGAGTTAGGGAACTTGAAAAGTTTAGGGTTCGTGTGGGCCCCACCACACTTAATCCTCTCAAAGGAGGTTAAGTGGGTGTGGGTCCCACCCCTAACTTCCTTTGGGAGAAGTTAACCCACAAGTTTAAATAAATTTTGTATTTCACAAAATTTATTTAACTTAATCTAAAAACCCAAAAACTAACTTTCAACCCGCAACAAACGCAACTTCCGAAAAGGTCTCTTTAAGAGAATATCGGCGCTGCGAGTTATTCGGTGCCCTTGGATTTCAATTCCGAGCACCGGATCAAAAGTTAGGAATTCCCGCTCGTTCGTTCACTGAACTTACCCGAGCCAATCTTCGGAAATTAATTCCGGGCACTCCGGGCCTCAGAATCAGGTGCCGTCTAAAACCGCGCATTTGTAAAATTCTAAAGAAAATTAAGAAAAAATTTCCCTTGAATTTTACGGGTCTTTACATTACTCCCACCTCAGGGCTTTACGTCCCCGTAAAGATTCATCAAAAACTAGGGAAACAAATGAGGGTACTGAGCACGCATCTGAGCCTCCCGCTCCCATGTGCTCTCCTGGAGATTCCCGTGCTGCCATCTGATGCGCACAAGAGGAATCGATCGCCCACGCAGGACCCACTCCTGTCGATCCTCTATCTCCACCGAGACCTCCTTAAAAGTCGCCCCATCGTCAACGTCAAGCTCCCCATGATCAATGATGTGCGTCGGGTCGTGCACATATCTCCTCAGCTGAGACACGTGGAAGACGTCGTGCACCCGGTGCAACTGAGGTGGTAAAGCCAGGTGATAAGCCACCTCACCAATCCTGCTGAGAATCTGGAAGGGTCCGATGAAGCGCGGAGATAACTTGCCGCCTCGGCCAAATCTCCGAATACCACGTCGAGGTGAGACCCGCAAGAAGACGTGGTCGCCATCCTCGAACTCCAGTGGCCTCCGCCTCCTGTCAGCATAAGGCTTCTGCCGGCTCTGAGCTGTACTCATCCGCCCCTGGGTGACCTGGACCATCTCAGATCCCACAAGAGCTGCAAGATTTCTTCTTTGCCGATAAGAGAAATCTGGTCTCATCCCCTGGATGAACCACATTCTTCGCCTAATACAGTCAATCCTAACATGGATGATACTAATCCATACCAAGGATGACGTCGTAAGGCCTTGACGCTAATACTAAGAGATCCAACTGTTACTCTCGCCTCCAAGGGTTGAGTCACACTGTCGGCATCAGTGTGTGGTAACTGGGTCTCCTCCAGTAGATGTCTCACAAGTGAGGGTCATGTCAACAGCCAAAACTGGAACCTCTTAGTAACATCAAGAAAGAGGACAGGAACGAAAATATCACAAAGGTATGCGTCTTTTATTATTGCAGCTCATAATACAAGACGCTACACAAATGCAACAAGGAACCAGAAGTACAAAGGATGTATCCACTAGTTCTGCTCCTGTCCATCGGCTCCCAGAGCTCCATGATCGAAGGCCTCGGCTGCCTGAAGTTGAGTTCTCGCATGTTCACCTACTCCCTGTGGTCGGGGTGGACCTCCTGGTGGTGGTGGTGGTAGAGCCTCAAAACGTCGCCCACCACCTGCTGCTCGGCCAGCTCCTCTGCCTCGTCCACCTCCTCCCTGCGGACCGCCACGGTCGAACCTCTGCCTCTGCCTAGGTGGTTCCTCAACTGTCTGCTGCTCCTCTGCATGGCGGGTTGGGCAGTCACGAGCCATGTGGCCTTGCCCGCCGCATGCATAGCACTGTCTTCCACTCGAAAGACTGGCTCCGCGCTGTGTGCCCTGCACTGCTGAGCCAGTGCCCTGAGGTCGTCTGCCTGAAGATCTGGTCTGCCTGGACCCCTGAGTCATCCGTCGACTGGCTGCTGCAGATGACTCTGCCACATGCCGCCCTGCGGTGGGTCTCTGTGCTGGTGTAGACTCAGAAAGGAAGATCTCGATCAGAAGGGCCCACTCCAGTACTCCTGTCTGAGTCGGTATGCTGAGGGAGATCAGCGATGCCCTGATCTCGTGTCTCAAACCCTGCTCGAAGGTCCGGGGCTGGAAGAATGGGTCCCGTACCATGTCGGTCGAGTAGCGCGAGAGATCAGTAAATCTCGTCGAGTACTGAGTGACTGTCATGCTGCCATGTCGCAGCTGAAGAAGCTCCTGGATACGCACCGCACGAAGGGTGGCTGGGATGAACTCCGAGCGGAAGAGGCTCTCAAAGTCCGTCCAAAGTAGAGATGCCTCATCGTGCACCTGGAGCATCAAGCTCCACCATCGTCCTGCTGCTGCGTGTAGTAGGCTCGCAGCGAGGATTACCATGAGGTCTGCTGGTGTCCTCACTAGCCTAAACACACGTACCACTGCCTCCAGCCAGTCCTCGGCTGCCTGGGGATCCGTCTCCCCGCGAAACCTGGGTGGTCGATGGCGCTGAAACTCATGCAGTGCGCTGAGGCGACGTGCATCGTCAGCGGCTGGTGCTGGAAGCATCGGGGGCTCGGCGGGTAGAGCTACCGCCGGTGCCACTGCTGACAAAGGGCCCTGCACCGAAGCCTCGTCGCTCAGTGGGCTGTCGTCATGCTCGACTCTCGGAACCCTAGCTGGCTGCCATCGTGGGGCCATCATGAAAAGAAAAACAGGTGCGCCACGGTCAGAACAGTATAACTGGTGAGCTGATATAAGTAATCACAAAGAAAACATTGAAACACACACGCAATCAATGTTTTCGTGCATTCAGTCGGAAATCAGAAGTCAGGGTCCTGGTGTACGGATACGTCGGCCGCCGCACCAACACTGGACTCCCTGGACTGATAACCACACTCAATACGCTAAACATTATTGCTTCACAAAGAAAAGATCAGAGTTGGCGGTAGAACCGAACTCCTCTGATACCAATTTGTCACGACCCGACCTCGGGGTCCGTGCCGTGACTACCCCAAGCCCACCTTCCATAGGCCAGGGGCTGGCGACTAGAACCAAGGCGTAAATCCCGGTAAAAAGGGAAGGCATTGTCTTTAAAAAGTAAACAAACACCACAGAGTAAGCAAGCAGAAAGTAAACACTAAACAAAAGCAGAGTACAAATGAAAGTGCAGAAAAGTAAATGGGCCAGTATACAAACCCAAACTGAAAGTAAAGTACAACTCGAAAGGGAATACAGCAACTGAAAAGTAAAAGCCGCTACACCGAGCTGTCCACTGGAAATCCCACCTGAAGGGTGGGTACAGATAGCTCCTCTGCTCCACGGGTCCCGCCGTCCGCTCCGTGCACGTCCCGCCCAGTGGTCCACCTCTGGGTACCGTCCCGCTCTGCAAGCCTCAGCTAAGGTCAACACTGTCCGTCGTCTGCAACCAACACAACGTAGTGCGGGCAAAGCCCGTGCATGGGTGATTATAAGCTACTCAGTAGGGACCCCGAGACCCCTGAAGGTCTCTCAAATCCACAAAGGATAAACCACGAAGAAAGGTACAATCACGAAGTAACAACCGACACTGCTTAGGTATATGCCCATACATATACCTAAGTCATCAATTCAAATACGCTCCATCCTCCGATCCCAAGTACAACTCAGTCCACACAGGAAAGTAAACGTATTCCACACAGGAAAGCAAAACGTAATCCACACAGGATAGCACAACACAATCCACACAGGAAAGCAAAACGTAATCGACACAGGATTGCACAACACAGTCCACACAGGAAAGAAAAACGTAATCCACACAGGATTGCACAACACAATCCACACAGGAAAGCAAAACGTAATCCACACAGGATTGCACAACACAATCCACACAGGAAAGCAATAGGTTTCAGCTCACACAGGTATACTTCTTTTAAGGACGATAAAGATGATCTCTGGTCCATCTAAGTCGTCGGACCCACGAAGGATCGATAGGCAACTAACCCCCGCAAAAGACCCACACAGGATCGGGCCCACGTAGGACCTGTAGGCGCTGGTTCACACAGGACCGCTGAGCGCAAAGACCCACACAGGATCGGACCCACACAGGATCGGGCCCACAGAGGACCTGTAGCACTGATCCACATAGGATCGCTGAGTGTTGTAGTCGTCGTCGTCGAATCCACACAGGATCTCTGTACTGTCGTCGTCGCAGTCACAGTAGCAGTAGAAGCAGTAGTAGTCACAGTAACAGTCGCAGCCAGCACTAGGGTTCCCGCACACAGCAAGCTTGTTCGGAGGATCCGCTCCACGAGCCGAGAGGCTGATACATCAACTGTCACAAAGTCCAGAGTTGATGTATCCAAAAATTTCCGTATCGTCAACAGGAACTCAACGCAACAGTCGGCGCGTCGATCGGACGCCCGGTCTGAGAGTTATTGGCATTTTCGTCCTCGGGGCCCGGTTGGTTTTTAAGGAAAAACCAACCCGACCGTACTCCACCTGCGTCCAAACCTCGGGCGGAGTATGCCAAAATAACCGTCTCACTAAGAGGAACACAACAAAGCTGACGGCACGTCAATCGGACGTCCGTAGCTCAAGATATGAGCGTTTCCGCTCCGAAGGACCGGTTGGTTTCGTGAACGAACCAACCCGGCCGAACTCAAAGTATTCCAAAACCTTGAGTGTGATATACCGAAATGACCGTCTCGATCCAAGGATCGTGTTGCCGCAGACGGTTCATCAATCGGAGGTCCGTGGCTCATGTTATGGCCAAAAGACTGAAACTGATTCGAAACGGGGGGGTCCGGGTCCGGGCCGACCCGGCCCGACCCCCCTGGGTCGGCCCGCACTGGGTCGACCCGAACCGAGTCGACCCGACCCAGGTCCGACCCGGTCCGGCCGGCCGGTGGCGCGGCGGCCTGGCGGCAGCGGCGCGGCAGCCTGGCGGCGCGGCGGCCTGGCGCCGCACTGAGGCAGCGCGCGGGGGGGCAAAGCCCCCCGCTTCTTGGAAAGGCGGCGCGGCATTATGCCGCGCCCTTGTGTCAACAACGGCCCCCCTCCTGGGGGCCTGCTTCGTGGAAAAACCGGGGGGCGCCTGCCCCCCCCTCAAGGAAACCGCCCCCCTCATAAATGAGGGGGGTTTTTTAAGCTGGCAGGGGGAATTTATTTCCCCCGCCTTTTGACCTTCCGGCCGGCCAACTGCCGGCCGGTTTTCTCCAACGGGATCGGAAAATCCGGTCCCCTTTCCGGCTTACGACGCTGGCGGCCCGGCCGCCGGTCTTCTCATTCCGTCGCGGCCCGGAACCGGCCGCAGTGTTCATCGTCCGGCGCGGTGCGACGACACCGCGCCCCTCCGCCGCGCCTTTGATTCCCTTCGACGCGGCGAGACGGCGTCGCGTTCTTGATGATTCTTCCACGGCGCGGCGCGACTGCGCCGCGCAATATAATCGCACGATTAACCGCGTGGTGCGACAACAACACGCCACCTTGTTTCCACCCGCAAGGTAAATCAACAAGAACGATGGAGGGGGTTCGGCCGTGTTCATGCAGTCCGGCACCCCTCACGTTAAATAATAACGCAACTTAAAATATTCAAAAGCCACACGTTAGACTTGCTAGATCCACGAACAAGAATAAAATAATTAAACAAAAATCAACAACCCCTACCTCGGGTATAGGTTCGAAGATTTGTCAACTTCCCGCGGAAGACAACGTCGCGGAGGTCGGGCGTCGCGGTCGTCGTTCGTCAAATCCGATGACGAAGAGATGTGTCCGAAGAGACACGTCGTTGGCGAATCCTTGTACGCCGACGAAGGTTGTCCGAGGAAGAAGTGGCGTTCCCTCTCGTTGACACGGAAGACGAAGAAGAGCGGAGCGGCGTTCTTCGTCGGAACTTGAGCGTTCTTCGTCAAGTTGAGCGTTCTTCATCAAGTTGAAAAAGAAGGAGGAGGAGCTCTCAAAAACTCTCAAGTTGGTTAAAGAGTTCTAACCCAACAAAAATAGAGAAGAGATTAATTTAATCACAAACTTAACAAAGAATTTCAAAGGTTTGAAATTCAAAATGGATAACTCCAAAATTAAACTCACTTATTTAATATACATGAGTTGTATAATTAAATAGAAGTTAGGTTGACAAGCCTTTAAGAGGGAGAGAGGGGAGTTATGGAACATGAAAAGTTTAGGGTTCATGTGGGCCCCACCACACTTAATCCTCTCAAAGGAGGTTAGGTGGGTGTGGGTCCCACCCCTAACTTCCTTTGGGAGAAGTTAACCCAGAAGTTTAAATAAATTTTGTATTTCACAAAATTTATTTAACTTAATCTAAAAACCCAAAAACTAACTTTCAACCCGCAACAAACGCAACTTCCGAAAAGGTCTCTTTAAGCGAATATCGGCGCTGCGAGTTCATCGGTGCCCTCAGATTTCAATTCCGAGCACCGGATCAAAAGTTAGGAATTCCCGCTCGTTCGTTTACTGAACGTACCCGAGCCAAACTTCGGAAATTAATTCCGGGCACTCCGGGCCTCGGAATCAGGTGCCGTCTGAAACCGCGCTCTTGTAAAATTATAAAGAAAATTAAAAAAAAAAATTCCCTTGAATTTTACGGGTCTTTACAGGTGTCCTTGATTGGTAGGAAGTGTAAAACCTTTGTAATCCTATCATCATCAATCCATACTACATCATTACCTTGGGTTGACCTCAGTAGCCATGCCAAAAAATAATTCGTGATGTCATTTATTGTTCACTCAAAAATGTGTAGCAGCTGCAAAAGTCCTATTAGTCATTGATATTACCACCCTCACCTAATGATATGTGGAACTTCTCATGAGAAAACTAGCTACTTCTCCGTTCATACCTATCCTCCATTACATGATGTAAATCCCAATACAACTTTGTGGCGCCAGGATGCATCGCCTAAAATAAAGCATGAAAATCCCACATCCGCTCATTCCACCTATCTTTCAAAACCCATATGGGACCTTGTAAACATAGAACATCGCCCTTGCCTATGGTTTGACCAGGAGGCAGGTCCTCTCATAACATAATCTTCAATATAATTGTTCCCACATAATTTTAAAGCTTCCACATCTTCACTCTATCTAGTAGGGTTTACGTAACTTCTAAGGATGTAAAAAAGTCTACCCCAACCTTTTGTGGCCCCCAAATTCATCTCATAGAACAATGCCATCAAATTCCAAAAGCTACTAGCCTACTGCACTGCATATATCTGATTCCACCAGCTCAGTGCATTGTCAACTTCATTTCCTTTCCCAAGCATGTAGGAATGATCAATGTAAAAAGAATAAAGGTATTAAACTATCCTTCGCTACCTCTAATTTATATAACACTGATTAAAGATGTACACGATAATTTTTTGGTCTATATGCACCACATAATTCCTCCCCAATAAGTATTGTCTCCAAAATTATAAGGCATGAGAAAACATGGATAACTCAAGATCATGCATTGGGTAGCTCCTCTCATGTGGCCTCAACTACTGAGACCCATATTCAACACCTTGTATAAGTACTTATCCCATCTCGATACCTAATGTGTCCACATACACTATGTAACTCCTTCATGGCTCTTAAAGAATCAGTATCGGTATTGTCCTTAATATCATTTTCAACTCCTTAAAGGCGATCTAACATTAATCTTACAACACGTACTTCAAACACTTCATTGTCATGATCATCATAGGATTTGATAAGAATGAGAATTACTGTATGAAATTCATTTAGTAACCATCCATACCTAAAAAACTCAACACCTCAATTATGTTCTTGGGATACTCTTGGGAAACTTCTACTCTCACCCTCTCTAGGTCCACTGATACTTCTGTCTCTGAGATGACGTGACCCATCAAGCAAATCAGATCCATCCAAATGTATCACATTGAGAGCTTATCATATAACATATGCTATCTGAGTGTACTCAAAATGATCTCATGATTTTTTTCATGGTCCTATCGATTATGAGAATATACAAATATATCATCCATGAAAATCAGAAAAAAAGAATCTATATTATGATGGAACACTCAGTTCATCTGTTACATGAAGACCAATAGATCATTTTTGAGACTGAAAGACATAACCAAAAACTCATATAGACCATATCATCATCGGAATGGTGAGTGAGGTATGTCTAATGATCTAACATGCACTTAATGATAACCAGATCTCATAACAATATTAGTGAATAAATGAGCTCCTCATAATTGATTAAAGAGATCATTTATTCGAGAAAGAGGGTATCAGTTCTTTACTATAAACTAGTTCTATTTCTGATAATCAACGCATAGTCTGAGGGTACAATCCACCATTTCCGAAAAATGGATCGACAACCCACCTGATGACGTTTTGGGTCATATAAATCCCTTTAACTATAAATCATCTATCTACCTCTTGAGATCTTGAAAATCTATCATACCCATTCTATAAGGAGGAATTGATATTGGAGAAACTCTTGGTACTAGAAAGATTGAGAACTCTACCTCACTTACTAGAGGTAAACCTGATAATTTTTCAGGGAAGGCGTCCTTGAAATGATCAACCATGGTGGGAAAGTCCATCTTACATGTCCCCTGGTCCCCTATATATAAATTGAAAATTTGTTCTACCATCCCACTCAACCCCCAATGATAGGGTATAGCTCGGCTCTCCTGGACATCCCATTCACCCTTCTGTAGAAATGATCCACCCTATAGTGAAGTGGAACACACCCTGTGGTGACAAAAATCAACAATGTCATGAGAGGAGACTAACAAGTCCATTCAGAGTATGAAATCAAAGCCTTTCATCTCTAGGACATAGAGAAGAAAAATGAATTGACACCCACCAATCTCAAGTGGGATCTCCATTCACTATTGCACACCTTCCGTTATAATCACCAACATAGTGTTTAGTTTCATAACATCACCAAAAGTAGAAAAAAAATCATGGGGATCCCCACAATGGACTTAGATGTGAAAAACTGTAAATCCACAATATGAAAAAGTAAATTAGCTTAAATAGAGGAGTCTAGTATATTACCTCAGACTGTATAAGTTATGGGATGTTTCTCCTTTTAGTTCTGTTGAGATACATAATTCTAGTTTGTAACTCAACTTTGAGATAGTTCCTGGATACCCTAAGATGACAACCCCTATTTTCACTGGGATCTAGGGGTATTCATACCATTTCCATGACCACAACCTCAACATGAACAAACTAACACATTCCATTTCCTTGACTAGTGAGAATCTTCTGACTCTGATCGTAAATATGGATTTGTTGAAGACCCTATCTCACTATATTCCAGTGGAAACATCCTTTAGAAATTAATTAAGTGGCCCATTTAACTAAAATCATGACCCACAACTGGGTTCATCAGGAATTGAGGTCTAGTATGCCTCAATCTTCCACACTTGATGAACTAGTCCTTGCCGCTGAGAGATACATTATGTGTACTAGAATTGTCGAGTGTAAGATATAGTTGTGGCTACCTTCTATCAGTCAAACCTGGACAATATATTTTTGTGGAAGCACCCAAACTCAAACTTCTAGATTCCCTCATATAATGCATGATAATCAGTTCCTGGTTTTATATAGAAGATACAGTAGTCATCTAGAATATTTTCACTTATGAAAATATGTCGAACTTCAGACCATCCTCAAAATTTCATACCCTTTGATTGATCATCACCCAATAGAATAGTTGTGATGAAAAGGAGATTAGAAAAGTTTGAAGGGATAACCATAACCGATAGAGTGATCATCTCTAGATGTGTGAACTCTCAAGATTTTTCAGCCCTTAGCATCTCATGATAGATGTAGTCAAAGAAGTCCTTCTAAAAATCCTCGAATTCCTTGTTTTTCTGATTCTATTTTTATGTGGTAACATCCAATAACCACTTGGCGAAATCACACCACATATAAGTCACTATATTGACCATCAATTCATGAGGTCTCTCTAGATGCTCAATGATTGATAAAATTGACCCTGGCCTGGACTCTTTAGACTATGGCCCACCTTCCCTAGAAAAATGGGGTGGATTCTTCAACTAGAACGATCGTTTCAGTTCTTCCAAAGACATGGAATGTTGTGGTTATCCATGAAAGGTTTTCATGAACCTCATAATCCATTCAAGGAATAGTTCATCAACACTTATATCTAGTATAATAGCTGGTTCCCCAACTGGAACATCTTGTGAGTCCACCGGTTGCCCATGGCCTACCACCTCTAGGGTGTGATCATCTTCACCCTCCTAGAACAAACACGGTGGTCATCATGGTGGAATTGTTCTGTAATGTCCATCAGATACACCTTATTATATGCTTATTGATCATGCTTTGTAGTTCAAGAGTTCAAAAACTAATCAAGAGAAAAAAATCCTCCCAAGTTCACAGAATTTGAGTACACAGTCTATAGAAACCACACATTACATAAACCATCAGGCTCTTATATAGGTGTGTACTTCTACCATACTAGGATTATAAAAATCTTAGCTACACGTCATTCCATATCAACAGATGATGTGTACTTTTAAACTATCACATTGGAATGTAACCCTACCTTTTTGGATGTGTAAAAACCCCAGGTACACAACATTTAAGGCAAACACATGACATGTACTTTTGTCTTCTATCCTGGCCATGTACTTTTACATCGCCAAAGCCACATGATTCTGCCTGTGTAAAACTAAAAGTGGTGTACATAGGGCACACGACATTTCCTAAACAAAACTCAACAACTTGTTCTCTCTCTCACAAGGCTGGATACACGATCAAAAACCACACAGTGTGTACTCAGAGTGCATGGAATGTACATAGAAAGTTCGTTTCTTAAAGAACAGATGAACACATGGCATGAGTTCATAAGACCACATGTCATTTTATCGGGGTTTCTAGATATTAAGAATCATAAACATCCATGGAACTCTTTTTTTTTTGAAAAATAAACCACCAATGATCCAAATTAAGATCTATTAGGGCCCATACACCCTACGAATCAAATCTTGGTATCCAAATATATCACATAACATCACTATCTAAATCTCATTTATGAAATGTGATACACCAAATTTTTATTTAAGAGGGATCGTAAACATTAGAGAAAAATATATGGCATCCATCCAATTCAACCATAATACATACCAATACAACTATCCCAACTACATGAATATCAATCATGGTACATATCACAATATCATTAATATATTTCACAACATCTATCAAAACATCATGAAATCATTAATTCTATCTAAATTGAATTGATAGAATGCATGAAATGTAATTTTTAAAAAGATCGAATATGAGGAATGAGATGGAATAATCTCATCTCATCGGGTTTCAAAAAATAAAACCACAATAATATAAATAATAACATCACAAAACATGTGTTTCTACTATTGGGAAAATCAAATCAACTATCATGGCTCAAAATCACAAAATTACAATTTCATTTTAGGTAATTTGGCATTAGTCTATACGCAGGGTACCTAATCCCTTGAACAACATAGTTCCAAATCCATTTTCATTTCTATCTTCACCAAATAGTAAATATTACTTGGAATGAATCTTATGATACCACTTTGTAATGTCTTGGATCCAGATGCCACTCAACTGCTCCCTTGTGCTCATTTGGCCAAATTGCCTCAAGAGGATTTCTCCAAACACTAGAGAATGTCGACGAGAAGCGAGGGCCTATGGTGTGATAGTGGGGACACTATTACCTCATTGGTAGAGTGTAACATAGAGGAGAAAATTATATAAAATTGAGGAATTAATAAATATCAATCAACTAAAAAAATATAGGAATATTATTAAGATAAATAATCAATCCTCTTTCTATAAAAAAGATGACACAACATTTCACATGTTCTAAGAATTAATCCAAAAAATTGTACTACAATAAAACTAAAAATATTTCTCAAAAGAAGAATAAAATAACAAAAAGATAATAGGATTCATTACAAGACTTGTCTCAGTCCCATTCTACTACACTCCTAAGCAACACATCAAGTACTAGTAGCATGGTACTTCAACTGATCAACACCGAAATCATATAATCAATTGAGGGCCCAAAATCCATGACCCAAATAGAGTGTGAGACTAAATCCTAGTAGGAATCCTCCCAATGCCTATTCCAGTCAGTCAGTGAATATATGTAACCGTCAGTGTACAATAGTGAATGTAATAAATAGTAGGTACTCAAACGTAAGAGAAATAGATGTTGTAGAAGACAATGTAATAAAGTATATGTGAAGATCGATTCCAAGCTTGTGCTTTAAGTTGGAAGATGCATTATTAGTCATCCTATTTCATTATTCATATTCTGTGAATTTTATAAAGGCTCGAGATCTAGCCTAGGCCCATTGACCACTGTAAAAAAGTAATCACCAACTCGTGTCCTAAAAACATTTAATCATTTACCAATAGATCCAACCTTGGGTATCAGTAAATGGATCCTATTTGTACTCGACATTTTAGATAAGACTCAATGTTCCCAATCACTTTTTATATAGATCACTCACAGCCATTATAGAAATAACCTCTTTAGTTCTTTCATTTTATTTTAACCATGACTATGGTTCACCCAAAGTATATGAGGTGAAATTAGTCACATGATCACGATCATGTATTTTAATTGAGACTATGGATCTCCCATTTATAATTACTTAATATTACCATTTAATTCATTTACACATTCCATCTCAAAGAAATATGAATTTAACTATCACATGGTTTTAACATAATAAACTCATATGGGATTAGTTTACATAGTAACTAACACATGTAAATTAAACTATTATATGGTCTAAGAATGATAAATCACATTGAAAAAACATATAACTATCCTATTATGAAATAAAAAAATTTAAAAGTCTTAGCCTAACATTTATCTGACATGGGAAATTCATATTTCAGAAATTCATTTTTAACAACATAGGAATGAGTATTAAATCTAACCTCAAATGAATTCTTGTCCAAAACACAATCCCAGGAAACTACACCCATGTTGTTTCCATAAATCAGGGTTCACAACCATAAACAGGCTATAAAATTATCCATTTAATTACCTAATGATCAACTAGTAATAATACTGTTCATTACTCAATATTGTGATGCCCTAAGATTTGGTGTGTGACACTCCCACAAATATAAACATCATAGAAATAAACCAAAGGCACAAGAACACCTACCTCATGTTAGTATGACTCTCCTCATCCATCTTCGAGCTACGATTCGAACTAGAATAGAGTATATCTACAAAACATTTATAAAATCTCAACCGTAAATGACAATATCTAGAGAAGTAATCATGAAGTAAGGATTAAGGGAAATTAAGTGAATACCATGGGGAATCCAATGCATCTGATGGTGATCAAATCATATATCAGATGACAAAATGGGTGGGAAAATACCATCTAGATAATCTTGGGTATACCAGTCGTCGACATGGTCTGTTTTTATCTGTGTGAAAAAATGATGTACATCCCAACAAAATAATTTAAGAAAAAAAAGTACATAGAATGTACTGGAGGCTTCCCACTATGTCTATAAAAATTCTAGCCAGACAATTCATTGGCCATGAGCCAAGATTACATGGTGTATATCCATCTACACATAGAATTAAACTATAAGTACACAACGTGTAGTTCTATATCACGTTATGTGACAGGCTTGAAGCCAGTCTCTAAACCTCTTTTCCCCCATTTTATTAGGTACAAACTGAAAAGGGATGATCCATACTTCTAGGAAGAACCTAGTTCTTACACCCAAGGTTTGTGCCAATCTATCACATAATATATATAAAAAGTTGTTTACAATAGTGAATGCAGTAATCAGTAGGTACTCAAAAGTATGAATAATATATTTCATAGTATACAATGTAATCATGAATAGGTGAAGAATTAATCCATGCTTCTTCTTTGTCTAGGAATATCATTAAGTAGACATTATAGTTCATTATTCAAATTCTGTGATTTATAAAAAGTCTTGCGTACCGACCTAGGCCTATAGACCCCGTATTAATGTAACTCTCAACTCATATCTTGATAACCATTTAATCATTTTCAAACAAATCCCGACCTGTATATCCCTCAATGGATTCTAGGTTCTCTATTTATTTCAGATAAGACTCAATGATCCCAACCACCCTATCTATGGATTAGTCATAGCCTTTACATAATTAACCCATTGAGATCTTCTGTTTTCATTCAACTGAGACAGTGGTTCACCCTTGGTCGATAAGGTTCAATTATTCACATGAACCATACACTTCATTTTATCCGAGAATGTGGATTTCCCATTGATAATTATTTCAATCTATAATTTAATTCAATTATATATCACATCTCGATAGAAACTCATATTAATTAAAATATTTCTTTTCTTAAACATAATAAAATCACATGGGATTAGTTTGCATAAAATCCAAAAAATGTAAATTAAACTATTACATTGAATAACAAGGATAACTCATGTGAGAAAAACCTATAACCAGCCTATTGTTATATTTAAATATTTAAAGGGTTTAAAATAACATGTATCTCCCATGGGGAATTCATATAATGAGGAAAAAAATTTAACAAACCAATAATGGGAATTCACATCTAGCTTCATAGCCATTCATCTCCAAATAACTATCCAAGGAAAATTCAACCTTGAGATGGACCTAAATCAATGTTCACAACCCTAAACATGCTTTCAAATTATCCAATTAGTTACATAATCATCAACAGAAAATTTCCATTTTAATTATTAAATCAAGAAACACACTAAAAGTGGGCATGTGGCACTCTATATTATATAAATATCATGAAAATAAAAAAAGGATTGAGACCTCCTACTTCATGTTAGTATGACTCTCCTTATCTGGCATCCGGATTTGGTTCATCCTAGAATAGAGTATATCGATAAAATAGTTATAAACACATGATCTTAAATAACTAAAATAATAGAAGATATCCTGAATAAATTCTCTAGAGAATTTGAGAGCTAACCGATGAGAATCAAACTCATCTGATGGTTTTCAAATTATACATCAGACAATAAAACGGGAGGCAAAATACCATTCATATCATCTTGGTTGTGGTGCTCATCAAATGATGATTGTTTCTTCCATATAAAAAATGACATACTTGTCGACTAAATAATTTTTTTAAACCAATTTACAGAAAGTACGTTACACTACACTCTATGTCTGTATAAATAATGAAAAGACTATTACATATCCATATACCAGAATAACATGGTGTGTGTCCTTCCATACACAACATGTACATATAAGTAAATAGCATGTAGATCATAGTCATGTCATGTAATAGGACTGTTGAAATCCCCTAAACCAGTTTTCTCCCATATTCTTATGTATAAAATGAATAGGAATGATCCATTCCTATAGGAAGAACTATGTTAATCACAACTCTCACTTGATTCAATACTCTAGCCTCTGAGGTGATGTTTCAAAGAAACAGAAGATCTCTTGAATCCACATCAATCAATTTAAAAGAATTTTGGGTAGTTGTTTCTCTTGAATTTGGTCTAGTACCACTCTATAGTGACTCACATGATCCTCCTCATACACCAATTAAACTACAATGTCATCAAATAAGTTCTCTTGGGGATACCCTGGGTGAAACAATGTGTCTTACTAAGTACTTCCTCTGAAAGTCCCCCATGTACACCTTTAGATCATGGAGCACATTGTAATATATCTGATATACGAACATATATATCATGCCACCCTGGTTTTTATACTAACATAGATGTCTAACTCTTGATGGATAGGTAAATCAATAACATATTCCTGGAATATGTCATTATACACTACATACACTAAGAAACATGAGGAATCACATAATCCTCTGCACTAATTGACTGACTATCAAACTGAATAGAAATCATATACAAAAACCCCTTATTGATTCCTTCTCCCTTTTCTAATAAATGGAAATATAGTTCTATCAATGAGAATGAACCATATCCTTAGAATAATACAATCAATTTTAGTGTGAACAAAAGATTTTTTCAATAAATTGAATAATATCATAAGGCCTCAACACCAATACAAAGATTACCCACTTGAAAGAGTCACCAACAAGAGTGAGGTCACACTGCGGGGTCTACTGTGTGGTTAATGGGTCTCCTCTAGTAGGAGACTGTAAACATGAGGTTCAAGTCAACAATTTAACCTGAACCTCAAGTTATCATCTAAGAAAAGTTTTTAAAAGGAAATCACTAGTACCAATGTCTATCAATACTATAGCTCATGTTAAATGAGAGTGATTGAACATTAATTCAATCATGGATTCCTAGTTTCATAATCCTCAATAGACTGCAACTATCACCTACCATTACTTTCAACTCCCAGAGTCTGGAACTAACTACCCTAATGAGGTGGTGAAACACGTCAAAATTCCAGCAACCTCCGACAACTTCCGCTGCTCTTCGGCCAAATCTGCTACTCGAAAGATAAATATTCTCTCACTTTTTCCTTTTCCTTGGTGGATCATCAACCACCTCTGTGATAGTAACATGAATTGTTGGGTAATCTTGCCTCAGATTGACCCTATTACAAAAAGTGTAGAAAATCCTTTTATTCTATGAACTTTTTCATCCTCAAAACATCGTTTGAAACCTTTGGTTCTGCGACTAACATTACACACCTAGTATCGATACTTCATACTAACCATATTCTTAAGAAATCATTTCCTTGTAAGCCTATAAAACTTGTTCGAAACTAGAACCTAATCATCTAGTACCAAAAGATCCATCCACAACTCAGGTTGACATGTTCCGTCAAACAAAACCCCTAGATGTGTTTATATTAACTGATCATTAGGGAAAAAATCATCTACTGACCACCATGAATTAAATTACCATTTGACCAGCTCCCATCAGGGAGGCCTCATCGAGCATTGGTGAAAACTCCAAATCCTACTATAGATAACTCACTAAATAGCATCGTGGAAACATCCTGGAGAGAAGAAGATGTATCGTGGCTAAAAGTGTATACCTAGTCAGCAGACTCAAGAAGGACATGAAAAATGAAAACCAATCATATATGATGTGTAGAGACCCGTATCTTATCGTACATGGACATTACATTACATTTGCGGAATACTTAGTACATAACAAAAATACACACACAAGGATCGTAATAGTTTAGTGTCTTTGGAAACTCGGAATATAATCTTCTAATCCTGGTGAAAGATCTTCAACATCTCCCATAAAGATCTTCTTTTTTTTTATACCTAAAACCTTTCTTTATATCCTGGGGAAAAGAAAACATAAAAGGGTGAGCTCAAATGCTCAGTAAGGGTAAACAAAAGAAATATCAATCACATAATTTTCATAAGAACATAACATTTTTGGAAATCTTAACCTGCAAAAGAGAGCATAATTTCATAACATGGGATAAATCATAGTAGTGAAATGAAATCATAACTTAAAACATTACTCATTGTGGCATACACACATAATCATAGAGAATCATTTCTTGTTAGTCAAGACTCATTGCCAAGACTATCTTAGTGGACAAAGTCCCTTTCTGAATCGAGTAATCCTCGTTTCAGTCCTGTTTCACTGAACCGGTATAACCTACCATTCCAGCCATGTCTATCTCATGAGATATAAAATCTTTACCCAATGCATTGGAGGGAGATATAGGTCCCACCCATCTCTTAATGAATCCTTTCTTATGTGTGCCACAAAATCATAAATCATACATCATCGCATAACCCATGTAATAAAAATGGGATTCTTAAACAGCATGACATCATAAAACCATTCATATAAGATAAAGGAATTCATAAACATATATCCATCACAACATAGTAAAATCAATGTAAAAATATGGATAGAAACAGAACCCTTTATTATCTTATATGGAAAATAATTTTGATAAAACACTTGAATTGAATTCTTGAGGAAAATATCCTTTCTTCTTCAAAATCAATTTCTTTTCACAAAACATCATGCAATTTTAAAAGAAAGATATTTTATTGAAAATAGTCATGAAATCTTTTAGAGGAAGCTTCATGAAAATAAGGCTTTATAAAATAGTATAAATCCGTTCGTGCCGTATAAGTTAAAAAAAAACATTCTTCGTACTTTTGTCGGAAAAGTCAAAAAGTACCTCGTACGAAAAACGAAAAAAGATTCCTTTCATATCCTTTACTAAAAACTCATAGAAGGGTAAAATTGGATTTAAACAATTGTAGGTGGATGGAAATAATATTACATATTGAGGGAACATGGATGTGGATGATAAAATACACCCCAGTAAATACTTACGAATAAAAAATCTCGGATAAAAATGAGATTGTGATATTTCCCTTACCTTAGGTCCGACTTGCTTTGTAAGTGTCCGAACCTCCTGTATAATGATTTAAATAATGTTATTGACTTATTACAGAATCATATTCATTGTTATGATATCATATATGGTTCACTTATGACATTATATTACCCGTTCTTTTGTAAATTCCATGTTAAAGAAGCGTTTTGGGTAAAATTGTTTCATTTATCGTAGGTGTTTTGACTTGTTGTACTTGACATCATTATTACTTATATCATGATTTACTTACTTCCAGAATATAAAATATGATTTATATATCATATATATTCAGTATATATATATATATATATATAATAGGTAGATAAATAAAATGAAAAACACCGTTCATGGAGAGGGTAGTCCGTACGTACGCATGAACGCTGTTTTCCTTTCCTTATTATCTTGAAATGGAAGTAAGTAGATGACATACATATGTATATATATACATAAATCCAGTAGCTTTATAATGTCATTTATTTCATTATTATTTCTTATATATACATTATAATCATTCTTAAATGGTTAACATGGAGAATGAATCTCATCGCGTCGTGGAGACGGTAGTCCGTACGTACGCACGAGCGATGATATCATTTCTATAAATATTGAATTGAATTGGAGTGGATTATACAATATATCAGAATCAATATGATGTTGTAATAACTATGTATAGTTATTCTTTACACCATTATACCCATCCATGTAAGGTGGTGGTGGAAAATAGATTACACCACGGCGTGGAGACGGTGTTCCGTACGTACGCACGCGCGGTGATTTCTTTTTCCGTAGGATGGATAGATGGTGAAATAGGGTTGTTTCATACTTATAATAACATATCAGTATATGAGTGATACTGATGTTATTACTTCATAATGAAACAACCTAAGAAGAAGAAGTGGAAGAAGAAATAAAGATGAAAGAATTGGTAACGGTAATTACCTCTTCTTTGAAGTGCCTCTTTGAGACCTCCTCTTAGGGCACTAAAATTGGTCTTTGAGGAAGACCAGAACCTCTAGGATGTTTCTAGGGAAGTGGAGAGGAGAAATTGGCAGGGGTGGCCGAGCTTGAGTGCTCAAATTGGTGTGAGGAGGAGGGGGAGGAGGTGTCCTTTTATAGGGGAGGAGAGGGGCACCTTAGGAATATCTCAAAATATTATTTTATATTAAAGTCAAAATCGGTTTATAATGGTTCCAAAGGGTCTTATTTCGAAGCTAAAGTAAGGATGGGTCGAAATCCTATCAACCAATAGAATTTAGACAAGTTTGAGATATTATTTTAACCTTATCAATTAGATTTAACTCTAAGTTAATTAATTTAACTTTTACCGTGTCTTTTTGTTTTCTTTCACTATATGGTTAATACACTTACTATAACATGCAAAACGAACCCCAAATTGTTTATTATTAATATATATATCCTTATCTAAGTCATTTGGCCGAACCTTAGATTTTTAGGAATAAAATAACAATTAATAATATAATATTTGATTTAAAAACTATTTTGTGTCAATTTTGACACTATTTGATATATGATTTTTGTGAAAGTCATAACAGAATTATATGTTCGAACAAAGTTGATTAAATCAACACTAATATATCATAGTAACCTAGAAAATTAGTGGAATTCATAAAAAGTCTTAAATTACATTTATTTTGGTATTTATATTATCAATTATGTCAATATTTCATTAATAAGATAATTACTGCATCATTTTTGTGTCATAAATAAATTATATTATTTGATGTCTAAAAATTACAAATAAAATACCATAATGTAGGAAATATTTTTAGCTTTCTAATGAATTTTTATAGTCGAATTTATCTTATGTATAACCCCATATTAAAAATGATTTACTTATTAAACTTTGATTTTAACTATTTTAACCCTTCTTTAAATAAATTAATAATAAATGTCCTAATCTAATCCAAGTGGGCCTAAATGGTCATATTTTATTCCTAAGTTTGTTTTTGGTCGAATTACACTTGTCCAATAGAATTAGGACATGTGTTAGGGTAATATTAATATCATATTTACCCTTAGTTACCTTATTTACTATTAACCGTGGTAAAAAAAGTAAAAAGTTACTATTCACCAAAAAATTATTTTAATCTCATTGAACCACATTTTAGTCCTTGATATTAACCGTGTCTCTCGGATTTTCGAAATTCCATTCACAGAAGCGGTAAAATTAAGTTTTATGCAAAATTCAGTTTTTTAACCTACCACTTAGTAGTTTCACTATTCATCAAAAATTGATGTTTTTCAGAACAATGCCAAAATTTCATCCTAAGCTATATTTAATATTTCGAATTCAAAAATGAAGTCTATTTTACCATATTCATAACATAGATGTTGCATTAATTAATTTTATAATTAAATCCCGCTGTTAAAATAAATAGCGTGTTTTTAAGAAACAATATCTATCAAAAGATTGACACTTGTTTATGTCTGGTTTAAATGTGAAATTACATCCAATGACCAACATTGTATTAAATTGTAAAAATATATTCTAAATATACTTTAAAACCACTCAAATTAATAATTTATCACTATTAATTATTTCGATTAAAAAAATTGTTTTTAATTATAATTTAGTAATTTTTCACTATTCATCAAAATATGAAAGTTATCCGAAAAGTACCAAAATTTCACCTTAGGCTAAATTCGATACTCCGAATCCAAAAATGAAGTCCATTTTGAGAGTTAAAATTTCTAAAATTTAAAAAGTGGTTATTACTATTCATAACGGATAGTTTTAATAATATTCTAATAGCATATCATTGTTTCGTGAAACTCAGGATTACGTACCACACACGCTATCGAGGAAGGTTGTGATTGCGTGTAATGCAAGGCAATTCAAGGATGCGTGTTGTGCAAGCTCCTTTTTGTGTTGCGTACAACACAAGACATTAGTGAAATAAAAAAGAATATTTTTCATAAAATCTCAGGCTGTTACATTCTACCCCCCTTAAAATGAATTTCGCCCTCGAAATTCATCGGGGTTATAAATGGTTTACTATTCGAAAGTTTCTTTAATAGAAACCCACATCGTAAAAGGGAATACCAAAACTTGGCTTTAAAAACTAAAGTATGAAATGTAACGATTACCCAAATAAACTAATCACTGGGTTTCCACATAGGTGAAAATATGGATATGGAAGAGAAATCTAACCATCATGTTCTGATGGAGAGTGGTAGAGAACATGGCTATGGAAAAGCCAGTAATCACAAATCCATAGATTTGTGATGATATAAGGTACCATCTGATTCATCAGGTATGAGATCACTAGGACAACATTTTTGGTTTTCAAGATCATTTCCCTAAAGTTGAAAATTTGCTTAAAATAAATACTTACTTTATTTTGGTACAATCTCACTTTTGTTCGTGCCTTGAACAATATCTACTTCATCTCTTAAATAAATGAAGTTGAATTTGTTATTTGTGAAGTGTTAGCAGATTATGTGATAGAATGATGGGTCATTCCATCTGTCTCAAACAAAAGGTTAGAAAAAGTTATTAAATATACATAAGTCATTCTATAGTGAGATTAATCATATATGGTTCCTAAAATGGACTTATACTTCATATATCATGCTGCTTAATATAATAAAACTAGTTTCTACTAAACAGGGACTTCCTGTAGGCCAGTGGTAGGCGATAAAGGCCAGTCTCACTTCGGTTGTGGGTTCGATTCCTACAGCCTTGTCCGAAGCGATGGGCTGTCTCCCGTCCTGCAGGTTGTCCTTTTTTCTAAAACTACGTTACTATAACATCCCATCAATAATATCGAAAATCTTATATCCTTAAACAATACTAACTTATGTCCAACATAATCCAGTCTAATCTTTAGGCTTATACATAATACTGCAGTCCACTCTCATAATATAGTGACAACGATTACCAGAGATTTAATACTGTCGTTGATCCCCACATATCATAAGATATCCAAACATTCAAAGTCCTTAATCGTGTATTCTCTTGAATACCTTAGTGAAAACATGAGTGCAGTTAAAAGTTAACACTTTCCACATACCAAAATCCTCAAAATTCTATATACTCAAACCATGATATCACTTAGTCCTTATATCAATCATGAGCTCATGAATACTATTAAACATTTCATTTTCTCATCTTCATTATGCGCATATCATGTTATTTCCAAAAAATATCTCAATCACTTTGAATACCACATCAATAAATATTGCAATACTCAATGATACAACATTATTTTGGAATCCCATTACATAAACACTTAATCATTCCACCACATCATTGTCATATTCAACATTGCCAATAGTGATCGCATGTGATTTCCCTTTGTACTTTGCCTTCAGTGGTTGCTCATGTTGATCATCACTAACACTTGGATTAGGGCAATTATTAGCATAATGCCCCATTTCCTTGCACTTGAAGCATTGAAGTGTTGGCGGTGCGTTCTCTGCAGTGTTTGCTTTATCATTAGAAACCCTTTTTCCATTACTTCGACACTCAGCTGCTCGATGACCTTCTTTTCCACACTTAAAACATTCTCTAGTCCCTTTTAGACAATCTCCACCGTGCTTCTTTCCACACTTTGTGCATAAGGAAACATTCATCTTCTTTTCACCATTATTCTGAGATTTCTCCTTGAACTCCATCTTTCGTTTCTTGTCAAAACCATGAGATGGATATGTAACACCAACTTCCATTTCTACCTTGATAGCACAACGCACAATTTCTTCATAGCTACTGAAGTCTCTTATAGCTAATGCCCTTCGAAGACTTGGTTTTAAGCCACTGAAAAATCGATCAACTTTACTTTCAGGTTGGATGATAATTCCAGAAGCATACCTTGCAAGTCTTGTAAAATTTGCTTCATAGGTACCAACAGATTCATCATCCCTTTGCTTTAGTTCAAGAAACTCTTTCTCCATCTTTGTTCGAAGAATACGAGGGAAGTACTTACTGAAAAACAAGTTCTTGAACTCGTCCCATTCCATGGACTCAATTTCATCTCTTGGCCTCGTATTCTTGATAAGATTCCACCATTGATCAGCTTCACCTTCCAAACGATATACTGCTAAGATGACTTTATCATGTTCAGAACATTGAAGAACTGAAAATATCTTTTTAGTAGTACTAATCCATTGTTCAGCAACTAATGGATCAGTAGACCCACTGAAAGAAGGTGGACGTTGCCTCATGAAGGACTCAATAGAATATTGTTCCCTTCTCTGCTCATTTGGAAGTCCAGAATGATTCATAGCTTGTGTAAGTATAGCAATAAGATTTTGCACTCCATCTCCCATAACATTTGTTTGTTCAGGAGGGCAATCATTGCATTGTCCATTGCATTGATCAACACGGTTCCTTCGGGTTCCAGCCATCGTCTAAAACCCATAAAGAATAGTGTGAGAGGCAAAAATCATGCTAGGGAAAACAACATAATAAAGGGGGAGTACCTTCAATATCCAACATCTTAGGTTTAATTCTATGATCGTTAGCGTAATTCTATTACTATAACCTATACGTATACTTATCCCTAGGGACATCCCTAGACATACCTTAGAAATATCTCTAGGGATCTCACTAACGTTTTCGCATCCTAGTTTCCAAAGGTTGACTAAACCTTTCCTCCGATACCAACTGTAGAGACCCGTATCTTATCGTACATGGACATTACATTACATTTGCGGAATACTTAGTACATAACAAAAATACACACACAAGGATCGTAATAGTTTAGTGTCTTTGGAAACTCGGAATATAATCTTCTAATCCTGGTGAAAGATCTTCAACATCTCCCATAAAGATCTTCTTTTTTTTATACCTAAAACCTTTCTTTATATCCTGGGGAAAAGAAAACATAAAAGGGTGAGCTCAAATGCTCAGTAAGGGTAAACAAAAGAAATATCAATCACATAATTTTCATAAGAACATAACATTTTTGGAAATCTTAACCTGCAAAAGAGAGCATAATTTCATAACATGGGATAAATCATAGTAGTGAAATGAAATCATAACTTAAAACATTACTCATTGTGGCATACACACATAATCATAGAGAATCATTTCTTGTTAGTCAAGACTCATTTCCAAGACTATCTTAGTGGACAAAGTCCCTTTCTGAATCGAGTAATCCTCGTTTCAGTCCTGTTTCACTGAACCGGTATAACCTACCATTCCAGCCATGTCTATCTCATGAGATATAAAATCTTTACCCAATGCATTGGAGGGAGATATAGGTCCCACCCATCTCTTAATGAATCCTTTCTTATGTGTGCCACAAAATCATAAATCATACATCATCGCATAACCCATGTAATAAAAATGGGATTCTTAAACAGCATGACATCATAAAACCATTCATATAAGATAAAGGAATTCATAAACATAATTCCATCACAACATAGTCAAATCAATGTAAAAATATGGATAGAAACAGAACCCTTTATTATCTTATATGGAAAATAATTTTGATAAAACACTTGAATTGAATTCTTGAGGAAAATATCCTTTCTTCTTCAAAATCAATTTCTTTTCACAAAACATCATGCAATTTTAAAAGAAAGAGATTTTATTGAAAATAGTCATGAAATATTTTAGAGGAAGCTTCATGAAAATAAGGCTTTATAAAATATTATAAATCCGTTCGTGCCGTATAAGTTAAAAAAAACATTCTTCGTACTTTTGTCGGAAAAGTCAAAAAGTACCTCGTACGAAAAACGAAAAAAGATTCCTTTCATATCCTTTACTAAATACTCATAGAAGGGTAAAATTGGATTTAAACAATTGTAGGTGGATGGAAATAATATTACATATTGAGGGAACATGGATGTGGATGATAAAATACACCCCAGTAAATACTTACGAATAAAAAATCTCGGATAAAAATGAGATTGTGATATTTCCCTTACCTTAGGTCCGACTTGCTTTGTAAGTGTCCGAACCTCCTGTATAATGATTTAAATAATGTTATTGACTTATTACAGAATCATATTCATTGTTATGATATCATATATGGTTCACTTATGACATTATATTACCCGTTCTTTTGTAAATTCCATGTTAAAGAAGCGTTTTGGGTAAAATTGTTTCATTTATCGTAGGTGTTTTGACTTGTTGTTCTTGACATCATTATTACTTATATCATGATTTACTTACTTCCAGAATATAAAATATGATTTATATATCATATATATTCAGTATATATATATATATAATAGGTAGATAAATAAAATGAAAAACACCGTTCATGGAGACGGTAGTCCGTACGTACGCATGAACGCTGTTTTCCTTTCCTTATTATCTTGAAATGGAAGTAAGTAGATGACATACATATGTATATATATACATAAATCCAGTAGCTTTATAATGTCATATATTTCATTATTATTTCTTATATATACATTATAATCATTCTTAAATGGTTAACATGGAGAATGAATCTCATCGCGTCGTGGAGACGGTAGTCCGTACGTACGCACGAGCGATGATATCATTTCTATAAATATTGAATTGAATTGGAGTGGATTATACAATATATCAGAATCAATATGATGTTGTAATAACTATGTATAGTTATTCTTTACACCATTATACCCATCCATGTAAGGTGGTGGTGGAAAATAGATTACACCACGGCGTGGAGACGGTATTCCGTACGTACGCACGCGCGGTGATTTCTTTTTCCGTAGGATGGATAGATGGTGAAATAGGGTTGTTTCATACTTATAATAACATATCAGTATATGAGTGATACTGATGTTATTACTTCATAATGAAACAACCTAAGAAGAAGAAGTGGAAGAAGAAATAAAGATGAAAGAATTGGTAACGGTAATTACCTCTTCTTTGAAGTGCCTCTTTGAGACCTCCTCTTAGGGCACTAAAATTGGTCTTTGAGGAAGACCAGAACCTCTAGGATGTTGCTAGGGAAGTGGAGAGGAGAAATTGTCAGGGGTTGGCCGATCTTGAGTGCTCAAATTGGTGTGAGGAGGAGGGGGAGGAGGTGTCCTTTTATAGGGGAGGAGAGGGGCACCTTAGGAATATCTCAAAATATTATTTTATATTAAAGTCAAAATCGGTTTATAATGGTTCCAAAGGGTATTATTTCGAAGCTAAAGTAAGGATGGGTCGAAATCCTATCAACCAATAGAATTTAGACAAGTTTGAGATATTATTTTAACCTTATCAATTAGATTTAACTCTAAGTTAATTAATTTAACTTTTACCGTGTCTTTTTGTTTTCTTTCACTATATGGTTAATACACTTACTATAACATGCAAAACGAACCCAAAATTGTTTATTATTAATATATATATCCTTATCTAAGTCATTTGGCCGAACCTTAGATTTTTAGGAATAAAATAACAATTAATAATATAATATTTGATTTAAAAACTATTTTGTGTCAATTTTGACACTATTTGATATATGATTTTTGTGAAAGTCATAACAGAATTATATGTTCGAACCAAGTTGATTAAATCAACACTAATATATCATAGTAACCTAGAAAATTAGTGGAATTCATAAAAAGTCTTAAATTACATTTATTTTGGTATTTATATTATCAATTATGTCAATATTTCATTAATAAGATAATTACTGCATCATTTTTGTGTCATAAATAAATTATATTATTTGATGTCTAAAAATTACAAATAAAATACCATCATGTAGGAAATATTTTTAGCTTTCTAATGAATATTTATAGTCGAATTTATCTTATGTATAACCCCATATTAAAAATGATTTACTTATTAAACTTTGATTTTAACTATTTTAACCCTTCTTTAAATAAATTAATAATAAATGTCCTAATCTAATCCAAGTGGGCCTAAATGGTCATATTTTATTCCTAAGTTTGTTTTTGGTCGAATTACACTTGTCCAATAGAATTAGGACATGTGTTAGGGTAATATTAATATCATATTTACCCTTAGTTACCTTATTTACTATTAACCGTGGTAAAAAAAGTAAAAAGTTACTATTCACCAAAAAATTATTTTCATCTCATTGAACCACATTTTAGTCCTTGATATTAACCGTGTCTCTCGGATTTTCGAAATTCCATTCATAGAAGCGGTAAAATTAAGTTTTATGCAAAATTCAGTTTTTTAACCTACCACTTAGTAGTTTCACTATTCATCAAAAATTGATGTTTTTCAGAACAATGCCAAAATTTCATCCTAAGCTATATTTAATATTTCGAATTCAAAAATGAAGTCTATTTTACCATATTCATAACATAGATGTTGCATTAATTAATTTTATAATTAAATCCCGCTGTTAAAATAAATAGCGTGTTTTTAAGAAACAATATCTATCAAAAGATTGACACTTGTTTATGTCTGGTTTAAATGTGAAATTACATCCAATGACCAACATTGTATTAAATTGTAAAAATATATTCTAAATATACTTTAAAACCACTCAAATTAATAATTTATCACTATTAATTATTTCGATTAAAAAAATTGTTTTTAATTATAATTTAGTAATTTTTCACTATTCATCAAAATATGAAAGTTATCCGAAAAGTACCAAAATTTCACCTTAGGCTAAATTCGATACTCCGAATCCAAAAATGAAGTCCATTTTGAGAGTTAAAATTTCTAAAATTTAAAAAGTGGTTATTACTATTCATAACGGCTAGTTTTAATAATATTCTAATAGCATATCATTGTTTCGTGAAACTCAGGATTACGTACCACACACGCTATCGAGGAAGGTTGTGATTGCGTGTAATGCAAGGCAATTCAAGGATGCGTGTTGTGCAAGCTCCTTTTTGTGTTGCGTACAACACAAGACATTAGTGAAATAAAAAAGAATATTTTTCATAAAATCTTGGGCTGTTACATGATGTATGTGCCATTATTTCACTACAACTAGTGTTTTCATGTACCAAGTTAGAAAAATAGATCTCAGTGTCTTGGTGAGTGGATACATCGCCTGCTACACTAACACTAGTGTCGTTGGCCTAAAATCCGAAATCAAAACTCTTAACATTGTTCCTCCAAACCAATCTCACAGACTCTCATTCCAAAGGCCGAACTGACCTCCACTAATACCACAATGTCGTGACCTGTCCCCTGGGGAATGTTTTGGAACAACCCCATACATTACTCTGATAGGACATGGGATGGAATATAGCATTAAGTAGTTATATCACACAAATGAAGGAAATTTTCCTATGATCATATACAAATGAACCCAACTATATGCCACATGGGATGGAGTGAAAAAACACAATGTAAAGGAAATTCATTCGCACCACAACAACCCAACAATAGAGTATGATATAATGTTGATCAATAAAGAGAAACCTCTCTAGAAACAAGTACACTAAACGAATGGGAACTATAATGTCTTGCCCGCATACAAGCGCACTGAAGCTGATGTTGGAAGCTACCAAAAAAACTCTGATTATCTGAAATCAAAAAGAACAGTCTGATCCTTGTTATAGTCCTACTATTCCTATGAATCCACCAATGAATAAATCATATGAACAATAAATTACATGTGTGAAAAAATCCCGTGTAGGGGCAAGTAAAACAATACTAAGTAGGGGGCCAGGAAAAACAAAAAAGTAAAATACCTCTATGGAAACACAACCAACAAGGTATAGTAAGCTCCACAAAGGTATATGTTCACATCATGTATAATAAAAACACCCTATTATACTCTTAAATGATTCTAGGATGTAACATATCATCCACTACAGGCAATATGGTTCATCTCATCACACACTCGATTTCAAGGAGGTCACAGTCCCCAATTTATCTAAAACTAGCCTCGTAGGACAAGTCTACTAAAAGTATATGAGAGAAAATTTGTTATTGATATTCCAGGATGATTCCCTAATAATTATAGTCTCACAGAGATAAGGACTCTTGATATCACAACCAATCATTGGTCACAAGATTCTGTGTAGGGAATACTCATTCTAGGTGAAGGCAATCCTTGAACTATAAAGTCATCAGAGACCCTCACAATGATGTACCACTTATTTGGGCCCATCCAGAAGAGAACTGTAACATCCCAAGTAATTAATGAATAATAGATATTTTTATCTATGTATATTAATGAATTAGATTGTGTTTTAGAGGATTAAAATGAGAATAAATCCAATTTTAAGCATAGAATACTCTAATGTTTTTAAAAGATTGTTTTACTGCCTTTAGATGGAAAACAATTCTTAAATCTATCATTTGAAAATTTTATAAGATATATTTTTCAAAAATAAACTTATTATTTATGATTGGGACATTTAAATTTACAATGGATAATTTTTTGGTATTTTTCTGACAATGTTCATTTTTTAATGAATAGTGAAAAATACTACATATTACATCAAAACTGCTTTTTCATCTAATTTATTTATATGGTTAGATTATCTTTTTAATTGGTCTTAAAGAGTAATTTGAATATATTTTTACCATTTAATCCAATAGTGGCCGTTGGAATTAATTTCACTTTGAAATTGGACTTAAACTAGTGTCAATCTTTTTGATACTTATTGTTTAATAAAAACACGCTATTTGCTCTGATAGCAGGAATTAATTATTAAATTAATTAATGTAAATTATATGTTTTGAATTTTGTAAAATAGACCTCATTTTTGAATTCGGAATATCAAATATAACTTATGGTGATGTTTTGGTATTTTTCTAAAAAACGTCAATTTTTGATGAATAGTGAAACCACTAAGTGGTACATAAAAAACTGATTTTTCGTTTAAATGAAATTTTACCACCTCTGTGTTTTGAATTTCAAAAATCTGACATACATGGTTTTCATTACAATGTAATATGTGGTTCAATGAGATCAAAATAATTTTTTGGTGAATAGTAACTGTTATGTTTTTAATCGCGATTAAAGGTAATTAGTGTAATTTAAGGTAAAAACAATGTTTTAATAATATGAAATGACCTAGACACATGTCCTACCCTTATTGGATTTGTCATGGCAGACCATGAAAACCCATGGGTCGATTTTGGGGACCCCATGGAGCCACTTGGGTAAGATAATGACATTAATGACTTTTATTTGATGTTAAAGTAAAAATATCACAAAGATGAGTTGTTTTAATAAAACAATTTTTACATGGGGTAATACAAGTCATATTTTTGACTATAAATAGTCATTGGAATTATAAAAAGATTTCCTATATCATAGTATTTGTTTTATAATTTTTAGACATTAAATAAATGAAATTATTTATGACATCATGATGATGCAGCGATTACCTCATTATTTAACGATTTAAATAAAATGAAAAGATAATGTAAAATATAAGACCTACACTTGTAAAATAACTATTGGATGGGTATATTTCTAACCCTTATCACCTTATCCTAGAATTATATCTATGTGGGGCCTTTTAAATCTGAAACGCATGGTAAAATAAAGTAACATTTTTTTACTTTCAAAGAGTGCCCCTCCTCTCCACTTATAAAAGGCCCCCACCTCTACCACCTTACCCACAATTCCAAAGCCTTTTTCTCGGCCAAAACCTGCCCATTTTGTCTCTACACATACCTCTATAACTCTTAGAAGCCTCACATTGGGAAGATGTCTTCCCAAGGAAGCCTTTGAGATCAAATCAAAAAGAGTTACCTGATTTAAAGGTAGTGTCGTCTCTTGTGTTCTTATGTTTTATTTTTTTTCTCCAACCCCCTAAACTCTTTTTATTCATTTATTTTGTAACAAAACAAGTATCTTACATATACTAGGATTTTGTTAAAAGAAGGATTGTATCTACACTTACACACACCTACATCTAATGGTTAAAGAACATACTGTTTCTATGGATGGTGAATTTCTGCCTCACGAAACGATGATTGTTCAATATTCGTTTAACACCATCATAGGTGGACATTAAGATGACAATATATTTATATATGATATATAATATGATTATGTTTTACTTAAGCTTATGTATTTTTCATTTATGGCATACCTTTTTGGTTTCCATTATGGGTAAACGCGATATCATCATTTTCGGAAGTGCGGACTACCGCCCCCTCAAAGTGATTTGATTCGTCAATACCATATGTGGTACGTATATAGGATGGATTTATTGATATTATATATGATACCATACTGGAATTATAATACTATTATGTATCATTATGTTTTCATTCCATTAAATATGAAATAGAAATGGAAGTAGCATTCATGCGTACGTACGGCTTACCGTCTCCATGAACAGTGCATTTCATTTCTTACCTCTAAACGTTATGTAATATTATAAATGCATGTATATACTGGATATATATGATATATATGATATCTAAATCATGATAATAACTCTTGATATAATTTATACATGAACAACGTGTAATTATAAAGAGTTTATTTTTGACTCAAGTACCAATGATCGTTAAAATGACCATTATTAACTTAAATAATTACATAGTGTTGATGACATGGTAATAAGTGATATAAAAGGAATAAAGAACTTGAAAAAAGTTCTTAATAAAGTAGAAATAAAATCAAGTTTATTTTTCAGGAGGTTAAATAACGTTCAAGTCAAGTCGGACCATAGGTATGAGACTTCGTCTCAATCTCATTTCATTAAGGCATATTTTGTTTTATAAACAACCTTCATTTATACGGTGTATAAACCCCTTTTACTTTTAAGTTTATCCAAAAGGAATATTTTTTTATATGAAGCGTTTTACTAAACAACAAAAGGGAATTTTTTTGTTGTACGTATGCGTCGACAACAACTTCTCCTCCGCCGTGACCATTATTTGAGTTTCGGATTCCCCTATAAGCCATACCTTTTTCTAAAAGAAAAATAAATACCAAAATTTACATTTCTTTCATTTTGGTATTGAAAATGGTTTTCATAATGTTTTTATATCAATTTGTTTTATTGATATCATGTGATTGAAAAGTGAAAATGTTATGTTTCATTTATGCATGTTTTATGTGATACAATTATGTTATGGTTCTTGGGAATTGTTAAGAAGACGGGTGGTTCCGTGATAAACTAAGGGTGGGTGAGCCCGGTATAGCTCTCCAATGCATTGGGTAACGCGATGGGGTTAAACGTTGAGGTTTATCTGAAGAGATTTAGGTAATATACTGTGATGGGTATTCCAAACGTAACCAAGTGGGTTACTCCCTATGTAAGAATGTTATGAATGCCTCATGTCACATTTATGTCTTATGATTTCTATGATTTATTCATGATTTGATGAGGTATGGTAATGTTCTTATGTTCAATGAGTAGAGTATGATTTCATTGATTCTTGTGCATACATGTACTCATGTTTCCTTTCCATATTTTTATATCCCTTACTGAGCTTTTTATTCTCATCCCATGTTTTTGAAATGTTTTTCATAGGTCAAGGGAAGGGTACATGATATGATGATAGTGTCAGGGAAGTGTCAAGAAAGAATCCATGTTTTATTTTAAATATGTTTCTGTTGATGGGAAAAATGAATACTATCTTTTATGTAACCACTTTGTTTAAATGTCGAATGTAATGCATGTTTTATGATCTAATTTTCTAAAACTCTAAACCTGAAAAGATCAACAATATGTAATCTTGTAATAACTCAAGATTAAGTAAAGTTTATGGCTGGGGCCTTATAGTTGGTATCAGAGGTCGGTTTAGATAACTTTAAGAGTTATAATTCTATTAAACGATTATCCAAATTTTTTTTATGGTCAAATTGAAATGATATAGCATTTGAAGATTACCATGTTGATTCATCTTGGACATGTTTGTTCAGAATGGTTATCCGAAAAGGAAACAGGGAAGCAATGTTAGGAAGGCATAAAGAAGGAAATAGATTTCTGAATCATCATCTTGAGATGGTCGGAATTGGAACTGAACAGTTTGTTGTAGTAATGGAGCAGTTGACTCAAGTGATAAATGGTGGTGGTATCCACGCACGAGATCAGCCAGATCAACCACAGAGGAACATGTCTGTGGTGGAACATTTCATGAGGAAACATCCCCCATCATTCAGAGGATCATCTGACCCTGTTCTAGCTGAAGGGTGGACTAAAGCACTGGAGAAGATTTTCGATGTCAAGGGGTGTTTAGAAAATCAAAAGGTTAGTCTTGCTATTTACCGTTTGGAGGGTGAAGCAGAACAGTGGCGGTCGATGATTAAAAATATCAGGGACATTGATGAGATTTATTCTCTTAACTAGGATGAATTCAAAGGTATGTTTCATGAGAAGTATTATCCTAAGGCTGTTTGAATTAGGATGGAAAAAAAAATTCCTTGAATTGAAGCAAGAGGAAGACTCAGTGGCTGCCTATGAAGGAATGTTCACTCGATTGGAAAGTTATGCTCCAAATTTTATCTGAGACCTTGATAGTAAAATGAATCGTTTTTAATCAGGATTAAATCCAAAATACCAAATGGCATTGGCTTCTCGTGAGGTCAAAAGTTATAAAAAACTTATTTGATGTGCTGAGAAGGTGGAAATGGAGTTTTCCGATGATCAAGTGTTCTATAACAACCAGCAGAAGAAGAGACCGAGGTGGTGGTAGAAAGGCAATAATTCTTCAAAAATGTCTGACAGTAAGAAAACTATGTTTCTAGTTAGTGATAAATGAGGTAAAAGGCATTCTTGGGAATGTCTTCTGAATTCTGGAAAGTGCTATCAATGCGGTAAGATGGGACATAAGGCTCATGATTGCACTGAAAAAGATCATGGTGATGGTAAGGCCAAATTTGATTTACAGTTAGTGAAATTTTTTTAAGTGGAATGAGATGGGTCACTATGAAAACGATTTTCCGGAAAAGATCTTGTGTGATGGGAAGTAGTTATACTACAAGCAAGAAGGGGTGGTGAAATCCTTTGCAACTACTTCAGCAGATGTCGGGCAATCAAATGAAGTTGTATCAGGTACTTTGTTTGCGTTTTTAGATTATGCCAGTGTGTTGTTTGATTCAGGGTCTCAAAATTCTTTCATCTATGAAAACATTTCTAGTAAAATGGGAATACCATCTCAAGAAATGACTCCTAAACTTTTGGAAAAAACACCTGGGGGAAATGTTGAGGCAAAAAGAATTTATAAGAATCTTCCTATACATATCCGTGGAAAGAACCTACATGAAAAACTAATTGTTATACCTCCAGTAGAGTTTTATGTTATCCTGGGTATGTATTGGCTCTCTGTTTTCCATGCTATGATTGGCTGTAGAGCTAAAGAAGTTTCTTTTCAAAAAGATTTTCAGTTTGTGTACAAGAATGAACCCTTACAGTTGATAACATATCTAGAGGCCGAGAAACTTGTAAAAGATGGAAATGAATGTTACCTTGCACATATTGTTGAAAACAAGGGAACTGTTCAGATTAATGATGTGCCAGTGGTAAATGAGTACCCTGATGTTTTTCCTGATAAGTTTCCTGGAATAATACCAGATCAGGAAGTTGAGTTTACTGTTGACTTAGTTCTTAATGCTAAACCAATTTCAAAACCCCTTTATCGAATGGCTCAAATTGAACTTTTAGAGTTGAAGGAGCAATTGCAAGATTTATTAGAGAAATGTTTCATTCGACCTAGAACATCACCATGGGGTGCCCCTATTTTATTTGTTAAAAAGAAAGATGGTTCTATGTGACTTTGCATTGATTATAGTGCCTTGAATAACTTCACTTTTATGAACAAATATCCTTTACCTCATATCGAAGATTTGTTTGATCAGCTCGAGGGAGCTCAGTATTTTTCAAAGATTGACCTGAGATCCGGGTACCATCAGTTGAAGGTAAATGAAGCAGATATTCCGAAGACCGCGTTCCATACAAGATATGGCCATTATGAATTTATAGTAATGCCTTTTGGGCTAACTAATTCACCTGCTGTATTCATGGATGTAATGAATAGAATTTTCCATGAGTTTTTGGATATGTTTGTGGTGGTTTTCATTGATTATATTTTGGTATTTTCTAATAGTTAAGAGGAGCATGAAAGACATTTAAGGGATATTTTTCAAACCTTAAAATAAATGAAATTGTATGGGAAATTCAGAAAGTGTGAGTTTTGGTTGCAACAAATTTCTTTCCTTGGTCACATTGTTTCTAAATATGGGATAATTGTTGATCATGAAAAAACAAAGGTTGTTTAAGAATGGCCAAGACCCACAAATGTAACCGAGATCCATAGATTCCTTGTTTTGGCAGGCTATTACCGAAGGTTTGTTAGAAATTTTTCCCGGTTATCTAGTCCAATGACTAATCTAACTCAGAAGGTTGTTACTTTTATCTGGAAAAAATAATGTGATGATTGTTTTCAGGACATGAAAAGAAGATTGGTGGATGCTCTAGTTTTTTCACTACCTTCCAGGAATGGTGAGTTTGTTATCTACAGCGATTCTTCATTGAAAGGAATCGGTTGTGTCCTAATGCAGAATGATCAGGTAATTGCTTATGCTTCACGACAGTTGAAAACTCATGAGGTAAATTACCCTACAAGTGATTTGGAATTAGCTGTTGTTGTTTTCACTTTAAAAATTTGGAGGCGTCATTTGTATGGAGTAAAGTGTGATATGTATACTGATCACAAAATTTTCAAGTATATATTCACTCAGAAAGAATTGAACATGAGACAGAGGAGATGGCTAGAATTAAACAAGGATTATGATTGTAAAATTCATTACCATCTGGGAAAAGCAAATAAAGTGGCAGATTCTTTGAGTCGAAAAAGTAATGCTTCATTAGCAATGTTGCGTTCAGAATGTGATCCTTTGGTTGAGGATTTGATGAAATTTGGCATAGAAGTTTTTGGTGTAGGATGTTCTTCTGTTTTGTTTCAGGTATCAGTGAAATATTCTCTATCAAACAGAATCAAGCAAGTACATAAATAAGACAGTGAGTTGCAGAAAAAGGTAGAGCTGGTTCAGAAGGTTAAGTTTCATGAATTCATCATTGATAATGATTTTGTTTTGAGATTTGAGAAGAGATTGTTTGTACCTTGTGATTCACAGTTGAAGAGAGAGTTGTTATATGAAGCTCATAGTTCTCCGTTTTCAGTTCATCCTGGCAGTACTAAGATGTACAAAGATCTGCGAGAGTATTACTGGTGGGATGGAAGGAAAAGAGATATTGATGATTTTATAGTGAAGTGTTTGACTTGTGAACTTGTTAAAGTTGAGCGATAGTTACCGAAAGGGTTGCTTCAGCCTTTACCAGTACCAGAGTGGAAATGGGAAAATATATCCATGGACTTCGTTATGGGATTTCCGAAGACACATCAAGGTAATAATGCAATCTGAGTTATTGTTGATCGCTTGACTAAATCTACTCATTTCCTTGCTATACGAGATACTTTTTCCCTAGGTAAACTTTCTCGGTTGTGTCTTAAAGAGATTGTAAGGTTACATGGAGTTCCATTCTCCATTGTATCTGATCGTGATACCAGGTTCACTTCTAACTTTTGGAATGGCCTTCCGAAGTCGTTGAGTACTGAATTAAATTTTAGTACAGCTTTTCATCCTCAATCAGATGGGCAATCAGAACTAACAATTCAGACTTTTGAAGATATGCTACGTGCTTGTTCGATGGATTATCAGGGAAGTTGGGGCCAACATCTTTCTTTTCAGGATTTTTCATATAATAATAGTTTTCATTCCAGTATACAGATGGCACCATTTGAGGCATTATATGGGAAGTGGTGTCGAACTCCAGCTTTCTGGGATAAAGGGGGTTAAAAGAAGTTGATGGGACTAGAATTGGTAGAGGAGATGGCATAAAAAGTTCAGTTGATTCATAAACATATGAGAACAGCACAAAGTAGGTAGAAGAGTTATGCAGATAACTGGAGGAAGGATCTATCTTTCGAGGTAGGTGATCATGTTTTTTTCAATGTTTCACCGTGGAAAAGTGTTATGCGATTTGGTAAGAAAGGAAAGCTGAGTCCAAGGTTCATTGGACCATATAAAATTCTGGAGAGAGTTGGATCAGTTGCTTACCGAGTGGCTTTACCTCCGAGTTTATCTCAGGTACACAATGTTTTTCATGTTTCGATGTTGAGAAAGTATATGCCAGATCCATCTCATGTTTTGAGTCCAGATGTAGTTTAGCTGGAAGAGAACCTATCTTTTGAGGAACAACCGGTCCAGATTATTGACCACAGGGAGCAAGTGTTACGGAATAAGGTGATTCATCAGGTAATGGTTTTGTGGAAAAACCACATGATTGAAGAGGCAACATGGGAATCTGAAAATGCAATGAGGGCTAAATACCCCCACTTATTCGATAAGTAAATAAATTGTCGGGACGCAATTTTCTAAAGGTGGGAAGGATGTAGCATCCCAAGTAAGTAATGAATAATAGATATTATTATCTATGTATATTAATGAATTAGATAGTTTTTTAGAGGCTCAAAATGAGAATAAATCCAATCATATGCATGGAATACACTAATATTTTTAATAGATTGTTTTACTTCCTTTTGATGGCAAACCAATTATAAATCTATCTTTTGACAATTTTATAACCTATATTTTTCAGTATAAACTTATTATTTATGCTTGGGACATTGAAATTTACAATGGATAATGTTTTGGTATTTTTCTGACAATGATCATTTTTAATGAATAGTGAAAAATACTACATTTTACATCAAAACTTCTTTTTCATCCAATTTAATTATATGGTTATATTATATTTTTAATTGGTATTTAAGTTTAATTTGAATATTTTTTTACCATTTAATCCAATAGTGGTCGTTGGAATTAATTTCACTTTGAAATTGGACTTAAACTAGTGTCAATCTTTTGATACTTATTGTTTCATAAAAACACGATATTTGCTCTGACAGCGGGAATTAATTATTAAATTAATTAATGTAACTTATATGTTTTGAATATTTTAAAATCGAAATCATTTTTGAATTCAGAATATAAAATATATCTTAGGGTGAAGTTTTGGTATTTTTCTGAAAAACATCAATTTTTGATGAATAGTGAAACCACTAAGTGGTACATAAAAAACTGATTTTTCGTTTAAATGAAATTTTACCACCTCTGTGTTTTGAATTTCAAAAATCCGACATACATGGTTTTCATTAAGAAGAAAAATGTTGTTCAATGGGATCAAAATAATTTTTTGGTAAATAGTAACTTTTATGTTTTTAATCACGATTAGAGATAATTAGTGTAATTTAAGTTAAAAATAATGTTTTAATAATATGAAATGACCTAGACACATGTTATACCCTCATATGATGTGTCATGGCCGACCAATACAACACATGGGTCGATTTTGGGGACCCCATGGAGCCACATGGGTAAGATAATGAAATTAATGACTTTTATTTAATGTTAAAGTAAAAATGTCACAAACATGAGTTGTTTTTACTAAAAAAAATTAAATTGGGTTATACTAGTAAGAGTTTTGACTATAAATAGTCATTGGAAATATGAAAAGATTTCCTACATCATAGTATTTTTATTATAATTTTTAGATATTAAATAAATTAAATTATTTATGACATCATGATGATGCAGCGATTACCTAATTATTTAACGATTTGAATAAAATGAAATGATAATGTAAAATATAAGACCTACACTTGTCAAAAACCTATTGGATTGGTATATTTAGAACTATTATCTCCTTATCCTAGAATTATATAAATGAAGGACCTTTTAAATCAGAAACGCATTTTAAAATAATGTAACATTTCTTTAATTTCTCAGAGTACCCCTCCTCTCCTCTTATAAAAGGTCCCCCACCTATACCACCTTACCCACACTTCCAAAGCCTTTTTCTCGGCCAAACCCTCCCCATTTTGTCTCTCCACATACATCTATAACTCTTAGAAGCCTCAATTTGGGAAGTAGTCTTCCCAAGGAAGCCTTTGAGCTCAAATAAAAAAGAGTTACCCGATTTAATGGTAGTATCTTCTCTTGTGTTCTTATGTTTTATTTTGTTTCTCCGTCCCCCTAAACTCTTTTTATTCATTTATATTGTAACAACACTAGTATATTCCATATAATAGGTTGTTTTTATAAGAATTATTCTAGCTACACATACACACACCTAAATCTAATGGTTAAAGAACATACTGTTTCCGTGGATGGTGAATTGTTGTCTGACGAAACGATGATTGTTCAATATTTTTTTAACACCTTGAATTGTGGCCATTAAGATGACACTATATTTATATATGATATATATTGTTTATGTTTTACTTAAGCTTATGTATTTTTCATTTATGGCATACCATTATGATTTCCATTATGGGTAAATGTGATATCTTCATTTTAGGAAGTGCGGACTACCGCCCCCTCAAAGTGATTTGATTCGTTAATACCATATGTGGTACGTATAAAGGATGTATTTATTGATATTATATTTGATACCATACTGAAATTATAATAATATTATGTATCATTATGTTTTATTTCCATTAAATATGAAATAGGAATGGAAGTAGCATTCATGCGTACGTACGGCTTACCATCTCCATGAAAGGTGCATTTCATTTCTAACCACTAAACGTTATGTAATATTATAAATGCATGTATATAATGGATATATATGATATATATGACATCTACATCATGAGAATAACTCTGGATATAATGGATACATGAAAAAATTGTAATTATAAAGAGTTTATTTTTGACTCAAGTACCAATGATCCTTAAAACGACCGTTATTAACATAAATAATTACATAGTGTTCCTGACATGGTAATAATTGATATAAAAGGAATAATGAACTTTAAAAAGGTTATTAAGCAATTAGAAATTAACTCAAGTTTATTATTAAGGAGGTTAAAGAACGTTCGAGTCATGTCAGACCCGTGGTATGGGACTTCGTCTCAATCTCTATTCATTGAGGCATATTTTGTTTTATACACAACCTTCTTTTATACGGTGTATAAACCCCTTTGACATTTATTTTTATACAAAAGGAATATTTTTTATACGAATTGTTTTACTAAATGATAAAAGGGAATGTTTTTGTCGTACATATGCGGCGACAACGACTTCTCTTCCGTCATGACCATTATTTGAGTTTCGGCTTCCCCTTCAAGCCATACCTTTTTTTAAAAGAAAAATAAATACCATGTTTTACTTTTATTTTATTTTGGTATTGAAAATGGTTTTCATAATGTTTTTATATCAATGCGTTGTATTGATATCTTGTGATTGAAAAGTGGAAATGTTATGTTTCCTTTATGCATGTTTTATGTGATACGATTATGTTATGGTTCATGGGAATTGTTATGAAGACGGGTGGTTCTGTGATAAACTAAGGGCAGGTGAGCCCGATATAGCTATCCAATGCATTGGGTAACACGAAGGGGTTAAACGTTGAGGTTTCTCCAAAGATATTTAGGAAATATACTGTGATGGGTATTCCAAACGTAACCAAGAGGGTTACTCCCTATGTAAGAATGTTATGAATGTTATAAGTTACCTTTATGTCATGGGATTTCTATGATTTATTCATGATTTGATGAGGTATTTTAAAGTGATTATGTTTAATAAGTAGAGTATGATTTCATTGATTCTTGTGTATACATGTACACATGCTTCATTTCCATATTTTTATATTCTTTACTGATCTTTTTATGCTCATCCCAAGTTTCTTAAAGTGTTTTCACAGGTCAATGGAAGGGAACATGTTATGATGATAGTGTCAAGGAAGCGTCAAGAAAAAATCCATGTTTTATTTTAAATATGTTTCCGTTTATGGGAAAAATGAATACTATATTTTATGTAACCACTTTGTTTAAATGTGGAATTTAAAGCATGTTTTATGATCTAATTCTCTAAAACTCTAAACCTGAAAGGATCCTCAATGTGTAATCTTGTAGTAACTCAATATTAAGTAAGGTTTAAGGCTGGGGCCTTATAAGAACACACGGAGAACTTCCCAATGTACATTGATTAAGTCATGTCATGAAAAAATGAATGATTTCAATAAATATATATGGATTGCTGCACCAAGGGATCACTAGGGGACAACTTGGACATACTAAAATTGTCATCCTAGATGGGGCATGGGTTTCTATTTAAATTTTGGTCACACGCATGTTGTAAACCATATCTATGGTACCAAAAAGAGAAGTGAGGACCGAATGGGACTCTTAGTGTGGGACCAGATCCACATGGACCTACTGGGGCACTAATACCCACAGAGTCATTTCGGTCTATATGGTAACTACGATCCGCTCGTCACTTTGGACTACATGATCACTAAGATCTACTTTGATCCAACTCAATTCATAACACGGTTCACTATCTATTAACGGACCAAGATCATGCACTTTAATTTCATAGAGAAACCCAAAGCTATCTTCTCGATCTCAACTATCACCCCCTATGATGGAATCTAGATCCTACATCAATCCCTTAATGGAAGGAAAAAAGAAAACACCACCAACCTTCACTGTTTTATCTAAACCCCCACTGTTCCATCTCAAAAAGACTACCTCATTGTATGATTCCCAATGCCATAAGAGACTCATCAATCATACCTAAAATTTGAATGATACGTCATTTTAATGAAAGAGGGGGGGGGGGGGTTGGGTGGGTTTCCCATCTAACCTGGTCAGACCGACCCGACCTGAACTAGGTACGACTAGTTACACTGGGTCCGAACTAACCCTCCTCGAGACCCAGACCATTAAGCCTGACCTGGTCCATTTAGGTCTACCCCAATTCTCAGCAGAGGCCCACCACACATGATAATCCTTTCCCAATAGAGTGTTCCAATCTTCTCCACCCAGGATGTGGCATGAACTGCATCCCACATGTAGGAATTTCCAGAGGTCTCCCACGCGATCCATCCATGTCTACCAAACCACCCTGTGCCCTCTGCTTCGAGCCCATCTCCTCTCATCTTGGCATGAATTCGTGAATCCTCTATCATGGTGTGATGCCTGTGGAACCCTCCATAAGCCATCAGACATGTTATGGTGGTCTGTTCTTTTATATGGAAGAGGTTCCCAAATTCTCGGGTCTCTTTCTATTGATATTGGTGTTCAAATCCTCATTGATATCTACTACGATGAAATGTCATTCAAGGGAAAATATCTCCAGCCACACCTCAATTCATTTACCAATGTCTTCGTGGCACCTCAATCATGCCATGTCCATTCAAGATTCATGTCATTGAACTATTTCACCATGAAAAGGTTGTGCAATGATCGATTGATCAACAAACCATGAAAAACATGAAGAACATGTGGGATGAATGCACAATAATCTACATGTATATCAAGCCTGAGCTATTTGTTCATTCTAGATATAACTCAGTCCATTCGAAGGTTAAAAAAATGATGAACATACCATAAATCAATCAACCCATATTCAATCCCCAATAAACACCATTGGGTAAAACCCATCCCACAACAATACACACGGTCTATGAATTGATACATTCCCTGATGGATTCTTTTTCTTCATAAGATTTTTATGAATGGGAATGGAAGGAACTAAAATAACAACCCATACTAGGAAAACATGATCGATCATCCTTGAGGTTCGATCATCATTGGCGATTCATTGAGGGACGTCACGATCCATTATCATTGGAGAACTGTCATTTTTCTTCATTCATTACATTCCAATTGAATTCTTCTAGAACCATAGGGAAAACATTTAATTGTCCCTTATTAATAGAGAAAACACGTTAATGTGTTTCATCATTTTTGTTTTTCTTTGAAATAGTGTTTACACAATGCTTCATTTATGAAGGTAGATTCAATCTCTCCATCATTGCGCCGTAGTGTCACTTTTCTATGAAAAATAAAATGGAAATAAAACATATATTTTTTTTTAAATTTTATTGAACCATAAAAAATATCCACAAATTGACTTTTACCAATGACCTGTTCTAGTGGAGGATAGGGTCCACCTAAAGATTTAACAACCTCACGGGCTCAACGGTACACTCATATTTCCAATCTGGTTTACCATTTATGAGTTATAAGGATTTGAAAAACATAATAATATTACTCAATTATTTTAATTAAAGTTAGGAAATTTGTGGGTTCTCTCACTAGAGACCCATGCCAACTAAAATTAATTTATGTCTATGTTAATCCCCCTACTCTAATTGGAACTGATCCCTCTGATTTTTGATCCAGGTACCCATTTAAGAGTTATTCTACTTTTTATGGAAAACTACTCACACATGCTATTTAAAATATAACATTTTTTATGGTCATTCTAGGCACTACATTCCTCAAAATCGCACACCATCTTATTTATTGGTCTCATAATTTTACAAATAATTTTCTAAAAAATAGAAGTGGTGAAATATGAGTCATTATAAGAAAAAAATATATGTGTTCTTTTTTTTTTCTAATTTAATTTATAAAAAATTGTGCCACTTTTATGTATTGACGATTTTATCATGGATAACATATTAGGAATAAAAATTCCCAAAATTGGTAAATAGGTCTCTTTTATTTTTTCTCAACCAGAATTGAAACATTAAAAAAAAATTACCACAATAAAGATTAAATCAGATAATTTAATCTTAAAAATAAAATGAAAGGGATTATAAAGTAACCATAACCCATTAATTTATTATGTGGGATGATTTCATAATATGCATAATAATCCAATATTCAATCATATTTCTTTTTTTATTGTATGTGATTATGACCTCTATAATATTTTATGTAATGAAATATACAAAATTTCGCTCTCTTGTTTTTATTAACAATAACGTTTTAAAAATGGGGATAATTAGAGGGCTTGTTCAATTAAATATATTATTTTTCCATATATATAATTAATCTCGATCAAATAAATTTATTTTTAATTATTATTGAATACATATTTAATTTAAATTCTTACAAAAAAGAGCCATAATAATTAATAATTTAATAGAAAAATAAAATAAATGAGAATAAAAATATTTAAATTGATATAATTTTATAGAACTAGTAGGATAAAAAATAAAATACAATTAAGGGATATAGTAAATTATTTTTTTCCAAATTTATTTTGTTTCCATGGTATTATTGATGTTAGAGTAATAAATACATACATTATTGTCATTAATGTTATTTTTATAATAAGTAATATTTTATTAAATTTGGTAACATTTAATAAATTACTATCATTGAAAAAATTATTATAATACTATTGATAACATCAGCCACATTTCATTTATTCGAATTTTTTCGATTTATTGTAACTATTGTTACCCTCAAGTAGTAAAATAGCTTATTGTTAGGGTATGTCTGAAAAGGGATACTGCGATGTTAAAACAAAACGATAAGGGTACAAACACAAGAAAATATTATTTTATTTTTATTGTATGAGATATTTTTAATATATCATTTTTTATATTCTAAATAAATAACTTCAATGCAGTTTTTAGTTGAGGATTAATTTATAATAATTTAATATTTTAAAATTTTATACAAATTTCCATCCCCTCTCTTAAGAAATGACATGTCTTCACCTCTTTACCACATATATAATAACCGATTTAGATCATGTAGTCTTTTCCCAAATCCCTTCAGAAAATCCAAACCTACATTCAAACGGCCTTATTTTTGGTAAAATAAATATCACATAGATTTTAAGATATTAATAAAAAACTATTTTCCAAAATAGAAGATGATAATGAATTTAAGTAACATGTCGACTCAATTTATCTGTATTATTTTAAAAATTCCATTTTTATGTGTACCTTAAATGTAGTTTTCTTCAATTTCAATTTTTTAATATTATTTACAAAATTTTTAAAATGTAAACATATAATTATTATAGGCACTTTTGTTTCTTTTAACATCCATTATAATATTTTCAAGAGGAATCATTTTATTAATTTTTTTTTGAAATTATTTAAAAGAAGAAGAATAAAAATTCAATTTTAACAAATAAAATTAAAATAAATTTTACCTCTAACAAAACTATTATGTGATATTGGTTCTATAATAACCATCTATTTTATCTTCAATGGAAACCACTATTTTTATTAATTCAGGGTATTTTTTAAAAAAACGGGTTTTATTAAAAGGTTGTAACAATATATAAAAATTATTTCATATGGGTGAAAATAATTTTTTTTTAATTCATGATTTAGTGAGTTAGGATTTTTTCAATGAAAATGTGAATTTTTAATGGAAAACAATGATTACATTACATTCCAATTAATGTTTGATAGGTAGTTAACTATTTATGGGTGGTTACATGATAAATCAAGGTCTTCCAAGCCTATAATAGATCCCAAATACATTGATTAAATGGTAAAAATTAGCAAAATAGGTTTTTCCTAATAGATTATAGAAATTTTATATGATATTGGTTTAAAGAATACTCATGATGGTTATTTCAAGTGTAACTATTAAAGCTACTAAATGTATTTCCATTAAGGTAATTCCATGTGTAGCCATAAGGTAGACTCCAAATGATAGATTGACTTTCAAATGATGCCTTAAGTAACCATTGAGTTTTATCTATTCTTGATATGGGCCATAATCAGAATCTTATGATTTCTAGAATTAATATAATCATCTTACCATTAATGTAATGTGAATGAATTTTTTTTATGTTTATAAGTATATAATTTTATAAATTTTACTATGTATTTTTGATGATTTTGTGAAACCATTATGGATATCATTTTTCCTATATTATTTCATATAGAATCATTTTTAAAAACATTTGGGAAAATAATGTTATTTCTTGAATAATAAAATATGTATTTTGAGCCAAATGATTATGTTTGAAATAAAAAAAATTATAATTATTCATCAAATAAATGTTTCATTCTTTTTATTTCCCTTACTGATTTTTTTTCACCGATAATGTATTGATAATTATTTTTCATAGGGCATAAGAATACTTAAGGTAATATAAGAAGTCATGTTGAATGTTATTAATATTTTTCATGAATATTTAATCTATTTAATTTTAATGAAAAAAATTTTATGGTACAAATTAATAATTATTAGATTTTCCCACATTATAAGTAATGGGTTTGTTATGTAATAGTTATTACCTATCTCTCTAAATTTCAATGCCTAATTAATAATTGCATATAGAGAACGTGAATTATAGTTTAAATTCACTACAATATGTCATGTTTTATGGTTGGTTCCATACATATTATATAAATAGGGATCTTGATATATCGTATATCATTGGTTATTTCAAATAGTGATCCAATGCACTAGTTAATGTTACTTTTATTAAAATAATAAATGGTGGGAGTTATCTAGTGTGATTCCTCTTATGGATTCTATGTTCTCTAGTTATTTATAGCATGGGTTTTGAGATTAATTTTATATTCTTCCAAAAAGAGGTATTCATTTTCTTTTTATAGATTTAATGGTATTCTTTGTTAAATGGTGTGGTATTTATCATATGAAAATGAATTATTCCATATAATTAAGGAATATATTTTAAAGGTAAAACATTTATCGGTTCAAATATTTTTCATTGTACTAATATATTTATTCTTTTAATATCCTTATCTGATATATTTGTTCTTATCTCACTTTTTAAAATGTTTTTAAATAGTTACCGATTATTAAGATCAAATTAGATGTAAGGTTAAAATTCATGAAGAATAGTCATGACAAGAAAATGTTTTTATTTTTGATGGTTTTATATAGTGGTAAAATTTAATATTGATCATAAGTTTCCATAATTTATAATATTTAATTGGTTATGAACTAACTATCTACAACTCTACACTATAAAATACCACCAAAAGGAATTAAAGTGAATTATTATCTTAAAAAAATAATGTGTAATGTATAAGTCTAGGTCCTTATAATTATTTTTTACCTTTCATTTCTTTAATTGATCAAAAAGGGAAAATAATATTCATGTGTGTGTATGACCAACTATCACCCTGAATAATGTAATTCATTTTTCAATCTAGATTTTTTTAGATTATTATAAATTTGTAAATAATGAATCTGTATGATATTTAAATAGTTAAAAAATTATTTATATGAAAGAACAATGGAAAATATATATGTACAAAAATATTTGAACAAAAACTATCATGAACCATGAATTAATTAGTAAAACATTTACTGTAATAAGATAAATAATTATTATATGGATAATGAAATGTTATAAGTTATATATATATATATGATATTATAAGTATTTTAATAACACAATAATATATTAATATTAATTTTTTTTTGTATATCAAATGTTAAATAAAACTTTTATCTAGCCTATCATTATGTAAGGGATTATGTTACTATATGATTATTTAGTGAGATTGCTTCTGATTATGTTTAGAATACTAAAATTCTAAGGCTAGTCTCTCAACATTCCACTTGAATTATATTCTACACAAATTATTTTGAGATATTAATTATTTTACATTTCTTCCTCATACTAAATACATCAAATACTGAAGAATATTTTTAAGAATAAATGACATTATTTTTCTCTTTGTTCAAAAATACTTTTTCATTTAATATTGGTTGTACAGAATGTATTTCAAGGATATTTAAAATAATTTTTCATTAATAATCTCAAATTTAACCATTATTTACTTACTAATTTTTTTAAAAGTATTATTCCTAACATTTTCATAACGCGATGCTTTTGATAATTTAACATAAATATGAAAGGAATATATGTTTTAAATATAAAAAATACGTGGAATTTTACAACATCATTAACACTAGATGAATTGAAACACCATATTAAATTTTCCGTGGTTGTTTTAAACGAAATGTATCATCATAATAATAATAAAAATATTGATTTTTAAGAAGTTCTAAAATGAAAAGGATATTTTCTTCATGAAAAATTAATGAAGATCTTTTAAATTCAATTTTCGAATCAAATTTAAAATTAGGATGTCACTATTTATTTTTGGGGATATGATCTATTGATGCCACCACTTTTCATTAAATGGTTGGATTATTAATATTATGATGATATGTTAATGAAAGACTTTTATTTTAAGATTTTTATGAGAATCTAAATTGATGAAATGTTTATGAAGCCTAATTATTTTACATTGGACATGACATATATCAATTTTTTATGATCCTGTGGAGAACATATTAGTATAATATAAACATTTTATGGGGGATTAAATTATATATCCCTTTAATTAATTGTGTAAATATGGATATCTCACGAGCTAATAAGGACTAATATGGTGTGTAATACAAATTTTGAAAGGGACTCTTTCCAGCATTAGAGTATCAAGAGTGATCTTCGAGTAAGGATATGGTGAAATAGTATGTGAACCCAATCCACAATGAATTTCATGGAAGTAATCCCTGATTATCGAAATATTTTTATATGCATATGGTTATACCAAAATATTTTTTTCGTATCCTAATGTTGTATTCTTATAGTACATGTACATCGAACCCTTTATAATTATTGAAAATTTTCCCAACATGCTTAATTTTAGGACTCATAATTATGATTCAAGATATGTATGTTAGGATTTTCCATTGTCATTCTCATGTTTTCATTCCCTTATCCACATATTCTGTTTATGTGTCCATTGACATATCTCTTAACTACTCTTCTAGAGAATATGATCCCACCCTTTCTTATGTTTACTTTCCTTGGGATTTGAATAATGATTTTATTTCTAATATCTATAAGAATGGATCTAGTTATAATGATCATAATTAGAGATATTGTAGATCTCTTCTCAATAAGTTCATTATCTATACAAGTTTCAAAATACACTAAAACTATATGATTCATTTTTGGGTAATAATTTTATGTAATAAATATTCACCTAATAATATATATTATATTTATATATATATAATGTATAGTCTGTATATTTTGTATTTGAGTATGTTTTAATCAACATTAAAAACAAGGATGACAAGAATTTTAGTGAAAACCCATAGTGTTGACCTATGTATTGGAGAGTGTGCTAAGAGTAAATAAAGAAAAAAATAATGATTTTACTAAAAAAACATCCATTTCTGGACACTACAAGATGATGCATTTTTTGAATATAAGCATATAATGGTTATAAGACAAAAAATATGATTTAGTATATCTTTAATATCAGTCTCATGCATCATAATTGTGTTCTTATTGTTCACTATTTTTGACATTATTGGGATATATTTTTGGGATAATTAACATTTTATTTATGACCCATTGTGATGGATTTGAAAAGAAGAGGACCATGGAAGACATAGGATAACTTAATGATCCATTGGATGAAATTATGGACACCATATTTATACATCATATAAATGATTTTTCATAATTATGTGGTTTCCCAATATGTATTTTTTACACACACAATGTATTTTAATTTAATTTAATAGCTAGAACCTGAAGTTACATTGTTAAAATTGAATTTTATGGAAAATTAAATTTTTTAACTATTATTTATACAAATGTAATTTCATAAATAATGAACAATCTTATTTTTATTGATTTAATATTTTATTTTTTTTAAATCATTATGTTGTTCCAAATGATAAAAGAAGCAAGCATTTTATGTTTAGTAATACATGAGACAAAATCCATCGAATTTTAGTGGATATACAAATACATTATTTTATCAGATTTGTATCAATACCATAGAAAAGAACATCTTGGTTTTGTATTGTAATGAACATGAACATTATATTTTAACAATTTAACATTTTGAAAGTAAAATAGATCTATGTTTGTCTCTTATTAAGAACACATTGAAACAATAATAAACTGACACCATAATGTGGGATGTGTATTGGGTATTGTTTTTCAATAAGTAAATTCCTCATATTCCTCATATAAAAATGGAGAACGAAGTAAAACCATAATTAAAAGGATTTTGAATCCATTATTACATTTGAGAAATAATTTAAATTCCTTTTGAGGTAAGATTTTTGTAGTGTAATCCAAAATATTAGTAAGGTTGATCAGTTCTTATGTGTCTTAAAACAAAATCCATGAAGGGAATTATCTGTTTGGTGATTTAGTAGCCAGCAATAAATAATTTGTTTTTATATCAAGATGGTGATGGAGAATAGATTTATCCATCAATCAAATGATTTTCAAGAGAAAAGAAAAGTAAAATTTAAAATAAATTATAAAAAACATCGAATCAATAATATGACATTTCATTTATAATGATCATGTGGAAGGATATGTGGATTCAATTTTCTTAAGAGGATAGGTAAATGCTTTATGTGTGGAATTTTGTATAATTGAAAATGAAATACTAATGTTATAGGAAGAAAAGGTTAACTAATGATAGAGAAAGAGAAAAAATATATACCATCCAATCATCCATGTTTCATATTTATGAAGTATGGGACTTATGATAAATAGTTCTCAAATAAAATGGTTAATTCTGATGATTGACATAATCATCCTCATCTGATAATGTACAAAACATAGAAGCATACGTTTACTATAATTGGAGTGGAGTATTTCTAAAACCCTTATCATTATTAAAAATTATTACATATACATAATATTACAAATAAGAAAACCATAATGATCAAGAAGTATCCTTTAATTTAGAATTAATACATTTAATAAAAACATTAATTATGAGGTATATCAAAATTATTAAAAATATCCTTATCATTTTGAAAATATTACATCATTCACAAAATTGTATTAGACAAATTGGGCACATACATAATAAATGGGTGAGATGAAAAAACCAATATGGAAATAAAAAAGCATAAATTGAATAAGTAATTACATGTCATGTAATGGTCATATCAATGAGGCATAAAAGGGGTGACAATTATGAACATGAACAATGTGTCATGATGTAACATTATAACATAAAGGACACAAGGGAATGTGGAAACAAATTTATTCATTCCATCATAAGAATATTTCAAGGTTAACCACTAAGACATTATGACATATTGTAGTTAGGATAAGCACCCACAAAATATAAATGGAATCTCAAGAGATAAAAACATTACCCAATGAATTGGAGCGCTATCAATGAGCACGCATCATAATCATATCATGTACATGAATAAGGGTTCCAGAGAAATAATATATATAAGAAGATATTTCATCACTGTAAATACCATTATAATGAATTGAGTATTACATACATTAGATTTCACATTCAAATAAGTATAATTTTATAAATGTGAACACCCTTGATAAGAAATTGGTATGAGTATTCACTAAACAATTCATTTTCTTGGAAATCATAGTTAAATTTTAATAGAATAACATGGGATTATAATTGTTTGTGGGAGTTTTTAATGAGAGTGAAAAGTGTTTATCATAATTTATAAAAAAAATGTAACTATATGGGATATGTAAGAACATATACCAACATTATAAATTGGAAATAAAAGGGAAAAGATAATTAAGATGATTAAATAAAATGGAGGAAATGATGCCTTACCTTCAGAGAGTGATTCCAGATTATTAGTATGAGATTCTTGAGAGCATGGAGAACCTTGGGAGGGATATAAATGGGCTAGCGAAGAGAAATGATTTTATTCAATGGTTTTTACTAAAGTGTAATAGAATATTGTAAGGTTTAATATAGGAATAGAGATGGTGGTTCATTAATATTACCCAAACTTTTGGTTTGGACTCTATATAATAAAGTGATAAAAATACATTCACATGGTTATCTCATAGGTTTTATTGAATAGAAGAATGTGTTTAATAATTTAATTAGTAGAATGTATGAAAATTGTAATATATTACACATGATTATGTGGAATCTATTCATGTTCTTAAGGAAATGATTTCAAAAGATTAAAATATAATAGAGTTTTTGATTCTTCATAAGGGAATTATAAAATAAATAAAACTTATTCAAAATAATTTTTTCAAATGGAAACATAGATATGGTTGGGGATACAAATTATTTTATTTATAACATAATTATAGGTCATTATAATGTTACAATAAAAACCGTATATTTATACTATAATTTATTTTTCACTAAAAATTGGACATTGTCAGTGATTTTTTTAAAAATAACCATTTGAAACATAGATTTTTTTTTTCAAAAAATATAATGTATTTTAAAGAATAATTTTCTTATTATTTTTTTCACTTATAAAATAATCATTGACATTAATTGAACAGATTTTGTTTTCTTACAATAACATTTTTCAAAATCCTATAAATATTATTAATAAATTTTAAATCAATATTATAATTTAAATTTAATGAATATTATTTAATTAAAATATTTTATAAAAATAAATTTTATTTTAAAAATTATATTATTTCATAAGAAAAATGTTAATTGTAAATACATGTTACCCAAAAATATAATTTGTGATTTTTTGAACTAAAATCAATGTAATTTATAATATAAATATTATAAGAAGTTAAAATAACCATTATTATATTGAAAATAAAATATATATATATATATATTCATATTATTAGGGTATTGATACATATAAAATTATTACAATGTAAAATTAATTATGTTTATGTTTTGTGATGGTATGATTTTCCTGGGGTTGTTCGACATACATAGTTTGTGTTGTGAACTCTATGAGCCTGAACTTCTCTCATAAATGAATGATCTAATGATATTATTTTTCTATCTAGGGTTCTCATTATTCAATTTCAAATCTAAATGATGTTATCTCCCTCATAAGATTCGATAAATGGGCTTTATAGGGTTTAATACTACTTGTTGTGGACATCACATCCATTGTCTATATTGATCGAATTTTCTAAAACATATATTTAAATTACTTATGTTAATAATTATTAATGGTCTTATAAATTAAATATAATATATTTTAAATAAATAAGATCATGTGTTTTCTATAACCTTAATATGTAATAATACATTGAATACTTTCACAAAATTAATTTTATTTATAATATTTCATGTCATTAAAATATTACCTATTCGGAAATTTCACCAATTTTTTTAATTTATTTAACCAAAAAACTGAAGATTATTTAAATTTCATCACTTCCTCTGGTACCCACTTAACTTATTGGTACATTCAGTTTCTCCAAGCAATAATGGAAGGGTGCATTTTCTTATTTTTTATAACATGGTCTCTACTATTTTAGATCTCCATCGTCCTCATATAAAATATCATTTTCCAATTGTACCAAATTTTGATTGTTCACATATGATGGATCAGGTATGTATTTACTCAACAAGGATAAATGGGACACATAATGTACATGATATAGGTTAGTTTGGAGGGCTCTTCTATAGGCCACTACTCTAATTTGATCAAGGATCTCAAAGTGATTGATGTATCTGGGACTAACATTTACCGTAATCTCCAATATCTTCAATTTATCCAATAACGATATTTTGAGGAATAACATATCTTTCCCTTAAACTCTAGGTCTCTTAAATGATTTACAGCATAGTTCTTTTTTCGACTCTAAGCAACCCTGATGTGCCGCTGAATGGTCCTAAGCTTTTCTACCAGTTCCTCGACCATTTCAGGACCAAGAAGTTTTCATTCCTCAACTTCTTCCTTTAATGGATTTGTTCTTTACCTCTTCACATAAAGGTAATCATATATATTCATTTTTCTTCGATATTATAATTTATTATTGTATTATAATTTTATGAGAGGACGATGTTGATCTCATCATCCTTTAATGTAAATTAAGCATGCTCTCAACATTTCTGCGAGTTTCAAGATAGTCCACTCAATTTTCACATCATTTTGGGGGTAATAATACAATATATTCTTAAAATATATATTAATATAATATTGGACACACTTCTAGAATATTTAAGAAAATATTGGACCTCAGTCAAATACAATGGATAATGCTGTTCCATACCGCCTCACCACTTCCCTAATGTATATCCTCATATGTTAATCATGTGATAATTTCTATCATATTACAATGAAAGGATAAATATTTGTAATACGATCCCCACAACCAATATAGCATTATTTACTCTCAATATTTTCATTAGACCAATGCATTGTCCATGATAATTTTTCCCATTTTCATGTAGGTACGTGTAATGGATGAATCATGCACATTAATTTTATCCTTTAATACTTCACATTCTAGGATACAAGATACCATTATATTTAAAATTTGATATCCTTATTAAAATTAATCCAAAAATAGTTATCTCAGATATATCAATACAACATTGTTCCATTTAGATTGATGTAGAAGGTCACATTATCCACACAATCCAATATCTCCTTCTTTAATTGGGATTTTATTGTTTAGATAGTCATGACCCAAATCCTGCAACTCCTTCTTCATTAATTTTTTATTATGAGAATTTAAATTTTCTTTTATATTCTTCAATAATTAATATTTAAAAATCACCAATGTGAACATCATTTAAAATATCTGGAAGGAATGGTTGAGAAATCATTTATGAAATCATTGATCATGGTTCTTCCTTTATAATTCCCATGCCCTTACTTTTTGAGATTAATATGTCTTTATCTTTGTCAATTCTCATTTATAATAAAATTGTGTGACCCTTTCTATATATAGAATCAGAAACATTATTTTCATTCCCTTGCTGGTAGTGGATTGAGTAATCTAGGTCATTATTTATATCAAACCATCCTTTGTTGGTACATATTAAACTATTTTGGTTAGAATATATAATTGAAGCTCTTATGATCAGTATATATTTTAAATTTCTCCCAAAAAGAATAATTTTTATTTAATTCCAATTAAAATATAACTAAAGATAAATCCATATCATGATATCAGAAGTTCTATTCCTGAATGATCAATTTTCATATGGATTTGGTTATCACTATGTCTTTTTCTATTAACACATATCTCATCCATTATTTGCCGAATCATTTTATACCATAAAAATTAACCCCACCCCCTTCTGGGTAGAATAAGTATAAGTGCAGTGAAAAGACACAATTTTAACTCATTAAGGTTATCTCCAGGATCCTTATTCAAAAAACACCGGAATCTCTTTTTAGAAAGTTTGAATAAAGGTTTTGAATATTGTGACAAATTTATCACAACCCGATGGTAGTACCCTATTAATCCATGGATATTTTGAATTTTTGATAGTGTAGTTTTTCTTTTCCATCCATTAATTACTTATTCGACTGAATGGTCCACATATTTTTCATTGTTTATGATAAAATGGACCATGAATAGGTATTCCATTTTTCATAACTCCCTTTTGTCATACATTTCATTAATCTTCCCATTTTGTAATGTATATTGTATATATTCTTATATTATCCTCATGCTTCACATTCATTTTGTACTATATTAATATATCATCTATAAATACTGCCCAAAATTATTCTTTGCAGTCTGTAAAAAATAAAATAATCAAGTCCATGAAAATTTCTAAACAATTAGTGATCTTGAAGGGTATTACTGTGAACTCATAGTTTTCATACCATATATAGAATGTAGTCTGGGGGATATCCTCATTATTCACCCTTACATAATAATACCCTAAATGAATATATTCTATGGAAAAGTATTGGGAACCATATATCCAATAAAAAAAGATATCAATTTATGGTAATAGTTTCTTATTCACTATAAAGATCTGGTTTTGATCACTATAATGAATTTAATGGTGGGTTTTCCCTTCATTATATATAATGAAGAGGACTACTTCACCCCAATGGTATTCACACAGGTGTATGTAATCATTATCTAATTTATCTTATAGTTTTTTATCAACTAATGTTAAACATTGTCTATTTTTATGGATTATTGGATATAGAAAACTCCTCAATTTTATAAATTATTAAAAATTTAACCTCTCTAGAAGGAAAAAGATAATGAAATTATTTGGGAAACACGTCATCATATTCCCTCACAATAGAAATTTGTTCAAAGATGATATCTTTTATAGAATCAATCATTTTATCAAGATAAAATTTCTCACAGGGAAAAATTATCCATGGTTGAGATTTTAGTGCTAAATAATATTCATCCCCCTCCTTAACCTTGAATAGAATCAAGAGAGATTCTCCCTATAGAGATGTATTTCATTCTCGATTAAATTCATGTTGGGTCTTTATATGGAAATAAAATCTGAACCCAACATTTCCTAAAATTCCACTTAAGGGAGTACCCAAACGATTATTGGTAAGCACAACCCACAAATTTTAATAGGGTACGAGTTAAATAAATTTTATGTAATGATTTCCAATTTTTCTATTTTCATGTACAACTCTACTTCCACGATATGTGGGAGGGGTTTGAATAGTTCTACCAAAATAGTTTGATATGAAATAACAAGAATCAACATATATGTTCTTAATTTTTAAACGAATAAATATTCCACTTTTCACCACCACTTTTTTTGATCCACCTTAGTAGTTGTTATGGTATAATATGTCATTCAATTCCTTAGTGCTCATTGGCATTCATTGTCTTTCAAAACCATTGAAATTGGGATGCGGTTTTGATAGTTTCTTTATTCCATTTAATTTTAAAATTAGACATTATTCTAAATGGTTGGATGGATAATTATACACTTCCATCAAATTGGTGGGTTTCTCTCATTGATAATATCTATCTATGAATAGTTCCCTCAAGACCAAAATTGTTTTTGTTCTCAACCTAAAAATTTCACATGTTATTCTTTTCCCACATTTGATAAGATAGATGTTGTAATTTATTTCAACCTTTATATTTTTCCATCACACTAATATCATTAAACATCAGTTTTCCTTCATACCCTTGAGACCTCATATATTCACTTATCAATATTTCAATATTAAGGGAACAAAAAATAATTTAAATATAGTTATAAATGTCTCCTATCATTATGTAATTCTGTAAAATCAGTTTTATCCCAACAAATAAGAATCAAACTTATCATTTTTGGGAAATGATAAATTTTTATGATTGTTATGTAGGAATTTTGATGCTTCCCACATATAAACTGATGGATTCGTCCTCTTATTTCTTTAGGGAATGGAAATCCCTTTCCATTTTACGATAGAGTTTTGTGGTAAATTTTTTTTTGAAGATAATTAGAATTCCTTCCACCCCATTTCATTTATACCATCTTCAGGGTTCATTTTATTGATCAATGTCAACCACTGATAATTTTATCCCTCCATACAATAAAATATAGTATAACATTCAGTTAATCCGAACATTGAAGTATTAAAAATATTATCTCAATGGTGTTGATCCAATGTTCCTTGATTAAGGGATTAGATGATCTACTGAATGATAGAGGTCTTTGTCGCATAATGATCTCAATTGAGTCTTGTTCATTATTTTGGTGATTTTGGAATTCCTCTTTATTCATGTATCTATATAGTACATTATTCACCTAAGATAGTATCATAACTAGGATCATGATTCCTACTCCCATCAGGTTGGTCATCTCATTTGGGTGATCATTGTATAGCCCGTTATGTTATTTTTTTACATGGTTCCTCCTATTATATTACATATTCTAGAATAAAGGGAAAATAACATATGCATATTTTAAAACTATGAATAATTTAAAAATAAATTCATTAACATGAATAAAATTATTTGGAAATTACATATATTTCCTTAAATTATGAATTTCTAGGATTCAATCTAGGTTACCGATGGTTAATTTCGTAACATAAATTTTTATCAGAATTTTCAGTCCCTTAATGATTTTTCATGATGTGATTGTGAATTTAAAAATATAGTTAACCTGATAGTGAAAACCATGTGTGTGGAAAGGCCCATCTATTTTCTCTATTTCTTGATTGAGTATAACTGAAGGCTTTTTTAGGGTTTACGTTAAGGTACATGTGTTTTATGGCCACATCCTCTTGTAGTATCTAGACAATGATTCATTATATTGGAATCAGCATATTCTATACATTACCAAAACATAGGTATGTTTAATTATGTTTACTCCTATTCCTATGGATATCACATGGATATTCTAATCCTAATCACACAAATAACTAAAAATTTCTTTGATTCCAACTATAAAAAATCATTTATTTATTATAACAAAATTATTTATTAATTATATATATTACACATAATAAAACCCATAAGATAAATATGTATATTGTCTTTGGGAATTAGTTACCATATATAAAAACTTAACATTGGGGTACATCTCCATTAGGAAAATCATCCATATAAAACTCACAATGTTTCATCATACTTAAAACTACATGGTACATAAGAAAGGAATGATCTATAAATTCATGTAAGGGAAAAAAATAACATTAATAAGTACATACATATTTTTAAGTATGAATATAAATGGGATATAAAAGAGGTGAGAATCATAATCATGAAAAATGTTCCATGATATAGCCTAGAAATATAATTTCAAGATTGGAGGGTGGATACAACATGAAACTTGAAATCATATGTATACGTCAAGGTAAACTACAACGATAACATAAAATAATGTTCATTTGATAAACTCACATGAACCATACATGGAATATCACAAGACAAAAACTTTACCCAATGCATTAGAGCACAATCTGGGTGCACCCATAATAATCATATTATTTACATTCATAAATGTTCCACAAATATCATATACATATAGTCATTTTTCATCCCATTAAAATTAGGATAAATGAGATTGGATTCCATATATTTAATTCTATAATAAAAGATGTATAAGTGTATAACAGTGAACAATCTTGATTGGAAATGAGGATGGGTATTAACTACAAATTTTTTGGCATGGAAAATGGAAGTGAAATTTCAACAAAAAGCAGGTGAACAAGAATGTACATGAGATGGATTAAAAAGAGAAAAAGGGTTATCTCATAATTTATAAATCAAAGGGTATTTTGGGTGATACAGAAGAAAAAATCCCAAATATGGAAGTTGATACATGATACATAAGATAATGAGTATTCTTGAATAAAAAGGTGAAGGAGAGGAACCCTTAACAGGAGAGGGTGATTAAAAAAGCTTGTGAGGAGCTCTTTGAGATATTTTGGGAACCTTTTACTGAATTTGGAGAGGGGAGTGAAATTAAAAGAGGTGGTCCATTTTATTTGGTGAATCTGAATAAAATGGTATGTACTTTTCATCCATAGATATTAAATCTATTTAGATGAATATTCAATACTTATCAATAATGTCCTCAAAAAACCAAAAAGGGTTAGAGTCTATGAAGATTTTGAGTAATATATTCTTATTTTTTTCAAATATACTCAACATTACTATAAATATATTGTCAAATAGTACTCCTCTTATGCATAACCTACCTAAACCATTCATCATCACCTGGGAAATGACACATAGAGAGGGTGAGATCAGATGCTCACTAAGGCTAATCAAGGGAAATAAAATTGATTTCATAATCATAGTATGGGAAGAAGGATATAATAATATTATAGAATTTTTTGAAATTATATCATTCATATCAAATATGATATTCATTAATGACATAATAATTCATGGTTGTTAATCAAACATGAATCGTAAGGATATTTGAGATCATTATCCACAACAATATAATATTTTCCCAAGACATGGATTTTTTGGATTTAAAATTAGAGTAGAAAATCATTTCCATATTATTAATTGTCCACATAAAAGAAAATCATATAAAAAAGTCCCTTAATAAATCATGTTCACTCTCTATTATAGCCCTATATTACTAAACTTGGTCCACTACCTATTCTAGCCTTGTATTACTGAACCACGTTCACTCCATGTTCCAGCCCTATATTATTAAAAAGGGTTCACTCTTCATCCCAAATCTATATTAATGAACTTGGTCTACTCACCATTCTAGCTCTATATTTCATATCTATTCTTAGTCACATTCATTCCCTCTATTACAAAACTAAGATCACTCCCCATTTCAAGAATGTACTACTTAATCAGTTTCACTCCTTGTTCCAGACCTGTAATACTCATTGGAGTTCCCTTCCCATTCCAATCTTATCTCCCTCATGAGATATGAAACATTACCCAACATATTAGAGAGAGATATATGTACCATCCATCAAATAATGAAAACCATATATATATATATATATGTTTGTTTGTCTGTGTCTTCCATAATAACATTAATTATTCCTCAATTTTGAACAGATAAAGAATAATGGATTTAATAATCATTTGATAATTACATGACTAATGGAAACTAAAACTGGGATTTATAAATATCTTCATATAGGGAATGGTATCCTTGGATAATACTCCCAGAAATACAAATGTAACATCTTATAATTTTTTCTTATATGTAAAATGTTTTTTAAATACCACATGAAATAATTCTTAATGAAAATATAATTTCCAATATGAAATGAAAATTTATACATGTGTCACTCTAGTATGAGGGATTTACATTTGGGTATCATCTTTAAAGTCTGAAACATCTTTATTTATTTTTTCAGGCTAGACAAAAGTCTTTAGGATGCCCCGTCTATTTCTCAATTTTTTCCCCAGCACTCCATGTCCAGTTTGGATCCACTCATCTAGGGTGCTTGGGTTTGAGGGAAAGAACCTGACTCGAGGCTTAAATTGAAAATTGATGGTTCGTGTTGTATAGGCATGATGTGAGGGGTGGAGATATAAGGGACAATACCATATCAGTGTTTGCTGCATTTTCACTCTTTTTGGTCATGGATGACTCTCTCCAAGAGGAGGCTCTCGCTATGCTTTATGCCCTCATGATTTGCAATCATAGGATTATATGTCTCACAGAGATCGAGACTGATTCTATGACCCTCCATAATGCACATTCCGGTAAGGGTTCACTCCCATGGTCCATTATCTACTTTATCATACATTGTAGGAATATACTGGATGATCATACTTCTGTCCTTGATATTTGGAGAGAGGGGAATGTGGTGGTAGATTTCCTCGCTACTATTTCTTCTACGAACGAACAGTTTCTTATTTTTTCTCATTCTAGATCCTTTCCCCCTAGGGTAATGCACTTTGTTAGGGCTGATGCTCTTGGAATCCATTTCATCAGACCTCCGTAATTTCTCCTGTAGGATTTTAAGCACATTATTTTTTAATAAAATTATAAAAATCGTTGGAGGTAATCATAATATCCATTCATTGATAGTATATATATCACAAAAATGAAACATTTAGGGTTAAAATCATGTGTCAAATAGAAATAAAAGTTTGAGAAAACTACATCATGAAGATAAAATCAGTGAATTTACAAAAATGAATAGATTATGTGTTTCTATATTAAATCCAAATAAAAATATTTAAAATTAAAAATAATAGAATGAAAATTCATTTCACACATAGTCTTATCATGACATGATAAATGACGTAGTTTTTTTTTTCACATAATGATTGGAAATTGAGTTAAGATATCCATTAGCTAAAGTCATTCCTTTCTTTGTTCACATTCAAACAAATTGTACAATAAATTTGGATTTATTATATATTCATTCTGAAACCATAATTTTATCATCCCATTTATAATTTATTTATAATATCCTTTTCAACTGTTATTAAAAATTTGTTAGTAAATTCACTATTTATATTGGTAATTGATTCGTTTTCAAACCGTGTTCCAGTTTGGTAGTCTTAGTCCTTATTCTTTGACCTATGTTTCACTATTTAGATATTTTTAATCAATGTATAAAAAAAATATTTTTTATTTATATACCTATTTATAATAATTCATTTAAATCCAAGATTTAAACAATTTAATTACAACATTCCTGGAGTGGGTAGTCTATATGTTCGCATGAACGTTGTTTTCAATTTCTGATTAACAGAATGAAATAAAGGAAAATAATAATTAATACTTCAATAATAATTATCATATAATATCTATAAAATATATTCATTAATCCTATCATAATACCAATCGATTAAATATTTTGAAGAAATACGAATTGTATTGCAATGTGGAGACTATAAGATGTACTTACACATGTGAAATACATTCAATTCATGTTTGATGGGAAGGAGGATATATAATAGACTTTTTATAATCATAATAATATTTCAGAATATTGGGGTTAATGAGGTTATTATTTAATGGTGAAGATCATATATTTATATATGTTAATAATGAGAGGAAGAAGAATGTTATATGTTCGAGCAACTGCATCTTCCATGAAATGTCTCTATTATATCTACTATAAAGGGATCTAGGGTTAATCATTCATGAAGTCCAGAACCAATAGAATATATATTATAAGTTGAGAAGTTAAATTTTCATGGTATGGATGATCTATGATTTTAAATGTGGTGAAATCAATTGGGGGATGATATTTCATTTTATAATAGAGGTGATGGAGCTATTGGAATTTCAGGAATGATTAAGTTATAATAAATTAATTTTCAATCCATGTATTGCCAAATTAATGTAGATTATATGGAACGATATGTAATGTTTCTAGTTTCATAGAAAATATATTTTATAAATGTTTTTGTGTTTTATAAATTATAATTTTTATTAATACATAGATAACCTATTTTAATTTTCACTAAATAAAAAAAAATTTCATATTAAGTTGTTTTAATTTTAACACACATAGTTACAATTAAACAAAAATGGAAAGATAATGACATTATATAACATGTAACAATCAATTTTTAATTTTATATATAATTTTATTTTTAAAGTATTATATAAAAAATAAATTCAATCAAATATCATTATTTTTTATTTTCATATTATTGACTACATTGAAATTTAAAAAAACAAGAAAAATACTCAAATTAAAACCACCTATTTTATTATATAGCTAACATTTAATGCTCATCAATATAATTTTTTGTTCACCTCAAATATCTAAAATTATATTACATTCATAAATTTTGAAAACATTTAATTGATTTTTCTATTGAATTTATAATTAGGGCTTTCGTGTCATATAAGAATTTAGGGTAATTATATAATTCCTAAAAATTATAAATTAATTACCATGATAATGAAAAATTATTTTACAATCAAATTTTTTTTTTATAGTGGATCATATCTATAAGATTACACCTCATTAAAAATTACTATAATTATTAAATCAAGACCATTACACATTTGATTTCCTATAAAATAAAATAATATAAAAGCTATAATATTACCAAAGATTCCCCAAATTGTCATTAACAAATTTATATCATTAAACTAAGTTTATTATTTAAAAAATATAATTATATGAATTCATAACAATCATTTCCCCATGTTGATAAAATATATCTTTGTAAGATAAAGAATGTGAAATTTTGGGAATTTTATTGATTTAAAAAAATTATAATAAATTTTCCTATATATGTGTCCATGAAAACTCAATTTAGAACCCTAAGTGTTATGGGATAAATTAAAGTCAACTAGTGTGGAATATGAATAAAAATTATTTCCTTATCACTTATTTATAATCCATATAAACCTGTTTAACCCTTTAAAATATATTAAATTATAACATAGTTACTATTTCTATTAAATAAAAATACAGGGGGCCTAATTAAAAAATAATCATCATCTTAATTATAGATATAGAATCCATTTTTCAAAAACCAAATTTCAAAATATAGATCATATAATTTAAACTTAAATTTTGGAAATTAAATGAAATGCATTTATTTGGAGAAATCAAATTTTGAAACATTAAATATACTTATACTGTATTCGTGCCTATAATCCACATAAAATCATAATTGGAACACTTTTAACTAGAATTAATTATTTAAAATTAAAATTAAATAAGAAATATAATTTGTAATTGTAACAAAAATTAAACTAATATATATTTTCCAATTAAAACCGTGTATTTTTCACTATTTCTTGAAAAGTAAATGTTTTCAAAAAATGTTGAATAATGATTTTCATATAATTTTGAAATTAAAAAATCAAGAAATAATTTAAATTATCTTGATTTTATTTTATATATTTAATATAAATTTAATATCACTATTGAAAAACAAGAAAAAATCATTTTTAAGACATATATTGGAAGATTAAAATGACCAAACTAAAAAATTGATCTTTTACTCATAAATCTCAAATATATTTATATTAAGTTGGAAAATTAATTTTTTTTCTTAAACTAATTATTAATATTCATTCCTAAAAGTTTAACTGATATGTTAAAATGGATATGTAATATTTTTTAAAATTTTTTTGTTTGTCTATAGTTATTGTTTTGTTAAACGCAAGCTATCAAAGAAATAAAATTATTTAAAATATAATTCATAAAAATACATGTGTTGTTATATATTACCCCCATTAAAATTAATTTAAACCTATTAATTCTTCATTTTGATACAAAAATGATTCTGATTCCCGGACCTCATCACATACTGAAGTTCCCACGTAGCTTCCCCATTGTTATTGATTAAAAACCAATAATGACCTATTGACTTGTTTTTTTTAGTATAAAATTATATCTATTATCCAAAATTAATACTATATATTCATCATAATAAAAAAATTTCTCAATTTTTAGGAACACTGATTTTTATAAATGTAAAGGATCATGTATGTACTACCTTATTTGAGATAAAAGGAATATCTCATGAACGTAAAATTTTTTTAGGATAAAGCACAAAATGAAAAGATAATTTTATGATATAATTAAGTATTTCAAATGTAATCATATTCCTAGGAACTAATCTCCCCTTCTTCCATCCATAGATTAATTCATAAGATGACCTTTAAACTAACATCAAATTCTATACTACATCAACAATTATTAGTGTTCCGTTTCATTCAACATTGATGTGTTCTTTAATTATATCTACCATATCATTCACTGACTGAGTTTTTAAAAGAATTATTTCTACCACATCATTTTAGAATAGTGCATTTATGAACTTCTATAAATAATGGGTTTTAGAATGATCCATCCTAGGGCTCGAGTGAATGTCATTATTGCATGAAAATTTAACTTGTGGTAGGTTTTTATCCAAACAACATTTGAAATCAATAAAATTATATCTTAAAATATCGTATAGGGTTTGAATTGTAAAAACCTTATGTATTATAAATAAAATATCCCATTTTTTTAATAATATGTCTTTCTATGTAATATGCTTATAGAAAACACAATAACTTCATTAGTTTTATTGTATCTTACCATATTTATAATATTATTAAAAATCATTGTCATTGACAACATATCCATAGAAATATTTTCAAACAATTATTATAAATATATGGTTTTTGAAAATATAATCGAAATTATATATAGAAACCATGTCTCAACATACATGGATATTAAAATAATTTAGACGAATACTCAGTACATTAAAATAATACATTCTAGAGGAAAATAATAGTTTAGTGTCTTGGGAAACATGGAAAAAATCTTCTATCCAAGTGATGGATTTTCAATATCTCCCTTAAATATCTAACCATTCTTACTTTTACATAAAACAATTCCCCATAACCAAGAAAAAGAAGACAAAATAAAGAAGTGAGAATGGATTCTTAGTAAGGTATGTAAAATAAATGATTAATAATAACATGAAAAAATGGAATGTAAATTGAGAATAATAATTGAATCCCATACCCATCATATTATTTATAATGATGGAGATTTTATGTTCATAAAACACTAACCATAATTAAATAAATAAAATAATTAATTGACAAAAAAATAGGAATAAAACATTAAATTGTGTTGTCACATAATTATATAATATTTTTTCCATAGTAGCCAAGGAATTAATTCTAATAACATCATGGTTTAATTTATTTTTTCACCATACCATCATGGTAGTTATGGTTCACTCCAATAGAGATATTAGTAGGTTGATTTCACTCTTTATATCATCTTGGTAGTCATGGTTCATTCCCATGTCCATATTAGTCGTAAACGTTCAATCCAATACCATCTTAGTTTATCTCATGAGATATAAAAAGTTACCCAATGCATTGTATGGATATATAGGTACCCCTAATCTCATAATGAAATCATATATATATGGGATACATGATGAAAAATAATAATATCATAAACTATGAAATGAAATTGGTATTTTAAATATATTTAATTTTGAAAAAACATGTGGAAAAATATTGGTTTCATAATTATTTCATCATTAGCATAACCCGTGAAAAATAAGTGAGTTCCAAAAAATATAACACATGAAAGAGAAACATGATTCATAATGATTGTGAAATTAATAAAAACACATTCATAGATGGAATTTGAATGGATCCATTAAATCATTTCCTAAATAGTCATGAGTGACATCAACAGATGTCATCTTGGATGGGAAATAATTTTTAAATCTCTTTTAAAATATTTTTTTTGAGTAAAATATAATTTCTCCTTCTAAATAATATTTTTAATACATAAAAAAATTTAAAATAATTTTTTTTGTAATACCTTGAAAAATAATAATTTATACATGAAAGCGTTTCAAAAACAATTTTTTTGAAAAATCATAAAATAAACTTCAAAACATTTTTAAAAACTTTTTCATTGTAAACACTTCCAAATATAATAAAGAATTATTGATAACATTTTGAAAACCATTTCATTGGAAATAAATTAACAACATATAAATAAATCCTGAAAACGTTTTGAAAACCATTTCATGGAAAATACTGTTAATTCTTATAAATAAATCATGGAAATTTTTTGAATACCATTTTCAATGAAATTTTATATTAAATGCTTGAAAACAATTTGAAATCCATTTTTCATAAAAACATTAAAAGTGATCATGAAAACGTTTTGTAGACAATTTATCTTGAAATATTATTAAGGGAGTTTGAAATTATTTTGATTAACATAATCCCTTTAAACATGAAAATCAATATTGATAGAAATTATGGAACGTAAATCGTTATATGTTTTACGAGGAAAAACAAATATTCTTTTTTTCATGGTAAAATGGTTAGAAAATTGACTTCATTTGAAAGAGACATGAAAATTAATTTGAAAATTTGTAATGGAAATAAATATTACAGATTTCATTTAATGATGATAATCAGTTATAATAATCTTCATGGAAGCCATTTTTATAAGTCATTATTTTGAATGAACACATATTTATAACCGAAGAGAGGGTAAAGATGAGATTTTCTAAAAAAAGAAAATCTTAACTATCTTATATAGAAAATATTAGTAAAATGATACCAATACAAGATCATATTATGAATATCCATTGGATACGAAAATATATAAATTTTCAAGAAATATGTATCCGAATATTTCATCAAATAAAGCATAAATATAAACAATCTCGAATTACGATGGGATTTTTTCAACAAACTCTTATAACATGGCAACTTGTCATCATACACTCCATGTAAGATAAAGGAAATTAAATGAATCATAAAATAGATTTCAATTTTATATTAATTATGTAAGATGAAATATGGAATTATATACCCCTAAGAAATTAATTATATTGGATAAAAAAATACAAATCTCGTAGAAGGAAAATTTAGACAATCCTATTTTACTGACTTGGTATCTTTTAAAACATAAACCCCATGAATGAAAGATCCTAAAATGGATATTTAAACACCAGTAAATTAAATCATATGATACATATAATATACTCACATGTAGTACATACACCGCATAAAATGAAATTGTGGTGAACAAAGCATGTATCTTAGAGAAATAAAAAATGTAATGAAATCCCCTTTCCATTGACTTTGATAATCATCATACTCATTCAAACCACCATTATCATAAATATAAATTTAATATATATATATATTTAACAAAAAAATTTATATATCTATTAGAATTTATTTTTTGATTATAAAATTATATTAACCACTTGTTAACATTCTTATGTTAAGGTTTCAATTCATGTAATATTAGTTTTATTCAATGAAAGTTTCTTAATTTGTTATATCTCTAGTACTAATACATTATATCATGATTTATATATTTTATAATATGAGATAAAAATAATTTATATACATAATTTTTTATAATAATAATAATATAATATATAAGTATGAAATGAAATACATCGTTCATAGAGATGGTAGGTGGTACGTACGAATGAAAAATATTCTCGTTTAATTGATGTGTTGTTTAAAAAACGTAAAATATGTATATGAATATATATATATATGTATATAATTAGATTTATGATATCATATATATTCCATAAAACCATCTTTAATACAATCCATGTAGTGTATGAATGAATCATATCGCTTTGAGGGGGAGGTAATCCATAATTCCTCAAATGAAATTATCGTATCTAAATAATATGAAAATCATAAACGTATAATGTAAATTAAAATTATTTAATCATAAATATTTATAAACATAATAAATATATTTTTCATCGTAATGGCCCCCATCATAGGTTGTAATGGATAACCAAACAATCATCATTTCATGAGGCAGTAGTTTGTCGTACGCATAAACTGTATGTTTGTTACCAATTAGATGGAGGTTCTTGAAACTCTATTTAAAACCATTTACATAAAAACATACTAGTGTACTTAGGAATTTTTATATTATAGGATCATAGAATAAAGAGTGTTATAGTGTGTGGAGAATGAAAATAATTGGGTGGACTTAAGAGAGGATGTTACCTCTAAAACATGAACTCATTTTGGTTTTTGATAAAAGGATTAATTAGATTGCCTTATTCCAATGAGAAATATTATATGAGGAATTTAGGTATTCGTGGTAGTGTTTTTGGTATATCCTAGCCAAACCTAATATGTTTGAGAGGTCTGGGGATATGGGATAGGTGGTGGCCTCTTATAGGGAATGAAAAGGAACCTATTGGAATTTTAGAAAAAGAAAATTTAGGTGTACACATGTTGTTACCTAAAGAAGTCATATAAACTAAAACAAATCAATAATTTACGTTTTCTCACCTAAATATTTCTATAAAATTGTATTTGGACATATTAATATTTCATTTGTACCCCTAAGATTAAGGATTAGTCCCAAATTAATCTTAATTTGAACTTAATCGATATGATTAATTTTGATCTCATTTACAAGTATTTTTTTGAAAAAAAATAATTTGATCATATTAGAATCTAAATATTATACTGATTACAATGTCTTTTTTTTTAAATTAAAATCAAAGAAGTGGAAACATTATGATTAATGATAATCCCACTGACGGGACAAAACTACGAGTCTTTTAGGTATTTTTATTCAATTCCAATGTGAAATTTTTTATAATGACCTACATTTTATTAATAGATTTAAAATTTTATTAATTTAACATTAAAAAAAATATATAATTTCTCAATATATATTATTTAACCAAAAAGGTTGTTTTTAACCTCATAGTATTATTTTATCAATTTATAAAAATGATGGTTTTTATTAAAATCTCAAACAATCAACCTAAGATAATTTTAGCATTATAAATTCAAAAATTATGTTTATATAATAAAATTAAATTTCCCAATCTGTATAAAATATATTTTATTATTCAAATTTTTTTATTCGAGAAAACAGTATATTTAAACATAAATGAGTATATAAAAAATTATATCTTTTGTTATGTATTTTTTTATTTCTATAAAAACATTATAAATATTATTTGAAAAGTAGTTATTAATATGAATATCAATGTGTTTAATTAATAGGTTCTAAAAATAATGTTTAAAAGTTTATAATAAATTTATTCTTCCTAGAAACACAATTTTTCGTGTAATGTACGATGTGTCAGTGTTATAGGTAGCGCAAGCCATGTAGGTGTTTCATGTAGAACATGCCATGTTAGTTTCATGTAAAAGGAATTCTTGAAATAGTGTTTTAATATATATGTATATATATAGCTATTTCTAGTTTCATGAGACATGAAAAATATATGAATGATAAATTAATTTTAAAAAAATACTAAAATCACGGGTTTTTATATTCTACCCCCTTAAAATGTAATTTTCCTTCAAAATTCAACTGGGTTATCAATCATTTAATGAATTAATGTTAAATTCATAGAAACCAATATCATAAAATTGAATTCTAAATATTTCATTAAAATGTGAATGTTGGATCCATAATGGTTACCCAAAAAACCATATAACTAGGTTTCCACACAGATGAACAATGGATGGAAGTAAATATTAGACAAAAAGTAAAAGTTTAAACATTTATAGGGAGTGATTGAGCTCATAAATCAGAAACAAGTGAACGATCCAATAAAATTTAATGGCCTCATATTCATAAATCTATGCTGATTTATAAGGCCATCAGTTCAACAAAAACAAATGATTTATGAAAACATGTTTTATTTTGATCGTTATCCCAACTGTGAGTAGTTATTATATTGACCAAGAATAAACAGAAATATATTTAAGTGATATATTTCTATAATCAAAATTTATTTTTGTTGTTATTTTTTTATATATTTCTATTTCATCCATTACATTATATAATAGGAATCGTGAAATTAGCATTACTTCCTGAAGTGCTAAAATACATTTTTTAGATCATAACGCCCATAAAAGACTAAAAACATATGTATTTATGTTTAAATATTCATAAAAATTAACAGGATTAATACATTAATCTATAAACATAAAAATTTAATCTATTTTTTTATAAATAATGATTCCTTATAAATAATTATTCATTAAATATTACATCACATAGGCCATTTGTAGGTGTGAAACCCTTACTGTCCATCGATCATTGGTTTACGTCCCAAAAACTTATTGCACTCGATTTTTTGTAACCCGACATATATGATTTCCTATTCTAAAACCACACTAATATAATTTAAAAAATATTTGGGAAATCTGATAAATAATTTTAATCACTAAATATAATTTTTCCAATGGTTTTCAATACAGGCCCAATGCATAAATCCTTCCTCGTAAAAATAACTTATACTTTCCATGAATGTTTAATCGTATAACACTTCTGAAATAAGAAAATACAAAAACTCATAATGAATGTCACATAATTATCTCAATATTGATCCCCCCATATATCAAAAACTGTCTCATTAGTTTCACATTCTAAACATGTGAATACCCTTGTGGTAAAAACTCTTGGAACATGGTAACAACCTGAATTACTATAAATCATTTTGAAAAACATGCATGCTTCCTCAATCCATAGATTACATGATATATTAAAAAAATCAAAAAAGATTTAAACATCATCCATTATAGCATAAACTACATGTAAACATGTCCTTAATTTGACTAATGTTACTTAGCACCATCAAATTTATTTATCTAAAAATACTATCTTAACGTAATGAAACCATTAAGGGTTACCTTCCCACGGTCAAAAATCACCTTGTAATTAAATCACATCACAAGACCATCTCAAAAATTAAATATAAATTTGTAAATACTAAGTAAAAAACATAAGTATAAAAATCCATTTATATTTAATCCCAAATAGAACATATATTTATTACTCCTAATAAAAAAAATTGATTATTTCACATCATAATTATGACAATAACAAAGATACCACATCGTATTACATAATACCTCTTTCCATTAACAACACATATGTAGTATCTTTATCCTCAGTAATGTAACTATTATTTTCCCAACCTTTATGGTTCCCTTTTAGATCATTGATCTTGGGACATTGTGTTTCATAATGGCTGTTTACTATATAATTAAAACATACAAAATTTGAGGAATTCATAGTGAGGATAACATTCTCATCCATTTAGTAAACCAAAAACATAATTTTTTAGTTTTAGTCACTTGATTACTGTCTTTTTTTACATAGTCAAAACATATTGTTTTTTCTATAAGAAAATCACATAGGATATTCATTCAACATTATTAAAATTAATAATACTGAATCATCTTTCATATATGAACTCCATTACCAAAAATCTATGTTAACACCTTTTTTGTTCCTTTTTGAGTTTGATAGTTGTTTAATGTAGTTGTTGTTAATCATGTTCTGTGAAAACTAATCAGTAATGATCATAATATATTTTACTCCAGTGATCATCCTACATTCTTTCCTATCCTCAAATCATCCATCACATTCAACGTTAATCTATTTTCATCTAGTTACCACCTTTGAATAAAACCATAAGCATATTACTTGCATTACTTATCATAGAAAAGAACAACATAGTCATGAAAAAAATTATAATAGAATGGATAAATCATGAATGTTTCATTAATATCTAATACCCTAGGTTAATCATAGGATATTCATTTCGAAATTATATATAAATCTTTAATGATAGTTCATCAAGAGATTGTGAATTCACAAATCATATCCCCCAGGAGTGTCAAACCAGGTGTCTAGAAAGGCTCGTTGTTGTGTACTTGATTACCCTAAGTCGGGTCATGAACTACTTTGACATGTTGTTACCCCTACGTATATTGGTAAAACAATCAACATCCAGATATAGTATCCAAGTAAGTATGTATTTATATGAAAACACTCACTCTATCCTTTCCCAATTTTGAGGGAATTTTCTTGAACATTACGAAATCCTTATACTTATATTTAGAGACATCCCTAGACATATCCTGAGAAATATAAATAGGAATTTCACTAATGTTTTCTTATCATAGATTCAAATGGTTGACAAAAAAATCTTTTTATACAATCAATAGAGTCACAGTATTAACATATATGATATTAAATCAATTTCGATGAATATGTAGCAAATTACTAAATTACATGATCGAGGAAAATAATAGTTTAGTGTAGTTGGAAACATTAAAACAAAATATTATATCATGGTGAAAGATCATAAATATCTCCCTTACAGTTATCCACCTTTTTAATTATACCTAAAACCTTTCTCAATGACCTGGGGAAAGGAAACGTAAGAAACATGTGAGTGGAGATGCTCAGTAACATAAATAAATGAAATGTGTAAGAATCACATAAAAAATATGGAATGGATCTTGATCATAATATTTTATGATAATAACCAACTTATTAGTTATCATAATGTAGGTTGAAATTTCATAAAACACGATTCATAAGGAAATAAATACATAATCCATGTAAGAATAACATAACGATAAAACTTTGAACTGTGGTAGTTACATAAGTATATAATATTATTTCAATAGAATCTAAGGAATCACTTCTATGAATATCATAGTAGTATGGTATTACTCCCTGTACCGTATTTGTTGTCATGGTCCACTCTCATGTACATCTTAGTAGAATGAGTAAACTAATGATACTATCTTCGTAGTCATGGTTCACTCCCATAGCCATCTTAGTATTCAGGTTTCATTTCCAATACCATAATAGTCTATATCATGATTATAAATCTTTATCCAATTAATTTGATGTAGATATAGGTCCCACCAACCTCATAATGAAATCATACATAAATGTTCCACAACATCATAAATAATCAAATCATAACACCTAAAATTAAATGCATATTATAAAAATTTAATCATATCATAATATTTTAAAAGGAAATGTTTCATAATCATTTCATCAAAAAAATATCCTATGAAATGGTTATAAGATTCAAGATCATATATACCATTAAAGATAAATGGATTTCATAAGGACCATGAAATTGAGTTTAACCTGTTTATAAAATGAATATGAATTAAACATTTAGAAAATTTCTTAAAATTTCATGAGTACATCAATGTATAACATCTCGTATGAAAAATAATTTTTAAATATATTTTAAATACAGTTTTTTAGGATAATATCATTTCTAATATGGAAAAGGATTATTAATGCATAATTCCATATTAATCTTTTTTCATAGAAAATAAGTTCAAAACATATAATGATGATTGAAATGGTCATAAAACCATTCTCTATGAAAATATTTTTATCTGACTGTATATAAAATTATATTCAAAATATTTTAAATAATTTATTCATGGAAAACCCTTTAAAAAAATATAATGAAATATTTAAATCTTTCTCATAACAATTTTATCAAAAATTCATTGAAACATTATAACTAAATAATTAAATCATTTTGATTACCATTTCATTGAAAATACCTTGAAAACATATAAATAATGCATGAAAACGTTTTAATTTTTTTAAAAATAATATTTAAAACATATAAATAACTCACAAAAACATTTGGACAACCATTTTCATTGAAAACATACAATAAAAGAATGTAATCCTTTTGAAAAAAGTTTTTCTTGAATACTAATAAATGGAGCATAAAATCATTTTGTAGGGCATATTTTATAAATGCATATAAAAGGAGATTGAAAACATTTTTCATACCATTAACCCCTTAAATATGAAATATAATCTTTATATAATTGACTTCTGGTAAATTTCAACATGTCATATAAGTTATAATGAATATTATTTGTTTTTCGTGGTAAAATATATAAAAATACTTTAATCCAAATGTTAAAAGGAGAATCATATAAAAATTGGTCAAAGGAAATGGATTAAAATTTTATTTTAGTGATCATATTAGATTATAATAATATTCTTGGAAACCCTTTATATAAATCTTAGTTTTGAAAGAACACAGATTTCCAACTGAAGAAAGTGTAATGTCGATATTTCCTATAGAATATTATCTTAACAAAATTATGTACCAAATAATACAAAAATGATACCAATACAAGACTATATTATGAATATACATAGGATAAGACAGTTTATGAGTATTCATCAGAGATGGATCATAATATATAATCAATGAAATCAGAAACATAAACAATTTCATAAAGCAACGATATTATTTCAAAAAAATCTTATAACTTGGTAACTTGGGATAATAGTATCCATGTAAGAAAAATGAAATTAAATGTATCATAAAATATAATTAAAATATTTTATTCATGATAAAAAGTGTAAAATGGATGTGTATATACCTCAAAAATAATTTTAGTTCATAACAAATCAAAAGTCAAAAAAGAATTTAAATATAGACAATCCTATTTCACTGATATGGATACTATTAAAACATAAACTCCATTAATGAAATTTCATAAAATTGATATGACAATACCCGTAAATATTTGTATATTACTCATATAATACAATCATAATTAGTATATACATCACAAATAATGAATGTATGTATAACATAGAACCTACCTTATGGAAATAAAATATTAGATGAAATCTACATACCTTTTTTCATGAATCTAATCATACTCATTCAAACTAAATGTATAATAAATACGATTTTATTTTTTATTTTTTAATGAAAATAATTATTATATGTATTAACATTTTTGGTTTTATTACCACCTTATATTAATTTCTTATTATAAATACTACGTCAAGGTTTCACTTTGGGTGATATTCTTTTTATTCTGCACATGTGTCTTAATTAGTGATATCATTGGTACATATAAATTATTGCATGATTTCAAGAATTTAAACCATGATATTGAATTATTTTTATATAGTATAATTGTATTATAATTATATATTTAATATATATTTATGAAATTGAATACATCATTCATGGAGACAGTAGATCATACATACACATGAACACTATTCACATTTTAATTATTGTGTTGAAATAAATAAGTAAAAAATAGGTATATATAAATATATATTTAATTGTTAAAATAAATTTATGATATAATATATATCATATATATTCACTAAAAACATCCTAAATAAAACCCATGTAGTGTATGAACGAATCATCTCCCTTTTAGGGGAGGTTGTCGACACTTCCTCAAATGAAATTATTGTATTTACCTAAGATGGAAAGAAAAAATGTATGTTCTAAATAAAAAATTTAAGAAGTATAAATAAATTATATATATAATATATATCATATTTAAATGTATTTTCCATCATAATGGCAAACATTATATGTGAAAATTGAAAATTGATAAATCCCCATTTTGTGGGTTAGAGAGTTCGCAATACGCAGAAACATTATGTTTTCTACCCATTATATGGAGTTGTTTGTAAGGGTAAGTAAAAAAAAATTAAATAAAAATAGTAATATTCTATTTAGGGGACTCTTTTTTGTATTATAATAAAATAATTTTTGTTTTAGGGGTTGCAAATTGAAAATATAAGAAAGGACTTGGGAGGAGACGTTACCAATTAATCAGGTAAATCATTTTGGTTTGTGGAAAAAGGAATCCATGGATTACTTTTTTCCTAAGGTAAGGATTATAAGTGTAATTGAGGTATTTTTGATGTTTATTGAGTATATATTGGACAAAAATAATAGGGTTGAGATTTGTGAGTATGTGGGAGATGTGTTGGCCTTTTATAGGGAGGCAAAATGAGTCACCATGAATTTTTGAAAACAAGTTATGTTGACACATGATATTACCTAAAAAATAATTAATAAACAAATATAATTAATTATTTTAAGTTTAATGGCTGACAAATTTCTATGTGATGGGTTTTGGAAAAGTGGGTATGCCATTTAAGCACATATGATAAAGGTTTAGTCTTTAATTATTCTTAATTTGACCTTAATCGTTGTGATGAATTTTATTCACTTATACAAATATTTTTGGGCGAAAATTATATTGATATTATTATAATAGAAATATTATATTTAATAAAAAAATTTATTTCCATAATTAAAAATACAAGTCAATTAAGTGGTAGAATTAATATTAATGTCAATCATGCATATTGGATGAAATTACGAGTCATTTAAATATTTATATACAATTTCAATGGAAAAATTATTAAAATGACCAAAATTTTAATATTATTGGTATAATTTATCTAATTTTACCTTTCAACATATTTAAAAAATAATTTAATATTAATATATATTTAAAAAAAGCGGTAGTTTTTAACCTAAAAGGTTTATTTTTTATTATTCATCAAAAAATGATGTCTCTCAAAAAAATTTCAAAACTTCACTCTAACATTATATCGAAATTCAAAATTAAAAAATTATTACATTTTTTTTAAATTCAAATAATATTTTTTTCTATGATTAATTTTATTATCAAAACTAGTTCATTCGGGAAAACTGTATTTTTAAACATTAAATTTCTTTACCAAAAATTATATATTTCATTATCAATTTGTTTTATTAGACTAAAATCATTATAAAAAAATATTGGAAAATAATTTATTATTATACCTATCCCTATTATTAATTACTAGGTTATTATTATGTACATTAAATGATTACAGTAAAATGATGCTTCGTAGAAATATGGTGTTGTGTGTAACGTATGCCTAGTTGGTGTTGCGGGTAGCCGAAGCTAGGTCTGTATTACGTGTCGAGCGAGAAAAGAAAGTGTTGGGTGAAATGAATGTTATTCATAGAGTTTTAATATATATATATATCCATCTAGTGTCATGTGAAATGAATAATATCAAAAATGATTATTTATTTCGAAAACAATTCAGAAAATATCGGGGTGTTGCATAGGCCAAGGAAGTAATTCCCTAAACGAGTAGAATCATTCCATTTGAATGCCATTAATCATTAATTCCTTGGTATATATAACCACTAAGATTTTACATTGACTAATCCCAATATGAGATCTAATGACTTAAGTATGAGTGAAACTATTTTTGATAAATGTTCAAGATCATCGAAACCACAGCTCAAACCATGTATGTTGAACCACCCCATGAAAGTCTCCTCATCACACTCCATACACATAGGGCATTCGATGGTTTATTAAAGGGATATTCATCATGAACATAAAAAATATGAGTTATAACATCACTAATTATATAATAATGAATATATTTTTTTTATCAATTTCTGTTATTTATAAATTTTTAATTTATTTGGATGTCTTAATACATAAATAGTATTATTAGATAATATTCAAATTCAATAAAGGAATTTATATTGTTTAATTAAAGTAGTTTTAAAATAAGTTATATTTTAAAAATAAATTATTATTATTAAATAATTTTTATTAAATATAAATGATCATATATTTATTGGATAGTTAAATAGTGTTTTTAGAAGGGTTCAAAAATAATTATTTTCAATAAAACCCATCATTTCTCAATAATTGTAAATATATTTGAAAAGAAAAAAATTAAAATATTTGGAAAATTATTTTGTAAAAATAAATAATTTTTTATAACCATAATAATGAAATGATCAAATTGGTAAATTTTTCATAATTTTATAAGATAGTAGAATTTTCGAGTAAAAATTAGATACTTTATAAATATATTATGTGTATTATGATATCATACTTACCAAAAAGTGTTGTAATTTATACAAAAAGGTTGTTAAAGTCATAATATTAATTATAGAATAATATAATGTAATTTTATATTTATTATATTTATTTTATAATCCCTCTATGATTCATCCAAACCCATTAATATATTATATGGTGTAAAAATATTTTATTTAAGTTATAACTCACATCCACCTAAGAAATATTATTATTTTATTTGTTCAGGCCATTTACCATATAAAATAATGGAATTCACTCCCATTTTATAGATAGCTGGGGAAAAAACCATTGGTTGGTATTCAGTTTTGGATATTTCATTATATAGAGTTCAAAACCTATATTTGAAAAATAAAAAGGAAATACCCTAAAAACATTGGATAACCACGACCAAGATCCTATTTACTATCACTAAAAATACATGGATCACACCATTATTCATCCATACATTTCTCGAATCCTACCAATGTATCCTATATCTCTCAGGTAGCTCCTCCCAAGAATATAGAGTTAGAAAATCATGTAAGGGATATTTACAACCTCTTCTCGATTCATGTTTCGTTTTTTATTATTCCTTCTATTCCCAATTCCTATGGTTGGTATATATAATTAAATGTCCCTTTTACTTCTCATTTGATTTAAAGATTTATATACTCCCATTTCTCTCCCATAATCCCATTTTATGAATTTTTAATTAAATTTTCTATGATGTAGAAATTCCACTATGAATTTCCATGCCAGAACAATTTAATAGTGAATACCATACCCATTTTATATCAAGAGTATTCACCATTATACCAATATAATTCTCTAAAATGGGAATTTCAGGTATTTATTCCACATTCCATGATTTTTCTATAATATATTATAATTGATGAATCTATTTTGAATGACTTATATTCAATACATAAGAATGGGAAAGATATGAATTTGTTGTGTGTTCAATGACTTATATTGTGCTCCAATGTATTGGATAATGTTCAATCTCATGAGATGTCATATTTGGAAAGGTAATTAACCTAATATCATTATTGTACTTTATCCATCATGATTTCTTGTCTGTTTTTCATCACATAAGATTATGATTCCATGTTTTAAGTTGGTTCACATTTCATAAGTTGTATTTATTATTATCATGAAATATTAGGTCTCATTGTTCATATTTTTGCTTATTATTCATTTTTTATATTCTTTTTTAATAACATGTTTTATTCTCTTCATGTTATAACATTTTTATTCCCATACTAGGATTTATATCCCAACCCTTTCTTATGTGTTTCCCTAGGGTATCCCATGTAGTTTTAGGTATGATCATGTTGTGGATGTTTTCAAATAAAGAGGATTTTTTTTTCAATTTGTTATGTAATGTACCTAATTCCAAAAGAATCCATAATTATGAGAATTATGGGTTGTATTATGTTTAATTTAATTTAATAAATCATTAATTAATATGAAATAACTAATTGGGTTGTTATTGTTTTTATCAAAGGAAAGGATTAGTGATTTTTGTGCTTTTGATTAGAAAACTCTAGGGAAATCTAGAAGTATAAGACTATGTGAATGAAAAATACCATTAATTTGGGTAAGTATAAATTAATTGATTTATTAGTCAAATACATACACATATACATACTACAATTTGATGTGGCTCTCACACACATATATAAGGGTAAACCCTGAAAACACCACGATGGTATAGACTCAACCAAGATTTGGTGCACAATAATAGGCCTTGATGGAGACATGATTTTATATGGATGAAAGATATGATTTGGTAAATTCATATACTCTTTAAATATCATTATAATTGGAACAAAAAATTATTATACGAGGTTATTATGGGAAATAGATCATGGATAACATAAATTGGAGCCTAGACATTCATATGTTATATGAAGATAAGATATTTATATGTTATCCATTTAATTTCATTGTATTACCCATTATGATTTTATTTGATTAAATCATTTCATCCTTAGTTTTCTGTTATACTATCTAGTGAACCAAAATTAGAGGAATCAGACAAAATAATTGATGTGAAATGCAATGAGATGACAGTCCCAATGATATCTATAACTGAATGGGTGCTGGAATCATGATAATTTTCATGATAAATTCCTACTTAACTGATATTTTGAATAGAAACATGGGGCAGGTGGAGCACCCAAATCCCCCTATGAAGTAATAAGATAAAACTGATATCATTATGTGGAAACAGTCCTCATCCATTTGTGGATCATTTTACCCCTTAATCATTGAATAATAGATCAAATCCATTGAAAATATCTTCTCCACCCATAAATGATCTAAGAATGATATGGTTCTACTAGAGTTTTTCATATAGAGGGAGAAGTTGATCAGTGGTGAACATTGACTAATAATAAGAATGTTGTGGAAGATATAAAAGTGATGGTGAGTAAGGAATTAAAAAAATATTTTTTGATAAATCTTTTCCTCGCATTATCTAACATATAACATAAATAGATATCCTTATCAATAAGAAAAAATAAGATGAATCTATCATGGTTTTTATGAAAAAAATTAAAAATACATTCATGATATGTCATTGGTTTTTCATTACCCCAAATTCAAAATTGACTACTTATTTCCTAGGATAATACAAGGTCAATGAAAATCTATGTCGATCTAGGACATTGATAACTATGAAGAAATTTTCTGATTTTCCCTCAAAGTCAAAATGTAGTTTGGAAAATATAATGGGTATATTAGGGATAATAATTAGAAAGTGGAGACTAATGGAGAAATATTACAGTCTTAATAAATTTTTTCATCTCCCGTTTCAAAGGTGTTGAAAAAAGAACCATAGATATACCATAATGGGGATGTGGATTTTATGTAGGTGTGGGATGGAAGGGAAGCTGGTTATAGATCAATGACCAATGAAATCCATAATTTGTTGGATGAGAGGTATGCTCTGATTATGCCACAATTCATTTTTTATTACTCCAATTTCAATGAACAAGAGATCATTGAAAACCATTGAACTATGTCAAGGGTTTTTGGAGACAAACAAAAACATGAAAAGAAGCAAGGATAATCTTTTTTTATCACAACCACTATAGTGGATCCTAAAAATATAGTAGTGATCGGTAGGAAAACTATTCATTAAAGAATACAGAACATAATTTTTTTATCCTTTTTCATTGGATTCCATCATATAATGAATTTTTAAATAAAATATTAAAACACCACCTCTATGAATGCAAGTTTATATGTAATTAAAAACAAAAAATGGGGGAATTATTTCTTTCCATGTATATAACTCCTCCCCTATAAAAATGTGTGGTCTGAGATTCCCAAGGAATCATGGCATACTCAATTGGGTGGAATTTGATGCAATTATGGGCGCATAATATCTATCCTTGTATGGATCCAATATAAATTTACAAAACAAGGAAATCAATCGATGCATTGTGAATCATACAATGATTCTATACAAGTGTAATGAATAGGATGAATATTATTTTTCACCAACAACAACAGCATGGATGTTATTTCCCTATGAGAAATAATATCTATCGCAAATAATTCATTTTATCTTAAATATATTCCTTGAAAATATACCCATTGTGTGTGAATACACTACTGTGTATCCCAAGTAGTTTCATCGTCTTACTCATATCATAGTGGATGAATATTCAATTTAGCTTATACAGGGTGAATTACTATTATCCATGACACCATATATAATGGTTGTTGTGGAGCGTGAATAGTTGAATTAACAATTACATTATAATCTATATATTTTGTTCATATGCCCAAGTCATTCACCTAGACGTGCACCATTCCTCTCTGTCGTGGTTAAGGATGGGTCAATGTTCATTTATATTGATTTTTCTGATCCTAACAAGATCACGATAAATAATATGCATCCACTTCCTAAAATTGGTGACTTGTTTGGTCAGCTATGTGGATCACATTACTCCACCAAGGTGGATATATGGTTTGCATATAACCAGGTTATTGTGACAGAGGATGATATCCCAAACACCACTTTTCATACAAGGCATGGGAAATTTGAGTTGTTAATAATTCCATTCTGACTCAATAATTCTCTAGATAAAATTATTGGACTTTATTATTGAATAAATTATATATTACAACATCAAATATGTAGTCATCATTATTGATGATATTCTAATTTTCACTAAAACCAAGGAGTAGCAGGAGGAGGATCTATACACTATGCTAACCACCTTGTGATTGTTTAATATTTATGCTATGTATAGAATGCCGGTTTAAGGAACATTCATTATTGGGTAATTTCATTACAATCTATGGCATATAATTGGACCCTTAAATAAAAAATGTAATCAATTGATGGATGAGGTAATCACCAGGGATACATATCCATTGTTTTGAGGGATTGGCTAGGTATTATCATCAATTTGAAAGAATTTTTTCACGATTATCAAAAAATCTAACAAACATAACTCATGAGAAAGTCACAGTTTCAATGAATGATGAATGTAAAGATAGGTTAAAGAAGTTAGAAAAGAGTATTATCTCTTCCCTTATTCTCACAATACCCAAAAATGGACATCATTTCATTGTATTAAGTAATGCTTCAATGAAGGGTTTAAGGTGTGAGTTAATACTAAATGTTAACTAGGTATCCTATGCTTCAAAGAAGTTAAATGATCATGAATAGAACTATAAAACAAATTATATGTATTTGGATATAGTGATATTTTCATTGAAATTATGGAAATGATTTCTCTTTGGGGAAATGTTTGAAATATATATAGATCACACATTCCTCAAGAATATATTCACATAGAAAGAGTTGAATATGTCCCAATATAAATGGATAGAGCTAATGAAGTAATATGACTAGTCAATTATCTTCCATCATGGGAAAGAGAATAAAGTTACATATTCTCTATATATAAAAGATCCATTAATTTTACTATTGATTATAATTTGGAAGAATCTGGAAATCATAGCCAGAAAGAGGATGGACATGGGAATCATTAAAGAAGAATCATATATCCTTTCAAAATTTATTTCTCAACTACATAATTTGTAAAAAAAGGATCTTAATGATTGTAGGTGAAAATTAAGAAGAAAGGGAAGCCAATAGAAAAGAGAAATCATTAGATATAAATTTTAATGAAGAATGTGTTGTAATATTCTTGTGAAGAATATGTGTACTATCAATTCCTATGTTATAGATATAGTTATTAAATGATTCAAATAAAATAACCTTCCCTATCCACTATGGAAGGAAAAATTATATATCGAGTTATCCGAGAACACTATTTGTGGGACAATATAAAAAATAGATCATGGAATATACATCAAGTATCCTTGTGTGTCAGTAAGCTAATGAAGAAATGAAATTTATATGAGGATGATACAAATATTAACAATCCCAATATAGAAATGGAAAATATCCCCATGGACATTGTCACTAGACTCTGATGGAAATATAGAGGAAACAATATGTTCTTGGTTATGTTGGAAGATCTTACCAAGACACAACACTTCATTGTAATTTGAGATGACTTCTCACTAGAGTAACATTAATTGATTTACATCAGAGAATTTGGGACGCTTCATAGGGTAGCACTATCGATTGAATCCGAATGAGAACAGATATTCCTCTCTATGTTCATGATAAGTATTAAATATGATCTAAAAACTGAGGCGAACATCATTATGGTATATTATCTTCAATGTAATGGTAATGTTGAGTTTACTAATATTAAACTAGATGGTATTTTGAGTACATGATATATGGTCTTTAATAGAGGTTGTGATCGACATCTTCCTCTAGATGAATTATTATACAATAATATTTTCCACACTAGTATGCAAATTACTCCATATAAATCGCTTTATCAGAATATGTGTAGAAAACCTGTATGCTGGGCTGGTGCTGGGGATTGAAAACTACTAGTTTCTGAAATGGTTGTGAAAACGGAGGAAAATATTAAGACCATGAGAATCACACCAAGGATAAATAGATTCAAAAAAAATATTTATGTCTAAAATCAGCGATGCGAACTAGAGTTTGACGTTCGCAACATGGTTTCTTGTTCTTATATCTACGGAAAAAATTCTTTACATTTGGTAATGATGGGAATATTCTTCCAAGATACAACATCACATTTTATATCTTTAATCCCATATGAGGGGTGGCCTATTGACCGGCACTACTACAAATCATATCTCAACTACATGATGTATTCTATGTATCCCTCTTGACTACGTACGTAATTCAACCTTCACATGTACCCAATCCAGGTGTTGTACCATTATACAATGGAAATTCTTCTGAGGAGAATTTGTTGAATATATTAGAATGTAGAGAAAAATTTCTATAAAATATGACAATGAACCTCATGAAAGTATTGTGGAGAAACCATTAGTTTGAAGAAGTGAAATGCGAACACGATGTAGTGATGAAACATAATTTCCCTAATCTATTTTAATGTTGGAAATGAGAATTTTGATGGTGAAATTTCTTAAAGTTGAATATGGTAACAACTTGGACTATTATAAATAAAATACCCCCTTTTGTTTTAATTCAATGTACTATTATGAAATATGGTAATAGAAAACACTAGAACTATAATTATTTTTTTATATACTATTAGATTTAAAATACTATTAAGAATCATTACAGTATATAATATACTAGTAGAAAAATGGTCATACGTTTAGTATAAATATAGTTTTTAAAAAAATCCAATTGACAAAAAAGTATCTTATGCCCTCACCTAGTAGGATTGTACACTATAATTACCATTTATTGATTCTTTGAGGGAGGTATCACCTCTGAGAATTCACATTTACCAAGATTAAACTAATATCTAACATCATAATCCAGAATGATACTTGTTATAAGATATGTTTAAGCTCATCGAGATCCCAAATCAAATGACATACACCAAACCACCCCCTGAAAATTACACCATCACACAAAAAACTCTTAGGGTGTCATATATTGTATAAAAAGGATATGTATTAAGACCCTAGACATATAGGTATATACATTATTATTTATAGAATATTGAAAATATTTCCATCCAATAATTATTACTTGAAAATTTTGTTTTATTCTGATATAATTAAACAAAAATAGTATTTTTGGATAATATTCAAATTCAAATAATAAATTTATTTTTAAGAATTACTAGATTTTTAAAATAAATAATATTTTAATTAAATATACTTATTATGTTATTTTTTTAAATATAGATGATCATATAAATTTCAGTATTTCAAATGTAATTTTTATATGTGTTCAAAACATATATTTTCAACAAACACCGCATTTCAAAATATATGCCAATTTGATTTCAAATTTGAAAATTTATATATTTATAAAATGATTCGGTTAAAATAAATATTATTTGTGTAATTAAAAAATATTATTTTTCAAAGGGTGAATTTTCCATAATTTTCATAGATAATTGAATTTTTATTTAAAGATTTAAACAGTATAAATATACTGTGTGTATTATGACATCATAATAACATAATAGTCATGTAATAATAACTATAAAGTGTATCCAAATCTAGATATATGTTTTATCATTAAAAGTATGTTATTTTATTTTTATTTTATTAATTTTTTGAATCATTTGTGAATCCTCCAAAACCATTAATATATTTTAAGGTTTTATATTCATTTATTTAAGAGTATGACTCACTTACACATAAGTCAGGGTATTATTTTATTCACATTTTCCCTTTATCATATAGAATAATTTAAATCACTCATATTATATAGAATTCATTGACGTAAACCTGGAGATGGTTTTTGGTTTTGGTTATTTTATTATATTGAGTTAAAATCCTATTTTTTAGAAATAATTAAGAAATACCCACTCATTTCCTATATAAAACAAACCATTATCCCATTTCTATTCACATAAAATTAAATTTATAACACCTTACTATTCTCTTCCATTACTATATTTCTACCATGGTTCCCCTAATCTCTTAAAAATCTCATCCAATGCATTTCTAGTCACGCAGTCATGTGAGGGATCCTCACCTTCACTATATAATTAATTTTTTTTAATTTCATATGAATTATATTTCCAATTATTAATGTTGGGATATATAATTATATATCCCTATTAAACTCCAACTGATTTCAAATTTATTATAAACCCCTTCCACTCTCACTATTCGATTTTTTATGCAATGTCATTATAATGTTGATATTTTCAAATGATTTTATGTACCAAAAAAATTGTGTAGTGAATACCATAACCACTTGATATAAAGGATTTTAGACATTATTAACTTATAATTATTTTAATCGGGAAATAAATGTATGTAATACACACTCCATGATCATGTAATAAAGCATCTAGATAAATGAATCCATTTTTTATGATCTATGTAGAAGACATGAATATTAGACTGAAAAGAAAGATACGTGTGATCTCGGAATTATATAGCCCTTCAATGTATGGGGTAATTAAAAGTCACATGATATGTCTGATTGGGATAGATTCCAATCCAAATTCCTTTATAGGATTTTTTTAATTATCATTTATTGTCATTTACCCTTAACATATTTTTATTATTTCGTGTTTCACATTATTCCAGCATTTCCCATGTTTCATTTATGATTACCCTGCTATATCATATCTTATTTACATGTTTATGATTATCTTTTATATATTAAAATTTATTAAAATGTATTATAATCTTATTGTTATTCATTTTTATTCCCATAAAGGGATTCAATGCTCACCCTTTTTTTCTAATTCTATGTTGTTACGTAATGTACCTAATTCCCCAATAAACTAGACATATCAATTATATTTGTTGTATTATTTTTAATATTATTTAATTATTTTATAATTAATATGAAATAAATTAAAGGGTTATTCTATGAATTATTATCTAAAACTGAGCATCTTTCCGAGGATGATGTGAAGTGTTTAAACTCATCTCTATATCATGAGACTTCTATGTGCTTTACCAAAAAATTAAGGTAGAATTTATATACCAATTTGATACAATTGAATATGTCATTCCATAAAACATTAACACTTATTTAATTGTTAATATATAAATTGGATCTATAGATAAATCTTTACTAAAGGAAATGTGATGACATTATAAGGGGATTAACTATAAATATAATTATATCAATATCAAAAATGATATAATACCTAAACACTACAAATACCTTCAATCCATTATAATCAAAGTATAAACGAATTTCTCCGAGAATATCTAGATCACATATACAAAACCAAAGGATATTATTTCCAAAACTAACTCTTAAAATATTCTTAATCACATTATACATATGTCACATAATACCCTCTAATGGGGTGTCGATACATAAAACCATCATGGTATCCTTAAGTCTTATCTTAATATTTCATGGCTACTTATACCTTTGTAGATGTGATGTAATCCTTTATTCCTTATAAATATATAATGTAATATAATATGAGATTAATTTTAATATTAAGTTCATCCATTTACAAATAAAATAATAAATTTTATTTTGATATTCAAAAATCCATGTAAATATGATAATCACATGAAATTTCTCTAAATTATGACCACTAATATATTCATAGGGATCATTCTAAAAAAATCATACACGAAACTTCTAATAAAGGAGGAGAGAATAAGGGTGGAATAAATATCATGATTCAAATTATCCATTTTCATTTCATAAGCTTTCCCTTTCCCCTATTTTATTAATAGGTTGGTTATAATCCACATAATCCCTTAGGTTGTTTCATTAATTCACATAATTCCCAAACACCACTCACCTGATAAATTGGAGTTTGGGTGGTGGATTATGTGTAGATTTCTATTTTTCTACTCGTTAACTATATTCTTCCCATAAAATTAGAAAATAGTATCATGATGATATTCCCAAACACACCAAAGTATTTATTAGTCCCATAAGTAAATTTCATCTGTGTTTCTTCCCATACTTTTTTCATAAGAGAATTATCATCCTCATCCCTCCATTGTGTTTATATTTCACATTGATCACCAAATTTATTATCTTCTAAAAACCATGAGATTGATACATAACCCCAACCTCTATTTTGATATTGATAGAACATAGAATTATATCTTCATAGATATTGATGTCCCTTGCGGGTAACACCATTCATATATATGGTTTTACGCCATTAAAAAATTTATCAACATTACATTCAGGTTGGATGATAGGTCTAGAATCATACCTTGAAAGTATTATAAAATAATATAAATAGGATCCAATAGATCCATTAACATTTTTCATTAACTAATATATTAATTTATCAAATATTTATAAGGAATACAATGTACATAATGGAAAAACCCATGAACTCATCTCATTCCATAGAGTCTATTTCATCATGTTCCCTCATATTCTATATAATATTACACCATTGATTTGCTTCACCCTACAAAATAGTACAAATTCTAAATGAATTTATTATGTTAAAAATAATGGATAATAGAAAATATCATCTCATTGGCACTGATTATTTTCTCAACCTCTATTTAACCAGATGACCCAATGAAAAATGGTATATATTACCTCATAAAACACACAAAATACTGTTATACGTTCATTAGCTCATTAAGATTTATATATTGATTCATAACATGATAAGGTTGTTTCAAGATAGAAATATAATTTTTCATTACATGTCGCATAATATATGGTTTCTCAGAATGGAAATAATTTCATTTACCATTATAGTCACCATTAATTAAGAGTCTATAGGTTCAAATAATTGACTAAAAGCAGCAAGAGTAATGTGAGAAATACCCTTCTTATTATATAACCACTTAATTTAAACAAATAAGTTATATAATGTGTATTCCAGGAAACATTATTCAATTAAAACATATGTTTAACCATGATCATTCATGTTAATTATAAAATCATTAATATTTTATTCAATACTTATTTCTATCCAAAAGTTTTTAATAAAAATTTATAACACTAATATTAAAATATTTTCTAATCCATGCTCTAATACAATCTATAATAACCAAAACTTTTCATAAATTGATTTTATGTCTATTTATATATGTATAGATGCATAGAAATAATATCCCTACTAAATCAATATTGTTTTATAGTATTTGTAAATTAGATAAAGTATCTTCATATTTTATGAATTACCTTCAATATCACCTACAATGATCCTCACATGTAGTACTCCTCCTACACATATCCTATATAAACCTTTCTTAATCACCTCGAGAAGGAAGGATATGAAGTGGTTTGACCAGATGCATGGTAGTGATAAAAAAGGAGACAATAATTATTTTTTAACTATAATATGAGTTTATGGGTATGAGAATATAAACACAACATTTTGAAATAATACCCTACATATAGAAGATCATATTCATGAATGATATAATAAATCAGGGATGTTAATAAGACATTAATCATAAGGGAATCATATAACATGATCCATAAGGGGATAATTTTTTTATAAGACATGGAATTATTGGAATTCAAATATGTATATAAAATCATTTCCAAATTAATCAAGACCTACTACCAATACCATCACAGTAGAAAAAAAACTAGTCCCTAGCTGAGTTCACTCATTATTATTGTCCTGTATTACTAAACAAATTTGACTTCCTATTCCATCCATATATTGATGAACCATGTTCACTCCTCGTTCAAACCATGTATTACTGAACTAGGTTCACTCCCCATTTAATCCTTATATTTCTAAACCAGGTTCACTCCCTTTTCATGAGCTGTACAACTAATCAGGGTTCACTCAAAATTCAATCCCTCTATAATGGATTTGATTTCCCTATCATTCTAGTCATGTATTTCTGAAACTGGATTACTCTCCATTTTAGTACAATCTATATAATGTGATATTAATCTTTATCTAATGAAATCCATCATAAAATTAAAATCATACATATTTTTTTAACAATAAAATTAATCATTCATGTTTTTATAACCCATGCAATGAAATGGGTTCCATATACATTTATTTATAGCATAACTCTTGGAAAAAAAACTGAAATTCAAATATATCAACGATTCATGAACCTAACCCATTTATCAAAAAAAATAATGGTATCATATGATAAAATTCCAAGTAATAAATATTTAATATAAAAGGATGTTGTCATAAATGAAATGTGAGTTTGAAATATCAATAAAATTTGATGTTTAGGTTAATATCTTAGAAATATTGAAAAGATATTTTTTTATATCTTTGAATATAAAAAGATAAAAAATTTCCCAAAAAATAGAAGTGTATGATTATAATATAATATTCATGAAATTAAGGATTAATGAAATCTAGTATACTAACTAAATTTTTATAATATAAAAATAAATTCCTTTAATATTTTTGTTGGAAATGACATAAATTACCTATTGTGGAAAGTGATACAAATATTCCATTACAAATATTGTAGAAAGTAAGAAATGTGTAAAAATTGCTTTAAATTTTCATAGGAAAATATTTAAAACCTTTATGAAAATATTATTAGTAAAAAAGTATGTGGAAGTGAAATATTTCCAAAAAGAGTAATAAATGTTACCAATCTAAAATAATGATGTGATTGTAAAATAAAACCTTACATATTTGTAATAAATAAAATACTATGCCTCACAATACAAAGAAACTTATATTGATATGTAAATCCCATGGTTTTCATATCAAACTCATAAAATACATTCATGGTCATTATATACACCACATAAAAGAAACATGTAGTGTATAAGGCATGTGTTCTAAACAAAGAAATGTGAGAAAAAAATCCAATACAATGATCATATCGTTGATGTTAATAATATGAATAAATTTTTTATATCCTCTATAAATACACATAAAAAAGTCGAAATACGATATGATATAATCTACTGTCAATTAATAAATAATAATATCATGAAATAATAAAATTACTAGATGTTTCATCCAATGAATATGGAATTTGAGTTAAATAATCTATTACATAAAGCCTTTCATATTGTTGTTAACATTCAAACCTCCTACAAAATAAATTTGGATTAAATATATATTTAATATATAAAATTAATTAAAAAAATCATGAATTTTTTTGTTACCATCTTATCACAGGTTATTTAGTAATTTATTAATAAAATCATTGTTTAGGTTGGTAAATAATTTTTTTCCAAGTGAGTTTCAGTTCGATGGTGTTACTAGTTATACTTTGATCATTGTCTCGTAATTTTCCTGGTATAAAAATAATATATATTAATTATATATATATTTATAGGTTCTAATATATTACATAAAAACCAAAATTCATTACACCATTCATATATATCGTAGTTCATACTTATGGATGAATGCTATTTTCATTTTTTAAAGGGATGGAATGAAAAAAAATTAAAAATAATTCAAATTTTCAAAATAATTATTATATAATATATATAATATATCTTCATTAACACCATCATAACAACCATCCAAAGAATATCGTTATTAAAAATGAATTCTATCACTATGTATTGATAGTATGTCATGCGTTCTCTTGAAAAATACACCCACTTATTGTTTGATGAGAAAAAGTTTGTATAATGGTGTTTTAATAATAATAATAAAATTATACCTTATTTATGACACTATTGATATTAATCTTTGATAAAAATCATTGATTTAGAGGTGGTACTAATAAGTAAACAATGTAATTTATCATTAAATGATTACGTCTTCTTCGAAACATCTCCCTTAAATATCCTTTAAATGACTCTTGGGTTGGTCTTTTGAGAACCTCTACACCACTAGAATGTGACATGGGATGTTTTATGAAAACGTTTTGGGGTATGGCCTATATATATGGCTCAATGTGGAGAATTTAAATGAGGTAAGATGATTCTTTTTATAATGTATGTGAGGAGAAAATAAGGGATTTCCGAATAATTGAATTGTAATATATTAATTTTATATCGAAATATAACAAAATGGACTTACATTAGAATATAAGTTAAGATATGGTTGTAATATTTTTAAATAATATATTTTATACTAGTTTTTATTTTATATTAAACCGTATCTTTTTGATTAACACTAGGATATCCTCTTTAAATTTTAACTGCAAAAAAAATTATTTAAAATTAAGAGGTTGTAATTTTTACTTATATGGTAAAAAATTGACCATAAATGGCCAATTTTATAAATTTTTCACAATATCATAATGACTTTGTATTTTTAATGATTTTTATTTTTATTAAAGAATTTATTAAAACACTAATCCAATAAAATATGATTATTTTTAGTTTATATACTATTTATTATATTGACTTTTGGAAATAATGAGACAACATGTCAAAATGATTAAAAAATTATAGTATATCCCTAAAATGTAATGTTAATCTATAGAATTATTTGGTCACCGAAGATATCTTTTATTATAAGAAATTTATTTTTTTAGAAACAATTATTTTAGTTTTCTTTTAATTTAATAATAACTATATTATCATTTTTTATGCATTTTTGTTAATTATTTAATTCTTAAAAATGGTAAATAAATTCCATTGATGAATATATAATTGTTAAATATTAATATAATATTTTTTTCTATCATATATTCTCGAAAAAAAATTATTAAAAATAATGTACTTAAAAAAAGAGTTTGATGTTTTATTTTTTATAAAATAAAATACAATAAAGGTCATAATTTTATCTAACTAGCCCAAAAAAGACATAAATAATTTTATATAGGTTTATTAATTTCAAAATGGACACATATATTCATTAATATCCTACTTTTGTACCCTTGTGGACACATAAAAGATATTTAAGACAAAGATGGTATCATTTTGTGACTTTTATTGATTTAAATAATTTTTAAGGCATTTTCATTGATATGTATCCATTGAATAATTAAAGGATTAACATTAGGTTTTAATGGTCAAATTAAATTCATCCATTATGAGCTAGGATAAAAAACATGGAATTATCACTAATATTTAATCCAGATTTACTCATTTTACCATTTAACAAGGTAATAAATTTTACCTTAGTTACTATTCATATTGAATAATAACAGTAGGGGCCTAATACCTCATGATTTTGAATATATATAGTATTTATAAAATTTTGAAAAAAATTAATTAAAACATTTCTTTAGAAACCGCGACCCTAATATCTTGGATTTGATGCCTACTTCCATTAAATTGTCATATATACGTGATTTGGATTCTAAAAGATAGATAAATTTAGTAGTCTTAGTAATCTCTATTCATAAACGAGTCTTTTATTAAAAATCGATATATAAATTAATTTTTTTAAAAATAATTCTATTTTATCTAGATGATCCATTCATAACATTCTCAGTACACTTCATGGGATATGTGGGAAAGTAAGAAAAATTAGGGTTATATAAAATTTAAGGTATGCATTAAGTATATAAGATTATATCATGAATAAATAATAATAAGAAAATAATGAATGGTAAATAGCTTTGCATATATCCGATATAATTAGTTAACTAATATAAAAGTATGTAAAAATAACAAAAGGTAAATAATTGAACACATATTCCTTTTAAATTACATGACTATCAAGATAAAATTAAGAAGAATCAATATGGCATGTTAAATAATAGAAAAAATGACATTTAATCTATAAAATAATAAGGAAGTGCATAAAAAATATATAAAGGAAAATAATGAATCATCTATTCCATTTATATTAAATTATTTTTCATATATGATACACTAGAATTAGTATAGAAAGGTAAATAGCTAAAAAATCTATTTAATCAATAAATTGATAATAAAATCCATCCATATAATGTTTCAGTGTGGAAATATCAGGGATATTAATTACAAAATACTAAATGCAGATAATACATTAATATTTGCAGTCATGTCTGAGGAACATAATAACCCATACTATCAAGACTGTTCACAAGTAAGTTTAATACTACAAGTTGAAACCCATTTTATTTGAAAAAATAATTTGTCCCATCAGATATGTTGATGCATCAAGAAAATATATAAATTTAGGGATCCACCCATCACTATTATTATAAATAATTACACATATAAAAAATAATCTATTTAATTCCTGAAAAATATTCCTTATCAAATATTCATAGTGAGTAAAGGATACATACTTATCAATATTTCCCTAGTTAATCAAATATCATCCAAAGTAATAAAATTGATAAAAGTGTATAAAATTTAAGAAATAATAATAACCATTACCAATAATATGGATATTTAACATAAATGTAACTATTAGTGAAAAATTATTACAATAATGTTATTTCTTTAGGATAATGTTTGTAATCACAAAAGATTGTGAAATTTCAAAATAAATTATTTTTGTTAGAAAATTTAAAATAAAATCCCCTTGGATGAAATAATTATAATTGTAACATTAAAAATATTAATATTTTTATATTTATTATACTAAATTTTAAATGATCATTATAAATACTACATAAATGTGAATTGGTGGACAATAACAAATAAGTCTCCATTTGATGTTAAATTTAGAAGAAATCCCTTACATTACACACCCTTTCCATTTAATTCCATTTAACCTCCTATATTATGGATTAAATGATTTTATTAATTTAATATAGAACCATATTAATATTAATAAATTCATATTTGATCCTTTTATAACATATTATATCTTATTTTTTAACACAAAATCATTATAATCATTGTCTCATGTGTTAATTGCCTTTTTTTATTTTTCTATGACTTGTAATTTTTATCTACCTAGGATATATAAAAATATGTCATAATATATAAAATATTAAACATGATTTATATATATAAAAATATTATATATTTACTTATATTAAAGTATAACATTTGGTGATATGAAATGAAATTCACCATTCATTGAGATAGTTGGTCATACATAAGCATGAACATTCTTTCTTTTTTATTATCATATTGAAATAAATAAAATTAAATGATATCTATAAATATTATCATTAAAATATAATATTTATGTTATATCAATCACATAATTTTATTAAAATCATCATTAGCAGATTCCATGTATATCATGAATTAATAACATTACTTCATTATGTGATAGTTCTCTGTAAACGTTAACAATGTTATTGTATTCCATCCAAATGGAAGGATTGATGTTATTTGTTATATAATAATAATCTAAATATAAATTCATCATATATATAATAAATATCATATATAATATTTATTTTCATCATTGTTTTCATCCATTTAATAAGTTAGTGAAAAAATGAATGATATTATTTCGTATGGTGATCGTATATCGTACACATGAAAGATGAATTTCATAACCCTAATGATTTATGTGTGTGAATATGTATGTTATACCCAAAAAATTTCAATATCATAGCATACTAACTCTAATAAAGGTATTATATTAGCATGATATGAACTTAATTTAATGGGTTTGAGGAAGAAATGAAATAAAAACTTTTGTTTATGAATGTAGGATGTTCATCATTTATCCCGTTTTGGTATGTACCAAATTATTTCCACATATGGTTTTTCCCAAAATAATGTCATATAGTATTAGAGGAGGTATGTAGAATAATGATTGTTTCGATAGTTTATCCAAATTACTCTATAAGTTACATTATGTTGTGTGTTTGAATTCCCTTTTATATTGGACAAGGAGTTGAATTCTTGTAAACACAAAAACTTATTCACTTTTAGAAGTTCTAACTTACCTCAAGTGGGTACAAAAATAATAATTTATTATAGGCACTACATGCCAAAAAAATACATCCACCGCATAAAATAAATACATTTTTATCATTTCATTCATTTTAATTGACTTTACTCAATTTTACCATTATTGTTTTTTCCAAGGTAACATGTATCATTACATTTACCTTGATATTTTTACATTTAGTGCTATAATTAAAAAAAGTATTTATTGATAAATTATAATAACTTATTCTAAATATTATTTCTTTTTCACTAAATTAAAATCATCTATGGGTTTATAATTAATATTAATTCAAACTCATGTAAATCACAACAACATGTTTTAACGCTAGTTGTTTTAATTAATATTATCAAATTTTTATACATATTATGATAAAAAAATTACATTTATCATATCATAAAATATAAATTATTATGATTTGAAATATGGATTATATAGTTCTAAATTAAAGTCAATGAAGTGGCAGAAATTAATATAAAATCAATCATGTATGTGGGATGTGAAATTGGGGTTTTAAAATGAAAATTTTCAAATGTCGAGTGCCTTTTTATATCAAAATGTCTACTTAAAATTGATTCCAATTATATAATTGTGTTAATAGATTTATTATTTACATATTTTTACTTTCAAAATATTTAAAAATATAATTTATCATTACAAGTTATATAAATCAATGTTTCATTTTCATTTGATATTATAGATATTTAATTATTTATAGAAAAATAAAACTTGTCAAATAAATACCAAAAGTACAGCTTAATATATTTATTAAAATAATATTTCAATAATGATGGTTATTTTGAGAAAAAAATTTATAAAATTTATAAAATTACGTTCAAAGAGAAGTTTAAGAATAAATGGTTGCAAAAATTTAAATAAACATTATAGTTTGTTATGATTAAAATTGGATATGTAATTATATTATGTTTATAAAATATAATGGATTAATTTCAACAATAAATATTGAATATTAATTATATACATTTTACTAAGATCTTCGAATGATAGTAATTAATTTAATTTACTAATAAAAAATTCATTTTCTCTTCAAAAAGATTTATTCATATAAAAATTTCTTTGATGTCCAATTTTTTGATATATTAATTTCTAATTAATTGTTAAAAAAATAATTCATCCATATATTTTCATAACATAGTAAATCAAATTTATAATCATTATTTTAATGGATATGACATAGTTTTCATTATAAATATTTATATTTATGGTATTTAGTTAAACATAGTCTTATGTATAATGTATAATATCGAAGATTGTTATAGGTGTATGCAATACATGATTACTCAATATTACATGAATCTAAGATATATAATAGATTTAATTTATTTATAATATAAAATATATCATAATGTCTCACAATTTTTCATACCATTCAATGCATGGTTTTTCATGTGATACACAGTATCTAATATGATTTTCATATTTCAAATTTTTGGGGTGTTATATTCATCGGACCATAAATAAATTACATCCTCCCAATATATACTTAATATCTGTAATAAACGATGTGACATTTTATAATATCACTCTTGAAATCCTCACATCATTATTGGGTTAATAAAATAACATCATAATAATAGAATGAGAAGAATAAAGGTAAACTATAATAACTTCTAACTAGTTTTCTATGTAGAAGATCATCAAAATAAATTTAATATGATGACTTTGAGGAAATTTATAAATACTTATAGAGAGATAGTGGTGTTATTTTTCATACTATATTTAATGATTAATTGAATGATGAGGGCCTCAGAACCTTAAATATAACAATAATGAAAATATCATTAATATCCTTAAATATGATGGTAATGTGAAAAAAAAATTTATTTCAAGGTAATTTTTCTAAACTTGGGGAATTATATTACTATATATGAATAGAATATATTATACAAAATTTATATTATTCTATTTCGTAAGAACAATTTCATCCTTTGGTTTTTCTTTGATTGCATACTCCATGAAAAGAAAATCTATAAATGATTTTTATTCCATATTAACTAATAAAAACTTGTAATAGATTTTATGATCTATAAAGTGTGAAACTTATTTATTTATATCTCTGACTATTTTCCTAAACCAATATTTTTAATACATTAACCTCTTATATCAGGATTAATACAATTGTTTTATCATTAATATTTATTCCCCAAATTAATTAACTAAAAATGATATATTGACTTGGACCTTGTGTAGGTACATGGTTGTTTTTAAACCCTTATCGTCCATTATATTTGTGTTTAGACCCTACGTCCTTACGAGATATGATGGGTTGTCACCCAACATATAGGTTTTCCATTTAATAAACTATATAGTTCCAATATGGATCCAAAAAATGATAGACATCCTTTAAATAATGTTAATCCACAAATATTTTTAATATTTTTTTAGTGACCACCCCTTTTGATTAATGTCTAAAAAGATTATTTTACTATTATTCAATTTTAATTAATAATCATATCAACCATAAAAGTCATCAATACCATTAAATGTACTTCAAAAAATGTAAGGTAATTATTCATTCAACAGCTTTTACATTAAAACATATGTTTACTATAAATATCTCTAACTGTGTCCTTTGCCATGGTGGACTAAAAAACCTATGTTTTAATGGAATTTAATATATGATCAATATTATACTTGTTAACCCATTATTGTATAAATAACTATTTTATTTCTGAATACAAAATTTATTCGAAAATTTAATATAATCTATAGATGTTTCATGATTCATGTAACAAATATAATATTTTAAAAACACATCAACAATTTATTTCATTAGTCCCACTACACAAATACTTATTTAGTTTTTTTCACATTATCTCTTCAATGTTTTTTTGTTTCCCTTATGTATTTTATTGTAATTATCTATTAATATAAATCATAATGGATTGTAATTAAAATATGAATTAATATAAACATTTCTTTTGGGCGAGCCAAACCATGTGCATAGTAAGGGCCATTATCATACACTATGTTATCCTCAATAAAAGACCTATGTAACCTTCTTTAAGTTATTAAACCTAGTTATTTCTATCATAGAACCATGTACACTTGTAGAATACAATAATTGATGTATTGAATGGAAAAAACATAATCGCAGCCTTACAAAAAAACATTAGGATGTTCTTCTACACTTATCCTCAATGTATAAATTATGTTTGTGGTCCCTAATCTATGTTTTGTAAAATATAGCTTCCATGAATTCTATATAACATGTTCTTATAAAAACTATAGATACCTCGACCCTATCAGTGCAGAGCTGATGCCTACAATAGTTACATTGGAACTGATAAAATATTCATATCCCAAAGGACTAATCAGATTAGTAGTTTTGGTATACAATATACGTACATGATTCTTGTATTAGAATGGAATACACCAAATACAACAAATTGTTTCAAAAAAAAAATTATTCCGTCAAGAATATCCTTTCATAATTATATTAGTTCACATCATTGAATAACTGGGAAATTAATCAAAATAATGGCGATCTAATGTACTCTATAAGTGTTATGTATAGTGTAAGCTCTCATGAATAAATATGAATAATATTGATTTAAAGGTATATAACATAGAATAAATTCCATTTAATTATTGAAATATGAATGAATATAATAAAAATATGGAATGGTAAAAAAATGAACACCAATCCCACGTAAATAACATGACTATCGTGATTATATAAAGAAGAGTCAATATAGTAAGGAAACTAAATTAAAAAAAAATACATTTAATCAAAAATATGAAAATAATGTGCATAAAACATATGTAAATTAAAATAACTGATGAATAATTATATTTAAATAACATGACTCTCATGATAAGATAAAAACAATAACATCGAAATAATTGAAACCACATTTGATTTAATCACTAAACTGAGAATGAAATTAATACATATATTTTTAGATTTTGAAAATCTAATAGATATGAAAAACTAAATATTGAATGTAGAAATTTATTAAAGATAACATTTTATTTTGGAGTAACATGAAATCATATAATGTCAATACCTTCTATAAGACCTTTTAAAACTATTTGTAGAAAAAAATTTAATTATCCCAACTATCTTATCTCATAAGACTTGTTGATTCACCAAGGATTTATATTAAATAAATTTCACTCATATCTCTTAAAATCCAAATAATTATTCTAATATTGAATACACAATTTTATCCATGAACAACAGAACTTATTAAATACATGTATTGTGAAAATGATATAAATTTATCACTATTTCCCCAATTAATCATATAAATCTCAAAGAAAACAAAATATTTAAAAATTGTATATGGTTTCTGAAATAATAATATTTATAACCATAATATATGTATATTTATATTAAATTCAATTTTCAATGAATAATGGTTACATTAAAGTTATTATTAATGAAAAAGTGAATAATTACAAAAAGAATGTTAGATTTTACAAAAATATTTGTCACGTAATAAATTTCAAATTTGGTCCCCTTGGTTGAAATAGTTAAAATTTATATATAAAATACATTAATTATTGAAAAATTCATGATATTACATTTCAAATTGTTTGTATATACACCATTAAAATATTATTGGTTCATACTAACAAATCTTTCTAAATTGAATGTAAATTGTGATGAAATCTATTACTTTACAAAACATTTTGGTTTAATTCTATTTAACATCATATATAATAGTTAAAATCTTGTTACTAACATATAACATAAAGATATTAATGTTTTTAATATCATATATGATCCTTTTATAACATCTTATCACCCATTTGTTAATAATCTTCCTTTATTTTCATTTATTCAAATGTTAATTACCTTGTGTTTCGATTAGGTTATGACATTTTATTTATTTTTCTTCCTACATAGACCGTCATTTTAAATTTTTATGAATACAAAGTAGGATTTAAATATAATATGTACTTATTATATATATATATATATTTATAGTAATCCAAAAAATTTAGTTATAGGAGATGAAATATAACATTCATATAGTTGGTAAGTCATATGTACACATGAACAATATTCCCATTGTATTGTCATATATAATGAAATAAAATTAGTTTATTTATGTAAATATTTTATATTTTAAGTGTAAAATTTTTCATATATGTAACATATTTTTATTAATATTTTCTTTAATACATTTCATGTTATATGTGAAAGAAAAACATCACTTCACAAGATAGTATACCAGCATACACACGAATGACGTTATGTTATTCCCAAAAATGGAATGCATGAATTCTGTGTTATGAAATAATTCTATATGTATAAAGAAATCATAAATATAATATATATAAATTGTATTTCAATCATTATTCCCAACATTGATTGGTGGTAATTAAAAAAGAGAATGGTCTCAGTTTATGTGGTGGTAGTCTACTATACACACAAACAATGATTCCATGACCAATTTTATGGAATTGAGTAATTTTTTAGGTATTAAACTTATAATCATATCATTATCTTATATTAATGAAACTAATAATATTATTTATTCAATATACTAAAAGAATTTATGTTGATTTAGGACTACATAAAACAAAAAATTATTTTTAATAGACAATGAATCTTCTTCAAGTATCACAGTTTGGTCTTCAGTAAATTCCTACCATGGATGGATTTCATAAAAAATTATTTTGTTTATGATGTTCAGAAGTAATTTTGGTGTTAATTTTGTGATTATTTTTTATTGAAATTTCTCGATCTTTGTTAGGAAGTGGGGATAGTGAATTCTATTATTAATGGGGGAGGAGTGTCATTCTTGAAAAATTAAAAATGTATTCACAATTTCGAGTTCTCCCTATATAATGTACCTCAAAATTTTAAAAAACAGAGGGTATAGATGAATTTTACTATAAATTCTCCCCAACATAAAACAAATATTTTTTATCATGTTATTCCTATGTTTCTTTATTTACTCATTTATATTTTTAAAAATTCTATAACCGTGAATGATATAATTTAATTTACTTAGGAAATCTATCCTTTAATACAATAATTCAAATAGAATTATAAAAAAAATATACCCACATAATCATATATTATTTCCAAATTATTAAATATAAATTCTATATGTGTGTAAAATTAATTTTAATATAAACACATGTAATGTTCAAAACCCAGTTCCATCCTTAATCATTTTAATTAATTTTTACTATTTTCAAAAATAATTATGATGAAAAAAAAATAACTAATTATTTATTATAAATGATTCTTATTTAGTATATGGAATCAATTTTTTAGATTTTAAATCACAAAATATTTATAAATTAATTAAATATCAATCCTGTAGAAGCGATGAGAAAGAGGGGTTTTAAAATAAAAATATTCAAAAGTTTACTTTGTTTATATATATAAATAAAATATAAAAAAGATTCTAGTGACCAAAATTTGATTAATATAGGTTTAATTTATCAATTGTGACATTAAATTTATTTCAAGGAATAATTGTACATTCAAAATCATTTATATGAATGGTCATTTTCAATTAAAATTAAGTATCATTAAATATTCATCAAAAAATGAAACTTCTCAGAAAAATATAAAAAATTTAATTTAAAATAATTTTTATATTACAAATTTAAAAATAATGTTTAAATTTCATATAAAATTATAAATGCTTCAAATTTTATTATAAAATATTTTTCCATTACAAGGAATTATAAATGCCTTTAGAAAAATACTTTTTTTATATGTAATATTCGATTTGTTATCATCCTATGTCTATCAAATGTTTTGGATTAATATTAAAAAAATATTTCATATATAATATATAAATTTAATTTTTATCATAAAATAATAATAACAAGTTAAATTCAATTTGATAAAACACCATTGGTGTATAAAAATAGTTTTTGTAACAACATTTCCATTATATTCAATTGATTTATGTATATATTTTATAATTTATTGTTAATGAAGGAATTCAACCATATATTTTCAAACTATATTTTATAGTATTTATATCTCCAAATTTAATATCTAGAAGATAATGTTTATTTTAAATAGTAATATTAATTATATTCTCTAATGCTCGTTCAGGTGTATAACACATGTTATCAAAGAAAGTCATTGTTGGGTAAAACATATAAAAACTAAATATTGTGTGAATTGAAAGCAATATAATATATTGAATTTATTTAAAATATAAATTATATCATAATTTTAGGACAATTAATCTACCTTTTTATTATTTGTTTTTTGTGTCCTAACCACCTTTGTTTTCTTACTATTTATTGGATGCTATGATAAATGAGATTAATAGGGAATGATCCTACTGTTTTAGGTTTTCACGCCCTTTTTCTATGATAATTTGATATTTCAAAACGCAATATTAATATTAATCATAGTTATGATAATTTATGGTATTTTAATAATATTTGTATATAATAAATCCAAGATGTCCGTTTTTTCTATAAACAAAATACATAATAGTACTTTTAATTAACAAAAGGATTTTAATTTATAAAGGATTTTGTCGTCATAGGTATGATAACAAAGTTGTGAAAGGTAAACATACCCTCTTGTCAGTGACTACTAATTTATTATTTTATTTGGGATATAACAACTCTTTTTTGTGAAAAATAAATCTAATGGTGTCATAGTACCACAAAAATGATTTAATGTATTATTATAAGTGAAAAATCATAAGGATATGATGATGTCATATAATGCAATTTATTATAATTTAGTTAATTTTTGTATGGATTTGGTTCATTTAATACTAATTATCCTCCATCTAATATAATTTTATGATATATTATATATGTATTTTTCATCAAATAAATCACACATATATTTCTGTGGATGGAAAGACCCATTTGATATCATAACCCATACAATAATCATCATTCAGATATATGATATTTATGCACCTAAAATAGAGATTTTATCGATTTTATGTTCCTTGATTTATATTTGAAAGGGGTGATTATATAATATGGTTGGGTAGAAACTCATTATTGAACATATACATATTTTTTTGGAGTTTTATGATTTTTTCCTTGATGATTTTCCTTGTAATATACCAAACCATGATATTGTTTTTTCAATATAACTTATACATTATGCTACAGCTATTTTACCTATTAAATATAGAAATCCACTAACATAGTTACACAAATTGAAGAAAAAATCACCTGATAATAATTAAAATAGATTCGTTTAGGTAATTTAATATCTATGGTGTGTAAATGACCTTTTTTAAGAATAGATATAGATCAATGTGACTCTGTAACAATTATCATAGTCTGAATAAGTTTGAAGTCCTGAAAAATTTTCTAGTACCAAGTATTTATGAACTATTTGAATAAATATATAGAAAAAAATAAATTACCATGATACAAATTAAATTTTAATATCATAAAATTAGTGTTCCTATAGAGGATACACCATCACAATATCTTGTACACATTATGGAGACTATTAATTTATTGTGATTTAATTTTGTCACACTAATTCCCCCACTATCATTATGGATTTAATTATTAGTATCTTTTGATATTACTGTTATCATTTCATGGTATTAATTATAATCTATATTCATTTATATCCCATACTAAAGGAATATCACAAAGGTATTAAGATGTTGTAATAAAAAACTTATGAATGTAGCAATTGTATGAAAATTTACCAAATGAGAATTTTGACTATAAATGTGTTCATTTTTTTATTATAAAAACTTAATAGATAGTATACAGTGGGATATATCAATGATAGAAGTTATTAAACATTGTATTGGACCAACCAATTAAATTTATAAACATAGTTTTTTTGTTATGGATTGATATTATTTATGCTTTATAGAGAATTAATCATTGTTTTCAAACAGGATTTTCAAGATAACATAGAAGGTATCCAAATTCAATTGTTCAGATGAATGCGATTAAAATTTCAAGGAAATTATGTAATGGTTTTTAAAATAACTTATTCGTACACTACCCAGAGTAGGTGATATTTTGAAATGTACAGTGATGCATTGTAGAAGGGAATGTGATGTTTCTTCCCCTATAATGATTTATTTACAGTATATACCTCATGAAAATTATTATTTCATGACAAATTCTACCTAACTATGTATCTAAAATTATTTGTAGTAAATACTTCATTAATGAAATTTTGGTACTATATTTTTAGAAAATAGTATGATATATATAATGATTATAAAGTTTTAAAGTATATATTCACTCGTAAAGAGATGAATATATAATAGTGAAAATGCTTGGATCTGAAAAGTGAATAGGGTGGTTGATACTTTGAGTAAAATTTATTATTCTATTCAATCTATGATGAGGATCAAAAATGATGTAATAATTATATATTTAACAAGGATGTATCCAAAAATGTTTATATGAAGGGGAAAAATATTATCTTCTTAAAATGTGTGTTCAACCATCTTTTTAATTGAATATTAATGATCCATGGAAGGAATATGTTGACTTATAAATGAAGTTGAAAAAGGATCCGGTGTTCAATCATAATTTTCATGGAATTATTAGGCATAGGAACCATGTATACTTCCCATCCATACCCGATTATAAAATATATTTGTTGGATGAAGCTCATAGTTTATCATTCTTTATTATTCGTAGGAATACATATAAATATAGATATCTAATAGTGTATTTTCGGTTGGTCTATGTAAAGATAGATATTTAAGATTATGTTTCTCAATTATTGGTGTATCGATATATTAATTATGGGAGAGAAAATTCTAAGTGGATGTTAAAAACATTACCCATACCTAAATGGAAATGGTAAAACATTTCCCTTAACTGAATTATTGGACTCCACAAAATGTCTAATGTCCATACTGATATTTTTTTATTATTGGATAACCATAATATGACTAATGAATTATTTTTATCATAAAATATTTCCCACTTGATCATATTTCTCGAATATACATTAAGGAAATCATAATGTATCAGGGAGTAACATATTTTATTATATATTATCATGATTTGTGGTTAAACTCGATGTTTTAGTGAATTATTTAGTAGGATCTGGATACATTGTTGAGTTTAATTAGTATATATAATCCTTATATAAATGTTTAATCTAATATAACCATTATAACCCTAGATAATATGAATATATCGTGATTAATGGAATTCAAAGGTGGTTTGGATCGACACCTTCATCTTGTTGATCTATCATATATTAATATATCTCAATCAAGAATTCATATTGGTCCTTATGAAACTTTATCCATAATGAATTATACATCTCTATTTCATTATGATTAATTTAGGGAAATAAATTTATTGGGACCTCAGATATATTATGAAATTAAATTGAAATTCATATCTATTCCGTAGCACATTATTACAGGTCAAAGTCTGTGGAGAATTTATACTAACAATCGTTAGATAAATATAGAATTTGAAATCTCGGAAACTGTATTTATATGAATTTGACATATGAAATTGTTATAATATTTGATCTAGAGTTATGTTGGATCCTTATATATTATTTATTGAGTAGGTATGGTAGCTTATTACATAGTGCCTCCATAGAACATCTCTGAGTTTCGGAATGTGTTCTAGGGAGCTCTCCTGAGGATGTTTATAGTTGATCCTTCACATATATTAAATATTAAAGTCATAAAATTAGATAATGATGTTTATTATGATGAAAAAAAGTATAAATCATGAATCGTGGACATAAAGAAATATTTAACAACTATACTCACATAGTTAATAATCACAGGAGGAATCAATAATTCAATGGACCTAAATGGAAACTTGATATTTTAATGAAACATAGATATCCAAATTCTTCTACATTTGAGTGATAGAATAATGTGGTATAAAAATTATAAGGTATTTAAAGATAACACCGTAATATTTTATTATATATTTTTATTCAAATAAATTAAATTTCATTCACAGCTTATAATACACAAAAATTAGAGTATAAATTTAATGTAATATCGTATAAAATTATATAATAGGAATTAAATTAGAAGATTTAATCTGATTAATTTTTTTAGAAAAATATAAATCTATTTTTTGAATAAATAATATATTAGGAATAGTGTAATTAATTTTAATAAATTCATTATATTCTTTAAAAATACATTTTCTTCAGCAATGGTTTTATAACTGTTTGGGAGAAAGTAATATAGTTAAATTCTTCCGATTTTACAAAATTTAATTTAAATATGAAATTAATTTTTTGATATCCTAGTTTACAAATTATTTTAGAGTTAATTTTAGTGATTTTTTAGTTTATTGATCTTTGGATTAGTAGGGAGAATATTGAAGTTTCTATAAAATTGAATTAAATTCAATGAATTAAAAATATATATTCTAGTTGTAAAATATTTGATTTTTTTTATAATATGGTTAATTAAAATATGGTTTTGGTGTTATTTTTTTTGTTGGATTTTCGAATAAAAAACAATTCATAAATAAGAAAACAAGTTTTTTCTTGAAAAATGAATTTCGTCACATTTTTTGGCAGAATATTAAATTAGATACAACCAATTATGTGAATTGAATATTATAAAATGAATTTAATTTTTGAGATTGTCATTTTAAAATTTTCTAAGGATTCCACATTAAATATTATTCATTCTAAATAATTAATTATTAAAATATCATTATTGCAGTTATAGTTAAAAAATTTGGGGGATAAACAAATGTATATGGTTATTTATAAAAATTTAAATTTTGTTAATACATTTTCTTATGGATATTTCAACCTTATACAATCTCATTGTTGATAATCTACCCATTCAGAATCATTTTTATGGAGTGTGAATTAATTATATTTTAACATTTTAAAAAAATTCAGGTGTGTCCTCTACACATTATGAGATGGAACCCCACATTTCACATTGTTAAACAATTGTTTTCCATATATCTCAAAAAAACCTGAATAACTATATTAGAAAAATAAGTATTCATGAAATATATTATTTGTTATTCTTAATAGATAAATCAATGTCTCTTTAATAAAGGATATTAAAGAGTCCTATCGCAAAATATGTAATATTTCTACTAAAATTCATTCAATTTATTTATTTATAACTTCAATAAATATATTTATTAATAATTAAATAGTAATATTAGTATACAAAATAAATAAATAAAAATAAGATTGTGTTCCCATAAATATCCACCCTATGTTCCATCAAATGGACATTGAATGAAATTCATGTGAATATGTGTGGCCTTCCATTTACATATAGGGATACAATTCATTAACCATCCCCAAAATTCAAGGATTTTTGTTATAGTGGTTTTAATAATTATAAATTATATTTATGATATAATTATTGTTATTAAATTAAAATATCGTATGTACCTTTTTATCATCTAATCTATTGGAAATTATTATGTCATATGTGTGTATATTTGGACTTCCACCTCCATAAGGAGATGTGATTAATTTTTCAATTATTATTTACATGGATGGTAATGAGATTATATTTGAAGAATATATGAGATATATATGATATAATAATAATTATTTCATGTTACATTTTTATTATCATTATTTTTTCCATCATCTAAAAGTGAAAACATTGTTTGTGTGTGTATGCGGTCAACCGTTTCTCTAAATGGCGTATTTCATTTTTCTATATCTAACATTTATAGATGAAGAAAAACACATTGGTAAAGAATACATATGATGTTTAACTAATAAATATAATTCTAATAATTAGGGGACCATGATAAATTTATAATGACAAGAACATAAAAACCAAAAATCTCATGGAAAAAAATACATAGCCCCTATGGGAGATATTATTCATATTAAAATATTATTAAATGGGAGTTGAATATTTATTAGATTATCATATATGATATTAAAATTATTCCCTTTAATCTGTTATATATGTATAATAAAATTTAATTTGTTATTTTTATGTTAAATAACTGTCGATGTAAGTTAAACATGCTGTAAGGTTTTTAAATTACAATCTCATTATTTATTATTATTGTTTATTATTACATTTACTATGATAAAATTTCATGATTATATATAAATTATCCCATTAATAATATTCTACTCCAATTCTTCCATAGATTAAAAATTTTTATTCCATTTTCCACACTTTAATTACTCTGGGTACTGAATGATTATTTTTAAGTAAAATAGACTTTATTTCTCTCTTTTCAGGGAAATAATTTTTATTCCATATACATGTTTTCTAAAAGAGTTATAAACCATTATTTTTAATATTATTCTATTGTTTTTTAAATTACTTTTACCTTTGATTTTCCTTTAAAACAATGGTTTAAAAAGAATAATAATGTAAAATTTCTACATTATTTTTTTACTATTTAACAAAAATTTGATATGGATCATTGTTTTAAGTACATGGAATGAATTTATTTTCTCATCATCATGATAGATATATTATTTGACGTTTATTTATAACAATATAATAATTTATAGCATATTTCTTATCTAATTAAAAAAATTTATTTGATAGTTTGTGATTCATGGAACGTCATGTCTAAATGTACTATAAAATTGTGTACTGTTGCAAAATTTCCATTATCATGGAGAAATATTTATCAATGAAAAACATTTTAAAATTATTTAAAATAGTTTTTCTAAAAATAAATTGATAAATATATAATCAATTTTTTCAAAAGTCCTTATATACTTTAAGAAATCATTTTATTTCAAAAATGGTTTTATATAATTTTATGAGAAAATAAATTATTAACATATTCAAAATCATTCAATTTTTTTGAAAATAATTATCTTATCATTTTAAATAATAATATAATAATTAACTTAGAGTGATTTTTTTATATTTTAAAAAAATTTATTTTCAAAAGAAAATTGAAAACAAAAAATAAATATTGAAAAAATAAATATTAAATAATTTAAAATATTATTTTCTAAGATTGATTAAAATGTAGTATTAGTTTATATAATTAATGGATCATAAATTTAAGGTCATTGTAAAAAATATATTGTTATATCATTTGAATGAAAATATTTATTCTTTTAAAAACATTTTTTCCACAGAAAACGTCATTTCAATGTTTTTCATGGGTTTAATTTTAAATTATACACTACATATTTAATGAATTGAAAGTGGAAATATTAATTATATATTTAGAATCAAAGGTTTATATTTTTAAAAAATTACCCTTCCTTTTATGTCATAATAAATAGTTACCATGGAAATATTCGTCACCATAGTAACCACGATATAAGGTCTCCAAATCAACCAAGAACAACCCTTTATCATTTTATATAAGTTTATGTCATCCATTAAAATCCAATTCCTGATTATATGCCCACCTAGTTTTATTTTTAATTGATTATATTCTCTATATCATTTTATGGAAGGAATAAATGAAAATTTTCAATTTCATTAATTTAATGACTATAAAATCTTTACATAAAAACAATATATTTTTTCTTAGAAATGTTTTTATTAAATATTAATTATTTATTTTATAATTTTTATTTATTTATAATTTTTTATTTAAAAAATTAAAATAAATTCTTTTTCAATACAGATAAAGTATTTATGAAAATCATTTTAAAACCAAATAAATAATTTTAAAAATATTAACATTAAAAAACTATTGTTGAATTATTTAGATCTATGAATTTTGTTGATAACAAAAATATATTAATGATTTTTGAAAGGATTATTTTCAAATTTAATATCTATTAAGAGTTTTTTAAATATAAACATATTTGATATCTTCATAAAATGACTTTAACTATATATTATGATAAAGATATTTTATTAAATAATTTAAAAATATCAAATAAATTAATGAAGAAAATTATGATGATAAATGGAAAAAAATTCATACCTAGGCCATTTATTTGACAACTTTAAACTGATAAGTAAAAAAATTAACCAACTATGTTAAAAATTCATCATCGCATTTAAGATTAACATTTTTTAACTAAGGGGATAAAGAAAAATATTATTTTTAAACTTACACAATATCGTATAAAAACATCATTTTATTTTGATCCATATACCTTATCTTATTTTTATTGAATATTTTACATTCTTGAAGTATATTTTTTCAGAATGACTTTGTTGAATTTTCAACATCAAAGTAATTCAATGTGTTTCCTTTCCTTTCATTATAAAAGGTAACTTATCATCTATTTTATTTACACCACTTTGAGCCCTCTTGGTCAACCAGAACATACAAAATATCGCTAAAAAACATCCTGATAAAATATTTAGCGGTTTTATTGTCCCAAAAACACTAACCATATGGCCTATACTAGTGTATATGAAATTATTCATTCAATGAATTTGTAATCACCTTATCTAATCTCTTATTATCTTATTTTACTTCATATAAATCTTTGGTATTTTTAATAAAATTATAATTTTTTATCCTACATATACTTATATTTTATTATGATTATGAAACAATTATTATCTAATCTCCTTTACATCAAATGGTAGGGAATGTATCACTCAATTGTATGTATGGACTCATGCCTCCATATATTGATACAATCCTTTTTCCATCATCATTATTCCGGGAAGGTTATTATAATATGTATAAGTTTTATATATGATATTTATGGAATAATTATTTTTATTCATTTATATTCACTACTGGAAAACATACTTTTCCCAACACTTATATACCAATGGTTCTTTTTAACCGTTGGTATAGGTGATCATTACCAACAGTTTACATAAACCATTTGTAATGATGGTTTTTGAGAGAGTGTTCCCAACGGTTTCATCAAACCGTTGGGAAAACAATGTTATCCCAATAGTTTTTAATAACCGTTGGAAAAAAGATGACCCAAATTCGAAAAATTGTTGGTGACCCCCCTCCCCCCGATTGCAGAAGCATTACACATCTCTCCAGAAGTGATTCCTGACTCCCAGAATCCCTTGAGAATCCCCAACATAGGTTCACCTCTTCCATCGGATCAGCATCCTGGTTAGACTCATTCCACCTCTTCTCAAGGATATCCTTCCAACATTTTTCAAGGATATCCTTCTATTCTCAAGGATATCATTATTCCCTATTCTTAGGGATTTTGGAAAATTTTATGATTCACTACACCACGAATTGTGTACACAAATCACTAAGTCCACGAATTGTGTACTCAAATAACTACATCGGTGTACACATTGTCCAATTAGTGTTTTCGTTAAACATATACATTTATAAGGGCATGATGTCTCTTTCTTGTTTTCTAATTTCAATGATTCATAATTTTTTTAATCTCAATGCTTTATATATTACAGCTTCATGTATATGAACTCATAAGAAATTGTTGGTAATATTTACTCATAGTATTTCATGAAAATTAGTCGTTTCATTAATATCAGGTCAAACATGAAGATCTTATTCATCTTAATTTTTTTACACTATGTGTATTACAAAAAAAAGAATATATCATGTTTCTATCAAAATCTATATATATATAAAATGACACACTATTCACTTATCCTTTGCACCATAGTTATTTACGGCTCACAGTGCACAACGACGACAGGGGCCTCCGACGCAAAACCGCATTGTGTGGTGCAAGGCGCATAGCAATATTAACTTGCGGCGCATAGAAAGAATAAAAAAAGTAGCAGAAAACACAATAAACAAACAAACAAACAAATTCCTAGAGTATTTAATACAAAAATTAAATATTTTAAACCATATATATCAATAAAAAACAATAAACAAAATAAAACGTAGAAATGAAAAGTAAAGTGCCCCTCGACAGGAAAAGAGGAGGACAACATTAACTGAAAAAAAGTGAAATCATAAATAAAATTGAATGATAAAAATTACTACCTAGGGTTCGGTTTGCACACAAGGTGTGCGTGCGTATGCATTCCCTAGACGTGGAGGGTCGGTTCATCGTCCTCGGTCGGTATGGAGGTAGATTTAGAGGGAGATGACTAGGTCTCACCACTCGACATGGTTTGGCAGGGGGTGTGATGCAGTTATCGCGGGAATAGGATAGTGTTTCGTGATGGTGGAGGTCGTCGTTTGAGGTTTTTTTGAGGTATTTTTTAATCGCGAACAAGTTGGCGCAGTTGAACGTGCCACGCCACTTCACACCATTGCACACAATAGCACACGCAATTGAGAACCTTTTCCGATGAGCCATTGTGAACCCATTGCATGGCACTCGGCTTCCTGGCACGTTCCATGGTTCCATGGAACACCATGTCCCGCGCCATTGATAAATTTTCATTGCACAATAGAACATATGGAGTATCTTCTTGAACGTTTCAAAATAGTATGTTGTCTTTACTTATTCTTCACAGAAGAAATAAGAAATACATAATCGTGCAATCCAATGTTCTTTATGAATAAAATATCTACATAGGGAACTCTCGGTGGGACCTCTCCTTTTCTCATGTAGTACTTCTTCCTTCATCATGAAACTAATTCATAGAAATTCAAATTAGTAATATTAATGAATATTAGTTTTCCTAATATAACCATTAATCTTTCTTCCTTCAACATCATACATGAGTTATTCAATAAACATTTTATAACACAATGGCCATTTTCACTGATATTGGGTTCCTCATATTTCTTGGGAAAATCATAAAAAGTACACATGCATTGAATCATGTTTCTAATATGGTTTCATTGATACAAGTTCATCTTTAAAATCATGACTTCATGATTAAAATATCAGGAGGACCCTGGAATTACTATTCCTCACACAATTGAAGTTGTTTTTTGCAACTATATGTTTTTTCACTTTTTATTAGGCCAAAGGGGGTCCTTTTGGACATTAATCATGTTTATGGGTTTCCATTTAGGATTTAAGATAGTATGAATTCATTTTACTTGATATATACAATATTATTATTGATTTATGTTAAATTTTATTATCTTTAACAAGTGATGTTCTTTAATAAGTTTTTATTAATATTTGTAACAATGATGAAATGTTATAAGGGTTCACATGGTGTGTATAACGGATGACATAGTGTCTACGATAATCTAGTGTCCAGAGAATGTAAAAGGGGATGTACACACAGTACATGACTTGGTTATCCATGTAAATATGCATGGACAATCCCTTATGGTGAAAATTGTGTTTCGCCAAATGAGGTGCTAAAAACGTCCATTTACACATGACAACCCCCCTCCTTCCTGGACCCAGGAAAACCCCCTCCTTCTTAGACCCTGGACACCCCCCCTCCTCCCTGGACCCCGGACATCCCCCCACCCACATTTCTGGAACCAGGACAGCCCCCTCCATCCTTCCTGGAACATGGATAGCCCCCCACCCCACCCTCCTCCCTGGACCCCGGATAGTCCACCACCTTCTTCCCTGGACCCATGAAATCCCAAAATCATTATTTGTATGTGAGATAAAACACAATATAACTTGAAGGTTCCTCTCCAATGAGTGGCCATCTGGGTTCGGGTCACTAATGAGTGGCATCCTGGTTTGGGACGTCACAATTCCTGGATATCCTTTTTATAGGTGTTTCTAATCAAATCCACACCCATAACTATTGAAGGACCCTCTCCAAAATCAATTGGGACATGATTCAATGAATACACCCTACCAACCTATATCTTATTTTCTTATATACACTTTTTTTTGTATTTCGTAATATGATTCTCATATAGAGGAATGTCTCAGTTATGCTTTCATTTAAATTAAAAAATTTCATTTACCTATATATTTTTTGGATTGAACATCAATATAATTGAATTTCTTTGAAATGACTTATTGAAATTTTTTATAGAATGGATAGAAGTTGGATGTACAAAACTGGGCATATTTCAACCAATTTTCCAAATAATTTGAACTTCTTCCTAGATTTTACATTTGACAAGGCTTCATATAGTGGTCAAATACACTGAACATGTTCTAATTCTGTTGGAAGGCCTTGGTTGAGTCGTGAAGAAGTTAACTGTCATATAACCTAATATGGTTTCCAAACAAACTATTATGTGTGGTATCACAATGGAGAGAAAATTGAATCTCAAAATGTTGATGATCCAAGTGATTTGACTGAATTAGAGAGTTTGATATATGATCGGTTTCCATTTATTCGCCATCATGAGAAGGAAAGGATTTCCAACCAACATGATTTTGATATATCACACATGATGCATCCAATGATAATGATGTTTTTTATAGGGTGAAAAAATTTAATGATGTTGCGATGACTCCAATATATCAGCAATGTGGTAAAATGAAAAAGTTTGAATTTTTAATCCGATTGTTTCATGGGAAAACTATGTATGGGGTTTAAAATACTATAGTTGATTACATTCTTACCTTCTTGAAGGACTTACATTTAGATGATGAAGATATTCCCTCAAACCACTATATGGCATAGAATATAGTTGATGAACTTGGATTCTCAAAAAAAAAATTATGCTTTCTCTAATGATTGCGGCTTATTTATGGAGGAAAATGATGAAATAAATGATTGTATAAAATGTGGAACCTCCCTATGGAAGCCAAAAAATGATGTAACACCATCTCGTGTGCCACAAAAAGTAAAGTGTCACTTTCCATTGATCCCCAGATTACATAACCTATTCATGTCTGATGAAATATTAGTAAAAAGGTGATGGCATGACCAAGAGAGAAAAAAGAATAATGAAGCGTTGGTTCACCCTGTAGATGGATTTTCATGGTAGAGAATTGATGCTCTATATCTTGAATTTGCAGCTAATTTGTGTAATGTGAGATTGGGTCTTTCATGTGACGGTTTTAATCCATATGGGCAGATGCTTACGTCGCAGTCCTCATGGCCATTATTCATACACATTTATAACCTTCTCCCGTGTTTGTGTATGAAAATGCCTTACACTTTATTGAGTATATTGATATATGGCCCTTTTGATCCCGGAAATTAGATAGATTCATACATGAAACCTTTAATAAAAGAGTTGAAACGTCTTTGGCATGTGGGTGTTCCCATTTATGATGCATGTTCGAAAGACATATTTCCAATGCGTGTTGTGCTTATGTGGACGATCAATGATTTTCCTGGTTATGCAATGATGTCTGGATAGAGCACAAAAAGAAAAATTTCATCTACTGTTTTTATGAAGAATACTTGATCAAGAAGAATGAAATATCATCGTAGTTTAAGTTTTATGGTACATCGACGATTCATTCCAATGAACCATTCATATAGAAACAATCGTCGAAGATTTGATAACACCATAGAGACTGACGATCCACCTCTTTGTATGTTTGGAACTGATGTGCTTATTGAATTGAAAGATTTATATTATTCATTTGGGAAGGGTGTAATGAAATATTGAAAGAGGGAAAATGTTTCCAATGATACCTGTTACATTTGGAAGAAAAATAGTATATCCTTTGAGTTGATGTATTGGTCAACCAACTTGTTACGTCATTGCTTAGACACAATGCACATTGAAAAGAATATATGTGAAATGATGCTTTAGATTCATCTAAATGTCAAGGGGAAGACAAAATATGATTTATGATCTCGGCGTGACCTAGTAGATTGGGGGATCAGACCATAATTGCATCTTGTTTGTATCAGTGAAAATAAATGGAGAGTTCCATGTGCTTCTTATGTGAAGACACCTACTAAAAAAATCAATTTTTGGAAGTTCTAGAGACTGTTAAAGATCATGATGGATATTAAAGAAATATATCAACATGGGTCAACAGAAAAGAGTTGAAGTTGAAATCTTTGAAGACTCATTATTATCACGTTCTTTTGCATGAGTTGATTCCAATAGAAATATGTCATCTCTTAACCAATAATAATAGATTCATAGTTATTCAGTTGTGCTATTTGTTTAGATAACTTTGTTCTAAATGGTTTTCCAAATCCTTTTTGCAAAAATGGTTGGCTAAGACACCATTATTTTTGTGTGAGTTAGAGAAAATATTCCCTCCATCATTTTTTACATGCATGTTGCATCTTACTATCCATCTTCTGACCGAAATACTTATTGGAGGACCCGTTTCTTTTTGTTGGATGTATCAAACTGAAATAAAAATGTGCACATTGAAATCATATGTTCGAAACAAGAATTATCCCTAAGGTTTTGTTGTGAATGGTAACTTGGCTCAAGAATGTATGGATTTCTGCTCAATGTATTTGTCTGATATTACTACAAGAATAAACAGACCAATGAGAAATGAAGATAAACAGTATAGGAAAATTGAACCTAGTTTTCCATCACTTCCTCATACATGAAGAATTCTTGGATCATATGCATTGACGACATTAAGCCTTGAAGAGAGAGAGATGGCACATTGCACAGTGTTATTCAATTGTGATTTGTTCGATGAGTATATCAAGTAAGTAAATTTTACATTTATCTCTTATCTTATCTCTTGTAATTTCAAATATTTTTTAAACAATAATTATTTATATCTACAAGGAACATAATTAATTGATGTATAGAAATCATCATTCTTTATCTTTGAAAAGGAAATAGACTTTTCATAGCAATTGGTTTTCTGATTGGTTGAAATTAAAGGTAAAAATATTTCTATAATAACTAAATAAACATAATATTTAATTAATTTTACCTTTTTTTTATATTTCAGGTATCGAGTTTTCTTGTCGACTCTATTTATAAGGAAATAAGAGCTTTAGATTTTGGTCCTAATACCATGGTTTGTTCTTGTAAACCACTTGTGATCAATGATACAAATTTTTTATCACTGAATGAGAAAGAAACATGAGAACGCAACATGATGGTGTTATACTATCTGCCACAACAGACTGTTATACTAGTTCATCGGATAATAGACCTCATTCTGAAAATGTAGTTTATTATGGAGTCATGGAGAAAATAAAATTTTTTGATTATTACTCACATGGCCGAGTCGTGATGACGAAATTTCAATGGTTTGATTCAATGAGGAGGCAAGTAACCTTTGTTGATGATTGTGGATTTCGAGTTATTGACATGACTCACATTATTCCCACCGATGAACAATATGTATTGGCATCAATGGTGAAACACATTTTTTATGTCAAAGATTATCTTCATCCTAAATTCGGTGTAATTATTAATGTAAATCCCAGACATGTTTTTGATGATGGTGATGATGAAGTTGAAACTATCCCTACTGCAATTGGAAAGAATCTGTTTATTACTTATGATGACTCCAATAACTCAATTGTCAGAGTTAATTGTGAACCCAACGTTGTGGTGGGAAATATATAGAATCATACAGTCATGTTCTCACCTACATGTTTCACCTACATCATTCAGAGTGTGTATCCTAGTACATACCATCAAAAGACCATAAATATTCTGTTTTATTGTGTTTTTTTATCATAATTGTTTTTCTACATTTTGTTTTTTGGGATACACATTAGTTATCTATTTCTAATTACTTCCATATTTGTTTTCAATGAAGGAAATGACACCCATTTAAGAGAGGCGATGGAAAAAGATGACAAAAAATAATTGTTGCAAGGCAAATATGGGCATTCCTCCACTCATCCCTGTTGTGAGTATTTTATTTCAAATATATATATATATATATATATTTCAATAACTTATGATATCATGTCTTTAATTTTGTGTTAAAATTTTTTTAGGATCCACCCCCTAGATGAGAGATATTTAATGAGGATCCTGATATTTCTCCCAGAACAGAGCCTCGTGGTATGAGGGGGGTTGAGTCAGAGTTAGACGACCATCTGGTGGTCTCGTTTCTGAGGCCGGTGGTACAAGGGCTCATGGTGAGAGAGTTAGACGATCCACTGGTTGTACACAATTGGATTATGCCCCTACCATAGATGTATCTTCTACTCCCCATTCTGATCATAGTGTGTATTTAGGGACACACGAAATATTTAGGCCTCCGATGATTACACGGCCAGTTGGCCAGACGCCTGTGCCATCATCTTTTTCTTCTTGTTCATTATCTCCAGGCTATTATATTCCACATTCATCAACTCCTACTCCGACAGAGTATGTGGCTGAGGAGCATACACCGCGGGACACTCCCCTTGTATAGGATATTCCTTCGGCTTCGGAACATCTAGTGATTCCCATTGATCCGACTACCACAGGTATATTTATATAACTCTAACAAATTTTTATACCATAATTTATTTTTATTATAACTTGTACAAATATTTTTTTCTTTAATAACATATTCCACTACTGATAGGAGGAGGGGGAGGGGGCGTACATGCTTGCGTGCAGTAATGAACCTTCAGACACAGTTGATGGTTGAATACAATGATAATGGAAAAATTATTGATAAATCTGGGCAGGAATGTTGGGTTTTTTTGGCAAAGATATCCAAATACTCCGACATCATTCCGGTCAGCCCTCTATCATGGAGACATCTACCGCACGAAGTCAAGGATAATGTGTGGGAACAAATATGCGTAAAAATATATTGGATTTAATGTAGTATTTTTTGTATTTATAAGAATTAATCTATTGGGTGTCAGCTTCGGTATAACTTCCTGATGGTGATGTTACAAGACTGGCATGTTTAAAGGAGCTAGGAGTGCTTTGGAGAGATTATAAGCATGAGCATTATGTTGGATGGTGTGATAGAGTAGGCATGGATTTGGAGACATTACCTATCGTGGATGAATTCCCAATTGAGCAATATCTCCAAATGATTACCCATTGGGTGACATCCAAATTTAAGCTATTAATCCCATTTGAGGTATTTAAATGACAATTTTTATATTTTGCATTAATATTATCTAATTTATTATTATACATTATTTAGGAATATTCTAAAAAAAACATTAATTCAAAGCAATACCTCCACACATTGGGGCACACGACTATGTTAGATCATGAGAGGCAGCTGGTATGATATATTTGTTTATAATTTTTCTTTAAGACTTTCCCTTTTTATTTTTTAATACTTAAATTATTTGATTTATTGAATATTGAATATATGATTATACATGAACATTATATTTTTTCAATTTCATTATAGAAGAACCAATTGAATATTGAAGGACGTATACATAGATATTTTTTTTTCTCGAGTACAAGGAAAGAAGACGGATTTTCGGTTAATGAACCGACATAAGAAATGATTGTATGTTTTAATTTGATTATTTCCATGTTAAATTTCTATTTTGAAAATCAATAATCTATTAATATTTTTAATAGGCTACATTAGAGGTCGTTGATGCGTAGGAGTCTGACAATTTAGGGCCACACGATCATTTATATCAGGTTTTGGGAGAGAAGCACTCTGGTCGAGTACGCTGCCGACCTAATAAGAATATAGTCCCGACGAGGTATTAAATCTCTCCAGGTATCCATTATAGTACCACCAAGGTCAAAGAGGTCAAGGATCTTGAAAGATAGTCTGATAAAAGGGTCACAAATTTGGAAGTACAAGTTCAAACGAGGGATAAAGAATTTATGAAACTGATGAAAGCTTTATCTTCATCACTTCCACCAGAGGCCAGCGTGGCTTGTCAGTCATTTAGGTTGTCGATGGGTGCATTATCCAATGCACCAGGTAGCAGTTCTAGTGCCAGTCAAGATGGTGAAATTCCTGGTGATGACGAGGATTCTGAAGAGGATTAGGGAAATGATGAGGATGAGGACGAGGGAGAGGATGGAGCTGAGGGCAAGGATGGGTCCAAGGGTGAAGATTGGGCCAACGATGAGCATGGGGAAGATGATGAGGAAGATAAATAGGACAGAGATGGTAGCAAGGATGAGGCTGATGATGACATTAGTGATGGTGATGGTGATCAGGGGAAGATTGATCCATTAGATTTTTGAATTCTGTATAACTCTTTATTTTTTAACCTGGATTTTCACTCTGTTATGGATATTTTTGAATTCAGTATAACTCTTTATTTTCGACCAAATATGGAAGCCTAATGATGTTATAATGGTTTGGAGGTGAGTGAGGATATATGAGATTTTACGGGTTATTGTGAGGAGTTTCTTTCCCTTTAATTTATTGGTTCATAAAACATTAGTTAGTGTTGCATATATTATGTAGTTGGAAATGGTAAAGTAAAATGCTGGTCTCAGATTTCTAAGTTGGTTATTTGGATGGAATCCTTTATAAAAACTGGGTATATCTCTATTGAATATGGGTGTATTTTCTAATTGAATAATGCATTTATTAAAATGACCATGCAATACACATTTCCCACAATACAGAAGCACAAACAAATTCATAGATAGACACTACACACCACAAGACACCCATGGGAGACACCCCTTGAGGTAGAGTCCATCTCTTAGCCTCTTTAATTTAAGACTTGTTTAAATTGAATTTAGCTTCTTTCTTAATTGATCTTAATTATATTGAATTTTATATCTTGAATACGTTTTCTTTAAAATAATTGTTACATTTGATTAATAAAGTCGTGTTTTTATAATAAAACCCCTCCAATGGAAGTGTGTTGTCTACGAAAACTCATAGTGATAGTTTAGGGTATGATAATTTTACTCTAAAAAAGTAGTTTCAACTACCCTATATGACTTTTAAAAACAAATAATATAAAATATATATCATTATCATACTAGAATCCCAAATCAAGATTCTGTTTTTTTATAACATAATATCAGTTTCTATAATGTGGAGGATAACTACATAGGATTTATTTGGAATACTGGCTAAGAGATGTTTCCCCGCAGATGTCACTGAAACGGGCCAACACGTCGCAGTCACAGCGCGGTCACTCCGCATTTAGGCCACGGTCAACCCGTGGTAATGTGATGATTTGGCCCAACTCTAGGATGACACTCTACGGTGGTTCACAGTCCTGTCAGAGTTCGATGTGTGATACCTAGATAGAGATTTAGATACATTACCCACCATCTTCCATGGACCCCGGATAGCCCCCCAACCCTCCTCCCTGGACCCTGGATACCCCCCCCCCCACCTTCCTCCCTGGACCCTGGACAGCCCCTGGATAGCCCCTGCGAAAGCCCCCCCACCATCCTCCCTGGACACCAGACAGCCCCCCGGACAGCCCCCAACCCTCCTCCCTGTACCCCAGATCCCAATCTATTCTCTCTTCAAAATTCACCATAAATACCAATGGAAAAGAGGGTTTTAGTGATTAGGAAGAATATGAGAGAAGAGTGAAAATCCTAATCTAAAAGAGGAAGAAAGGATAGGATTAGACTCACCAGGATCTTCAATCTACACTTCACGACACTCAAAATGCCCAAGTGACGTGTACGAGTCAACTCCGCCTCAATCTAAGGCATGGTGTGGTCGACACCACTCAAGGTTTTTCACTTTTCTTTGAAATGCACAACATTTTAAATGAAAACAACAACTAACATATAGAAAACTGACCAAACGCATTCAGATACTCGGTTTGCGCGGCACGGTTGAATATGTGTTTTTTCGGTGTTTGGCACACTTGAAAAGCCTGTGTGGGGTGGTCGAAACCAGTCGAATGACCGCAGAATGCCCTGAAATAAGACGAAAACAAAGGGTGGGTGAATTGTGAAATGGTCGGCCAGACGACATGTCAATCAGAGGTGGCGTGTGACCGTGGTGGCCGAAAATGCACTCCACGTGTTGTAAATGGAAAAAACATGCGTCTAACGGTCAAATGAAAGCTGAAAAATATCTTAATGACTTGAAATCACACTAAAACGCCCTAATTATTATTCATGAGGTGTACGAGGAGACGGTTCGTCATTCGGACGCACGGTTTGCACGAAACTGCTGAATATGTGTTTCTTAGGTGTTTGGAGCGCTTGAAAAGTGTGTGTGGGGTGGTCAAAACCATCCGAACAACCTCATAATGACATGAAATTGGACAAAAACAAAGGGTGGGTAAATTTTGAAATGGTCTGCTAGACGGTACATCAATCGGAGGTGTCGTGTGACCGTGGTGGCCGAAAAGGCACTCCGCGTGTCGTAAATGGCCAAAACACGCGTTTAATGGTCAAATGCATGTCGAATGACAACATAATGACTTGAAATCACTCAAAAAACCCTAATTATTATTCTTGAGATGTACGAGGATACGGTACGTCATTTGGACACACGGTTTGCGTGGCACGACTGAATATGTGTTTTTTTGGTGTTTAGCGTGATTGAAAAGCGTGCATGGGGTGGTCGAAACAAGACGAACGACCTCAGAATTCCACGAAATCGGCTTAATTTTTTTTGGGTGAATTGTGAAATGATCGGCCAGAAAGCATGTCAATCAGGGGAGTTGTGTGACCGTCATGGCCGAAAATGCACTTCGTGTGTCGTAAATGGCCAAAACATGCGTTTAATGGTCAAATTCACGTCGAATGACATCAGAATGACTTGAAATCACAATAAAACACCCTAATAATCATTATTGAGGTGTATGAGGAGACGATGTGTCATTTGGAAACACGGTTTGTGCATAACGACTGAATATGTGTTTTTATGTGTTTGGCGCGCTTGAAAAGCGTGCGTGGGGTGGCCGAAACCAGCCGAACGACATCAGAACGCCATGAAATTGTATGACAACAAAGGGTGGGTGAATTTTAAAACGGTCGGCTAGATGGCACAACATTCGAAGGTGTTGTGTGACCTTGGTGGCCGAAAACGCACTCTGCATGTCGTAAATAGCCAAAACATGCGATTAAAGGTCAAATGTATGCCGAACGACATCAGAATGACTTGAAATCACATGAATACTCCCTAATTATAATTTGTGAGCTGTAAGAGGAGACGATACATCATTTAGATGCACGGTTTGTGCGGAATAGCTGAATATGTGTTTTTAGGTGTTTTTCGCGCTTTAAAAGCATGCGTGGGGTGGTTAAAACTGGCTGAACGAACTCGGAATTTAATGAAATCGGACGACAACAAAGGGTGGGTGAATTTTAAAATGGTCGGCCAAACAGAACATAAATCGGAGGTGTAGAGTGACCACGGTGGCTGAAAATTCACTCCAAATTTCGTAAATGGCCAAATCATGCGTTTAACGGTCAAATGCATGTCGAACGATCCATGGATCATTTGTGACAGGTACGAGTCAACCCCACCTCAATCTGAGGCATAGTGTGACATGTATCACTAAAAGTGTCTCACTTTTTTTTGAAACAGACAACATTTTAAGTGGAAACAACAACTGACAAACATAAACTCTTCACAAGGATACACATAGATTCTTCAAATTTAGTAATAAAATAATAAAATATTTTCTATTGGTCAAATGTTATTAGAATAAAATATTCACAAGGCATATATTGAAACATAATGGGTCATAGTAGATATATAAAAACATGAATTATATTAGGAATGAGTCTCGACATCCCATCATGAACATGCACCCGCACTCATGTTCTAATTCTCACTCACAGATCGTTCATTCTTTAAAATAACATACAATGGTGACACCATAGCCCCATGGATCACCTCAATCTCATCCTCAAATAGTGGGTTCTAGGTCCAAACCAATGTCCCTATGGGAAACTAATACCAAATACTTAATTGAATATCCATACCCACTACCCATGATGGGGACTCATCTCACATAACACATAGGATAGAAAATTACAATTAGCCACATAACCCTTATTCTAATTGAAAAATCTATCAAAAACAAGTAGTTTATTTTATATTTGTTATATATAATTCAGAATTTTGTATAAAACATAATTAATTATGTTTTTGTTATTGATCCATAATTCATAATTCATTACATAATTCATTCTTCATGTATTTAATTGAGAATTCAATTATGAATTCTGGGATCATATACATGATTATAATTGTGGTACGTTCCATTGTTATAACATTATCATGTTGTTAAGTACATTTTTGTGCTATATCATGTGTTTTTGTTGTTGTTAAGAGTGTATACAGGTTTTTAGTTGAGTGTGTAGTGGAGGATTTTAGGTGCTGTGAAATTATGGAAATACACTATACAAACAGTTTACTAAACCATTGGTATAGTGTTGTTCATATTATTACCAATAGTTTTATTTAACCGTTGGTAAAACATTGAAATACTCCACAATGACAATGGTTTGTAAAAACATTGGAAATAATCCTAAAAACATAGCCTTTCCCAATGGTTTTAGTAAACCATTGGCATAGTGCATTATTCCTCCAACAATGCCAACAATTTATAAAATTGTTGCCAATGCTCCTTACAAACCGCCTTTCCCAACAGTTTTACAAAAACTATTGGTAATGGGATACAACCATGCCTTATTTTCCAACGGTTTGGCAAACCATTGGTATATAGTATACCAACAGTTTGGCAGACTTTACCAATAGTTTCAAACCGTTGGTAAAGGCTTAAATTCAAGTAATGATTATTTTATATTCCATCATACATAATAATATGTTTTAAAATGATAATAACACCTATGAAAACCTATGTAATACCTTCTCTATGAAGTGATGTAATTCATTATTGATTTCATTATAATAGGAATAGAAATAAGGATTGATTTCATAAATATATATGATATTATATATATAATATGTGAACTCTAAATAGTAATTATTATTCATCTTTCTTTCTTTCCACCTGTTGAAAAGTGAAAAATGATTTCATGTATATATATGACCTATTATCTACATGAATGATTGAAATAATTTTTTGATATATACCAAATATTGATGATTATAAAGAAATTTATAATTAATAAATATTAATTATTAATTATTATTAACATTTTGTATATTATTTCACCTTGATTAATATTGAATATCCAAATCTACCTTACCATAAGATTCTTGAAAAACAAAGTAGTTATCCCCTGTAATAAAGATTTTAATAATTAATAGAAAATATATATGTGATAAAATTTTATAAGTAAATGATATATTGTATGATAGAATTTATTATAGATTTAAAATACCTGAAAAATAAATCTATATTTAACATATTGGTGGTTTAAAAACCTACAAAAACCGTCAGACTTAATCTAACAGTTTTATTGTTTTATGATTATTTCTATGAGACATAGGATGTATTCACCACATGTTTCTTTTGTGACTTTTGATATTAAATAACATGATTCTATTTATATTCATTTTATTTCAATTTTATTTTATTTTTATTTATTTCATTAGGCTTATTATTTAAACGTTACTAATTTAGTAAAAGTTTATTCAACAAACTAATCATTAATCAAGATTGTCTATGTTTAATTCAATGATGGGAAAGCTATTTGACTCTATATATTAATCATAATATATTTAATTATAAATTTGTTTTCTATAAATTACATGATTTCTGTTCATTCCCCCCACCACTTTTGTACTCATGATATTCAAATGATTAATTTAAGGAAAAATTCATTTTTTTATTAACCGGTCTAGAACTATATATTTTAATTTCCAAATTATCCTTTCAATGGTTTAAATCTATAATAATTTATTAATGAATATTTCATGAATTAAGAATTTGTTTAAAAAAGTTTTATAATGATTCGTAATTTCATTTTCTAAATGATTTTATTTTTTATTTTTTATAGAAAATGTGAATGAAATATTTTTTAACATACTCGGTATGATAATAAGTTTCTATCATCAATACCAATAAATTCATCAAAGATTATTTTATATTTATCCATGATTGTTTTCATGGATTTTTTTTCTAATATTCATGAAATTTAAAATTTTTAAAAGTGGTTTACAAAATAGAAGGCGTATTTTCCTCAATTATTTTTTTATATAACTTTTTATGAAATTAAATTTATTAATCAAAATAACTATTTTATTCTACAGTAGAGATATGTTGTAATTATACCATCATTATTATTTAAATTATAGTTAATTATCTATTTTAATTGGTAAATTATAGACATTTCATATGAATATTATGCCTTTCGAAATCGATGATTTTTGAATTATACCGGTTGATTAAGTAGTATAGTTTATTTCTATGATGAATTCATTGGAATTATTAAGTGATTGGTTTGGGCTAGATCTTTATATTCCCCATAAGCATCAATAGTTCTCATGTGACTATAAATGTTTGTTATTTTTTCAAGGACATGAATATTTTTGTATAAAGGCTTGGAACAAGTCTGTGGAGTACGTTTTAGATGTTTTGGAATGATTCCTCCAAAATATTCTTAACATGTTTGAATTTATATATTACACTTCAATGAAACCATTTATTGACTTACATTTAATTATATAAATAGTCATGATATCAATGGATTAGACTAAATTTCATCTGATTACTTTATAGATTTATTTCATCATAATTTATTCTATACATATTATTCTTCATGTTATATAATTTATTAAATGAAATGTTTATTCCGTTATTTATCAATCCTTATTCAGGTATTCTTTATTCCATGTTAGCTTCTGATCTATGTATATAATTAAAAATAATCAATGATTACCCATTTTTTGTTTTCCATTCCCTTGGATAAGATTAAGGACACTAGGACTGGAATCATGGTTTCATCAATGTTTCATATGCTATGTTTCTTTATTTAAATTTCAATATAAGAATCATGTAAGTATCTTGATTACCAAGACTACTAAACTACTCCATCCTTTGAGATATGATAACTTGTATCGATTCTAAATTTAATAGATTCACCATAGGATCTAGGATACAAGGGTTTAGGAAATTATATTTGGTATTGAATAAAGTTAAGTAGAATCCTTGGGATAGTGATTCACTCTAACATAAATTATATGGAATAACCAAATGATATTCGTTGAGAGGAATTCTAATTGTAGGATAATATCATAATAATTTCGTAAGGTAATAGATTATGTGGATTTACTAAAAATAAATAAAATTATATATATTTTAAGTAGAAGTGTTTTTTGGAACAGATTCATCATTTGGAAATAAACAGTAAAATGAGTTGGTTGAGTATATATCAAGAATCAAAAACATGGTGCATATTATACACATAGTTTGAGATTCTCATTAGATAATCTTAGAAGAATTCACATCTTTATTATGAACCATTATGATGAATGATATAATTTGACATATGAAAACATATGATATATCATTGTTATATGTGATTAATTAATAGTTTCATAGGTTATTATGTTTAAGCATAATATTTTGATTAAAGGCATGAATAATAATTTTTTAGGATATATGTGATTGTAGTTTTACATGATTACATATAATTTAGGAAATATTTATGGTAATACAACCCTTTGGTTTCGTATATCTTTTAGTGAAAATTCTATTTTAGGAATAGTGTTTTAATTTTTTGGAATGATGTTTAAATTTACTAACAACCATTAGGTTTAATATTATCAGTGATGTTGATGTAATCATGGAATATTAGGATAGAAAATATAGTAAATTTATTGTATATGTCATATATATATATGGGATTAAAAATTCATTTAATGATTAATTTATTAATTAAAAGTATATTATATTTTCAATTTTTTCTGATTCAGGTAAACATAATTTATGGAATCAAGATTGAGTAAATTTTTGAATGAAAATATTACATTATTGAAGATTTGTGGTCATTCATTATATTTATGGAAGTGACTAGCATATTTTGGGGATTATATTATTATGGTATATAAATTTTTGGCACATAACACTATTAGTAAAAATAATTATTAATATAAAATAGTTTGTTTGATCTATATATATATCCATTATAATTTTTGGGAATTGATTTTGGACAATAATATTATGGTTCAATCTTATGTTAAATTATTTAATGAATGGATTATGATGAAATTTGGGTGTTATTTTTAATGTTTAAGGTATTAATCTAATATTTTTATCCATATTTTTTAAAATTCAATTACCAGATTTGTTTTAATAATAATTCGGAGAATGATTTATTGAACTGTGTTGATTTTTTGGATCATATAAGCAATTAAAAATTAATTTCAGTGATTTACATGTGAAACATTATTCTTTGATATTTTTTTATTTGTGTTTGAGATTATGAATAAATTTACGGAATAACTAATCATGGATGAAATTTTTCTTATTAAATGGAAATAAATCATGTAAATAAATTGTTTCATGTATTCTATATTGATAGTAAATGAATCCTTCAAATTTTTTAAAATTTTCTTGAAATAAAAAATATATCCTCTTAAATTCAGTAATGATAAAATGTGTAAAATAGTGCTAAAACCATGAGATACAATATCTAAATCAATAAAAATCTTTCCTAAATACTATTTTATAGGTGATTTAAGGATGTTTCAATCCATTTATCAAATATATGGAACCATGGTTCCATTTTCAATGATTGTGACCATTATATTTTTTTATGTATACAATACTTAAAAAATGTCACTCTCTCAAATTTAATATTTCATAAATATTTAACTATAGTTGATAAATTATATAATCAAATATAAATGTGTATTTGAAATATTATATTAATTTTTTAATTAATTTTTTTAATTATTTTTTACTGTTTAAATAATTACATTAAATTCATAATCAACACCAATAAATTGTTTATTTATTTAATAAAAGAGTAATACAAATAATTTTATAGATATTACTTATAATATATTTTGGCTAACTAATTCATATAAATGATAATTATAGATAAAAATTTTCTTTTAGATATATATTTTTTAATGATTTATAGACTAATTTAATTTTTTTCGTGTTCTATTAGATGTAAAATTCGTTGAATATTTCAAAAAATTACATTATTAGTATTTTATGATAAGAAATTATTAAATTATTAAAAATTTATAAGAATAATTAAATATAAAAATTATGATTTCAAATGACCTAAAATGTCACCCTATGTCATTTATGAGCTAATTGTTACATTAAAATTAAAAAATGACCCTAAATATTTAATAATTCCTTTACATAGTAATGAATAAAATTAGTTAACCAAGGAATTAAACTGAATTATATTTTATAAAATGAATTTAAAACAAATAGAAATTTCTTTTATTATTATATTTCATCTTTATCCTCTATTTATTGGATAATTTTTCAATTTGGAAGAATTTTTATTGAGAACGACATAGTTATATTATAAATTTTTTAAATCCATGTGTATCATTTCCATTGCAAATAAAATGACACATAATTTATATTATACTTACCAAAAATATTACATATTATTCTAAAAAAACCTATAAAAATTTATCCCTAACATCCTTACACATGGTCGATCAGTTATGGTTTTCCAAAAAATCCAACCATATGGTCCTTATGAGGATATCTAACGGATATCATTCAACGAATATGTAATCACCTTAAACAATTCGTTTCTACTAGATTTTCCTGATACTCCACTAATATATGTGTTATTTGTCTTAAAACAAATTATACTTGTGAAAAATACACTAAAATACTATTATAATTATAAAAAAAACCATTATGGACCATCTTTGCTATCTAATGTGAAGAGAATGTATCACTCATCCATATGTGGGGAACCCACCACCACATAGATATACAATTCATTTTATATCACAATATGTCTTGGATATATGTTACTATTGGATTGATGATTAAATATGATATTTATAATATAAAAATTCTGCTGAGATTATAATATCATATTTACCTTCTTACATTCCAATCTGTTGGAAAATGATAGTGTTGCTCATGTGTATGTGTAGACAACCACCTCTACGAATCGATGTGATCTGTTTTTCAATTATTTTTTAAATGGATAGTTATATGGGTGAATTTAATAAATATATATTATAAATTTTATATAACAATGAATCATGATAATTAAAGTTTCATTTTAATTTCTTTCATTCCATCCATTGAAAAGTGAAATCATCATTCATGTGTGTTTACAACCTACCATCTCCATGAATAATGTAATTCATGTTTCATTATCTACATTTTATGGATGATTATAAATATTCATACAATGAATTAATATATTATAATTATATTATTAATATCATTCTAGAGATTATAGAACCAATATTACGTAAAAGTGACAAAACATCTTAACCAAAACATACATGAAGAAAGAAGATGTTATCAACCAGAACAATGATTTCAATAATGAATTTTCAACAGACAATTCATCAAATTTTACCAGAAAACATTATATCATATTATATATACTAACATGGTTATATAATATATATAATAAATATTAATTTATTAAACATGATTTCTTAATACATAATGTGGATGTCGAAACTAAAAAAAGGATTAGGTCATCTCACATTGTTTCTGTCAAATATATGATATATTCACCACTTTCATCTTTCATGTGGTTAATATACATCCCTTTTCATATGATGTATCATGATTATTTTTATATATGTTATCTTTAATATATCATTTATAGTTATGTATTTCAATTTGTTTATGATTCAAAAGTCACTAAAGTGATAATGTTTTATTTCATAATGTCATCATTATTCGATATTTTTTATGTTGAAGTCCCTATTGGGGGAATTATATGATTATTTTATAATATAATCATTATAAGTTATTATATTCTAGTTATATCTATAAATTACATGTTTTGCTTTAATTTTACACTATTTTTAACTGAAGTTAATGAAATATTGTTTTCTAGGAAAACCGATATTTTTTTATTCTCGATAGGGAATGTTTTTCTTCCATGACCATATTTTACCTAAAATGCATGAAAGAATGTACTAATATTATATGATGATTTATTGAAGAATGTTTTTCTCATGTATTAATTTTGAAAAATATACTAAAATGAATCTACTTTTCATCATCCAAAGGAGTTTTTTTAACTTTTTACTGAATTTATTAAAAGAATTCATATTTTAATGTATTGTGAATGATTAAAATTTTACACCAACATAACCTATATATTAATTGAATCATTATCTTCATGTCTTCATAATTATTTATAATAATAAAAATTCAAAAAATTCTTGATATTTTTATGTCATATAAATTAATATCAAAATGAAAAGGTTATTTTCATTAAAAAATAAATGATATCTTTATTGTATTTATATTCACCAATGAAAATAAAATTATTATATAGTGTTGAAATATTTTAATGACAAAATTCTTTTTATTTCTCTAATTTATTATTATCATTTCATTTGGATAATGTATTGGCATCTCATCTTATATTTTCTCATGTCCATATTTTTTTGAATGAGTCATATTGATTCAGATGTATTTTTTTCATATCAGGATTGAATTTGATTTATTAAGTTATAGGTGGGGTCAAAAAATAAATATCCTCTTATTGTTTCAGTGTGCATCATGTGACAAAATAGGTTGTGTATTTTTTATGGCCTAACCCATTTATGTTAGATGTCATATTATCAATCCATAGTGGTATGTTTTATAATTCATAGCACAACACATCAAATTTATGTTTAAGATATGTGGAATTAAAATTTAAATCACTTTGAAAAAAATTATTCATGTCCATATATTTATACTAATAGTTCTTATATACATGGATATGTTTCAATATCAAGTGATTATTTTTACAGAATCCATTTTCCATCATTTTTTCAGTATTATTATTCATGATCATGTTGTAGATTAAATATAATGTGTTTATAGCAATTTAAATTTCCATATTCATGACTTCTTTAAAGAAATTTAGAATTTAATATATGCATACACTTAAAGAGAATCGTATCTCTCTATTTATTAGTTTACCTTTCCATGATATATAAGGTTTTATATTTTGAAATATATCAAGTATGCAAGAATGTTTCTTATGGTATTTTTTGTATTTCAAATGTAATATGGGAGTGATATATGTATTATGTTTATGATGAATTATATTTTTTTTAAAAAAATGGGGTCGAAACCTATTCATTATTATCAAATCAATGAAAAGACCTCTTTTTACTGGGTAGAGAAAAACCTGTTACATAGCCTGAAGGCCCAGTGGGCATGTAGACCATTACAAAGCCCATATGGAAATTTTTTTTGGCCCAAGGCCCATTTTGTGAATAGTAATGATATAGTAATTACCTGCTAAAATACCTACACAGTTCCCGCCACTGCTCTAGTGTCTATACTGCTACAGTGTTTTTCATTGAATAGTGTCTCTACTGCTACAATACCTCTACAGCACTACTATATTACCTTGCGCCCAATCGGTTTTGAACCCCCATTTTTATAGAGGATTACAGGGTACTTACCACTAAGCTATACCCCATCAATGAATATTATATTATATTTCATTTTGGAATGTGGTATCCTTTATATGGTACCAATGTAATAACATTACCACTAGATTTAATCTACTAGGGTCGGGCTCTTTACATTATTTCACCACAATCCATGGTAATTTCCAATGGAAACTTTTTAAACAATATTTGTAAAATTTATAGATTTTAAATAAGTTATTAAAAAAATTCAAAGTATATTTTCCTTAAGAATTTTTCCATGTGATATTATAAAAGTATTTCTCAGCTAAGATGATATATTTGTATGTTATTTATACTTTACTATGGTAGTTATCCAAGGGTTCCATCCATAGTATTCCCCATGATGTATTTCCATTATGATGACGTGATGTTTAAGATTCATGGGTATTTTTTACATGTTATGAAATGATTAGTTGTTGAACTATTTATGAAACCCAATTCATTTCATTATTTTAGGATATTTAAATAATTTTTCATAATCATGTTCCACACATAAGAATGGATAATTATTATTTTATGGGGAACTTGGAATTTTATATAGGAACAATAACTCTGGTAAATATATATATATATAATTAAATAATAATGAATGTAAAGGGGAGTAATCCTTGTATAGAACTGAATTATTTCCACAATGATAGTCCTAATAGTGAACATTGACTATGGATATGATAGAATGTAGAGTGAAATCACTCCATTATTATAGTCTTGGAATTAATACATGAATAAGGAAATGATTTTCTAGCCTTATATGTATTCTAATAGCAGTTATTTAATTAAAATGATATAATATAATGGATCATGTTATTTGATCTATTTATGATTCGTGAATTATGATATTCCATGATTTTTTTTCATAACTCATGATTTTTACCTATTAAAATATTGGTATGGTTTTAGAATGTTAATATAAAGTTCGCATAAAATTATTATCATGTTATGATTATGTGGTCATTAGTTTATCTCTTTTGTACCCTTACATGGATGCTAATATCTGATATATTGTATTTCTCTTACCCATGTTATGAATAATGGTTTTTTAAGATATGTCTTAGAAGGATTCTCATTAAAATGAACATTGTGGAAGATGATGTAGGTGTATTATGAACATGTTTTTTTATGTATCAATGTTTCAACAGACACTAAATAAGTATGATTATACAATGGATCAGAATGTTATATATTGAATATTCTGTTAATAAGATATGATATAAAAAATGTAATTCATGTGTCACTATATTTTTTTTGGGTTTCATTATCTTCTACCAAATATTATTTTCTTACACTGGGCATGATTCATGAGTTCTAAGAGACATGGGAATATTATTTCATTAACATATTATAAATATATCCATGATGGTCCCGCTTATTAGGGATATGTATAAGGACCCATCCTTAAAACATTACATAATATTGAATTAAATGGATAATTAACATTGAAGATATTTTCAAGGATAGAGTTTTAGAGAATTAGGACATAACGATTACATTACATCTCAAAAATTACAATGTATAAACTTCTACTCTGTTTCTATTTTTTTCATGAAATAAAAAGTCATGAAAAAAAGATTCATGTCTAGTTCCCTATTTTAGACAGCATGACTTTTCCTTGATCCCATCCTTGACCCTCTTCATCTTTATGTCATCTGAAAAACATTCCAAAATTGGGGATGAGCATAAAAATCTCCTTAAACATTATAAAATAAATTATGAAAACATTATTACATTTAAACATATGATTTTTAACATTACTCATGAAATCATAAAATTCTTGAATAACAAATAGTTTCAAAAAATCATGAAGGTAACTTTTGGTTTTTATATCAAACTTACATTGTAGCTATCACAACTATATAGGGAGTTACATTGGAATACCCATCATAGTATATTCAATAATTCTCTTAGGAGAGACATTAATGTTTACCTCCGTCACATTACCCAATGCATTGGATAGCTCACTTGGGCTCACCTACCATTGGTTTATCATGGAATCACCTGTATACGTAAACAATTCCGAAGAACCAAAACCAATAAAACTAGCATAATGTAAAGGTAAAATTTACAAATTGCAATCAAAATATATCATTTCAAGATATTTATATAATAAATGATTTATCAAAACCATTTTTAGTACCAAAATACGTAAAATGGGTATATGGTATTTATTTTCAATTAACAAACACTATGGCTTGTCAAGGAATCCAAAGATCAAATGATACTCACGACTCTAGAAAGGTCATTGTCACCACGTACGTTAAAAATAAACATTATTTTTTGTATTTGGTAAAATGATTCATAGAGAATATATTCTATTTCAATTAAATGAAAAGTAAAATTGGTTTATACACTATATAAAAGAAAGTCATGTAGAAATCAAAATAAGCCTTAATGAAATTGGATTGAGATGAAGTCCCTTACCTCATTTCTGAATAGACCCATTCATTCCATAATCACCTGAATAATAAATTAATGTTAATTTATACTTTCATTGTAAAACTTTTCTTTATTATTATTATTTTTATGTCATTTATTTCCACGTTATAAGCATTAAATAATCATTTATGTTAATAATGGTTGTTTTGTCGATATTTGGTTTATGAGTCAAACATGAACTTCTTATAATTACAAGTTGTTCATGTGGTCAAAATTAAATTATCTGTAGAATAACATTCATAATTTAGATATCATATATATCATATATATCTAGAATATAAATGTATTTATAAGAGTACATAATGTTTAAAGGTAAGAAAATAAATGCACGTTCATGGAGAGGGTAATCCGTACGTACACATGAACGGTAATTTCATTTCTATTTCATATTTAATGGAATGAAAAAATAATGATAAAATAATATATTATAATTCTAGTATAATATCATATATAATTTCATTAACTCCATCCCTTATACATTCCATGTATGGAATGAATGAGCCACATCACTTTGAGGGGGTGGTACTCCACACCTCCTGAAATGAAATTATCGTATTTACCCACTATGGAAACCATAAAGGTATTAAATAAATGAAAAATAGACAATAATATATATATATATATATATATATCAAATAAAAATATAGCACCATTTTAATGTCCAACATAATAGTTGGTAGGAGAAGATCGAACAATCATCGTTTCATGAGTTAGTAGTTCACCGTCCATAGAAATAATATGTTCTTTACTCATTAGATGGTGGTGTGTGTAAGTGTATTTAGAATAATTATCTTAAAAATAATCTATTATATTATGGATAAATGTGTTTTTATAATAAAGGAATGAATTTAGTTTAGGAGGTTGGAAAAGTAAAATAAAAGAAAAAAATTAAGTGAATGTGTTACCTTTAACTCAGGTAACTATCTATGAATTGAACCAAAATAATTTCATTATTTACCTTTTGTCTAATGTAAGGATTCTAGGTGGTATAGAGGGAGTTATATAGCTTATTTAGTCAGAGGTTGGATGAGACAAGGGGCATGAGGAGTGTGAGTAAAGGCTTAGAGGTGGGGGATTTTTATAAGGAGTAGGAGGGGCTCTTAAGAAATGTTTAAAATTATTATTTTATTATATAAGTATTTTCAGTTTTTAAAGGTCCAAAACTTATTAAAGTGTAATATAAGATGACTCTTTTTCATAATAAAATCATACAATAAGAATTGGACATGTTTTGGAAATTGTTTAAATTTTTATAATTATATTTATTTAAATAATTCATTAATGATGTAAACACTCCATCATTATTGTGTCACAAATAATGTTATTTATTTGATGTATGAAAATTATAAAAAATTACCATGATGCAGTAACTATTTTTATCTTTAAAGTGAATATTTATACTTGAATAGATAACTTATATAACTCAATTTAAAAATTTATTTACTAAAAGATATATGTTTATGCCATTTATGTCATTACATTAAATTAATTAATATTAAGTGTAATTATCAGTCACATGTTTCTCCATGGGGTATCAATATCGACATAAGGATTCCCATGGACAGAAATGTTTCATACAATCGAATTATAGCACATGTTATGGTAATTTAATATTATTATAATATTATTTTTACCCTGAATTTCCCTATTAACCTATAACTGTGGTAAATTAAAGTCAAAAGTTATCATTCACCAAAAATTACCTCCATTTTATTGAAACAAATTTTACTTACTAATAATAACCATGTATGTTAGAATTTTGAAATTAATTTCACAGAAATGCAAAATTTCCATTTAAATGAAAAATTCTGTTTTTTAACTACTACTTAGTGTATTCACAATTCATCAAAAATTGAAGGTTTTCATAAAAAATACCAAAAATTCATTATAAGATATATTTGATATTCTAAATTCAAAAATTATATCTATTATACCAAATTATAAACATTTATGTTTCATTAATTAATTTAAAATTAATTCTTGTTGTCAAAACAAAAGGTGTGTTTTTATGAAATAATAACTATCAAAATATTTGCACCTGTCTGTGTCCAATTTCAATGTGAAATTACTTCCAATGACCATGATTTGATGAAATGGTTAAAATATAATCTAATTAAACATTAAAATCAATTAAAAAGATCATATAACTATATAAATAAATTATATTAAAAGGATTTTTGGAATTAAAATAAATTATTTTTCTCTATTCATTAAAAAATCATTTGTATCATAAAAATGCCAAAAATTTACCCAAATTAAATTTTGTTGTCCCGATTCTAAAAAAGAATTTTATTACATCATATAGAATATATAAAAGGAGCAATACTTTATTTAAATTGGTTTCCCATTCAAAAGGTGGTAAATCGACATTTTAAAGAATATTAGAGTATTTATGCATAAAATTATATTAGTTCTTATATTACGCCTCTAACATTTGTTGGATAAATATAAAAACATTTAAAAAAACATGTGTAATAATATATTAGTTTGTTCTATTCATTATCACTAATAAAATGACAATGTATTAAGAACCATTTAAAATAATATAATATTATTACTTTTCAGTATGACTCAGCATTGTGTGCAACAAAATATTTCAATGAAAACTGTTGTCGCATATTGGGTATGGCATCGAACATAGCATCCATTTTTAAGTAAAATTAAAATTTAATTCAAAACTATTTATAAGTATGAAAATTTCATATTCTTTATTTAATAGGATGTTATAGCATTCCCCCCTTTTAAAAATTGTGTCCTCATTATTTTTATTCCCATATCAAATAAGTGGGGGTATTTATCTCTCCTAGCATTTTTAGATTCCCAGGTTTCCTCTTCAACCATATGGTTTTTCCACAAAACCTTTACCTGATAAATTACCATATTTCGCAATAGTTTCTCTCTTCATTCATGAATTTGGACTGGTTATTCCTCATAAGAGAGATTCTCTTCTAACTAGACTACATTTGGGCTCAAAACAGGAGAAGGATATGGCATATACATTCTTGATATTGAAGCCTGAAAAACATTGTGTACATAGGATAAACATGAAGGTAAATCCCCTGTATAAGAAACTTATCCAACTTTCTCCAGGATTTTATAAGGACCAATGAACCTTGGACCCAACATTCCATTATTACCAAAACACTTCAAAGTTTTTCCTGGAGAAATTTTGAGAAATAAATTATCACTTACCTCAAAAGAATGATCCTTCCTCTAGTTGTACGCATATCTATTCTGCCTGCTCTGAGCTGTTCTCATGTGCTTCTGAATCAACTGATCTTTTTCCGCCTTCTTTTATACCAATTCGGGTCCCTTAAACATCCTTTCATCTACTTCATCCCAAAAAGATGGATTTAGACCCCGCTTCCCATATAATGCCTCAAAAGGATCCACCAGTATACAAGAATAAACACAATTATGATAAGAAAATTAAACCAATGAATGATGTTGGACCCACCTTCCTTCGTAATCTAGTGAAAAAGAACCTAGAATATCCTCTATGGTCTGATTTTTTATTCTAACTAACCGTATGATTAAGGATGAGAAGTTGTAATAAAATTTAATTTATTACCCATTGACTTATGAAGGCCATTCCAAAAGTTAGAAGTAATAATGGTATGTGATCAGATACAATAGAAAATAGAACTCCATACAACCTGACTATATATTTAACATACAACCAAGATGGTTGATCTAGATAAAAATTATCTCTAATATGAAGGAAATGAGTATATTTTTTCAATTTATCAACTGTATCCAAGATAGAATTATTACCTTGGGATGTACTCAGAAATCCCACAATGAAATCCGTGGACACATTTTTTCCATTAGCACTCTGGCACTAGTAAAGGCTGAATCATTCATTTTGGTAACTGCTACTCTGTTTTAACCAGTTGGCAAGTCAAATACTTCATTGTAATGTTTTCAATATCTCTTTTCATTCCATCCCACTAGTCATACTCCCAATGTTCACTATACATCTTGGTACTGCTGAGATGAACTGAAAACGGAGAACTGTGAGCATCACATAACAACTCATTCTTCAACTATGAATCAAATGGCACACATAACATCTTTCCAAATATCAAAAAACAATCATTATCAATGTTAAAATCCAGAAACATACCTTACTGAACCAACTATACCTTTTTCTACAATTCAATGTCTTCCTTCTATTCTTGCTTAATTCTATCAGATAGATATGATTTCACTGACACCTGAAACAAAACAGAGGAATTTACTACACAAAAAACATTTATGAAAATGTTAATCAAATAATTAATCAAAGGATCTTGATGTAAACAAAACATGATTAATGTAGCATTACTTTTCCAACTCAATGTGTGAGCCACTTCTTTCCATTCAATAATGGTAATGGATCGTGAAATCCTAATCCTTGATTAATTTCAGCAATATCCTATGTCTCATGTTCTATTCATTCTGAATGAATATATACAACAAAAATTTCTGATCAGTATATATTTCACACTGTACTCCATATAAATGATGCCTTCGAATTTTTAAATCAAAAACAACAACAGATAATTCCAAATCACGTGTAGGGTAATTTAACTCATTAGGTTTCAAGTAACATGAAGAATAAGAAATTACTTTGTCATTCTATATTAGGTCACAACCAAGTACTTTCAACAGACCGTCATTATAGATAACAAACTCATCATCTCATAAAAGTAGTTCCATAACTAGGGAATTCACCAATCTTCTTTTCAATTCCAGAAAAAGAAATCATCACATTCTTTTGTCAAAATGAACATAACACCATTTTGAGTTAAATTAGTCATTGGGCTATTTAACCATGGAAATTATTCAAAAATAGTCTTATAATAACCTGTTAATCCAAGAAAACTAAAAATCCATGTGATATTGGTAGGTCTTGTCAATTATTCAACAACATTTGTTTTATTAGGATCAACAGTTATGCCATTTTTTGAAACAATGTGACTAAGGAATGAAATTTACTGTAACCAAAACTCACACTTGCATAATTTCCCATACATTTTTTTCTTATATTTTTCAAAAAAAATCCTTATGTGACATTCATGTTTTTCCTGGATTTTAGAATATACCAAAATATCATTTATAAACACAACAACAATTTATCACCTGAGTCCACTGAGCCATCACTAAAAAAAACTGTTCAATTCGGATTCTGACCATCTCTAGATGCTGATTCAGAAGGTTATTCTCATCTGTATACCTTCCAGCACTGCATCCTTATTTCCTCTTTGAAAAAAAATTCTGAATAAACATATCATAGATTAAGGAACTTGGAGAACTATAAATGTTATATCACATTAATATTAACAGAAATTAATTTATAGATTTTAATTTTACAATATTCAAACTCTAAATGTTTTCTAAACTGACCTTTGATACCAAATATATAGGCACATCATTAAAAAATTACATAATATTTAATTAAATAGATAATTCACATTGAAGATCTTTTTAGGTTTAGATTATTAGATAATTAGGCCATAATTATTACATTACATATCAAAAATTACAAAGTAGACACTTCTACTCACATTCCTTTTTCTTAATAAAATAAATACTCTTGAGAAAAAGTGTCATGTATAGATCCATGTTTTACCCTTCATGACTTTTCCATGATCTTATCATTGACCCTATTCATCTTTCAGTCCTGTGAAAAAATATCAAAACATTGAAAAGGAATAAAAAGCTCAGTAAGGTTTATAAAATTATGAAAGAAAACAATATTCCATCCAAACATTTTCTTTTTAAAATACCTCATGAAATCATATGTTTTATGAATATCAAATAATAATTAAAAATCATAAAGGTAACTTGTTGAATCCAAATTAAACATAAATTGTAGCTATCACATATATATATGGAGTTACATTTGAATACCCATCAAAATATAATCCCTAAATCTCTTTGGAGAAATGTTAATGTTTACCTTTGTCACGTTACCCAATGATTTTGGGAGTTATCTCGAGCTCAACCACCATAGGTTTATCACGGAAGCAACTGTATACGTAAACAATGCCAAAAAACCATTACACATAAAACCAGAATAATGTATCGATAACATTTCCACATTTCAATCACAAAAATTTATCTAAAGATATTAAAATAATCAATTATTTCTCAAATCAATTTTCAATTACAAATATGTAAAAATGTTATATGGTATTTATTTTCTTTTAAAAAACACTACGGCTTATTAAGGCAGCCAATGATCAAATAATACTCGTGTTGGCGGAATGGTCATTGTCATAGAATATATTAAAAATAATTTTTTTTGTTTAGTAAAACAATTTGTACAGAAAATATTTCCATTAAATGAAATTAATAGTCAATTGGGTTTATAAATCATATAAAAGATTCATATAGAAATCAAAAAATACCTCAATGAATGTAGATTGAGACAAAGTCCCTTACCATGTGTCTGACGTGACCTGTTCGATATTTAATCTCTTGAATGAAAAAATAATGTTAATTTCTACTTTCATAAGAGTATTTTTAAAGTTTATTTTTAATTTTATATCATTTATTACCATGTTATAAACATTACATAATCATTTATGTTAATAGTGGCCATTTTGTCAATATTATGTACTTGAGTTAAAAATGTACTTCTTATAATTACAAGTTGTTCATGTGGTAGAAATTACATTATATCTAAAATTATATTCATGATAAATATATCATATATATCATATATATCCAGTATATATATGTATTTTTAATAGTGCATAATTTTTTGAGGTGAGAAATGAAATTCACCATTCATGAAGACGGTAACCCGTACGTACGCATGAACGTTACATTCATTTCAATTTCATTTTTAATGGAATGAAAACATAATGATACATATGTATATTATAATTCCAGAATAATATCATATATAATTTCAGTAACTCTATCCTTTATATGTTCCATGTGTGGAATTAATGAGTCATATCACTTTGAGGGGCCAGTAGTCCGCACTTCCAAAAATGAAATTATCATATTTACACACTATGAAACCATAAAGGTATTGTATAAATTAAAAATAAAGAAGCATGTAAACAATATAAATATAATATATATCACATAAAAAATATAGTTCCATCTTAATATCCACCATAATAGGTGGTAGGAAAAGATTGAAAAATCATTGTTTCATGAGGCAATAGTTCGTCGTCCATAGAAACAATATGTTCTTTACCAATAAAATGTTGGTGTGAGTAAGTATAGTTTGAATAATTTTCATAAAAACTACCTAGTATATTGAGGATACTGGTATTGTTATAAAATAAAGGAATAAAATTCTATTAGGGGGATAGATAAGTAAAATAAAGGAAAAGTATTTAAGAGAAGACGTTACCTCTAAATCGGGTAACTTCCTCTAGTTTGATCAAAAAGGATTTCATGAAGTTTATTCTACCTAAGGTAAGGAATATAGGTGTAATAGATGGATCTTGAGATCTTATTTAGCTAGATTTTGGACAATACAAGGGTATTTAGAGGTGTGAGTAATGGGTAAGAGGTGAGGGATTTTTATAAGGGGGAGGGGCTCTTTATGAATGTTTGAAAATATTTTTTTATTATACCATTATTTTCTATTTCTAAAGGTCAAAAAAAATTTAATGTTGAATATAAGATGGGTCTTGTTCGAAATAAAGTCATCCAATAATAATTGGTCAGGTTTTGGACAATTTTTTAATATTTATAATCTTAATTATATAAATCATTCATTAATGTGTAAACACTTCCTCCTTATTGTGTGATGAATAATTTTATTTATTTGAAGTCTCTAAATTATAAAAAAATACGATGATGAAGGAATTTTTTTTATATTTCAAATGAATATTTATAATCAAAGATATTACTTTTATAACATAATGTAAATATTTATTTACTAAATGATATAAGTTCATGTCATTTTTGTCTTTACTTATAATTAATTAATAAAAAGTTTCGTTATCACTACCATGTGGCTCCATGGGGTTCCAAAATTAACCCAAGGATTCTGATAGTCAGACATGTAACATAAAATAATATTAGGACACATGTTATGATAATTTAATATTATTATAGAATTATTTTTACCTTGAATTTCCTTATTTACTTTTAACTGCGGTAAATAACTCAACTGATATTATTCACAAAAAAATTATTTTCATCATATTATACCACATTTTACATTATAATAACAACCATTTATATTTGATTTTTAAAATTCAATTCACAGATGTGGTAAATTTTCATTTCAATGAAAAGGTCGGTTTTCTAACTACTACCTTGTGTTTTCACTATTCATCAAAAATTGAAGGATTTTTTAAAAATACCAAAAATTCATCCTATGGAATATATTATATTCTGAATTCCAAAATGATGAATGTCTTACCAAATTAAAATCATATAACTTACATTAAATATTTTATAATTAATTTACGTTTTCATTACAAATAATGTGTTTCTAAAAAATAATAACTATCAAAAGATTGGCACTTGTTTATTCAAATTTCAAAGTGGAATTACTTCCAATTAATAAAATTGTATTAAATGATAAAAATATATTATAAATAAACTTTAAAACTGATTAAAAAGATAATTTATCCCCATAAATAAATTAGATTAAAATACAATTTTGAATTAAAATACATTATTTTCTCTTTTCATAAAAATGATTTTTATCAAACAAAATACAAATTTTTTTCCCAAAATAGATTTTTATGTCCCAATTCTAAAGAATAATTTAATTTTGTCAAATAGAACATATAAAAGTGGCCAAATCCAAATTTATTGAGGGTTTCCCGCAAAAGGCGGTAAATCATACTTTTAAAGAATATTATAGTATTTTTGCTTAAAATTAGCTTCTTTACTATTTTAATACTCTAAAATTTATTGGGTAATTTTAAAAAACAATTATGAAACATGTGTACTCATATTTTAGTTTGTTCTTTTCATTTATGCCAATACAACAGCTAGGCGTTAAGTACTATTTAAAATAAAATAATATTTTTATTTTTCAGTATGACTCCGCTTTGTGTGCAACATAAGATGTCAAAGAAACACATTGTTAGGTATTAGGTACACCATCAAACAAAGCATCACATTTAATTTATAATTAATATTTAATACAAAAATATTAATGAATATGAAAATGGCATAATCTTTATTTACAAGGGATGTTACAATAAGAATCATTCATTTGTTCTTTATCTAAATGGATCATATTATATGTGATATATTACATACACAAGAAATATTCTTAAATAACCACATCAAGGTATCATTATATAAAAATGAGAAACTCAACCCTCGGTGGACTTATATTTTCATTGAATATTATTCCTTTAAACATGATGTCAAACCTTACGGTATGGTCTTCTCACACTTAACATTAAATTGTGTCCCTTAAAATATACAGGATTAAATTCTTCTTTTACAGATTGGATACCTAGAACACATCTCTGAGGTTCGAAAACCAACAATATAAACCTTCCTTTTACCCCAAATATGGTTATGTTCCACATATATCATCCCACAATCAGGTTATAGATCTAATAAAATCATGCCACCACATGAAGGGTTATATTCCATTAAAGAATCATCAAATTATACTTTTTGTGCCATATCCATGGAGAAACATATCTTTTGAGGCCCAAATTCCATGTGAGGACAACATAATCAATGTTGTTAATATTCCTTATTTTCTGAACTCCAATGTATCTCCCATGCATAAGCACCACTCCAACCATTGTTAAGAATCATTCTACAAGTCTTCAATGCCACATGATATTAAATAGTATGAATGAGTCCTTATCAAATTATTTTAAAAGGTAGGTCATGTCATTTTATGTGGAACTAAACTGCATGGGTCATTAATATTTTTAAAATAATATGTTACAATCCCCTTTACTGAATCAACAACAACACCCTAAATATAATTCTACATCCATAATCATTTCTTAATATTGAGTTGAGTCAATAATTTGAATTTTATTTTCATCGATGATCTTTTTAGGTTTTGAGTTTTAGAGAACATGTTTATAAATATTACATAAAAAATACATATAAATAAAATGTATAAACTTGTAAATTTAACTATTTCTTTCATAATGTTAAATCTTTTTTAAAGGTACATGATTTAATTTCAGGTTTATTCATAAGAAAATTTCAATACATCCATCCATGACTCTAGTCTTCATTAAATCTTGTTAAGAACATATAAAAACATGGAATGGGCACAAAAATATTTGTATGGGATACAAAAATAATGAAAAATATTATACTCATGAAATCATATAACCCATGAATACTTAATCATAAAGAAATACATTTCTCCTTTAAGATGTAGCTAATTCTATTCCCCAAATTTAAGATTATTGATTACTATTTTTTTAATCCAAATATTACCATAAAACCCATAGAAATAATATAGAACATATAATGGTAACTTGGTAAAAATCATAATTAAATGAAAAAACCATACAACCGACTTTCACATATATCACTCTTACAATTAGAATAGCCATGTAGCAGACATCCATACAAAATGCATTGTAGGATATAATATTACCACCAATCATTCTATTATCAAATAACAACCCATATTTAGATTTCCATGTTACCAACCATTTAATATAAAAGTAAATTTATATAATCATAACACATAATATATTGCAATTTTAATAATTTCACTCATAAAATTTCAAATGAGATCACAAGAAAACATTTCAATGTATCGAAATAGTTAATCTGATTTCAAAATAATTTTTGATACCAGTACACCATAAAAGGGGATAAGTGATTTATTTTCCTTTTAATAACATGAAGTCTTATATAGGAATCCAAATATCAAAAAATAGTTGTGGCGGCTAACAAGTCCTTTTCACTGCATACGTTAAAAACAATCCATTTTTATTTTTGTTAAAAAAATGTAAATTTATTCATATAAAAAGGATCATTTATAATTTTTATGAATTAATTAAAATTAAAAGGGTTTTATTATACATTTTATTAATAAATGAGGTGTATAACATAAAAATATGCCTCATTGAAATGAGATTGAGACGAAGTCTCCTTCCATGAGTCTGACATGAATCGTATAGTCATTATCTATAGGAATAATTAAAATTTTATAATTTGAACTTTATTCATAAAATTTCAATAATAATAATTTTATTATTTCAGTAATTACAATTTTATAATAATTAGTCAATTATTTGAGTTCATATTAGACGTTTTGTTGGTATTCAGATCATGAGTCGAAAATGGTCATTGTATGATGTCAACAGTCCATGTAGTCATAAGTACATCATCTCCAAGACAATATTTGTGAAATTATTATCATTTTTATGTCTAAACAATACCATTAAATAAAATAATGAATTGTGGTTTTTATAAATGAGTATCTCTATAATAATGGAGATAGTAAGTTGTGTGTATTCATGAGTAACATTTTCAATTTTTCATTGACTATTAGAGAAAAAAATTATATCTTATTATATCAATAAATAATGGGAATAACATAATACTTATCATATTAATAATTTAAATATACTAAATTATATATAAATCATGTGATATAATGAACAAAAATGAGCCACATCACTTTGTAGAGGAGATAGTTCATACTTACCCGTAGACGACATTATCATTTTATGCACATGGAAAGTAAGAAAATAATTGATATATTATTTTCATAGAATGATTAATATTTCTGGAATATTACTTAGGAACATTAATTCTTTTATTATAAAAATCCATGAGAGATGGATATGAAAAACTAATTACATCATTTCTTGGAGGTGATAGTACACATGTACGCAGGAATGATTAATTTATTTTGCATTTAAAAAAAGTGGAGATAGGTGTAGGTGATGATATTTTCATGATAATATATATGTATATTGAAGATACTTTTTTATTATTTAATCTAGGAAAATATATATTTTAAGGATGCATAAGAAGAAGTAAAATATAAATACATGAAGAAAATGATATCTCTTCTTCGATTCATCGCTTCTGAAGAACACTTTAACATCTCTAATAAAGTTGTTTTTCCTAAACAAGGCCTCATGAATGTGAGTATGATTTATAGTAAAAATTTTGTGTATAGTATAGTCTAACCAAAATGTTTTTAATGGGTGATTAATATAGATTAATGGGTTCTTTTTAATAGTAGAGGGGAGGGGCACCCATGGAATTGTTAAAAAGTATTAAATTATTATAAATTACATTCATTTCCAAATGGGTAAAAATTTATTTACTTATAATATGTGACTATTTTAGTTCTAAAAATCACCATCCAATTTAAAATGTACATGTTTTTAATATTTTATAATCCTTAACGTTTTTCATTATCCCCATTTAACTCTAAAAGATTTATCAAGTAATGTACCCATTTATGGTAAAAATAATTACCAAATAATGTCAAACAACTAATTATTGAGTTATTAATGTCATATATTTACATATATAAAGTTTATATAAAAATAATAGATTTTTATAATTTATATAACATTTAATTAAATAATATGTATTTTAAAATACGAATTATTTCAATTTTGACAGTATTCATTACATGAAATATTTAGAATATAATAAAAACTTGATTACCTAAAAAACAAAATATTAATGAAATTATATGATGTCATGGTCTTCCATAATATTAAATTATGAAATAAAATATTTCAAACTATATTTATCTTAATATTATTAAAATCATTTGTTTGATTCTTTCTCTAATAAATATATTTTTTCATTATCCTTATGTCATAATTAAATTTATTTATTTAATTCCTAAAAATTATAAATATATTAATATGATTTGGGTAATAGTTTAAAATTATATAGACTATTTATAGTGGAATATATCACTTATATAACCCCATATTAAACTTTTATCAGTAAGAAGATACATATTTATGACATATTTTCCATTAATTTAAATTAATTGTTATAAAAGTCATAATCACAACAAAGGGGCATCAAAAAGACACAATATCATACCATGGATGGTCAATTTTGATAATAACTCATATAATAAGATTTGGAAAACTGTTAGATAAATTTAGTTATATTATAATTTTAATTTGACCTGTAATTTCTCCAATTATCATTAACCATGCTAAATAAAATACAAAAGAAATAATTCCACAAAAATCATATTGATCATATTGGGCCACATTTTCCATATTTAGTGCAACTATGTATGTCTAATTTTGAAAACATAATTCACATAAATTTTTAATATGTGTTTAATGCTAATCCCAAGGAAAGATCAAGAATGCTTGATTTTTAAGTCCAATATTCCAAAGTTCAATTAGTTTTTCTACATTTTTTCATTTTGAAATTGCATCCAATGAAATACATAGGATTAACTGATAAAAACATCATCTATTTTTACCTTAAAACCATGTAAATTTTTAATCTAACCATTAAAATAATTTATAGTAAAAGGATGTTTTGAATTAAAAATCAATATTTTTTAATATTCATTAAAATATGGACTTTATCAAAAATAATATAAAATTTTAAAACCATGAAATTTTTGTAAAAACCCGGATCTTCGTTCAGGTATGTTTTCCTTTTTTGGAGTTTTTAGAAAAATTGGTTTTCCGGAAATTTTCAAAGTACACGTCGTGCACTACTTGAGTACACGCCGTGTACTCTGTTCCGGCTCGAAGCCGTGTGTTGGCCGTGTTCGGGCCACACACATGGTGTGTAAGGCTGAGGTGGAGGCCGGTTAATTTGGAGTATGGAAAAAATTGAAGTACACGCCGTGTACTTTCTTTTTTTCACTAAACGGACCGGGGTCGCGCCTAACCCCCATATTCATCTTCTTCTCAAGTTTTCGACCGTCCGAGAGCGTCCGTACGGCCGGATCTTCGACGGATTCCTGCCTCTCCGTCCATTCTCCGATTCGAGCACGGTTGATTGCGTTGGAATCGCAGCGGTGAGTTTTTCCTTCTTCTTGAGCCTCGTTTCTTGATTCCTCCTCGTATCCAAGTTATCATTGGATGAAGGTTTTGTGCGTTTTCTCAAATCTACATCGTTCTAAAGAAAATATATCGTCGAGGTTCATGTATATCTATCTCCTAGGTTCGAGGTAGGTGGTTTGTGCCTTTCTGTAGAATGTTGATGAGTATTATGTGCAAATTCCACCAATACCCATGAACGGGGTATTGGGTGTTTCCTGTTTTTCCCCGATTGTTTTCCTGCTTTGCTTGATTTCTTTAGTAGAGGTTATTGCTTGTGATTAGAGTAGTTTGTTTGTTCTCAAATTGTTTTTCCATACTTGTTCTACCTGTTTGGAGTTTTCCAGTTTCCATGCCTAGTCGTAGGATAGTGGAACTGTTGTTTATTTATCTTTATTGAGCCTTAGTTGATAGCCAAGTAGTTCTTGAGTTTACTTGGATGATATATACGCATTGAGCATTTTTAGTTATACTCAAGACTGTGAGAACCTAGAGTAGTAGACCAAAGGGAGAATTGACGGATGGGCTTCTCCATAGTGTATTTTAATTGCGATGCGAGACCAAGGGGAGAATTGACGAATGGGATTCTCCAGAGTGTCTTTTAATTATGACCCAGACTATAGGGGGAATTGATGTTGACTGATTCCCTAGAGATCTATTAGCACGATACGAGACTATAGGGGGAATTGACGGTGAGTGATTCCCTAGAGAGTCTGCTTAATTACATAGCTGAACCAGAGGGGTGAGACTGTGTGTGCCTCCCATAGGGTTTCTAGTACTAGAGGTTGAACCATAGGGGTTAGTCTGTGAGACCGACCCAGAGGGTTACCTCTTTTCTTCTTATTGTTGGTTGCTTACTTGTGTACATTACTTGTTAAAACTGTGGATTGTAGCTGCTTTTGTTTTCTTGTTTGATGCTCCTTGTTCATATTACTTCCATGTATTCATTGACCATTAGGCTCAAATATTTGGGTGATTGCCTACTCGGATTGTATCTCACACACTGTTTGGGTCATGCTTTTGAGCCCAAGAAGACTACGTTGCTGCAGGTATAGATAAAAGCAAGCACCCTTCTACATCAGGTTCTTGATTGCACTAGAGCTGGGGAGAATGGGTCCAAGTCGTGGCTCGCGATGCTGAGGAGATTTCATTGTTTTTATTTTGCACTTGGTTTCAGTTTTATTCCATATTGTTGTTGTGTTTTATTCTTTCCATAGATACTTATACCTTCTTCATTATAGTCATCATTGTTAGATACTTGCATTGCTTCCACTGTTTGGTTTCTGATGTTATGCATGTTGTTTACTGCTTCTGATGTTTATTGTTGTTACCTTATCTTGTATACCTTACCGAATGAGGGCATAGTTTCTCACTGAATCACCAAGGCCCTCGCTGCTAGTCGAAAGCCTCTTGTGTTTGGGGAAACTCTCTTGAGGTCATGTGGCGCATCGGGTATGGGGCACCAGTGGAGGGGCTCCGGATTCTGGTCGTTACAAAGTGGTATCAGAGGAGTTCTCTTCTATCTCTTTACTATTATGAGATTATAGCCAGGGATAGGATGGATTCAGTACTTGGCATTAAGTTGTGCTTAGGAGTAGCTAACCCGTGTACAGGGAAAACCCATTCTGCCTCATTAATTGAAGTTTTCTGGTTTTGAGATTTTATGGTTGGTATTTTTTCACCTAGAGTGATTCACATGACTTGTGCGGTTATTGTTTTGATATTTCAGTTCTATTTCTGTCGCAACCCGATGAGATGAGGGTATTCCATCTCATGCATCATATAGTAACTTGTAGAAATCACATGTCATGCATTCTTGCCATTCCATATAGGGTGCATTAGGGATTTCATGTTGTTGTGATAGACTTTGTGTAGATTATGCATGCTATTGTGATAGTTTCCTGATAGATTATCTGTTGCTATGTTAGAAAACTGTTTTTTTGTTCACTGTTTAAATTGAACGCCAAAAATTTGGTTCTTGAGGTGTTATGGGCCCTCACAGATCGTAATTTGGCATCTTTTCCCTCGTTTTAGTGTTTCTTGAATTCTGCGCAGTTTCTGAGCTACTGCCCAGAAAAAACCAGAATACACGGTGTGTACTTTTTAGTTACACGCCGTGTAGTTTTTAGGCCGTGTCACTGACCGTGTGAGCAGAACACGGTGTCGTAGGAGTAACTTTGGGAACACGTTGGGTACCATTGATACACGTCGTGTGGGATCGGGGCCGTGTAACCGGCTGTGTAACTAACACCACGGGTCGGGGAAGCTCGGGTAGAACACAGCGTGTCCATAGAGAGCACGCCGTGTTGTCTTGTCTAGGTACCCGACCATGTCACGAACAACATGGGATGGAGTTACCTTCCTTTCCACATGCCGTGTTTCTTCGGAACATGCCGTGTAGTCTTTCCCAGGTACACAGTCGTGTCACGAACAACACGGGATAGTGTCGCCCTCACCTATGCACATTGTGATTTTTCAGAGCACGCCGTGTAAGGTCTTGCCGTGTAGACGGCCGTGTACTCAACAACACGAACCGTCGAAGCCTTGTCTAGTGCACGCCGTGTTATTTCGAACACGCCATGTAGTCTCAGGTTGAGTCAGACCATGTGGGTTAGTCGTGTAAGGAGACTTGGGCAGGGGAATAGTTTTCAAGTACATGCCATGTGTGGGGGTCAACACGTCGTGTAGTTTGTAGTGTACATGACTTGTAGGGCAGGGGTACACACCCATGTCAGTTTACTTAAGAAGACACGCCGTGTGGTTTTATATATGCCGTGTAGTCGTGTTTTAAATCTTGTATGTTTTTCTTCCATTATTCCCATTTTGTACTATTGTGTTCCTTTTCCTTGTTTCTGGATCTAAGGTGTGCTTTTGATCTTTCAGATATATGACTCCGACACGTCCTTTGGTCATACGTCTGTCGTCATGTAGTGATAAGACGCCAGACAGGGATGATTAGGGACTTCCTGTCGATCCCCCAGCCGAGCCGGCCTTGGCACTGGTTGTTATACCAGTTGCAGGCACCCATGCGCAGTTCAGGGAAGGTTTCATGAGGATGATGCAGGCCTACTAGGGAGCACTACCTCCTACCTCGTCTATGGCAGACTTGACATAGGTCCTTCAGCAGCATCATCCTCCCACGTTCTCGAGGGAGGGAGGACCTCAGGCTATAGAGTCATAGATGGAAGCCATGCCGACTATATTCGAGCATCTGGAGACACCTCCAAAGAGGTGGGTCAAGCTCACCACCTACATGCTCTGAGACTCCTCCAAGAGGTGGTGGGACGTGATCTCACAGGCGGATCAGCAGCAGGCTATGTCTTGGGAGGAGTTCCAACGCGTGTTCTACGACTACTTCTACCCGAAGACTCTGAGGGCTGATCGATGCTGGGATTTCATAAGTTTAGAACAGGGTACACTATCTATCATGTACAATTCCTCATATTTCACTAAGCTAAAACATTTTACACCCCTTCGGGATGAGAGTGGGGTGTTCATGGAAAGTATGTTTGAGGATGGACTCAGGAGGGAGATCCGCTCGCAAGTGAACATAATCTAGGTGACTTCCATTACCTCCATCATTAACCAGGCAATGATTGCGGAGCACAATCTAAGAGACTCCGGAGCTGCGAGTCAGGGCGGTTCTGCTTCCAAAGCTAGATTTCCTTCAGATGACAGTAATAAGTGTCGTAGGGAGCCTATGCGGGGTGATTCAAGGAAGCAAGACGCATTATCAGGCAGCCAGGCGACATGCTACCAGTGTGGCCGAACATGGCACACGAGGCAGCAGTGCCATAGAGACCCTGTGGAGTGCCGATCTTGGGGCAAGATGGGTCACCTTCAGCGTTTCTGCCAGGTTTTCTCACCAGCAGTAGGTGACTTGGGTTCTTCTATGACTCCTCGTTCAGGAGCAGTCCCACCAGTCTCTCACCAGTCTGAGAATTGGAGTTCTTCTGGCCGTTTGGGCCGAGGTGGAGGTCGAGGCCGTCGCAGTCAGCCACCAGTTCCTCTACACCAGTAGGGAGGTTCAGCTCATAGTGGACAACCAAGGGCGCAGGGCCGCAACACGGGCTAGTATTTATCCATGGAGTAGACTTATCATGAGAAGGATCTCGACCCTTCTACTAGTTGAGGTAAGATTTTAGTAGCATTAGTTTTACCTTCAGCCCTTTTCGATATTGGTGTTATGCATATCTTTATCTCTATTTCCATTGTGGAGAGCCTTTGACTCTACAACTTTTCTTCTGCCAACTCGTTTACACTAGACACACCTTTGGGAACAAGACATCAAGTGTACACCAGTGTAGAGAGTGCCCTCTCGTGGTTGGAGGGTATCTGTTCTTATGGGATATCTATGTCCTAGATATGACAGGCTATGATGTCATTCTCGGCATGGACTGGTTGATTCCCTTCCAAGAATTCGTTGACTGTTATCACTGCAGAGTCAGTTTCATTTCACCAGAAGGTGAATCTTTCTTTCATAGAAGAGAATGGGACGTTCAGGCGAGTCGGGAGGGACTCGAGCCTCTTGGGCTAGGAGGGGTGATAGCCCAGATTGCTATCATTTACCTAGAAGATCAGGGGACTCCATAGTTGGACATTCCTCTAGTGGTGGATCACTTCAGGGATGAATTTCTAGAGGGATTTTTGGGTTTTCCCATGGAGCGTGATATAGACTTCTCTATTGAGATCATGCCAGGAGAGGCACCGGTGTCCATTCCTCCATATAGGATGGCCACACCTAAGTTGCAGGATCTCAAGAAACAATTCGAGAAGCTACATGCTAAGGGTTTCATCCGACCCAGTACTTCTCTTTGGGGTTCTCCTGTTTTGTTTGTGAAGAAGAAAGACGGTACCCTTCGGCTTTGTGTGGATTATCGGAAGCTGAACCAGTTGACGGTCAAGAACCGATATCCATTGCCGATGATTGATGACCTTTTCGATCAGCTTCGAGGAGCTCAGGTGTTCTCAAAGATCGACTTGAGGTCCGGTTATCATAAGTTGCGTGTTAGACCATCAAATATACCTCTGACAGTCTTCAAGAGTAGGTATGATCTATATGAGTATACTGTCATGTTGTTCGGTCTCTCGAACGCACCTGCAGTTTTCATGGCACTGATGAACCGAGTGTTCCATCCGTACTTGGATTCCTTCATCGTGGTCTTCGTGGACGATATCTTGGTGTACTCTCACACTCGACACGACCATGCCACACATCTTGAGATCATTCTGAGTACACTAAGAGAGCATCGACTTTATGCTAAAATCTCTAAGTGCCACTTCTGGATGGATCATATTCACTTCATGGGTCACGTCATCTCAGATTCAGGAGTATCTGTGGACCCAGAGAACATGAGAGCTGTAGTTTCCTGGGAGCATCCGAAGAACGTTTTTGAGGTACGGAGCATCCTAGGACTGGCTGGATACTACAGACACTTCATTTGGGACTTTTCTCATCTAGCAGCACCTTTGATAGGTTTGACCAAGAAGGGGGCCGATTTCATATGGTCATATTCTTGTGAGTCAGCCATTCAGGAGCTGAAAGGGAGGTTGACGTGAGCACCGATACTAGTCTTTCCAGATCCCGGCAAGAGCTACACTGTTTACTGTGATGCTTCGGGTGTCGGGATGGAAGTTGTGCTTATGCAGGGAGATGGAGTCGTTGCGTATGGGTCTCAACAGCTGAGGCCAAATGAGAGGAACTACCCTACGCAGGATCTAGAGATGGAAGCTATTGTTCATGCCTTGCGCTTTTGGAGACACTATCTTCTGGGAGAGCACTTTGTGGTCTTCACTGTCCACAAGAGTCTCAAGTATTTCTTCCCTCAGCATGATCTGAATCTGAGGTAGCACAGGTGGGTTGAGTATCTAAAGTCTTTTGACATCGAGCTTGCCTATACGTCGGGAAAGGGAAATGTCGTGGAAGACGCGTTGAGCAGGATAACTCATATTCAGGTATTTTAGGAGGCCAGTTGTGAGTGGCAGCTGATGGCTCTGTTCTCTGAGATGCATCTGGAGGTGCACGACAGATGGGGATAGACCTTTCTATCTTTTGAAGTTGTTACCTCCACGCAACTTGATCAGGTGTGGATGAGACATCTATCAGACTCGGAAGGCTTAGTCCTGTGGGAGAGTGTGTCAGGAGGGGACCCTCTACCTGGATGGACAGTGGGCGAGGATGAGATCTTGGATTTCCAAGAACGCATATGGGTGCCAGCAGACATATGCAATGAGCTGATGCAGGATTTCTATTCCCCAGTATGGGAAGTTCATCCTGGCATCACCAAGATGTATCGGGACCTTCATCGCCAATACTGGTGGCCATGTATGAAAAAGGATGTTGCTGGTTTTGTCATGAGATGTTCTACTTGTCAGTAGGTGAAAGTAGAGTATCAGTGACCAGCTTGTCTCTTACAATAGTTACTGATTCCGGAGTGGAAGTGGAATGATGTTGCGATGGACTTCGTGACCGGGTTGCTGAGATCACCTCGAGGAAACGATGTTGTTTGGGTTATCATCGATAGCCTTACGAAGGTTTCTCACTTCTTTCCGATCAAGGAGACCTTCAGTGTCGATGATCTGGGATGACTTTACATCAGAGAGATTGTGCGTCTGCATGGAGTTCCATGCTCTATTGTTTCAGACAGAGATGTGTGCTTCACCGCTCGGTTCTAGAAGGGACATCAGAAGGCCTTGGGTACACATGTACTTTTGAGTACAGCATACCATCCCTAGTCTAATGGCCAGTCTGAGCGCACGATCCAGGTGCGTGGGGATATGCTTCGGGCTTGCATCTTTGACTTTGGCGGTTCTTGGGAGAAGCATATTCCTCTGGTGGAGTTCGCCTCCAACAATAGTTTTCAGGTGACCATTCAGATGGTTCCATACGAGGATTTTTACGGTAGGTCATACCGATCACCCTTATGATGGCTGGAGGAAGGAGAAGCAGCTTTGCTGGGACCTCGTCTTGTTCAGGAGACTTCAGAGCAGATAGAGATGATTCGAAAAAGGATGGATACAGTGAAGTCTCGGCAGAAGTCTTATGTTTATTAGTGGAGATGACCTCTGGAGTTAGAGGTCAGTGATCAGGTTTTCCTACATGTCGCACCGAGGTTGGGACACAAGAGGATTCGGAGACAGGGTAAACTTTCACAGCGGTACGTCGGGCCATTTGAGGTCTTGTAGATAGTGGGGTCGGTCGCTTATCGGTTGCAGCAACCTCAGAGGTATCAGGCCATGAACAACCTCTTCCTCATCTCTCAGCTCTGACATTAATTTTTAGACCCATCTCACATCATTCCGCCTGACGAAGTCGAGCTTGAAACAGATGCGTCGTTCGAGGAGCATCTTATCCGGATTGTCTATCGTAGTACGAAGGTTCTCCGTGGGCGGTCTGTTCCTCTGGTACGAGTTCTATGGCAGCACGGACGAGTATAGGATGAGACCTAGGAGAGGGAGGCCAATGTACGATCGCATGGGCCGGAACTGTTCGGGGATTCTTCTTTTCCACCTCGTTAGGGAAATTTGGGGACAAATTTCTTTAAGGGGGAAGTTTGTAAAAACCAGGATCTTTGTTCGGCTATGTTTTCCTATTTTTTTGGATTTTTTATGAAAAATGGGTTTTCTGGAAATTTTCAAAGTACACGCCGTTTACTTTCTGAGTACACGTCGTGTACTCTGTTCCGACTCGAAGCCGTGTGCTGGCCACGTCTGGGCCACACACATGGTGTGTAAGGCTGAGGTGGAGGCCAGTTAATTTGGAGTATGGAAAAAATTGAAGTACACGCTGTGTACTCTAGAAGTACATGACATGTACTTTATTTTTTTCATTAAACAGACCGGGGTCACGCATAACACCCATATTCATCTTCTTCTCCAGTTTTCGACCATCCGAGAGCGTATGTATGGTCGGATCTTCGACGGAGTCCTACCTCGCCGTCCGTTCTCCGATTAGAGCACGTTCGATTGCGTTGGAATTGCAGTGGTGGGTTATTCCTTATGATTGATTCTTGTTTCATGATTCCTCCTCGTTTCCAAGTTATCGTGGGATGCACATTTTGTTCGTTTTCTCAGATCTTCATCGTTCTAAGGGTAATATGTCGTTGAGGTTCACGTATATCGATCTCATAGGATCGAGGTAGGTGGTTTGTTCCTTTCTGTAGAAATTTGACGAGTATTATGTGCAAATTCCACCAATACCCGTGAACAGGGTATTGCGTGTTTCCTTTTTTCCCCGATTGTTTTCCTTCTTTGCTTGATTGCTTCAGTAGAGGTTATTCCTTGTGCTTAGAGTAGTTTGTTTGTGCTCAGATTGTTTTTCCATACTTTTTCAGCCTGTTTGGCGTTTTCCAGTTGCCATGCCTAGTCGTAGGATAGTGGACCTGTTGTTTATTTATCTCTTTTGAGCCTTAGTTGATAGCCATGTAGTTCTTGAGGTTTACTTGGACGATATATACACGCTGGGCATGTTTATTTATACTCGGGACTCTAAGAACCTAGATTAATAGACCAAAGGGAGAATTGACGGAAGGGCTTCTCCAGAGTGTCTTTTAATTGCTATGCGAGACCAAGGGGAGAATTCATTAAAGGGCTTCCCATAGTTTCTTTTAATTATGATGCGGGAAATATACATAATTGAAGTTGAGTGCTTCCCAAGAGAGCCTTTAGCACTATACGAGACTATAGGGGGAATTGACGGTGAGTGCTTCCCCAGAGATTCTGCTTAAATATGTAGTTGAACCAGAGGGGTGCGACTGTGTGTGCCTCTCATAGGGTTGCTAGTACCAGAGGTTGAACCATAGGGGTTAGGCTGTGAGAGATTCCTAGAGGGTTACCTGTTTTCTTCTTGTTGCTGGTTTCTTACTTGTGTACTTTACATAATAGAACTTTGGATTGTAGCTGCATGTGTTTTCCTATTTTCTTCTCCTTGTTTATATTACTACCATGTATTCATTTACCAGTAGGCACCAATCTTTGGGTGATTTCCTACTGGGATTGTATCTCACAACCTATTTGGGGAATGCTTTTGGGCCCAAGCAGACTATGTTGCTGCAGGTATAGATAAGGGCAAGTTCCCTTCTACATCAGGTTCTTGATTGCACTAGAGTTGGGGAGCATGGGACCGAGTCGTGGCTCGCGATGCTGAGGAGCTTTCTTTGTTTTTCTTTTTCACTTGGTTTAAGTTGTATTCCAGCATGTTATTGCGTTTTCTGCTTTCCATAGATACTTGTACCTGCTGCATTATTGTCTTCATTGTTAGATATCTTCAATACTTCTTCTTTTTGGTTTCTGTTGTTATGCATGTTGTTTACTGCTTCCGTTATTTATTGTTATTACCTTATCTTGTATACCTTACCTAATGAGGGCATAGTTTCCCACCGACTCACCAAGGCCCTCGCTTCTAGTCGGCAGCCTCTGGAGTTTGGGGAAACGTGCTTGAGGTCATGTGGTGCACCGGGTACGGGGCACCAGTGGAGGGTCTCCAGATTCGGGTCGTTACAATTTTGATGTCCCACTTATAAATAAATTTTTTATTTTTTAAATTATTACGTATTAAAGTGAAAAAAGGAAAATTTATAAAGTGTTATCCACCCATATGTGTACAAACAATATTTTAAAAATATTGGAGTATTTTTTCCTATAAAATGAGTTAATCTCATTTTAATATTTTATATTTATTTGATGAATGTAAATACATTTAATAAATATATATATATATACAAAATATAATTTTGTGAATTAATTCCATATGATTCTATGGATAAGTGAAAAATAAAATATACAATTATAAAAATAATATATTTTTATTTTTTGGTATAAATAATTCTTGTAGGGAATATAAGATATTGGAAAACCCCATTGTTGGGTGTCGAGTACACTATCATACATAACATATATATTAAGGTAAAACCATTATCTAGTTCGTTAATATTAATATATATGAAAAAAAATTATTTTATAATTACTTGTGATGTTACATCCTTCACCCTTTTAGAAATTGCATCCTCGTAATTTTAAATTTGGGCTCAGTAAATAAGGTTTCAATTTTAAAAATTAATTAATTGAAATCCAACATTGAAAAAATATTCAAAAAAATCACCACATTAACTAAAATATACTAAAGTTAAAATGTCACATGAGATAACACATACTAGGGTTCCATTTTGGAAAACATGTATACGAATGAAGAAATAACCATCATGTTCAGATGGAGACTGTTAGAAACATGATCAGGAGAATGGTAAAGATAAATAAATAATAAATATATTATTTTTTAAATGGTTTTTTATTTATTAATAGTAAAATTTAATGGATATCATTTTTTTCTAGATTATTTTCATCTAGTTTAGGATTTCTTTTACTACTTGTATTATAAAAATAACAATATATTCTCACTTAAACTGTGGAGTTCCTTAAATAAAATTTAACAACAGTTTAATATTTTTCTCCAAATAATGAGTATTTAATATTGTTTTTTAATTCTTGAATCAACTTCTGGAGAATCACATAACACAAAAAATATTATCTATCAATTTATCATGTTGTGAAAAATTTACCAAAACAAAAATGGGTTGGATATTAAAATATAATTCTATAAAAATAATAATTGATTTTATGATAAAATAACTATATTAATTCCCAAAATAAAATATTAATGCCCAATTTTCATCATAGACCATTCAATAAATAAGTATACTTAAATTCCTAAAAATAATATAAAATATTATTGAAACCCAAAAATAAGAAGGATTTATTGCATAGTCTTCCAAGATAAATTGAAAGAAGTATATCTAAATAAAATGAACCACTCATAATGTCTTTGAAAAAATATTATTTACCATAATCAGATATTCTTTGAGCTAGGTTATTCATTTTCACACCAAACCTAATTCCCCATAATTACATAATAGAAATCATAGATTCATCCAAAATATATATAAACCTTACTCATAAATTAAAATCCATGAAAATTCAATTTATCATAATCATTTAATTTTCCCAATATATTTATCGTGATAAAAAATAATATTTATTACTTAATCCCTGAATCATTTCCCAATACCAAGGGTATCCATTTGATAAAAAATAAGTTCTCAAAGTCAAATTATTCTCATTATATTTTCAAATTTAACTACCATTAAAATTTCATACTAACTAGGGACACCATTTAGGCCAGTGGTAGGTGATAAATCCTTATCGCACATCACTTGTGGTTTCAATTACCCAAACGTTGACTGACATAGGAGGTTTTCACCCTTATTGTGGGTTGTCCTTTTATTAAAAATATATAATTTTATAATAATCACCAAATGATAAAAAAACCATGAAAAAATACCATACCGTGATTTATCCTCAATGTTCATCTCATGTTGTTCATTTTGAAACCCAAAATATAATAACCAATAATTACCTCAAAATCAAAAATCATATAAACCCTAATGGTTATCGATTCCTTTTTAATTGTGTCCACATAATAATAGATAATTATTTATTAAATAAATTTTTCCTGTATAAAAATTTAAGGTTACACATACTAGAAAGAATTCTTCCAATGTAATCCCATCATCAAAATAGAATTAAATATTTTAAACATCCCATCATTATACAGTCTTCCGTAACTCTTGAATCATATATATGTATACATTTTATTGAATAATATTTCTTTATGATCTATTAAGCAATATATTCCATCATATTCCTTAATAAATCATTCAAACAAAAAAATCAATCTTGTCCTATTATAACATACATCCAATAAAAAAATCAAGAAATATTTCATACCTTTCATCGGTAATTTAATGATTCCTTATCTTTAATTGGAAAAGAATTATGAAAAGACCATGAATTTCCATGTATTTTTTTAAAAATATATGGGAATTTTACGAGTCCGTGAAATTTGATGGTGCACGATTCCGAGGCTCAGAGTGCTCAGAATGATCTGTCAAAGTTTTGTTAGGCTTAAGTTAACATGTGTAAGCAGTTTTATTGAAAATGTTGAATAAATCCTAAATTGTTACTCAGATCAAACATCTGAGGGCACCATTGCGCTCTGAATGGCGGGTTTGCCTTAGGCATGACTTAAGATTAGTCGGCGCGGGCCTCCTGTGAGAGAACCCAAAAATGGAAAAATCATCAATAAAATTATTAAATAAATTATTTTATTTTTCAAATGCATATAACTCACAAATGGTAACTTGAATTAAAAATTTGATACCACCACTAAACTCGTGGTGATTTCTTTTCCATAGATACTAACTTTGGTCAGTGCGAGCCAACAGAGAATGTTAGTTTTTGGACACAAATATAATAACTAAGTGAAAATTATTTTATTGTAAAATTAATAACGTCTTAACAGTAACTCAGATTAAAAATCCAAGAGTACCGTTGGGAGTGTTGGGTTGGGTTTCACCTAGGTAGAGCCTAACCCCAACCGGCGCTAGTCAAGGGTGGCTAATGATAATTTTCGGAATTTTTTTTCAGGTACCTTCAATAAAGGCACGAGCGGCGTTTTATAACTTTTGAACAGGTTCTCGGAATTGAAATATGAGGGCATAGTTGAACTCGAAACACCGGTTATTTCTTAAGAAAACTTTCACCTTGATGGCAGTTGGTTGAGTGTGAAATTTAGTTTTAGGGTTTTTCGTGAAGGAAAAAAATAAAAATAAAATTGTGCAACCATTTTATAATTATTTGAAGCACCCATGTAAATATTCCAGTGGTGGGACCATAAGAGTTTTATAATACATGTGGAAGTTGAGAAGTGGGGAGCACTATACCTTAACCTCCCAAGTGAGTTTAAGGTGGTGGGGACCACCTGCACTATAACCTTCCATGAGAGGTTATGATGGTGGGGACCACCCGGGATAAAACCCCCTTGAAACCCCCTTTTAATTCGGACAAAGCCTCACCTCCCACAATTAATGAGGGAGAGCCTCTTGACCTTCTCCACCATAATTGTTCTAACGCATATGCCATTAATCATCCCAATGCACCACATCGTTGTGCCATCGTAAATTAATTGTCTTGCCCCTTTTTAAATTAGGTAACAGTATCGTTGGAATTTAAGAAAGGTTCCTAATAAATAAACCTTCATAAATTCAATGATCGTTACCTACCTTACCCCCTATCCTATATATATGGAGCTTGGGAGGAGGATTTGGGATGGCTTCACCAAGCGATGAAGTGATGGTAAAGTGACGTGACTCCCAAAACTTGGAGGATAACTATCTCAAATGATGAATGTGTTCTCCTGACGAAAAACACTATCTCGACAAAGAACGACCTTTACTTTGACCTTCTTCCTTGTGATTTCCTCTGACATATGACATATTCGACTACGACGAGCAGGCGCACAAATTGATGATTGTGGAAAACGTTGACGACACTAACATCCGTCTTCTCCCAACAATCCAACTTCTTCCCAGCGACTCCATCAGTGAATATTGAACGAGGTAGGGGTTTAATTTTATTTAAGTATCATGTTATTCCCTTTTATCATTTCATCAAAAACAAATAACTCAGAACAACTTATTATCAAGTTGATCCACGGATGTTTTTCCTTGCTGGTTGAGAATATATTTGTTAATGAGGGATTATGGGAATTGATGTTTTTAAGATATCTTCCATTCTCGTTCTTTGCTTCATTCTTATGATCCAATTGCTATCACCCTAAAAGTGGAAGGATGCAGACCAAAATAATCTTGTCTGAACCCTCCACTGATATTATTTGTGATGTTTTATAGTATGGCGACGAAGGCAACCAGCGCCGCACGCATGACGCTTCGGCGCCCCGGGACGAACCACACCACCCTCCAGCTTCCGAGCCACCCCAGTCGCGCTGCCTGCCAGCTGCGCCACAGGCCGACCGAACTGGCCGATCTATGGCACACTATGGCCAAGCCACGCACAAGACACACCACGCCCCGACTCCTGGCCGATAGACCTCTTGTGCCTCCTGCGCCCCTCGCGGTGCCCTCCTAAGCCCAGGTTGAGCCGGCCACTATGTGCCCCATGTGCCTTGTGGCTCCGTTGTCCATGTGCCCCGCAGTGCCCTAATTGTGCCACCCCATCCCCGGGCTAAGTCACCCCATGTCGGCCCCTCACAGTGCCCTCTGGACCGATCCACGCCCTCGTGGAGCCCTCTGGGTTGAGCCGCCCGTGTGGCGCCATCCGGGCCAAACCGCCCTCGTGCATACCTGTTACCGGTCCACGCCCTCGCGACTGCTCCGTGCTCTCGCGGCCCATTGTGCTGGGCCCAGTGGTCCGGGCTGAACCTAACGGGTTGGTCCGCCTAACAGGATGGGTCAGACCCAACAGGTCAGACTGGGTCGACCCATACTGAGTCGGCCCAGACCGGGCCGGACCGCACCTGGGCCCACTACAACCCTTTACTTTCTTTTTTTCCATATCTTTGGAACTAGACATCCATTTGGAGAAGTGTCAGTGGAATTGGTAATCATGGAGCATGATGGTCCCTTTTAGTATACCCCACTATAGTTTGGGGTATAGTTGAGATATGGTTAGGATCGATTGTGCACAAATCCAACTGGGGCCCCAGGACTAAAAGGGTGTTAACTCACAAAGCGGGTGTCCAATTGATGCGTCATCTATTGAGTTGAGACCCCTATTACATGGAGGACCATTGAGATGCATTTTTATGGGAAATAGTGATTTTTGGAGTTGTTAATGGTAGCTCGTGGAGAAGAACCTTCAAGTGACGAGCGAGCAGAGTGCGGAGACCTAGTAGCTGGCTGAGACCTGACGACTACTAACCGATTGACTCGAAGTGACTCAAGTAGCCCAGTGGGGAGTGCCTGGTTGTGGTGTCAGACCCATGGCGGAGGAGAGTCTACTTTTAGTAGTAGAACAATGGTACTCGACAAGAGGAGTACCTCTGCAGGCCATGAGGGGGAGCACCTTGGTGATGCAGTAGACCCACGATACTCGACAGGAGGAGTACCTCAGTCATCCAAGGTTAGTGGGAAGTGCCTTGGTGTCACGGCAGGCCCACTATACTCGAAAGAGGAGGAGTTCTCTAGTAGATGTGGTTTCGATAATGTGAATAAAAATCTTGGTTGAGTAGAGTCAATAACTTTTTTGTTTTCCTCAAGATTGAGATGGATTACTTGATAACTTAGATATATGTATGGGAATATACCTAAGTGGAGTTATCATTTGATTTCATAATTTTTGGTTTATCCTTGTTGGATTTTTGTGAGACCTTGAGGGTCTCGGGGTCCCTACTGAGTATCGTTATACTCACCCCTACACAGGTTATGCCTACACATCAATGTGTTGGATACAGACTACAAACATCGCTGACCGAGGCTGAGAGTACCAGGACTGGATGGTACCCAGAGGTGGACCATATGACGTGTCGGTACACAGAGGAGACAGACAGACCTGGAGTGTTGAGGAGGCTACCTATACCTTCCTCTCTGGTAGGAACCTTATAGTATGACCTAGTGGCTATCTTACCTATTTTCCGAAGTTGTACGTGAACTTTTATTTTCTTGTACTCTCCAGTTGGGCTTTTATTCTGGCCCCTTTTTACTAACTGTACTCAGTTGTTGGTAATTCAGTTTACTTGTTATCTTATCTGATGTGTGTGTTTATAGGTTATAAAGGTAATGTGTTCCCAGTCTTAGGGAATTATTCCATTGGTGCTAGTATCTATCCCATGGCCTATTAAAGGCAGGCTTGGGGTAGTCACGGAATGGGCCACGAGGGATGGGTTGTGACAGATTAGGTATTGCTAAATGGATATTTGTATGGTCCTACTTATCCCATTCCTGATCCATATTTTTTGGATGTCTATTTTCCTATTGACTACACTCCCAAATTATATAAAATTCAATTGATAACGGGTAGAGAACTTCTTTCCCTTTCTTGGAGTTAATTGGTTGCTTCTTTTTTCCATCATAGGTTATTCATTTATTATTTTCATTACCACGTCTATAGAATATTATAGTCCATTTAAAACATTTTCTTAGGTTTTTCCTCCCACATATTTAACACATATTTTATTAAATATAATTACAATTACAATTATTACATAAAATCTCACAAGGATTGATTTATCTCATATATTATGCATTAAAAAACTAACCAATGTTCCAATGGCTAATCATTAATCTTGATAGTTGGTTTATAATAAACATGATATTTCTCATTGTAGATCCTATTTCATTCAGATTTATATGTATAGAACCATTGCATTCTCCATTAAATCAATTGTTACTTTGGTGCCAGCTAGATTTAACCATATATTAATACCAAAATGGTAACTATAAATATATCAATATAATCATCATATATTATCTTATGAGGAAGATAAATACTAAGATATACATATCCATGTCATCTCAAACAAATTCAATATTTCTAATGTAACTATGAATCTCTAGTATGGTAACTATTATTGTTATGTACAACTTTTGACTTATGCATAAAAAATACCCTATCCTCTAAAGTTATCGAAACCAAACAGTAATACCAACTATAAGGCCCTAGCCTTAAACATTACATAATCATGAGTTATGTCAATAATTTAACTTTCAAAAACATCAAGGATCTTTAAAAGTATATAATTTTATAGAATTATTCCATAACTATAATATAACAAAACCTTATAAATACAATGTTTACCCGTCTAATATTATCAATTTCTTACATAACACAATACCATTTACTGAAAAAAAACATTTTAAATCTATTTTTTATTTTTTTATTGAAATTTTACTAAGAAATAAATACTATATTAATAAAATGTAATCACAAAAAAAGAAATAAATACAACAATGTTATATTAGAAACATACGTCAATAATAATTAAAAAATAATCATAAATCGGTCAGATAACAACATAAATCAAAAAACATAAGAGAGGTAAATAAATAAAATGTAATACCAAAATCATAATCCTTGACACATGGGGAGGATCTCCAGCTATAGGTTATAATGGTTATTGATTCACTCACAGAACACTATTTAGCTTTGTAACGAAAATAATAATAAACATTGAGTCCTCTAGAAGACACTAGAATGACCCATATCATATATATCATTACTGACTATATAAAAAATCATCTGTTTAAACACTTACCTATTGTCTATTAGGTACCAAAAAAAAAATACACTACATAGAAATCATCTCATCCATCATCAATAACAGTCCAAAATCCAGAACATAATTCAACCCATGCCTCTTTTCTAAATCCCTTTTTAAAATACTCAATTGAAAATAAATCATTTTTCATGGGGACATTTTACATTAACATAATCAACACAATAAATCTCTTAAATGTAATAAAAATAATTGGAAGGAATATATTTTTTTAATACCATTAACAACATATATCAAATATCATGTTTCAATTTCAAAACATCCTCTTTAAATCGATATACACATTTTCACATATATGTATATATATATATATATATAAACACACACCAACAAATATGGGTAATATACACTAAACCAAATAAATAATATTCTATATTTCAATAACATGTTAATCACACATGGATGAAAGAAATAAAAAAAATTCCTAAAGAATAAAATTACTGAAAAAATACATTTTTACTCACCCATAAAATATTAACATTTCATAAATTGTCAAAATCTATTTCAAAACACCTAATATCGACTTTAAATCCATCATAAATATTTTACATTACTAATATATATTTTATTATTTAAGTGAAGACATAATTCATATCAAATTCTTTAAGAACCTAGATGGAAATCATCATCAACTCTATAAAATAATATAAATTTTGTATTGATAAATCTATTTGAATTCAAATAGAATATACAAGTTTAATAAAATTATATTTAGAACAAAAATTCACATGTGACATACTATAAAATATAGAAATCATAAAACACTTAATGGGGGATAGTTCTAGAGAAGTGATGCCTTTAGAAAATGCTTAAGAAATATTTTAATAAATATTAAAACAACCTGGGGACTTAAACCATTAAATTATAGAACCAAAATACACTTGGGGGTTTCAATTTGAAATATTCATTGAGTGGGAGGGAAGAAAAAGGATAAAGGAGTTAGAAAAAGAAGAATAAAGAGGAAAATGAACCTTCTCAAAATTGATTCCCTTCTGGAATCACATGATATCACCCATAAATTAAATTATGTAAGAAGGAGATTTAAAAACTGTATCTAGATGAGACACATCATAGAAGATTTCTTGGGAGATGGGCGTGAATGTTAGCATCACCTAGAACAATTGGGAATTCAAAAAGAAAATATAATTTTAAAATCTTGGAATATCACATGGTTTCCTTGTAATTTTAAAACATTGTGTTACAATAATGAACCATTCACATGGAAAACAATATCACCCATAGGTTAATATCACACCATTTGGAAAACAATGCTCCAATGTTTAAAATTTCATATGTTAATTGAAGACCTAATATTAATTATAAATACATTATTTTAACTAACAATGTGGTAAACCAAATTTCATAATTTTTCAAAAAACTCAAATGTCATGCCTAAAACTCGAGATCATTAATGAAAAGAAAATACATAAAATAATTAATTATGGAATTAAAAATAAGAGTGACACCTATAAATTAAAAACCATTATATTAGATGTTGACTATTTTTTAACATTTTTTCAATTACTTTAGAGGGACTCAGTAGTTAATCACTCATTATTCATTCATATAATTAATCAGGACCATACTAAGAGAGTGACACTTTAGGTATAATAATTTCTTTACCAATTTTAAGGGGTATTATGTCATGACCCATCCCTCAGGGCTCATGCCATTACTACACCATGCCAGCCTTCCATAGGCCAGTGGCTATTGACTAGCACTAGAAAGGTGTATCCATATAACGGGAAGTCATTGCCTTTAAACCTATACAAACACATAGACTAGAACACAACAAGATGCCACCATGAAGTAAACTATTGTTTTAAAAAGAGTGTATAAATAAAAAGGGGTGCATAGAGTAATGGGGCAGGAATACAAGACCAATTGAAAATCACAAATACAATTGAAATGTTAAAAAAATCACCTGGATCATCCACCGTGGATCCGACTTGAAGGGTAGTTATAGCTCACGATTAGTAGTCCTTGAGCAACGTCCTGCCAAATTTTCCACCTTTGAGTACCATCCAGTCCTGGATCCCTCAACCTTGGCCAATGATTTTTGTCGTCTACACAAGACACAACAAGGCATGTGAATAGACTATATAGGGGTGAATATAATGATACTCAATAGGGACCTCGAGACCCTCATAGGTCTCCCAGAGTTCCACATAGGAAAACTCACAAAGAAAGACCTGAATCTCAAAGCACAATGAAATGGACCTCAACACTACTTAGGTATATTCCCATACAATACCTAATCTATCATGATATACTCATCTCACACATGAGGGAATAATATCATAATAGTAACACCATGATGTTAGAAGTACCACACAGGTAACACGATGAAGGTAGAAGTAACACACAGGTTACAACATGAAGATAGAAGTACCATATAGGTAACACCACTAAGATAGAAGTACTACACATGTAACACCAAGAATTTAACACCACGAAGGTAAAATAATCATCTCAAACCAGGAATAACTTATGTTCAGAAGTACAGTTGATTAGTCGTAAGCTAGATTATCTTATTCTTTTAAGAGGAACTACTTCTGACCTACAAAGGATCGATATAAAATAACCTCTACTGACCCACACATGATCTGACCCATACATGATTGGTATGCACTGACCCACATAGGATTTAACAATGCTAACCCACAGAGGATCTAACAGATGCTAACCTATACAAAATTGATGTTCTTTCTTCACGTTACAGCCAGCCACAAGATTACACACACCCGGTGCGCTCAAGTTCAATAGAATATAACCATTGAGATTTCTTTCATACATAGACTAACACTAATCTCTAAAAAGTAGTATTCCAAAGTACCTACATCTCATACGGGTTCAAACGTGGCAGACTGTGCGTCAATCGGACATCCGGTCCTTGAGTTATAAGCATTTTAGTTCTGATGGTCTGGTTGGATTCATGTTCGATCCAACCTGTCCATAATCTTACTGTCTCCAAAAATCATTTCGAGTATTCCAAAAGGACTTTCATTCTCCAAGGGTTCTAGAGCTATAGATGGTTCCTCAAACAAACACGTGGATTTCAAGATATGGACCATTAAGAGGAACTAGGCATGGTTGGGTCTGGGTCAGGATCGACTCGGTCGGGCCGACCTGGTCTTGGCCACCCGACCCGGTTTAGGGCACCCAACCTAGTCCGGGTCTAACCGAGATGGGCCATGCCATGCCAGGATCAGCCTGCTGGGCCGCGGTCCAGCCCACAAGGGGGCGGACCACCGGGTTCGCGCGACCCGGCCTGCGGAGGCGCATCCCGCTTTGCTCGCGCGGCCCGGCCCGCAGTGTAGCGCGGCCCACCGTGCTCGAGCAGCCGAGCCCACTGGCTTGAGTGGCCTTGTAATGAGGGGTTTACAGAGCTTACACGAGGTGGGGGTATTTTCCTCTTTGTAAGGAGAAACGATAATGGCTTTTTGCGCTGCCCAATCATTTGCACGACCCACTACGGGTCCCGCTGCCAGATCTCCTCTGACAGTGCGCCGTTGTGCACCGCTACCTCCAACTATGGTTGGTTATTGTTTGTCACCTTACTTAACCCCTCCATGGCTGGAAAGCCATGTCCCATCTCCGTCAGTGGCTCACGACGGCGTCCCGCCTCACCTCTACGGCCGACTGGTGTTGGCCGCTCGGTTGACCATCACATCATAGTTTCATGGCCTCCTCTTAAATTGTGCGACGACGTGATGCCTCCATTGCGGATGTCCCGTACTGGATGCCACCCTCATCTACCGTCTGAGATATTTTCCAATATAAAGATAAATTTAACGATGAATGCTTCAAAATTCCAATAAGGGTGGAGGGTTTGGGAAATGTTCATTTGGAATACGCCCTCCATGTTATCTTGATAGAAAGAGGGTGGGATTCAAAAATCTAATGTAATTATAACTAAACATATCCATACCTTGTATATCCATTGGAGAATGTCCATGATTGAATTTGGGTCATTGTTCGTCATTCCCATAACAATCTTCCAATGACGCCACTCGAACGATGATCTTCGGTTCTCGATGGTGAGATCCATTCTTCATCAAGACCCTCAAAATCCTTCTAGACCTTTTTCCAATGGAAACAAACACCCAACCCCATGTATGAGTTAATATAACTCTTAATGTAAGAGAAGATTAATTTATTTAAAATTAATGAATCGTATTAATTAGTGGGATTGCTTGTTACATATTTTGCTTGACCTGGCATTTAATGCCCATCATTTAAATGCTCCACCATCTCTTTTGGTCCTGGCGACCAAATATTAATTGGATAGGTGGTATTATATTATCAAAAATATATATTTATTTTATTCAATCCTCAAAAAATTGAAAAAACCAACTTCTTCTCCCAACCCACTACAGTCGAGGTTAATCCTCCCATAAGGGAATCATAACGCTGTGAGTTCAATGGTGCCATCAGATTTGTAGTCCAAGCACCAGATCCTGTAATATAAAACACCACTCATGCATTTATTGAATATAATTTAATATGAAGTTCATAAATTTATTCGAGGAACACTGGGCCTCGGAATCACGCGCTGTCAATTTTCACAGACTTTTAATAATTTCATATAACTAAAAACATTAAATGGAAAATATGGGTCATTAAATTCTCTCCAATTTAGGGATTTTTGTCTCCAAATCCACAACATATACTAAGAAAACTAATGGGGGATTAAAGCTCAAATTGGAGCCTCCCGCTCCCATGTTCTCTCCAAGAGGATCTTGTGCTGCAAGTGAACACGCACCAGAGGTATTGATCTCCCATGAAGGACCCGCTCATGTTTATTCTCAATATCTACTAGAACCTCTATAAATGTGTCCCCATAATCAAATTCTAGCTCACTATGGTCGATGACATTAGATGGGTCATGAAATTATCTCCTAAGCAGGGATACGTGGAAGATTTCATGCACCCTCCCCAACTACGGTGGTAGTTCCAAGAGGTATGCCACCACTCCAATACTTCGAAGTATCAGAAATGGTCCGATAAACCTTAGTGACACCTTGTTGCCTCATCCAAATCTCCATAAACCTCATCGAGGTGAGATATTTATGAATACATGGTCTCCCTACTTGAACTCCAAATGTATCTATCTCTTATCCGCATAAGACATATGTCTTCTCTGTGAAGTCTTCATCTGCTCCTAGATGGTCTGCATCTTCTCATTAGTATCTTGTACTAACTCTTGACTCATATGTTTTGACTCCCCTGGGTCTATCCATCATTGAGGTTATTTGTATGGTCTACCATATAAATCCTTGAATGGTGTCATACCGTTGGTGGGATGATAAAAATTATTGTATGTGAACTTCCACATGGGAATGTGATACTCCGAACCGTAGGAAAAATCTAGGATGAAAGCAAGTAAGATTTCCTCCGGTGTATGTATAGTCCTATATGTATGACCATCCATCTGAGGAAGAAAGGAGGTGATCAAACATAGTTGTGTCCCAAATTCCCCCAGAATTCCCTTCCAAAACTAGGAAGTAAAACTTGTGTCACGTTCTGAGACGATCGTCGATGGCACCCCATTAAGACATACAGTGTTCTGTACATAGAGGCGTCTCATGCCCTATACTAATCCCTACTCTTGGATAGGTAGGTAGTGGGCCGACTTGGTGATTCGGTCAATGATCACCCAGATAGAATTATGTCCCTTGTAATTATGTGGATTCCCGGTAAAAATTCCATGGAGATACCATCTAACTTCCACTATATCACATCTAATGGATATGTTAAGCCTACTAGAACTTGATGCTCAGCCTTCACATACTGGAAAGTGAGGCATCATGAAACAAACTTCTGCAGCTGCCTTCTTCTGGCCTGGCCACTAGTGCTGACATCAAAGGTCCTGGTACATCTTCACCCAACCAGGACGTACCGCCAGAGGGGACGTTTGGTACTCCTTCAACACCTACTCCCGTAGTGAAACAGGAACCATAGTGGGCCTTCTGAAAAATTTGACATTATCCCCACCTTCATGAAATTCATCAGGTTCATTTCTTATGGAAATATGATAATTTCATGCCCTGAAGTCAATGTCCCCATGTTGTTCCTCCCGCACTCGCTGAAGAATTAGTGGATTGACAGTCATAGGCAAAAGGTAAGATGCTCCATCTCTATCCACAAAGGATATAAGTAACGAGGATAGATGCTCTGTCGCCTCATTCAGTAGCTATAAACCAGACCTCCTACTAAGTGTGTCTGCTACTATGTTCCCCTTCCCATGAGTGTAGACTATCTCAAAGTCAGAGTCCTTGAGGAACTTTAGCCATCGTCCCTGGCTCAGGTTCAGGTCCTTCTGTGAGAAGATATACCTGACACTCTTGTTATCATAAAAGACATTAAAATGTTCACCCATCATGTAATGTCTCCTCATCTTCAAGGAGAATACCACTGCTATAATAATTAGGTCGTGAGTGGCGTAGTTCTGGTCATACTGCCATAGTTGTCATGAACCATAATTGATCAATTCTCACCCTTGCATTAGGACACATCCTTGTTTGGTCCCTGATGCATCACATTAGACTACCTGCCCAATGCCTTCTTAGGGTAGCCTCAATATGGGGGCACTCGTCAGTCTCTACCTTAGCTCTTGAAAACTTTGCTGGCATCTCTACATCCAAATGAAGGGCTATCCCATCATTATCAACACTGAAAATGGTGTCGAAACTCTAGAAAATTCAGGTACAAACCTCCAGTATTATCTAGCCAACCATTGGAAACTTCGTATCTTGGTCACACTCCTAGGTGGCTTCCAAGAAAGTACACCATCAATCTTCACCAGATCAACAGAAAATCTATCCTCTAAGATATCATCCCCAGAATGTTTACCTCTCATATCCATAACTGACACGATGAGAGCTTACCATAATGTTTATTCTATTGGTGTGTATCCAGAACTATCTACAGATGATTTTCATATTCCTCCTCCATCGCTATGTATATCAAGATGTAATTGTTGAAGACCACCATAAAGCGATTGTGGTATGTCTAGAAGATCAAGGTCATGAGTCCCATGAGAACTACTAAGGTATTGGTCATTCTAGATAGAATAACCATGTACTCATAGTAGTCATACATACATATAAATGCCGTCTTCTACAGATCCTCATCTCTTACACTGAGCTGATGACAACCTGATCTAATGTCTATTATTAAAAACCAATGTGCTACGTCAAGTTATCAAAAAGATCATCATTCCTTGGAAGTGGATAATTTTTCCTCATGGTCACCTGGTTCAGGCACTAATAGTCCACTTAGAGTCTCAATATCCCATATACCTTCTAGGCAATCAAAATTGGGGATTCCATAGAGAAACATTGGGCCTTATGAACCCCATTCGTCGGCAAGTCCTATAATTGTACCCATAACTCACAAACCTTGGTAGGAGCCATTCGATATGATGGTGTAGATATCAGTGGCATCCCAGGGTGAAAGTTGATTAAAATTTCCTCATCTCAATGTGAAGGTAGTCCTAAAACATCATCATGGAAGACATCAATATACTGGTCCACCATTATATGATAACTTGGACCCTAAACATCATCTTCTCTGAGGGTATGGCTAGCCAACTGGTGTGTGATCAGTTGCACCCTCCTCTGGATAAGTCCATATTGTGTTTCAAAGGTTACTCTCTCATCGGTGAAGGAAAACATGGTCCCTTCCTCATAGACACACCAGACATTGTTCCTAATACAGTTAATCTGAGCATTAAATGTGGATAACCAGTCCATACCCAAGATGATGTTGTAAGGCCTTGAGGCCGCTACTAGAAGAACCCAACTGAAGCTCTCACATCCTAAAGTTAGCTCACTCTGTCGGGACAAGTGTGTAATCATTGAATCCCCTCCCATAGAAGTCTTTATCCATATGAATCGAGCCAACAAATCCATTGGAATATCTGATCTCCGAACAACGATAGTGGAAATAAATGAGTGACTGTCACTTATGTCTATAAGTAATGCAGCTAAGGTGTAGTAATCACACAATGTACCTCTTATAATCTCCTAAGTGTTGTGGTCATTGGCCTCAGCTACCTGAAGCTTAGCTCATCCAAGTCCACCTGCTCCCTATGGTTTGGGTGAACCACCTGGTGGTGGTGGCTATAGAACATCGAATCACCTCCCACGACATTTTTTATGACCAACTCATCTAAAATGTCTATTCACTGCCTGTGGACCTCCCCGATTGAACGTCTTCCTCTGCCTCATCACTCTCTCGACCATCTATTTGTCGCCCCTACGGCAGGTCGGGCAGTTGTGAGCCTTGTGACCGTTCCCACCACATGATTAGGACAAACTACTCTAAATTTTTCCTCCTCTATCTCGTGATCCCAGCACCATTGACTCTGTATATTGTGGTTTTCCAGTAGAATTTGTGGCCTTCATGGGCCCCTACATCTTCTGTCTACAGCCTGCTGCAGATGACTCGTCTACCTAATGTCCCATGGTGGCTCTAGCTGTCGGTGCCCACTCAGCTAGGAAGCTCTCTTCAAAAACCCCTCACTATAGCACCCCATCTAGAATTGTAATGCTGAGAGATACCATTGATTCTCTGATCTCCTATTGAAGACCATTCACAAAGGTCCAGGCCCTAAAGAAATTGCCACATACCATGTCAGTGGAGTAGAGGGGGATATCAGTGAAACTCGTAGTGTAGTAGGCCACGGTCATGATTTCTTGTTGTAAGTGTGGTAGCTTCTATATACACACTGGGTGTAAAATTAATTCGATGAACTTTGCCCTGAAAAATCCATCAATGTCCACCAAGGTGAGGGTCGCCTCATCCTGTAACAAGTGTGTTAGACTCCACCATCTCCCAGCTGCTCCCTAGAAGAGACTGGCATCTAGGATCACCATCAGATTAGTTGGTGTGCCATCTAAGGAAAAAAAAATTGGCTACAGCCCTTATCCAGTCCTCAGCATCAGGAGGGTTCGTCTCACCTCAAATCCTTGGAGGCCTCTATCACTGAAACACATGCAATGCCCTAAGATGGCATGAATCCTCTACTGGTGGGGTTGGTGGAAACAACTTCTCAATAAGTAGTGTTGCTTATAGTTGATGTTATTAATATTTTCATAACTTTTTATATTTTCCCTGTATAGGTATTATATAAAATGTGCACACTTTTTGTGAAATATGAATGTTTATGTATTAAAAATAATTTTTGAGCACTATTTGAATTCATCCAAATTCAAGTCAGTTTATTATTTTAATTATAAATATCACCATTATTATCCAAATTTCAGGGATTTTTATTTTTGAGGATTAATAATTGAATATAAAACATTTCATTTGAATTTATGTGGGACTAATTATACCATTTAGAGGATCATATGGTCCCCACCAAAAGACCAAAATAATCAGTGAAGAAACTGGACAATCCATGAAGATAGAATTACTGGGCTCACTACAGAAGTCCAAATCCTTTAATTAACCTTCATAGGTCATGGGAAAATTCAATACATCTTGGATAACAATTTTTTGGCCCAACAACAAAGTCATGGGGCCCAACTGATGATTGTAAACCCAACCCACCATTTTGTCCAAAAAAATTTTTTTTACACAATTATTGATTATTCTCCTGAAATGTATATCCACTCGAGATGAGATTTTTCATTGTGAAATAGGTTATTTTTATGGATTACTTTGTTGAATAATGTGTTCATATTTTTGGAATCTTCCAATTCAAAAACCCATTAACATTTTGGAAAGTAAAATGTTTGGATTGAAATGGAAGATTAAAATTGTTTAATAATAACACCATAACATTTGCTCCTTATGTCCAATGGCCGCCAAATATTCGGAGTAGCCATATGAAATATTTATCTCTAACTTTTAATAATATCATATCTCATGATCTGGCTTTCAAATTTATCAAAGCGCTGATTCAAGTATAGGGGCAGTTTTGGAATGCAAACTGCCCACAACATTAGGATATAAATACATACCTCACCTCTCCTTGAAATGGGATGACATTTAAAATTATAGAAGAACATATTGAATTGACCAAATCCTTTAAAAGGTATTGGGAGTAACTTCCATACTCATGTTTTAACTTGAGATTCCCCTCCCCCTCTCTTTGTTTCATTTTATTTTTGTGCTTTTCTTCATTTGTTATCTCGTAAGTGTGGTTTTTGAAATTCTACTTTAGTGTATGTTTCTTTTTCATATTCTATTTTAATCATCCAACCTATATTATTCAATTTAAATGTTCTTAAAATAGTTTAAATACATTGAATAACCTTCCCTTCTTTCAGTTTCTCATTCAATCTAATGTTCGTTTTTAATTCCCATCATCGTTCGTGTGTATGTGTTCAGTGCACAACTCTTTTTTTATCCCATTATTTTTTATCTATTTAGAATACAACACCAAAAAGGAATATTACTATATTAATAATGATCTTAATGGTGGAGTAAATCTATCATTGGGGGGGGGGTCAATATTTAGAAATGTTAAGCGATTGAGTGATTTTGCTCGATGAGTATTCTTTAATTTAATATTGTCTATGTTGGACTTAACATGTCATGGATTAACGATTTTTTTTTCAAAGAGTGGTTTCCATGGATTATTGGAACCATAAATACACTACCATAAAAATTATATGATTATTATTAGAACCCCATGTTATGTTAAGGCTTGTATTAAGGGCTAAAGACTTGGAATTCCAATCAACATCAACTTCTGACATAGGTATTAATTTAATGCAATATAAAGAAATCCTCAAGGATATTACAAGTTTAACATCCTAATGATGAACTCTCCCCAATATTTATAAATTTATTAAATCAAACATCATCCATAAATTATTTCTTAAGCTCTACAAACAAACCCCCCAATCAGAATACAATCAACTAAAAACAATCGACTATTAAAAACTTATCATTACCAAGGATTCAACCCGAGTGATTCTATACACATTAGCAGGGCATCAAAACCTCAACCGGTTAGTAGGTGACAATCGTCAATTCTTTCAAAATACGTCTTTGTCGGGGATAATGAATTAAGTATTCATTTTTTTGTTATTATAAAAAAACCACATAAACTAAACATTAAAAAATTGAAAAAAAACACAATGAAAAACCCATCTTCCACTTTCTTCCAAAATATCATTGAATGCCTTGTAGCCTCCAAAATAATCCATCGGATGTGTTCGATAATGAAATTGAGAAAACACTTCACCATCATAGGAGGAACATTAGCGATAATGAAACAATTCATGAACTAGTCCTTGTCCAAACATTTGAATTAGAAATGGCCAATCCTAGGGAACAAACAATTAAAGAACTTGATGCCACTAATATGAATTACCAACCCCTTGTTATTAAATATCTAAACAAAGAGGATGACTTTTAACTCAAATCTGGATAGATTCATCTTCCCCCTCCTTTCCACAGGCTTGTAGTTGAGTATCCAAATCTCCACATTAAAGAGTTCCATGTGGGGTGCTCTACCATGAAGCCTCAAGGGGTTTCTGGGAAACAAATCTATATTCAATAAGATTTTCCTTAGCTAAATCCACCATGTAAGGGCTCTACTACCCCATCCTGGTTCAATAACCACATGGAATAACATGAAGGGACTCTTCTTAGTGAAATTCTCTCCTGATTCTCTTACTACCACTATCTGAAATAAAATAAGTGGTATCTGTCAGGTACCAAGTGAATCACTCCATGAGTACTAGGAGAGGATAAAAAACACGGTGTATCCTTCCCACACCCTCAAATACCTATCCAACTCACAATCTCATACTTCTATGAGGGGTTATTGGCTATGGAGAGAACTCTCATTGATGTCACAAGTGGTTGTGATCTTGTTGATAAAACTTCTACAGCTGCAAGAGATCTCATATGCAATATGGCTACAAACACATAGAAATTATATACTTGAGCACATGCTCAAGTAAAAATAGTAAAATATAATCAATCCATAGAGTCGAACAAGATGACCGAGTAGATGCGTTAACATATAGGTCTTCTGTGACAACTAGCTGGGGAATCCAAAGCTCCAAACTCATCTTCTCCAAAATATATACTTCCAAGACCTATCAAGAAATATGGAATCTATAGCTCTCTATCTCATCCACCTGAAACATTTCCACAACTTCAAGAGGATCCCTTTGATTTATCCGGACCAATGGAGATCAACGTAGCATATGCTCAGCGGAACCCCAACCCTCAACAATTAGGTCAGTTTGTTATAAACTTCAACCAACCTCATTCTGATATCTTCTCCTCTACATATAACCCCAACATGAGATATGGGACTCCCATTTATCATCCCCCTCAATATCCTCATCAAAACCCAATCCAATTCTAATATTGTCAAGGTGTTGGTAACTTCAAACAAACCTACCCTTTTGTTCCTCATCCTCAAAGTATCAATCCTCTTCCTCCTCCTCCTATATTCCTTTATCCTAGTGAGCGTTCCGAATTCCCAAACAAATACAATCTCTTTCCCAAGAACAAAAATCAAGGTAATCACAATCCAGGACAAGCCTATTTGTCCAAGAAATCATGGGAATGTACAGTGGAAGTTCTTGCCTCCTTCACCCATTCTAGCCACAAAAACATTGAATCAAAATTTTTTCAACTTGCATCCCACCTAAGCCAGCAAAAAAAATCAAATTCTTCCAAAATCCCAGCTCAACCATTACCAAAACCCAAGGGTAATGTTAGTGAAATTGCACTAAGACCATGGAAATAAATTTCTATAACTCAAGAAAATTCCTCCAATCCCCATTAAATGTTTACCTAGAAAAATAAAAAGAAATAAAACTCGAAAAGGAATCTGAATCCATTACCTCACCTCCTTCCATTTCATTTAGGAACTAAATTCCATTTCATCAATCCTTTTTTAATCCAATGACTTCCATTGATCATTATCTATAAATGCTTGAAAATTTTAGACTTGTGGAAGTAAACATTACCTTCATAAATGCCATTAAAATCCCTAAGCATTCCATGTTTCTTATGGAATTTTTCAACAACAAGTGGAAACTTTGGACCTTAGAAAATGTTTTAACCCAATAGTATATTCCCATAAAGAGAAAAGATCTAGGGACCTTTACGGTTCCATTCCAAATTGGATGTTCCAACTTTGATGATGCACTCAATGACCTTGGAGCCTCAATTAATGTTAGGCCCAAATCCAAATTATCCATCCTTTGTCTTGGTCCCTTACATCCAACGAGTGTTGTCATTCAGTTATCCAATCATGGAATTGCTAGTACTGAGTGTATAATCAAGGATGTCCCTGTTCGTGTGAGTGATCTCATCTTCCCCGCTGATTTAAATGTCCTTGACATGGAAGGTGAGACAAACTCTTCTCGATATCCCTTAATTCTAGGAATACCATTACTAATAACAATGAGAACCCATATTGTTGTCCATTCAGGCATATTTTCCAAGGAATTTGGTGACCAACTGGTCAAGGTCAATATTTTCCAAGCCATGAAGTTCCCTTATGAGGATTAGTCTGCATTACCAATCTATGCTTCTAAGAAACATAACAGAGTAAATTGAACCCTAATCCATCTTGTTCATTAGGTTATAATGAGGGAGTATCTTGTGAAATTTTCACCATGATTAACAAAGTCATTAATGGTGAAGTTGGTGTGAACCTTTCATTCATAGACTCTATCAATATAGAGGAAATTTAAAACTTCCTATAATCCCACATCAACACTAATCTCTACAGCTCGAAAATGGATTGTATCAAGATAAATGAATCAAAACCAACTGAAGTCCCATCCTTCATTCCTGTGTTGTCTTAACCAAAAATGAAAGTTGAGATTGATCTGAAACCTCTTCTTGAACACCTAAAATAAGCATTCCATTTCCATGATCACTCTTTTTGTGTCATTATCTCTACTTCAATTACAATAACCGATGAGTCCAAACTTGTTCAGGTGTTAGAGGAAAAAATTTCTTTAGGTTGGACCCTAGATGATATACCAGGAATCAACCCTTCACTTTTCATGAATCACATCCATCTTGAGGAATCGTCCAACCTAATTAGAAAACCACAGAGAAGACTCAATCCACTCATACTTGAGGTAGTTAAGGCAGATATCACCAAGCTTCTTCAATCTTGTATTATCTACCCAATTTCCGATAGTGAATGGGATAGTCCAATTCGAGTTGTACCTAAGAAGGGTTGGATAACTACTGTCACCAACGAACATGGAGAGGTAGTCACAACTCATGTGAAGAAGAAATGGTGTTTGTGCATTAATGGCCGAAAATTAAATGTTGAAAATCAAAAAGATCACTACCCTCTTCCCTTCCATGATCAAATGAAAGAAGTAATTTCCATAAATTCACACTATTTCTTTCTTGATGGATACTACAACTTCTTCAAAATCTCCATCACACCTAGGTACCTAGAATATATTACTTTATCATTCCACTTGGAACATATTCATATAGGAGTATGCCTTTGGGACTTTTCAATGATCCTGCAACATTCTTGAGGTTTTTGATGAGTATCTTTTCTGAATTCATTGAACACTGCATGGAAATATTCAGGGATGTATTTACCATTTATGGTGTGTAATTTGAATCATTCTTTAATTCACTCTCTCTAGTCCTCCAAAAGTGTGTGAAGTGTATATTTGTGTTAAATTCTGAAAAATTCATCTTCTTGGTTGTAAATTGGATTGTTCTAGGGCACATAATTTAACAAGTTGTTATTGAAGTTGATCGTTCAAAAATTGATTTGATCGAATCACTTCCTGAACCCACTTCAGTTCGATACATCTATTCATTCCTTGGTTATGATTGTTTCCATTAGAAATTCATAAATATATTCATTGGGATTTCTCTCTCACTCACTCAGTTGCTCCAAAATTATGTCACATTCCATTTAGATGAGGTTTTCAAGAGATCCTTCATTGAATTCACGACTGATCTAACATCAGCCTCAATAATCTAACCCCTAGATTAGTCTTTACCCTTTGAGTTGATGTGTGATGCTTCTGATAGAGCTATTGTGGGTTTTCTTGGTCAATGAAGATAAAAAAATTCTCATGTCAATTATTTTTCCTAATAAACATTGGACTAAACTCATTATCAGAACACTGTTACTGAAAAAGAAATTTTGGCTGGAGTTTTTACCTTAGATAAATTCCAGCCATATCTCTTAGGTTCCAAAAAAATCATCTTCATATACAATTCTGCTACAAAGTTCTTACTCATGAAAATTTATTCCAAACAGAGCATAATAAGATGGATCCAAATGCTCCAAGAGTTTGACCTTGAAATCAATGATTGACCAGGAAAAGAAAACCGTGTAGCTGATCACCTAAGTAGAATTTCTAATTCTTCTCATTTAGAAATAATTGATCCTTAATTCACCATTGAGCACCTTTTATCTCCCACTTCAAAATTACCATGGTATGCACCAACTGTAAATTACTTGGTTTCTGTTTTTTTCCTGAAAATTTATCTAAATAACACAAAATGAAGTTGAAAAGAGATTTAAATACACTTTTTGGGAAGAAAATAAACATTGGAAAACTGCATCATACATGGTAATTAGGATATTTGTTGATGAGAATGAACATTCTCACATCATATAATTCATTCAATGAATGCTTGGTGGTGGCCACTTTTTTCCAAAAAATAAATTCCTAAAGTTCATAGACTCGGGATTAATTTGTCCTTTACTCTTCAAGTACTCACATGAATTCTATCAATCATTACCCACTTTCCAAAAGATTGACACAATTTCAAAAAGAAATGAAATTCCCCAAAATCCATTATTTTTCTATGTGATCTTCAATATTTGGGGAATTGATTTCATTTGACCATTACCCTTCCAATAGACTCTCATAAATTCTTCTTGATATTGATTATGTTTCTATGTGGGTCGAGGTGAAACCCACTAGAAATGATGATTCACATACTGTTAGTGAGTTGCTATAGACACACATCTTCCACCGACTTCCAACACCACATGACTTGGTAAGTGACTTAGGAACCCAGTTTAATAATAAAACCATTGAATCTCTTTTGAAAAAGAATGGTGTTATACATAAAACGTCAACTGCTTAACTCCCTCAAACTAATGGCATGGTTGAACATTCAAATATAGATGTGAAATGGGTTCTTGAATGAATTGTAAAACCCACTATAAAAGACTGGCCAGAAATACATGGTGAAGCTCTTTGGGATTATCAAAATGCCTATAAACACCCATTGTGATGTCTCCTCTTAGGTTACTTTTTTGTAGAAAAATTAATTTACCAGTTGAAATCCAACATAGGTCATTATGGCCTGTGAAAACCCATAATTTTGTTTGTGAAAAACCTGGTGAAGAATGATTTTTTCGCTTAGCTGAACTGTATGAGCTTCGACTAGATTCCTATGAGAATTTCAATCTATACAGTGAAAAAGGGTAAGGTATTCCCTGATAAACACATCATGAGAAATTCATTTGATGACGGTGAAAAGGTAGTACACTTAAATTCGAGATTTCAACTTCACCCAGGTATGCTTAATTCTTGTTGGGAAGGTCCTTTAGTTATTATGAATGTTTTCGAATTTGGTGAAGTGAAATTCCAAGACCCCTCTTCAAAAAGGAAATTCACAGTTAATGGACATCGATTAAACCCTCGCCATTATAGGACACATAATCCTGGATATACATCGACTTCCATCTGATCCACAACATCAATAGTGAACCCAAAATTGTATGGAGATAGAAACCCACCAAATCTAATCTAGGGGAACCACTTTCCATTTAACTCCTCTTATCTCTCTCTATATATATCTCTCTCTTTATTATTCATCATCCCTCCTTCTCATTTTTCTTTTTACTACTTTCTTTACCACATTTTTTATTTACTCTTTCTTTTTTGTGTGGGAGTGTAATTTAAAATCACTCAAAATCCTTAAAAAATGTAGAAAAATTGTAAAACAATCCAGAAGAGTCATACTTACTCACCGTCAAATTTTTACATTCTTCCAACCATTTTATGGGGTCAAAAGACATGGTTTCATCTCAAAATCACGTGTTTTCATCTTAATTTGGATAAAAAATATTGTCTCAAACCCAAAAAATTTAGAATGCTCAATTTTTTTATTATGAAAAATATTTTCCCCACCCATGAGGCACAAAATTTACATTCCTTCCAAGGATACCTATGGATAAATTTTTAAAATTGGTGTTTTTCAACCACATTTGTGATTTTTGAGTTTGTGGCCCTTTGATCTTAATTTCTTACTTTGGTTTGTGTTAATATAACTGAGAAATTTTTTTGAACCACATGAGAATCAAAATATCAAAATATCCTCTCATTAACAATACATTAATCCTCTCTTTGAAAGCCCCTTCAAGCCTATGAAAATATTTTCTTTGATATCCACATTACAAGCCCCATACCTTATCCCACACAATATCAACATGGATTTTCATTGTATTATGTTTTCATAAATTTTAGTGTGGGGGGAATGGATTTCATTTTTTGGATCCCTTTTATTGATTTTCAACAAGTTATCATATACATGAGGGCAGGAAACCATTTTTCTGTGGGGGTGTGGTTGAAATTCAGTGAGTATTGGGTAATCTAACGTGCTTTCATATATGTAATTTAGTTAATGTTATTGACATGTGTTCATAAAAACAAAAAATAAATAAATAAATGAACAAAAAATGGGTTGAGTCTTGGGTAGGTCGAAAATCACACTTCCTCAACCTTTGATCATGTTATTACTATTACAATTAGTTTCATGGGGATATCAGTCATGGGATGGGATATGAAAGTGAGATTTTTTCTAAGTTCAACATTAGAAAAAAATGTAGAAAAGTAAAAAAAAAAATAACACTTATGTTATTGGGAGAAGATTTGTGTTTTTTAAATAGTTCATCTTCTCATTCGCTTCAAATATTCATCCACTTTTTTATCCTGATTCACAAAATTGTTCCCTTTTAAATATTTTCTTCCATTTAGTTGTATGTTTTTTTCAAAAATATTGTGCATTTCTTTTTTCCATGTAGATTTTTTACCCCTCTTTTGACTCTCCTGGACATTAAATTCCTACCTTCCCATAGCCACATAAAACCCCCTTATAAATATCTCTTGATTCTTGTGCACATTATGATTCAGAATGGAAGTTGAGATCTCTTTCAAACACTAGTATTTTCATTTTTAGTTGGTGAATGAGTGAAGCTCCATAAATTAATTTTACCATCTTGAGAGGAGTTTGTTTTGTGTGCCACAATATTCCATTTCTAAATTTGAGCATGAAAACATGAATTGTTTTTGGAAGATAGTTCTGGTAAAAATTTGTAGTGTAATTCAATAAGGATGAGTGAAATTGTCTAAACCTCCCCTGATTGGGGAAAATAAAATTTTAATATTTTTTGGTGAGTGAAATTGTTTTTAGCATGGTTTTATATTTTTTTAACATGAGGACATGCACAATACTCACTGTGAGGGATTTGATGTTATTAATATTTTCATAACTTTTTATATACTCTGTTTAATGATTTTATATGAAATGTGCACAATTTTTGTGAAATATGCATGTTTAAATATTAAATATAATTTTTTAACACTATTTGAATTCATCCAAAATCATGTTAGTTTACTATTTTAATTATATCTCTCTCCATGATTATCCAGAGTGCACGGTTTTTCTTTTTTAGGATTTCACATTCAATAAAAAACATTTCATTATATGGGATCTTGGACCAATTCTTCCATTGGAAAGATCATTTGGTCCCCACAAAAGACCCAAATAATCTATGAAGAAATTGGATGATCCATAAAGATAGAATTACTAGGATCACTATAGAATTTCTAATACTTCAATTACCCACCATAGGTCATAGGATAATTCAATATATTGTGGATAAAAATTCCATGTCCCAACTCCGAAGACAAGGGGCCAAATGATGATTTTAAACCCATCCCACTATTCTTTCATGGAAATAATATTATGACACTATTATTGATTTTCCTCAAGAAAGAAACATTTGTTAGAGCATCGATTTTCCAATGGAAAATAGGAGATTTTTTCGGAAATATTTTATTAATAAAGAATTCAAATATTAGGGAATTTTTTTTTCAAAAACCAATTTACATTTTGGGATGTAAAAAAGATTGGATTGAAATGGACTGATTAAAATTGTTTACACCAAAAGCCACAACTTTGTCTCTTTATGTCCAATGGCCGCCAAATATTCTATGTAGAGAGAGGAGATATTTATCTACATAATGTAAGAAGATCATATCTTGAAATTCAGCTATCTAATTGTTCAATGCAATGATTCAATTGGAGAGGTAGTTTTGGAATGCAAACAGATCACAATAGTGGGTTATAAATACATCCTCATCCTTTCCTTGCAAGGGGTGGGCATTTCAGAAGAGGGGATCTCATCCTGGCCTGACCAAAGTCTTCCCAAGGGCTTGGTAGGACCTTCTATACTCATACTTTCACAGGAGATACCCTTCCTCCTCTATTTGTTTCCTTTTACATTGGTGCTTTTCTTCATTTGTAATCTCACAAGTGTTGTTTTTGTAATTCTATTGTAGTGAAAATTTCATCTTCATATTCTATTTTAATCATCCACCATGTATTATTTAATATTATTATTCTTAAAATAGTTTATGTATAGTGAATCTCCTTCCCTTATTTCGCGTTCTCATTCAATCTAAAGTTTATTTTTAATTCTCATCATCGTTCATGTGTGTGTGTTCAGTGCACAATTGTTTTCTTATACTGTTTGTTTTGTTCTATTTATAATTCTTCTCCAAAAATACATATTACCATACTAATAACCATATTAATGACAAATTAAATCTACCATTGCAGTGAGTCATTATTTAGAGATGTTAAGTTATTGAGATATTTTGCTCGATGAGTATTGTTTAATTTAAAATTGTGTATGTTGGACTTAACATGTCATGGATTAGTGACTTGTATTTTTAATGAGTTTTTTACATGGATTATTGGTACCATAAATACACTACCATAAATTTGATATGATTATGATTAGACCCCGAAGTAATGTTAGGTCTTGTATTGAAGGAATAACACTTGGGATTTCAAATCAATGTTAACATGTGACAAGGGTGTTAATTTAATGCAATATAAAGCAATTCCTAAGGATATCACAATATTAACTACCTAATGATGAAATCACCCCAATCATTATCAATTTTTTAAATCAAACATAATCCGTAAATTATTTCCTAAGCTCAGCCAACAACCCCCCCCATTCAGAATATATTCAACTAACAACAATCAACAATTAAGATGTATCATCATCGAGGATTCGAACCAAGTTCTACTATACACATTAGCAAAGCATCAAAACCGTGACTATTCGATATGTGACAATCGTCTGCGCTTTCACTGGTACGCCACCCGAAGGAGATAACGTCGTTAGAGGGACCTGCAACAAGGCCTCATCTCTCGTCGGACCGTCATCGCGTAAACTCTCTGGAATCATTGTTTGATATCTATGTGGCGACATCCATAAAGAAAACTATTGTGAAATAGTAAATAAGTTATACCTGGTGAGCTGACTAAAAGGGAACATAAAAAATCTTTTCAAAAACACATGCAATCAGTGTTTCCATGCACCATGTCGGAAATAATAATTCAGGATCCTGGTGTATGGATACATCAGCCACCACACCAACACTGGATTTTCCAAACTGAAAACCACAATCATAACACATTACTCTATTTCCAGATTGAATAGATCAGTGTCCTAGTTCTTTGGTAGAACTAACTCCTCTAAAACAACTTTGCCACGACCCGTCCCTCAGGGAAAAGGTCATGACTACCCCAAGCCCCCCTTCCCTAGGCTAGGTATTAGCAACTAGCACTGGAATGGAATATACCTATAAATTCATTTCATTGCCTTTAAACCTGTACAAACAAACAGAGGAGAACACAACAAAATGAAACCATGAAGTAAACTGTTTTTGTAAAAAGTGTGTTGAATGTATAAAAAGAGAACATAAAGTAAAGGGGCCAGAATGCATGCCCAACTGAAAGGTAAAAATACAACTGAAAAGTGAAAAACAACTCATGGATCATCTAATGAGGATCTTTCCTGAAGGGTAGGTACAACTCATGATCAGTAGTCCCTACGTTACATCACGACAAATGCTCCACCTATGAATATCGTCTAGTCTCGTGTCCCTCCACCTTCACCATAGATTCGAATCGTCTTCACAAGAAACAGTAAGGTGCGACTGTGTTCTATGTAATGTTGAGTATAACGATACTGAATAGGGAACCCTAGACCCCCATAGGTCACCCAGAGTTCCAGAAAAGAAAAACCACAATGCATGACCTTAATATCAATACACAAAGCAATATACATCAAAACTACTTAGGTATATTCCTATAATTATACCTATGTTATCATGATATACTAATCTCACACATTACGGATGAATAACGCAAAGGTAACACCATGATGATAGAAGTAACACACAAGTAAACCCACAAAGAAAAAAGTACCATACACGTAACACTACGAATAAATAAGTACCACAGAGGTAACACCATGAAGAAAAAAGTACCACATAGGTAAAAATACAATGTTAAAACCATGAAGGTAAATGACTCAACTCACAAAAAGAATAACTTAAGTATAGAAGTATAGATGATTAGTGATAATCTAGATCATCTTATTCGGTTAAGTGGCACTACTTCTGAACCACATTGGATCGACAGGAAATAACCCACAAAGGATTGGACCCACACAAGATCGGTACGTGCTGAGCCACAAAGGATCAATGAGTGCAGACCCACATAAGATCTGATTGCTGTTGACCAACATATGATCGATGTTCTTCTTTCATGTTACAGCCAGCCACTTGATTCCTCACACCCGGTGCGCTCGAGTTCAGTAGAATATGCCCCTCGTGATATCAGTAATTCTTCAACCACCTCTAATCTCCACATTGGACTAACCGCAAGGACCACCATGTCGTAAGGGTTCCATTATGGCCGATAGTGCATCAATCAAACACCTAGTCTACGAGTTATAAGATTTTTAGTTTTGAGAGCCGAGTTGGATTCGGGTGTGATCCAAAATGGCCATACTCCAACTATCTCCAAAACTCAAAAGGAGTATACCAAAAGTATCATCTCACTCCAAGAGTCATAGTTCTGCAGACGATTCATGAAACGAATCCCCAGATTTCATGATATGTCCATTTAAGAGGAATTGTGCATGGTGGGGTCTAGGTCCGGTCCGACTTGGTCGGACCGATCCGGCACAACCCGGTTTAGGCTGACCTGACCCGGTCGAGGCTGACCTGACCCAGTCCAAGTCTGACCAATCCAGGTTGGGCCATGGTGTGCTCATCCAGATGGTCTGTAGTTTGTCCGGTTTGGCGCGGGAGGTCGGGCCCACAGTGGCATGGCCCGCTGGGCTCCCGCAGCTTGGCCCACGAAGCCGCGCCCCACTAGGCTTGTGCGGCCCGACCAGTGGAGCCGCAAACTATTGGGCTCACGCAGCCTGAACAATGGCGGAGCGTGTCCAGCTGGGATCATGTGGCTCGACCAATGGCGGAGCATGGCCCGCTGGCATGCACGGCCCGTTGATGTGGGGTTCACCGAGCTAGCACGAGGCACGAGGAGGTGGGGGAGTTTTGATGGAAAAACAGGAGTGCCTTTTGGAACTACCAGGTCACCCATATGACCCACTTCCATGACATCGGATTCACGGATCCTTCAATGGCGCGTCGTTGCGTGCCACTACCTCCATCTTCAGCCAGCCCTTGGTGACCGCCCAGCTTAACCCGACCACAAAAGTAATGTTGTGTCCTTCTATGCCAGTGGAATATGAAGGTGTGCCGCATCACCTCCATGGTCGGTCGGTGTCAACCGCTCTGTTCACCTCCATGGTATAGTGATGTAGCCACCTCCTATGGCATGTGGTGATGTACCACCTCCATCACGACTGGCCGTCGTCGACCTCCCCCATCATCTGCCATTCAGGATCTCTCCCAACCAGAAGATAATGGTTGCGATGAATGTACCAAAATTACATCAATGAAAGAGGTTTTGGGCCTTTTTTATTTTGCACGCGCCCTCCACGTTAGCTTGATATAAAAATTGTAGGATTCAACAGTCAAATATAATTATTACTAAATAAATTCTTACCTTGTAAATCCTTTGGAGAATGTTCATGATTGAAGGTGGTCGGTGTTCGTTATTCCCGCAACAAGCATCCAATGATTCCACTTGAACGACAATATTCAGTTCTCAATTGTGAGATCAATTATTCACCAAAAACCTCAAGATCATGCTCCTCCTTTCGCAAAAGGAAACAAACACCAAACCCCAAGGAAAAGTTAATATAACTCTTAATATAAGAGTTGATTCATTTATTTATAATTAATTAATCTGATTAATTAAATGTTTTGGTGGTTACACATTTTGTTTAACAGGGAATTTAATGCCCATCATTTAAATTCCCAACCACCATCTTTTCATGCCTACCACCAAAAATAAAATGGAGAGGTGGGAGGATATTAAAAATAAGATATATTTTATTTATTTAATCTTCCATGAAAAATAAAAAAAACCAACTCCTTTTCACGACCAACTGCGGTCGATGTTAAACCTCCCACAAGAGAATCTCGACGTTGCATGTTCAAAGTTGCCTTCAGATTTTTAATCTAAGAACTGGTTCAAATGTTAGAAAATGCAGCTCATGTGTTTATGGAGCGTACTTTAAAAAGATTTCCGAAATTTATTCCAGGAACACCGATCCTTGGAATCACGGGCCATCAATTTTTCCAAACACGTAATAATTCCCTATAAATAAATAAATTACATAGAATATTTGGGACTTTACATATTGTTTTAATTTTTTTCTATATAAGATTTCATCCCTTAAATAATTCTTATTATTTTTTCGTAGATGAGTCTTGAAACTTTGTATATATAATAAATGTTATTTTCTTTTACTGAAATTTCATTTCTTCTAGTTTTTTTGAATATCATTTGTTTTGAATTATTATATAATTTATAGGGTTTAATTTATTATTATACATAGGTTTATTGTGATTATTCAAAATCAATATTTTAATGGTTACATTCATGGTTGTGTAATTTTGATTTTATTATCTTCATAGTTAAAATAAAATCTTTCTACTCTCAGAGAGGGATTGGTTTAGTGGGAGATTAATACAATGATATAACTTTATTATATTTTATAAATAATCCTTTTTTATAAATTAATTTCATACTACCTTCAATCATAGAGCCTCGTGAATTATTTTAACCCATTTTAAAATCAATGATATTAACATATTTGTTAATTTTTAAAAATTATTGATGTCGAATTTCAGTAAATCATACGTTAATCATTAATGTTACTAATATTAAACGATAACAGAATGCAAAAAAATTCAACTAATTAGATTGATATATATAGGTAGGCCCTATTGATGAATGACTGTATAGTTTATTAAAAAATTAAAAATGAAAAATTTTAATGAAATTTAAACGCAGAATGATATATTTTATGATTAGTGGATTTAATAAAATATTAATCATGTCATTATATTACTTTTATATGACTAAGATTAATTTATTTTACTATTTTTAGATTGTTTTCCTATGGGTGAAAAATAACCATGTGTAAGTGATTTCATTTAATCTTATTTATATTTTATGTATATGTGTATATATTTAATATTGACATTCTATAATTATTTTTATGTTTCCAATTCCTTTGAATGGTTTATTAATTAATAAAATTATAAATATATAGATACTCTTAATTTTCAATATGGAATTTATTTACCTAATTTAAATTTTGATTATTGTTTTTAAAATTTTATGTTTCATTTGTAATTTATATTAAAAAATTGATAAAATTTATAAAGTTCATATCAATATTAGTTAATATTTTTTATTCTATATTTATTTACATATTTTTTTGGTCATGAAACCTAAAAAACAAGGGGCTCTCTTCCATGAACCATAACAAAATGTGTTGGAAAAAAATGGGAAGTTAGTGTTGTTAGGTTAGTTTCAATTTGGTCAAACATTACTCCACACATTACTTTTATTTTTTATCATTTTTAATTTTTTTTTATTATTATATATTTTATTTTTTGAAATAGAAATTATTTTCAATGAAATAGAATTTTCCCTCAACCTCTTATTCAAGGTTTGTTTTCCTTATCACCAACGTAACATAACTATAACAAAATTTCTCTATAATTTCTGAGAGTTATATGGTTTATTTTTCTATATATAATTTAACACCCCAAGATTTCATAGTACGTTTTTTCATCAAAGTAATTCAATAACTTGCACTACACGCAACACCGAGTTCTAGCACACCATGACTTACCAAACTAGCCGTTAAAAAGAAGTTATAAATAGTATTAGAAAAATTTTGAACTGTGTATAATCCTTATAATTTTAGAATCCGTATTGTGAGTTTCTTAAACATAGTGTAAGAACATATTCATTTTTTTCATATAATTGATGTATTTTTTAAAAAATGAAATTTTACCGCCTTTTAATGGAGAACCCTCTTTAAATAAAATATTTGAACCTTTTAGATATTAAATTTGACAAAATAAATTTCTTCTTTATAATTTTTAGATAATAATTTAGTATCAATAAATTTTTGGTGTTTTTTGAAAACTTTCATATTTGGGTGAATAGTGAAAAAATCAATATTTTAATGGAAAACAACATTTTTAATCAAAATAATTTATAGTGTTAAATTATATATTTTAATGTATTATAAGTATAAATATATCATATTTTTACCATTTAATCCAATTCTGGTCATTTTATGTATTTTATCTTTGAAATTGGACATAAACAAGTGTCAATCATTTGATAGTAATTATTTCTAAAAAATATGCATTTTGGTCATGAAAATGGGAATTAATTTTAAATTTATAAATTCAGATTCTATGTTTTTAATTTGGTAAAATAGACTTAATTTTTTATTCATAATTTCAAAATTATCTTTGGGTAAAATTTTGGTATTTTTCTGAAAACTTTCAATTTTTGATGAATAGTGAAAAACACTATGTTATTATTTAAAACTGATTTTTTTATTTAAATAGTTTTTTATTTTATTTAAATTTATTTTAAGTCAAAATATAAATATTACATATATAAGTTCAATTTAATTCATTTGAGTTATTTTATAATAAAATTAGATGTATAAAATATTATCGAATGTTTTACCGTCTTTTACACACCTCTTAAGAGAATTTCCAAATTTGCATAAAACATAATTTTTACACTTCTGTGAGTTGAATTTAAAAAATATTGGAGACATGGATGATATCAGTAAGTAAAATGTGGTTTAATAAGATGAAAATAATTTTTGGTGAATAGTAACTTTTGACTTTTATTTATCACAGTTAAAAGTAAATAGGGTAATTAAGGGTAAAAATGATATCATAATTACCCTAACTCATGACATAATTCTATTAGATAAGATTAATTAGACAAAAAACAACCTTAGGAATAAAATATTATCATTTAGGTCCACTTGGATTAGATTAATACATTAATTATTATTTAATTCAAGAAGAGTTAAAAGTGTTAAATTCATAGTTTAATAACTAAACCATTTTTAATATGGGGTTACTTATAATATAAATTCAAATATAAATATTCATTAGAAATATAAAACAAATTCATACATAATGGTATTTTATTTATAATTTTTAGACTTTAAATATTTTAATTTATTTATGACATAATGATGATGCATAAATTACTTTATTAATAAAATAATAAAATAATTGATATTATAAGAACCCAAATAAATGTAATTTGAAACTTTTTAAAATTTACACTAATTTTATAGAATAATAAGACATGTTAGAAATGATGAAATGAATTCTGATCGAAGTAATAATGTAGTTATGAATTCAGAAAAAATCAAATACCAAATAGTGTCAAAATTGACAAAAAATAGTTTTTAAAACAAACATTATTTTATTAATTGGTATCCTATTCCTAGAAATATAAGGCTCATAAAAAGGGATTAAATACTATTATATATGTCATTAATGAACCACTTGGGGTTCTCTTGGATGTTAATAGTGTGTTTATTAACCATATAATATAAAAATACAAAAAGACATGGTAAATGTCAAAGAATTTAACTAAGAGTTAAATATAAAGGATAAGGTTAATATAGTGACCAAAACCTGTATAAAACCTATTGGTTGAGTGTTTTTCGACCAATCCCAACCTTAGATTTTAAATAATTCATTTTAGAGCCATTATAATCCAAATATGTTTTTATTCTAAAATAATATTTTACGTTTTTTCAAACGTGCCCCTCATCCCACTTATAAAAGGTCACTTCCCCTTCTCTCCAATTCACACCACTAAAGTCATTTGGATTGGCCAACCCCAACCCAAATATCCTCCCAACTATCCTAACTTCATCCTAGTGGCCATCATTTGGTTAGAAATCAAACATAAGGAGCCCTTTTGATCAAATCAAAAGGAAGAACCCCAAAAGAGGTAATGATTTCACCGCTATCATTCAAGTTCTTTTCTTCTTCCACTTACTCTTTCTATGTTATTACCATACCAAAATAAAAAATCCAATACCATATATATATATATTTTGATGTAATTATAAATATTTCACAGCCATACTCATTATTCTATCCATTCTATGAATGATAATGTCACCATGCGTGCGTACATACGGCTTTCCTTCTCCACGACGTGGTGTAATTTGTTATTCAACACTATGTTATTTTGATTGATATAATGAGGAGTAATATATATATATATAAATGAAAATAACATTATAATGTCTCTTTAAAATTAATATACCATCAAATTTCACACCTTTTAGGAAATTATATTGTCATACATGCGTACGTACAGATTACAGTCTCCACGACGCGATGAGATTCATTTCCATGTTCACCATTCATCGATGATTATAAAAATATATATTAACAATAAGATTTTAATATATGAAATAATAATTATAATTGATATATATATATATATATTTACTTAAATATACCTTATTCACTTACATTTGTTCCATACGATATGAAAACAGAAACATCATTCATGTGTACGTATGGCCAACCGTCTCCATAAACTGTGTTATCCATTTCATATATCTATATATTATAAATATTTATATACTAAATATATATGATATATAAATCAAGGTTTACATTTTTTATGTATTTAAATAATTATCTAAATGATATGATCAAGAATGTCAATTTAAAACACGTATGATAAAGAAAGCAATTATTACCCGAAATGTTAATTTAACATGGAAATAATTATTAAATGGGTAGTATAAATTCATAAATGAATAATGTATGATATAATAAATTCGAAAATGGTTCTAGAATATATTTATAACATACTATTTTCATTATATATGAGGTTAAAAATACCCTCGACCAAAGGAACGTGCATGGTAAGGGTTAATTTCACAATCTCTTTATTATCTGAATTTGATTTTATGTAAGTATCTACTAGGATATTTTTATAATCCATGTCAATGTTTCATGAAAAAGTTTTAAAAGAGATTATTTTAATGTACTTTTTACTAAAACATCATTTTAAATGTTTTAAATATTCATTCCTCTAAATCATTCACATTAATGTCCATGTTTTCATAATGGGTTTTAGGGATTTATCTATATTAACGTGAATTTTTTAAAATGTTGATTGCATTCAAAACTTTCAAAGTGTTATGGGAAAATTTGATTCAAAATTTTATTTAAATTCCTTCCTTTCTAAATTGTGTGACTTTTAAATATTTTCATGAAAAAGTGATATTTCTCTCAAAGAGTTTTACAATTCATTTTCATCTATGTCAACATCCTTTGATGGATTTTAAACTAGTGTGAAGTTGATTTATTATGATAAAAATAATCCATATTTTATTGAAGGTTTTGTGATATGATTGACTGTGGATCTCTGCTTTTTATACCATTTGTGGTTTATGTATAACATATTTACATTTCGTATGCTAGTTTTAATATAAGTGTTTATGTTATGTTTAAACCTTTTCATATGAGGAATGCATTGGACATAGTATGTGATGAGTGGAGCCCGCTATAGCTCCTCAATGTGTCTGTAGGTATCATGAGAAAAACTAGTTTCATGGAACAAGGCCTTGACAAAATCATATTTTTAGTCTTGGAAGAAGGCATTGACTATGTGGTTATGAAATTCTGGCATTATGTATTCCATCATTATGAAATTGGCTATTGATATTGCATGTGATTATTCGACTAGTATAATATACATGTGAGTAAGTAAATGGTATTATTTTGATTTATATTTTACATATTATGATGATTTTATGTTGAAAATTCTTTTTTTTAGTTTTATACATTGCCTTAAATGTTTATGATTGTTTATAAATGTTTTTTCTATACTATTATCCTTACAGAGTATTTGAGATCACCCCTTTCATATGTTTCATTTTCCTAGGATCCCAAGAAGTGTTTTAAGTTTGAGATGAAGGGTTAAGCTAATTGTACAATGGCATTCTCAATGGATTATTTTTTTGTTGTATGATAGAATGTGTAATGTAACATTTATGCATGCAATCTATTTTCCAAGACTGCTAAGTTGATTAGTCTTTCAGGACTTGATTTCTTGTAATCATGCCAATGTATTAAAATAATGCACTGACTTTAGGAATCTAGGGTCGGGGCATTATAGTTCGTATCAGAGTAGGATTAGCAATAACCTTGGAAAATAGATTTAGATAAACTTTAATTAGAGCACATTACCTAATGATGGACTTTGAGGATTAGTATAGAATTAATTCCTACAATTTTGGTAATGTGGAGATTTTGTGAATTTTCCATTAAATACATCCATTTCTGGATACGAGCATGTAGATGTGGCTCTGGTACAGATGTACTTAAGGGAAAAACCCGAAAACACCTCTTTGAGATAAAATCAAACGGGAACTAGTGCACAACAACAGGTCTTGCTGCACTCTTGGTTGCGACAGTCCCATGGGATATGCATCAGATAATTCACATTTTAATTATAAGCCAATATGAAGGATTTAGGAGTAAATATTTCCTCAAATAAAACATTTTTATTATGATGGATTATATCCATAAACTATTTAATTTACGTTAGGTATTTTACAAGTTTGGAATTATGAATTTCGATTCATAAACTAGCCTAGTGTATTCCATTGTTATGAAATGGAGGCTAGTAGAAGGTATGATAACTCCATTAATAGGTATGATCCAAAAAGTAAAAAGGGATCATATCTTTATTGGTATTAAGCCAAAATTTATAAGGGAAATAGTTTCCCTCATATTTTCAACATATGAAGAAATGGTATCACGTGTTAATATGATAGGTAACGAATTCTCTAAGTCTTATGGCTTGTAAGGGAAGCTAGGGAAGAAAAGGATGGTAGAGAAAAAGATCGATAAAGGGGGAGGGGAAAGAAGGATTTTCCCATATGTGATAAATGTGGAAATAATCATCTTTGTAAATGTTTTAAAGGAATGTGAGTTTGTTATAAGTGTGGAGAAAAGGACACCATGTATGTGATTGCAAGGGTAAGAAAATAGTTTCAAATGTAAAATGCTTCATCTGCAAGTCATTAGGACACTATGCGAATAAATGTCACAGTTATCGGAGTATACCTAAAATGATAATATTGTATAATAATCATGTTATGATACATCATAGATGAAGAGGAATAAGTACTAGTCTTATGTTGTTATTAAGGAATTCTTTCATTCGAGTTTTTATCAACAATATACTGGTTATATGAATTATAGAGATAAATAAGGATTGTACTGCAGTACTATTTTTTTGTGGATTTGAGATTATATGGTTCTATGAAAAGTGAATTAATAGTAAGCTAAACTTTCTGAAAAATAAATGGTTGAAGGAAAGGTAATCATTAATATCGTCCGGGTAATGTGGTTGTGATTTTGGAATAAGAGATGTTTGATTTGGATAAAATTTATTGGATATTAATGACTTCCATGGAACTGATTAAAAGTTTGTTTATTTAATCATTGTTGTAATATTCAAAAATTTTGGACATAAAGAATATATCCAGTATTATATAATGTATAATGGAACATGAGTGTAATCAATGAGGTTTTATGGTAATTTAGGGTGTTACCATTTTTTAAAATAATACACGATAAAGGTGTTCACATGTTGTTACATGGAAAAAAAGATCTTCATTGTGTTTAAATTCCTTATAAATTTTGGAATGTGAGTTTGGATAGAAGTATTTTGGATAAGTATAAAGGTTGGAATGGATTATGTTTGAAATTGTATACAATTATTAAGGTTATTTTTGGATTTTTATATAAAGTAAACACATAGATCGTGTGACAATCCGTCGTGTCGGACAAAGCTGTGGGAATAGAACCCACAACCATAGTGCGGTTGGGATTTATCACCTACCACACTACCATGTAAAGTCCCTAGATTTTATATTCTATTTTTTAAATGGTCTGATAGGTCAATTATAAATTCATTATTTTTTTGGAACCCTATACGATTAGGATAAATAGAGTATTTTTTGAAGTCTTTTGGAGTGAATGGTGAGTTTGTGGTAGGAATTAGTTGAAGGATGAAACTCTACTTGTCATATATATATATATATTCCCTTATTATTCTTTGGGTAAATTAATTCTTAAAATTTAGGGAAGGTATTTTAAATCCAAAAATGTGCTATCCTAATACCTTTTGTTTTGTTGAACCGATGGTCTTTTAAATCATCATAGATTAATGGATTTGAGGCCCTCATTTTTACAATTTTTTGTGATTGATGACTTTAATCACTCCATATAAATATTTACGTTTTCCTCTAATTATGTGTCTCTTATTTCCACCAATTTTCTCCTGATTAAGATCATAATTTGGTGGTGACCCTTAAATTTCCATTTTCTTCTTATTAAGACTAAATTTTATTAACCCAATTTCTGATGTGGGTTTTCCAACAAAAGTATTTTCTATTTTCAACCTTTTATTTTCCGAAAACAATTTCAAATTTTGAGTATGCAATTCATTGAAGGAGGGAAGAATGTAACACCCCATGATTTCATAGTACTGTATTTCTTCAAAGTAATTCAATAACTTACACTACACACAACACCGAGTTCTAGCGCACCATTACTTACCAAAATAGAGGTTCAAAAGCAATTATGAATAGTATTAACAGAATTTGGAAAATTGTATAATACATATATTTTAGAATCCATATTGTGAGTTTCTTAGACTTAGTGTAAGAACATATTTATTTTATTCATATAAAAGAAGTACTTTTCAAAAAAAAATTCAAATTTACCACCTTTTAATGGTGAACCATCATTAAATCAAGTATTTAAAACTTTTATATATTCAATCTGGGAAAATAAACTTCTACTTTATAATCAGGACATAAGAATTTAGTTTAAATAAAATTTTGGTGCTTTTTTGATAACTTTCATATTTGGGTGAATAGTAAAAAAACGATATTTTAACTGAAAGTAACTTTTTTAATAAATATAATTTATAATGTTAAATTATACATTTTAAAGGATTAGATGTATAAATAGATTATATTTTTATCATTTAATCCAATTATGGTCATTGTAAGATATTTCGCTTTGAAATTGGAAAGAAACAAGTGTCAATCTTTTGATAGTTATTATTTAAAAAAACTACGCTTTTTGATCTTGACAATGGGAATTAATTTTAAATTAATAAATTAAGAATCTATGTTTTGAATACGGTAAAATGGAAATTTTTTGTATTAATAATATCAAAATTATCTTGGGATAAAATTTTGGTATTTTTCTGAAAACATTCAATTTTTAATAAACAGTGAAAAACAATGTGTATTTATTTAAAATTGAAATTTTATTTAAATAAATATTTATTTTATTTAAATTTATTTTAAGTCACAATATATATATATAATACCTGTATAACTTCAATGTAATTCGTTGGAGTCATTTTATAATAAAGTTAGATGTGTAAAATATTATCGAACGTTTTACCGTCTTTTACCCACCTCCTAGGAGCATTTGAAAATTTGCATAAAACGTAATTTTACCACTTCTCTGAGTTGAATTTCAAAATTTTGAGAGACACGGTTGATATTAGTAAGTAAAATTTGGTTCAATAAGACAAAAATAATTTTTTCTGAATAGTATCTTTTTACTTTTATTTACCACGGTTAAAAGTATATCATGTAATTAAGGGTACAAATGATATCATAATTACCCTAACACATGTACTAATTCAATTGGATAAGTATAATTCGACCAAAAAAGACCTTATGAATAACATATCATCATTTTGGACCACTGGGATTAGATTAGGACATTTATTATTATTTAATTCAAAGAAGAGTTAAAAGTGTTAAATTCAAAGTTAAATAACTAAACCAATTTTAATATAGGGTTACACATAATATAAATTCAACTATAAATATTAATTATAAAGATAAATATATTTCCTACAAAAAGATATTTTATTTATTATTTTTAGATGTTAAATATTTTAATTTATTTATGACACAATGATGATGCAATAATTACCTAATTAATGAAATATTTAAATAATTGATATTATAAATACCCAAATTAAGGTAATTTGAGACTTTTCATGAATTCCATTAATTTTATAGCTTAATATGACATGTTAGCGCTGGTTAACTGAATTTTTTTTGAAGTAATAATGCGGTTATAATTTTATAAAAAACAAAATACCAAATAGTTTCAAAATTGACATAAAAGAGTTTTTAAAACAAATATTATATTATTAATTGGCATTCTATTCCTAAAAAACAATAGTTCAGATAAAGGGATTAAATAATATTATATATGTAATTAATGAACCACTTGGGGCTCTCTTGGATGTTTATAGTATGTTTATTTACCAAATAATATAAAAATACAAAGAGACATGGTAAATGTCTAACTATTTAACTAAGAGTTAAATATAAAAGATAAGGTTAATATAGTGACCCAAACCTTTCTAAAACCTATTGTTTTAGTGTTTTTCAACCCATACCCACCATAGAATTTAAATAATTAATTTTGGAGCCATTATAAACCGAAAATGATTTTATTATAAAATAATATTTTAGGTTATTCCTAAGATACCCCTCATCCCTCTTATAAAAGGTCATGTACCCTTCTCCCAAATTCACACCTCCAAACCCATTTTTCTTGGCCAAAACCTACGAAACAATCCTTAAAACTATCTTAACTTCATCTTAGAGGCCATCCTTTGGTCATAAATCTAACATAAGGAGCCCTTTTGATTAAATCAAAATTAAGAACCCGAAGAAGAGGTAAGGATTTCACCACCCTCTTTCAAGTTCTTTTCTTCTTCCACTTACTCTTTCTATGTTATTACCATACCAACAAAATAAATCCAATACTTTATATATACTATGATTTTATTATCAATATTTCACAACCATATTAATTATTCTATCCATCCTTTAAATGATAATGTCACCATGCGTGCGTACGTACGACTTACCTTCTTCACGTCGTGGTGTAATTTGTTATTCAACACTATGTTATTTGGATGGATATAATGATGAGTAATATGTATATAAATAATGAAAATTACATGCTAATGTCTCTGTAAAATTAATATACCCCCCAATTCTACACCTTTAAGGAAATTATATTGTCACTCGTGCATATGTAAGGATTACCGTCTCCACGACGTGATGAGATTCATTTCCATGTTCACCATTCATCTACAATTATAAAAATATATATTAGTAACAAGTATGTAATAAATGAAATAATAATGATACTAGAGATATATATATTTATATATATGTATATGTATTTATTTACTTAAATATATCTTATTCACATACTTCCGTTCAATATGATATGAAAACAGAAACAACGTTTATGCGTACATATGGCCTACCGTCTCCTTAAACGGTGTTTTCCATTTCATAAATCTATCTATTATAAATATTTATATTCTAAATATACATGTTATATAAATCCAGGTTTATGTTCTGGAATTATATAAACCATTATCTAAATGATACGATCAAGAATAACAAGTTAAATCTCGTTCGATAAAGAAAACTATTATTACCCAAATTGTTAATTTAACATTAAATTCATTATTAAATGGGAATTATAAAGTCATAAATGAATCGTGTATGATATAATAAATATGAATATGGTTCAGGTATAATTTTATAACATACTATGGTCATTATACAGGAGGTTAAACATAACCTCGACCAAAGGAAAGTGCAAGGTAAGGGTTAAATTCACAGTCAATTTATTATCCGATGTTGTTTTTATGTAAGTATCTACTGGGAACTATTTGTTATCCATGTACATGTTTCATGAAATGGTTTTGAAAGGGATTATTTTAAGGTAATTGTTACTAATACATCATTTTAAATGTTCTAAATATTTATTCCCTTCAATCATTCTCACTAATGTCCATGTTTTCATAATGGATTTTAAGGATTTATCTATATGGATATGCATGTTATTAAAATGTTAATTCCTTTAAAAAGTTTGAAATTGGTATGGGAAACTTTGATTCAAAAATGTCTTCAAATTTTTCCCTTTATAAATTGTGTGACTTTTAAATGTTTTCATGAAAAAGGGATATTTCTCTCAAAGAGTTTTACAAATCATTTTCATCTATGTCAACATCCATTGATGGATTTAAAACTAGTTTTTAGTTGATTTATTATGATAAAAATCATGCATATTTTATTTAAGGTTTTGATAAATGTTTTTCTTGGATGTGTTATTTTTATACCATTCATGGTTTGTGGATAAAGTATTTACATTTCTAATGCTAGTTATAATATGACTATTTATGTTATGTTTAAAACTATTCATATAAGGAATACATTGGACTTAGTAAGTAATGGGTAGAGCCCGCTACAGCTCTTAGATGCATCGGTAGGTCTCACGAGACAAAATAGTGTCTTTGAAAAAGGCCTTGAAAAAATCTAACTTGTATTCTTGGCACAAGGCCTTGACTATGTGGTTAAGAAAGTCTGGCATTATGCATTCCATCATTATGAAAGTTCCTATTGATATTGCATGTGATTATTCAACTAGTAAAATATCCATGTCAGTAAGTAAATAGAATTATTTTGATTTATATTTTCCATATTATGATTATGTTTATGTTGAAAAGGATTTTTTTTATATTTATACATTTCTTTAAATGTTTATGCTTATTTATGAATGTTTCTGCTATATTGTTATCCTTACTGAGCATTTGAGATCACCCCTTTATTATGATTCATTTTCCCAGGATCCCAAGAAGTGATTTTTGATTGAGATGTAGGGTTAAGCTATAAAACAATGGAATTATCAATGGATTTTTTTGTTGTATGTTAGAAAGTGTAATGTAATGTTCATGCAAGTAATCTATTTTCCATGTCTGCTAAACGGATCAGTCTATCAGGACATGATTCCTTGTAATCATGCCAATGTATTTAAATAATGCACTGAGTTTAGTAATCTAGGGTTGGGGCGTTACATATAATATGTTCAAAGTAATTAATTGATTTGAAATGTTGTTATCCATTAAAGTTTCATCATTTTATTATAGGAGACAATTGGTCATAACCGTATATAATGTAAAGTAAAAAATATTTTCTTAAATAAAAAGTGTTACTTTATTCAGATTGTATTTTACCTAATTTTCTTATTCTTTTAAATTATTCTGCATCCCCATTTTACCTTCTACACTCTATGTGTAAACTAACGAAGATTACCTAATCAAAGTATATAGTCTAGTACAAAATGATTAATCAATTATGTCTTCACCTAATGACCCTATTATATTACATATATAGACTACTATAACATTTTACTATTGTTTTTAAATAATATAATGATGGACCCCATTTATTCCACTGTACATATTATTCAACACTTCCTCTATAGATTTAATAAACATATAAGATACACTACTAAAATTAAGGGCATTTAGTCACTGAAATTATAACTATATTTTTAGATGATGTTTTTTTTCAAGAATTATTGTTATGAAATATTATTATTTTTCATAAAACCATATTGATTTGTTATTTATTTTTTTAATATTTTGGTTAACATAAAATATATTAATTCTACTCACATAAATTGATATTTCAAATGCTCGAGAAGATAATATTTAATATGTAATTGGATGATATTTAAAAATATAAAAACTAAAAAAGCTACATATCTATATTTATCTCAAGATGTTTCATACTGAGTATTCTAAATAATATTAGTAGGGAAAAATAAAGCCATATATAATGTTATTTTAATTGATGCTTTGAATTATTCTGATTTCCCATTTCAAAGAAAATATTATAAATGGTCTATAATACACCCTTTATAATATTTATATTACTTTTAAAACCACTATAATGATATGGGCGTGTCTTCTACACAAGAACATGATTGAAGATTTGAGTTTGATGAAATTAAGTGGTTTAAAATTTTTGGACATTAAGATTGTTAACACCTAAAATATAATCAGTTAGTTTAAGTAATATAATGTCATCTTTGATGAAAATCACATCATATTAATTTATTTATTATAAAAATTTCATTTTTTTATTTTAATTGAGAAATTACCTCCTTTTTAGAATGATTTCAAAAAATATCTTCTGAATGGGTGAATGGATGTTTCACTTGAAGTCATTCTTTTGATGTTGATGATATAATAATGATACAAAAATTATAAAAATATGGTTATCACTAACAATGTGATCTCAGACATACATATTTTTAAAACAGTCTCTATGACTGAAATGAAAAATTATACTGAAGGGGAGCCCAAGCATGGTCCATAGATGTTCAATGATAAACACTAAAACATTAACCCGAATAAACATCATGTAAAGGATTGTAGAAATTTGAATATTATGATGAATCCATAATCAAACATGGTAGATCTTGAAAAGATATCCACCAAGGATAATGATTTATATATTTCAACTATAGTTTCTTAGTGAAATCCACTTAGATACACAGAGTAGTGAGGGTTTGATACTATTATCACTCTCCATTTCTATTCCAGAAAGTGTATTATCTTATATAATATATCAGTGGGGAGTTATGGGAAACTATTTATGGGGAACTCATAAATAAACAATGTGGACAGAACAACCAACATATTTATGAAGATTACCTCATTAATGACTATAACACAAAAAATTGTACATCAAATATGTGATATTTTTAAGAATTTAGTGTTGAGATATATTTTTGGTTAGAATGGATTGATGTTAATATTTTTTAAAAATATATTGTACTCACTAATTTTGATTCTTATGATAGTAATTGATATATCATTGATGGTTTACTCAAATTAAATATAATAACTCTTAATGACAAATAATATAATTTGAATGAAAAAAATATTCATTTTATTTATGTGGTTGAGGGTTCTGATTATTGGTTTTTTATATTGGTCCCTATTTATTATAAATCATTATATAAATTAATTGTCATGGATTTATTTCCAACACTATATTTAGTTGGAAATAAATATAATATTTGTATTCAATCACAATTTCGTAATGTACCCTTTTATAAAAGTTAAATGTTTTATGAACCATTTAATTTAACACACACTGATATTTGTTATATACACTCAAAAAATTTAAGGCGGTAAAATAAATACTTTTCCACATTCAGAGATCATTGTACTAGTTTAGTAACTCACAAAACCTAGAAGATCAGATATAGTTCCTCATTTTATTTAATTTTCAAGATTACAATGGATTAAAATACTAAAATACCAATCAGTTTGGAAGTTTTTGAAAACAAAATTACACAAATTAATGCCATTTTACATTTAGAATAAATTTTAATAAAATAAATGATAAAATTAAATTCTATGTATCCTAGAAAATCATTTCCATAATTCATATTTGTACTCTATGGAAAAGAAAAAATAATAATGTAGATCGTAGGTGGTCAATAAAAATAAGAGTAAAATGGAATATATCATTAATAAATAATGTATAATCAATACGGAAAGGAAATTTAAATTATACACACATTACATTTAATCGATAAATGTTTAATGAAAATCATCCTTAGCATTTTTTATAGTGAAAATTATTTTGATAATAATACCAGATATGAACTAAATGATTAATTATAGGATGTAATAATTATAGGGTACACAAAACATTTTCCATCAATACCTTCCACAAGATGTTTCAAACCATACTAGTTATAGACATTTTTGGTTTTTCTGAAAATAACTATATTGTTAAGACCATTCAAAATAATGTTTAAAACATACTAGTTACAAATGCGTAAGGGTTTCCCAAATAAATTCAACCCATCAGACTACAATTGCATCGAGTTTATTTCATTAACCAATACCTGAAATGTGCCTTTCATTTCCCAATCATTCCCTATATTTGAAATAATCCATTTAAATTCATGAACAATTCTCCTTATCAAATATATTTTTTTGGGTAAAGGATACTAATATATCGATATTTACCTAGTAAATCAAAAACATTCAATGAAAATACTCATTGAAAAAATGTTATAGGATTTAGGAAATAATCAAATCAAACATATTATAATATATATATCACAATGAAATATAATTTTCAATGGAGAATTATTATGAGAAATTGTTTTTGTTTTTGGGAAAGTTAGCAATCACATAAGAATGTTATATTGCAATGTATCGTTGACCAATTGGTAATATTTATGTTAAAACCTTTTGGACGAGATAATTAAAAGTGAAAACATTAATTATTAATAATATAAAAGGATTATTCATATAATATATCACAATGGAATGTATTTAACCATAAAAAATAGGTAAGTGGGGAATAGGAATTTAACTCACATATTTAAAAAGGTTAAATGAAAATCCATTTCCATCAGTCTACCTTGCCACATGTTCCTCTACATTCAATAGGAATAAAAATATATTAATTTTTAAAAAGTCCTATAACCTTCTTAATGTTTTTTATTAAATGTTTTTCACTTTTAAAATTTTTTTATACAACTACTTGAGTAACTAAATTTACGTAATGTGTTTTGACCAAATTCAGTTCATGTATAAAAAACGACATTGGTAGGTTGACCATGTTCAAAGGATTTATTATATATAAATCTAAAAAAATCATCAAATTATTATCACATTTATATGTATATTATAATTTTAAAATCAATCGTCAAATGTGGTTATATAAAATTAACCAATGTTATAATCATGGGATGGCAGGTCATACAAATGCATGAGTAACATTACCATTTTTAGTGATCATTATAGAAAGATGGTAATAAAATTTTTATCATTTTAAAATTATAATTATATCATAAATAACATTTTATTTTATAATATATACTTTTTTATATAATTATATGGATGTAAAATGATCCACATTGCGTCATGGAATAGGTAGTCCACACGTCCACGAACGACAATATCACTTTTTGTAGTTTGTGAATAGCATAATAAAATAATAATATATTAGATTTATTGAAATTTAATTATTTCAAGAATAATATATATATTTATTTTATTTCAAATATGTTCAAGTATACTCATACTTACTACATTCCATGTAATGTGTGAACGTATCACATCTCATTGAGGATGTGGTAGTCCAGATGCCCACAAACGATGTTATCGTATTTACACAAAATGCAAAGCATGATGGTGTGTTTTAGATTAAAATTTCAAAAGTATTAAGATAACATTAAAATAATATATATGATATACACGTATTTTTTTCCATAATAAATCTTAATAATGAGAGGTGGTAAAGGAAAAATTAATGACATCATTTCGTGAGGTTGTAGTCCACCGTACACATGAACAATAATTTTGTTTCCCATTTCATGGGAATGGGTGTAGGTTCAAGTAAAAATAAAAAAAATAAAAACTTATAAATATACATAGGATACATGTTTCATTATATAATAATATAATAATAATAATTTAATTGTTTGAGAAACATATAAAACTAATGTGATTACTGAAATATGTTACCTCTTTTTTAAGAAACTCCATTTGGTTTTCACCAATGGAATAACATGGACATATTTCAAGCCAAATTGAGGATTATATTTTTATGTGAGAGATATAGGGAGCTTATTTGGTTAGTTTATGGATGAACCAAATCTATTTATTGGTGTTAAAAAATGGGTTGGGGTGAATGCATTTTTATTGTGCTAGGGGAGTGAGATTCTTGTAAATGAAAAAGGACAATTCTATTGGGATGTCTCTACATTCTCATGATTCTCCAAAACAAGAAAATAATGGATAAAATTAAAATTATGGATGATTAGTACCACCAAGTCATAAAAATAAGTGAACTTTTATCATTTTTGTCCCTCACTTCAATGTTTCCCCACTTTTACATTTTTGGTTTTCATTAAGGTGACATGTTTTATAATTAAAGTAATTCGTCCCTAAATACGAAATTAATTTAATTTGTTATAGAATATATATAGACACATTATTAAAAATATTAAATCTAATTTAACAAATATAAAATCCCATGTTTTCTGGAAATAATGTTTAATATAACTGCATGAAACACGCAAAAACACAAGTTTAGCCCAAACTATGCTAACAATTTTTAGATGATTTAGTGGAAAATATGTTAATTATAAAATATATAGTGTTCTATGAATATAAAACATCTGATTTTTATTAACATTTATAAACCAATCAGCATCATATATGATTTATTAGTAGTTTCTAAGTCATTAATTAATATATCATTTATTATAAAATTCAATTACAATAAATTTTAGCATTGGTTAATAAATCTTAATTAAAAAATAAGAATAAATTAAGGTAATGTAAATATATTATGATCCTAGATATTTAAAATTAACTATTCATCCTAAAAAATAAGTAAACATGATAATTTTCTCAATATTCTTCACTTGTAATATTTTTTTATCATTTATTTTATTTAGTTATTAACTAAATAATCAATGTGTTAGGATTTCTTAATAATTTTAATGTAAATATATCATCTATAAAAAATAATGAAAAATAACTATGTAAAAATAACTCATTTATATATAAAAAGGGTGTATATAACAAAAAAATATGATGCCTTCTCTATATCTTATGGCTTTATAAATGATAAAGTCAATGAAGTTTCCTTTTTTTATTTTTCCTTACATAATATATTATATAGATCACATTAATTGAATAGTATCCCAATAACTCATAAAATTAGAAACAATATTTAATATGGTCTAAATTTGGTTAAAATATTTATTATAAGCATGTTTCTTGATCAATAGGCCCTTAAGTTTATGGTTTAATCCTTTATTGATCTAATTTTTATCATAATTTCTGAAATTTATTATTATTACATTCACTAATATTATTTCATAAAAACTAGTTTGAACTTATTACAAGCTATAAATTATTTTGATTAAAAATAAGGAATCCATTTCTCCAAAATCCAATAGCAGAAGTGGTAGGAATGAATAAAAAAATAATCCAGCATACCATATTACAAATAGAGTTTTTAATGTTAAAATGTGAAATATTAAAATATTTTTCATTCATCAATTCTTAGTAAATTTGATTCAATGTACCTAAATTTGATTAATATTTGTATAATTGATCTATTTTTACATTAAAACAGACATTAAATATAATTTTTTGTTAATAAATAATTAAAAAAATTTAGTTTTCAAATAAAATAATATTGTTTTCACTTTTCTTCAAAAAAATAATATTCTCATAATAAAAAAAATCACCCACATATAAATTTGACATTAATAAATCAAAAATGATTTATTTTGAAAAATAAAATTTAAAAATGTGTCAAAATTTAGTTTCAAAATAGATGAGCTATTAAAAGGATGAAATACTTGGTCTTCATAGTAACACATGATTACTAATTGTTTTGTTATGTTTAATCTTAACATGGTATAGTGTTCAAATAAATCTAGAAATAAAATTAATTTTACTCAAAAATGGAAATATTTTAATTTTTTGGTGTGTTAAATTATCCCCACATTAATTAAATTGAGTTATCCCAATTTAAATATGATATCTATAATCAAGGGTTTTATAATTGAATATGCTATTTTTGAATACCCCAAATCATAAATTTTATTAATAACACATCTTCATTGTAATATGAAAAGTGAAATGTGATTGCCACCATAGAACTAGGTTTCCAAATATGTGAAAATTAGTGAATGATTTGACATGGAAGACAAATCTTACTATGTTATTCTGGTGGAGAGCAATAGAAAACATGTTCATGTGAAAGATGTTGACCATAATGAAATAAACACAAGGTGTGAATAATGTTCCTTGATATCATAAAAAATGATTATAACATGATAGAATGTTTGATTCAATGATATTTTCATATAGCTGCGTAATTCCATCACTCTATAAATATATAAGGTAATATAATTACTTGATACTTTTCTTTTTTCATATGCACAATATTTACCTATAGTTGTGCATTGAAATATTTCAACATCTGCTATTATTAAAATTTTTATCACAAGGTCAAGTAAAAAATAAATCTCTAAAACCTTTTCCATGGATCAATATAAACCATTTTATAAATGATTAACCTAATAACACATCTATATATTATTATCCAAAACATTATAACAATTTCCAGGAATTTTTTTAATATCCAATTTTATTTATCTAAATCAATCATTTATTAATCAAAGAAACATTTCCCAAAATTAGAAACATATTAAGGAATATATTTCACTCAGTCATATGTTTTCTAAAAAATTATCTTTCTAATGAATCACTTTTCTTAGTAATATTTAATATATGATTTCAATTCTTCAATAAAATAGTATTAAAGTATAATCCTTATATATATAATTATTATTATAACTAAGAAATCATTTATAAAATATTTCTACAACATTACCTAAGGATAAAAATATATACGAACCTTAATCATTCAACCTTATCTATATTAATAATATAATATTGACCTCATTTCATTAGCTTCTTCTATAGTATAATCATTTAATGTTTGGTTATTTCATTTTTTAGTTCCTAATATCCTTACAGTGGAATAATTTCACATTGTATTTTCATTCATTACATTTCAAACACAAACAATGTTAATTTATATTCCAATCATATAACAAACTCCCTTTTCTTTCATGTTGGTACTAGGGATTTTCCATCGACAATTATCACATATAAGAAAATCCTATATTCTCTTATTTCCCTTAGATATTTTTTAATCTATATTCCTCATCATATTTAACATCCCTTAAAATCCATAACAAATAAAAAATTATTTCACTTTCTTGATATCACATTAAACATATTTATAATATGAAGAGATATTATTAGAAACCAGGGTCCTTATAAGACATGGATTCATCCACTGATGTAAATGGTAAATATTTCACTCTATTTTGTATATTTTATCCCTAGAATACCTATATAACCTTATAAAGTTATATTCATAATCCCATATACCTTCCCCATCATTGTTATTTAATATAAGAAACATCCTACTCATCTCAATTTTCTTGTCAGGAGAAAAATTATTTTTTATGAACATATCCGTAAAATATGTACCATCCATGAGTTATATTCCCCCTTCCTTCATATTTTTATAGATCAACAACCACCATTGATAAGAATCACCAATAAAATACTACACAAAAGTGTCAACATTTCATTTTCACAACATCCCAATGTAATGAATATCTTCTCTAGGGACTTAATACACTTCTCACCCATAATTGGATTTCTAGTTTGACTTAATGATGGGGATTATACACATAAAGTTATGTAATATATTATAATATCATTATGAAATAGGATTCACAATCCATTAAATGTTATTTGTCATAAACTAATTAAGAATCCTAAATATATCCACAAATATTGGAGTTCCAATACCAGTTATAATAGCTTCCATAGTAACGACACTTCTAGGTTATCCATAATTATTGAAACCCCTATTCTTTCCAAGATCCACTAAAAAATATTTCAAAACAATATATTAGATCCTTATATTATATAAAATAATTTCTACTGACAAAACATGTGAAATACTTATCATAAATTACAAAAATTGTACAAATGTAATGTCATAGTAATAAATATTGTTTCATTAGGATGTTCTTTTATACAGAGAATAATATTATATCATATTATTATCTTATATAATATATTTTTTCATAAATATTGTTTCCAAGGAGTCAATTAGACATCCTTGTATACAAATTGTATTGCCCCAACCCATGAAACCTAGAGTTGGTGACTTATTTTATTACATTGGCATTGTTACAAGGGACTAAAATCCCAAGGGACAAATCTATTTAGAAAATTTGGAAAACTAGATTTGATACATGATCCCATATTTTTATTATGAATAAATAAAAAATAATTCATAAAAATATAAAATCATCATCATCCTTGTAAATCATTCCACGAAATCATCTTCACGGCCTATATAAAAGCGACATAATAAGGTGTAGCTTAGATTTTTGTAAGGGTAAGCGTACAACCTAATATATCATGAATCCATAATAAATAATAAATATGGAAAGTTAAATGATATTTAACACACATTCCATTTAACCAATAAAATTTTAATGAAATGCAATTACACATTTTCTCATAATAAAAAGTTTCTTCATAAAAATAACTAAAATGAAAATAATGCTTCTTTATTAGATGTTATATTTACCTAGTAAATATACAATTTATGATAAACACCATTAAAATGATGGATTAAATTATAATGGTTATTTACCATTTTTGGACCAACCTTAAATACACTTTCAAGACCTTTTATAAAACAAATCAAAACACTCTGCTTACATATGTGAAGTGTTTTTTCATAAAAATCCATCCCATGAGATTACCGATGTGTCAAGGGGGGTTAATTAATTAGTTCCAAACCTGAATCATTCATTTCTGAATAATTCCTCATACATCAAATAATCTATTCAAATTCATGAACTAATTTACTTATCAAATATCCCTATTGAGTTAAGGATATGTATTTATCAATATTTCCCTAGTAATTCAATAACATTCAATGTAATTACAATAGGTAATAATGATACGTTTTTTACAAAATAATAATATAATTCATACAAGAGTATGGATATCAAAAATAAAATGTAATTCTTAATGGATAATTATTGTATGAAATTGATTGTTCTAAGAAAAAGTTAACAATCATAAAGAAAGTGAGATTGCTAGATAAATTTTATGATTTGGTATTCTTCATGATAAAACCCATTGTGCGGGATAATTCATATTTAAAATTTAAATACCAATAATAGATAAGGATTAATAAAATAATATATCAATAATAATCATTGATACACCACATAAAATAAGTAAATTGGGAATATTTAATTTACCACAAAGATGTAAAAAGATGATATTATAATCCTTTACATTGAGTCTGACTTGTCATGTGTGTATTTATATTCTTGTATAATAAATTTATGTTAATTATTTCTTATATTTCACTAATTACAATGTTTTATATGGAAACTTATATAATTTATTTATGTTATGTGTTTTGACCAAATATGGTTTTCGTCAAAAACGACCTTGGTAGGTAGAATATGGTCAAAGGATTATTTATATAAACATAAAAAAATTAAATCATTATCATATTTATATTTTAATTTTTAATTTAAAACCAATAATTTATTATCTATATTATGTATGAGCCAATGTTACAATCATGGAGACAGTAGGCCATATGTACTCATGAGTAAAATTACCATATTTAATGATCATTATCTAAAGAAGATAAGTAAACTATTATCATTAAATAATTTTAATTACATCATAAATAAAATGTAATATAAAAACATATAAATATATATATATTTTAGTTAAGAAAAAGGAATCACATTGCATTGAGGATGCGGTAGTCCCTCGTCCATGAACGATGTGATCACTTATCTTAGTATGTGGGGAGGGTAATAAAGAAAATGTTATATAATATTTCCAAAAATGTAATTATTTATTGAAAATAATATATAATTAGTCAATTTAGAATATCTTTAATTGAACACATCCTTAACACATTCTTTTTAATGTGTTAACATATCCCATATCTTTTAATTGGTTATAGTCCACTCATCCACAAATGATGTTATCGTATTAACAAAAAATGTAAACCATGAAGGTATGGAAAATATAAAAAATAAATAATTATTAAGAAAACATAAATATAATATATGTAAAATAAATATAGTGTGTCTATCATAATTCTTAACCATGATAGCTAGTATCGAAAGAATGAGCGACATCATTTCATGAGGTGGTAGTCCACCGAATACAGGGAAATATTAATTTATTACACATTTTATGGAAGCAATTGTTGGTGCAACTAGATCCATTTACCTAAAAAAATATCATTTTAATTATAATACATGTTTTATTATATAATAATTTAATAAGAATAATTTAATGGTCTGAGAAAGAAATAAATCAAATGTGATTGTTAATGAATGTTACGTCTTTTCCAGGTAACACATTTTGTTTTTTCATAAAATGTATTATAAGGGTTTATTTCTTCCCAAAGTGTGGAATTAAGGATATATTGAGGTATTTTGGATTCTTATTTGGTTAGGTTTACTGTAATCCAATGTTTTTGGTAGGTGTGAAGAAGTTGGGGATTTAATTATTTTATATAGTGGTGGGGAGTGGAATTCATGTAAATATAAAAAAATATTGGGAGGTATCGCTAACTTGTTTACCATAAAGATTGAAAAAATTAGAATAAAATGAAATTATCATCGAACCAATCACCTACTAAACAAGGATAATTTTTTTATATTTTTTAATTAGATTCTATGTTTCCCCAATTTTACCATTTTGTTTTTAATTAAGGTAACTAGTTTTCTAACATAATTAATTAAATTATATGTACTAAATTATTGTCAGATTTATTAAAAATATATATATCTAGTGAATTCATAATATGATATTTATTTTACTAAATAAAAAATATTATGTGTGTTGGAAATTAATCTTAACAGAAGCGCATGTAAAGCACAAAAACATTTCATCAACTTGAACCGTACTAACAATGGTTTAATGTTTAGGGGTCAATACATTAATTATAAAAGATTAATTGGTTTAATAATAGAAAATATATGATATTTAATAACATATAAATATAAATTGGTAGAATATAGTATTTTAAAAAATTAAAAATCCTTAAATAAATTATCATTTATTATAGTATAACAATATTGTTGATTTTGTAATTATTTATATAATTTAAATTCAAAATTTCTAGAAAATGATTAAATTATAATATAATTGATATAATTGATATCTAAAATGATTTATTCATCTTCAAAAATAATTTAATAGAGTAATTCATTCCATTTTAATCACTTTTAATATTTTTAGTATCATTTAATTTTCCTAATTATTAACTAAATAATCATTATGTGGGTGTTTCATAAAGATTATGGACTAACTAATTCATCATGTAAATTAATGATAAATTATTATGATAAAAATAAATTATTTTGTTTTTAAAAGTATATTTATTAAAAATTATATGAGGTTTTTTCCATATCAAAACACTTTTGAAATTTTTAAGTTACGTAAGGTTTATTATTTTCCTTTTTCCTTACAAAACATATTATTTATGTCAAATTCAAAAAACAAATCTCACTAACTCATAAAAGTCAAACCAAAATGAGATATGGTAGAAATATTTTTACTAAATGGATTTTTTATAGGTTTATAGGTCATTTTTGCTTTTATGTTTAATGTTTTATCCCTTATTATGCTAATTTTTCTCTTAATCACCGTAATTACATTTAATTAATTTCACTAATATTTATGGTTAAAAATTTATTTTTCCTTATATGACATGTTAAATTATTCCAATTAAAAATTTGGAATCTATTTTCTAATATTCCAATCATTGAAGTATAAAGAAATTATTTTAAAATTAATCTCACAGATGGGACGACAAAGTGGGTTTTTAAAGTGAAAATGTTCAAACTATCATTATTGTTTTATATAAATTAACTATAATTTTTTTAAATGGCCTAAATTATACCAATATAATTATAATTTAACAATTATTACATTATAATAAACATAAATTATAATTTTACAATGAATTTTCTTTAATAAAAAAGAAATTTTTAACTAAAATGCAATGTTTTTAACTTTTCATGAAAAAATGAAACTTCCCATAAACATACCAAAAACTCACTGTAAGATAATTTTGATATTCGAATTTTAAAAAATATGATTATTTATAAAAATAATATGCATTAAATTTTAAAATTTTAGTTTAAAATTTGGTGAGACATTAAATGGGGGGACTCGATATTACATGTAACAAAAGCTTACTCAATATTATGTATAACATAAGTTTCACATGTTTTTATATATAAATAAAAATAGGAAATAAATAATTACATTCTAATATTGGTATATTTTAATATATTAGGGTGTTTCAGGGTTTTTATGTTTATTTACATAAAATTAAATATGGAGATATTAATATAAGTGAAAATATGAAAAAGAATTTTAGAGTTAACTCAAAAATAAAATTGAACTCATAATGAGTGATCAGGAAGATGTATAAGAGTAATATTTCCAAACATATGCCTTTATTTTTTAATAATTTTTTAGACAATTCTCATTACACTCCATTATAAAATGGTGTTTCTGAATATAAAAACTACAACATAAACGAAATGATGAATATTTTGTTGAATTGTTCTTGTTTACCATAAATCATGGGGTGAAAAATGTTTTATTTTTAAGTGAAATATTTTTTAGAGTACCTTGAAAATAATATAAATAGTATGTTGAGTCAATTAAACATTTGGATACATGTTTTTGAAAATCATTGTACAAAAAAATATTTATTTTATTTAACGTAATGACATTTTAAGTTCAATGAGCTCTATATAATGAAAATCTGGTTATGTAAAATAAATTGAATTTTGGTGTGAGTTGATGTATATGAAAATATAGTAATTTTATGTTTCATTATAGATTTAATTTATATGATTATGTATCATTATATAATGGTATATTAAAATTACCAAAATATTATGATTGATGTTCCATCGATCAGATGATAGAGGTTGATTCATCAGATTCTACAAAAACTATTCTTAATTTTTTTTGAATATAACATTTTGATTGTCATCCATATATATTACCCATTCTATTATATATCTGGTGATTAATTAAAAACATTAAAACAAATTCATATAGGTTACATTTTTTTAATACCATATCATATTTGGTTGGGTTGACTTCTGATTGTAGTGGTTTTTCATTCTGAGTATTTCTACGTAGATCATTATGTTTTGTAGCCGTAATTTTATTTGATCTATGCTTTACTAATATAATTGTTTTTTTCGACCACATTATTGAGAATTATTTGGTTTGTGTAAGTAGTGTTTTATAATCATGTTTCATCAGAAGATTGCTTGGAAAGGATGATGGGTTTTTATATTAATTTGACATTTAGAATCAATGGTTGAGAATATGCATTTGATTATGGTGTGGGGGAATATTACATTTGTTAAATCATATTACTTTTTATGGTTCATTGGAGACCTTAATTACATTAAATGGAATTCATATATTTTGTAAAATAACACCTTACTACATTGAGTTACAACAAATACTTCCATGGTTAGATTGTTTTATCATTTTATATAGTTCTATTAAAAATATTGATTTGATTGTTATGAAATAGAACATTTTCTATTTTTATTTTCAATGTATTTACAAAAACATTACATGTTTAATAATATCTATGTACTTGATTACTCTGAATTATATGTCAATTGTAAATCTTAATCATTTGGTAAAATAAAAACATATTTGAGATAAGGAATTATATCTCTATTTTATACTATAATTATCCCATATAGTTTAACCATCTACTTATACCTGAGACATCATTTGGTATTTATTACAAAAACATAATGTATCTATATCTAATTTATATTTTTCATACTAAAAATATTTAAAAAATAAAAACCCTACTCATCTCTTTTGTTTATCCAACTTGTATCAGATAAAATCATTTGGTATTTTAAAATAAATATTTATTTTTTATAATTTAATTTCATATATTCATTATTTTAATCTCACGGTAGAGATATTTTTTATGGAATTTCACCTAGTTGTAGTGTGGGAGAATATTAATCCTAGTAGACCACCTGTCATCAATGGAGAGAATTATGATTGATGGAATAATTTGATAATTTTATTTTGATCAATATTATCATAGATCAATTTCATATAAAGATCAAATATTACTAAACTCTAAAAAATTATAAAAATAATCCAAAAGAAAATAAGGAATCTTAATAAAATTAAAATATAATTGATATGATGTTATGTTCTTTGACTTGGAGTATATTTAGCCAAATATATTCATTTTAAAAGGAAAATTTTATTCTGCAGAAATTAGAAATCACTCTTTTTGGAACATAAAATTTTCATCAAACCTATAGAACTATACATCATCATGGTTATCATGAATTTGTTTCTACATTGTGATTATTTAGTATAAATACTTTATAGATTTATGATATTTGTAAATTTATATCAATTTGATGGTGAGGAGGTGGCCATTATTTGGATTTGTTACTACCGACACTCCTTGGTGGTCCATACCAGACGCAGGAAGACAGAGGACATGGGAAGAGATAGTTGCAGGATATAAGGGATTATAAACTCATTTCTCTGTAAATGGTTCAAGGTTAAATCTGTGTCTTTTTACATTAGCTGCTGTAGAGAGACACCTATGATAATGATTTCCTTTCATACTACTTTTATTTTTTATTACAAGTGATTCCAGTTAAATCATTGATTCTACCATTTATTATTAGAGACACATACTAATGTATACTAGATGACCACACACTAGTGCTGAAAGAGTGACATGTCACTTAAAGTCTAGAGTTTAGGTTTGGATCTCTAGGTAGTAGCGTCGAGGCCTTTCTATGTATTTCTCTTTTTCAACTAGAAGACACAATTCAAGCATATATTGATTGTTTTTGGAAAAGGTCACAGTTAATCCTTAGTAATAAACCCAGATTCCATTTTTATTGGAAAACGGGGATTCATTGCATCTGAGGATGGACATACACATAGTAGGGTGTGGAAAATTACTCTATTGTTGGATAGCATAACCCTTATTGTAGTGGATGTTTTGAGTCCTTGGTTTTATATAGTTGTGGAGAAGTATAAGGATTTATTCCTTGAAGTTATTATAGATTTACCACCCATTAAAAGTTATAATTCAATGTTAATATACACACTAAGACAACACTGATATCTACACCAGAATAATAGATGGATTCTGCAGAGCTTTGTGAGCTAATAGTGCATTTGGAGGACTTGTAGAGGAAGTGATTCGTGAGATCTAGTATTTAACATTGGGAAACCCAAGGTGGTATTTATTTATCTCAGACAAATCATCTCGGATACTAGAGGTTCGATGGATCCAATGATGGTTGAGTCATATTTTGATGATCTCTTCCCTATAAAGGTTTCCAGATGAGGGTGTTGAGTGTGTAGTGTTCTGTGTTGCATCAGGAACTATCTTGGGTTGTGTCATGATGTAAAGGAAAGAAATGAATTCCTATGGTTCATGCCAGTTGAAATCACACAAGCAAAACTATATGACCCATGATCTTGATATAATAGTATTAGTCTTCACATTGAATATATGGAGACACTACCTAATAGATGTGTTGTTTATCATCCACATCAACCACAATAGTATCATGTATATCTTCTCGCATAAGAATTGGAACATGAGAAAGAGGTGATTCCTAGGTTTCTTCTTGGACTATAAATTGGATATTTTCTACACATAAGAGAAGGGTAATGTTGTAGCAGATGCTCTCTGAAGAGTATCTAGCATGTATTTACTGAATGATGCATCAAATTTGTTATCCTCATTATAGATATCCATTGAGGATAAACATGGAGCAGATTATCTCCAGTAAATTTTTTTCACCCCTCAACTTTTATGGAATGTCATGGAGGCACAACATAGGGATACTGACTACGAGGCTATGCATGATCAAATTTCCAAGGCGAATGCCCCTAATGGATAATCTAAATGTGGGGATTATTTTGTTCATATCATAAGATACATGATGATTCCATTAATGTTAGAAAGGTGGTTTTGAGGGAGTTTAATGTATCCCCTATAGTGGTACATCGAGTTGTGGTAATGATGTATTGGGACCTTTGATGTGATTTTGGTGGATATGTATGATAAAAGAAGTTGCAGTGTTTGTTTATTGATTCCTTATTTATTGATAAATGATGGCTGAGAATCAGGTTCCAGTGGGTTTGGCTCAATCCCTTGTGGTTTCAGAATGGAAGTCGTATGGGATAACAATGGACTTCATGATGGTATCACCACATACATTATGGGGGAATGATTCAATTGTATGATCATTGAAAAACTCCCTAAGTCATCCCATGTCATCGCCATCCCGGGGTAGAGTTCAATAGAGTTCATAGGATTCCCATACATGTAAGAGATTGTTTTTCTCCATGAAGTTTCATCATCAATTGTTTTAGATAGTGATGTTCAATTCACATCCCAGTTGTGGAAGGGATTATAGGAGGCGTCTAGGACATAGTTACACTTGAGCACAACATTTCACCCATTAACGAACAACCATACTGAGCAGACCATTCATGTTCTGGAGGACATGCTTCATGCTTGCTTGTTTTGTTTTGGCCATGATGGCAAGCTATCTTCAATGCTCATCAGTCCTTTTCCAGATATTTCATAAAGTGGGTGAGGTCATGTTAAACATAGCTCTACCCCCATAGTTGTACTGTGTACATGAAATCATCCACATTACTCAAATGAGGTGATATGTTCTTGATCCACTATATGACATTGAATGGGGTGAGTTGTACCTTCACAATTGGTTGAATTTTTGTTCAGTACTCATTGGAGGACGAGGATGAACATGAGGGGATCCTTAGTGAGTGGTTGATTCATCAGGTGTGTGTTTGGTGGCATCATAAAAATTTGCAGGATAGTGGATATGAGTGGGAGGCATAGATTTTTGATCATTACCCTCATCTTCATATTGAGTATCACATGTTTTAGCTTTTAGGGATGTAAGGCCCTAATGTGGGGATAATATTATCATTCAAATTTTCTGTAATTATTTTTTATAAATTATTTGGAAAAAATTTAGAGCCTAGGAGTTGAAAAAACTTGTTATTATTGAGGCCTAGTTTTCCATGAATATTTTTTTGAAAAATGAGCATGTTTTTAATAATATATGCAGAAAAAGTTTCTCAAAAAGTGAAATAACATTTTCTCAGTTTCCCGAATCAGAAATGTGGGTTCATCATTGAGATCATAATATAGGCTTTACACTAGGCATGACTTGAACTTGATCAGCATAGGTAATCAATAGAAAAATCCCCCATGGATGTAACAATAATTAAAATAATGAAATAAAAATATTTTATTCTAAAATCCTAATAACACATAAATGGTTACATAGAATCGAAATCCAATACCACTGTTGAGTTCGTAAGGGAGTTTTTTCCTTAGCTGAGGCCTAACATTGGCTAGTGTAGGTTGGCTATGACAAATAGTTTTTGGACTTAATCATTGTTAAAATATTTTTTTATTGATACAACAAAAAAAATTTATCTAATACATGTTTTTCATAGAAGTCGTGGTTATCACCATACCCCTGGTATTTCCTTGAGGCAAGGAGATAGAGCTCTCTTGAAAAACAAGGGTGGATCATTGATCCAATATTAAGGATGATCATATTATTAGATTGATCTTTAACCATATCAATGATGTGGAGATTTTTCACCATCCATGATCAAATTGAATAAATGTAGGGTGTTTTGGATTTGATATTGTTCCCCATTTATGAATTCCTTAAAAAATCATTATATCCCAAAAAAATATTATCCCATGGATCAATAGTTGTTGTGAAATGGGATATACCTTTAGGTCGTTTTTATTGGAGAATGGTCTTATGATAATTTTTTGGATATTGATATTCGTTATTACAAAAATGATCCACGATAAACCTGAACACTGATAAAGCTCTATTCCTCCTTACTGAATTATACTTTTATCTGATGTTCATTATTTTTTGGGGGAATTTTGTGTTTGACGTGTGACTTGAAATATTGAAATATATCATTGCACACTCGATACTTGGTGCAACAATCCAATATCAGAGATTTGGGAAGGCATGGAATAATAATGGTGTGAGGACGATAATTAAAGACATATCGATCAGGTCAGGAGATATTTTCCTTCAAGTTTCATACTTTGGGATGACTATTAACATTAATATGAACCTAGGGAGATGAAGAACATGACATGAGGATCGCCAAAATGCCTACTTTTCAAAAAATGGATCATTGTAGGAGAATTGGTGTCCTATAGAAGGGGAAATAGGCATGCCGGTTCCAGCAAATGGGGATTATGGTGCAACACAAAGGTGATAACCATAGTTTTGGAAGATCCCATTGTGATAAGGCCATGGGGAAAGTGGGCACAAATGTCCAACACATTTAATATCGGGGAACTACATTGACCAATATGAGGCACATTTTCTGATGGACTACATACGATGATACAAAATTGGCTTGGTCACATGGTCTAGATTAGGTGATCCATGCGGCTCTAGTAGACCAGTGGGCTAAACGGAGCGACCTAGCATACCGGACCCATTGGGTCATGCTAGTTCAAACCAGACCTAAGAGGGGAAGTTCACCCCTACCATGTTGGGTCAGGTCGGGCTGGGTCCAGCAAGTCACATTAGACTGGAACAAGACTGAGGTCAAAAAATTTAACTGTATTAGTCTTTAAATTCAAACGAGAGGTCTTTTTGATGATCCATCAATGGAATTGGGACACTTGCAACATGGTGGTCATGTTTGTATGTCATAGTGAGTATTTATATATATTTTAATAGGATGATACCATACCATTGGTCTTTTATTAGGATAGTATGGTGTGGGATCATGATCTTGTCAAAGAGGATAAACTGTATTCAAATGTGTGTTTTCACAATCTGACTTCGACATTGGACTCAGCAAGATGAAGAATATATCAAACATTGACACCCAATCAGTCCTCACTTATATTTAGTGTACATTAGATAGTTTTTTTGGTGAAGGTGCACCAAATATTAAGACCGGAACCTATCCCCTCTCTTGTATGTTTTTTTCTAGTTGCGTGAGTTGTCCCCTAGTGAGCCATGGGCACGAAGGACCCCCTTTAGGGGTATCGTGATCAGATTCATTTCATTTTACCCAAATAAAACAAATAAGTGTGAATGAGGCATTTTTTAGTTGTTGATGTTTAACTATGACCTGGTGACTACGTGACTTGGGTATTTCATGACTTATCGATACTTCATGTGTTACCGACACTCCATGTGTTACCGACAATCTGTGTGTTTCTGACACTCCCTTTGTTACCTACAAATTGTGTGTTCGAGAATATCCATGTATTAGAGATATTGGAAGTCTTAGGGAAGCTATATAACGTTTTGAGGCCCTAGTGTTCTCTTGGGTACTTTTTGTAAACCTATTCCATGTGCTTCTATTAGATTGCTCGAGGAGTGAGATCTCTCGGGACGATAATACTATTGGTGGTTATGCATAATAGAAAATGGATGAGACTTTGCGGCCTAGAATGGTTTATGAGTTTACCTTTATATTCTTTCTATATGTGCTATAGACATATGACTGTGTTTAGATGATTATAGTTTCTTACTAGAGTTTTCCCTTTTTTGTATGTATATGTTGTATAATCTTTGTGATGTTTTATATGTGGAATTCATTTGTGTTTTTTGTGTGAATTACAGAGTATTTATTTACTCACCCCTACACAGTCTTTTCCAACACATTTCTTGTCTTGAGTAGTTGTTCGACCTTCTTATAAAGTTCCACGGGGACCAGGACCAGATTGTGGTTTGTGAGTTTGGACAGACTCAGGTGTGATTTAACGACTATACAGAATAGTTCCATTTTTTTCAGGTTGGACATTGTCGTTCACAGACTCTTTTTTCTAGTCATTTATTTTGTCCCAGTAGTACATTACTGCACCATACATTTATTTTGTACTGTTTGGCTGGTTTTTTATTATATCCATGTTTTTTTTCAACTTAGTGTTTCCCCATTTCTATAGTTTGGGCGTTGTGATGTGTGTGTGAGTAGAGGTACTTAGGGAACTACCTCCCATATGTGGGATATGCCTACTCAAGGATAGATTCCAGCCCCTAGCCTATTAGATGCAGTCTTCGAGTAGTCACGACATAAGACTCACTAGGACAGGTCATGAAAATAATCCTTCGAATGATATTTTTAAAAATATTTGAATTTACATAATAATTATTTTACCATAATTATCTTTAGTATGTACTATAGGTGTTACAAAAATATAATTCCAAATTCTAAATGTAAAACAAATAGTAGAAGTATAACCAATAGTTAGAGAACATATTTCCATTTTACCTAGAAACTAGAATATATTATATAATCATCCCATTATTAATACTATGGGAGATGTATATCAACTTTTTAAATAGTATAGTTTCCTTATAAATGATTATGATTATCTTTCATTACTATTTCAATTTGATCCTAAAATTTGTTTGGATTACTTAAGTGATTAAAGTAGGTTAAGGGATATTTGACACAAGATCAATAAATTTAAATATAATACATTTTAGACATTAGTTGAATATCCAAAATAAATTTTTGTGATTTGATTCTAATATTTTTTTTGATATAAACATGTGGTGAATGGATATATTTAAATAAAAAAACTCTTTATTACTAAGGGTTATTTTTAAGAACAAGGCATCAATTATAGTGATAATTTTTTAAATGTAGTTGGGATAAAGACATTAAAAATATTAAGATCCTTTAGAGATCATATAATATTTAATTTATTCCAAAAGGATGTTAAAGTAATGTTAAATAATGTATTTTTCTAAGAGGGTGTTTATTTTCAACATCCCCTCCATGTTTCAACGATTTAAAATTTTCACAACGTGTATATAAATATACCAATTATCTCTAAAACCATAAATAGGCCCCAAGAGATTCATATTATAGACTATTATTAGTTTTACATAAAAATATATATATAAATTTAATTAAAATTTCAAATATAATTATCATGAAATTATATAAATACATCAATTTTTTTCAATTTTATCTGAAGAACAACATTTTGTGTTTTAAATCAAAAGTACATTTCATATATTTTTCAGAACATATGAAATTTGTGTATGAAATAAGAAATATGGGTCAACATAAAATTTTAATTAAATATAATGTTTATAAACCAAAAGTAAACATTTTAACTCCAAATAATTAGATTAAATATTTATTAAAAAAATTTCATTTTTACAATGCTTCATGTATAAGTACTCTGATAGATATTCTATTAATCCGGATCCAAATGAATATGGTAAATCATTTTATTTAATATATTATATATGTATGATCATAAAGATACTATATTTAATAGTGATTCGACTGAATATTATGTTTTTTCTATTCATTTGAGTGTGATATCCCATCCTAAAAAAACTGAATCGCATAAACAAGTAGTAAAAAATAATTTCTATTTTGAAAAACAAACATTGGATCTTATCATGTTTTATTCACCCGGAACAAATTATATACATAAGAGTTACTGATATTCTTACATTTTAGATTTTGGGATAGACATGTAGTGTACTTATAGAAAATAACGTTTTCTGGGAGAAGTTGTTGTTTCATCATCTAGTAAGATTATCCACTCAATTCCACTCTATAATGTCGATTTGAATATGTCATAGTTGTATGTTTACTTATAAAAGTGTTTTTATGCCACATAAATTCAGGTATTTTTTTTTGTTTCACTAAAACTCTAATTAATTTTTTTGGATGGTTCGCTGACCAAAGTATTTATTGAGAAGAAATATTAAATAAAGAAGTAAAAAGGGTAATATTTTTTTATAATTTTATTCTTGATGTGAAATAAACATTTATGAGAGCATAATAAAAATATATTTTATCCTGGTAGGATGAATAATATTGTTATGTTAAAACACCTTGCATATCCCTTATGAGAAAAGAACGTAGATATATGATAACACTTTCTACGCGATCACACAAAAAAAGAAGATAAAATTATATTTTTATTGGAAATTTAGATCAATATATTTATATTTTAAATAATCTATTGTATTTGGGAAGATTTTAATATAGTTAATTGAATCCAGGTATGATCAATGTAATGTTATCAGAAAATCCAATTGTAGGTCAAATTATCTCTAATAAATTTTTAAAAATGAAATTGGGTTAGGGCCCTTATTCTATGATTTCTTGTTAACCAAAAATATTGGTAAAATTTATTTCACCCAAGTTTAAAACAAAATAATTTCATTCAATAATGATAACTATTAATTTAAAAAAAATACTAAAATCTAGTTGTTGAAATTTGTATTATTAAAAAATCATCCAAAGAATGTTTCATAAATTTCAAAAATATGCACTAATATGATATTGTACATATTTTATAATATGATTTAATATGAATATTCTAATATGAATCTTTATATATGTTCTAATTTGATGTTTCACATGTACTATGATACCATATTTACATATAATATCCCTTATACTCAATTATTTTGAAAATTATCATTTACATGATTCTCTAATAACATAAAACAAATTATGATAAATAATATATTTTTTATGATTACAACAATCATTTTTATATTCACGGTAATAAAATATTATTATATTTTTAGTGAATATCCTTTAGATATGTGATTATTTATTAAAAAAAAATTAGTTTTTACTCTAATCATATTTCATTTATTTCATGTGTGCTACAATTTCTTATCTTCATTCTCTGAGAAAGAGTGGTTTTTTTATTTTAAACATGATAATACATTAATTCACTTGTAAAGAAACTAATATTATTAGAATATTTTCTAGAATCATCTTAATATAAAGAAGATCGGTCATCTATATGTAGATAGAACTATCATATGGTTTATTTTCTTTACCTTTTCCTATATAATCCATATCATTAAGGAAAACTTTTTTTATAATTTTCAAACCAGAAATTTGTTTTATGAAATGAAAACATTTTTAAGGGAGAAATATAATAAATAATTCATTCATATAATTCTATTTTGAAATTAAAGAGTGTAGAATAGGTGATAAGAAATAAATAATATTACATAGTGGGGTTGATTAGTCAATTCGAGTTCAATGTTATTAAAAAATGATTTCTTTCAATTAATTAATCATGGATAATCTAATAAACTTTTTAATAATTCAATTTTCTTTTCGTATATAGGAAATATCTCATTTTTAATTCATTTAACATTTAATATTATATCATGTTACTTATGAATTTAAAAAATGTGTTGATTATTATGTCAATGAATCATTTTCTATATTTTGTTTCTAATAATAATACAATTAAACACTAATTATATTTATCTTAAAGGTTTTTTATTTTTATATATTATTCAAAATGAAAATATACTGAACACAAATAAAAATTATAACATATGAGGTAATGTAAAAGAGAATATGCTGATATGAAGTTGTATTCTATATTGTTTCATTTTGATTATGGTGTACTTTATAAGAATGGATTGACATCATAAAATGATGTTATGTGATGTTTAAACGATCACATATTATAGGCTGTAACTTTTTATTTATTTCTAAACAAACATATTGTGTTTATAATCCTACTATTGGAGTTTTATTTTTAAATACTTCTTATTTCCCCATAGACTAAGAGAGTGAGACAACACATAATTTTAGATTATTCTAAATTATATTTTTGATATTTAAAATGTTATAATATATTTTTCTTGAGAGATATTATCACGGTAGTCATTTTTTATTGTGAGTGCTTTATCATAGAGAATTTATTTATTATAAATTTCATTCTAACTGCTCTATGTTTTCTTACTATAATAACTATGATTACAACCACTATTTCAATATGATTTCATTTTGTGGAAATGGGCTCATTTCATAATGTTGAGTGAGGGGATACTAGGGAAACAAAATTGGTTATTTTTGTCAAGTTGAGTATGAGATTCAATGACTAAGAATCAAATAACAACTATGTTGTTGATGAAAATACTAGTAGTTAAAGCATAGTGTTTGTAAGTGTTTTTTCATGGGGATTCATGAATATAGGGGATACAAATATTCAATTCAATGGCCCTCATTCTAATTTGGGTTAATGTGATTACCATCCTTATTAGAGGGTGTTGTACTTTATCTAATATCATTTAAATGGGGTTTTTGATTTTAAAACATGTAAAACATGGTTTGTTTCTATTTCAATGGTATTTAGATTATTTTTTTAGAATAATATGTTTTAATTAATTTTATATACTATAATATTACATTTTAGAGGAATCATTACAATTTCAGTAAACTGAAACCAATAGTAGGATATGACATTATAGTTTTGTTTTTTACGATATTTTTCTCCCCAAACAACTTGTACATTTTCCTTTCTTCTTTATTTGGTAAAAAATTATTCCATATGTTCTTCAAGGAATAAATACATCAACTAAATATCTTAATGTTCAATGGTTTTTGAAAAATTAGATGTTCTTAAACATAATAATGTTAATTTTTTTCAAAAAACTATTGATTTTATATTTATTTGTTGTCATATTATAAGTAGTGAAGGACAAATTATTTTTTTTTCATAATTAAAATATTGTAAAAAAACCACATGATTGATAAATTTATTGTTAATTCATTATTTGATAATATATTTCAATATCATCTGACAAACAAGGAGAATGAGAAGGATAAAATAAAAATAAATAGTGGTGATAAAAGATATTCAATGGATACAAAACCTCAAAGATCAAAAGTAAATTTAATATCAATGTCATCTAATTTTTTTTTGTAAAATATTATTTAAAAATTAGAAAAAAAATTGAGAGCGGTTATGTTCCCCCCAAAATCATCATTTTGGTAAGAATATATAATTTTTGAAATTAATTAATCATTTTCCATCACTATATGTGAAATGTTTAATAATCCATTTGTATATAAATAACATGTATTCAAGTTTTTAAATAAAATAAAATTGAATTTAGATCAACTAATTGATAGATACAATGGTAGAGTTGTAGTGATATGGTATATAAAAAAGTAATAACTTGTTTATTTTAAAATTTATTCACCTGTTTTATAGAATGAATCTACAAATGATGTAAATATGGTTATTTTTATTGAATGGGATATATATATATGTATCAAATTTATTTTAATCCATCATTAATAAATTTTTATTTGGAATAATATATTTTTCTATAAAAACATACTATTTTTTCAATTTTGAGATAATAAAAGAATATTTTCCAATTGTTTAAATCTATTTATAAGATAAAACAATAACCCATTAAATTGAATATAATTTTATATAATGTTATGTTATTAAATGGGTTCTTGATAAATGAGTATGTAAATTTGTGAATGTTAGAAACACTGAAGATTGATATCTCATATCCTGCATATATATTAATGATATGAACATATTTGGATGTAACATAAATTTCATTCAAAAGATCAAATTTTTATGAACAAGTTAATTTTAAATATATAACCTTCGAGTGGTATTGAATTCAAACACATAAAACATATGAGGTGTTGAAATTATCACTATCTCATTATAAAGAGAATATTTTGATGAAATAAAATTAAATTAATATAAAACAAATACATTCGTTGATATATATATATAAATATATGTATTTTAAAGAACAATAGTAAAAGTAAACCTCACGTAGAGTATACATGTATTTTTCGTAGATTGAAATACTTCATTAATTATACTAGACAGAAAATATTTTTTTGTACAATCATGATATGTCAATTTATAAACATTACATATAACATTATTAGATGGATATAAATCATGTTGTGAAATATGTAGATTATAAATGTAACATTTCATTGAACATTAAAAAGTAACTTGTTATACTTGATATTTATAGTTTAAACAATCAAATAGATGGATTAAAAGACACTAAATATACTTGTGCTCAAGTGTTTACAATTATTAGTCGATCTATATCATAGAAACCATATGAAAAAATGTGCATTACACAATTCAATATGAAGGCATTATTTATGGACTTATAAAAGGATAAAGAAGACGTTTAACACATTAATAACTTCATAGAATATATTTCATTTAATTATATACATATTCCTTTAATGTGTATACATTATGATAATTAAGGAGTAATAGTACGGTAAATCAACTTATTAAAAATAAAATGATATTAAAATAAACAGTGATGAAATGATATGATGAGATAACTACTATGTAGTTGGATTATTATTATTTGATATTTCACTAAAAAAAGAAATATTTTCTAAACCTTTATGAGTTTTCTAATAATAAATTATATATAAAAACATCAAAATAAATGATTTAAAGGGATATTAAATAAATTACTCATAGTGGTAACCCTTCATAGTTGACTAGTGAACCCAAAAAATGAGTTCGAAGGGAAAACTATGTTATGATGAAGTATAAAGTAATATTTTACTAACATTATTAAGATGATAATGTAAATTAAAAATATTATAATAATGTGAATTTATTTATTTTCAAAAAGAATTCACATTTTTTGAATAAACTATGTGAAAGTAATGTTGGCCTGCTTTAAGGACAATTTTGTGAAAAAAATTCTCCCAAATACTTGTTAAACCATGTGGTGTTCATTTATAAAAGTAATATATACATGAGAAACAACTTTTTTTATAGATTTTTAGGAATAATATTCTTAAAATTAAATTAAATGTTTAAAGTTCAAATACATCATGTCTATTGATTAACAGGTAAAGTACAACAATATACATTAGTGAATTTTTATTCTTGAAAAACTAAAAATACTAATTAAATTATCTCTAAATAATACATGTAAAAAATATTTTACATTAATTTAAAATTACATTGCATTTTTATGGGAGATTTTTAGAAATAAATTGAAACTGGAGGTATGTTGGTGAGTGGCATGAAGTTAAAAAAGAACATCCTATATTACATTGATATTTTATACTTTTTTAACCGGAAAATAGATTTAAATTATTTTAAATATTACAGTTATTTTAGAATACCCATTTTAATCTTCTTATGATTAAATAATTCCCTATATATTTCATGGTGTGTTTTCTCCATCATCAATGTACGAAAACATTGTCACATATTCTCTACAAAATCTAAATGATTAATGTTTTATTTGTCAACACTTATTATGTTTGAATTAATTCGTGGAATTTTGGATTCCCTATCAATTAAATTTGATCTAAAATAATCTTCCAGATAATTTCTCACTACCATGGAAAATTTAATAGTGGAAAATTTTTCTTAAAGAAATAGTGGGTGTTCATTTGGCACAGATTTTATATAATTTTCCATGGTTTCATTTTTATTTTCGATCCGCATCATTCCTTCTATTAAATATGTGTAGAATAATCTAGACAACATGACCAAATTCAAATGTATTATTTATATAAATTACATGATTATGTTTATAGAAAATGACCCTACTATATTTAACATACATGCTAGTCTCCAATTTCAATAATTTTTATATACTAGGTAGAATAATCCTACTATATTTAGTACACAAATTGATCCAAATTTCTTTCAATATATTTATTGACTAGGAGGAGACCCTATTAAAAATTTATTTTATATTTTCCATTAAACTATAAATATTTTTTTAAGTTTTTTTTAATAACATGAAACTTGAAGGGTTCTCTCTCAACTAAATTATAGAATATAGTCATAATACTTCCCACTAGCATTGTTTTCCCCTCAAAAAACATCCACAAATCATAGATCAAATATAAACCACTATTAACATATCATCCAGGAATTTATCAACTGCCAGAAAGATCAACCATTATCAATCCCACCATACCATTACTATAGAAAACATTAAATTTTTTCCCTCCCGTGCACCCAGCCACCTAGAGCATACTAGTCTCACGTCATATAATATCTTAGAACCATCACTCTTGGATTCAGCAATGAAATTGTAAACATTACCATTCTGAATTTGATATCAATAAGTGTGACCCAATTTTTTCCATCAAAACCTTTATATATAAAAAGGATAAATTGGATCACATATATTGTAGAGAATATATTCAGTTTAAAGGTCATGAGAATTATGAAAAAATCACCCAAAATTAATTCACATGAATTTAAAGGAGTATTCATCCCCTATAACCCATAATTTTTTTTCACACCAGGAAATCATCTTCGACCATATGAAATTCCATATATACATTATTCATTCAACCACATTCATTATAACCTATGTAATGGGAAACATAATATGTGTGATCTAAAATTCTCAGTAGAGGAAAACATAATAATAATTAAAAAATGAATGTAATCCGTGTGCATAATAAAAGAATAATTATATGATTATATACATAAAATTCATCAGTTTAATAGATAAATAATAATTCCCATCAATTCCAAGATTATTAAAAATGGAAGAATGATATAATTAATTTAAAAAGGATAAAGTCATAAGATTAAATAATCATGTTCAACGTGATGTCAATATTGATCAAATGAAACACTATAAACCTATATAAATCATAGATAAAACATATTGGTATCATTGAACATCATCTCATAAACCCCTTATAGATTCATTCATATTTGAATTAGCATACAGCAGACTTCCAATATAATTTTCAATATAACAATATAATTAACCAATGGATTTGAGCTTTATCGATGTGTACCTATTGGTTAAGCTATAATGGGTTCACCTAAAGTTATCAATGTGTACCCATTATTTATAATGTCCATGAAACCCAACATGAAAAATTAAAATTTATATTTCATCATAAATCTCCTAGAAATAATCATTTTCTCTTTTATAATATCATTAACCAATTAAAAATATATGGGTTCTATAATAATATCACCTAATCATTATAAACCAATCTTATATAAATGGGTTAAATTAAAATATCATTAAAACATGATTACCAAATAGAAAATATATGGGATCCCTATAAATCTCATTGAAACATGATTAATCGATGGAATTAATGGGCTCCATAATAATCTATATGAAACATGATTAATCCAGGGATATGAAATGGGTATCATAAAAATATATATGAAACATGATTAACCCATTGAAAAGAAATGGGTCACATGAAAATCTATTTAAAACATGGTCAAACCATGGAAATGAAATGTGATCCATTATAATCTCATTGAAATATGATTGACACATGGAAAAGAAATTTATTCACTAATAATATTATATAAATGTAATTAAACATAATAGTGAAATGGGTTTCATAGTAATCTCTTTACGAGATGATAAAATATTGGAATATAAATGATATATATAACAATCACTTAGAAAAATTATTATTCCATCCAAATAAAAAATTAGGTTGGTTTCATTAAAAAATATACCCATTGTATAATAAGTATGAAGAATGTTTTTTATGTTTATAAATGGCAATAACATTAAAAGATCATGAAATGTCTTTTGAGGAAAATACCTTTTTTATTTTGAAATTCTCATTTTTAAAAATAATACATTGTGAAAATAATTTCTTAAAAAAATAATAAAAATTTATACACAATTTAAAATTTTCCATGATGAAAATTTCCTCTCACCTTTGAAAATAACTTTTTAAAACATAAATATTATTTAATAACATTTTCATTGGAAATATCCATGAAGACATATAAATAAATTTTTTAATTAATATAAAAATTTAATGAATAAAAACAATTTCAAAATAATTTTCCTTGAAAATTTTAATATAATATTATTTAAAAAATCAATTTTTTTTTGAAAATACTGTTTTTGAGGAAAACTCATTTAAGACTGAAGTGATAGACCAAATCAGGTATTTCTACAATAATTTTATCTATTAATCTATGTATCATGGAGTAAAATATTTGTATTATTACATGAAAATATCTTGATTAATAAGAGTATGATATAATTGATGATAATTATATGATTTCAATAAGGTATACATAATGACAAATAAATCCCAACAATCGATGAGAAAGTAATATAAAATTTTTACCACTTTTGTTACATCGAATCACAATCAACATTTAAGGATTAAATAAATTGAATATGAAAATCCTAGGGTTATAATTATATTCAGGATATTACATGTTAATGGGGATGTATATACACATTAGGAAAGAATATATTTGAATAAAATTACATAAGTCTCAAATAAAGAAAATTGTGACAAAATTCCATTAATGATATATTTACATTGAAATACTAAGCCCAATTATATAGAGAAAAAAAATGTATTTTCAAATATATATAAAATTATGTAAAGAATATTAAGATACATTAATTATAATTATATACACCACAAAAGAAATTTAATTTGAAAATATTGGATTTATCTCATATAAATAAAATTGGGATAAGAAAAACCCTTAACTTGAGTCTGATTTGTCATGCTAGAACCTTTTCATCATGAATAATAATCTTTTTTCAATTATTTATATTCATTAGAAACATTTAAGACTATTATTAGTTTTATTTCCATTATAAACAATTTATTAATATTACTTATCAATTATTTTTAAGTTCTATGTTTTGACCATATTGGTCTTATATGTCAAAACGAACTTTCGAAGGTCGACTAATCTCAATGAGGTCATTATTTGAAAAATCACATGAAAAATAATCATTATATAGGTGCCATATTTATACTTTTATTCTAATTTATAAATAAATATTGAATTTTTTTTAAATGAACCAATGTTATGATGACAGATATGATATTCCAAATGTATGCATGAGTAACATTATAATTTATCAATGATCACTAAAGAAAAAAGGTTTGTAATATTTTATCGTAATTTTTTTTATTATATAATAAATATAATATTATTTAATTATATATATTTATACATATATTTATTTTGATTTAGGGAAAAATAATCACATCACCTAGAGAAGGTGGTAGTCCACATGTCAACAAACAACATTGTTACTTTTTCAATGTATGAAATGGTAAGAATAAAATGATATTGTATATTTCCCAAAATATTATTATGTCATGAATATAGTAATTATTTTATTTAAATCATATTTATTCATTATATTTACCCATATTTCCTTCCATGAAACACATTAGTTAAAAACGCTAAACATTGTTTTGTGTGGTAGTAGTCTGTCGTACACATGAGAAACATTATCATATCGTCAACAGTAAGAAATAAAAAATTAGTGTGTGTGAAATAATAACTTTAGAGGTATAGATTTTTAATAAATATTATAAATATCATATAAAAATGTATTTCCACCAATATTTCTGATCATGATAGGTGGTAATGGAATAAGGAATGACATTGTTCTATGAGGCAGTAGTCCGTCATACAAGTGAATGACAATTTTATTACCCATTTGATAAAAGTGTTTGTATTTATAGTTTATGACCTTATCTTAAAAAATATTATTATATTTAATATATTGTGTTTATCATATAATAATAGTATAATATTAATTGATGTGGGTGGATAATTAAAAAAACAAAACTGTGTGTTGGTGAACATTACCTCTTCTTCGGGTACCTCTTTTTAGTTTTTCACAAATGCCTTAAATAATTAGATTTCTACCAAATTCAAGGCGTCTAATATCAGAGAATTAAATTGTTGATGTTATTTGAGGTGTTATTTTCTAATGTAAATAGTTTTTTAGGTGTGAATGTTGGAGGAGAGGCGGTGCACTTTTATATTATGGGGAGAGGACACAATTGGTATTTTGAAAAAAAAAATTAAGTAAACACAGTTTCTAACCCTAAAAATGAACCATTAATGAAACAAATAGATCTTAGAAGACATGAGGTCGATATATAAAATTTAAATGGGTTCTTGTTATGTTTCTATTTTATTTTCTCATTATTATTAATGTTTAACCACTAAATAAATTCATTTTTACCTTAATCATTGCAATGAATTTTATATTCATTCAATAATCACTTTTATAAAAAATTATGATGACCATAAATAAAAATGATAAGATATTTACGAATTTTTATATCTAAATTAAATATAAATATGAATAAAATGAAACAAATATGATTTATTAATATATATTTTAACTAATTCATCTTTTATATCGAATAAAAATATAACTTAACATTATAAATTATTAAAATCAAAATGCAATTTAAAAATCAAAATTCTGTATTTTTTAATATTCCTAAAAAAAATGAAACTCCTCAAAAAAATACAAAAAATCACCCTAATATAATTTTTAAAATTATAATTCCAATATTAATTTTATTTTAAAAAATAAAAATTATAAAATATTAAATAATTATCATTAAATTAATGGGATTTTAAAAAGGAAATTAAACTACTTTTAGAATTGTTTTATGCATACAATATGATTTATTTTTATCTATTATCTATAAAACACAAAAAAATGCTTTATAAACATTTTATTGAATATAATAAATATATAATTTATTAATATATCAAAAAAAAAATTATTTTTTCTATTTTATTTCAATAACACACACTTCTGTTCATTAAATTGTTCTTAGAAATAGATTAACTTTTAATTTAAAAATGGTTTTATTTTCATTTCTAATTACTTATTCATAATTAAATTTATTATATATACATTAGTAAAACAATTGTTTATAATTCATATAATCCTATTTATTCCATCTATTCATAATCCATGTTAAAATGGTAATTTATCTCATTGTTCATTTAAGATTTGGGATATGTTTTGAATACGCTATCGATCATAAAAAATTTGAGCTTCAATGGAACACAAGATAAAATGTTTGTTCTGTGTATAGAAATATGAATATAGTGTTCTATTACCAATACACTATCTAATATAAATTTTCTTATTTTAAAATATTTGAGTGTTACATCCTCCATCCATTTAATAAATTTCAACCTCGCAATTCATACATTTTCTCAAAAATCAAAGGATGGACACTTGAAAACAATTGTTTTTCTAAACCCACATAAAAATGGATTAATAAAACATCATCTTATTAATAGATTTAGGTAATTATATAATTTATATATAGTTACACATTAATAGGATTAAAAATAAGATTTCATAGTTGGTAATTTTGGAAAATAATAACTAATTAAAGAGAATAATTGAGGTTATTGACCAAAAAAAGTGAATGATCATTGGAGAGTTATTGGAGTAAAACATTAAATCTATACTAATTAAAAAGATTATATTTCTTCCTCATTGAATAAAATAGGAAAATATTTTGTTAAATATTATTTTTATAACGTTGATAAACTATTTTACAATATAGACTAATAGAACAACGGATTTATACTTACATGATGAGTAAAATTTTATCCTTTTTTCAATTTCAACCATAATTTCAACTTTTAATAAAAATAATGTTAATTCAATAATATTTTTTCATTTTTAGAGCACTATAGTCAAAATTTAAATACAACATAACCTTAAAAGGGATAAAAATTTATTCATCATGTATTTAACCACTAGTAAAATCTAAAAGGTTTTCATATTTTAAGATAATTTAAAAATTTATTAAAACATAATATAATACACTAATAATCCTAATTCAATTATAATACCATGTTTACAAGTAAGGAATTCCCTAAATTACTATCCTTAAAATTATTCAAATATTTATAACTATTCTCTAAACAAAAAGATTAAATATATTTGATCATATATATTTTATATTTAAATATTCAGTTATTATTCAAATAAAATAAAATATTTTTTAAATAAAACTAATCATTTCTTTTAATAATGTCATACTAACTCATGCATTATGTAGCAATGTGGAAGACTCTACCTTGTTATCTCTTTTTGGTAGTGGGATAAAACCCCAAGGCCTTTCTAGATGTAAAAAGTATTTACCCAAAATTTATGTTATCATTTTTTTCAATAAACATGGAAAAATGCATCCCCATATATAACATAATTTTATAAAATGAGTTACAAATTCCCCAATATAATAAAATTTCTCCAAAACTATCACAATTAACAAAAAAATTAGTTCTATGTAAAACCCTTAAATGGGGTGTCAAAGACATTTCACTTAATATCAACCTTAATATTATAGACATTTGTTTGTATCCATAACACTTAATAAGACCTAACATGAATGCATCCTATTATCCAAAATTATTTATACTAACCTTGTATACCAACTATAAATACCAAAAACCCTCACTCTTAGATTCGATGCTGAAATCATAAACATTGCATTCTGGAAATTTACATCGATAAGGGTGGTCCATTTTTCCCACAACAAGCATATAAAATCAAAACAAAAAATATTATCACTAAAACGATGTTGTATCTTTTAGTTAAAATATTTTATGAAATAGACAAAACTTCTATAAAAAAATTCACATGAATCTAAATAATAATTTCCCTCATATTACCTAGCTTTTCATTTTCATATTAATACATAATAATCATCCATATGAAGCCTCTTATATACATAATTTGTTCAGCATCATTCTTTTTAATATGGGAAAAACAGTCATAATAGGGGGAGCTCAACAATCTTTATGGAAAAATGTTATCATTGATAAATTAATGTCATCAGTGAGCATAACACAGTATAAATGTATGAAAAAAAAACACTGTACATGAGTGTATTATCTTTATATTCATACCCATCAATACCTATATCATTATACATGAAAACATTTAATAAGTAATAAACTAAGTAAACATCATAATACTGAACAACCTTAGTTAATGTCATATCAATATTGATCAAATGAAATATCATAAACCCATAGACTGTATAGATAATGCATATTTGTATCTTGTAAATTCATCTCATATAACCTTTATAGAGACCTTACAATGAGAATTAACATATTTAAAAATTCCAATATAACTTTCTAGGGAAAATAATCTTTACCCAATTCATTTGGATCTATTTGGATTCACCAATAGTTTCATATATTATGGGATAACACTATGCTATCTTGGATTACCCATAATTTATAATTTCTATGAACCACAACATGAATAAATTACACATATATTTCATCACAAAACTCAAATAACAATAATTTTCCCTTTTCAAACATAATTAATCCATTAAAAACAGGGTTCCATAAAAAACACATTAATACATGATAAACCAATTTAAATGAAATATGTTATATATAAATCTTTATGAAACATGATTAGGCTATGGAAAATTAATGGGTTCCAACATAATTTTTTGAGAATGAATAACCCATGAAAGAGAAATTATTTCTATAATAATATATTAGAAACATGATTAAACAGTTGAAAATAAATGGGTTCCATAATAATATATTTGAAACATGATTAACCAATGGAAATAATGGGTTCCATATAAATATATTTGAACCATTATTAAACTATGGAAGTGAAAAGGTTTCTATAAAAATATCTTTGAAACAATATTAACTCATCAAAAAAATCAAATCCATAAAAATATATTTTATAATCGAATATCCCATGTAAAATAAATGGTTTCTATAATAATCACATAGAACTATGATTAACTCATTGAACAGAGACACGATTCATAAAAATATCATTGAAACATATATTATAACATCCCTAGAAATAACTGGGATGATACAATTCAAAACTATCTCTATTTTAGAATATATATCACCATGGGTTTTCAAATTCATGATATGAAATACCATTAAAATATCATTAATATAATTTTTAGGAAGGTATAATTTTTATTATGAAAATAACATCATAATAAAATATTTATATAATCTTTTACTTTTAAAATTACATATATATTATGTTCTAAAAAGCATTTAAAACATTTAATGGGGAAAATTTCCTTTTAGATTTTGAAAAACATTTTGAAACATAAATCTTTTTGAAAACCTTTTCCCCAAAAATTACAGTGCACTTTTTTAAAGAGTATTGGAAAATAAATTAAAAAATTTCTTATTCATAAGACATTTTGAAAATAAATCTCTTTAAAAATGATCTTAAAACATCATTTCAACGAATTTATTTATTTTAAAAAATATTTTAGAAGAATAAGTATTTTCTACTGAAGAGATAAAAAATGAGTTCAATATGGTACTATAACTCCCAAATATCATGAAATCCATGGATATGATATTTCATTAGAATTATAAATGTCCACAATATAAATTTAATGACAAATAGTTTAGATTTTCTATGAAATTGTATTAGAAAACTATTACCACTTTGGTAATGTTGAATAAAAATACCCATAAAACTGTTACATTAAATAGAACATAAAATACAATTATAAAAAATAAATTATTGATATTACATTTCAAATGATATGTATGTACAAATCATAAAATAATATAGGTTCATAAAATGGCATAAGTATCAAAGAAGGAAATATGAGATAAAAATACATTACCATTATAGTAGCGTTGAATTATAAACCCTTATAAAATAGAGATCCTAAAATGTATATTTGAATAACAATAAATATAAAGATTATAAAAATAATTTTCATTAATATACATTATATAAACCACCAAGCTGATATATGTTTATAATATGGAATGTATCTCATAGAAATAAAAGTGACACAAGAAAAACCCTTTCTAAGAGGTTTATTTGTCATCCAAGTTCTTTTTGATCCATAATAATAACATATTAAAATTACTCAAATACTTGATTAACATTTCCAAGTTTACTATTACATTTATTTCACTTATAAAAAAGTTAAATTTAATTGTATAATTAATTTATTTTATGTTGTACCTTTTTAACATATTCTACTTATGTTTTCAAACAGACTCTAGTAGGTCGACATAGGTAAAACATGTAATTATTTAAAAATATAGAGAATAATAATAATTAAATAACTAAAATATTTAAACCTAAAAGATAATTTTAAAAAATTTTATAAAATATGGTTATAAAAAATGATACATGTTACTGTCATGGAGATGGTAGGCTATAAATGTGCATGAGTAATGCTCCCAATTTTCAAAGATCATTATGCAAATATTGTTAGTGATATTTAATATTTTGATAATTATAATATATAATAAAAAATCATAATATAATTATATATATATATATATATATATATATATCATTTCTTGTTATGTGGTGATGAAAAAAATTAGGAATCACATCACTTTCAGGTGGCGGTGGACTACAAATCCATGAATGATGTTATCAATTTTTTGTTATTTGAAATGGTAAGAAGAAAATAATATACTATATTTCCATAAATTAAAATAATTCATCAATATTAAATTTATTTAATTTAAATCATTTATATTAATTATAGTTACTCTTATTATATTACATGAAGTTCATTAGAGAATATAATTTCATATTAATTCGTGGGGTGGTAGTTTTCCATACATATTAGTGACGTTGTCGTATCCTTTATTGTATGAAATGTAAAATGAGTGTATATGAAATAATTATTATATAACTAAAACTATGTTAAAAATACAATAAATCATATATATAAAGATTATTTTAATTTTTATTACTAACTATAGGAGTTTTTAATTGAAAAATCAAAGACATCATTTCACAAGGTGGTACTATACCATACACAGGAATCAGGATTTGGTATCTCTATTGATGGAATTGTGTGATTTTTATGTAAAAAATTAACATAAAATTTTAATTATATTCAGTATACAATTTTTGTTATATAATAATATTTAAATAATAATTTAACGTGGTAGAGAAGTAAATAAAACAAAAATCTAGGTCGATGAACATTAACTCTTAATCTTGTAACTTTTTGTGGTTTTCACCAAAAAAATCATGGTAAGATTTATGGCCAATTTATGGATTATTGTATGAGGGGAGGTAATTTTCGAATTTTTTGGTTCCAGTTATTTTAAAATCCAATTGGTTTTAGAGGTATGAATACATGGGGAGAGCGTGTGGCATTTTATTAGTGGGGGAGAAGACAATGTTGGTATTTAGGAAAGAATGTTAGGTAAACCTACATTTTTAACTATAGAAAGGAACCAATAATGTATCAAAATATTAATTATATGTAATTAGGTATATATATGGCCATAATATGATTTTTGGAGATGTTTATAGGTTAATTTTCCCTTATGATTAATATTTTACTACTGGGTAAACTTGTTTTTACATTAATCATTGTAATTAATTTTTTATATTTTCAGAAACCACATTGATAAAAAATTATGTTTCACATTGTAAATAATATAAAATATTATTAACCCATTGAGGAATAAATTATTAAAAATACCTATCAAAATTATGGCCAAATATTATTTAAAATTTATTCCACAAACCTGATGATAAAGTGAATTTAATGTTTAAAAATGTCCAAAAGTTTACTATATTTTATTTATCAAAATTAAACATAAAAATAGTTCAAATTACCTCATTTGGATTAATTGATTTTTAATTTAATTAATTCGTGTATAAAATCAATTTAAAATACAATTCACGAAAATAAAAAAAATTAAGGAAAACCCAGTTTTCAATTAAAAATCATTATTTTTAACTATTCATAAATAAATAAAACTTCTCAGAAAAATATATAAAATTACTACTATGATAAATTTTACATACAATTTTCAAAAATTATTATCATTATTTAAAAAAAATATTATAAAAGTTTCTTAAATTGGGTTTCAATTAAATTCTCCACAAAAAGGGACAAAACCTTTTTTTCGAAAAAAATATAATTTTGAAGCCAAAAATTTGATTTCTTTATATATATTGTACATAAGACACATATTATGAATAAAAAATATTATATTAAATTTAATACATAAAATATTCTTTTTTTAAATCCAAAATATGGGATTTTTATATTTATAATTTTATATAACACAACTTGTTTTCATTAAAATATTTTTTGAGAAAAGTATTTTTTAAGGGTTTATTTTTACTTCTAATTTTTTGTCATAGAATAATTCATTATGCATTCATGTTCAAAAAATATATTCATAATTCATTTAATAATGTTCATATTTTCTATTACTAAAGTTTGGTAATAATGATAATATATATCATGGGTTGTTTAATTTTGTTGTTGTGTGTTGAATACACAATCAGACATACAAATATCAGGGTTGCATTTAACAAAAGATAAAAATGTGTTTTCTATAAATAATGATAAATATATTGTTTCATTTCTTTTACATTATCTATTATAAATTTACTATTTTATAATGTTAGGGATTTAATCCTCCCTTACCCTTCCCCATTTGTATCTCAACCTCCCCACATTGACATCTTGGGAAATACCCATGTCTCTCATCTATCCACCTTTGTCCCATTAACCTGAAATGTCATTTCACTCATTCTACATGATGAAAATCAAATCATGTGAACACACTTTTTTCATTGCTATGAAATAAATTCGATGATGAATAGTTTTCTTTTTCAAATAGTGAAAACTATTTTTTTCCCTATAATAAATTTTGAAATAGACTCACGGGTAATCATTTTGAAATATTATAACAGTATCACTATTTTAATTACCATATTTTCCAAATGATATTTAATCTTGAATTAATTAATAGTTTCAATGATTTCAAATAAAAATTATTTTATGATTCTTTCTTATTTAACAATTTTTTTGTGAAATTAATATTTTATTTTATTTAATTTTCCTTTCTTAAATACGTCTATATTGGCATTTTTTATTATTTATTGAATTTTTCCAATTTGTATATACCTAGAATGAAAAAAATACATAATATTTTAAATCTTTTTTTAAAACAAATATGGATCACAATATGGTAATTAATGGGTCTGATTATTTCAACTTCATGTTTTAGTTTTGTTGAAACCCAAAAATTCATATATAACATCACAGAACAATTCCTAAATTTTTTTGAGATATATTAACTCTTATAATTCACTAATGACTATTTTAATAGAGGTAAATTGAATGTTGTTAATATTTAATTATAGAAAATTCTAATTTTTGAAACATTCAATACCATATTTTATTAAGATATATTTCCAAATTATTTCATTGATTGAATCTATATTTATATATAATTATATTGTAGAATTATTAAGTCGCATTAATTATTATTCTAAAAAATTTCCTCAGCATGAGTTATCAAACAATATTGACTAAGATATAATATCGGAATTTATATCATTATTTTCCTATGGATCACCCTTTAATCACACTACATTATAGTTGGTGGATGTATAAATAATAAAATATAGAATGCTAATAATGACATGTATAAAGTTTGATTCCCATCAAAAAACTTTTTGAAAACACATTAAATAAATAAATAGAAATAAATAGTATCATAACATAATTATTTGACAAAATAAAATTTTTCTTCAAGGATGGCCTATGACAGAATATGAAATTATTTTATAAAAAATACTTATAAATTAAATAAGATGATTAAAATATTGGTAATCTATCAATAATTATTGATATATAATATCATTAAATTAGGGATAAAAATCATTTGACTAATTTTAATGTGATAAATATTTCATTCAATATTTCTATTTATTGATTCAAATGAGTTAAAATTTAGATTAATACATCCTTTTTGAATAAAACAGTTTTATTAGAATAGATTACTCATTAAAAATATATAATAAATAATTCAAATGTTTTTTATTAAGAAAGAATCCTATGAATATTTATTGATACAAGGATATATATATATGTATGTATGTAATTTACCAATGTAGTGATGGATAAATATCTCACGAAAGATAAATATCCCAAAATTATTGTTAACATTTTTGGTTTGCGAAGATATCTCAGTATTATCTTCCATATATAATTGTCATGATACAAATGGTTCATTTTATTCCATAAGTCAATAATGGTCCCAATTGTCAGCATATGTGCTAAAGAATACACACACACACACACACACACATATATATATATATATATCATTTTTATGTACATTTATTTTTCTTAGGGTATGTTTCATTCTTCTTCCCCATCATCATCTCATAAAATTATTAATCTTCTTCTTTTATGATTAAGATCTAATTCATATAATATTTATAGCTTCTACTTCATTGATACATAGGTTCTTCTTAAAAAAATTATTATTTTTTATATTCATATCGTAATATCTCTTTTTTATTAGTCATTTTATATTCGAAATCTCATTAATATATTTATTATATTTTACTATAGAACAGAACATCATTCTCATTTTGGTGATCATGTCATTAAATCATGTCAATAATATCCCCCAAATATTTATTCTCATTTTACCACTACTCTACAATATCAATATTTTATATTCCATGAAATTCATTATTATCATTCATAGAATAATACATAAAATCTATGAGAATATTAATTTTTCTTGTCTATATGATAAAATAGAGTGATATTTTCTTTTTGATATATTCTCCAATGATTCTCCCTTTATCATGTGCTATGACAAGGCCTTATCTTCATAGTTTAATTACAAACAAACCACCTTCAAAATACATCACCAATTTAATCAAATCATTTTATACATGAATTACTAATATCTAAATCATTTATGAATAAATCATGCACTTTCGAATAAAATTATTCATTGAAAACATGAAATTCATAAAAATTATATTAACATGTTGAAATATAATTTTTTTTTAATTTATAAAACTTTTAATTATATATCATTATTTTAGAATTAAAATAAATTATTATCTTACTCATTGGGATTAACTTTCTGTATGAATACACATATCCTTACATATCACAAGGTTCTTCGGGACACTTTTAATTTTATATTCTCTAATCAATGAGTATATTTATCTATTCATCGTGGTTATTTTAAATATCACCCATTTTACCGTTATGTATCAATGTAATTATTATATCATTAATTATTTATATTGAAAATAAAATTTAAAAAATTAATATTTCCCAGTACGTATCCTGGTGTGGTTTTTCCCTATTCAACATTTCACACTCTAAACAATCTAAAATAATTTTTTATTACTCATATATAATTTTCTACATTTCCTTTTATGATTTTCTATTTTATATGAATAAAAAATTATATATCAATAAGAGAGGACCTTACATATGTCTTTCCTTTTTTAATGAATACAACTATGTATTCCATACTTTTGAAAATTTCATAAATATACAACAAATTTTGGGCTTATCATCTAGACATCATGATGGTTCGGAAATGAAAATTTTCAAACTAGCTTAGGGTATCTTAAATTACATTATAAAATCTAAAATACATCCAATTATCTTCAACTTTATCAATACATGATCACACAATTATTCTACTATAGCATGTTCTTCTTATATTCATTACTCGTAAAATAATTTTTTATCCTAGAACTTAAACATATAGATAATAGATATCATTTTACTAGAACCCATAATGTGCCTTCTATAAAATAACTTTATCCATCCAACTATCTCTTAATGGAAGAACTTTTGAGTTCTCATTATCTTCATTCATATTTTATCAATTATGAGTGTATATTCCTAATTTTTTAGATATATATCCTTCCATATATTAAATTGTTAATATGATAAAATATTCATTTTCATTCTACCATCATCCAATGCGGTGTCCGTGTAATTAATTTTACATTATGATTGAAAAATGATGAATGGATTATCATAGAATCAATCCATATTTTTTTCATACTTTAAACACACATTCTTGATGTTTTAACTAGACAACTTCCTTATCGTCTATAATTTTTAACAGAAAAATATTTCAATAACTACATCAATATTAATTTATTCATATAAAAACCATTTAAAAACCATCAAATATATAGTCTACTGGATTGAATAAATTTTTCTAAGAACTCCAACAGGGGACAATATTTTTTCAATTCCAGGAGAATTATTTCATTATCATCATCGAACAATTATTACTCGATATTCATCAACAAGTTTAATTTAATTTAGAAATAATATAATTGATATATTTGAATTCAATTTTTTTTCTAATTACATTTTTCCTCATAATGAATTGGGATATATGTATACAAATATATATATATAACTATACACAAATTAAAAATTGATTATTTTTAACCATAAAATAAAATCATCAAAATATATTCAGATCTTCAATATCCACTTTTTTATTTTTTATCAAATTAATTAAATAACTCTTATAAATCACAATATATATTTATTAAATGGTTCTCATTTCCTATTCCTCTTATATATAATATATATTATATTCTCTACTTATTAATGTTATGAACCTAACATTCATATAATAAAGATAAAATTTAATATCACTATAAAAGGATTCATAAACTAATAAACTATATATCTACTTATAATATCATTATATAGAAAAAAAATATTGATATATTATTTAATTAATTATTTAAAACTCTCTTGAATTTTAAAAAACCAAAAATATATATTTAAATGTTTTTTTCCTGAATTTTTACATTTAAATGACTATACTCATCCACAAAATTCATATTAAAAATTCTACTGAAAGAATACATCTCCCCTTTCATGATATGTTTTCTCTTATCATTAAATAATTAATAACTTCCCCTCAAAAAATATTTCAACATATTCATAAAATGATATGAGATTACGATCGTGAAGATAAACTAATGAATAATTATAGAACATTATAAAAAATTAATTTGGAAGAAATATTAATAAATTAGAAGATATTTATCTCTAATACCCTTTATGGGATGAAATCAATAAATCTTCATCATGGTTTTCCCAAAAAAAATAATTCAATTAATCTAATTGTTTGTATAAATTGAAATAATACAAGTAATTATCAAGATTCTAATTAAAAAATTCCATGCTGGATACAAACTCGTGTAATATAATTATAACTTTATTTATCCATTTCTCACTCTTAATGCATCACCTTTAAGCACCTTAACATAAAATAAAAAACAAATACATATAAAAGAATAATGTGGGGCTAATATGTTCCCTAGTGATAGTAGCATGGTTGAGATTTTCTTCGAAAAAAATCCGCTTTTCTTTCTATATCTATAATAGGGAAAATATTAAATTTCTTATTTCCTGAATTTCATGACTTAAGTATCCATATTTTGTATATTCATCCTACTTTTATCAGATTTTTACATATAAGGAACTAGATTATTCAGATTTTATATAAAGTAAGACCAATTATATTTTAATTTCTCTATTGTTTTTATCCATTTCAAACTATACAAGTTATATATTCATTCATTCCTTATGAACAATATCATCTATCTTCTTGTGTGATGAATCATTATTTATAATATAATTTTTGGAAAATAAATCCCCCAATGAATTATAATTATTTGTATACATCTTATTTTGTACATGTAAACAAGTAATCCATTCTTTATGATATTGAAATACATTTTTTCACCTTCCACACATCTAATTTGTAACTACTGATTCACCCTCCTTTGGAAACACATCATTTTCATTTTCCATAATACCTTTCACCAAAAAAATTATTTTTGTTTATTTCTTTTATTGGTACAATTTTTAGCCCAATAATTATTCCTATTACTATCATATTCGTGGAATATTTCCAAAGTTCCATGATGTGTAATTTTCATTCATTATAAAGGATCCATTTCATCAGTGTAAAATCAATCTTACCATTTTTCTTTAGAGTGTATTATTCAACATTATTTCCTTATATAGTGCCTATGTGTGACTCACCTTCATGTAATTGTTCCTTTATTTAATATTTTTGTTCTTAATTACCTTATAAGATATCAATCACACTTTATATGTTTATTCCATTACTCATCACGTAATGAAATCCATTTTTTATTGTCCATATAAATCTGAAAGACATTCAAATATATTGTAAGTAAATAGATTCCTCCAATTATATGAATTATTCCTCTATTGAGCCTTAATACCCATTACTACTGGCATAATATATTCTATATGTTTTTAAATTAGATTCCAAATATAAATTTATATAGTCCCAAAATTTTTACAATAATAAAAATAGCATAAAAACCATGAATCTAAACATTAAGATCAAATATGGAGTGCATAATACCATTTATATTTTTAATTAGAAACACAAATCATTTGTGATCTTCTTCAAGCAAGACTCGTCATTAACATATCTATAACCAACAAATATATAATTTTGGATTTATGAATATATATATTCCCCACATTTTTTCAGAATTTTATTTGTAGCTGGTGCAAGAAGATGATATAACACTAGTACAAACATGTTTCTCTGGGAGAAGGTTTACCAATTATCTTGATCACATAATATTTAAATCATAAAATGTCATAAATCCCTTATTTATAATAATATGATTCATTATTTAATTAATAATCTTATAATAAGTAATTTTATAACAATATGTTTTTACATTATCTTGGGAAAATTCCCCTTGGGTCACTTCCCCGTTTTTCATCATGAATTCCAATTCCATACACATTATTTTGAGAGAATTCTCCAAACAAAAACTGATCCCAATATACCTAGCAATTCATTTTTCATCATATGAATATATTAATCATGAGTCATTCTACTTCATTATAAATTATTTCCAATATATATAATTATTTTTATGTTAGATCAATAATTGTCAATCATTAACACAAATAGTTTATTCAGGTGTTTCTTATAAATCGTGGATCCTCTCTATAAACATTAATAACTATAACATTATAGTTTCTGAAAAAAAAATTATGATTACTAATCCAAAATTATTGTTACTATAATAATCATTATGTTTTTCTCATCGACATTTACTTCATTGATGTGTAATAAAAACTTTTTCTATGTTAACGAAAATTATTCTTTCATAGCTTCTTCATCTACTACCATCAATGATTTACCGTCACGTAGTTTGTAGATAAACCAAATTTTGTAAGAAATAAAATCAATAGTAACATTCTTCAAATAAAATTCAACATAAAAGTGCATTTCCCCATCTAATTGAAGGGACACATTCTCCTGAAAATCATCAAAACAATATCTTGATATTATATCGGAGAACAATAAATAGATTTAATATTTTAATTACCAATTTTATTTCCTTCATATATTGGGTCACCCAATTTCTTATTTAAGTACATAAATATATATTTTCCTCTTTTTTTATATCCATTCATAAAGGTTTGGGATAAATGTTTCATTTCTGAAATAATAATAAAAAGAATTTTAATTTACATATGAAGATACTATAAACCATATTTAAATATACACTTCATTAATATCTACTAAAAACTATAAAACAAAATAGATCTAACTAGTTGAAACATGTATAAATCATACACCACATGTTATTAGCTTTATGAATTATATAGCACCCTAAGAGGGGAGTTAATAAATGTTACCACTTTAAGGAATTGATATTCCCTTTATGTTTCCAATCAAAATAATCGAGACCCTTTTATCAGTTATCATATATAGTTATTTATATATAAGTTATCTCAAAAAATTCAAACTGCATGATTTAATGTTAGTAAATAACTACAACATATTATATGTTATCATCATTTAATAGTAATTTAGGTATATTCTTTATATTGTGTTTGGATTGAGTTCAATATGTAGACAAATCCATTTGAAATAAAAGAAAATAAGAGACAATTTTCTAAAATGGATTTATTATCATATGGTGTGTTTTTTGTAATACATCTACATGCATTCATAGAATCCGTAAAAGTTTTTTATACTAGTTCATGTATGTGTTCAAAGTTCCATCCTAACTCTCAATAAAACAAGATCTTCTATTTTAATCAATATATTACTTAATTAAAATTTCATGATCTTCTCCCTTAAATATAGTTCAAAATCTAATGTAAATGCTACTATAGTATTGTTCTAAAAGATATCATCAAGTATCCATTCTTCTATACTTCATTGAGGATCTTGATTTTTCTCCTTCGTTAACATAATTTTTGTAATTTCTTTTTTGATCATCAATCATATATTATCATCAATATCTGATAGTCTCAACATTTGTGAGGAGTATTTTTAGTAGTGTCTATAATTTCCTCCATCAAATGTTTCCCCCCATATTTATGATATTATATAATCTAATAATATCATATGAAAGGTCTTAGAACATCCTTCTCTATCTTATATCCATCTTAACTACTTCACTATCTATTATATTAAGATATCTTATGAATGATATTTTTCTATATCTTCATCTTCTACCCATATACTTATTATTCTTCATTTTCAAAACAATGGATCTGAACCCTAAAATATTATTAGATTATCTCAATTTTATATATTGTTTATTCTTCTAGAATGTATTTTCTGATAATATCACCATTCCATAAAAATACTTTCCTTCTTCATTTTATAATATAAAAATTATTAATATACTTTTGTTTTATAAAATGGAAACAAAAAACAATTTTATAAATATGATATTTTATTTCAATTGATTCAATAATATCCTCCATGTATTTATTATCATTCTGACCCTTGTTAAATATATCAAATTTTATCTTCCATTGGATCTAGTATTGTACATATTTTAAACATTCATGCAATCTATAATACCTATATTTTTCAGGTTTTCTAGATAGCATGTAGTGATATTATATTGATATGCAGTTCATCTATGATTTAATTATTATCATGCACTGCAAGAAGTACTTCACCTAACATCATGACTATGAACATACCATCTTTAAATATCATCCATGAATTGTTTGAAATGTTATTATAATAGAAATTGTGAATTGTAAATCCCAAATTAATATATCAAGAATCATCTGATTGAATCCTTCTTCTAAAATACAAACATCCAAACCCCATATTTTTCCATGTAATTTTACATTTTATCTACATTTATAACCCATACATATCACTATATATTTCGCAATGGTCCTCATGTGTAAAAGAAATTACCTATATGTTTCATGGGAATGAACCTTACATGTTTTCCCTATCATTGGGATGTCTATTATGGGGGCGAGAACTTTAGGATATACTCAACACTAAAAGGGGGGTTTCAATTATTGATGAAAACTTTTTAAGCCAATTATAACTTTTATCCCTTTTACCGCTTAGTCTAACTGTGACCATGATTAACCTAATATATTTTCCTTAGAGTAAAAATTTGTATTAATTCATGTAAATGAAAGAACATGATTTTTTTTGTGGTTCACAACTCAATAAGAGTATCTAGTAATTGTTGTGTATGTTGATGACCAGTACATTAATTCTATACTACACAATTATATGAACTACATTGGTGTAGGGAAGACGATAATGTTTATTCAATGTTTGATTAAATAAACTATATGAGTGGTGTAAATAGTTATTATTACCTATACTAGGGATGAACCTGCCCAACATATACCATGTTTCTACTTATTTATACTACTTATTAAAGATAGTATTAAACAAATTCTTATGGTACTTTATAACACTGATAATTTCTCCCCATAAATAAAATTTTGATATGATTTAAAATTGATTCACTATTTTTCACTTCATCTACTTCACTTGTTACATTCTTAGAAATGGTCAGGGAACATTTCTTATCCATCATAAAATAAAGAATAAAATATTTTATTCAATATTTAGAAATATATCCAATAGAACAGTCTACATCTTCTTCATTTTTCTCTCTAACTGAAAAGGAATCCCAACTCATTATTTGGTTTCTCCCTTCTTCTCTATTCTGAAAAAATGAATAATAAATTGATATGTAGTAAAACTATTTCTATTATCTAGTCTAAATGGTATGAATATTTATGTGTACTATAATCATAGAAGTCCTTGACACAAAAAATCAACAATTGTTATTGTATCAATTATCCATTTTTCTTCTTAGTTTAGTAAACATTTATACATCTGCATCAAAATATACTTTCAATATTATTTCATGCATGAATGATCCATCATAGATCATGAACAAACCTAAATTATTTAAGAGGCACATCATGAATGTGTTTCAATAAAATCACAATATAGTCATCCTAAGATAATATACGGTATTTTTATTAATATTTAATATGCTATTAAAATTCATTTTAGTATCTTTTTTAATGATATCATTGGATTTTAGTGTTAATAGTTTTTGTAGGTGTTTGGGAGTCTATATGTGCATTCGTTAAAATGATAACACCCCATCCTACATATACAATATCCCTTACACAAACCTAAATAGGATCTCTTTGTCAAAAAAAATATGAATAGGTATGTATACATAAAATAGCTACTACCATAACATAGTCCAATGTTTGTGGGATAAACTTATTTTTTTCATGAGATCCATGTATTTATTTTGTGATTCTTCATGATTGTGTCAATAAATCAAATATAATATTCTATTAACATCATGAAAAAGTATGTTCATTTTATCAAACGCTTCATTAAATCCTAAAAGAATTCATAGAAACTCTAATATAATACTGCATTTACATTGTATGTTCTTATTTATATAACCCTCATCTATTATATTAATAGGATATGCTATGTGGAACATCTTGGCATAACATGTTCTTTGAAAATATTCTCTTCATGTATGGTATTATATATGAAAAAAATTACATAACGAAGTGAGAGTGAATAACATAAGAACTGGATCATAGAATCCCTAAATCCTATTGGGGTTGATCAAAGAACAGTCTTATTCTTGTATCAGAGGGGATCATGTGAGACATTCTTCTTCTTTTTGGATCTATGGAGTCTTGTAGAACTTACTATCATTCACCCTTGTGGAAGATAGATAATTCCTTTTTTCATTCAGAAAAATGTGTCCTATTACAATCATGAGTGGAAACAAAAAACTAATAGCTCAACAAACCCTTTTTATTTATAGGTTAGAATCACTACAACTCAATCATTTCCATAATAAACTAGAATACTTAAAATATTTATCTTAAAACTATATTATTTAATGCTCTAAGATCTCATAATTTTTATTCACTAATTATTGATTACGTGGAAAAATAAAAGTAGTCATATTATCTTATATGATGAGGCCTCCAATGCATTCGGTGATGATCTCATGCTCTTCAATATATATTAAAACACAAACTCATCAATTCATGAATATATCTTGGTAGAAAATATTTTTTTTTAGTATAAATTGTTTCATTGACTAAATAATTTCATTCTCATTGTAAACTATTTCATGATTCTCTAGTGTATGATCATCTTAAAAGACTAATCTTAAAATGGTCACGGTAGCCTCAGGTTAATAAAGTATTTTCATTCCAATAAACCAGTAGCATCATAGAGATTATTAGTATATAAGAGGTTAATGTTAATGTTTTCCACATTTAAAAAAACCCAGATCCAATAGATCAAACATCACTGGATATATCCATCATTTTTTTAATATAGATTAACAATGTTTTATCTTATCCTATATAACATCATATTATGCTTATTTGGTAACATAATTGTAATATATTTCATTGACATTGATAAATTGAGCATAAATTAGGTTCAACAATAGGAACACATTTAACCCATTCCAAACACGGGACATGCCACTTCTTCATAGTACACCTAGTCCACCTTATTGTGATCCATATGTGTACCTCTAAACATTTTATGTTTCCACCAATTTTGGATTTTTATTTTTAATACATGTGGAAACTATTTTACCCATCTATTCCACCAGGGCCTCCTATGAATTTTCAGATCCCACATAGTTGATCCTAGATTCCATATGTGATTTGAGTTTTCATTACATGGGATCCTATGGTTCACGCTATTTTTTTGATTATTTCCCTCTATTAATATGTATATTGTATTTTTATGTGTGTATAATTTAATATTAAGACATTCACACATCTTCTTCATAAATTATGTAATGGAAATAAAAAATCTCTAATGTATTATCTTTTATATTTCATGGACTTCATCATCTTTATTATGAGATGAAATATTTATCATGATCTTCTTTAAACACTTATTGTTATATGATCTCAATATATCATGAAACAAATTATCAGACAAAACTACTTTATCATATGTTATATACATTAATAATTGCACACCAATCATCATAATTTCAAATCACTCTTTTCAGAATAACATTATTAAGGTAATAATGCATGCACCCTTTATTTATTCTTCTTCTATTTATCAAAGATACATTCACTTTTTCCAAAGATTTGATTATTTTGAAGGTATTTATAATAGGTTATCCTATATTTCATCTTATTAATATTTACATCAATGAAATATTTATATGTAATTGAAAAACAATAAAAACTAATGAAAACTATTAATAAAAAAACTACTTAAATTTTTTTTTGATATATTGTCTCCCCTATTATATTTTTAGGAAAAAATTTCAAATTAATTTCAAAACAAATATTTCATTATTTGATTCATCAACATCAAAATTTTCATTTTAAATTTCTAAAATTCTATTTCAATTTCTCATACCATTATTGAAAGTACTTAAAATTTTCTGGTAAAAGGGTTTCTGGTCTTTCTTATGTAGTGTTTCATCCATTATTTCACTGTATGTTAATCTAAGCTATGCACAGTGTAGAAAATAAAAAAAATATTTAGACTAAATTGTTTTCCATTACCAACTGATCTTTTGTGACATCCTGAATCAGGTTGAACTCTATAGTTCCCTGAGCCAGGGGCCACATGACACTACGCGCCCCTTTATATATGCTAGAGGCAACCGACTAGCAGTGAAGGTAAATGATGTGTCTATAGGGATAAAATTATCCCATATAAGATTAGAAAAAAACATATATAATACCCAATAGACTATTAATTATCATAAACATAAAAATAATGAATTAAATAAATAAATAAGACTGTATGAAGAATGTAATATGCACATAAAACAATAATAATTCACCCAAAATAAATACATAATCATTTAAATAAGATGATTATGTAATTTCATGTCCCTGTAAAATAAGAAAATTATTACCCATTGTAGTAAAAATAATATCGGTACATTCTATACCAAAAAATCAAAAGACATAAAACGATCTAATAATCACAATCACTGGCTTGTTCATTTTCTACAATGACCAACCCTTAGAAAGCAATTATGTGGAGTTCCCTAGATTTGATTCTTCCCCTAATCCAAACAATGTTCATATAATCTTATTTAGAACCAACGATTGCATGAATAGGGTGAAGTATAAATCCTAGTACTCAAGCACTAATGGAGTTTATATTGTCTTGTATGTGAATATAGACTGATAATGTACATGTATATATATCTTTTAATTAATTCCAAAATAAAAACTCATATCTACTTCAGACATACCTAAAACATTCTTTGAACATGAGATCATTAAATTGATTCATCTTAGAATATTTTATGTAGATAAACAAATTTAATGTGCCATCATCACTAAAACAGTACACAATAATAATAAAATATAATCCAATATGTAATCGTTGAATCCTTCACCTAAGAGGTCATCCAACTCAATGCAGTAAATAATAAATTATAGAAATAAAAGGATCGAATTGTATTCCAAGGGGCTCCACCAATGAATTATATAACAAAAGAGTCTAACAGAGTACATGGATCTCATACATAGTAATCTCATGATATGAATGGCATGGCCTAGTGGGGAGTATCCATGACGCTGCATGTTTGGAGAAATTAAGAATGTACATGGAGTGAAGTTGAGTTATTCTAATATATGAATGATAGAGAATGAACCCTATGGTTTCATTCTCGTCATCTGATAGTAGATAAAAACTACGATCTAATGTGGGTATCTCCCATGAAAACTGACTCCTTGAATCATAATGGTGTCCTCTAAGTGCTCAGGGAATTCCTTCTAGAATCCTAGGCTAGGGCATGTATAAACTCTCCTAGGAAGTTAAAAATATCCTAATGAATTAGACATCATAAAAATATATCACTATTTAATTTAGGACAGGATGTTCTCATTTACACAATAATTCTTTTTTCTCATTCTATAACCCTTTATCAACGTTTAATGGTTAGTTAGGGACATCCAAACATTTATCACAATAATTTCATAGAAATTTATTATTTCCTTCCATTAAATTTCATTATACATGATAAGGCATAATTATTATATGAATCCAATTATTATTAAATTATAAACAACTATGTCATGTGATACTAATGCATATATAATTTCTAATTATTTATTATTTATGTTCATTCGGTTACCTTTTATCAAACGTTTTAGTGTTGTATAATACATGAAACCCATTCATTTCAATTCCATTTATAATAAAACATGGATACAGAATATTTGTACATATACATTATATTTATTAATTAAAATCATTATTTAACCATGACGGAACACTTACCATAACAATCCTAAGTGAAATAACACTAAAACATTGTCTAGAGAGGGAAAACAATGTATAACATTGTAGAACCCCAATTTGGTGGAAGCTGTTGAGTTCTCAACCTCCATCAAATTGAAGACCACTTACCAATATAGCTCTTAAATTTGAAAATATTGATTATAATAAAGGTATATTATTTTTAAAATAAACTCCTACAGAATCCAAAATTCACAAAAAGATGGGCATATATAAATGAAGAGGCATTTATGGAATGTTTGTAGACCAATTAACATATACTCGTGGAATAAAACTCATCCAGATTTACACTTTATTTTTGTCTATATTTGAATACAGTTAAATAATGGAAGAAAAATGTGTAAATATTATACATTATCATTAACCAAAATAAGTACATTTAGGATTAGAGAAATTAAGAAAGGTGCAAGAGGTATAGGGAACTCACCTACATAGATCCAACAATATTGATGATGAGAGAATGATATCATAGAACATAAAATAAAACTAAATACATTGCTTATAGTTCCATGGGATGCTTCTAAATGAGATTAAGGAGGGGGTCCTTCTAATGGAAATTCAGGCCCTACCACTTTTGGATAAATTGACCTTAAAATTTATGTGTTGTGTAAATTCCTTATATGTCTTTAAATATTGGGGTATTTTCCTTAGGAAATCCCCATTATGCATCATGAATTGACCCATCTAAGTCATTACACGACATGTATTGAAATCATATCATGTAAAAAAATATATTTCATGTAATTAGCCTAGAGCCAACCACATCTTATTTTCCTTTTCCTTTCTAAAAACAACCCAACCAACCCACATGCTTGAATTTTGGGACTAATCCAAAAAAACTACACCATTAGATATATCATAAATTTATGGGTATTTACTTTATTGTAAAATCAGGTTCCTATAATATTCCCCTTTAGTGGAACTCTTCCCCAAGATTCCATTCTAAGTGCTATAAAATAATGTATGAGAACAACTCTGGATACCAAGAACATACATCAGCCTCCATCTCCCAAGTCTCATGTTGTACATGGGCATGCTACAATGGAACCTATAAAAAAGGTAAATACCTACCTCAGATATCCTTCATGAATTGATCATAAATTCTATTGGATAGTCATCATAATAAGTATCAATATCAAACTCAACCTCCTTAAGATCAAGATTATGATATGGGTCAGCACGAGAAGCGTGAATCTATGAAATGTGGAAGATGTCTTGCATGGAATAGTACGACTAAGGTAATTGAAAACAAAATTCTATTGGCCCAACTCTATATAGAATATCAAATAGACCAAAATAATGGGGAAACTGTTTCCCATACATATGTATTGGTATATACCCAATCCTAGGAGATAACCATAAGAAACCCAGATCCCCAACCATGAATTCTAGAGGTCATCAATGAAAATCGGTATAATATTTATATTTTGACATACTATTAGACATATTCATTCTCATAAACATTTTTTCTATAAATTCTCGTAAATAAGAGGAAGATTTTGTTTCAAAGACTCTCCAACCTCTAACCAGCATAAGGGTGAACGATATGGCCAGCCTAATAAGGCATCATATGGACCCATCTAAATAATCTACTGAAAGTTATTATTGTTAGTGAACTCAATGAGGGGGATATGATTATACAAATATATATCAATATCAAAGACACTTTCCTGAAGCATGTCCTCCCAAACCTAGATCGTCTATTTAAACCACCCATCATTCTAACGGAAAAAGATGTTCTCAGAAGCACATGTGTACCCAGAGCACTTTATAACCCATTCTAGAAATTCAAAATGAAATGAGCATCCCTATCAAAATAAAATGTTTGATGGACTCCATTTAGAAATATATCATCATTAACATGCAGTCTTCCTAGCTCATCAACTGATAATGTATCTAGGATATGAAGGAAGTAAGATACTTTTCCTAGTCGATCAATGACTACCAAAATTGAATTTCATCATCAAGTTTACCTTGGTATGCTCTACTACAAAATTCATCACAATATCTTCGCATTTCACTAATGAGTCCAGAAACGAATATAAAAATCCAATAAGGAACTGGTTCTCTGCCTTTACCTACTGATAGCTAGAGGACCTAGTAATAAAACTAGTTATCAAATGCTTCATCCCTACCACAAAAAAATTTAGATCCATATTATGATACATCTTGGAGATTCATATATGAACTCCCCACTGAGAAGATTGGGCTCTCACAAATGTCCCACTCTCATATCCTTAAGAATCCAAATATTAACATGTATCTATAGGATGTATTTTCAATCAATAAACAAATAGGGTGGTGGGTCTTCACCCTAAATAATATCCCATATAATCAATCCTTCTTGATCTAAAAACTGCCTTTTATTCACCCTATCTAGCTGTGATGAGTTAACTACCTAGGATATAAGATAAGATTGTGAATGGATCGTATAAAACTCTAGATATAGCTAAGAAAATTGGTCCATCAATTTCTATTCACCATTTCTTCCCATATGGATTATGCATGTGTTTTCATACATAGAGCATCAACTACCACATTTCCCTTTCGAGAAATATAGAAAACCCCAAAGTCAATGGAAATAAATTATTTTTAAAAAATTCAATATCTAAGATTAAAGTAACATACTGAAAAGATATTTTTTAGGCTCCTCGAGTTTGTATACCCCAAAAATTTATCCCTTATAAGATAGTGTTTCTAACAATGAAATTTAATTAAAACTTTTGATAGATCGTGGTTGTGTGTTGTGTAATTATGAACATGATGTCCTAATTAGAGGGATAAGTATGAAACACCTCCCACCACATAAATCATCACTTCTCACAACCAAGTGTATGACGCATCAGAGAAAAAATTATAGCCAATACCATGATATGGTAGAATTAGAATTGATTCATATATATGTTTTCGCTCCAACTCTTGAAATGCTCTCTCACACACTTCAGACCATAATAACTTCACAACCATCTTGGTAAGATCTATTAGTGTTGCATCATAGTGGGATAGTTCATATATGGGACACCTCTAATATCCCATCATCCCCATGAATCTCTATATATCAATAATGTTCTTTGTCTGCTCTAAGAAAACCACTACACTCACCTTCTCTGGGTCAATGGATACTTCATATCATCAGCTAATATGTCACTTCAGTTATAATATATCAATCTATATGGGGATCATAGAATCATTTTCATATATTTGATATTATAAGAGTTTATTCAAAATGATATCTAGGGGTTTTGAATTGTTTCTATGAGTAATAAAATACACTAAGATGTTTTCTAGAACAATTACAAAAAATAATCTAGATAGGGGTGGAAAACCCTATTCATCAATTCCACATAAAACTGTATGTGATTTCCTAAGACTGAACTACATAACCAGATACTCATATAAATCGTACTAACATTGAAAATGCATACATAGTATATCAGATGGCCTGAATCTCACATGATGATATCTTAATCATACATTGGTCATTGAAAGGACATTAGATCTATGGAGTTGGTTGAATATGTAATTTATTCGATGATGTGGATATAAGTTCTCAACCATAATCTCTTTCAACCATAAGTAATCCACACATCGCCTATAGGTTTCATCCTCCTTTGTGGAAAAAATTACTGGTGAACCCCAATATGAAGTATTAGGTCATATAAAACCATTGACCTCCAAATCCCCTAACTATATTTTAAATCCTAGAGCACAATAAGTTCCATCATGTATAAGAGAATATATACTAGATAAATCCCATGAAAAAAATTGATCACCATCACTACCTTTCTCTTATTAGGTAATCCATAAAATTAATCTTGAAATACATCCTTGAATGTTTCTACTAAGGGAGTAAAATATGATTGATATATTCTCTTCTACCCCTAAAAATTACTACAAATATAGGTGATCACCCCCACTATCCCATGATTTTATGGTCCAAATATATGGTCATGTACATCCCACTCACCCATTTGATGATAACTAACACCTTATGAGAATGTAAATTATATCCTACGGTGGTAACATCCATATAGCTGTGATAGGGAACCAAAATAAATGTCATAAGAATTACTTTCAACCCTATCATCATTAGTATGAAGAGGACCCATAAGAAGGCATAATTTCTTACCTCAAGGGGGAGTCCCTCCATTGGTGTGTACCATCTAACTGCACACCCAACAGTGTATCTAAGGCATTCACCCCACATAAGTTATGAATCTCCAAGTCCAAACATGCCAAAGTCGATATATAGAAAAAAGAGTGAAAAGAACCCATATAGAATAAATTACATGTGATAGTAGATGATAAGATAATAGTAATTTGTAAAGATGATGGTCATTTTCCATGATCCTTGAATATCGATTGTAATGCTTTCAATTGTTCTTATTTTTTTTATTTATCTATATCTAGACTACATAGAGCAGGTTTGATCCACTTTTCTTGATAATTAGATTTATGGCCACCACAACTACAACATATTCTTATTCTTTTCATATTTGTTATACTTCAACTCCCTACCTGGCATGGTTCAACTGATACTACCCCTATACGTAGAGCGATCATAGATCTTATTCCATTAGATGTCTATTGAATTCTCTAAAAAAACCTCTAATTATGTCACATACACCCACAATCATGGTACTCTAGTGGGTCTCTATCATATTGGGGCCTCAAATTATACTACCATCCACACTGAGTGCATATAACATATCAACCATTGTTTATATTATTTCCACCACTATATTGATAAGAAAAATTCAAGATAAACTTCCTAATACAGGATGAACTACTACCCTGTATCATTATTGAACCCTTCTTCATTTTACTCTGGTATTATCTATGATTTTGTTTAGTGATAATATCCAGATTCATGATCCCACAAATAGAGTATAGCTGAAATAAATTAACTTATGAGTGGATGGAATATTTGATCTCATCCTCAACACATCTCACTCATGATATATCATCATCTTCTAGAAGTGGTGCAATTCACTACCACTCCTTAAAACACACTGAATAGTCAATAACAAACATAGAACCCCACTCCAGGTGCATTAAATCATTTGTTAGTTCATCTATCTATGTATGAGAAAAAAATTAATCATAGAATGTATTTTGTAAGTAATGCAAGACCATGCCCTTATGATGACATGCATGGGTAATCACATCCCACCAATGCTTGGATAAATCATATAGCATGTAGGTGGAAAGCATGAACTTCCAATAAAAAATAATCTCGAAATGTTCAAAGATAGAATTAATGGACTCTAGAAATGTCTTAGTATATTGAGGATTTCTATCCCTTTCAAATATAGAAGGATGCTTCTGCTAAAACTCATGAGTCAAACTAGCCATAATAGTTGCATGCCGTGGAGAATCCTTCATGGAAAACATCATACCTTGAAAAACCTCTTGAAGATAAGAAGTGGTTCCTAGTTTTGTAATAGTAGGTGGGTCCTCATGGGGATCCAATTTCAGAAAGATAATTGTATTGGGTGGCACCATATCTTGATTGTGTTCATTTCCACCCTCCTGATGCACGACAAGATTGCATTGTGTTGACATTTCTCTAAAAATTTCAAGTACTCACCTGATTAAATGAATCAGAGATAGATAAAATCACTAGTGGAAGTGGATCATAAGAATAAGTTTACATTAACCATGATGTTATCCCAACTAGCCACATAAGAGGAGAGGTATTGGAATGTTCTCAAGATTGATTAACTAGGGTTTTACCTCATGGAATAGTAAATATTAATTCAAGGGGGAACACACTATAAATTATATCATGCCTCTCTTTTTCATGGAACCAACTCATTTTATATGTTTATAATTTCATTTTATGTCTATATGTGATTATATTTGTAAATAAATTATCGATTAAATAGATCATGAATCCTAGTTTATAAGGTCCCACACACCATATCCCCTGAAATCAACACCCATTTAATTTCAACTAACCCACGTACCAACGGTCATACTAGGGTATGGTTAGTAAGTATGATGGATTGACTCATTGAATTATCCTTCTCAATTCATAAGGGATCATGAACATTATAATTGAAATCATTAATCATGTGATCATACCCAAAATGCAAGTCAAGTTACTAGGGAATCATATCTGACGTCGGTAGAAACTAGTTATATAATATTACACCATCAACCTATGTCGGGAAGAATTATTTATATTGATGCCAACATTTCAAATAACTAATTTTCATTAACTTGGAGATGAAGTTAGAATCCCCAGAAAATATCACAACCAAAAATCACCGAATAATCAAAGGAAACATATGTAAGTAATGTAGTGAAATTCACCTATATATCATAGAATATGCATATAATGAAAATTATAGGTTCATATAATGATGTATATAACAATAAACCCTATCATACAAGGACATGGAATAAAATACATAAATCATATAAAAGACTAAAATTCATGTGCATCAACCAAAGGTGAAATCATATACAATGTAATAAGGGAAAAGCAGATCTAATATTTCCCATTTCCCAAGATTCTTGGTGTTTACCCCAAACGTGGGTTAGTTACTCCATGTTTTTTATTAACAACTTCCAACATGCTCATAATCTCAAATATACATTCCCAAACAATAATTCAAATAAAAAAGAAACCATCTAATAACAATATTTGTTTTCCCGGCCTGGGTTCCACATGATTGTGCCCTGATCCGGCAGTCGACATAGCCTTAAGTGCACCAACCCATATGTAAGAGGTTTCTAACTGGTAGCGATGTGATAGGGTGTGTCAATGGGGAGACTATTCCATCATTTTATAATGGGACACAATGGATATATTTCCTAATTGATTAATAAAAAATACAAATAGTAAAATAAATAAATATATACCAAAGATTGAATCAAAATAAAATATACCTATCCATCAGAAATAATCTACTCAAAAGAAGAAAAATATTATATACAAAAGATTCAGATTCAATTTCATGTCACTATAAAATAGGAAAACATGTATACATGGATGTAAGAAATTTGTGTGTTGTTTTTTATACAAATTTATCAGAAGGACAGAAACTATACAAGATTACCGAGAATTAACCTTGTCATATAATAGAAATCTCCACCTGATGCAAGATATTTGATAAGTGTCTAAGGAATGAGACATACCCTTTTCAACCCCTACGATCATATAATCGTCACAAGCACCTATGGCATTCCATATAGGTTGACAGATATATCTCAGTACTCCACAAACAACATCATCTATACAATCCAATCTATGAATATATACAGAGAGTGTGAATGTATATATAAATGTAATGTAATGACAAATTAATAACTCGTACTAGCTTTCGGGTAAAATATTATTCTCTCCAAACATGAAATTATTTTATTAATTTATTTACATTTATTTTAAATAAATAAATCACTCTAATGTATCATAATCATTGAATTATTTCATAATAATAATAAAAGAGGATCCAAGAAGTAACTAAGGCATCCTTGTCCTCTGGGGTTGGAAAACTAAAAGTAATGACTCATTATGTCCTGAAATAAATATTTATCAGTGTAATCTAAGGGTGACCTGAAGGAATTACACTATAATAGAATCTAATAGGCTCTATGGAGAGCATCCATTGTATTCTCATGCCCAGAGAGATGATGAATAATGGGTTATATCCATGGTGTCCCGTGTTTGAAAAAGAAATCAAAATCTAATGATTATATCCAAGGTATTTTAATATCCATGTGATAGATAATGGATCATTTTTAAACATTTCATGCATCAACTGGTTGAAGCAGACAATGTTCAAAGGTTTGTATTTCCCATATAAAGCGACACCTCCAATCGGAATGGCATCCTCTAAGAGATGAAGGCATTCCATCAGAAATCCAAGGAATTCTGAAGTATGTCCATTCTTATAAAGATTAATAGTTCCATATTCAGTAGGAACCATTTACATATATTGGTATTTAGTTTAGTCCATGAAATTATCATTCCACTTAATAAGTCATTTTGTTCATTTTTTTACCTTTCATCAACAAAGAATGGTTATTAAATGACATGAAATCTTTCACCACTTTAATTTATAATCATTTATTATGTTCATTAAATTATTTTTAATTATACATTACAACACATGATACATACATGAAAAAAATTACCATTAAATTATAATTAACTTGGCCAGGTGATATCTTTACATGAATCCATTCCAATTAATAATTCATTAGGTTCATTCAATTACCTATAATAAAATTTAGAATGGTTAGATATGAAATAAAACCAATTCAATTCAATTCCATTTAAAATTAAACAATACCATGTGATATTTATAAATATACACTCCATTTAAAAAATTTATGTTTCATTTAATCATTACGAAACACTTACCCTAACAAAGTCATATGAAATCAAAACCAAATAGTGAATAAAAAGGATGAAATGGTATAACATGGTATGCACTCTAATTGGGTTGAAGGTGTTGATGTATTAACATACAACAACATCATGAACACTTAATAATAGTTATTTATAATGGAAGAACAACAATTATAATAAAGTAATATTAATTTTAGACACAAAAAAATGTGAAATAGGTGGGTGTGCAATGATAATAATTTAAAAACAATGAGACTTTTAAAGAATGTCCACGGACTACTGACCGTATACCCATAGTAGAAAAATCTTCTAGTAAGATCCTCTAATTGGATAAATATCAAAAGAAAAACTATGAATAGAAAAACAGCTAGAAATATGGAATATTTTCTTTCAATAAATTACACTATCCAGGGGAAGAGAAAAAATAAATAGTGCAATGAGAATAGGGAACTCAATGACATAGATACAATGATACATACAATGAAGGAATTTGATTCTTGAATGTAAAAAATTACGGAATCCCTGGATTAGGATTCTATTGTAATCTCCTACATGAGAGAAAGGAGGGGGTGACATCTTATACCAATAATAGAGGCCCTATATTTTATTTCAAAAACTGACTCTATGAATTTAAGTGATGTTTAATAACCATACATGTCATTTAAATCTCAGGGTCTTCTCCATAACAAAACCCCCCATACACATCATGAATTCTCATTCCCATGCTAGTACACATCATTTATTGAATACACATCATGTAATCCAAATACACAATATGTCATTATCCGATATCTAATCAACGACCCTCCTACCACATACTATTTGAAAACAATCCAACTATCCCCAATGATCAACTTTTTTGTCATATCCAAAACAGAACTAAATCTAATGTTTAATCATAAATTAAATAATATATACCCGATAGAACAACTTGGTTTTTATATCTTAATATCTCATAAAATGAGAACTCATATAATTTCCATCCTGGTTTTCTCATATTATTCTAGGTTTAATATACTAATTTGAGATATGAAACATTTTTATTTTTTATCAACAATAAATTCCTGAAATTCACAAAATCAAAAAATCAAAAACATTACAGTACAACAAGATGAATAAGAGGCCTCATATAAATTCCATACATCCATGTGTCTTATTTTATTGATTAATTAAAATAATCCCCTACTGTGTTATGTAATTTATTTTTTAACCAATACTGATAGATTTGAAAAAAAATAACCTTTTCAAATGACATGATCATTGAAAAATTTCATGAAAAAATCAAATTTTCATGATGAAACATATTATGTAACCTTATTCAAATTTCATCAATTGTATCTACCTCCGAGAAAACAATCCCAACAATATTCATAATAGTATATCTCATATATAGTGGAGTTCATGATTATATTATATCGATAAAAAAATGTATCTTAATGTTGTCACTCTCTAGGTTTTACAATATCAATAACTTCACAAAGGATTATCTTCTTCAAAACTTGTTCTTGAGGATAAAAAATTTAAGATCAAACTAAGATGGTACCGCTTTTTTCAATGCTAATGAGTATATTACACCTCACTCATTATCTTCATCAAATACGATCCTATATAATATATTTATTTGAATACCAATTGATATATAAATCATGTATGATAAATTATTTATATTTATTTTAAATAAATAATTTTACTCTATATATATCAGTTTATCCCCTTGAGAACATGATTAACCATTAATTATATGAATAATAAATAGAATATAATATGTAATAGTTAATATAACACAGTGGTTAATTCATTGGTTTTTAATTTGAAATGAAATGTAGATTTTATTTTCTCAAAAAAGTTTATATATTTCTTTTACTCTTCATTATTGAATTGTTTAAGATCAATTATAACTGTCTATAACTGGATCTTAATAAAATTTAAATTTAGTTTTGTCTAATAATTATTTCTTAAAGATATTTATAATACAATATATCACATAGATAAACTTTTAACTTCTTAAAATATTCATCATGGGGAGGAATCATTTTAGAACAATCCTTAAGATTTTCTAAAATCATGTTGTACCTCACAAAAAAACATCAACTTCATGTGGGATCTTTTATTTTCATTTTGAACTGTAATTTTAATGTGATCTTTATATTTTCTTCATTATTTTAAAAAATTAATTATAGATTAAAAATATATAATTGGGAACATTTTAATCAATTTCATATTTTCAACATCACTTATTCTGAGTTCCATACTTTTTTTTGTTCGTTTGGAAAATTCACTTTTTTACTCCTTGGATTTATAATACAAGTCCCTTTTAAATTTCCACGTAGAAATATGGTTGGAATAATTTCATTATGAAATTATTCTTTTTGATTACCAAGGATGATTCTTTTTTCATCACCATGTTTTGTTTTCATCTTTTACTAACATATTTTGACACGTGTTGTGATTCTTATGCCCCATTATTATGACCACCTTCATTTCAATCATCCTTGGTATTTTGAAACATACCAAATACTATGAAGGTTTTAATATATTCCCTACAAAGTAGATATTACATTATCATTTCTGGATATACCCTCTTTGAATGGACATCATTTTTCATTTTGTATCTAGGGTATTGTAACAAAAATCTAATGTCAAATGCATGAATCTATTGTTGCCCCAATATTGACACCCAAACCATGATATTTTTTTATTTATATAACATATCTATGGGTTTTTTCATAACAAGTTTAGTGATTCAGGGGAAATCAATTCCACACTCATTATCATATACACCCTTGTCATAGTGGTATGATTCTATTCAGCTCTATTTATCTATACTTGTATCCTTTTTTCCCTAACCAATACATTTAGGTTACAAGATTTAAAAATATTATTAAAAATTGGTATCGATGAAACATTTTAATTCATATTTTCCCAAGATAGAACATTAAAAGATATCATGAATTTATTACCACATATTCTAGGTCATTAATAATTATAATGATTTATTGATCATTGATTAGCTGCATTAATTTTATTACTCTTTTGTGAACTCTCAAAATGTGTCTTCTCCAAATTGGCCTACTCAACTTTCACTTATTGAAATATTTTATTTATTTTGTTTTAATAAAATTAAATCATAACCATATTCTATTAAAATGAATGATTCACATTTTTATGTTACTCTTCACAAATCTTTTTTTGTATCAACGAATCAAGTTCAATGATCATCATGGATTTTTCCTGAAATTTTAAATCATTAATATCAATATTATGCTTTATCTTTTCATCAATTGCATGGATAATTTCTTCCTAATACTTCTTCAATCCATATTTGACTTCAAAATCATTTTTAAATTTATCTTCAATGAATAAGGTACTTATTTCCTTCTCCATATTTCTTTTTCAACATTATTTCTTCTTTTTTGAGAGATTTATAAATTATAGAAACATTTATTTTAATTTATCATTTATTACATATGACTTCATCTGAGGCCATGAAATACCTTCAACCATGATTTTAAGTAATCCACATATAATTGAGGCAAATTATTTGGGAAATCAATGAAAATATCATGTAATATATCAATTGAAGAATCAATATACATTTTATCACATACACTAGGTCGTAGATTTTCCTCTGTAAAAAATTTGATTGGAACTTACACATGCCACATAATAAATTTAGGTTGGTGCATTTACCTTCTCCATTATAGACACTTAAATAACATATTAATCACATTATAAGAATGATATATCTTCTTTTTAGTTTTGTGATAGTGAATCTAAAATTTCCTATTCATTAGGAAACAAAAATAACTTCTTCTTATTTCTCTTCACTTTATTTATCATTTTAATTATGGTATTTTTATATGTATGATTATACTCATAGTTAAGTAGATATCTAACAAGACTTAAATTAATCATTAATACATAAAATAATATAAAATATTCAAATTTTAATATATTCAACTTGTGTAATCTAGTAGTTTTGAACATTACCATTGATACCGCATAGGAGGAATAATTCTGGATATACTCAGTATTGAGCATCAGTGATTCATTATTGAAAAATATTTACTTAAATTATATCTTTTTATCCATTTACCTATTAGATTGGTTATGATTTTTATTCACTTATCATCTTTTACATATGATATGAAAGAATACAAAATAATGTAAAATATGGAATATAATATTCTTAATACATTACCACTCCATATGACTAGTTCCTTTGGTTATTGTATGGTGATAAAAATTACATGGATTCTCCACTATATTTTGATACCACATATAGTGGTGTGGTTAGAAAATAATCCTTATAGATGAATATAAAGTTCCTATATATTAGGAGGTGGTGAAAAAACTATTTATTCAATGGACTGTTGATGACCTAGTCTTTCAAGAGGCCCTCTACTAGTTCATTATACTATCTATTGATTATAGTTTTCACAGTTATTATATGGTATATTTTTTATCCAAGAATGTCTTCCATCATATGATACTTTTGTTTTATTTCAATGTTATTATTTTTTATCCACTAATTCCTCTTCACCTATTACATGCACAAAAATGGGGAATAAAAATTCCTTCTACTACCAAAAAGTGAAAACATAAATCTTATATTCCATCATCTAAACCATTATGTGTAAACATTATCATTATTCATCTTATGATCACTGATTAATAAAGACATTAATCCAAATTAAATATGATTTCTTCTTCACTATTATAACTATATTTATAATAATATAATTTTGAGGAAATTATTATACTTATTAGGATTAAATAATATTAATATTAATATGAAATAAAATATTAGATATCCTCTATACAAAAGACAAATATTTATTGTGGTATCAGTTCTCATTTTTTCATATTAGTGTAGTAAATATTTGTACAACTAAATCACAAAACATTGTTATTATTATTTCATGTATGAATGATATTTCATAACTCAAGAATTTATCTCTATTACATTAATGAATTATTGTGTATGTGTTTCCTCAAAATCTATAGGTTTTTAAACATAGCACATATAATATACTATTATTATTATTTAATGATATATTTAAATTTTTTAGTGTCTCACTTGTGGTTACATTTGGATTTTAGATTCACGAATTATTGTTTCTGTTTGGGTGATGTTGAACATGTTCATTCAAATACCCTCACCCAATTATGAACAGACCATCTCCCTCATGTAAACCCAAGAAGGTTCTTGTTGATCTAGTTTTATTATGTTCTATTATGTATGCATAAGAACCAACTTCCATTGTATAAACTGGAGTATATGGGATCTTCTCATTCCATTATATTAGAAAACTATGGATTCTATGTTTCATATACTTCTTATGAATAAAAAACCTTGGATCTTTTTTTGCCTTTAGACAACTACACATTTCTGTTTCTCAAATCTAATCATATAATCAAGAAAGGTTTAAAATAAACTATAATAAAATACATCACTAATCCTGTATTATATTATTTATCTGTCCCTTATAGTTTCTATTACCAAACTGTTGTGTGATAAACATCTTCACTCTATATGTTCATGGAACCTCTTCTCATTGAGTATGGTTTTATATGTGTAATAACATCACATAACATCATGGGAGTGAATAACTCAAGAACCGGATCACTGAATTAGAAATTAATTTAATGGTTATGCATATATGTCTCTTATTTTCTATTTGAGTGTATCTTGGGAAGACTTAATCAACTTTTTTGATACATGTATGCACACTAAACCTACTACCATTGACACATGTCTAGGTGTGATTATTCACTATTTTCATTGATGAAAATGATATTTCTCAGAATTTGAATGGGAATAATCCTACCAAAGGCTCATTCAACCCCCTTAATTTATATTTTTTTATTACCGTATCAACATAAATTAATTACCACCTTAATATATCATAAATTATGTCATGTCAATCAATATATCATAATTCCCAATTATCTTAGAATTTTAACTCCCCAGACACAGGTTACATGATGTAAAAAAACACATTGTATTTTATTAAATGATGATGCATCATGATCATAAGAGTATGATCACAAGATAAAAATTATATTTTCATAATCTATGTCATACCTAATTTAAAATCACATTTAATCATTGGATATTTCTTGTAAGAAGTTATGTCATCATATAAACATTTTTTTGTCTGTCATAATGGCATGCAAGAAGATCCATTATATGATCATCTAAAAAATAAAACATATAATGATCATTATAGACACAGGTTTGATCAAAATCATTATGGTGTTCTATTAGTATCATCATTGATCCCATTAGAATAGTAGGGGGTAAATACTATAATAGCCTCATTTGGACAGCACTGATCAAATAGATCAGATGAGTTTTTTATCTGTATATTTTTAATATAGATGAAAACTTCCCACTCTATTCTATTACCACATTGTTTTTACACTCATATAGGTTCCTATTTATTATTAATTTCATTCTGGATGATCGGTTGAGCTTGAACTAGGTTATGCACCAAGAACTTATTGCACCCAATCGCTATATGGGTCTCCCATCAGTTATATGGTCCACCTATGCACCCTTCTATTTTCCTTGGATTCGCCTCTTCATCTTCTATTCCTCCACCTACATCAGTTTCATCCATCTTCTCCTAGTGGTATCTATGAAACCCCTCTATGTAATCATGGAAGCCCTCCCAGGGTGTATCTCCCACGTGTTTTAGTGGATCTTCAATTTGTGGTTTGAGCTAGTCTACCTTGGGTGACTATGGTTGGACCACATTTATGATGAAGTCCCACCATCATTAGAAAAATAGAATTATCCTATGTGTTTAATTTAATATTATTCTATTAAAATTTAATATTTAAAAATTATTTCATAGAATTCAAATAAAAACATAAGAAAGAATATTTATATTTCATGTCATTATTCTTATTTATCTTGAAAATTAGTATTTTGCATTATCATATTTAAAATCATTTTCTCATAAAATCATCATAATTTTATAAAAATACTTCTCACACCAACAACCTTTAGTAATGTTCTAAAAATAAAAAATATCAAACCAAATCATTATAATGTAGAATAATGTATTCAAAATAAAATCCTTTCGATAATATTACTTGAGTAATTTCTTTCTTCTTCATCCATTTATTTATCTACATTCACGTTGTTACAAATGTTTAATGATTAAATTGATAATTTTATTATAATATTCTTCATAATATATTTAACATATTGATATCAATGATATATAAATATTTTATTGATAACTATTGACAACCAATGAAAACCATTGACAAAAAATTCTATTCATACAAAAATTGGGATCTACAACTTATTTCTCTAGCATCTTACACCTAAATATTTCATGATCCTCCAGGAAATTTCTATTTTAATATATTTTCTAACTATATACATTTATGTTTTCACTAAATGAAAATTATATATAATCTTTTTTATCCTAAAATATCTTATTCAGTCTCATCGATTGGCAGATATCTAGTGATAAATACCTTTATACAAAAAATATTAATCTATTATATCATAGTGATGATCTTTTTTTCTTATATTCCTACCCTTGAATACACTTACCTAAGGATTTATAAATCTTATTTATTTACTAGGGGTTTTTATTTTAGGATTTTATAGTTTATGTTCCAATAAAAATATTTTATATTGGGAAGTGGGACCACTATTCAGGTTTTTTTTATTATTTTTAACAATAAACCTTATTTATAACATTACATGTCATGTTTCTTCAATATGCGTCAAATTATATAATTATCCTATGAAATTATTTAATATAATTCTAGTAACAATTTCTAACTAACCCAGTTCGTATTTAATTACTTTAAAACATTTAAAATTCAACCATTAATCATCGTCATCAAATCTCTATCATTCTATCTTTAATTTTTCTCTTAATTGTTCTTCTCAATTATGTGGTTCTGATGATCATACAATAAAAACAGCATCCTCAACCATGTAATTCAACATCTAGATAATAATAGATTACATATATAACTCATCTTATAGTTTTTCATCTATAACTTCTTCAACACGTCAATCTTATTATTTCACGTCTTTCTGATACCCAATTTCTCCATTTATAGTTCATCGTCCAAGAGTGAAGATTCCAAATACAAGCCATTATATAATAATTGGTATATTAGAATCATTAACATGGAAATTAATTAGTTTATTTCAATCATTATCTATGGTGGTTTCAATGTAAATCATTAGACATCACATTTGATAATCAATTGATTAATTCTAAAATAATCAAATTATCATTTTACTCAATTGGTCACAAATCCATGACTTTTCTGTTAATAACAACATCTACCTCTGTAAAACGATTGTAGATATTTCTCTTTTCGTCTATAAAATATGTCATTTATTCATAGGAGGACTTTTAAAATAAGGATTATATATATAGGCTATTGAATTAAACATATTTTTTCATGAAATGTGATAAGTAGAAATGATTTTCCATTAACTTATGAATCATTTTATTCATCTTCTTTTTGAAATTATGAATATATTTCCATCCATATCACCAATGGAATCCATCACAAGTAACATTATCAATATAAATATGAAATTGTATCTCACCTTAATCGACTACTACCAACATTGGGTTCTTCTACAGTCACGAAAATGAATTGAAAATCACTTTATTCATTGAGAAAAAATATAATTATCACAATCCATATGGATTTTTTTGTGGAATTTATCTCTAAACATAGTTGAAACTCCCATTATGTTCTTTAAATTCCTATTTCTTTTCTTCCCTTTAGTATTTTAGGTTGCGAATTATATCCGACCAATATTCTTCATTTTCCAATGTTCTCGAATATATTGTTTAGTCATCTTATTATTCTATTAATTTTTGTTGAATATTCAATACATATAAATATTCATATTAGTCTTCATGCAATATTATAATATATCCTAATATCTTTAAAATATTTGAGAGAATTATTCTATTCATAGTCATGCATTTTTTCCATCAAACAATAAATCAATTTTTTTTTATATATTTTTTTATAGTATATAATATATATTTATAAAATTATAAAGTTATCCTTATACATAGTAACATTTACAACATCCTTTTGTTTTTTACTAGTAATATTTGATGCTTTTTCATGGTTTTATAAATCATTTCATCATTTAAATAATAGAAAACTATTTTTCAATGTTAATAATGAATATTAATATTTAATATATTTAACTAAATAATTATTGGTACAAAATATTGGAAAACAAATGGAGAAATTACTCAGACATCATCAATATAGTAGATATTAATAGAGTTAAATTTAATTTTATGAAAAAAAATGGAGGAAGATGATTTCAATTCCATGAATAAACCTGCATTTCAAATGACATTCAAAAAAATACTGGTTTGTATTATTAAATAATAAGTTATAGAAAATTGAAATAGATGAAACTGCTTTAATAATCAATATTTGAAAAGATAAATGTGATATTTTAATAGATAATGATAAAAATTTGAGCAAATATTCTAAGATAAATATCAATGTTTATTTTTTAGTAATTTAACCATTTTAAGTTCTAATATGATTTTCTAAAGATAAGATAACATTTAAAAATACGAATAAATATTAATACATATTCAAATATGAAAATCAAAATTTGTTTTACACATAAGAGATATTTCAATACTAAGGAAATATAACAGAAAATATGTTAACATAAGACTATATTAGACATAAATCCATGTTTGTTAACAAAAGGCTATGTTTTTTAACATAAGTTTTTGATTATTAAGATAATCATATGTTGAACATAAGATATATTTCTAAACTAGGAAAAGATAATAATAAATATATAATGTGATAATTTTTTAGGCTTTATTGGATAATATTATAGATTATTTGATATAAGTAGCATTTTCTTATCACAAAGAAATTAGTATTTCTATGGGATGAGGTGTTCAATCCTCATAACAGTTAATAATGTTAGAAAAAAACTAAGTGAACTAGAATGTTTGATTTTGATATGAAATAAAGACACCAAACTGAAAATTTATGCCAAACCATTTTCAAATATTGTCTATTTAAAATTAAATTTATAATAAAGATCTTACTATAAATAAAAACTAAAAAATTAAAATCAAAATATATAGTCACATTTTAATGTTACCATTCCATTCCAAGAAAAAAAGTAATTTATATTATCTAATATTCTTGTTTATCATTCCCCCCATATAGGGTCGTGTTCAGTGCCAAGGTTTTTTATAGTCGTGGATCTAGAGACATTAGACTATTGCATTGAACCACATCTTCACCATCAAAATCAAATAACATGTTTTTCTAAAAATTTAGTGGAGTTAAAAGAATAAGTATAAATTAATGGTGAAAAAAATCATATAATCTAAATTAAAAAATGAAGAAAATATCCAATTGAGAAGTTTAAATAAAAATTATTTTTTAAACATATAAAATAAGCAAATGACCTAAAAATACAGGTTTTTATATTCAATTATGTCATGAAAATGAAAACCAATCATGATGACAGATATAAGCCAATAAATAATGGACAGTGTGTGGAAGCATATCAAAAATATCAGGACTATAACGAAAACACATATGTATATATTATAAAAACAAAATTCTAATTGGAAAATGAGATTTTGTATGAACAAAAAGTTTATTAAAGAGTGACATAGAGTATGAAATCATAGGTTTTTTAAATTCATATATACAAGAGAGGATGAAATATTCATATTTTATTTAACAAAACCAACATTAGTTCTTCAACATATTTGTAAAGATCAATAGCTCTAATGCTCCTATGAGAAAAGGATATATATAATATTGTAATGAAATAGTACCCATTTGTTTAGAAATGAAATTTAACAATTTAAGAACAGTAGAACTGGGTTATGTCCGTTGATGCTGCTAAATTGTGAAGACTCCCTACTATGATTCTTTAATATAGTATAAATAAAATAATAATAATGTCATTTTGATGTTTTTATATTAATAAAATTAATTAATTTGAAATCAATTTAACCTAAAAATCATATGTTAGATAAGTTGAATCATTTCATAAATTATTACATTCCTAATTAAATCAAAATTTCTTATTCAAGTTAATTAGTAATTTCTATAAAAGTATCAAAATCATAAGAATCTTCTGATTTTTTCATAATTTTCATTGAAGTATATCACAAATACACTAATTTTAAAGAGAATACATATGTTCAAAATATAAAAACAACAGTATATAAAATGAATGAATTGGAAAAGGAAATATATATAGAAATAATTGAAATAATTCTTTTTCTAATGTGTTAAAATGAAAAATCCATGATAAAGAAGAAATTTTATTTCGGAAAAGGTAAAATGAAAAAACCAAACCAGATTATGTGTGAAAACATTTATACAAAAAATATTAACGAAAAGAAATAATATTCCAAAAATATACTAAAAAAATTACATGAAACACTAATTTCCTAAAAGATTATCCAATAATGAGAATATTATATTTAACACTGATTCCAAACAATATTAATAAAATACTACTAAATGAAAATAATATTTGTGATGAATAATATATAAAAGAAATATTGTACACATTTATAAAAAAATACATGAAACATTATTGACATATAAAATGAAATAATATTGAGAAATGATTACCTGGGAGCTACAATAGTAGAGATAAATTTATAGATAAATACCACATATTTTGGGCATAGGAAATGAAAAAAATGTATAACAAAAATTATGAATATGACATTCAATGTGTCAAGATAGGGGAATAGTATCTTAGACATGAACCTGGATAATAAAAATAAATAATTAAGTAATATAAAATCATCAACAAACCCTAATAAGAAATATGTAGAGGAATAAATTTATGTTTACAGGAATGAAATCATGATAAAATTGTTGAAAATATATTTGGTAAAAATAAATAATTCCCACTAAGTCCATATAAATTTCCATTCATTAGTCTATTATGAGTAAAACTCCATACTAATTTACTTATGATCCCTATAAATCATTCATGTTTGTACACACAAATGGATTTTAATATGTAATTTATAAATCCATCATTAATATAATACATTATTAATAAATGTATTATAGGCCAAAAAAATTCAATTACCACTGTAATTTATACTTGTCCCTATATTTGAGAGAATGTAACAAACTCTCCATTTCAATATAAAGACAATATTAGCATCCCTTGATTTAATCGTAAACTATAGGAGAAATGATTATATAATAACATCATAAATACATAAATAATAGATTAATATAATATAAAAACATAGAAAAAATTATATAAATTCATCTATAAAATAAAAAATATATAAACGAAGAATGATGAGAGAAAATAGTTACTAAATTCAATAAAACATATCATAAAAACATGAAATTTATATCATATTCAGAAAAAAATTAACTAAGGAATTATTTATAGCTATATGTTAATAAGTCATAAAATTAAAAAATGAAATAATTAAATATTGGTGTCAATAATTCAATCCTATTTTGGTTATCCATTTGAACACTAAATGGAAATAATAAAATTAAGAAAATAGTTTGTATATTTGAATTACAGAATAATTTATGTGTTGACTACACATAGTAAAACATCATTTCTTTTTTAATATTGAATCCTTGTACCAAATAAAAAAACGAAAAAATGAATGCTAATAAATATAAGTAAAATATAATGTCAACAATGAAATTTGTACAAAAAATTAATGATGATTGAATTGTAGGGGGTCAGTGGAGGTGCACTATATAATAATTAATTTATACACAATGATAATAGATATGAAAGGAATACGAAGAGATAAAATGTTATGATAAAATTTAATTCTCAAGTCAATATCAAATTGGATAAAAAAATAAATACCTATCTTCTGTTAGATTTTTTGGAAAAATGTTTGAGTATCCAGATAGGGCTTTTATGTGAGGTGATACACAAGTTTTTGGAAAGCCAGTGTGGTAGATTATGTCTTCCAGTAATAGTAAGAGATGAAAGAAGGTTAATGAAACATGAAAAGGAGGATCTGGTGATGGTAGAGGATCTATATGTAAGGGAGCCCAAGGTGGATAATTCAGACGTTGGGGAGCCATAGTTAGAGGAGAGAGAGGTGGTGGATCCATTGGTGGATTATCCAAATGTATTGAAGATTATGAAGAAGTAACTAGAGGTAGTAAAGGAATAATAGGATTATTTAGAGTTATAGAATCTGGATGAAAAGTATCCATAAGTGTGGGATCCCTAGGTTGAGCACTTAGAGGAGAAGAATGTAGAGACAAATTAGGACTACGGGTAGAACTGGAGGAGAAGAGGGTCAGTGATGAGGGACATGATGTTGATTGTGGAAGTTCAAAACATATATGTTATACTGATTTTGGTTTAAATGAGTAGAGGAATTGTTTTTTTGGATAGTAATTCCAGAGGATATGATACTTGTAAATTAGGTCACCATGTTTTAGTATAGACATTTGATTTAGTATTATCCTTTTTATATTATCTTGATTCCCCAATTTCCATTAATTTGAAAATAATATCCATTCAAAATTATTCCATTCCACACACATTATCTCCTCCTATTTCTTTATGGTTTTTAATTTAGAAAAATCATTGATCAACTTCTCCCCTTAGCTGATATAAAAACACAATAACATTGTATTTTTCACTATATCCCAAAGAGAAAAATATATTCTCAATATAATTGATACATGGTTCATCTACTAATAGATTATGAATTCAATTTATGGTTGTATGTTTTCAATAAATAAATTAGAATAATATTATTATAATTTGTTTATTGAAATAGGTTAATCCATATAGACAATTTTATTGTTCATAAATAATGTTAAATGTTAATATGGTGATTATTTTCTCAACTCTATCATTTGATTTATTATCATGGTCAAAATTGATATCCTTACATAGATTATGTGTTTTTTCATATTTTTTGTTCTTTTTATTTTATTACATTTATAATAGTGGAATCTACAAGATTAGGTAACACAAACCACTTTGTATCTTAAATCCAAGCATATAATTCATATAAATATCATGCATTGTAAAATCCCATTAGAAATTTGATAGGTATGCCTTTAACCATTTTTTGGATTCTCCATTTTGTTAACGTGGTATGGTTATGAATTAATTGGTCGAATACTTATGACAGTGGTGTAAAATATTTTATGGACTCTCAACTTTAACTGACCTTTTCGGCAGGCCGTAAGAGGGTTACACACTATGTAACTTGTTTACACACCATGTAATGGTCACTAGTTGAAGAGCATGAGAATATTCATTCCATGAGAATATTCACACCATCAAAGGTTACACATTATGTCTAGACATTACACATAATGTTTTATTTAATGAATGGATTCCAATTTAAAGTAATGTGTTTATTGTGGTTTTTTATATTTACTATTTCATGATGTGTAGTGAAATTACATGTTGTGTAACACCCCGACATTGTTTTTTTAACCGAGCAGAAATATTGAGTTCTATTTTCTTCTCTACTCCATTTTTTTCAACCTCAACCCAAATCCTTCCCTAGAAAACCTTAAATCCATAAAACAGTTCTGGATCATTTCCATTGATGTTCGGTCATCATATCTTTTGTAGTGTGATTCCCATGAAAGCGTTATCTTTCATTCGTCAAATTTATATATTTCTCCTCCTTTGTGATTTCATAATATCATCCTAAAATTTGAAATATCTATTCTCTGTGATGTTTGATCATGTCTATAGGTTATTTTTTCAGGTTTTATACACCTTCTTCAACATTGAAGTGTGTCATTGAGAGTGTTGAGTTTCCAGAAAAGATATGTGATTCTGTCCTATTTATCCTAATTGATTAACTTTGAAATCTTATATTTTAATTCAACTATTGATTTATATTCAATTATAAGAATTCTCATTCAATTTATTCAAAAATAAAATCCAATTCCAGCGAATTGGGCGATTTATCATGGTTTTTTCTTGAGAATTTGGAAAACCCCCAATTCCATTTACATGGGGTATGTTTATAGAAATTAGTTGATTTAAATTGGTTAATAAAAGTTATAGTTTTTGGAAATTATTTTAATTATGTTATTGAATTTAATTGTGGAAATTAATTTTTAAATAAATTGAATTGATTTTAAATTGATTTCAATCATTTGAAAATGGCCAAAAATGTTTTGATAGAAACCAAGTGGTATTACAATGTAAAAAAGTCATGTTTTTTTTATTAAAATCAATTTTGGATTTAAATGGCAAATTTGAATTTAAATAGAAAAAATGGATACAATTTAATTTTAATCAATCTTAAAATAAATTTCTAATCATTAATTTTGTAAGCACACAAGAAAGCCTTAGGTAGTTTGGGATTTATTTGGACTCATTATATGTTATTACAACGTTCTAAAACATACATGAAGCCGGTCACATCCTTAAGAGATAGTGATGATCTTTCATTGGCCAGTGTCATGAGACATGTGTATATACATATTTTTGATATCATGTAGAGAGTGTAGAGTCCTATAGCCTGGAACATTCATACCTATTTGGAAGATGACCATGTTTCGTTCTTCTTATATATTTTTGAGATATAAATGTATAACAATGTGGTAAAACTTTTTTTCATGAATTCTACATTTATATAATCTTCATTATGTAACTATTTTATCTATGTAATTGTTTTATAAATATTCCATCACTGATAAAGTAGTTTCATAAATTATTCCTCCCATAATTTGAAATATAAAGAATGATTTGTTTAAATAATCTTCAAAAATACCAAACCTAATTAGTTTAAAATATAAATCATTCATTTAATTAAACAATTTTTTTCACTTTTTATAGAATCTATTGTGAGAACCTAATTTTTTTTCTCACACATTACTTATCACTTCTGGTATTTTTAGATTATCTCAATCTAGGTTCGTGAAAGGAGAAAGGATCACTAAGAGGTTGATCTAGTTTTTGAACCTTGGATATATTGTTATGTGTCCATAGGGACATTGGGTTTTGTCCCTCTTTTGGTACTTAGAATATAACACTTTGGGATTTTTTATGACTTTTTTCAATTCTATTACTTTACTCATAGTGGATTTTCTTTTGTAATGCCTAATAGATTGTTTCTTTTTACTACTTCAATTATTGTGTGAAAATTATTCCCACATTGAATAGAATAATGTCTGGTGCTAGTCGCAAACATGTGCAGATCAGGAATGCCCATCGGGCTATGTCAGGGTTGGCTGAGTTCTTATGTAACTAGGGTACCTTGGATGGTTTTTTAGAAAATGTTATCAAAAGAGGCTGTTGACATTTTTTCTTGATGTAACTATTTGTTTTTTAAATATTTTAAGGACTTATGATGTAGTTTTGATTGAGTTCCTAGACATCTCTCACAACAACATTCATTAAATAGAAAAGGGTGGTTTGGGAAAGATTCCATGTGGATTAGTTCTAGTATTTTCCATATTTTTATTTGGATAAAGTGGGATACGATTTCATTTATTTCATATCATAAAAATAAGTTCCCTTGTTTCTCATTATGAGTGTTACTCTATTGTCTACCTTGTTGTAAACTGATGTTGTGTAGGATCATTCCTCATAAAAAATGAGAAAATTGGATCCATGAAAAAGCTATAGGTAAACTATAGTGAAATAATCCTCTTGTGGACCCAAATCTAGTTGAGGTGATTGTGTGCACTATCCACGCATTAGGATGGGAACCACCACTAGTTTTTATTCAGGATCTAGATGAGGATTCTTAGTGGGATGTGCGACAAAATCATTAAAATTAATTTCATCACTCAATATCACATGATTTCAAAGTCTCCCTTCATCTTTAGCATGATGATGAATGGTTGGGCATGATAGAACATATGATTGAGTTCACGGAGAAACTAGATTAGATAAAGGTAAAATGATCCACCATTATGATGGAAATATTGAGAAAGAGACGGTGGGACACAATGGGGATAGAAAAGAAACATGAGATATTAGAGTGGAAATCATTCATGGTTATTTTCAGGACTATTTTTATCCATGATCTACGGTGTTGGATGTTGTTGTAAAGTTTTTTAATAGGAAAAATGAACTATGATGGGGTATTCAAATTTATTTACTAAGATGGTGCAGTTTTCAGCCGATATTTTATCAAATATGATGATGTTGGTGAGAAAATAAGAGTTAGGACTTCGATCATATATTCACTCATTGGTTTTATTTCTAAATCATCACATTTAGGTTGATGTAATGGATTAAAAAATATTTTTTGAGGATGCCCTAGATAGAATTTCAGGGTTATCATGAGTTTCATTCTCTCCTAGTGGTACTGTGAGTTCCATCAATGTAAAATGGAATCATGATGATTATAATGGTAGTTCTCTCTAGTAGGGTTATTACATACCTCCTACATCACCATGAATAATTCAATTGATTTCATATTAGTGTGGAAATCTATGAAATTCTAGGAGGGTTTTCATGGAGGCACCCAAGAACTGTAGCTCATGTGGATAATCATTACACTGGCATAGATTACGCCTTATCTTTTCTACACCTCATAGTGGGAAAATATTTTCATCTCCTCCTAAAACTGTTAGGAAATTATATTTTATAGTTATAAAAGGTTTACAACAATTAGAATATAGAACAAAGATACTTCATGCAACAGAAGAAACTCCAAAGGAAGAAGGAACATGTCTAGCAACATTGAGAGGTGCCATTACTATTTCATCATCTGTAGTGACTACTCAATTTGATACTATTTCATCTCATTGGTTTATTTAAATGTTTATTTTTAATCTTTTTAATAATTCTATGGATCTTTTATCTTATTCATTGGATATTACTAAATTTCTAGGTACAAAGGGAATGTGGAATCTTCGTAGTCATTCGTGTGTCTTCTTTCTATAAAATATCGAGTTGGTTTTGAGTTTTTTGTTCATCGATATTAAATATATTAATATCTTATTCAGGATGGATTGGCTTGTTTCCAATGAACCCCACGTTGATTTTTCCCTTTAGTAAGTCTACTTAACTACACCCATTGATGTTTCTCTTATCATTAAAAGTGTTTGGGACCCATGACTTAGTTGATCCATACCAACAAATCTAGGGTTATAGAAAGTAATATTTGGGTTTTCTTTTGACCTAGGGTAGAAATATTTGAGCTGTAATCTCCATCTAGTTTTCTTCAAGTTTCCTAATGTATTTCTTTCAAATTTGTCTAGTTTTTCACTAGTTAGGGATTTCGATATTTCCATTGATTTAATACCTATAACTCAACCAATTTAAATTACCACTTACCAAATGTCTTTTTTTGAAATGGAAGAGATGAAGCCCCAATTAGAAAATATTATTATGAAAGACTTCATATTTTAATCTGTTTCACTTGGGTAGTTCTATTTCTCTTCACTAAAAAAGATGATTGTTCCCTTTTCTAGGGTGTTTAATACCAAAAGATCAATCGATTCACAATAAATAATAGGTATGTATTGACACATATGGATGATATATTTTATTAGTTAAAAGGTAGTATTGATTTTCATTGATTTACCATATATCAAGTTTCCATTATTTCAATATAAACGAATATAATATTCCAAAAATCACCATTCTAATTAGTTAACAACATTATGAGAATCTTGTTATGCCCTTTGGTCTAACAAAATCTCATGCAGATTTCATGGATCTAATGAATAGTATTTTCCATAGGTATTTAGATACCGTTGTTGTCATCTTTGAGGATGACATCATAATTTTCTATACTTTTGAGTAGGATCATGTGAATCATCTGATAATATTTTTGAGTGTATTCAGAAATCACCATCTTTATTCCAGGATTTCAATGTTTGATTTTTTTATTCAGAATTTAAAATTCATGGGAAATGTGGTGTTTAAATAAGGTATATAATTTCATCCTAAGAAGGTAAAGGTTATTATTTCTTGGGAACAACCTTGTAATTTTTTTTGATATTTAGAGATTCTAGAGATTACCTATATTTTATTTCCAATTCATCAAAGAATTCTCAAAGTAGGAATCTCTGGTAGCTATTTTTACTCGGTTGGGGGTGAATTTATCTTGTAATGATATTTGTAAGAGTTACTTTGTTGATATGAATTGTCTTTTGACAGATTCATTGGTGTTGGATCTTCCATAGGCTGGGTAGGGCTATGTTGTCTTTTTTTATTCCATTATGTTCAGTCTTGGGATGTGTTCTTATGAAAAATGATTAGGCAGTTTCTTATGGATCTAATTATCATATTTCACATGAGAAGAATTATCCTTCTCATTACCTTGAAAAAGAAGATGTTATGAATTAACATTAGGGTCAAACACACTACCTTTTTATAGAAATGTTTACTATGTATTCAGACCACAAAATCCTAAGTTATATCTTCTATCAAAATAATTTTGGATCTTCACTATAGGTGTTAGGTGGAGTACCTAAAAGCATTCAAAATTGACAAAGCCTACACCCAGGTGAGAGGGAATGTCATCATAGATGAATTGAACAAGAAACATACAACCTAGATAATGAGAGAATGTTCAGATGAGTTGAATTTGACGTCTATCTTTGTACGTTGGCATATTGTAGTTCAGGAGAAAGAAGTTGATGTTCCTTTAGCCACGATCTAGGTGACATTCACTCTTCTAAAGTTGATTATTTAGGACCAAGAGATTTATGATGAATTCTATATTTTTAGACACTCTCTTTATGGTGTGTGTATATAGTTTCCCAGTGGAAATTCTCCAATTAATTTGTTCTATTCTATCGATATTTCATTGATGTACCATTGGAAACAAGACTGGTTTTGATGGGGGGGATTTCATAATTCCAAATGGGCTATGCAACTGGATCCACTATGATGTTCTATAATATGCGGTGGATGATGAGGTGGCTAGGTATGACATATGGAATTGATGATATTATTTCCCTCTATTATAAATTCCAGTAGGTTATGGTCGAGCATCAGAAAACATCAAGTTTACTTCAGTCACTTAAAATCCCTATATTCATGTGGGATAAAATCTCTATGTACATTGAGGGTGGTTTTCATTGTACCCAAAGAAAAAATAATGTGATATGGGTTTTGATCGATATTCTGAGTTGTTCATATAACCTCATAAACATTCATGATATAAGAAAATTTACAGAGTTGGGAAATATCTATGTGATAGATATAGTTCGTTTTCATGGAGTCCCATATGCTATAGTATTTTATAATGATCATTAATTGACTTATCAATTATGGAGAGGGAATTTATAGTCACTAGGAACTCATGTCCATTGGAGCATGGCCTACTATCCATAGTAGGATGGCCAAAAATAGAGAGATTTATAGATTCTTGAGGATATGTTTTGTGCCTATGTTCTTGACTTCAGCGGGGATTGGGTTGATCACATGGTGCTGATTAGGTTTTCATATAATAGTATTTACAATTCCAGGATCAAAATGAATCATTTTTGGCCTTGTATGTTTTTCAATTAAAAGATATTATTTGTGGGTTGTAGATTGGTGAAGGATACATGGTTGGAAAACATTTGGGGAAAGAGACGAAAATGAATATTTGGATGATTTTTCAAATAATATAGATAGTACTGACCTGATATAAGTCTAATGCTCACAATAACCATATACTTTTAGATTATTCAATTGCTGACCATGTGTTCTTGATTTTATCAACATGGTTGGGTCATTGACAACATGGTAAGAAAGGGAAAAATTCTTCTCATTTTTTTGGACCTTTAACGGTTATTGAATATGTGGGGAAAGTATTATATAGTTTAAAACTTCCACCACACCTGATATCGATACATGGAATATTCCTTGTATCAAAAGCATAGAATGTGATTATCTTATCCATCTCATCTTATGAAGTGGATTGATATTTATATTTACCATTCTTTATGATTGACTAAGCAGTAAGCCAAAATTGTTGGTTCTGATACCAAGGTACTTCATGGGGGGACAATAATATTCGTTTGTGTGATATGGAAGCATTGTTCGTATAATCATGAATAGGAAAACACGAGTAACTGATGAGAGATTATTTTTCTCATCATTTTGGCATGGATTCATCATCATGGGCTTCATGAGGACTGAATGTTTATGTGATAGGGAGGTTGTAACATCCTATCACTTATTGGATAGGTATTACATTAACCTTGTCAGTGATTTTTATTTTAATTCAATGGGTAGTATTGAGAGTTTATTGCGAGGATATCTATAATGGTGAATTCAGATATCTCTTGGACGCATAGATTTAACCGACATTTTTGCAGGCTTTCATAGGGTTACAAACCATGTTACTTGGTTACATGATGTGTAATGGTCTATAAGAGCATACCATGAGAGGATTCATCTTGTGATAGGATTCACACTATGAAAGGTTACATGTGATGACTATTCATTACACATGATGATTTTTTAACGAATTGTTTTTGATTAAAAATGATGTTTTTTACAGTGGATTCAGATATTAATTATTTCATGAAGTGTAGTGAGATTACACCTCAATGAATACCCCACAGCATTTTTTTAAACTCGTATCATGGCTGAGAACACTTTTCTACTCCAGTATAACTTCACATTCCATGACCCAAAGCCTTCCCTAGGTGATCTTGAATCTCTCCAACACATGAAAACCATTTATTTTGAGGTTCAATCATTGTTTCACTTTTACTGTGATTCCCTGGTGAGCATTCTCTTACATTCATCATTATTATATCATTATTCTCAATTAATAATTCAATAATTCATCATAACATTAATGGATCAATTCTCTATGATTTTCTTTATCTTATCTAGGATATTTTTTGTGGTGTTATACAGTTTTTTCTTCTGGATGGGTGTCATTGTGAGTGTTGGGTTTCAGGAAAAGATTGGTGATTCAATCCTTCTTAAAAAATTTGATTAACTTTGAATTTTCTTAATTTACCTAAAGTATTTATTTAAAATTTTATTTTACAAATATTATTTCATTGTATTCAATATTATAATCCAATTCCATTGAATTGTGAGGTGTAAAATGGATTCTTCATGAGAATTGGGAAAACCTAAAATTCCATTTAATTGGGCTATCATTATGGTAATTGGTTGATTTAAATAGTTTAATTTAAATTTGTGTATTTATTAAAATGGTTACAATTAATTTTTTGAATTTAATTTTGGAAATGAATTGTGAAATTGTCGGAATTGGCTTTTAATGGATTTCAAGGTTTTGAAAATGGAATAATTTTTTTGATAGAAACATAGTGGTATTATCTTAATAACGAGACATGTTTTTTTATAAAAATGCATTTTGGGTTCATTGGAAAATTAAAATTGAAATATTATATTTTGATTTAATTGTATTTTAATCATTATTAAACTATATATTCACATCATTTATTATGTAATAGAAAATTCTAGCCTTAGGTACTTGGTAAATTTTTTGTACATACTCTACACTATTACAACATTCTAAAACATCAATGTGGCAGGTCACATCCCTGATGGGATGGTGACAAGCTTCCTTGATCCATTGTTAGAGGGATTTGTGTATAAAAATATTTCTATAATCTCTTAGACATTGTAAATACCTATAGACTAGTACTTTCATACCTTTTTGGAAGATGACCATGCTTCTCTGTTATTATTTATATTTGAGATATAAATGTATTCCAATGCTGTAAAAATATTTTTCATGCCTTCTAAATTTACATAAAATATTATATGTAACTTTTTAATCAAATACATTGATTTAGAAATATTTGATAACCTATAATTAATTTTCTTGATATATTCCTTCAATCATGTGAACTATGTAAAATGATTTGTTTAAATATGCTTTGAAAAGTACAATCCTGTTTATTTTAAAATTGAAAGAATTTAATTAGTGAATATATTTTTGGGACATGTTATGGAATCATTGGGGGGACCCTACTAAGATTTTTATCCCAAAACCTACTTTTTCATTTTGGTATTTGTAGATTATTGAATTCTAGGTATGAGAAAGGGTAAATGATATTATGGAGGTTGACCCTACTATTGAACCATGTACATGGTGACTTGCGACCTTAGGGACTCGAGTTTTTTTTTCATATTTTTTACTTGGGTTGTAGTACCTTAGAATTATTTATCTCTTAATGTATTCTAGTATTTTACACCGAATGGAGTTTCCTTTGTTTGAAATATTCATGTGTCTCGTGTTAATTAATTAATTTATAAGAAAAAATCATTTGGACATTCAATTGTATGATTCATGTTGTTATTTGCCAACATATGGGGATCATGAATTCATGCTGGTCTATGTATGGGTCCGCTCAATTATTGGGATACCAGGGTACCTGGGCTGGTTTGTGACATGCATTCTAGATTTAATTTCTTTTAGATTTTTTTGTAATGTTTCACTATGTAGTTTTATTTCCTATAATATTTTTATTAAAGTTTCTACAATTTTTTTATGATATCAACTGTAACTTGATAAATCTATTGACGTAGAGTCTCTGGATATTTTATTACATTTATATATAATATACATAATTTCATTAGATAATATTTAATTGAATAATATTCTTCGTAGATCATATATATATATATATAATCCCTAAATTATATTCAACAACCCAAAATACATCCTCAAAGTCCAATAAATAAATTATTCCAATAATTCGAAACATAGATCATTTATAATAATATTCATGGTTTCCTAGGAGAAGGTTAAAAATAAGGGGATGATCTCAAATTCTCAATTAGGGTTACCATACGATGTAATTTACCATGGAAAATCATAATATAACTAATAAGGTATGAATAAATAACAAAATGTATTTCAGATTATCATAATAAATCTGTTGAATACGTAATAGTAAACATTTATTCTGAGTAAGTAAATGATTTCATAGTGATTAGATGAATAATACTAGAAATCATAATCATATCATAAATCTCTAATCCAATACATCATAACCACACATTCATGGATTTGTGTAAAGACATCACACATAACAATGCATGTATACACTAACAACACCAAACTAGATTTTCTCATGAAACCCACTAATTCACATAGAGGATATATAATCCTAGAATAAACCCATCACATAATATGTCTGGTTATTACATCATAGGAATTTTTTTAGCTGACAATGAATCTCATAATGTTCAAAGGTTCCATTAACACACTCATGTATAAGTAATAAATACATGATCATATTGAAGTAATAGGTATATGAATTGTCAATGATTCTTCGTGAAACTGAACTAAATAGATATCTTGGTAAATATAAATCAATTTCAGAAGAATTATAACATACTCAAAATGATATGACAATTCTTCTTGATATTGGTTTAATAGGGTTGGTTACTTTCATGGTATAGGCTCACTAAATATAATGATTTGAATCCAAAGTACTGATAGAAAAATAGACTCATGAAAAAATGAATTTGATGGTATATAATTATTATAATATTATATAAGGGTTATATAATAACAATATATTGTGAATTTTTATTCATGATAGAATCATATTTTTTTAATAATAAAACATATCATCTTGAAACAAAAAATTATAAAGGAATTTCATTTATTTTTGAATAGGAAGTGAATATAATTATATAAAACCACATATAATACAATTTACTTTAAAAATAAAGATAATAAACTCATTAGATCCTTATGATTATAATATCTTAACAGATAAACATAAATAACTATTTTTTGGACCCTTATGTCACTAAGTCTCTTGAGAAAAATTGTTAGGGTCGTCTCTCATATAATAAATGATGATTGAGCTTGAATCCCCTTTTATCCAAGTCTCTAACCAAAGCTTATTAAGTGATATTTTGGGTGAAGACCCAATATGAATGGTTTTGGAGAAGATATCAATGGTAGAACTCGTGATTATTATTTAAAAATGACGGGTGTTTTTTTATAAATATCTAAATGTTGGTCTACAAATTTATGTTAAGGGAAATATAAAACTATTGACTTTCCCATGATTTCAGAACATTTTATTTTATGTTTATATCATTTTATTTGAAAGATATAAATTTTAATTATCAAAATCCCTAAAATTAATGAAACTACAGAAAAGCCTTTTATTCACAAACAATTGTTTTTAAAATTTTAAAATCGATTCTATTCATTAGAAGTATATTTATTGGTTTGGAAAATTAATGTTATTATTTTAAAATTTATAATTTTAATTAATAAATTTAATTTTTTTCATCCAAGACTATATTGTTTATGATATCAAATATAAATAAGAATTAAGTTATAATTATTATCATATATAGATACTGTATATTTATAATTCCCATAAATTTGATGGTCTTGAAAAATTATAAAAAATCTCTATTGGATAATTCATATATATATATTGTATATTTTATTCCTTATTTATTATCCCAATTATATATATATATCATAATGTCTGATGTTATTTAAAAATATTTGTGTACTTTCAAATCATTCATCTTTTTCCAAAAATATGCACACTCATTTTTAATGCATATTTATATAGTTATATTGTTATTCATTAATTAATATACATTAATTATATTTTTTTATTTGTGATGTTATTTATTTCAATAGGAACTTGTTCATAATGGAATAACTTATATTATAATATACATATTTAAAATTACTATTTTCAAATTCTGGATTGTAAGATTCCAATGGTCATATTTCTCATCCAACAAATTCAAGTCATTCCATCCTCTAAAAAGATTAAACATATTCGCTAAATTTTAATAATATCAATTCCTTTAATTGTTATTTCCTTCATAATAAATTTTTATCTTATATGTATTCCAAACTTTTTATATTATGATCTTCCAATGTTTAAGACTATAGTGTTTCACTATATTGTTATGTATTCAATATCACTGGTTGTGACTAATATTGTAAATTTATTTTTCTAGTGTGTATTATAAAATGATGATGAAATAATAGAATGTTCATTGTGAATTAGTTATTTTAATGATGTTTTTATTTAATAACATAAAATACATGGTCTTATAGAATCTCTGAATATTAAAAATTAAAAAATATTATATATAATATCAGTACATGCTCATTCATCTTTTAAATCTTCCATAACACCTTCCATTCGACAAAAATAAATACATAGCTACATATACTAAAAAATTTATAACATGCTACCAAACAGAAAGGTTAAATAATGAGAGATTAATCTGGGTTTTCAAATATAAAATCTATAATTAGTTATATATGATGATTTAAATATGGATATAGCATCAATAAAATTGGGTTAATTAAATGAGAAAATTGGGATTATGAGCACTTGAATTAAGATTAATTTGGAAGCATTAAATTCTATATCCAATAATTATTATTATTTAATAATTTTTTAATAGGGTGATAAACATTCCAAATATTAATGGAATTAAATGACTAAATGTCGAAAAACATAATATTAATATAAAATATGAAAATCGTTAAAAATATTTATTGAAATAATATTATAATGATACTGACTTTTGAGTGTAGGTTGTACTATAGAAATGTTATATTTCTATGGAGGGAAATTATTTTGAAATTTAATCTTTTTTATTAGGATAAATTTGGAATGACTTTGGTTCCAATAATATTTTAATATTATTTTTATTTCATTAAAATTTTTATAAGGATAACAAATTGATTGTTGTTTGATGAAAATATATCTTATTGGGGGTATAAAATGAACCCAATAGATTCTTTATAAGCTACCATAGGAATATGGGGGTGATAAGTGGTAATGAAAACCAATTCAAATCCAATTATTTATCAATAGATATCTACTATGAATCTATTTGATAATCAAAATTCTAATTGTGTTCCATTACGATTTTTATATTTTCCCTAGCCCCATGTGATAATGATATTTTTTGGGTCATTCTATAATAAACTATTCAAATTATAGCACATTCCTTATTTTTCATTAATCGATCCTCATGGATTTCATCACCCTAATATTATATATTCAACTCCTTGTTTCTTGGTTGAGTTGTGGAAATATTATATAATTATAGTCTTTTATGCAATGTAAGATCTCATGATTCTTACACCAATCCTATTATTCATTTCCATATATAATTTCATTAGACCCAAGGAAATAATATGTTTCATATTTGTCAAATTATATTTAAATCACACAAAAAAGGTATATATTTTCTTTTAAAAGGAAATAAGATATTAAGCATTGATTATTATAAGTCATCACTCAATATATCATTAAAGGAATGTTTTCTTATTAGTTATTATGTTAATTTTCATTAATAAAGGGTTCAAATAATTGAAAAAAATATGCAGAATTAAAACCTTTTCTAATTTAGGGACCAATAGTAATTTACTCGTCATCATCATGTTACCGAATAATAATATGGAATGAATACACTCTTGGGAATGATTTATTTTTTTATTATTCATCCAATCGAAAATATTTTTTTATGAAATATGGAATTAACCCAAAATACCATCTAAATCAAGGAATCATGATACAATGGAGAACACTGGAATAATTACCTAATTAACTAATAAATTAAATAATATGTAATCCTAGGGAAAAATTAAATGGTCCCCCAAATCACCATTATTTGTGACATAATTGGGAACCATGTTACCTTAATGACATAACTTATAAATAGAGTCATTTGGTTATATAAATATCTTATAAAATTTAATCACGTAAATAATATAACAATTAATTTGGTAAGGGTTGTTCATAAATATGATCATTACTATTGAATTTTATTTGATTAAATGTTCAGAGTTGTTGAGGTCCTATGAATGAGAATTCCTTATATGGAATTATAATTATTTAGTGATGAGTGGGTTCACATCCCCATAGAAATTCATGAATGACATATGAACTAACACATCATATTTTTGGGTAATATAACTACTTTGTATTCACTTACAAGCATAGGTACTATCCATGTTCATCCTAAACCATGATGAAGTTGAAACTCAAGAAATCCAACACCCACCTTAATTGGAATAAGCATGAACAACATTTGATTGAGTAATTCTAAGAAGCATAAAATGATTTAATGAAACATGTAACCCTGTATAAATATATGAAAAACATGAAAATCTATTGGCCAAAAATTAATGGGTAATGATGTGCATATATTAGTGTCTAATAGAATTAATAGAGACATAAATAACTGATAATTAAACTATTATGATCACTCTCTAGATCCATCCCTCTAAGGAGGATGAGTCTATATCATAGATCTTGTTCATTGAGAAGTTATGAAATGATGTCTGTTAAGTGAACTGTTCAATTTTACACTGGGAAACAATTACACCAACACATCGAACCAATAAAAATTCATCAATATTGGATTGTACATTAATTTGATTAAGAAACATGTAATGTTCTCTAGATAAGGAATATCATATTTGGTGTGATGTGGTCCACTCATATAACATTAAAATAAAATCAACTCATATGGTTTGTAAGAATAAAAATTCATTAATCCCTATAATTAAATTTTCCCATTACCATATATTTAAAAATTCCTAAATGACTCTCCCCAGATATTATGATGAAGTTGTCTAGTTCCACTTGATTCTATTATAGTAATAAATTAGAGAAAATTGGGAACTATCTAGAGATTTTAATGTGAATATCTGGCGTATAGAATTTAAAAAATAATTCCCCTCCATCCTGGTTGGATTTCATTAAGGGAGACACCCATTTACTAATAATCCATCAATACTTCTCAATCAATGTATTAAGTGGTTCATTTAAGTTAAATCATCAGGTAGATACCACAACATTACTTATTTGTATTGTACATTGACCAAAGAAGTATTTGTCTCTAAATATTAGTACCCATAGGGAAATCCATGTTAAGACTTCCAAATATAACTTCTCTTGAACTTATTAAATGAAAATTTCTATTATCCATAATTTCTTCATTCTTTCATATATTATGTCTTTCAATCCTTCCCAACTCGCCCTATGGAAATTAACCTCTCCATTTGAGTCCCATAAAAAATTGTATAATTTCATATTAATAACCCCCCAAGACCACTTTAGATACTTTGATAACCTATATCATATTCATTGGTGTCACGACACCCTCCCACTAAAGATGCCCCTCCTAAGCTGGCAATGGTGAAAGGGAGATAATGACCCCCCAATTCTCGCCACTTGTAGGCTCCGGGGTGTCGACTAGCACCAAGGGTATGAGTTTTCACAAAAATGGGAGACATTGCCCTTTTTTTATTTATTTAGGATTGGGAAATATGACAAGTGAAACACCAAAAAGGAAACAAACAAGTGTATATAAATAAACCCAAACTAATCCCACATGCATGTTTAAAGAAATTTATAACAAGGTATAAGTACAAGAAAGCTCAAAGTATAATACCAAAAGAAAACAAGAGTACAACAACTGCAACAACTCCAATTGTCCGACTAGTAGGGTCCCGCACGGCCCTGGTAGTCCTCTTGGAAACCTGAATGTAAATGTTGGGTGAGCATACAAGTATACTCAGTAGGGAAACCTAAAGCTCTCGTGCACAAGTTGGGAGACATCCTAATGCCCTGTGAGAAAAACAGAAGAAACCTAGCAAGGAATTCTATCCACCCAACCTCACAAGCCACACTCACCAAAAACACAATCACAACAGGTAGTAGTATATAAGAACAAGAGTATTGGGTACCACGCACCATTTCCATTCAGTTTGGTTATCTTCCTAACCACAAACATCCTGACTCTTCCACACTCTCCCCGCCCGCACACACCTAGGCCTCACAACCACGTATCCCACCCGCACCCACCTGGGCCTCACAACCAAGTATCCCGACCGCACACACCATGGCCTCACAACCACGTATCCCTCCGAAACACACCAGGGCCTCACAACCACGTATCTCACCCGCACACACCTGGGCCTCACAGCCACGTATCCCGCCCGCACACAGCTGGGCCTCATCATGATGATTCTTGGGAAACAGTAGAACCTTCCCGAAGAGTCTTGGGCTGATACCACCCCAATCAAAACCTAACCGAAGAGTTTTAGGTGTAAGGTCACCTCAAGACATCACAACCTAGGGGAAAGGAGCATGAAAGAGCTAGTAACTAAGGGAAAAACACCCTCTCCCATGAAATGGGAGTGTTGTGCACTAAGTGCTCATCATGGGTGGGGTGAGATAAAAAAAAGATACAGATATGTATATGTATACCAAACACACATCCCAACCTATGTCTTCTAAACAGAGAAACTGAGCACATTACTCGGCACTACTACTACGAAGCATGCATAAAACAAGCAACCCCAACCCCATTTATGTTTTCACGTTTCAGCAGAATTAGTTTATTTAGTTCCTTAACTACTGGGAAACTATCCACAACCAACCACATCGATCGTTCGTAAAAAGTATTCCTTCCATCCACAAATTAAGTTAGGAAAACACAAGAAACATAACCAAGTCCTTCTTATCAACCATCCAACCCACTGATTATTAATCCTATTCAATTACCACGACCCACCATTCATTAATTCTTCCAATTTTTATTTATTATTCACAACCCATAGTCCGTTCATATTCTAACCCATCACTGCAGCCCTGCTGCCGACCACCACGACCACAACCGCACCGTACATTATTATCCCTTTAATACCATTTATCGCAGCCCCGCTGCCCGTGACCAACATAAAATTTACACCAACCCACAACCAATCCAACCACAGCCCCGCTGCTCACCCTATCCACAACAACCCCCAAAACATCCCCATCACATGCCATGTAACCAAGTCAACACCCACATGTTCATTATTCCATTTTGTTCAACCGGGGTGATCACAAAAGGGTTCCATATTTTTAAACAGCCAAATTTATGAGATTAACCAATTTCCACATTCCACAAAGTTTCCATCCACAAAAACGGTCTAGAAAGATAGAGCAACATTTAATTGCGCAAGAAAAGGCCTTCAACGACCGTGATTTTCAGAAGGCTTAATCCTATTCAATTCATAACATATCAAAAGGATAAGAAAATATAAACATAACTAATTCCCCATCCCCATTATTTAACTAGTTATTATCTTCATTTAATGGTTCAACTATTTTTCATAAAAACAAGAGGATACCCACCCTTCATGATGCACAAATTAGAGAGACAAAGGTAATATTCCTACTTCAACAGGTTCTGATCACAACGCTCCCCCATATCGACTTTAGAAGACGTCCGTCGACATCCATCACTTCTATCAGGTCCTGGATAAACCTCCTTGGGTGGAAGTCAGAAAGGATAGGCCGAAGGAAAGACAACGGAGCCAATCTCGAATGTTCCACCTCGTCGTTACGATCCCATGGCCGCTAACGGATGGTAAATAGGAGCTCGGAAGAAGAAGTTATGGAAGAAAGAGCCTTCGAGTCTCTTGGGAGAACTCTGCTCAGAGGAAAGTGGAGGAGAGGGGTGAGTTGAAAAGGAGGAGGGGACCCCTCCATTTATTGGCGAGAAAAGAAAAAGTGCACGGTGTGTACTTTATGTTACACAACGTGTACTCGGTTATTTCACACAGTCTCCATGCGGCTTCCAACACAGCTCTGCGGCCGTTGACTGGTCAACACACAGTTTGAGGGTAACACATACTCCGGGAGGGACTACACGGCATGTTGGTTGGACACACGACATGTACCCATTTATTTCACACGGCAAGGACACAGCTCCAACATGGCACACGACTGTTGAATGGTAATGCGTACGTGGGGAAGGACTACAAGGCGTGTAGTATTGGACACACGGCATGCACCCATTATTCCTCAGAACAAGGACACAACCATCAACACGGGTTATACCCGGCAAGGTGGTACACAGCGTGTAGTTACACTACACCACATGTACTCATTTACTTCACACGGCGAGGACACGGCCTGCGACACCGGGTATACCAGGAAAGGGGGTACACGACGTGTACTCAAACTACGTGTAGTTTCAAAATTATGAAAAGCATGGGAAAAGTCCATTTTACCTTCCAGAACACTTCTTGACCATATTTTTGACAAAGGAATGCACCGGAGAGGTCCGGGCCATTACATCAGATACCTCTTAAAACATTCCCACTCCCAATTGCTCTCTCAAGGCTGCCATGCCTCCACAACACACGAACCAACTGAATGGTTCGTCCATGGAGCACCATCTATTTACGATCCTCAATTTTGACTGGTCGTTCCTCTAAGGTCGTGTCGTATCAAATATCTAACTCTCCCCATTCGATAACATGAGATTCATCGTGCAAGTACCGACGAAGCTGGGAGACCTGGAAGACGTCATGAACCTTCTCCATCTGAGGTGGCATGGCCAGCTGATATGCCACCTCACCGACTCTCCTCTGCACCTCAAAAGGTCCAATGAACCTAGGTGAGATCTTGCTCCCTTTCCCAATCCTTCACTGACCCTGTCGATGGGAAACCTTCAAGAAAACATGATTTCCCACCTCGAACTCCAAGGGCCTCCTCCGACGATCAGCTTAAGACTTCTATCGGTCCTGAGCTACTTTCATCCTCTCACGTACAAGCTGGACTTTCTCTGTGGCGCTCTGCACTACCTCTGGCCCAAGAGCACCTGTCTCACCAACCACTACCCAACAAATGGGTGAACGACATATTCTTCCATACAAAGCCTCAAACGATGCCATGCCAATAGTAGAGTGGAAGCTGTTGTTGTAGGGAAACTCTACTAAAGTAAAGTGTCATACCCATGATCCTATGAAATATAGAACGCATGCTCGTAGCATGTCCTCCAACATCTGGACAGTCCGCTCAGTCTGCCCATCGGTCTGGGGGTGGAAAGTAGTGCTAAGGCGTAGTTGGGTGCCAAAAGCATGCTGTAACCCCCTCCAGACTCGTGAGGTAAACCTAGTATCCCAATCTGAGACGATAGTCCTTGGAACTACATGCTACCGCACAACCTCGTCTACGTACCTTCGTGCTAAGGTACTCACCGGGCCTGACTCCTTAATTACTAAGAAGTGAGATGATTTCGTCTGTTGATCCACCATTACCCAGATAGCATCATAACCACCCTGAGTTCTGGGTAGTCCTGTGACGGAGTCCATTGAGATGTCATCCGACTTCCACTCGGGAACAACTAAAGGATGTAACAAACCACCAGGAAAACGGTTTTCAGCCTTCACTTACTGACACACTAGGAATTTAGCCACAAACTCCGCCACTGCCTGTTTCACCCCAGGCCACCAAAATTGTTCCCTCAAGACTTGGTACATTTTTGAAACTCCTGGATGTACCACTAAGGATGAGCTATGGAACTCACAGAGAACTACCTCGTGCATTGTCTCCGAGAAAAATAACCTTTCATGGAAAAGCATCCGATGTCGGTTGTCCTATGACCATCTTTTTGGAGCGTTCCCCTAATCGACAAGATCCCGCATCACTTCCACCTCGGAGTCCCCCCACTGAGACTCTTCCACCTGCTACAACAAGGAGGACTGCACCGTCATCTGAAATAAATAGCCTCTAACACCTTCTACCCGGGCATCCAAGTGCAAGGTAGCCAACTCTCCCATCGACTTCCAAGCATCAGTGGATTCCCGAACCACTTCCTGATTCGACTTCCTGATCAGGGAATCAGCTACAACATTTCCTTTACCTTCAGTGTAAGAGATCTCAAAGTCATAGTCTTGGAGAAACTCGACCCATCTCTGCTGCCACAGGTTTAGGTCATGCTGGGAGAAGATATTACACAGGCTCTTGTGATCTGAGAAGACCACAAAGCTCTCCCCAAAGTGGTATTGTCGCCACAACTTCAGTGCGAACACTACTGCTGCAAGCTCTAGGTCATGGGTGGCATAGTTACGCTCGTGAGGGCGTAACTGCCTAGACCCATAACAGATCACTCCCTTCTTCTACATCAGCACGCACCCCAGACCAAGGCCAGAAGCATCACAAAACACCTCATACAACATACCTTCCTCTGGAAACCTGAGTACGGGAGCACTGACCATCTTCTCCTTTAGGTAGTCGAAAGTTTTCTGGCACTACTCGCTCTATAGGAAGGCCCGGTTCTTCCTCGTCAAAGCAGTCAATGGAGCAGAAACTTGAGGGAAGTCCGAAATGAACCTCCGATAGTAAACTGCTAACCCCATGAAACTACGAACTTCTACCACGCTCTTGGGTGCTGCCCAAGAAACAACTACCTCCACCTCCAATGGGTCCACTGACACTCCATGCTGAGACACTACGTGCCCAAGGAAGTGTACTTCTTGTGTCAAGAACATACACTTCGATAATTTCCCATAAAGCTGGTGGTGTTGAAGGACCTCCAAGATTACCCTGAGATACTCAACGTGCTCCTCCTCTGATCTTGAGTAGATCAGGATGTCACCAATAAACACAATGATGAACCGGTCCAGAAACTCTCGGAAGACAAAGTTTATAAGTCCCATGAACACATCTGGTGCATTTGTAACTCCAAACGGTATCACTACAAACTCGAAGTGCCCATACTTACACTTGAAATCCGTCTTTGAGATGTCATTGTACTTTACCGCCAGCTGATGTTATCCAGATCATAGATCAATATTGGAAAACCAACCTGCTCCCCTTAGTTGGTCAATGATGTTGTCTATCCTTGGAAGGGGGTAACTGTTCTTGATTGTTAACTAGTTCAAACTTTGGTAGTCTACGCATAGCCTGAGACCACCATCTTCCTTTTTCACGAACAAAACTGGAGAACCCCATGGCGATACGCTGGGTCGAACAAAACCCTTATCCATTAGATCATCAATCTGAATCTGCAACTCCCGCAACTACGAAGGTGCCATCTGATAAGGGGTCATAGAAATCAGATGGGCACCAGGCTGTAAGTCTATCCCAAATTCAACATCACGTCGGGGGGGGGGGGGTAGAGTCACAACCACCTCAGGAAAAACATCGAGGAACTCCCCAACAACCTCCGGGACATCCATTATCTCTGTATCAGCTGGAACCACTGATAACCCACCTAACAAGGAAAGTAGAGGTTCTAGATGCTGGCTTCCCACATAATAGCTCCTCTCGCCAAAAACAGATATGCGCTGCCCATCCACGTCGGAGAACACAACTCTTCTCTGGAAGCAATCGAAAACGGAACTAATAGAAAACAACCAGTCGATGCCTAAGATGACACCGTATGGCTGCATCTGTAACAGAAGAAGGTCCCCACTAGATCTATGTGGTCCCAACGTCATCCCACATCCACGGAAAACACATGATATGCTGGTATGGACTCCAACGGGTGTACTCAGAACCAGTGGAATGGAAAGTCTCTCTATGTCTAATCCCAAAGCATGGGCTAGACCAGGTGCATCAAAGGAGTGTCAAACTCCCTAATCGAACAAAGTAGAAACAAGAGTTCTGAACAAACAAATCGTACCTCGCACCACCTCTGGTATTGCTGGAGCTGTCAACTCTGCTGCATGAAACTGTCCACGCCCAGCTCCTCTGCCTCTCTGATGTCGTCCAACTCCCCGACCACGCCCTGGTGGAGGTCCCTGAGGAGCACCCTAAGGTCGGACTCCTCCTGCAAAGTCTACCCTCAGAGGAGCATGGTCCTGCTGCTACTAGAAGGGCCTCGCCGGAAACTGGTGCTACTGAGGTGGGCGCTGAACCAACCCACCTCCACCGTACTGAGCTCGGGTCAGGCACCGACTCTGAACGTTCCGGAAACCTCCACAAGAAAAACACTTTGGTCCTGGGCTCATGAAAAAAGGATGAGGACCCGAAGATCTGAATTGGAACTGCTGGGGCCTGCTCCCCACTGGTCTGAACCTGGAAGGTCCTGTCGCAGGAGACCTGCTGTTGACTGCCTTCCCCTTCGACGAGCCCGGATGGATCCCCTCTCGGGGTGCACCTCCCACTGAGTGCATCCTCTCTACAACCTCTTCCTTATTCTGTACCACCAAGTACGTCGGAAGGGTAAAGGGGGTGACATCATACTGGAGAGAAGGACGAAGCGCATCCTCCATATGTCTCGCTCGAGACTCCTCATCCAGAAATTGATCCATAGCAAAGCGCGGGGGATCCTTGAACTTGATCCCCAACTCTCGTACAGACATACTCCCCTGCTGAAGGGAGAGTAACTCATGCCGCTTCTCTTCCTTGATCATGGAAGAAAGGAATTCCTCTCAGAATTCCTTCTCAAAGTCAGCCCATGGAACCTCTGCCTCTATCCTCTCTCTGTGGTAGAGCATCCACCACTGTCACACCGCACCTCTCAGCTGACTGACTGCTAGGGGAACCCAGTACTCCCTCAGAGCACGAATCAAAATAAAAGCGATCCCTATCTCCTCAAGCCACCCCTCCATCTCCATATCCGAAGTAGTACCCTCGTACTTCTTGAGGGTATGTCGTTGGAAAGAATGGAGAGTCTTCTGCCACTGGCTATCTTCCTCCTCTCGGTCAATCCTCAATTGATCGACCACTTGGATCTGTTGGGCCTTGGTCGTCTGAGCCACCCGGGGACGATGTCCAGGTTCCATAGCTGTACGGTAAACAAGGATCACATAATCCCATGTAGTAAGGAAAAAATCAAGGTTTTATTTTTATAATTTTATTTCAATTTCTTTCCCAGAACACCCAAATCAAGTAAAACACAATCATGATGATGCATGTACCTTCCCTAGGTTCACTACCCTACAATCAATGTAGTCTCACTTGGTCATTCGGTAGGCTCAGAGTCCTTGCATCGGATCACAGGGGGCCCTAAAATCTCGTGTCCTTGCCAGTCTTCCCTGGCCTATGTCATACACCAAGATTAACTAACATTGTTGCCCTACCATCTCATGCAATCCTCACTGTGCCTAAACCTAGACTCCATCCTCTCTCTCAACCATCACCTCTAATACCATTCTGTCATGACCCCCTCCCACCAAAGATTCCCCTCCTAAGTTGGCAATGGTGAAAGGGAGATAATGACCCCCCGAGTCCCGCCTCCAGTAGGCCTCGGGGTGGCGACTAGCACCAAGGGTATGGGTTTTCACATATATGGGAGGCATTACCCTTTTTATATTTATTTAGGATAGGGAAATAGGACAAGTCAACCACCAAAAAGAAAAAGAACAAGTGTATAGAAATAAACCCAAACCAATCCGACATGCATGTTTAATCAAATTTTATAACAAGGTATAAGTACAAAAAAGCTCAAAGTACAATACCAAAAGAAAACAAGAGTAAAACAACTGCAAAAACTCCAATTGTCCGACTAGTAGGGTCCCGCATGGCCCTGTTAGTCCTCCTGGAAACCTGAAAGTAAATGTAGGGTGATCATACAAGTATACTCAGTATGGAAATTTAAATATCTCGTGCACATGTGGGGAGACATCCTAATGTCCTGTGAGAACAACATAATAAACCTAGCAAGGAATTATATCCACCCAACCTCACCAGCCACACTCACCGAAAACACAATCACAACAGGTAGTAGTAAATTAGAACAAGAGTATTGTGTACCCCGCACCATTTCCCTTTAGTTAGGTGCTCTTCCTAATGACGAACGTCCTGACGCTGCCACACTCTCCCCACCCGCACACACCTGGGGTTCACAACCACGTATCCCACCCACACACACTTGGGCCTCACAACCACGTATCCCGCCCGTACACACCTGGGCCTCACAAGCACGTATCCCACCCGCACACACATGGGGCTCATCCCGAAGATTCTTTGGAAATAGTAGAACCTGTCCGAAGAGTCTTTGGCGGAAACCACCCCAATCAAAACCTACCCAAAGAGTTTTAGGTGTAAGGTCGCCTCAAGCCATCACAACCTAGGGGGAAGGAGCATGAAGGAGCTAGTAACTAAGGGAAAACACCCTCTCCCATGAAATGGTAGTGTTCGTCACTAAGTGCTCAACATTGGTGGGGTGTGATAAAACTCAAAAGTTACAGATATATATATGTATACAAAACCCACAGCCCAACCTATGGCTTCTAAACAGAGAAACTGATCACGTGCCTCGACAATGCTACTATGAAGAATGCATACAACAAACAAACCCAACCCCATTTAGGTTTTCACGTTTCAGCAGAATTAGTTTGTTTAGTTCCTTAACTACTGGGCAACTATGCACAACCAACCACATCGATCGTTCATAAAACATATTCTTTCCATCCACAAATCATGACAGGAAAACATAAGCAACACAACCAAGTCCTTCTTATCAACCATCCAACCCATTTATTATTAATCTAGTTCCATTACCATGACCCACCATTCATTAAATCTTCCAGTTTTTATTTATTATTCACAACCCGTAGTCCGTTCATATTCCAACCATCCCTGCAGCCCCACTGCCGACCACCATAACCCCAACAGCACCATACATTATTATCCATTTAATACCATTTATCGCAGCCCTGCTGCCTGTTACCAACATAACATTTACACCAACCCACAACCAAGCCAACCACAACCCCGCTACTCACCCTATCCACAACAACCCACAAAACATCCCCACCACATGCCACGTAACCAAGTCAACACCCACATGTTCATTATTCCATTTTGTTCAACCGGGGTGATCACACAAGGGTTCCATATTTTTAAATAGCCAACATTATGTGATTAACCAATTTCCACATTCCACAAAGTTTCCATCCATAAAAACAGTCTATAAAGATAGGGAAACATTTAATTGCACCAGAAAAGGCCCCCAACGACCGTGATTTTTAGTAGGCATAAGCCTATTCAATTCATAACATATCAAAAGGATAAGAAAAGATAAACATAACAACATCCACATCCCCATTCTTTAAACAGTTATTATCTTTATTTAATGGTTCAACTGTTTCTCATAAAAACAAGAGGGTACCCACCCCGCATGATGCACAAATTAGAGTGACAAAGGTAAGATTCCTACTTCAATAGGTTCTGATCACAACGCTCGCCTGTATCGACTTTAGAAGACGTCTGTCGGCGTCCTTCAGTTCTGTCGGGTCCTAGAAAAACCTCCATGGGTGGAAGTCAAAAAGGAAAGGCCGAAGGGAAGACAACGGATCCAAGCTCGGATGTTCCGCCTCGTCATTACGATCCTCTGGCCGCTGACGGATCGTAAATCGGAGCTTGGACGAAGAAGTTTTGGAAGAAAGAGCCTTGGAGTCTCTTGGGAGAACTCTACTCTGAGGAAAGGGGATGAGACGGGTGAGTTGAAAAGGAGGAGGGGACCCCTCATTTTATAGGCGAGAAAAGAAAAATTACACGGTGTGTAATTAATGGTACACAGTGTGTACTTGGTTATTTCACACGGTCTCCACGCGGCTTCCAACACGGCTCCACAAACGTTGACTGGTCAACACACGGTTTGAGGGTAACACATATGAGGGTAGGGACTACACGACGTGTTGTTTGGACACACGGAATGTACCCATTTATTGAAAACGGAAAGGACACAGCTCCAACACGGCACACGACCATTGACTTGTAACTCGTACCTGGGGAAGGACTACACAACGTGTAGTATTAGACACACAGCGTGCACCCATTATTCCACACAGCAAGGACATGACCTTCAACACGGGGTATGCCCAGTAAGGTGGTACACGGAGTGTAGTTACACTACACGGCGTGTACTCATTTACTTCACATAGCGAGGACACGGCCTGCGACACAAGGTATACCTAGAAAGGGGGTACACGGCGTGTACTCAAACTACACGGCGTGTAGTTTCAAAATTCTAGAAAGCATTGGAAAAGTCCACTTTATCCTCCAGAACACTTCTTGACCTTCTTTTTGACAAAAGGAATGGGCCAGAGAGGTCCAGGACAATACAATTGGTATGAAATACAATACATTTTTAATCAATAGAAATATCCCCTAAATGAAAACAATACGAGTTTCCAATTTATCAAATGATCAATGATTATAATAGTTATCCCCTAATGAAATTTAATTTCTATCCTCCCATTCAATATGGTAGTGAAAATATAGAGAATATGGGGATTTATATTATGTAGGCCAATTATGATTCAATATATAAATACGTAATACTATTTTACCCCTTTGATATAGTTACATTTATTTTTCCTGAATTGATCTTCTATATACTCTACCCCTTAATGTTTATATTAATTCCAATAAATATGTTGATATAATTACTTTTTTAATAAACAATATATCTTCATAAAAACATATGCACATGATACAATGAGTCTAATATATTCCTATGAATGGTATTAAACTCCCGTTATAGACCTAGCCACCTTGCCTCTGGATATTTTTCTATTGATGTAACTGAATCTTATCATCATGAGGTTCGCAAAAAACCAGTATGATGATAATCACTGAAATAAAAAATTACATCACAACTCAATAATATTTGTTATTTTTCATGGGATTCATTTGAATTTTTTTATAACTAGTCATTGATACGTACGAGGAGGTATGTAATTATAGAAATTAATGACTAGTATAAAGATGATTTATAAAATATATTACTCCATGAAAATATATATGTGGTCCCTAATATCAACAAATTTACATATAATCGTACATTCCTTGTGATTACTAATTAGGGGTAGATAGTTGTGATAGACCCAATTAGGATTAATGATATTTAGTTGAATGTGGAAAAATAGATATGAACTATTAAGGACATGACAAATATTTTCTACACATTATATCATATTTTAAGTTACATTGATACTCTATCAGGCTAACAAGGTTGGTATATGATTGGGAACGCACCTCATGAAGGGATTGTAAATTTTGGTTTTGAATTTATTAACCAAATTATGTGCCATGGGTTGATATATAATGATTTTTTTGTGTGTTGAGATATATATAAACTTATTAACAATTATTCTTTAGTATTCATCATGGAAATAGGTTCACCATTCAGGGAAACCTAAGAATGAAAACAATGAATATCATGATTGATCTTTTAAATTAATGGATTGTCACTAGAGAGTATCTAATCTGGGTATATCAATAGGTTAATAACCCATTCATTAGTTTTTCACAAGATTTTACATATATAAATATCTATTACTAAGAAATACAAGTTACGTCACTAAGATAGGTGATTGATGAATCAATTTGGGATTGAGGGTAATAACCAAGGGTGGTCCCAAAATATTAAAGGAAACTTACTAACATTGTTTGACTGATATATAGGAAGGATAGTTATTGGTTTATTTGGAGTTAATGAATTTGAGGATTATTAGTTTTGTCTTACATCATACATTACCTCATAGGTGAATTCCTTGATCCAATGATGCGAATGAAACGGAAAGTCCCCACGCTAAGTGTATGACTCAATGATGTCTGTGAAATGATTATTTATATTAATTCCGAGATTAGGGTATACATATCATGATTATTTTTGTATGTTTTTTTGTTATTTTTATGTGAAAGGTTTGTATATAATGTGAATTAAAAATCATTTTCACTTTATCCAGAATTTTATTTTATGATGTGATGTATTAAAATCATTGCTGGATAATTTTTTTTTATATCTAGCCTTCAATTCAATAATCATATGAGAATATTGTTATGTATTACTACATGTGTTTTTAGGTATAATTTCATTTGTCTTTGGTGATATGTTAACCTATTTTAAAGAATATTTTTATAACCTACAGGGTGGTGAAAATACCATCCTACGAATTAATTGAGATCATCTAAATTATCCTTACCTATTATAGAAATGTATAAGTTTGTTTACATGTACAATGTTTTATTATTATCAGAAATTTGTTTTGGGTTTTAACTTGGTTTTTGTTCAGAGGAAATTTGATAAAAATTGATGAAAGGGGGTCGTGCATGGTTAGTGATTTTTTCACCTTATCTATGCATCCCATCCCAACAAACTATTCAACCCTCGACGAAGAGAGATTACATGGCTGGTGAATGGTTTGTAAAACTATGAACCCTAAAAGAAGAAACTGTGTACCCCTTATAATAGGTGCATATATAGGGGAAACAGTGTGCCTCAATATAGAAAATAGTGTTCCCTTTTTAAATTAATCCAAAAATTAGATTTAAAATTACTGAAACACTCTAACTGACCCAAAATTGACCCCCACACAAACTGAGTAATTTTCAATGGTTTTTGGAGGGTCTCAGACACTTTCCAAGCCTTCCTAACTTCTTTTGATCCTAATTCAAAACATGGATTGAATATTAACACCCATCATGGTATGTGGATCTAATACCATGTGGTTTCCTTCCTGTCACCCACCTCTCACTCGTATTTTAGAAGGAATTTTCCCTTTCATTTATTCTATCTAGATTTTGTGTTGTTAGATATTGATATTGGATTGATGGATCATGAATGTTTGATCTGGATTTAGGGTTATAAAATTTGATCTAATTCCACATCATTATTCAGTTCAAATTGGGGTTATTTATTGGATGATTTTTTGCCTATACATTGAGGTAGATGTTCAAAATAGAAATTCTAGAGTCATTATTTTATTTTTTGTGCGTAGTTTTATAATTTATATGGTATGATTAAAAATTTATTTCTCCAAAATTATATTAATTTATTAGGTAAATTAATTAATTTTTGGATGGTGAAATTGGGATTTTTAAATTGAAATAAATAATTGATGAAATAATTATTGGGATTTCTGTGATTATAAAAAAAAATTATAATTTTTTTATTAATTAGTGGATATAATATAATTAGTTAATTTGTTAATAAATTAATGAGAACATTCCTAATGTGATATTGATTTTGATAATTAATGTTTAAATTAATTATGGGTTACTGAATTGTGAATTAGAATAATAAATTGTTAATTTAATTATATAAAGTTGATATTGTGAATTGACTAATTCATTTTTTGAGTAGTTAATGTAATATATGTGATTAATTAATTGTTTTATTAATTAACTTAAAGATGGGTATGTTCATTGGGGATTATGATATAGGTTTAATGTTTATTAACATTGAATAATGTGATTTATGTGATTATTTGTGATTAATTGACAAATGGGTTTAGGGACACCTAAAAACACCCCAAATAAAACCAAATTTCCAAAAAATGGAATTGTAGAGACAAATTTGGGCATCTGGATTTTTTATGGGCCAGGGACTGATTCTCCAAACACCAATGTGGTGTGGTACTGGTACATATGCTCTAAATATCCATAGTGTTCTAGACATGATTTTCTACGCCCATGTTATTTGCATTTTACTCTGGTTCCATGTTATCATGCTTTGAATTAAAATTAGGGGATAATTAAAACCCAATTTATTATGATGAATTAAGGATTTAATTGGAAACATCATTCAGACACTATCATGAGCTGAAGTAGTTATTGAGATTTTAGTTTCATCATGAAACTAAGGGTTATGCTATTAAATAATGAATAAATTAGTAAATTAATTTTTTAATTTATTGAATCTATTCATTCTTTAGACAATTACAAACTCTATTATTGAATGGGTATTGTTTTTAAGAAACATTGTTGGTGGCCTATTGATTTTTACTCACTCCCTACCCAAGATTCCTAACTGTTGCCCAAATATATTTCATTGTTGCATGACAGGATAAGGGAAAATTCCATGAGTTAGATGGTTGATTTAGTATAGAGAATGGATAATGTAACAAGATATCGTTTTGGACCACTTGGGAGTAGTAACTTTCATTATTCCATTTTGATTTTCATTTGATGCTTGAAATTTACTTTAGAAAAAAAGATCTATCTTTGAGTTCTGATATTGTGTTTATAATTTTTCTCATCTTTTGAAACCGATATTGTTTATGGTTATGTAATATCATTTTTTTTATTTTTTGTTTATTTTATGTTTTGGTATTTCCTAGATAAAGAAGGTATAGCCTCCCCATGATAGACATTAGACCTCCACTGCTAATTAGATTCCTTTGTCATGTAGGGAGGCATTCTTAATGTCATGTGATTTACCTGCTCGGTTCATCGGTGTTAGGAACCCATTTCAGGATGTTAGAAACTATTATTAGATGTGGGTTAATTTTATTTTTATTGTGTAAAATTTTTTAAGAAAGGTATATAAGATAATTGGATGTATTAGACTGTGGATATTATTTTGTTCAAGGGAGTTTCAAACCAATGTATTTGTGAGACCCCAAGTACCTAGTGTGGGATTATTGTTACTAATGTGTTTTGTAACAGCTGGTTGTTATTTAACCATTGGAGATGAACGTAATGTGTGATGTGATAATCATTTTTATATGATCTATCTGATGTTTAGACCATGTCCTGAAATAGTATGATATTTTTTTCTAAATATATCTTTCTTGAAACTCAAGATTTTTTTGGGCATTCATTATTTTATTCATGCATGGGAAAATGGGATTTGGGTATTTTGTCGAACCTGATTTTTTTTTCATTTCTTGTGAAAATAGAAATGAAAATGTTCCAATTATAAAATTGAGAATTACAAAAAGATGCAACATTATAATAAATGGGTTTTCATATGAAAAACAAGAATATAAGAATGAGGTTACCCATTTTATTAACCATGACATAGATGTGTTATGGTTAAGGGTAATGATAACATCTATGTTTTGACCATATGACAGAAAACAATAATTTTCTTGTTATGGATTAATGTGAAAACCATCATTTGAATTGTATTAGTGAATGTTATGTGTCATAAAGAATGTTTTTTTTGAATTTTTGAGTTATGCCTCTAGGGTAATGTTTGATGAGAAGATTACATGAGAGTATTTTTGGAGATTCAACCCTAGTAGTGGAACATGATGAATGCATAGTGTTAGGTGTGGAAGAAGGACATCATTTTTTTTGAGAACATTAATCTCTTCTGGATGTTTATGGGGATATACCCAAGGAGGGAAATGAAAATAATTTCTAGTATCTTAAGGATGTTTTAGTTTGAATTCCATCTAAATTTTATAAGATAGGGTTAGCCTACGAAATATCTGTTATGGTTCATGTTCATCCAGACTATACATTATCACATCGACACACATACTTAGAGGAGAGTCAAATAGGTTTCAAAAATGATAACATTGTTATGAAAATAATTAGTGGGACATATAGATTTTGGATGGATAGATAGATACTATGGAATGGAAGGACTTTTAAGAAATTTTATTGGATAAATTTTACCCTGATACACTCATGAATGTGAGAACTATTAATTTCATGAGATTGACTCAAGGGAGTTTGATCAAGATGGACTATGATAATCATTTTATAGATTTCTGACATTGTTCTAGCATTGGAAGGATTTGATGATTCTTCAATAACGAGTTTTCAAAATGTGACTGAATGTGAAATTATGTCCTAGGTGAAAATTATACGGATGAAGGTGTTTCAGATTTGGTGAATCTAGGTATCATATCTGAGGGGAACCAAAAGATGGATTCCAATGGAGGATTGGTCATTGAATCAGTATTTTCTAGAGGTATGAATTCCGAGAGAAAGAATAAACACAAATAGAATCTTAGATAGAGTTGTAGGAAGAATAATGGACAGAAAGAGGGTTCAGTCACTCTAGATCATACGAATATTAATTTTTCATCTCCTTAGGGGGAAAATATATTCACCATGGTTACTCGGATACCTAGGCAGGGCTAGCAAGGCCAATTACTCATCAACTGGGAGAGCATATAGCCATGGTTTCTAGTATATTGTTTGATGATGGAAGTGTAAAGTAGGATATCATTAAAAATACAGTGAATATATTTTATCATTTAATTCATAAAGACTTCTCAGGGCTTCCACCAGAGATTGATATCGAATTTAAAATTTATAGAATTCTATGTGATGATCCAGTTTCAATTCCACCATACCAAATGGAATCGACATAGCTTCCAAAGCTCAAGACTATGATGGAGGAGTTAGAGGATATGGTATATTTTTTGAATAAGCATGTCTCCATGGGGTTCTCCTGTCTTTTTTGCAATGCGAGATGAAGAAAATATATTCTTGTGATTTGATTACTGGAACCTCAACTGAATCAATGTGAATAATCGATATACGATTACACATATCAATGCTCTATTTTACTAGTTAAGGGGATGAAATGTGTTATCCAAGATGAACTTGAGATTAGGGTATCACCACATGATATTTCAACATTATGATATACTGGGGACTCCTATTAATAGAAAATATGGCATATATCAATTCCACATAATGCAGTTTGGGTTGACAAATATACTAAGAAAAATTATTTCCTTGGTGAACAGAATCATTCATCTGTACATGGATCGATTATTGGTAGAATTTTTAGATGACATCATGGGGTAATCAAAGACTCAATATTGTCATTACCAACATATTAAAATTTCCCTAAGTACACTCAGAGAGAATCAGCTATATTCCACGATATTTAGATTCATGTTATGGTTTGATCAGTTACACTTCTTAAGGCACATCATCTCAAAGGAAGGTGTTTTATTAGACCCCTTAAAGGTGTGTATAGTGATTTCTGGGAGGGAATCCCATGAATATTTTTGGTATTCATTACTTTATGGGATTAATTTTATATTATTAGAAGTTCATTAAAGACTATTCATGTTTAGAAACACCAATATAGAGTCCTAAACAAGAAGGGGTATTGTTTTAATTTTTAGAAGAATTCAAGAATTAATTTTAGGACATTAAGAATCACTTAACACTAGAACCAATATTGATCCTACCTGATCCATGTTAATATAATACAATTTATTTTGACTCTATCGGGATCGATCTTATAGTTTTACTAATGTAAGGATATTTAGTTGGGTTTTATGGATCTCATAAGTTATGTTCACATGAAGGTAGATACCTTATGCTCAACTCTAGTTGGAAACAATGGTGTTTTCTTTGAATTTTTAGTGGAATTATTTGGTAGTTGAAAATTTTTCAATGGACACTGATCATAAGAGTTTGATGATTACCTTTTTCACATGAATATTTTAATATATGGAAGTAAAAATTGGTAGATTATATGATGCCATTTGATTCTGATCTAGAATACATACTAGAAAAGTGAAATAGTTTTTTCTAGTACTTTTTGTAGGAAAACACATACTCGGGTTTTTTTAATAGTCTACTACGTCGTGGATGACGATGACTCTACTAGATGATATACATGTTTTTTCACATTAGAGGAAGAAGAATATGAATCTCATATCAGTTTTAGTGGATTCTAAATTTTTGATATGGATAAGATACATACAGCCTGAGGGTCTAGATTTCATGAACACGAGGGAAATCCTAGAAGGAGGGAGAGTAACCTCTTAATTGAACCATATATGAGGATGAGGAAATATATTGCAGGAAATATATATTTTTTTGCATATGAGAATACATAAGGATATGGTGTGAGAATTTCATGCCTTGATGTTGGTGGAACATCTAGGTGTGAACAAATGGTATCCGGAACTATGAAGTCTGTTTTGGTAGCTGGGAATAGAAAAACGATATGTCATGGTTTGTGCCATGATGCTACACATATCAATAATTGAAGGAATAACATCAACGACATGGTGGTTTAAGGAAATCATTTGCCATTCTAGAATTTAAATTGGATGATGTGGCCATGGACCTTATTGTCGGTATCCCGAGGATTTATTATAAGAAAGATATAATATATTTTGTTTGAGAATGGTTGTTCAATGTAGTCCATTTCATTAATATATGAGAGAATTTATCAGTGAATCAGCTAATATATTTGTATTTTTGAGAAATCGACTATATGGATGGGGTTTCGTGGAATATTGTTTTAGACCATGATTCACATTTTTCTTTATGCTTCTGGTAGGGCTTAAATTATTCACATGGTGCATAGGTTTTATTGAGTATGAATTTCCACCTATATATTTATTTGAATTTGGAGTATTCAAGAAAGGTTATTAAGTATTTTTTGTGAGTATTTTCCCTAAAATTTGGTGGGTCTTTGGGGAAGCACACAACTCTTTTGGATTTTTCATTTAATAATAGTTATCAAAAAACATTACAGATAGAACCATAAAATACTTTTTATGGTAATCCATGAATATCACCTTTATGAAAGACGAATGTAGGAGAGTCAGAGTTGTTGGGATTGTGTCTCATGAATGATACATAGGATTAGATTCACCTGATTCAAAAATGTATGTCTATGGGTCATATTTGATAAGATTCATTTGATGATAAACATTAATGACCCCTAGAGTTTTCATACGGTTATCTTGAATTTCACAGTGTTTCACCTGGATTGGGTCACCACATGATACAGTGGAAGGGAATGTTGGTTCCCATGTTTGATGGAAAATTTGAGGTTGTGAATAGAATCAGTTTTGTGGCATACTAATTGGATATTACATAGAGATACAATAAAATTCATTACATTTTATATGTGACACAACTATATAGGTATCACCATTTCCCTTCTTATGTCATCGATATGGATGATATTGATCTTTAGATAGATGTGTCTATTGAGGAGCATTTCAGTCTTGTATTGGATGGCATTGAGAAAGTGTTATGGGGAAAGACTAGGTCGATAGATTGTGTGTTATGGAAACATGGTTTTGATTAATAAAAAATGGGAGATATACAGAGACTTTAGGGATCAATGGATTAATATTTTTGAAATGGAATTTTAGAGTTTCTTGGGGGTACACCTCAAGGATGATCTATTATATGGTTGGGTGATTTTAAGATCAAGATGTTTCATGGTGTTCTATCAGGTTCATTTATAGGTATTATTTTTCATTGTTATTGTTCATTTCTGTTTGTGTTTTTCAATGGGTTTAGTTTGGGTATAAATTTATAAAAATGGAAGAAAGAGGGCAGTTTAGAGTTTCCATACATTTTTTCTTAACGGTACTCCCTAGCCTAGGAAACCTTGAATCCCTATATTGAGAGGGTTTTCATGAATGAAACATCATTTGTAAAACTATATATCCTAAAATTAGAAAACATCCACCCCACTAGAAGTGGTACATTTTTATGTTATATGATAAGGGGAATCCAAGCACCTCCTCCCAGCAATCCATTCATGTGGTTTTAATTAAAATAAAATTTAGATTTAGAATTACCTAAACCACCTAAGTATCCCATAATTGACCCCTAGTCAAACCAACTTCTTTTATATCATTTTTTTGTTTCTCAGATGCTTCTAATGCTTTCATAAACTCCTTTCATCATGATTCAAATCACAAATTTATGTTCTACACCCCTCCTAGTAAGAAGAGCTAATCACTCATTGTCTTCTTATTCTCCCCCATCTCTCCCTAATATTTTAAAGGGGTATTATCCTCTTAATTAATGGATCAGTATCTATGATTGGTAGTTGTAGATCTGTGATTTTGGCATCTCTATATTTTGATATTGATTTAGTGTTTAAGATATGGATATCATTCTTCATCGTTATTCTATTTGTATTGGGGTTTTTCATTATCTAAACACTCAGTAAAAAATTGAGGTAGGTGGTTTAAATACCAATCTCAAAGTCTTGATTTTGATTCTTTGTACGTAATATAATAATTTATGTGTATCGTTATAAAATGTAGTTTTTTTATATTTAATTAATTTAATATGTGTTTTAATTAATTTGGTGATTATTGAATTCGGATTGTTTAATAGAAAATATGAATTTATGAATTCATAATGTTAGTTTTTGTGATTGAAAAATGTGGTTAATTAATTATTATATTTAAAAATTATAGTAATATGTTTACTAAATTTAGGAATAAGATAATGAAATAATTGATATTTTGATATTGACTTGAATAATTTATTATTGAATTAATTATGGGATATTGAACTGTTTATTTGAATAATTAGTTGTTGAAATATATATTTGACATTGGGGGTGTGAATTTATTAATTATTTCTTTACTTAATTAAAATAATATATGCGATTAATTATTTTTTGAATTAATTAATGTAATGATGGGTATGTGGATTGGGGGATGTGATAGATGGTTCATGTTTATTAACCTTGAATGATGTCATATTTGTGATTATATTAGTATGATTATAAAATGGTTTGTGGGACACATAACAGTGCTCTAATATCCCACAGGGGTCCTAGGTTTATATTTATAGATCCAAATTCATGCATGAAAATATCTGTATGAGACAAGGGATGATTCCAAAAATTCAAATAGTGTCGTGGATAGGGATTGATTCCCCAAACACTAATGTGGTGTTAGACATTAAGTTTTAGACCCATGATATTGACATTGAACAATGGTTCTATGTGGTTGTGTTGTGAATTGAAATGGATGGATATTAAATCTATTATATAATAATTAATTGAGGATTTATTTTCTAATATAGTTTAGACTATGGAATGTGCTGCTACAGGTATTGAGGATCGGTTGTCCTTGGGAACCTAACACTTATGAAGTTAAATAAAGAGTAATTTAAAAAAATTAAACTGTTAAATAAATTTATTTTATTTATTATTTTACAACCTATGATTTTGATTTAATATTTCTTGGTGGGTTCATTCACAAGATTATACTATATAGACTACTCTTTATTTAGTTTTATTCCAACCATTGAATTGAGTGATCATTTTTAGGTTGTGTGCACAATTATCTAGTTATTTGACTATGTACCTTCAATAAGGATGATCTACAAACCTATGATATTGATTTCATATTTTTTAATTATATTCCTCTACCAAATGATGAATTGATATAATATTCCAATTTTATACCACTACTAACCTACTAATTGGTTTAGTACTTCTAGGTTTCTTTTTTTATCCCATAACTGTATGATGGTTTAAATTTAGGTGGACCTCCAACATAATATCCGAGATGAGTTGATGATATCAAGGGCTATCCAATATTAATTTAGTTACATTAAGAAACATTTTAAATTACCATAAAAATAGTCATATGAAATTTTAGATTCACATTATATGAGATTATGTCAATGTCAGTATGATGTGACTATTTGGTTGGCTTCATGATCACTCGATTTCAATGTGACTTTTTCATATATTGATATTTATGACTTTCAGTTTATGTTGTATAATAATTAATATATAAATATACATATTTCTTTTAGTGTATAATCAATGGTTTCCTAATAATTTTTTTGATGAAACTGTGTATGTACATCTACGAGGATATAAAATCCGTATGTTTAGATTGTATATTCATGCATGGGATCTCATTTGAGTGAGTGATATTGATCAGTTCTATGGGGATTGGGATATTATTTTAAGGAAAATATAAATGAATTGTAGAAATTATTGATTTATTTACATAACAATAATATATATTTATACTCTACATAATAATACGAAAATTTGACTCTCTCTAGATGTTGACACTTATGGAAGGATTGATGATTATCGATGATATCATAATGTGTATTTTTTTTCAACTTTCCACATTGACTCCATGATTGGGAGATATGGATATATATAAGCATGAGTCAATTATTTTTTCCATATATATCATGTAAAAATTAGTATTGTATTCCCCTAAGATAGTATATCACCCTCTATGTTAGTTAGTATCCTATAGTTTTTATAGTGTTGGGACTTAGGTGTTTTTTGATTATTTGGATTGATCCATGTGGCCTAAAACTACGCCAATGTTATCATTGTTTTTTTTTCTATCAATTTTGGAAGTGTTATATGAAAATATGAATTTTTAAAATTTCATATGAAACCATTATTTATTCATGTATATCATATGTGTGTGGGAAAATAAAATTTATCACGGAGTTATGTGTGTTTCTATTCCTTTTTTTATTATTGTTGATATATATCTGATAAAATTATGATATTAAGGTTATGGTTTATTATATTAATATTAGACAGAGGTGTTAATAGGAATTAAAAGATTCATAATACAAGGAATATAGGTTTATATGTCAAGTAAAACATATGTGTTATTTAGAAAATTATTATATTTGTATAAATTCCTTTGTATTAATTAAAATATCAATAACATCTTATTCATTAATTTCATGAAAAAACCTACTTCTGGTTCTTCAAATAACTAAACCTATATGTTACAACATCTTATTTACACATAACATGGTAGAAGAGTAATTTTGAGATGTATATAACCCCGAATTAAACCCTACAGTGCAATGTACGTGTATATGGATACCCGAATGTGGACAAAACCAATTATAGGTTAATTAAATTACATATTTTGTTGAAATATGAAATATAGATACCTTTTTGTATCTCCCTGAGTATATACCAAGAGAAGGTGTTTTTTATATGTAAAAGTTTTGTATCATTGTGATAATGATTTATAAGTCAAGTTAGTGAGTCGATATTGTTTGAACATTAACGAGGAAATTTTTCTATCACAAGTTGGTGATGATCTATGGTTTATGAGGATGTCTATTGTGAGTTATTACAACCATGTGGATTCAATAATATTATTATATTCATGGTTAAATGATTCACATTATTCGAAAAAACATAGACGTGGTTTGTGATCAAGTTAATAGTATAGTCATTCTGATTTTCTAGAGTGTGAATGAGAGTTAGAGTACAATTAGTTATTTGTTTGAAATGAAATCAACATTCAAGGGAGGTGTGATACACTTATTAGGTGTGTGAGTTATTATAAATAATTTGATATAAGACATTAAACTGTGGGTATATTTTTATAGTATGGAGGCATGAGATTATATTACCATATTTAAATTAATTCTTATAGAAAATGGGGGTCCGGGATTCACTATCGTTATAGATATTCATCATGTCTTCCCTTTCATGAGATTTAATATAATATATATCATATTTATGCTCGTATGATCTATGTTCAACAATGAAAATATGATATTACTGATAATTTTTTAAAGGTTAGACATGGATTGTATATGAGACAAATTATAGATTGTTATAGATTCAAACACTCTTAGAATTCGTTATTTTTTGGAGTTAAGCCAAATGATTCTGGTGAGATTTAGTAAATTATCACACTTAGGATTGATCTGGTGTGAGATAATGATTACAATAGTAATAGAATACATTTTTATATATATAAATGGATGGAAGAGTTATCCCATATGATCCAATTCCATATGTGAGTTATAATTGTGTATTCTATAATGATGGTATGGTGAAATCTTACCTAAGATCCCCATAAGACTGATATTCCATTTTTGTGTGTGATAGGTTATGGGTTTGAATTTATAAATAATATGTTGTAAAATTTAAATTCCACATTAAGACATAATTATAAATTAATGGAGTGGTGTTTGAGGATAAAAATATTGTGATATATAAATTTTGGATCATGTGTTTTGTTGACGGATTATTTAGGGTAATATGTGTTATAACAGAGATAACCATCAAATACTTTAATAACTAAAGTATGTTTCAATGTATGAATATATAAAATGTACAAATAATTGATTATTAGTGACATTTTTCATATTATGGTATATATCAAACATGTTTCAACACATTAATGTATTATAAAGTAAATCATGTAGTGAGGATCACAACATTACTGGATTAAGAATTTAACCCCTCTTTCAAATGAAATATTATTAATTGTGAATGTGGTTCTTGAGAAAAATAAATGGATTTTTAATATATTGGTACATCTTGTTCAATAAAAAATGAAATCCTATTGTGGGGCTCACAACATTGAGGAATTGAGAGTGTGACACTTTTTAAAAAATAATTATTATGTATTTCAGTAGTTCCATGTGTGGATGAATCAAAATAATAGTGTTTGATGTATTTTTTTATCTCTCAAACAAAATAAGATAAGTTATGTGGGGAAAATATACAATACACATATTTATGTATCAATTTTTATTGATGAATCAAATTCATTATTAATTTTAACTGAAGGGTTGTAGATTTAGTTAATAGAGTAATTTCTTATTTTTAATACTGAAATTTAGTACATATCGGGAGGTAAATGTACATATTTGATAAACTAATTCATCTTGTGAAAGACAAAATCTCATATGGGAGACATTGAATTCTATTTTAGTCAACTATGAGATGGTCTATAGAAATTCATTGTGGATGATGGTATGGATAAATAATGTAATATAAACCATTCGAGCCTAATATTGATCATTTTTTACTATCTTAATTTCTTATATTGTGGGATATTATAAATTTTAAGATTAAAATGGGTTTTCTTCACGGTGCATGGACTAGTGCAGATTTAGTAGTAATTTAGTACCTCGAAGCATGTGGTTTGTAATTTCCATGAATGAAGTGATGAATTATACTAAGAATGGATTTATTCCTGTCTTTTTATGAATGAAGACCAGATATGATTTGTTATCGAAATAATTTTCTATGGAAAATATTGGTTCTTTGTTCTGAGTATAGTACATAGTAGGATTTACATATTAGGATAATGTATTGAATTTGTGTTCCAATGCAGTTCATTAAAGAATAACAAAGATAATAAAAATTGGAAATATGATTTATGGTGGTGAGATGGTAATAACCAACATCATCGGGTATCTTTGTATTTTATTGATGAACATTTTCAATGGAGTTAAATACCGATGAAATATAAAATTAGATAAATGGATTGATTGGGGGTGTATGATTCTATTTTAAAATATTTTATATGATAAATAGGCCATTAAATGATGGGTGGTGAGGAAATTAAATTATTTGTTGGGTGACTTGAAAATGAAGGAATCAGTTTGTAGTGTTAAACCCATCTAGAAGGATTTCAGGGTCCCACTGAAATCCCAACATGGATAGAAGTGGTACTCTATTAATTACATTTCCATTGGTATCATGGAAATCAACAGTTGGGATTCTGGTGGTGATGATAACCCCCTAATTTAATGGAAGGAACAAAAATCCAATCAGAGATAATTTTATAAAATTTAGGTCCAACTTTCATCTCAATAATCTATGTTGTAGGTGTGTGGGGTATCTTCCCCCTTCTTTTTCCTCCCCCCCATGGGTATTTGTTGGTCAATGGAAATCCAAAAGAATTGTGTCACCAAATAATGGTGAGATATTCTTCCTTATACTCAATTCCTCTAATAAATATTATTTCCATTATTTAGTAAGATCCATGTTCTAGATTTATGAGTGATTTAATCACTGAATGGTGAATCCATTGTGCAGTAAGAGAATTTTTCATTCTTTGGATATTGATGGTTGTGTGAGGATGAATGCAAGTCATCTCTCACCATTTTACTTATAGAATATTTAGTTACATGTTATGAAACAATGGAAGGTTTTATTTTCGATATGATATGTAGGATATCATTTGACACATGAAGCACTGTGCTTAACCAAACTATGATATACTACAGAATTATTATTATTTTTATATGTCTTGTATAACATATTCATTGGATGGGGGGTATAAAAGGGAGTAGCTTAATTATAATATATATATATATAATGATTCCTAATAAAAATTAATTTATTAGTTCTGCGGAAATAATCACTCAATTTTTGTTAAAATAATTAAATCATATATTGATAAAAATAGTCATAGTATAAAATGTATATTTTTTATAAGATGTGTCTTGGGGTATATTTTATACTTTTTAAAAGATAAATTAATAAATTATATAAATATAATATTTTAATATGGATTTCAATTTTTATATTATGATATAAAAATTATCTATGGGAAATTATTTAGAATTATTCATAAAGAGTTGATTTTTTGGTGTATTTTGAAAAATCTAAAATTTTACAAAACTGCCTTTTTTCTTTTCTTAAAATAATTATTATAAAATTATTTTTATATTTTTATTTTTTTAATGTTTTATATATGTCACATTTAATTAATCATAATTCAACTAAATCTATATAAATATATATTATATATGATTTTTTAGAAAATAATTTTTATTTTTAAAAATTATTTTTTCTAAAAACTATTATTCATTTCATTATACAAACATATATTAAAAATAATTTTACCAAATGATAAAAATTAATCTTTTTAAACAGTGTATATATATTCAATAAATATAATTAATATTATATAATGTGGAGAACATAATATTTAGTCATAATGAATAGTCACACTATTAAAATTTTATAACTGGTCTGTTGGGTAAAAAGAGATAAACATGTTTTAAACTATTGTATAAGGACTAAAAATCAACCAAAAAATGATATTAATCTAATTTAAATGTAGAATTTACACAATAAACAAAATATATTCAACATTTTGTCGATTTAGTTTCATTTTCATTTGACAACAACCATTAAATTATTTTAAATAATGGATAATTGAAAATATCACTCTCAATCTTTTAATATCCCCAATATATATTCAGATGGATGAAAAGTAATTATAAAAGGTTATATATATTTTTTTAAATATAAATAAATTACGTTTGTAACATTAATTTTTCTATTTTTTTAGTGTTATAATCAGCTTGATGTCATACACAACACAGACGAAGTGCTCTTCTAAATTTTGAAAACATAATTGTATTATTTTAATGAAAATGTAATATGTTTTTTGTATTTTTTGAACATTATAGAGAGTGATAATATATAATATAAAGTAAAAGTGATTATATTAAAATTATATTATTTATTGATATGTTTAATGTCAAATTTCTTTTGTAGTCTTAGAAATGATCCCAAATGGTATTTAATGTTTAATGGTTATTTTTAAATAATTATAAAATAATAAAAAATATGTTTAATCAAGTGTATGGGATGTTTTATATAAAATATGTAATTGTTCATTTATGTACCTTTTATAATTTTCAATATTAATTTCCTCTCACTTAACTATTGAACAATTGTGAAAATTTCATTGATTTATTATATATAAAAAGGGATACAATATTTGAATTTCAAATCACTGTATTTTTTTATTCTAGATACATCCGAAATTCATCTCAAAATACTCTTTATCATGTCTCAATCCTCTAGAGTTACCAAAATCCTCTCTTTTATAGGACTTATTACTAATCTAAAGGATGATATCCAAAGAGGAGGTATAAGTATTAAATGGTTTCTAATAAGTTTGTTTTTTCTTATACCACCTTTAAATATTTTATACCCATAATAAAATAATATCATAACTACCATAAATGTATTGAAATGTTATTATATTGGTTTAAGAACTATTTTATACCTCATTTTCATCAAATGGGAAATAAAAGCATCGCTTGTACGTTTTTACAGACTACCATCTCCATATAGAGATGTACTTAATTTTACAACATTGCATGTGTTATCTTGAAATTAATAAGGATTTAAGGTATATATAATATATTTATGACATATTAATTTTTGTAAATATAACATGTCATATAAGTTCTTACTCTACCTTCTATTATAAAATGATAATGTCACATTTGATTACATGTGGAAAACCACCTACTAGAAGCAATGTGAATATTTTTTCTTTTATACAGTACATGGATTAAAATAAATATGATTTGATTAATATATATTATATTTGTGATATAAATATGATTATGGAAATATTAATCATTATATAATCCTTTTTTCATCAAACCAATTGGAAAAACAATATTTCATCACATGTATTTGTAGACTACTAACTCTATGAATAACATATTTCATTTTTCTATTACCACCATAAATGTATGCCATTAAAATTGTATAAAATGAATAAAATTATATAATATAAATTATATATATTTTGGAGATGATGGAACCATTTCATAACATTGTTATCTATGGTAAATATACTACTATATTTTTGGGGAAATTGACCAAACAACAATAAGGGTTCAATACAAGCTTGGACAATAAGACGAGTTGATGTAAAATGATTATAATGATATTAAAAAATAAAATATTGATGATAAATATTATTAATAATGTATTTAAATAATTTAAATTTATTTTTTTGGATGATATGATACTTTTAACCATATAGGAAAGAAAGGCAATGATATTTCATCTAAATTTCACTCCATTGAGACATATTTTTTATGGTGGACATAATTTCATTTATATAGTGTATATAATAACACATTAACAGATTATATAATTAAGTACAACATATTTCTGTTATTTAAATATTCAATTAATGTTTACTCTTTCATGGGGGTTAGACTCAAAACATGTTAAAGCAGTATAGGTTCATTTTATAATCTCACTCTTATTCGGATTTTTCATGTATAAATTTATATTGGTATAATTAAATTATCATTATATTAACAGACCACATTCTTATATTATGGTTATTTATGAAGTTTCTTTGTTCTTCTTCCAAATTTTCCTCTCTTTTTTTCTCAAAGCCTAAATTAAATTTTCATAATAAAAACCAAAATATTTTTCCTTTTCAGTGGAGAATGTTTTCTACCATATCCATATTTTTCAAAAGAAATCACGTTAGCTTTTACGAATTAATACATTTATTAAAAAATAAATTATCACTACATAAGTTTTTTTTAATAAAATTGATAGGAATATTTTTTAACCTTTTTCAAAAAATTAGTTTTTTGTTCATTAATAACAACGAAAAAGTGTTTTCATAAAATGTATAAATCATTAATGGATTTTCCCACCTATATAAAAATATTTTCCACTGAGAGTCGTTTAAAGGAATCAATGATCTATAAAGGAAAAATACTTTTCCCTTTATATATATATATATATATATTAATTTTTATAAAAAAATTAAATAGAATTATTTTTTAAAATGTTAAAATATAATTTGGAAATTATTCGTAACAATATTTTTAAATTGGTAATATGAAAATATTAAGGAAATATCATTATGAACGTACACTTATATATTCCTATTAATGTTTAAAAATAATTAACTTTATTTAAAACCATCATTTCTGATGAATTGAAGGTCTTCTATCATCCTATACATATTTAGGAATTACACCTTTTTTTGGCCAGTCACTTTTTTGTGATCATGTTCTTCATCAAAATACATTTTTCATTGGACATTATTTTTACCTTTCACATCCATATATTCAGTATCGTGGATTTCCTTAACATCATTTATTCTACATTGATATTTTCTTAAATAGATACAATTTAAATATGCAGTCTTAGATTTAGATATCATATTAAGTACGCTATTGCTTTTATAATGAAAATATTGATGTTCTATTTTTTAAATACAATATAGATATTTATTTATTGAAAATTAATTTTGTTTTTGATTTAAAATTTTGATTTAATAAATTAGTAATTCCTGGTATATATATTTTTGATGGGTGGGATCAGTTAGGAATCCCCTCGATGCATCAAAGAGTCTTATAAAACAAATCGTTGGACCAAGTTATTGGGAAATAAGTGTATACCTACACATTAATTAAAATTTCATGGATTTGGGTCGAGATATAATTGTTCGTATTGTCTTAGCATGAGGTGTTGAATGAAATATTATGAATTATTTATTATACAATTCCTTTAGTAAGATCTCAATTATTATTATTTAAGTAATTTTTTGACTAATATTTTCTAGGGATATATTTTTAGGTTTTAGTTGTTTATTAAGAGAAAAATGTATTGGATTTCCACATTACCATATTATGTATGTATTATCTACCCACGATACCTCATATTGTATGTAAAGCATACTGAGAATCTGCACTTACACATTATTATGTTTCATTTTATCACTAATATAATGAAATTATTATTGAATGGTTATAATGGATATTAGATATTTTCTCATGTTGTTTTTGATCATCCAATGTAATATGAAATCTATATACCTTTATAGTTTTCCATGATTTATTAATGGAAAAACATAATTATTATAATCCATTATATCCTATACTAATGTAATAAAGTAATCATTGATTCAGGGTTACTAGAGTGAGGATTTTTGTAGTTGGTATCAAATGATGAATAATAAGACAATTGGGAATTATATTTTAAAAGAAAATATCAAGTATAAATATTACTATAAATCCATTATAATATTTTGTAACTTTTACATTAATAAAATTTTTATCTAATGGAATAACATTCATGAGAATTATACGATTGATATGTGTGTAAACATTTATAGATTTGGATCCTAGTAAAGGAAATAGAAATAATATGAAAATAAGTAGTAAATATATTAATATCCCTTTTGAGTAAGTCAATACCTCATTTGTAAAAGCTGTGAATATCATGTCCATATTGGGGAACTATTATAAAAAATATTCTTTCAAATTTGGAGAAATTTATTGTTCAATGGAGTGATGCTCTATGTAGGATCAATTTAGGAAACTAAATACTTCATACATTAACAGAAAATTTAATATAATTGTTGAAGATAAATAGTTTAAGTCCACTGAAATTATATTTATATATTTTTGAAGTAGTGATATGGAAACTTGTATTGTAGTATTATATTGTTTACAATGAGATATGAATTAATGGTGGCCTTTGATTTAGAATAATATAGAGGAATTAGGGATACTACGTTTGGAATAGAAATATTTTAAGATGATAATATTTGAGAGATATTTTATTTTTCGGCAACAAGATGAAATAATAAAGGAATATTTTTGATTAAATAAATAAAGAAGAGAAAAAAAAAATTAGTATGACGTTATCATCTTTATATTTGGAACACATTATGAACACTACATGTCTTATTAACAAGGTAATATTGACAACTTATTTAATAGTCTTAATTTATGCCTTCAAATGGACATATTTTCACTAAAATTGTACTAATATGATGATATGGTGTTATGTTCCACTAAAATAGTGAATGAATTCTCAATTTCATATATTTTCAAACAAAATAAAGGGAACTATAGGATATCTACGTACCATGAAAATGAAATGTACTGAGGAATATGAAGGGAAGAGTAGAACTTCTACCATGTGATAGTTGTAGAAATAAACATCCAAATTTTTTTAATAAAATTTTAGTTTACTAAAAATGTTGAAATAATAGACATAAATTTCTTGAATGTAAAATCATGAATGAGTCCCCTAGTATCTAGGGATTCAACTATATGTTTATGGGGATATATTTGAATCAGATACCCGTATGTCATGGGTTACATTGATATTTTATTGTGGTATTTACTTTAATAATATTGAAAACTACAATTTTTTATAGAATGATAATCATTGGGAATCACTAGAATGAAATTTTCTATTTCATAAATTTATAATGTAAAATTGTTTTACTTCTTAATGATTTATTACTTAGAATAATTGTCTCAAATTATATAAAATATATTGATGTTTGTAAGATAAAGAAAACCATTACCACTATATATTACCATTAGTGTTAGAATGTGTTTTCAAGATAGTGTAGTTGTATTTTATTTTCTTCAATATATTATTATGATCTATTAAAATTTTCCCTTATATATTCTAAATGGTTCTCAAGCTTAAATACAAATATTAAACCTTTGGAGTTGTTATTTTGATTTTAGAGATTAAAATATCACTCAATCATTTAAGGTTTAATGTTATTGAGTACTATTTCATATATATTATTACTAATTTTTATGATATGGTTATTATTGATTGGAATCAATAGTCATTAATCCCTTTATAAAATGTAGAACAATGTCCTCAAATGGATCCCAAGAGCCCTTAGAATATAATTTTTTGTGCTTCAGTAATTAAAATATATCTTATTCATTTATAATTTTGTAAATGATATTATTGGTGGTATAAAACTAACATAAATTCTATATATTAAATAAATAATTATATTTTTCCTTAATTATCAAACTGAAGAAAAAATAGATAAATCAATCAACTTTTATGGTGAACATATCACTTAACTATCAATGTAAACGTTAGGAGACAAATGAAAAGATTAAATTATTATAAAAGTACAAATAATTCATGAAATATAATTATTTATGATATAATAGTTTCCCTTATCTTAACATAGAAATTGTAATTCTTGATAAAATTAATTAGTCATGATTTGATTATTCTGAACAAATGAATAAAAATTGTGAGGATGAAATTAATTTCATGTTGAAAAATGATACAACCCTAGATTTAATTAAATCATCAATATTTTTGATATTTTATAGTACATGATCTTCCAAGATTAAATGAATCATGATTACAGTACAAATATAAATATTAAAATATGAATTTGGTAAACTGGCCTTTGGATCGGCAGGTAAGAGTGTGAGTAACCACATTATAAAATATTTTTAGATATATGTGTTATTGAAAGAAATTTATTTATTAGTTATTATAAAATAAGTGCTCAATTTTAATGATAATAAAGATATAATATAAGGTTAAGAACAAATAATGATAAAAATTGTTTCTTAATAAATTTAGGTTTTATGTATATTTTATATCTTCAGTAAAATGAAAAAAAATATTTTCACATTTTAATTAAAAATATATAAAATATATATTTTAATATGAATTATCCTAATTTTTTGTAAAGTGTGAATTTTTTGGTGAATAGTAAATAATACTTATTTATGTCGAATATTTATTAATTTTCCATAAATTTTTTATTTTAAAATTAAAATTGTGTTTTTTATTTGATTAAAAATTAAAATAAGTCACATTTATTGAAATATAATTAGACTAATTATAGTCAAATCATTTTTTAATTGAAATTTTGTAAAATAATTTTAATTAATAAAATGGATTTTTTATTAAAATTTCTTTTTTGTTGCATTTTGTGAACATATATTAATATTCTTATTACCACTTCTTGAAATATAACATTGTAAAAATAATTTCAACATATAGAATAATTAATTTTAATATTATTTAATATGGTACCATTAATTTGTAGTCATAATTAATGGGAAAAATGGTATAAGGTTTTCACCCCTATAAGGGGTAAATTGCGTTCAAAGGGGTTTGAAATATGTTATATTATTCTCAAAACTCTTAAAACCCAAATTTCATTTCATTTCATGATTATATTTCCCATTTCATCATCTAAAATTTAAATTTTTTCTGTTTTTGTCATTTTAATTTGATAATGATTATTTACATTAGTTTAGGAAAAACATTCCTACAAAATATCACTCCTATTATAATTAAATCTATAATATACACTCCTAAGGAAAAAATGTTATTAAAGCATCAAAAAAAATTTAAGGATAATATTATTTTTATGATATAAATTTATTTTTATTTTTTTGAATATTTTCAATTACCTTGAATAGTTATACAATACCGACAAAACTCTATTGCAGGCATTGTATAAAACAAGTATGTTATTATTAAAATAATTAAAGAAAGAATAGTTTCAATTATGGTTTCAAAATAATTTCCATAAAAAGTAAATATTATAATTTATTATTAAAGTATTTCAATTTTTATTTAAATTTTATGTAGATATTTTCAACCTAAATTTTTGGAATAGTTCTGAAAATGAGCTTATATTTTATTTAATGATAAAAAATTATGTTTAAATATTTATCAAATATTAGAAATATTATATTTACCAAATTAAATGATAAATTTAAATCTTATCACGAATGGTTCATTTAACATTCACATTTCATTGTATAAATTACTTCCATGACCCTTAAACATATTACAAATGTGAATATGCCATGGATTTTTCCTTATAAAAATGGACTGGATCTTTCAATTACCAACTGACATATGATTTTAATATATATATATATAATAATACAAAAATAATCTTCTCTAAAAACCCATTACCATGACCCGAAGACTATTGAGTGACTATAAACATCTCCTTCAACAGACATGATCGCAATAGAATGGATGAAGTCAAAAGTGGAGGTATAAGACCTAACTAATCTATTTTATGTTAATTTCTTCATTTACCTCATAAAAAATAGAATTATCCAACCTAAAATTATTTTATAAATATCATAAATGTTTTTAATTTTTTTATATTAATGATAAAACAATTATCAACCAATTTTCTATGCAATGGGAAATGGAAACATTTCTTGTGTGTTAGTATAGAATACCATCTCCATGAAGAGATATATATCATTTAACATTACAAAATTTTAAGTATTATTATTATTATTACGTATTTAAGGTTTAAATATTTTTTTATGATAAAATTTTATTTCTATAATAATATTAAATAATATATCTTCACACCCTTCCATCCTTGGGAAAATGGTTACATAGCTCCCACATAAGTGTGGACTACCACATCTATAAAGTGATGTGATTTTTTTATAATGTATGATTTGTATGGATAACAATGAGGATAAATTTAATGAATATATATTACATTTATGATGAAAATATTATACAATAATGATTAATCATCACATAATTTCTCTCTATTCCAACCATTTGTAAACATAAATCAAAATCTTAGATACATGGAGACTACCTCTTATGTTCATAATATATATGTTTTTTCTATTATATACATACATTGATGATTGGAAAATTTTTAACAAGGAATAATAAATTCATGAAATTATTAAAAAAAATCGTTGATGTGAATATTTCATAAAACGTTGATCCATAGTTAATATGTTGAAGTAATTTTTCTGATAATGGCCTTACAACATTAACTAGATTAATAAATAAAGAAATATATAATTAAAGGAAGTGAAATTATTATAAAAGTACAATAAAAATAAAACATATATATACAATGTTCTTAATAAATTATTTAAAAAATATAAATTGATTATTTTCAATGATATAATGTGTTCGGCCAAGCATGAATTCAAGGTAATGGTTGATTCTCTAAATTATTTTCCAATATGATATATTTTTTATTGGGCATATACTTTTTTTATATGGTAAATACATAGACCCATAAATATATTATATCATGAATTTTTTTTATTTGGGAAAATTATAATTTCAATTAATGTTTTCTCTTTTAAGGAGTTTTGATTTAGATGTTACTGAATCTATACAAGTTTATTTTATAATCTCACACTTATTATTATTGGTCATGTTTAATTTTCATTGGAATAATTATAAGTTCATTATATTCTTAAACCTGTTATATTTTATTATTACATATATATGTATGGGATTTATTTGTTTTTATTATAGATTTTACTCTCTTATACACTCAATGGTTGAATAAATATTTTGAATCAAAACATACATTATTTCCATTTTTTGATCAAGAATCTTTTCTTCTAGATCCATTTCCTTCAAAATAACTATTTATTTCATTCCTATAAATACGTTTTCAAGGGGAAATTTTCAAAAAAAAAATAAATTATTTAAATTTTTTTAATGTAATCATTTTAATATTTTCTAAAGAAGGTACTTTTTATATTATATACAAAAAATGTGAATGTATTTATCATTAAATGTATAAACCCTAAAAATATCTTACCACCTCCATGAACATTATTATCTCTATCTCTTTATTTTTTTACATTGATTAATACTTTACATTACTCGTTGAATATTTATTTTTTATATTTTATTTTGAAAAGAATTAATTTCAAAAATGTTGTAAAATCGAAAATATTTTCTAATATTTTCTTAAAAAACATACAAAAGTATCATAGAAATTTGTTTTTAATTTTTTCATTCAAATTTAATCTCTTATTCTAAGAAAACTAAATTATCTAAAAACATATATTATGATGTATTTATAGTGTTTAATCATCTTATACTAATTTATGGACTATACATTATAATCTAATCATTATAATTTGTATGATAATCTTCTCAATCACACTCCATTAATCATGGATCAATATTTTTCTCCATCCAATTCATAATTTAGTATCAAGGTTAAATTCAGGATCATTTCTATTACATAGATATTATCTTAATCATGTATCATTCCAATATATGTTGTTTATTGAAGTATGAATATTATAAATATTATTTCATTTAGTAGGAAAATATTATTGTTATGTATTCTTGATTCAATATAAATACTTATTTATTTGATAAGGATTATTAATTATGTATTGCATTTATCATTTAATATTTTAGTAATGAATTAGAAATATGAATGTGATAGGTGGGACCTAGTCAAAGAAAACCCCTTGATTCATCGAAAGGTCTAATGAGAAAAATATTTTTAAAATTAGTTTGGTATTTTCCATATACCATCTCTTTCATTGAAATGTAATATAACAAGGACTCAATATTAATGATTATTATATCGTGGAATGATAAATTGAGAAATATATCCTAACATATAGAATTATAAATATCCATCATTATGATTTATTTAATAATTATATGTTTATTTTTTCTGATTTTATTTTCCATGGATATATTTTGAAGAGCATGTTATTAATTAAATAGAATATGAATTGATTATTAATTGTTACGTATTGTTTATAACTTTTATAATTTTGATAATTCTTCTATATATAACTCATAGTGATTGTATGGGCTCATTATTCGTTATTTATTATTTTCCAATTATATAAATAATTGTTTTTTGAATGATTTTCAATCAGTCAATTATGTTTCTCAGAGTTTGTTTTCATCTTCCAATATAATATATAAGTCACCTATATATATGTTGTTCCAATACTAATAAACTAATTTATCATTGATGCTATGAACTATAGTATCTTAATCCAATGTAATATAGTAGACAATTTCTCTTGATTTCAATATTTATGGTTTTTATAGATTATTTGTTTTATTTTTATCAAATTGGTATTAATTGATTGATTAATTAGAATAGTAAATTAGTCTATTTTTTTTAAGTGACCAAGTCCCTTTTATGAGTCATGTTCCTTTTATTTCGTGATATTCTAAAATTTTATTTCATGTGAAGAAAATTATCTATTTATAATGACTGTGAATTTTCATACTGAATTAATTATAATTGGTTTATAGTTGAGTAATTTATTTCTTTAATGATATTGGGTATTATGGAGAAGGATGATGAGTGGAAGGAGTATAATTAAAATGGTTTAACTCTATGGAAACTGGTTCTTTTATATTATGATTTTCTTTATATATAATTGAATATTTCATTTATTGTGTATGAATAGGAACACCATTGTGATAGACTATATTGAGGTCAATGAGAAAAATATTAATGTATAAATATTACTATATCACATTTGGCCTATTTTAGATTCTTTGTAAACATTACCTTGTATTTTCAATCACTTTTTATCTTATTATGGGTTTCATTCTTGGGATATGTTAGGTTAGAAACCCAAAAGTGTATATCAATCCTTGTATTACAAGTTGGGGTACATAGTGTGGTCTTATGGTTTGATCTATTATACATTGATGAGATTACTATACTATACTTATATTGAGTGGTATGCATGATCAATCATTCATTAAGGTAGTGGAGTCACTAGAAAGGGAAAACAATAAATTGGAACTTGGGATATTTTTATATGTACTTTCAATATTCAGTTCACTATTATTGGGTTTTATGTGAGGGTGTAAAACTGGTTTAATGTCCTTTAAATTGAGAAAAACATGGGGATTTGGTTATGAGAAGAGGTACTAATGAGTATTATAATTTATTTAACATAGTGTTATAACTATATTTTTATAACCAAGGGTAACCCATTAGTTTATCTAAGATTAAATTAGAACAAAATTCGAATTCATGTATGAGAATATGTAGTAATTATCCTAATAGTTTATGTAAACTAGAGTGGGTATGAACAAGTATAAATTGGAATGAGTGTAATAACCAATAGTGGTTGTGTCAAAGAGGATTAATAGATAAAATGTGATTTATAAGCTATAATGTGTATATTACCAATCACATGAATTTTTAGTAATATTTTTAGTTGATTTTAAATATATATTCCTCTCATACAAGATGATTTTTTAGTAATTTCACTTAGATTTGTAATTATCAAATATTTTTTTCTGAAACTAAAAATTCAAGAATTTTTTAAGAAAAAAATATATTAAATTAATTTAATTTATTATTTAGAGTTCTTGTGAATGAATGAACATTTGTGTTGGAATCGATTATATTAAACTTGGGAAGATATATTTTTTAGATTGTTAAATATAAATTTAGATGGAATGTATATGATTAACTCTCATACATGTATGAAAAATAGATATTTTTTAAGCCTGGGAAGAATAAAAAACTATGTTGGAGTGGATTGGACCAAGAAATATATATAAATTATAATAAATTATTTATGTAAAATTGTATATATTTATTATTAAACAAAAATTCCGTATATAAATGTAGTATTAAATAGAACTTGGGTATGAATAATTTATATCTATATAGGATTAAATCATTTACATAAGGAACTATAAAAGAGTAACCAAAACTTGTGGGAAATTAAATTCTAACATAAAAAGGATACACAAATAATTTTGATAAGGATTTTAACGCTTTATAATTACCAAAATGAATAATATAATATCATAGAAATATTGATGTAATGTCAGGATACCACGAATAAGGAATAAAAGAGACATGATTAAAAAGTATAAAGGTGAATACCCCCCACAGAATATAAATATATGAATTGGAATATTCCAAAACTAAATACCAATATGAAAAATATTCATTAATAGAGGTATTTGTGCTTAGATAAAATATCTCTTACATGAGGTTGACTTGAATCAAGGGGGATGTAAAAGGCCTTGTATTTACATGTCAAAAAAATTGAATAATACTTCCACATTTCTATTTGATATATATTTTTTTGATATTTTATTTTATATTTTCAAGATCCATAATAGATATTTATGATTTAGGAATATGTTTTTTTGAATCCCTTGGTGTTTGCAGGTTACTAGAGGAGGAATGAGTGGCTGGAGTAGCAAAACAAAGTTGCATAAGACCGTTCAAATCATGAATTTTGATTCCTGATGTGAATGGGTAACATGGGTTCGTAACAAGATGTTCCATGATGTAAAAAATGAGATGTTGGGGGATTTAGAAAAAAAACCTTTGCATAGCCCCTTAGTTCCCATTGTGTAACTTTTCATCAAATTTTATTAAAAGTGTTAAATGGAGTTTGATCACTGTTTTTATCCTAGAAATTACTGATAGATCTAAGGGATTAGGCTTTAACCTAACCTCTATCTTATATCCACTGGTTTCAGTGATCTTGGGTGATATTGTACAATTTTAGAAGATAGGATCTCCCTCCCCTCATCCTCTCATTATGTTCCCTCTCATTGTCTCTAATTAGGGGGATGTTTGTTTTAGGTAAATATGATTACTTCATTATAGAATATTGAAAACACATTATTACATTAGATTTTTCATATAGCATAGATAGTGGGGAACCGAAGATGATGCCTACCTATTATCATACATAATTCTATTGAAGAACATTATTGATTGAAATTTTCAGAGTTTCATACTAAAATAAATTTTTTCCATTCAATTAGAGATATGTATTGAGTCTTTATGCATCCTAAGTCTGGGTGTATATCTAGAGTGGACCACACCCCACTAGAAATAGTAACATTATACTGTGGTGACCTAGTTAGTTTTCTAAGAATATACCTTGACTAAATTTATTTAATTAATTAACTATGAATATTATATTTGATAAATTTCTATTGATTGTCCTGAGTTGGGATATTGATGAACTAATACTGGTTTTTAGATTAGGGTAGAGTCTATTGATGCTTCTTCAAGACATGGTAGCTAAAAATATCACATATAATTTAATCATAAATTATAAAAATGGTATTTGGGGATACATATAGGCCTTATGGATTATGTTCTTTATTCTGTAACATGTGATTTCATGGGAATTGAACTAAGGGAGGTTCCCATGTAAATATAATTAAATAAAATATTGTTAATTAAATTTATGTATTCATTTAAAAAATTGAATTACAGGGGTCATGAACTACCCATGTGCACTATATTGATGCCTCAGATTTTATTTTTCATGGTTAGGACTTTTGAGTAATTGAGGGGCCTCCAAAACTCATGAGAGGTTAGGTCAGAATAGATGGATAAATTGGCCCATTTGTTTTAGTTTGATACACTATTATGATAAATATTAGTGTGAACCTAGAGATAAAATTCAATATAGGCCTTAAAATGACCTCCATTTTGGACATCATGATATTTGGGATCATTGAGACAAATATTAGAAAATGTAACCACTCTTGAATGATGTGATAATAACTAAGTGAGTAGTTTTGAAGTGTAATGATACTTGGTTAGGTGTGTGGATCAATATATATAGCCCTTTAAGAGTGAGATAGTTAATGGGAAATCTCTTGTATATTTATTTTATGGTGATACCATGGTAGCCGATGTGGTCATGCTACCAAGATGATTGTGTTGGGAGACATGATGGCTTATGGGTTTTAGGATATTTCCTCTAAACTAAACTTGTGAGACTAAATGGTTTTCAATGGTGTTATTTTTGATTGGTGTTTAGATATACCTTTTTAACTGTATTTATATAGGGTTATTGAATTCTCCCTTAGGGAAGATGTCCCATGGATGTGATTCCATGTATATAAATCAGGATATAGTTGTAGTATCCATGGAAATTAAGATCAATTGTTTGAGAAACACTTTATTAGTATCTCAGTATATGATAATGTATTTCATGGATTTAGATCCCAGATTAATAGTAAGATTGGAAATATATTTATATCATGAATCATCGAACTATCATAGGTTATATACCTAAGGTTAGAAGGATTAATGATAGGTTATTCAATGGATTTTGATCCTAGATGATAAGAATGTCATGATTTATATCCATGGAGTCATGGTATTACTAATAAGGGATCCTAGGTATTTAGATCATTGGTTGACAGACATTCACATATTACATCCTTTTATTCATTAATATACATATTGGTGATTCCATGGATTTGGAGGTTTGATGTAAGGATTTTCAGGCATTGTGTCCATTGATTCTTGAGGATATAGTTTGGGATAAACAGGATTGGAGCCCATAAGGTTCTTAGGATGAAACGTCTTCCAGACAATCTCAATGTCATCCTACCAATGGAAAAATATGGACTTTTTAAATAGGGATACAAAACTAAGGATTGATATTTTTTAAAATTTTGTATTTTCAACAATGGTATATTGGTTTAGATAAGCATGCCACATTCACAAATCACTATAATTCTGGTAGTTACAGGATCGTGTTGATGGTACACCTAATATTTTATTTACTCATATCCTACCTGATCCACCATTTCACTTAGGTACCTGACCATGCATTAAATTTATTTTAGATTGATGTTAGGAAAAGGCCCTAGGTTGTATCATTCAACTTGAAAAATTTCATAGGATTTTTTATTAATATGTCGCGAGGTTCTGGGTAGTTGTTCCCCGTCATGTAATTTTATTTTATTTTTTTATTTTATCATTTTTTATATGTTTTCATCCTAATGGGTGATCATACATGTATAGTTGTTGGGATTCCATATTGATTATTTTTACTAATTAGATTGATCATTTATCTGATGTACTCTAATGCTTACTTTACATAATAATTATTCTTATTTATTTTCCAGTTACTATGCACTCTGATCAGGGTGTATAGTATCCCCATGACACTAACCTAAATAAATTATATATGTCATCATCCTCGAGTATTAAGACCCAAACATGATGTACATGGACATTACATTTCTTATTTAGAATAAAAAATACATTACACAAATATATGCCCAAATACAGTATTAGTTTATGTCTTTGAAAACAAATAACAGACTCTTCAAACTTAGTGAATGATCTTCAACATCTCCCATAAAGATCTTCCACTATATTTTATCTACAAAATACATTTCCTTATATCCTTTAGAAGTGACAACAAAAAAAGTGTGTGCTCAAATTCTTAGTGAGGGTAATCATTAAGAACATAAAACAAAACATAGACATAATAATGTAAAACAAGAACATAAATTTTTAAAATCAAAATCTTTTGTCATGAAATAAATCTTTGTAGAATGTAGTCATAAATCATAGAGGAACATATACCATGATAAAATAGTACTTGTATAAAACACAGAATTTTGGGAAAAAATAAGCACATAATGTAAAATCCCAGATAAATAAGGAATAATACACTTTTCATGTTTATTAATATTTGTGAATTAAATATTAATTTTACATTAAATGGGACATTATTTTCGATGGCGTACATGATACACAACCACGAGTCTCTTTGAAATCTTACGTTGCACATTAATAATATAATATTATTATTTTAAATGGTAGTTAATGACTAGTCATTGTATTTGTAGTAATGAATAGAACTAATTAAAATATGATTATATATGTTTGTTAAATTATTTTACTATTATCTAACAAAATTTAGGGTCTTAAAATATGAATGAATCTATTTTTAAGAATGAATAATCTAATATTCAATAAAAGGTCAATTTACCGCCTTTTGATGGTGAGCAATCATTAATTCTAGTTTGGGTCATTTTTATATATTCTATTAGACAGAATAAAATTCATATTTATATTCGGGACATCAAAATTTACTTTGGGTAAATTTTTGGTATTTTTTGATAAAGTTTATTTTTTAATGAATAGTGAGAAATATTGTATTTTAATATAAAAGTGTATTTTAATATAATTTATTTATATGGTTATATTATCTTTTTAATTGGTTTTAAAGTGTAATTAGAATATATTTTTTCCATTTTATCTAATTTTGGTCATTGTAAATAATTTCATTTTGAAATTGGACATAAACAAGTGTTAATCTTTTAATAGTTATTATTTCTTAAAAACACGCTATTTGTTTTGACAACATGAAATAATTTTAAATTAATTAATACAATATCAATGTTTTTTTATTTTGTAAAATAGAAATAATTTTTTAATTAGTAATATCACATATATATTAGGCTGAATTGTTGGTATTTTTTCTGAAAAACATCAATTTTTTATGAAGAAGGAAACCACTAACTAGTAGTTAAAAAATGACTTTTTCATTTCACTGAAATTTTACCGCATCTGGGAATTGAATTTCAAAAATATAACATACATGGTTGTTATTAGAATGTAAAATTTGGTTCAGTAAGATGAAAATAATTTTTGATGAATAGAGACTTTTGACTTTTTTTAACACAGTTAAAGGTAAATATGGCAATTCAAGGTAAAAAGAATATTGTAATAATTCTAAATTTCTTTAACACTTATCCTAACCTTATTGGATGAGTAATGGCCAACCATGGGCATCCATGGGTATATTTTAAAACCCCATGGAGACACTTATGAATCATAATGACACATCAGATTAATTAATTTAATGAAAGTCAAAAATGTCATAAACAAAAATCTTTTAGAAAATTCAATTTTTAATGGTGTTATGTATGTAATAGTTTTGACTATAAATATTCATTGGAAATCAAAAAATATTTCCTACATCATTGTATTTTTTTTATAATTTTAATATATTTAATAAATTAAATTTTTTATGACACAATAATGATGCAGTGTTTACCTTATTAATAAATCATTTGAATATATAAGATTTTAAATATTAAAATACCATCCATAACTTGTCCAATTATTATTGGATGATTTAATTTTGACCATGATTCATCTTATCTTTGACTATAATGATTTTCAGACCTTTATAAATCGAATTTATTTATATAATAAAATCACATTATCCCACTTTCATGAAGAGCCCCTCATCCCCTTATAAAAATCCCTCACTTATAAAAAATTCAACACACATCTCAATCCTTTAGGCTCATCTAAACATTGCCCAATTAATCTCCCTACATTCCAATCCTTATCCTAGAAGCCTTACCTTAGGCATAAGGCACTTAAAGAAGTCCTTTTCATTCAAACTAAAGGAAGTTACCCAAATTAAAGGTAACACCTCCTCATAAGGTCTTTTCTTTTATTTTACTTCTCCAACCCCTAAAATATTTTTACTCCATACTTTTTTAACAAAACTAGTATCCTAAATATATTATGATTTTGTTATGAGATGAATTTTAACTACACTTACACAAACTTCCATCTAATGGGTGAGAAGCATACTATTCCTGTGGATGGAAAACTAACGCCTCATAAAACGATGATTGTTTGATTATCTCCTACCACCTCACCTGGTTGCCATTAATATGGAACGGTATTTATATTTGATATATATAATGTTTATATTTTCTTTATTCTTCTATATTTTAATTTTATATCTTACCATTATGATTTCCATTATGGGTAAACACGATAATTTCATTTGAGGAAGTGTGGACCACCGCCCCCTCCAAGTGATATGACTCATTAATGCCATATGTGGGACGTATAATGTGTGGAGTTAATGATATTATTTATGATATTATACCGGAATTATAATACACCTATGAATCATAATGTTTTATTTCCATTAAAATAATAAATAGAAATGAAAGTAGTGTTCATGCGTACGTATGGCTTGCAGTCTCCGTGAATGGTGCATTTCAGTTCTTAGCTCCAGATGTTATTTACTATTGTAAATACATGTATATAATGGATTATTATGATATATATGATATCTAAATCAGGAATAACATTTTGGATATATTGAAATTTTGACTATGTGAACAATGTGTAATTATAAGAAGTCTATTTTTGACTCAAGTACCAGATATCGACAAAACGACCATTGTTAACATAAATGATTTTCATAATTTCTATAGCATGGTAATAAGTGATATAAAACAAATAATAAACTTGAAAAGGGTTCTTAAGAATGAATAAATTAATTTTAGTTTATTATTCAGGAAGAACAAGGAACAAACAAGTCATGTCGGACACGAGGTAAGGGATTTCTTATCTCACTTCTAATCACATGAGATTTCCATTATTCGCCACTTATTCATTTCAGGTGGTGTATTGTGTACTAAAATTTGATATATATTATCATTATTCTCTATATATTCATGTTATTCTTTGACTCTTTTTTGGTTATTAACTTTTGGTCATAAGACTCGATTGATTTCAATATGGTAGGGGATTTCCATTTAACCATTTATTCCCGTGAGATTCATGATATATTTGGAACTATTTCCTTTTGTGTGTTTTACATACTACCCATGATTTGTAATAATTATGTAATATATATTCATTTATGAGTATTTAAATCTTCATTGAATCACCTTTCTTTCATTTTGTGTCTGTTTCATAAGTTACCAAATCGGTAAGGGAACTTTTTAACACTAATTTCATTCATTGGATTAATATTATAAATCATAATTATGTCATGATATGATTATGTATGGAATCACTATTTGTTTATTTATGTTGTAATTTACACTCCCCTTTTTTTGGATATAATTTTGATACACATAATCACTACATTGATAAATTCTTAATTCATCGATATGAACTTGAAAAGAGTAATTTTAACTCAATTTCTATTCATTGAGTTAAAAATCCAATTCATTGGTTTTGTCATAAAAAGAATATGTGTGACTATCCTCTGATTGATTTACACTGAATATCAATTCGTATTGAGTATATTTATATTTTTCACACAGAATTATGTAATTGATTTATCCTTAGACTATGGATACCCACATTATAAAGGATTTCGTCTCAATTTACATTCCACTAAGACTTTATTGTTGTTATGCCCCAATTCAATATTATATATTGTATATACTATCCTTTGGCATATTATGTCATGAATCCATTTATTCCCATGATATTATAAATTTCTGATTAAATTTTATTTCGCAATTATTTGTATTCAAGTGTCTCTCATTTTGTTAAAAACTATTTAACTACAATATCGTTTTAAATTATTTAAAGATTAATTATTCTAAATCTTTATCATTAATGTCCATGTTTTCAAAATGGGTTGTAGGATTTATTTATATGGACATTAATGTTTTAAAATGTTAATTTTTTTAAAATCTTCAACGTGGTATGTGACACTTTGATTCAAAAATCTCTTTATCAAATGTTTTAAATGGTTTTGAAAATGGTTTGATAAAGCCTTTATTATGTCAATATATTGAAATGATATATTTTGATTGCAATGTGGAAATTCTATCTTTCTTTTATGCTCGTTTTATGTGTTATGGATATGTTATGGTTATTGGTCATTATTTACGAATACGGGTGGTTCTGCGATAAACCTAGGGTGGGCCAGCCTGCGATAGCTCCCCAATGCATTGGGTAATAGGACAGAGGTATATGTGATGTTTCTCCTAAGATATTTTGGGAATATACTATGATGGGTATTCCAAGTGTAACTACCTATGTAGCTCTGATATATATTATATATGTTTGATATGGATTCCAAATGATACCTTTATGATTTATGATTTGTTTTTGTTATTCATAATTCTTAGGATTTTGTATGGTATGTTATGATTGAAAAATATAGTTTCATTGATTTTTATTATATTGATGGGATAATGTTTTCCTTCCTTATTTTATAACCCTTATTGATCTTTTTATGCTCACCCCGTGTTTTTGAAATGTTTTTCACAGGACATAAAGATGAATAGGGTCAATGATGGGATCAAGGAAAAGTCATGCTGTCTAAAATATGTAAATATACATGTTTCTTTTTAAGAGTTTTTATTTTATGAAAAAATATATATACTGAGTAGTAGTGTCTACTTCAAATATTCAAGTTGTTATGTAATATTTATGGCCTAATTCTCTAAAACTCTAAACCTAAAAAGATACTCAATTTGAATTATTAATTTGATTCAATATTATGTAATGTTATAAGACTAGGTCCTTATAGTGGGTATCATAGGTCGGTTTAGACAACATTGTGGATTATGAGTTTTTGATAAACACATGGTTAGTCCATGTGTCTATTATTTTAGATAAATCCTTGTTTTATAACTACTTCTATTAATGGAATGTCAGTTTCAAATGGAAGGAGGAGGATCTCAAATGACATTTCTATCTCTTCCTGATGACATGCTTGAAATAATTATTGCAAAGTCATGTTCGAATGATTGTGAAAATGTTTATAGTATACAACTCACTTGCAAGAAGTTAATTGAGATATTGAACACCTCCATTATACAAAGATATCATCGTGGATCATGGGTTGTATTTAGACAAATCATATTTTCAAAATATTCTCATATTTTCATTAATGGTAAATATTATCAGGGAATTTTCAAATATTTTACCTTATCACAAGGTTTTGAAGCATATTATGATTTTAAAAAAGGTGATGAAGAAGGAGACCCTTGTGCAACCTATTAATATTTTCTTTTACAATGTAGTCTCTTACCACATACCTATGGTATTATAAAAGGACCATTAATGGAATGTTTCAACTCAAATTTGGTCTGACTATTTTATAGAAATCATGTTTTATCCGATAGTTTGAAATTATATGTCATACATTATTATTTTCCAAAACTGTTTTTATGTGAACACCCATATGACCCATGTTGTACAAGGTGTATTTGGATTGAGGAAACAAATGATTTTTAAGGATATCTAAATCATTGTTGTGATTCATGGACCTTCTACCTATGTGAACAAGATGATGATTAAACCAAATGAACACCATGATCAAGGTAGGATGTTCTTAATTTTGGGGATCGTTTTATTTTATCATATAGTAGTTAAATAAGACTTCAAGAATTAAGATGTTGAGATCATAATGAATTTGGATAAAAATGAGAGGTATTAGGAAAAAATTGAGGTTAAAACATGTTATGGTTAATTTTGTGTTTTATAAAAAGGACAACCTGTAGGATGGGTGACAACACGTCCCATTTGGTAAGGCTGTAGGAATCGAACCCACAACTGAAGAGCGATAAGGTCACATTGCCTACCACTATCCTACATGAAGTCCCCGGTTAGTATGGCTTATTAATTTAGTAAAATCTTTTTATGGAACAAGAATAATTTTTTTTTGGAACTTATGATTGATCAAAATGGATATACTTAGTATAGAAAAATGATTTAGTGATTTAGTGACCAAGGTTGTTGTGGAAGACATTCTTTCTTTTGAGGAAACACTATATGCCAAAGGAAGATATAATACTATGGATTTTAATTGTGGAATAATTGTTGAAATTTTAGTTTTGATGAATCTATATTTTTATTGTGGACATATAATTATTTGGTTTATTTATGAAACTGATTAACCTATCATGAAGAATATGTTATTGGGTTAATTACTTTTCAATATGATATTTTTTGAGTAACTGATGTTATTTAGTGATAGATGATAAGATTTATCTTGAAAGACTATATAATTAAATACTTATGAGATTTGGGTTTCAGTCTCAGTTTGGATTAACATTGAATAATTTTATGGACAGTTGTTTATTGAATGGTCTTGGTTGAACTTTGGGTATTTTTTTAAAAATTTTAGAGATTAAGATTAGTTTTTCATTTTGTAAAAGATTATCCTTTTTGGGTATTATATATTCTCACACTAACAATTTTGATTTTAGTTGATTTCTAAAGACAAGGGAAATATATAGTTATTCTTTTGTGGATTATGTGATTTTCAAGAAGATTATTCTTGTGATTTTGATGTGACAATGTCTTTTAGAATGCTCATTGTTTAGAGAAATGATTAGTTTTTTGTAGAAACTTATTAAAGGATTAAAACACTACTTGAAGGTAAGTATATTTCCTTATGTTCTTATTCTATGTAGTAAATTAATTCCTCCAAATTATGAAAAGTATTGTAAAACAAAAACGTTGTTGGTTTACATTTACTACTAGGTAATCAAAGATCGTTTAATAGATTATATGGTTGTGAGTTTTTGGTTGATAGCTTTCTCTTAATCATGTTTTTATCACTCTCTATCAGAACTTGACCATTTGTTCTCTCTTCCATATCCATGTTTTCCTACATGGAATCTAGGAACAAGTTATCTCGGGTGACCATTGTACTTTTATATCATTCTTTTAAATTGATATTTTTACTGACACTTTTCGATGTGCTAATTTTAATGAAGTCTCCAAGACCAATTTTAAAATTGTAAGGACGCAATTCCCAAAAGGGGGAAGGATGTAACATCCCAGAAAAATAACAAATATGACAGTTTTCATGTTTATTAATATTTTTGAATTAAATATTAATTTTAAATAAAAGGGGACTCTATGATTTATGGCGTACCCGATACGCAACCACGAGTTTCTTTGAAATCTAACGTTGAACACTAATAATATTATATTATTATTTTAAGTGGTAGTTAATGCATAGTTGTTGTATTGGTGATAATGAATAGAATGTACTGAAATATGGTATATATGTTTGTTAAATGTTTCTACAATTATCTAATAAATGTTAGGGGCTTAAAATTCGAATGACTCTAATTTTAAGCAAGAATACTCCAATATTCAGAAAAAGGTTGATTTACAGCCTTTTGATAGTGAACACTCTTTAAATATAGTTTTGTTCATTTTTATATAATCTATTTGACAAAATGAAATTCTTCTTTAGATTCAGTACATCAGAATTTACTTTGGGTAAATTTTTGGTATTTTTCTGACAAAGTTCATTTTTAATGAATAGTAAAAAAATACGGTATTTCAATTCAAAAGTGCTTTTTAATATAATTTATATCCTACAATTAGATTAAATTTTTAATTGGTTGTAAAGTGTAATTATAATATATTTTTACCTTTAAATATAATGTTGGTCATTGAAAAATAATTTCATTTTGAAATTGGACATATCAAGTGTTACTCTTTTGATAGTTATTATTTCTTTAAACCACGCTATTTGTTTTGACAATGAGAATTAATTTAAATAAATAACTGCAAATTCTATGTTTTGAATTTTGTAAAATATACATCATTTTTGAATCCAATATATCAAATATATCTTAGGCATAATTTTTGGTATTTTTGTGAAAAACATCAATTTTTGATGAATAGTGAATCCACTTAGTAGTAGTTAAATAAATTGACTTTTCCATTTAAATGAAAACATACTACTTAGGTGAATTTAATTTTAAAAATATTACATATATGGTTGTTATTAGTAAGTTAAATTTTGTTCAATAAGATGAAAATAATTTTTGGTGAATAGAAACTTTGACTTTTATTTACTGCGGTTAAAGGTCAATAGGCAATTCAAGGTAAAAAGAATTTTTTAATAATTCATAATTACCGTAACACCTATCCTAACCTTATTGGATGAGTAATGGCCGACCATGGGCATCCTTGGGTCTATTTTGGTACCCCATAAAGCCACTTATGATTGATAATGACACATTAGATTAATTAATTTAATGAAAGGAAAAATGATATAAACAAATATCTTTTAGTAAAATAAATTTTAAATGGTGTTATGTAGGTAATATTTTGGACTATAAATATTCATTGTCAAGCTATAATTATTTCAGTAATTATGTTATTTTTTTATAATTTTTAGATATCTAATAAATTTAATTATTTCTGACACAATAATGATGCATTGTTTACCTCATTAATAAATCATTTAAATAAATAAGATTATAAATATTATAATAACATCCAAAACTTGTCCAATTATTATTGGATGATTTTATTTCGACCATGAGTCATATTATCTTTGACTCTAATGATTTTTACACCTTTAGAAACTGAATAAATTTATATAATAAAATAATATTATCACAGTTTCCTAAAGATCCCCTCCTCCCCCTTATAAAAAGCCCTCACTTCTAACCAATCCCACACACCTCTCAAGCCTTTAGGGTCATCCAAAATCTGAAAAATTAAGCTCTATATATTTCACTCCTCCTCCTATAATCCTTACCATAGGCATAAGGCACTTCAAGAAGTCCTTTTGTTTCAAACCAAATGAAGTTACCCAAATTAATGGTAATGGTTCCTCTTAACTTATTTTGTTTTATTTTACTTCTCCAACCTCTAAAATCTTTTTATTTTTATCTTTTATAACAAAAACAGTATCCTCAATATACTAGTATGTTTTTATGATAAGGATTTTAACTAAACGTATACACACCTCTATCTAATGGGTGAAGAACATACTGTTTCTTTGGATGGAAAACTATTTCCTCACAAAATAATGATTGATTGATTATCTCCTACCACCTCTCATGGTGGCCATTAAGATGGAAATGTATTTATATATGATATATATTATGTTTATATTTTCTTTTTGCTTCTTTATTATAGGTTTATATCCTACCTTTATTGTTTCCATTATGTGAAAACGTGATAATTTCATTTGAGGATGAGCGGACTACCGCCCCCTCAAAGTGATATGACTCATTAATGCCATATGTGGGACGTATAAAGTATGAATTTAATGATATAATTTTTGATATTATACTGGAATTATAATATACATTTTTATTATTATGTTTTATTTTCACTAAATTATGAAATTGAAATGAAAGTAGCGTTCATGTGTACGTACGGCTTACCGTCTCCGTGAACCGTGCATTTTATTTCTTACCTCCAAATGTTATGTACTATTACAAATACATGTATATACTGGAAGAATACTATAAATATGATATATAAATCATGAATAAAATTATGGATATAATGAACTTTTTACTATGTGAACAACATGTAATTATAAGAAGTCTATTTGGACTCAAGTACCAAATATCAACAAAACGACCATAATTTACTTAAATGATTTTCATAATATCTATAACATGGTAATAAGTGATATAAAAAGAATAAAAAACTTGAAAAATGTTCTTAATAATGTATAAATTAACTTTATTTTATTATTCAGGAAGAACAAGGAACAAACAAGTCATGTCAGACATGAAGTAAGGGATTTTTTATCTCACTTCTAATCTCGTGATATTTCCATTGTTCGTCACTTATTCATTGCATCTGGTGTGTTGTGTACTTCAATTTGATATATATTATAATTATTCTTCTTATATTACTGTTATTCTATGAATACATTGGTGGTTATTAAATTTTGGTCATACAACTCAATGGATTTCAATTTGGGAAGGGATTTTCATCTCAACTTTTATTCCCGTGAGATTCATGCTATATTTTCAACTATTTCCTTTTGTGTGGATTATGTACTACCAATTATTTTTACTCTTTGTGTAATATAATTACTTTTAATCTTATTTAAATATTCCTGTAATGAACCTTATTTCAATTGGTTTATGTTTCATAAGTTAACAAATCGGTAAGGGAACTTTTTATCCCAAATTTCATTCCTTGGGTTAATCTTCTAATTCATAATTATGTCATGCTATGATTATGTGTGGAATCACTGTTTGTTTATTTATGTTGTAATTTCCACTCCCCTTTGTGTGTATATAATTTTGATAAACATAATCACTCCATTGATAATTTCTCAGGTCATCGATATGAACATGATAAGATTAATTTTAACTCAATTTCGATTCAATGAGTTAAACATCCAATTAATTGGTTTTTTCTTAAAAAGAACATATGTGAATGTCCTATGATTGATCTACACTGAATATCCAATCATATTGAGTGTATTTATATGTGTCACACATAATTATGAAATTTATTCATCCTTAATCTAAGGATACCCTATTTATAATGGATTTCAGCTCAATTTACATTCCATTGAGACTTAATTGTTGTTATGCCCCAGTTCACTCTTATATGGTTTCTATACTATCTATTGGATTATTACATCATGAATACATTTATTCTCATGATATTATAATGTTATGATTAAATTTTATTCCTCAATTATTTGTATTCAAGCGTCTCTCATTTTGTTAAAAACTATTTAACTAAAATATAATTTTAAACTATTTAAAATTTCTTCTTCTTAATCATTCTCATTAATGTACAAGCTTTCAAAATGGTTTTTAGGATTTATTTATATTTACATTAATGTTTTAAAATGTTAATTACTTTAAAATCTTTGATGTGGTATGAGACACTTTGATTCAAAAATCTCTTTATTAAATGTTTTAAATGGTTTTGAAAATGGTATGATAAAGCCTTGATTATGTCAATATATTGGAATGATATATTGTGATTTAAATATGGAAATTCTATCTTTCCTTTATGCTTATTTTATGTTTTATGTATATGTTATGGTTATTGGGAATTATTTACTGATACGGGTGGTTTTATGATAAACCTAGTGTTGGTGACCCCGAGCTAGCTCTCCAATGCATTGGGTAACGTGATAAAGGTAAATGTGATGTTTCTCCTAAAAGATTTAGGGAATATACTGTGATGGGTATTCCAAGTGTAACTCCTTATGTAGTTGTGATAACTACATTGTTAGTTTGATACGGATGCCATAATTAACCTTTATGATTTATGATTTGTGTGTCTTATTCATAAATCATATGATTTCATAAGGTATGTTATGATTGAAAAAATATAGTTTCATGGATTTCTATTTATTGATGGGATAATGTTTTCCATCTTTATTTTATAACCCTTACTGAGCATTTTATGTTAATATTATGTTTTTGAAATGATATCTACAGGACTTAAAGATTAATATGCTCAAGGATGGGATCAAGTAAAAGTCATGTTGTATAAAATATGGATCTATACATGTTTTTTAAGAGTTTTTTTAAAATGGATACTGAGTAGTAGTGTACACTTGTAATATTAAAGTTGTCATGTAATAGTTATGGCCTAATTCTCTAAAACTCTTAAACTTAAAAGATCCTCAATCTGAATTCTTCATTTAATTAAATATTATGTAATGTTATAAGTTTGGGTTATTATAGTTGGAATCAGAGGTCGGTTTAGACACCTTTAGCGATTATGAGTTTTTGTTAGACACATAGTTAGTCCCTATGTCTTTTATTACAGTTAAATCCTTATTTTATAAGTTTTTCAGATCAAGGAAATTCAGTTACAAATGGATAGAAGAGGATCTCAAATGACATTCCTATCACTTCCTGATGACATTCTTGAAATAATTTTTACAAAGTCAAATTTGGATGAATCTGAAACTTTTTGTAGCATACAACTCACTTGCAAGATGTTGTTTGAGGTATCAAACACCTCCACTATACCTCATTATCATATTGGATCATGGGTTGTATTTATAAAAGTATTATTTTCACAATATTCTTATATTTTCAAGAAAGTTAAATATTATCAAGGCATTTTCATATATTTTACCTTATCACAAGATTTTGAATAATATTATGATTTTAAAAAAGGTGCGGAAGATGGAGACCCTTGCTCAACCTATTTATATTTTCTTTTATAATATAATCTCTCAGCACATACTTATGGTATTTTAAAAGGACCATTAATTGAAAGTTTCAACTCAATTTCAGTCTGACTATTTTATAGAAATCATGTTTTATTAGATTTTTTGATATTATATGTCATACATGATTATTTCCCAAAACTATTTTTCTGTGAACTCTCATATGTCCCATGTAGTACAAGGTGTATTTGGATGGAGGAACAAAATTATTTTTAAGGATCTCAAAATCATGTTTGTGATGCAAGGAACATCTACCTACATGGAAAAGAAGACAATGAAACCAAATGGACACCATGATCAAGGTATGATGTTATTCATTTTGGGGGTCATTTTATTTTATCATATGGTGGTGAAATAAGACTTCAAGAATTAATATATTGAGATCATAATGATTTTGGATGAAAATGAGAGGTCTAAAGAAACCATTTAGTTTAAAACATATTTGGGATATTTTGTAGTTTTATAAAAATGACAACCAGTAGGATGGGTGACAACCCGTCAAATCTTGTAAGGCCACAGGAATCGAACCCACAACTGAAGGGCGACTAGGGAGCATCGCCTACCACTATCCTACATGAAGTCCCTAGTTAGTATGACATATTATTTTATTAAAATGTTTTTATGGAACAAGAATAAGTTTATTTTTGGATCATTTGTTTTACCAAATGGATATACTTAGTATAGAAAAATGATTTAGTGATTAAGTAATAAAGGTTGTTTTGGAAGACATTCTCTCTTTTGAGGAAACAATATATGCCTAAGGATGATAGAATACTATGGATTTCAATTGTGGAATAATGGTTGAAAATTTAGTTTGGAAGAATCTATGTTTTTATTGTGGACATATGATGATTTGGTTTTTTTATGAAACTGATTAACCTTTCATGGAGAATAAGTCATTAAGTTAATTACTTTTTAATATGAGATTTTAGAAGTAAATGATGTTATTTAGTGATAAATTATAAGATTTATCTTGGAAGGTTATGTAATTAAATCCTTATGAGATTTGTGTTTCAATCTTATTTTTGATTACTTTCGAATAATTTTAAGGACAGTTTTTTATTGAATGATCTTGGTTGAACTTTGGGTATTGTTTTACAAATTTTGGAGATTAAGAGTCGTTTTTCTTTTTGTAAAAGATTATCCTTTTTGGGTTTTATCTGGTCTCGCACTAATAATTTCGTTTTTAGTTGATGTCTAAAAACAATGGAAATATATATCTCTTCTTTTGTTGATTATGTGATTCTAAAGAAGATTTTTCTTATGCATTGGATGTCACCAAGTCTTTCTGAATGCTCTTTTTTTGGAGAAATGATTAGTTCTTGGTTAAAAATTATTAAAGGATGAAACTCTACTTGAAGGAAAGTATATTTACTTATGTTTTTATTCTATGTAGTAAATGAATTCTTATAAATTATGAAAAGGAATTTAAGACAGAAAATTTATTGATTTACTTTTCCTACTGGGTAATCAAAGGCCGTTTAACACATCATAAGTTTGTGATTTTCTTGTGGTTAAATTTCTCACATTCATGTTTTTTATCACTCTCCATCAGAACTTGACCATTTGTTCTCCCTTCCATATCCATTTTTCATATATGGAATATTAGTACGGGTTATCTTGGGAGACCACTGTACATTTCATTCTTTCTTTTAAAGTGATAGTTTTACTTACTCTTTTCTGATGGGGGACTTTTAATGATGTTTCCAAGCCTAGTTTTTAAATTGTGAGGGCACAATTCCCAAAATGGGGGAAGGATGTAATATCCCAGATAAAAATGGAATAAGACACATTTAATGTTTAATAATATTAGTGAATTAAATATTAATTTTACATTCAAGGGGACTCTATTTTCTATGGCGTACCTGATACGCAACCACGTATTTCTTGAAAAATCTTACGTTGCACACTAATAATATAATATTATTATTTTAAATGGTAGTTAATGTCTAGTCATTGTATTGGAAAGAATGAATATAACTAACTAAAACATGATTATATATGTTTGTTAAATGTTTTTAAAATTATCCAATAATTGTTAGGGGATTAAAATATCAATGAATCTAATTTTAAGCATGAATACTCTTTTATTCAGTAAAAGGTCGATTTACCACCTTTTGATGGAGAACTGTATTTAAATCTAGTTTTGTTCATTTTTATATGTTCTATTTGAAAAAATAAAATTCTTCTTTAGATTCAGGACATCAATATTTACTTTGGGTAAATTTTTGGTATTTTTATGATAAAGTTCATTTTTAATGAATAGTGAAAAATACTGTATTTTAATTCAAAATTCCTTTTAATATAATTTATTTATATAGTTAGATTATCTTTTTAATTGGGTTTAAAGTGTAATTAGAATATATTTTTACCATTTAATCTAATTTTGGTAATTGGAAATAATTTCATTTCGAAATTGGACATAAACAATTGTCAATCTTTTGATAGTTATTATTTCTTAAAAACACGCTATTTGTTTCGACAACGAGAATTAATTTTTAATTAATTACTGCAACTTTTATGTTTTCAATTTTGTAAAATATACATAATTTTTGAATTGAAAATATCAAATATATATTTGGCTGATTTTTTGGTATTTTCTAAAAAACATCAATTTTTAATGAATAGTGAAACCACTTTGTAGTAGTTAAAAAACCGAATTTTTCATTTAAATGAAATTTTACAGCTTCTATGAATTAAATTTCAAAAATATAACTTACATGGTTGTTATTAGTAAGTAAAATGTGGTTCAATAAGATGAAAATTATTTTTGGTGAATAGTAACTTTTCACTTTTATTTACTGTGAGTAAAGGTAAATAGAGCAATTCAAGGTAAAAAGAATATTGTAATAATTCAAAATAACCTTAACACTTGTCCTAACATTATTTTATGTGTAATGGTAGACCATGGGTATCCTTGGGTCTATTTTGGGTCCTCATAGAGAAACTTATGAATGATAATGACACTTTAGATTAATTAATTTAATGAATGGAAAAAATGTCATAAACAAACCACTTTTAGTAAATTAAATTTTATATGGTGTAATATAGATTATAGTTTATACTAGAAATATTCATTGGAAAGGTAAACCTATTATTTACATCATGGTATTTGTTTTATAATTTCTAGATATCAAATAAATTAAATTATTTATGACACAATAATAATGGAGTGTTTACCTCATTAATAAATCATTTAAATAAATAAGATTATAAATATTAAAATAACACGAAAAACTTGTTCAATTCTTATTGGATTATTTTATATCGACCTTGATTCATCTTATCTTTGACTCTATTGTTTTTTTGACCTTTAGAAACAGAATAACTTTATGTAATAAAATAATATTATCACACTTTCATTAAGAGCCCCTACCCCCCCCCCCCCCTTATAAAAATCCATCACTTCTATCCAATTACACAATCCTATAAAACCATTAGGCTCGTCTATAAACTATCCAATTAAGCTCCCTACATCCCTCTACTCCTCCTAGAAGCCTACCTTTGGCAGAAGGCACTTCAAGAAGTCCTATTGGTTCAAACCAAATGAAGTTACCCAAAGTAAAGGTAACGGTTCCTCTTAAATTCTTTTCTTTTATTTAACTACTACAACCCCTAAAATCATTTTATTTCATTCCTTAATAACAAAAAAAGTATAATAAATATACTGGGATGTTTTTATGATAAGGATATTTACTACACTTACACACACCTTCATCTAATAGGTGAAGAACATACTGTTTCTGTGGATGGAAAACTAACACCTCACGAAACGATGATTATTCCATTATCTCTTACCACCTCTCATGGTGGCCGTTAAGATGGAACTGTATTTATATATGATATATATTATGTCGATACATTCTTTATACTTATATATATTACATTTATATCCTACCTTTATGGATTCCATTATGGGTAAACGTGATAATTTCTTTTGAGAAAGTGCGGACTACTGCCCCCTCAAAGTGATATGACTCATTAATGCCATATGTGGGATGTATAAAGGATAGATTTATTGATATTATTTATGATATTATACTGGAATTAAAATATTCCTATTATTTATTATGTTTTAATTCCATTAAAATAATAAATAGGAATGAAAGTAGCTTTCATGCGTATGTACGACTTACTGTCTCCAAGAACGGTGAATTTCATTTCTTACCTCAAAATGTTATGTACTATTATAAATACATTTATATACTTAATTAATGTAATATATATGATATCTAAATCATTAATAATGTTCTGGATATAATGAACATTTGACTATGTGAACAACATTTTATTATAAGAAGTCTATTTTTGACTCAAGTACCAAATATAGACAAAACAACCGTTATTAAATTAAATGATTTTCATAATATCTATAACATGGTAATAAGTGATATAAAAAATAATAATCAACTTTATAATGGTTCTTAAGAAGTTATAAATTAACATTTGTTTATTATTTATGATGAATAAGGAACAAACAAGTCAAGTCGGACACGAGGAAAGGGACTTCTAATCTCACTTCAAATCCCATGAGATTTCCATTGTTCGCCACTTATTCATTGCATGTGGTGTATTTTTTACTTCCATTTGATATATATTATCATGATTCTATTTAAATTCATGTTATTTTTTGAATCATTTTGTTGTCATTAACTTTTGGTCATACAACTCAATTGATTTCAATGTGGTAAGGGATTTTCATCTCAACTTTAATTCCCGTGAGAGTCATGTTACATTTGCATCTATTTTCTGTTGTGTGGTTTACGTACTACCCATTATTTTTACTCTTTAGGTAATATAATTTTATTTATGAATATTTAAATCTTCCTTTAATGACCCTACTTTCATTTGGTGTATATTTCGTATGTTTCCAAATTGGTAAGGGAACTTTTTAACACAAATTTCATTCCTTGGGTTAATCATCTAATTCATAATTATGTCATGCTACGATTATGTGTGGAATAACAACTTGTTTATTTATGTTGTAATTTAAAATCTCCTTTGTGTTGATATACTCTTGATACACATAATCACTCCATTGATAAATTCTCACGTCATTAATATAAACTTGATTAGAGTAATTTTAACTCAATTTCTATTCATTGAGTTAAACATCCAGTTCATTGGTTTTGTCTTAAAAAGAACATGTGTGAATGTCCTCTAATTGATTTATACTAAATATCCAATCATATTGAGTGTATTTTTATTTGTGACACCTAATTATGTAATTTATTTATCCTTAATCTAAGGATACTATCTTTATATGGTATTTTGTCTCAATTTACATTCCGTTGAGATTTCATTGCTGTTATGCCCCAATTCACTCTTATATTGTGTATATACTATATTTTTGCATATTATATCATGAATACATTTATTCTCATGATACTATAAATTTCCGATTAAATATTATTACTCAATTATTTGTATTCAAGCATCTCTCATTTTGTTAAAATCTATTTAACAAAAATATCTTTTTAAATGTTTTAAATATTTATTCTTCTAAATATTTCTCATTAATTCCCATGTTTTCAAAAAGTTTTTTAGGATTTATTTATATGGAAACTAATGTTTTAAAATATTAATTCCTTTAAAATCTTCAAAGTGGTATGGGAAATGTTGATTACAAAATATCTTCATTAAATGTTTTAAATAGTTTTGAAAATGGTTTGATAAAGCCTTGATTATGTCAATATCATGAAATGATATTTTGTGATTGTAATGTGGAAATGTTATCCTTTCTTTATTCTTGTTTTATATGTTATGGATATGTTATGTTTACTAGGAATTATTTATGAATACAAGTGGTTGTTTGATAAACCTATGGCGGGTGAGCCCAAGATAGCTCTCCAATGCATTGGGTAACGTGACGGAGGTAAACATGATGTTTCTCCTAAGAGATTTAGGGAATATACTATGATGGGTATTCTAAGTGTAACTTCATATGTAGTTGTGATAGATACAATGTAAGTTTGATATGGATTCTCAATGTAACCTATATGATTTTTTATTTGTGTGTGTTATTCATAAATCATATGATTTCGTAAGGTATGTTAAGATTGAAAAATATAGTTTCACTGATTTGTATTTATTGAAGGGCTAATGTTTTTCTTCTTTATTTAATAACCCTTACTGAGCTTTTTATGCTCATCCCAAGTTTTTGAAATGTTTTCCACAGGACTAAAATATGAATAGGTTCAAGGATGGGATCAAGGAAAAGTCATGATATCTAAAATTTGGAACTATACATGTTTCTTTTTAAGAGTTTTTATTTTATAAAAAATGGATACTGAGTTGTAGTGTCTAATTGTAATATTCATGTTGTTATGTAACAGTTATGGCCTAATTCTCTAAAAATCTATACCTGAGAACACCCTAAAAGTGAATTATTCTTTTAATTCAATATTATGTAATGTTATAAGGTCGGTTCCTTATAAATAATATGATTTAAATAATATCCAAGGAATTTATTCCAAGACCACCATAGTGGAAAAATTCATGCACTAAATCGATTTCACTCTGCGTTCCAGACAGGTATTACTGAAATAGATATTATTGTAATTCTAGACCTTTATTAATGAACTAGATTTAATTTCCTTTCTAGTCATGACTATCTCAAGAGATAAAAAAATATACCCAATTCATTGGGGGAATATATAGGTCCTTCCCATCGTATAACAAAATCATTATTACATTTAGAAAATAAACATAAATCATTCATTATAGCATAAAATCGGAAAGAAAATTCATATTTTTAGATATTATTCCATCATATTCCATATAAAATAATGGATTTCATAAATATAATTCTATAACAAACACAATCAAATCATTTTAATAATAGTGATAAAAACAAATCCTTATTTAAATAATTTCATCATAGATAGAAAATAATTATGATACAACACATAAAATTAATTCTGGATGAAAATATCATCTCTTCTTCTATGTTTTTTTGTTTACTAAAAACAACATGAAATTTTAAAAGGAATTTTTTTTAAATAACCTTCAAAAATTGTAATACAATATTCATGGAAATATTTGTTTTGAAATAATAAAATCCATTCATCCCAAATAAGTTATAAAATATTATCATCATAATATTGTCGAAATAGTCTGAAAGTACCTCATACTTAAAACGACAATAGTTTCCTTTCATACAGCTTAATAAAAATTCACCAATGGGTAATATTAACATTCATAGATTTTATAATGATATATTGAATATTTTAGAATAAATATTTAAAAAACATGGTTGTGGAAGATAAATATACCTCAGTAAATACTTATGAATAATAAAATCTCTTGCTAATAGTATAATTGTAAATTTATTCTTTGCCATAGGTCCAATATATGTCATGTGTTTATGAACCTCCTATATAATGATTTAAATAACATTATTGAATTTTTAGAGAATCATAGTTATTTTTATGATATCATATATGATCATATTCATATCTTCTTGTTAGTAACAGTTAATTGATACTCGTTATACAGGTATTAACTATTCTTACTCATATTTTTTCGGATATGTTCTGGTTATCCTTTCTAGGTCATCGATATTCCATTAAAAAGTTATATTAACATAATATATATCACATTATGTTTTATGTACATTCATATAATAATTATTAAATAGATATAATGTATAATGAATCAAATTGCATCATGGAAATGGAAGGTCGTAAGTACACACTAACGATGATATCATTCCATCAATTATGAAATGGTATCAAAATAGATCGTATATATATTATGAAATAATAAATAACTTGTAATAATAATCATATACATTTATTATGTCCCTGATTACACACATCCATGTTAGGGGGTGGTGAAAAACATATGACATCGCGACATTGAGACGGTAAGTCATAAATATGAATTTGTGTTATTTTATTTTTCATTAGACATAAAGAAGATGGAATATGGTTGTTTCACAATTATAAATACATATTAGTATATATTTCATAATAATATTATAACATTATAATTAAACAACTAATGAAGAGGAAGTATAAGAAGAAATAAGTTTGAAAGAGTCGTTATAGGATATTACCTCTTCTTCAACATGCTTCCTCTAAATCTCTTCTTAGAGCACTAGAGTTTTTATTTAAAGAAGACTAGAACCTCTATAATTTTACTATGTAAGTTGATAACAGCAATATTTTTGGGTTTGTTGATGTTGAAGTCAAAAATTAATGTGAAAAAGTGAGGTAAGATGTGCCTTTTATAATTTAGGTAAGGGGCACTTTTGGAAACCTAAAAAATATTAATTTCCAATAAAACCAAAACCCTTCCAAAAACATAAAAAATGAACAAAATTAAGAATATTAGATTATATAAGGTTTCAATATCCTTATAGAATTAATTTTTTAAATGTATATCTTTAAATTTATTCCTTATCATTTTAATTGACACCCAACTTTTCTATTTAACTTTTACCTAGGGTAACAAATAATTCAATATGAAAAGGGAAAATATATAATTATTTGATGTAAAATAAACCATCAATAAGTGTCTTTGAAAATTTCAGATCATATTATAGTGATTAAATAATTTTTATTAATGTTTTTTATTTTAAAATAATTTAATAAAACATTGTTTTTACAAAACAATCATTGTGTCACATTTGACATAATTCAATTCCGGGATTTTTAAAAAAATCAATATAAGATGTCATCATCAAAACAATTATTTTACTGTATCTCTATGGGGTATAGAAAATATATAAAAATTAGTGGATATATTAATTAGATCAATGTATATTTACTTTATTATTTTTTTATAACATTAATTTCGTATCTCCATTAATAAAATAATTACTACTTCAGTTTTTTGTAATTATATAATATACTTTAATATTGGGTAAAAATTAAAAATAAAATACTATGATGAAGAAAGATAGACTAGATTTAGTAAGAATACTCACAGAAGAATTTATCCTTTGTAAAATTCACCATTATAAATTCAATACTTATTAAATTATGAATGTGACAACTTTAACATCACTTTAAGTAAAATAATATAAATGTTATATTCTATTCTATATTGATCAAAATGATCAATAACACGGCCCATGGATTCTTCTGGTCGAGATATACTCATCCAATAATATATAGGAATGTTTTTGGGCCCTTTGATGGTTATTATCATTTTAATAATAACTTTTTATTGATTTCTCATAAATATATATATTTTTACACCATCAATGTGTATATCTTGATGATAATTATATATATCCAGAAGCTTACAAATAAATTTCCATGATAAATAAAAAAATATTTGTTTTAAATTAATATTTATAATTTAATTTATCTTCAATATAACCTTTTATAAAAAATGGTTTAGTTATTATAATTTGAGTGAGACAAATTTAACTTATCATTATATGAAATAAATTAAATGTCCTTGTCTCATCCAAGAGGCTTCCAAAGGACACCATTTAGACCAAATGATGATTTAGATAAAAAAATCATAAAATGGTATTAATCCATGTTTTATGGTAATTTTATAATAGTATTCATACCATTAATTACAAAATTTATCTTTTTATTGTATTAATAAAAATTACTGAAGTTACTATTCATAATATCCAAAAACAAAATAAATATATTTAAATAATTTAGTCGTAGTGATAAAAAATATGGAATCTATTTTTCAATATTAATAAAATTTATGTTTTAGTATTTAATTTAAAATTATTCCCTTTGTTAGAAAGAGAGGACATGTTCTTTTAAAATACATTACATTGCAAAATACTGAACTATTTTTACATCTAAATTCAATATAAAATTTATGGTAAAGAAATACATTATATTTAATGAAATAATTATGTTCTATTGATACATTAAAAACAGTAAATAATATAATATTATCACATTTATTATCTCAACCAAACAATTTGTTTTCAAATATAATTTATTATAATTTTACTATTCATCAAAATTTAAAACTTATCAGAAAAAATTCAAAAAATTTACAAAATCAAATTTTTATATCCTTATTCCAAATAATAATTTTTTTTTGTAAAATAGAATATATAAAAACTTCAAATAATATATTTAAAATGGGTGATCCATCAAAATTCTACAACAATGCATTTTTTAAAAAATACTTCTTTTATCTAAAAAGTTGTAGTTTTTTCTTATATAATATCTAGAATATATATAATATTAATTATAAACATTAGGTTTATTCCATATAGAATTTTTTTATTATTTTATAGACTCATTTATCTTCATTAAAATTAGTTTTTAGAAATATGTTAATATTATTCATACCCTCCATTATAATAATTATGTTATAATTTTTAGTTTTTAACTTATACTCAGCATTTCAGGAAATGAATTCTATCAAAATAAATTCATATTTTTGTGACAGAAGCCAAGAATAGTGTTGTATATACCAAAACCTAACATGGTGTAGTGTATAGAGAAAGATAATCTTAGTGTACTATATAAATCAAGACATAAATGAAATTAAAAAGAGTCTATCACATAAAATCTTAAGTTATTACATTCTACCCCCCTTAAAATGAATTTCTCCATTTAAATTCATTGGGGTTATAAAAGGTTTACTAATTTAATGTTTCCTTCATAGAAACCCAAATCGTATGAAGGAATACTGAAAAATTATTTTAAAATAAAAAATTAGAAAATTAAAAATTACCCAAAGAAACTCATAATTTTATTTACATATAAGATAACATAGGTGGGAAGTGAAAACTTGGTTATGGAAGAAAAATTAAATCATCACTTTCTGATGTAGATTGATAGAGGAAAAATTTTCGAGATGGGTAAGAACTATAAATCCATAAATCTATGATGATTAAAGGGGCCATTTGATTCATCAGAAAAGATTGTTACATGATACCATTTTTTATCAAAATCCTTTTCCAAATGATTATGAACTTGATAAGAAATATATACTTGATTTCCGAACAATATTACCGTTTTCCATGCCATGAATGTTTTTTCTTCCTCTCTTACTCGGAGTAATAAAGTTGAATTTTTCATTAGTATATCATGCGATCTGTAAGAAGAATGATAGCTCACTCTATCTGTGTCAACAGAAAGGATAAAATAGGTTATCAAATTTTAATTGTTCCACCTATAATGATATAATACATTAATCTAACAAACATCATCTAGAGTATAACTTTTACATTACATAAATGGATAACATTACTATCCCTCAAAAAAATAAATATCTAAAACATTATAAATAGACTAACTAAATAAAGATAGACTTTATCTACCATATATCATTGGATATTTCGTGGTTCTCACATAAAAACATGGGAAAACATTAATCATGCATTCTATTGAATCATGGTAATAACTTGAATTACCATGGAATCGTAGTGAAAACATGCATGTATTCAAAAATTAATTGATACAGAAAATAATAACAAAAAATCTATATATTCAAACCCTGATATCACATTTTCCATATATCATTCATGTGTCCATAATATAATCAAACATCTCATTATCTTGTTAACCCATCATTATGCACATATCAATTTTTTTATCAAAATATCTGAATAACTTTTCATGGTTAGTAGTACAAGTCATCCTAAACTTTTAAATAACTAATGAAAAAAATAGTGTAACAATCCTTGGATGTTTTTTTATTCCACAGAACCATAAAATTAATTATACAATATTAATCATGATAAACATTCAATCATTCCTCTATATTCTTAAAACATTTCCTGAACATCAATGTTTTATTCTATACCACTTCTTTCATATCTTATATATTTTTTGTCTCTTCATCGTCAACAACATAAATACTACCCATATGACTATTCTAAATTTTTATTGAGATTTTCCCTTATGAAATCAATTTTCTTAATTCCCATACATTCCACATTTAAAACATTTAACTGTCATTTATTTCTTAGTGATTCCACTATCCTTGTCCTTATTGTTAATTGAACCTTTTCCTTTGAAATTACTATATTTGTGTCCTTCCTTTCCACACCTAATGAATATTCAAGTTCCATTGAAATATTCTTCTTTATTCCTCCTCCCACATGATTTACCTAAGGAAAATTCAATGTGCATACCTCTATGATATCCATGATACCCTATCATTCTCGTATTATGTGGGTTAGAAAACTCACCAAAGATGAGAATATTAGTCATATTATAATATTTATAATTAGGAATAATAATAATGATTTACTTCCCAATCCCATTTCATTTGTTTTCTCAGGAGTAATATCATTCCATTTTCCATCATATTCAATATTATCATGAATCCTCGTTTTTAAATCCCTTTTTTAAAACCTGATAAGAATGGTGGGAGAGTGAAAAATTATATTATGAAAACAACATAATCAATAGTGAGTACATTAATTATATTTTTTATTTTATTGTGGAAACCTTGTGGTTTATCCATTGATAAAATGAACATAAATGGGTTTTAGTTAGCTGGAATTTGATTTCACTATAGAACCTAAACTAGACTAGTAAGAATAAAGGTTTTTTGATTGTGTTATTTTTCATTGCTGTTTAGATAGACCTTTTTTCCTTATTTATATAGGGTTATTGAATTCACCCTTAGAGAAGATGTCCCATGGATGCACATCCATGTATATGAATCGGGATATATTTGTATTATCAATGGATATTGAGGTCAATGGTTTGAACCTACTCGTATTAGGATCTCATTATATGATAGTTTATTCCATGTATTTGGATCATATATCACTATTAAGAGAGAAAATATATTTAGATCATGAATTATGGATCTATAATCGGTTATATGCCTAAGTTTATAAGGATTAATGATAGGTTATTCAATGGATTTTGATCCTAGATGATAGGAATGTCATGATTTATATCCATCGAGTCATAAGTATAATTAATAAGGGATCCCATGGATTTAGATTATTGGTTGAAGGACATTCACATATTACAACACTTCAGTCATTAAGATACATATTGGTGCTTTTATGGATTTGGAGGTTGTATGTATGTATTTGCAGGGGTTGTGCCCCTTGATTCCTGAGGATATAGTTTGGGATACACAAGATTAGAGCCCAAAAGATTCTTAGGATGAAAGGTCTTCCAGAAAATCTCAATTTCATCATACCAATGGAAAAATATGAAATTTTTGATTAGGGATACTGGACTAAGGATCAATATTTTTTTATTTTTTTTATTTTCAATAGTAGTATATTGATTTAGATAAGCACATCACATTCACATATAACTATAATTCTAGTTCTTATGGGATCGTGTTGATGATACCTCCATTATTTTATTTACTTATATCCTACCTGATCCACCATGTCACTTAGGTACCCAAACATACATTAAATTTATTTTAAATAGATGTTAGGAAAATTCCATAAGTTGTATCATACAACTAGAAAGATTCTATAAAATTTTTTATTAAGATATGGTGAGGTTCTGTGTGGTTGTTTCCTGTCATGTAATTTTATTTTATATTTTTATTTAATATATTGTTTTATATGTTTTCATACCAGTGGGTGATTATACTTGAATAGTTGTAGGGATTCCATATTGAATATTTTTATAAATTAGCTTTTTCGTTTATCAAATGTACTCTAATATTTATTTCTACATAAGAATTATTCTTATTTATTTTTCTATTACTATGCACTCTGATCACGGTGTATAGTCTCCCTATGATAATACCATAAATAAATTCTATATGTCAGAAGCCTCTAGTATTATGACCCAAGAAAGACGTACAAGGACAATATATTTCTTTTTCAGAATAGAAAATACATTACACAAATAGATAATCAAATACTATATTAGTGTAGTGTCTTTGAAAACAAAGAACACACTCTTCAAACTTAGTGAATTATCTTCATCATCTCCCACAAAGAACATTGACTATAGTTTTTCTATACAAAACCTTTCCTTATATCCTATGGAAATGAATGCATAAAAATGGTGTGCTCAAATTATCATTAAGGTTAATCATTAAGAACATAAAACAAAACATAAACATAAGAATGTAAAACATGAACATAAATTTTGAAAATCAAAATCTTAAGTCATGTAATAAATCTTGGTAGAATGTAGGCATAAATCACAATGGAACATAAACCATGATAAAATAGAACTGGTATTAAACACAAAATTTTGGAAAACTATAAGCACATATTATGATTTAAATAGTATCCAAGGCATTTCTTCCAAGACCACCATAGTGGAAAAAATCCCTACGGTGAATCGATTTCACTCTTTGTTCTAGACATTTATTACTGAAATAGATATTATTGTCGTTCTAGCCCTTTATTACTGAACTAGATTTAATTTCCTTTCTAGTCATGACTATCTAATTAGATAAAAAATTTACCCAATTCATTAGAGGGAGATATAGTTCATTCCCATTGTATAACAAAATATTTCATACTTGTGGTAGAAAAACATAAATTATTCATTATAGCAAAAAACTGGGAGGAAAATGGGATTCTTACATATTATTCCATCATAATCCATATAAAATAATGGATTTCATAAAAATAATTATATCATAAACATAGTCAAATAATTATAATAATAGTGATAAATACATATCTCTATTTAAATAATTTCATCATTGATAGAAAATAATTATGGTACAACACATATAATTAACTCTTGAGGAAAATATCATTTCTTCTTCAACGTTTTTTGTTTACTGAAAACTGTATGAAATTTTAAAAGAAAATAACGTCTTTAAAAATAACCTATAAAAATTATAATTAAATTTTCATGGAAATAAGGTGTATTGAAAGCGTAAAAATCCATTCCTTCCAAATAAAATAAGAAAATATTATCCTCATAATATTGTCAAAAAAGTTAGAAATTACCTCATACTGAAAATGACAAAAGATTCATTTCATATCGCTTAATAAAAATTCACTAATGGGTAATATTGACCTTCAGAAATGTTAGGAGGATATAATTAATATTTTATAGTACATATTTATGAAACATGGATGTGGAAGATAAATATACCCCAGTAAATTCTAATGAATAAATTATCTCTTTATAATAATAATATTGTAAATTTATTCTTTTCCATATGTCTGATATGCATAATATGTTAATGAACCTAATGTTTAATTATTTAAATAATGTTTTTGACTTATTAAAGAATCATAGTTATTTTTTTGATATCATATATGATCATATTTTTATCTTCTTGTTAGTAACATTTAATTGTTACTCATTATATAGGTATTAACTATTCTTATGCAAATTTTTTGGATAAGCCCTGGTTATACATTCTAGGCCATAGTTATGAAATTCCAAAATTATATTAATATAATATATATCACATTTTGTTTTATTTACATTCATATAATAATTATTAAATGGATATAATGTATAATGAATCGCATCGCATCATTGAGACGGTAGGTCATACGTACACACGAACGATGATATCATTCAATCAATTATGAAAAGAAATCAAAATGGATTATATATATATTATAAAATAATAAATAACATGTAATAATAATAATTTTAATTTATTATTTCCCCGATTACACACATCCATATTAGGTGGTGGTCAAAAACATATTACACCTTGACGTTGATACGGTAAGTCGTAAATACGCATTTGTGGTGATTTCATTTTTTATTGGACATATAGAATATTTAATATGGTTGTTTCACATTTATAATAACATCTCAGTTTATATCTCATAATATAGTTATTAATTTATAATGAAACAACTAATGAAGAACAAGTATAAGAAGAACGAATTTTGAAATAATCTTTATAGGATGTTACCTCTTTTTCAATGTTCTTCCTCTAAATCTCTTCTTAGAGCACTAGAGGTGGTATTTTATGAAAACCAAAACCTCTATAATGTTACTATGGATGTTGATAATGGAAAATTTTATGGGATGGATGAGCTTGAAGTCACATTTTAATCTGAAAAAATGAGGTAAGATGTGCCTTTTATAATTTAGGTGAGGGGAACTTTTTGAAACCTCAAATATATTAATTTATAATAAAACCAAACCCAGTCAAAAACCTAAAAATGACAAAAAAATAGAAGATTATATTAGAGAAGGATTCAATATCATGATCAAAGAGAATCATCAAAAGTATATCTATAAATTTAAACCTTACCATTTTAGTTGAAACCGAGCTTTTCTATTTATCTTTGAACTAGGGTAACAAACAATTCAATATGAAAATTGTCAATATATAATTATTTGATGTAAAATAGACCATAAATAAGTATCTATGAAAATTTCAGATCATATTATAATAATTAAATAACTTTAATTAATGTTTTATTAAATAATATAATAAAAGAATTATTTACAAACCAATAATAGTGTCACTTTTGACACAATTCAATTCATGGAATATTAAAAATATCAATATAAGATGTTATCATCGAAAAAATTATTTTACTATATCTCTATGGGTTCTTGGTAATCTATAAAAATCAATTGATATATTAATTTTCTCAATGTATATTTACTTTAATATTTTTAATAACATTAATTTTATATTTTCATTAATAAAATAATTACTACGTCAGTTTTGTGTGATTATATAATACACTTAACTTTTGGGTAAAAATTAAAAATAAAATACACTGATGGAGATAAATATACTAGATTTAATAATAATACTTATATTAGAATAAATTCTTTATAAAATACATCACTAAAAATTCAATGATTATTAAATTATAAATGTGCCAACTTTAACATCACTTTAAATAAAAAAAATATAAATGTTACAATCTATTCAATATTGATAAAAATGATAAATAACTCGACCCATGGATGCTTATTGTCGAGATATACTCAACCAATAATAATTAAGCACGTTTTCTAGGTCCTTTGATGGTTATTATAGTTTTAATAATAACTTTATTATTGATTTCCCATAAATATATTAATTTGTACACCTTCAAAGTATATATCTTGATGTTAATTATATATATATTGAATGTTACAAATTAATTCTCATGATAAATAAATAAATTTTTTATTAAATTATTATTTACAATTTAATTTATCTTTTATATAAAATTATATAAAAAATGGTTTTGTTATAAAAAATCCAGTGAGGAATATTTAACTTTTCATTAAATAAAATAAATTAAATGTCCTAGTCTCTTCCAAGAGGCTTCCAATGGAAACCATTTAGACCAAAAGATGATTTAAATCAAAACATACTACTGAAATGATATTAAAACATTATTTATGGTAATTTTATAACTGTATTCTTACTTTTAATTACCAATTTTACCATTTTATTATATTAATAAAAATTTCTAAAGTTACTATTCATAATATCCAAAAACAAAATAAATATATTTAAATAATTTGGTGTTAGTGATTCAAAATATGGAATCCATTTTTTAATATTCAAAACATAGAAGTTTTATTAATTAATTTATAATTATTCCCATTTTTTGCAAAGAGAGTACATGTTTTTTTAAAAGACAAAACATTTCAAAACAGTGAATTGTTTTTACATGTGAATTCAATGTAAATTTATGGTAATGAAGTACATTATTTTTATTAAAATCATTATGTACTATTGATGTATTAAAAATAGTAAATAATATAATATTATCACATAAATTATTAAAATTAAATTGTTTGTTTTCAGTTAAAATTATTATAATTTATTATTCATCAAATTTTAAAACTTATCAGAATCATTACTAAAATTCTACAGAAATTTTTTTTTTATCCAGATTACAAATAATAATTTGTTTTAAAAAAATAGAATATATAAAAATTTCAAATAATAGATTTAAAATGGGTGATCCATTAAAAGGCTGCACTATTTCATTTTTAAAAAAATACATCTTTCATCTGAAAAGTTAAATTTTTTCTTTTATCATGTCTACAAAATATATAAGATTAATTATAAACATTAGGTTGAATTCTTATAGATTTATTTTATTATTTTATAAATTCATTTATCTTCATTAAAATATGTTTTTAGAAAGATGATAATATTATTCATACCCTCCAATATAATGACTAGGTTATAATATTTAATTTCTCACTTATACTCGACATTTCAAGAAATGAATTCTATCAAATGAAATTTTTAATTTTGTGTGAGAAAAGCCAAGAATAGTGTGGTTTATACCAAAACCTAATATGGTGTAGTGTATAGAGAAAGATAATCTTAGTGTAGTGTTTAAATCAGGACATAAATGAAATTAACTAGAATATATCTCATAAAATCATATGTTATTACATTCTACCCCCCTTAAAGTAAATTTCTCTGTCTAAATTAATTGGGGTTATAAATGGTTTACGAATTTAATGATTCCATCATAAAAACCGAAATCGTAGAAAGGAATACTAAAACATTATTTTAAAATGGAAATTTATAAAATTAGCAATTACCTAATGTAACTCATAATTGTGTTTCCATATAGGAGAAAATTGGTGAGAAGTGAAAAAATTCTTATGGAAGAAAAATTAAATCATCACGTTCAGATGTAGAGTGATAGAGATCATAGTTTGGAGAAGGTTAACAACTATAAATCCATAAATTAGTGATGATTAAAGGGTCCATTTGATTTTTTAGATAAGATGGTACTAGGATAACATTTTTTATCAAGATATTTTTCTTAATGTTTATTGACTTGATAAGAAATACATACCCGATTTCAGAACAATTTCACCATTGTCCATGCCTTGAAATTTTATTACTTCCTCTCTTACTCGGAGAAATGAAGTATAATTTTTCATTAGCAGATCATGCAATCCGAAAATAGAATGATAGGTCATTCCATATGTGTTAGCAAAAAGTATAGCATAGGTTATTAAATGTTCATTGTTACACTAATAACGAAATAATACATTAATCTAACAAACATCAAATAGAGTATAAATTTTACATTCCATAAATGGATAACATTAGAATTTCTCAAAAATCTAAAATATCTAAAACATTAGAAATATGTGAACTAAATAATGATAGAATTTATCTACCATATAAGATTGGAAATTTCATGGATGTCACATACAAAACATGGGAATACCTTATTCATGCATTCTCTTGTATCATGGTAATAAATTGAATTACCATGGAACCTTAGTGAAAACATTAATGTTGTCAAAAATTAATTCATACCAAAAAAATCTATATAATCAACCCGTGATATCACATTGTCCATATATATTTCATGTTACCATAATATAATCAAACATCTCATTATCTCATTAACCCGTCATTATGCACATATCATTTTTTTATCAAAATACCTGAATAACTTTTCATGGTTACTAGTACAATTCTTCATATACTTTAAAATAACTAAGGAAAAACAATAGTGAAACTATACATATATGTTTATTTATTCCACATTACCATAAACTGAATTATACATTATTAATCAGGATAAACATGAAATCATTCATCTATCTTCTTAAACCATTGACTGAACTTCATTGTTTTATTCCGTAACACTTCTTTTATATCTTATACCATTTTTTTCTCTTCAACTTCAAAACTATAAATACTACACATATGAAAATTATGAATTATTCTTGATATTTTCCCTTAGGGAATCAATTTTCATAATTCCCATACATTACAAAATTAAAACTTTTAACCGTGATTTATTTTTTAGCGATTCCACTATCCTTGTCCATTGTGTTAATTAAACCTTTTCTTTTGTAATTATTGGATTTGTGTCCTTACTTTCCACACCTAATAAAAATTCCAATTCCATTGAATGATTATTCTTTATTCCTCCTACCACATGATTTACATGAGGAAAATTCAACGTTCTTCTATGATCTCCATGAAACCCTATCATTCTTTTGTTAGGTGGGTTAGAAAACTCACCAAAGTTTAGAATATTGATCATATTATGATATTTATAATTAGTAATAATAAATATATTTTTCCATCCCACACACATTTCATTTGTTTTATCTGGAGTAATATCATTCAATTTTCCATTATATTGTATATTAACATGAATCCTCTTTTTTAATTCCATTTTTAAAACTTGATAAGAATGATGTGAGAGTCAAAAAACATATTATTAAAACAACATAATCCAGAGGTTTTACATTAATTCTCTAATTTATTAGTCTTTGTCCAAGGTTATTCATTATTATTACAGTAATTCTAGTAGTGTAACATATAGTCTGACTAACCCTTAAGGACAACTCTGGAATTATCCTTAGAAATATCTCTAGGGATCTCACTAAGGTTTACACATACTAGTTTCCAACAGTTAACTAAACCTTATATCTGATACCACCTCTAATGGTAAAAGATTTAAGTACTAGAACATCAAAATTTATTTCACATAATACATAATATATTACACAAATATAATCACAATGCTCGTATTTGTTTAGTGTCATTGTAACCTCAGAAAACATTCTTTTATCATGGTGAAATATCATCAACATCTCCCACAAATACCTTAACCATTAGTTTTCTTACCTAAAACCTTTCTATCTATCATGTGGATAAGAAAATATAAAAAGGGTGAGATGAAATTCTTAGTAAGGGTAAACCTGAAGAACAACAAACAAACCATAACAATAATAATGTAAAATTATGAAATAAATCTTGGTAGTATGTGAGGAATAAATCATAATGAAGCATGGACCACACTAAAATATAATAGGTATAAAATAAAGAATTGGGGTAAATTAATTAGAAAATAATATTATTTCTATAGTATCCAATTCATTGCTTCCAAGACCATCATAGTGGATGAAGTCCTATACTGATCTGGTTTCACTCTTTATTCCAGCCATGTATTATTGAACCATATATTCTTGTTATTCCAACCATGTATTACTAAACTAGATTTACTTATCATTATTGTCATTTATATCTCATTATATATGAATATTTACAAAATTTGCAGGAGGTAGATATAGGTCTAACCCATCTCATAATGAAATCATTTTACATGTTCCCTAAAAACATAAATCATTCATCATCGCATATCCCAAAGAATAAAAATGGGTTTCTTAAAGATCATTCTACAATAATCCATATAAAACAATTTATTTTAGAAATATAATTCTATCATAAACCAAATCAAATCAATGTAATAATAGGGATAAAAACATATCCATATTTAAAAAATGGAATTATAGATGGAACATAATTTTGATAAAATGATTGAAATAAAATCTTGAGGAAAATATCTTCTCTTCTTCAAAATTGTTTCTTTTTCATAAAACATCATGCAATTTTAAATGAAAATAATTTCATTGAAAATAACATTGAGAAATATTATGATAATATTCATGGAAATAAGGTGTTAGGAAAGCATAATAATTTGTTCGTTCTGTTTAAGTTAAAAAACATTCTCCTTATACTATTCATAGAAATGAAAAAAAGAAAATCGTATAGAAAATGATAAATGATTCCTTTTGACTTGATAATAAAAATTGACCAATGAATAAAATTTACTTTTCACAATTTCATAAAGAGATAAAGATTATTTTAAAATAAATATTTAGGGAACATGGATTTGTATGATAAATATACCCCAATAAATACCTATGAATAAACAATCTCAGATAATAAAGGGAATGAAATATTATCACTTAACATAGGATTGATGTGATTTTTATGTATCTGAAAATCCATTATAAGAATTTATATAATTTTATTTACTTATATTGGAATCATTGTAATTTTTATTATATCATATATGATCATATTCTCATCTAATTGTCAGTAACATCTCATTATTACTCATTGTTTGCTATATAACTATTCTTTTGCATGTTTTCTCGGATACATTCTGGTTATCCTTATTAGGTCATAGTTATATCATTAAAAAATGATATTAACATAATATATATCATATTAATGTATTTAGTACATATATATGATCATGATTTAATAGATATCATGTATAATGAATCGCATCACATCATGGAGATGGTAGGTCGTACGTACGCAGGAGCGATGATACCATTTCTTTATTTATTAAAATGATATTGAAGTGGATGGTTTATATATTATTAAAAAATAATATAAATTTCCATAATTATCATATATAGTAAGTATTTCCATCATTATACCCATCAATGTAAATTGGTGGAGAAAAACATATTCCACCACATTGTGGAGATAGTAAGTTGTACATACACATGCATGGTGATTTAGTTATTAATAGGTTGAATTTAAAGAGGAATATGACTTTTTGAAAATAATAATAAAATATAGGCCTATATTTGGTGCTTCATTTATTACATTATAATGAAAAACTAATTAATATAATGGAGAAGAAGAATGATGTTTGAAAGAATCTGTAGTGGAGATTATCACTTCTTCGAGGTGCTTCCTAAGAATCTCCTCTAAGAGCATAAGAGTTGATACTTGATGAATACCAAAACCACTAGAATGTTACTGGGGACGTCTAAAATGGAAAAGGGTTGGGGATGGCCGAACATGAAGGTAGATATTAATGTGAATATGTGATGTAGGATGTGCGATTTTATAATTGAATTGAGGGGAACTTCTGGAAACCTGAAATATACTAAATTATAAAAAAACCAAACCCATTCCTAAACCTTCAAAATTACCCAAATTAAATTATTATATTATAAAAGTTTTCAATTACATTTACACGTATATCCATCAATTTAAACAATATCATTTTAATTAGCACTTAGTTATTCTGTTTAAGTTTTAACTAGGGTAAAAAATAATTCAATATTAAAAGGGACAATATTTACTTATTTGATGTAAAAAAATTAAGTATCTTAGCGCATTTAAAACCATATAATAATTATTATATATTTTTTATAAATTTATTATTAATTTTAATTTATTTAATAAAACATTATTTTAACAAAACAACAATAGTGTCAATTTTGACAATATTCAATTCATGGATTTTTTTTTCAAATGTCATTATAATATGTTATCATAAAAAAATTTATTTTATTACATCCCTATGGGGTCCATTCCATATATTAAACTCATTTTATACATTAATTATCTCAAATTATTTTTATTTAAATAATTTTAATAACATTAATTTGATACTTCCACTAATAAAATAATTACTACATTGGTTTTGTTTAATTATTTTATATAATTTTATTTTGAGAATAATTTAAAAAAAATACAATGATGAAGATAAATATATTATAATTCATAATAATACTTTTAGTAGACTATATCTTCTAAAAATTCAACATTAAAATTGTTATACTTATTAAATTTTTAACGTTACAACTTTAAAATCACTTTAACCAAAATAATATAATTGTCAAAATCTCTTCCATGTGGATCCAAATTGTCAATAACTCGAACCATGGATTATTATTGTAGAGATATACTCAAATAAAAATAATTGGGAATGTTTTTTGGTCATTTTTTGGTTATTATCATTCTAATAATAATTGTTTTATTTATTTCTTATTAATTTATGAATTTATACACCGTCAAAGTATAAGAAATTAACGAAATTATATATTTCCAAAAAACAAAATAAAAATTTCAATGATAAAAGAATTATATTAAAATGATGTATTTATATTTGAATTTATCTTCTGTATTACAATATATAAAAAATGGTTTAGTTATTTAAATTTGAGTGAGACATACATTACTTTTCTTTAATTAAAATAAATTAAATGTCCTAATATCATCCAAGTGACTTCCAAAGGACACTGTTTCAACACAAGGATTCTTTATATAGAAACACACACACATAATGATATTATTACAAGTTTGAGGATAATATTATAATAGTATTATTACCATTAATTACAAGTTTTACCCTTTTACAATATTGATAAAAATTACCGAAGATACTATTCATAATGTCTAAAAATAAAATAAATATATATTCATAATTTGGGCCTAATAAATAAAAATAAGGAATCCATTTTTCAAAATAGAAAATACAAAAGTTGTTGTAATTAATTTAAATTTATTTCTTTTTTATGAAATAAAGAACATTTTTTTTGTAAAAGTTAAAACATTGAGAAATACTGATATGATTTTACATATTAATTTAATGTAAAATTAATTTGAATGACATAAATTATATTGGATGATAAAAATTTATTATATTAATACTTTAAAACCACAAAATATTATAATTAAATTATAAATTATCTCAATGAAAAAAATTGTTTTCAAATAAGATTTATTGTAATTTTACAATTTATTAGACATTAAAACTTATCAAAAAAATATAAAACATTCACCCATTGAAAAATTTTATATCCATATTCCAAATAATTTTTTTTTAAAATAAACTATAGAAAAGTGTCAAAAATAATAGGTTTAAAATGAATGTTCCATCAATAGGAAACAATAGTGGATTTTTTTGAAACAAACAACCTTTTTTTGAAAAATTGATTTTGTCTTATAACCTATATAAAAAACAAATAAGATGAATTTTGATCTTTATATTGAATCAATAAAGGGTTCGTTTATTATTTTTTTGACTCAATTATTTTCATTTAATTAGTTTTTTTTTGAATAATGATAATATTATTCATACCTGTCATCATGATGACAGGGTTGAAATATTTATTTTGTCACTTATTCATGGTATTGTATGAAATTAATTCTATCCAAAGAACATGAAACAGTGTGTGACATGAGACAACAATAGTGTTGTGTATACCTCAAGCTAATACAATGTTTTTTATTGTGCAATATACTCATTGTGTACAATACAACTCAAGACATCAATGAAATTCAAACGAATCTATCTAATAAGATATTGAGGTGTTACATTCTACCCCCCTTGAAATGAATTTCAACCTAGAAATTCATCTGGGTTAGAAAAGGTTTACTACTTGAATGTTTTTTCATAGAAACCCACATCATAAAAAGAATAAAAAAAACATCATTTTAAATAGGAAATTTTGAAACACAACATTTATCCAAAGTAACTCATCAGTGGGTTTCCACATAAGAGAACATAGGTGGGAATTGAAAACATGGATATAGAAGTAAAATTTAACCATCAAGTTCTGATGGATAGTGATATAAAACATGGTTTGGATAAAGTAAATATTAAGAAAACCATAAATTTGTGATAATTTAAGGGACAATATGATTCATTAGATAAGAAGGTACTAGGATAACATTTTTGGTTTTAGGATCTCTTCCCTATAGTTTAAGAACATGATAAGAAAAACATACTTGCTTTTAGTACAATCTCACCATTATTCATTCCCTGAAAAATTTCCACTTCATCTCTTATTCATAGATATGATGTTGAATTTTTCATTAGAAGATCACGTGATCCATAAATAGAATCATACATAATTACATCTATCACAAGAAAAAGGACATCTCGTGTTATAAAATATGAAAAATTCTAATTATACAGATATAATAAATTTATCTAACAAACATCAACCAAAGTTTAACTTATACTATCTATAAAGAGATAACAATACAATCCATCCAAAAAATGAAAATCAGAAACATTAGAAAGAGGTGACCTAAATAATTTTTGAATTTATCTACCATAACATATAGGGAAGTTCTTGGTTTTCACATTACAGACATGTGAATACCTTAATCATGTATTATGTTGAATCATACTAAATACCTAAATTTCCAAATAACCATAGTGAAAACATTCAAGATATCAAAAATTAAATCTTACCAAAAAAATCCAAATATTCCTCGTTATTTACTATGCTTCATCATTTTATAACTAAATGGTTCTTCCATCTCATAAATCATTTTTATTATCTTCATTGTTAGCAACATAAATACTAACTATACGACCATTCTGGTTTCTTCTTGAGATTTTCCATTCTGGAATCGATTTTCATAATTCCTAGAAATTACACATTTAAAACATTTAAACATAATTTATTTCTTAGAAATACCATTATCCTAGTTAATTTTGTTAACTGAACCTTTTCATTTGTAATTAATTGGATTATTCCCTTATTTTCCACACCCAAAAAATCTCACAGTTCCTTTGAAACATTATCCATGATTACTACTATAACATAATTTACATGAGGAAAATTGAATTTTTACTACTCTATGATAACCATGATACTTCTTCTTTCTATTATTTAGTGGGTGAGGAAAAAAACCATAGTTGATATTATTGATCATATTATGAGATTGATGATTTTTAATAATAACTCTTTTCCCTCCAACTCCCATTTTATTTTTTCTCTCATGAGGAATATAAATCAATTTTCTATAATATTCTCCAATAACAGGAATCCATATATTTAAAGACACTTTTTAAACCCCATGAATGAAAATTGTGAGAGTAAAAAACCATATTAGGAAAACAACATAATAAAGGGGTAGTAATTTAATTATCAAAAATATTACATTTAGTACTAGGTTATTCATCAATGTATCTGTAAATGTAGCAGTGTATCCTATAGTTAGACTAACCCTTAAGAAAATCCATATACGTTTCCAAATAAATATCTCAAATTATCACACGAATGTTTTCCAATCTATGTTTCCAAAGTTTATCTAAGCTTTTACATTGATACCAACTCTAACGACCCAAGAATAATGTACATGGAAATTACATTTCATTTCTAGAATACTTAATACATTACACAAATAAAAACCTTAAGGCTATATAAGTTTTTCATCTTTGGAAACACATAATTCATTTTTATGACTTAGTGAAATATCATTAGCATCTCCAATAAATATCTTCCCATATAGTTTTCCTATAAAAAAACATTTTTTAAATCCTATGGAAATCGAAACATAAAAATGGTTGGAAAAAAAATCTCAGTATGTGTAAACATGAATAAAAACATAAAAACATACACAAAATAATGTACAAACATGAACCTAAATTTTTAATATCAATATATTATGTTAAGAAATAAATCTAGACAATTTGTAAGTTATAAATCATAGATAAACATAAACCATGATAGAATATAATTGGTATAGAAAATGGAATTGTGGGCAAAAATAAGCACATAATATTATTTCCATACTATCAATGGAATTTATTATATGACCATCATATTAGAAAAAGACTTATACTGAACTAATTTCTCTCTTCGTTCCGACCACATATTACTGAGTAGGATTTTCTAGTTGTTCCATCCCTATATTACTAAACTAGATTTACATTCCATTATATTAATGTCTCTCTAATGAGATATAAATCATTACCCAATGCATTCAAAATAGATATTGGTCCCACACATCTCATAATTAAATCATTCTTACGTCTTCCATAAAAGCATAAATCATTCATCATAGAATAACTAAATGACTAAAAATGGGTTCCTTAATCATCATTCCATCATAATCCATATGAAAAATTTATTTGATAAATAGAATTCTATAATAAAAAAATCAATTCATAGTTATAATTTTTATAAAACATATCCTCATATAAAGAATCTCATCTTAGATGAAACATCATTTTGATAAAACACTTGAAATTAATTCTCGAGGAAAATATCATTTCTTCTTCAGAAAAGTTACCTTTGATGATGAAAAAAGAAATTTTAAAATAATATAATTTATATTAAAATATCCTAGAATAATTGTAACAAAATATTCATGGAAATAAGGTTTTATGAAATAATAAAAATATGTTCATGCCATATGGGTTAAAAACATCATCCTTATACTACTACCAGATATGTCAAAAAATAACTCATATTGAATATAAAAAAATATTCCTCTCATATTGCATAATTAAAATTCACCAATGGGTAAAATTTTCATTAAAAATTTGTATAATTATTGAAAGAATATATTAGAATACATATTTTAGAAACAGAGACATGGATGATAAATATACACCTGTAAATACTTACAAATAAACAATCTCAAATAATAATGAGATTTCAAAATTATATAATTCCTTATGTCTGATATGATTATTATGTATCCTATCCTCTTATATAGTGAACTTAAAATTTTTATTTACTTCTCATAGAATCATTTTTGTTTTATGATATCATATATATGATATCATATATTATCATATTACCATCTCTTTGTTAGTAACATCTCATTATTTCTCGTTATTCGGGTATTAACTATTCTTATGGATATTTTTTTGGATAAGGTCTGATTATCCCTATTAGGTCGTAATTATATCACTTTAAAATGATATTAACAAGGAATATATTATATTTATGTATCCATTGCATTTATATAATCATTCTTTAATGAATATCAAGTAGAATTAATCACATCACATCGTGGAGATGGTAGGTCGTACGTATGCACGAGAAATGATATCATTCATTTCATTATGAAATGGTTTTAAGTGAATGGAATATATATCATTAAATAATAAATACCTTGTCATATTAATAATATATAGTTATTATTTATATCATTATACCCATCCATGTCAATGGGTGGTGAAAAACATATTACACAACGATGTGGAGACGGTAAGTCATACGTACACACGTGTGGTGACATCATTTGTACAGTATGAATAGAAGTTGGAGTATTGTTGTTTAATAATTATAATGATTTCCAATTATATATATTATATTTTAGTCATTACATTAAAATGAAACAGGTAATAAAGAGGAAGTATATGAAGAATGATGTTTGAAATAATTTATAGAGGAGATTACCTCTTCTTTGAGGTGCTTCTCCTAAATATGCTCTTAGAGCACTAGTGATGACCTTTGAAGAAGACCAGATCATCTTTAATGTCACTGGGAAAGTTTATAAGGGAAAGAGGTACGGTATGGATGAGAATGAAGGCTCACATTTATGTGAATAAGTGATAGAGGGGGTGCCCTTTTATAATTTAGGTGATTGATACTTTTGGAAACCTCCAAATATTAAATTATAGTATATTCAAACACCATCATGAAAGCTCCAAGATAACCCAAATTACAATATGAGATTAGATAATGTTTCAATCTCATCATAATGTAATTTTTTTACAAGTGAATCTATCAATTTAAACCTTATCCTTTTAATTAACACCTATTTATTCAATTTAATTTTTGACTATGATAAAAAAAATAATTCAATATTAAAAGGTTTGATATTTAATTATTTGTTTTAAAATAGATAGTAAATAATAATATAAAAGAATTTATGACAATATTTAAAATATAAAATTATTTTTTATAAATTTTTTGTGATTTTTAAATAATTTAAAAAAATATTGTTCTAACAAAACAACAATACTGTCAATTTTAACAATATTCAATCCGAGGATTTTTAAAAATATCAATATAAGATGTTATTATATAACAAGTTATTTAATTATATCCATATGGGGTAGAAGTAATCTATAAAGAGAATTATATATATTAATTAGATAAAATTATATTTATTTTAATATTTTTAATTACATTAATTTGATTTTTCCATTAATAAAATAATTACTGCATCTGTTTCCCGTAATTGTTTAATATACTTATTTTTCACGTAAAAATTCAAAAAATAATACTTTTATAATGTTATATATTCTATATTTTATAATAATATTGTCAGTATAATTTATATTCTTGAATATTGAACAGTAAAAATGTTAAAATTATCAATGTATGAATGTGACAACTTTAACATAACGATAAATAAAATAATATAAGTGTCACAAAATCATTCATATGGATAAAAATGTTCAATAACTCAACACATGGATGATTATGGTCATGATATACTCAAACATTAATAACTAGACATGTTTTTTGGGTCTTTATATGTCTATCATCATTTTAATAATAGTTGTTTTATTGATTTCCCGTCAATTTATTAATTGGTACACCAAAAAAGTATAAGCCTTTAAGGTAATTATATATTTCCAAAAAATATAAATAAATTAGAATGATAAATAAAAACAATTTATATTTCAAATAAATATTTACAATTGAATTTATCTTCTGTATATCCTTATTAAAAATGGATCATTTATTGAAAGATTAGTGAGACATATTTTACTTTCCATTAAATAAAATAAATCAATTTTCTAAATCTCATCCATGTGGCTTCAAATGGACTCCATTTCGACAGAAGAATGATATAGATTGAGACTCACTCAATCAACAGTATTAAAATAAGTGTTAAGGTAATTCAATAATTCTTTAATTACACTTAATTACCTATTTTACCATTTCACCTTATTAATAAATATAATCGAAGATACTATTCATAATTTCCAAAAAAATAAAGCTATGAAAATAATTTCGGCCCAATAATTCCAAATATGGATGTAAATTTTACAAATTTAAAACACAGTAGTTTTAGTAACTAATTTAAAATTATTCATGTATATGGAATTATATAGGGGGTTTGTTTGAAAGTAAAAACATTGATATGGATTGAAATGTTTTTACATCAGAATTCGATGTATAAATAATTATAATGACATACACATTATTAGATGATACAAATATATTTTATTTGAAATTTAAAACCATTAAATAATATAACTTCTTTAAATAAAGAATTTTTATGTAAAAATATGTTCTCAATTAATTTTTTTTTATATTTTATTATTCATAAAAAATTTGAACTTATCAAAATAATATCAAAAAATCATAGAAAGAAAATTTTAATATCCATATACCATAGGACAAGTTTTATTTGTTTAATATGATATATTAATCTGTCAAAATGGGATTTAAAATGGGCAATCCATCAAAATGGGGAAATACTACATTTTTTGAAGAAGATGTCTTTAATAGGAAAAATTGAATTTTTTATTATGTCATGTCTAGAAAAAATATAAGAATAGAATTAATCATTAGATTGAATCCATAAATGGTGATTTAATTTTTTTATAGACTCACTTATTTTAATTTGAATAGTTTTTAAGAAGTAACTTATTACTATTCATACTCACCATTATAATGACTAGGTTATAGTATTTAGTTGTTCACTTATACTTGGTCTTGCGTGAAATGAATTCTATTAAGAAAACATAATATTTGTCTAAAACAAGCTAGTAATACTGGTGTTCCAACAACAAGTTAATATAGTGTGGCGTATATCACAATCTAATCGTGGTGCAGCGTACAACTCAAGACATCAATGAAATGAAAAAGAAGCAATATCATAAAATCTTAGGTTGTTACATCAAGTCTATGGAGGGGTATTACAACTAGTGTGGGGAACAATGCTAGGGTACCAGTCGCGTGGCATGTAGACTGGGACCTTACACAATGGTATCAGATCATTATTTATCCTTGTCATACTATTTTGGGATTTGGAATGCCGTATATTTATTAATGTGTTGGATCATGTAGTGGATATATAAATCGTGCATTAATAACAAATGATCGGTTTCATGTTCAGGTTACCGAGGATGGGATTTTTTGGATTATGATGATATGTTTGTAAAAAGAATTTTTATTAAGTGACTAACACTACTGAAAAAACGGCCTATACCCACGGTTCAAAACCGTGGGTATAGCCCCGAAAACCGTGGGTATAGCCTATACCCACGGTTCTGGGAACCGTGGGCTGGAACGCCGTCGGTATAGGTTCCCATCCTATACCCACGGTTTTGGAAAACCGTGGGTATAGGTGTCCTGCCACCGTGTCACCGAAATATAGAGAATTTCCACGGTTTCAACGGCTTTTACCCACGGTTTCAAAACCGTGGGTATAGGTCCTAAAATAATGCAGGCGCCGAGTTTCGATCCCGCAACCTCTTCGCTGCAAACACCGCGTCTAACCACTACCCTAACTTCACATATATGTATATATATATATATATTTAGTTAAATATAGTTATAAAAACCGTGGGTATAGAGGGAAGAACCGTGGGTATAGGGTTCCCGCCAAAAAAAATTCCTTCCCGCGGAAAAAAAAAATTTCCCGCGGACACAAAATTGACCTATCCCCACGGTTTTTCAAAACCGTGGGTATAGGTATTTTATCCCAGACCTATCCCCACGGTTTTCCCCAAAACCGTGGGGATAGACCCCCCCTATACCCACGGTTTTGGAAAACCGTGGGTATAGGTGAATTTTCATGACCTATACCCACGGTTTGCCAAAACCGTGGGGATAGAGCCCCCTATACCCACGTTTTTGGCAAACCGTGGGTATAGGTCATGAAAATTCACCTATACCCACGGTTTTCCAAAACCGTGGGTATAGGGGGGGTCTATCCCCACGGTTTTGGGGAAAAGCGTGGGGATAGGTACATTTTCCAGTAGTGTAACAAGTGTTGTTGATGTTTATTTATTTTTCATGGATTATAAGACTATTTCCCATTAGAAAGATTCCTTTGATTAGATCTGAATCCTCTCTCATAGATTAAAGATGCATCACATTCATCATATAAGGAACATAATATTGACATTACATATATGCCTGTTATTGATTAATGTTAATGATGACTATGGTTCGATTGTTTAAAGTATAAATAACTTCTCCTATAATGTTATCCATTATACGTACTTGGTGGTATTCCACTCATAATGCTCGAAATAGATATATGAACATCCTTCTATTAAATGTCCATATATATCTATTGTGAGATGGTCATTGATGAGAATGATGTTGGGGACCATGTTCAATGGAGGGGCAATGATCCTGGTGGGTTAGTATTGCTTTAGATTCCCAATAGTGAACAACTTGTGGGTTATTCTATTCTAGTTTTCTTATTTAATGTGGATGTAACAACCTACATGATGTTTTAAAACATTTCTTATAAGGTGTTTTTTCTAGATAGGCCATGTGTGTGTGGGTTGACATGGAAAATCTGGGATATTTTCATTGTGTGAATACTAATTAACCAGTGAGCTTAAAAAAATGATATAATCAACATAAACTAGCCTTTGAAATGGATTGTATGAATTGGGTTAACAAAATTATGAAATATATTAAAATGATATAATCAATAAATTTGTATTTATTAATTTTTAATAAATAAGAACTTTATTTTTATATAGTGTTTTTATTCTAAAAATAATTTTTTTTCTTCGAAAATATTTTTTATTTGTTTTTTTATTTAATATTATAAATATTTTTTTGAAAATTAAGTAAATTTATTTGATTTAAATGATATACTTTTTAATTCATTATTTAAAAATTATCTTACTGTGTTGTTTTATTTTTCTAAAAGATTTATTTTCCAATAATAGTGAAAAATATTGATATATATTGAAAACTATATTTTTTTCCAGTATTTTAACAGGTACATTTTTTAGTAATAGTTTCAAATTAGAAATAGTTTTATTATGTTATTAATAGTCAAATTAATTTCATTCGAATAGTTGGTTTTGTTTACTTTCATTCAAAAACATTTTTCTACTTCAAATGGCATTTTTCTAAAAAATTGTTTCTCCTTGCATTTTGGATTTTTATCTTAAATTAATTTAATCATAAAATATAAATTTAATTCTAAAAAATCTATTCCATATTAAAAATTATGAGGTTTAAATTTTATAAAAAGGTGCCTTCAATTTTAACCAATATTAATAGTAACTAGGGTAACTATTTATTTCCTTGATAAAGGTAAAATGAGTTAATTTGGGTTAACACTAATGAGATAAGGCATAAATATAACTCAAAAACCTTCATGTATTTAATTGGAGGATTTTATTTCATCATATTCTTCCAAAAATAAAAAATATGACCTTTTCCACATAACAATGATTTTTACAATCATAACATTAAAGTAATAGATAATATAAAAATTAGTTACTTTATTTAAATATCTATAATATTTTTTAACAAGGTTGAAAATAATATATTTTGGTTTATAAATTTTTATCTCAAAGATGAATTAATATTTTGATCATGGTAATTTATTTTTTATTTTTAGTGATAAAATGATTAATATGAATGCTTATAGAATGCTAACATAGAACTTATAAAAGAATTGAAACAATCATGTAAATGATGTTAAAAACTCGCAAAGATAATGTTTTGGCTACTTAATCATTTAAAAGAACTTTTGAGATATATATAATATATATTATTTTTTTAGTTTTATACCATTTTTCTTATGTTGTTTTAAAATTCAAACTATTTGAATAGATCTAAAAATGATATTTATGTTATTTTAGGTTTCAAATATTTTAATAAATTATTAAAAATCATAAAAATATTCGAATTAAACCAGTTAGAATCTAGATGGTCAAACATTTCATCTCTTGGGTATTTTTAAACAAATTTTTACATTAAATTTATAATTATTACCTTTTAATATTAAAAACCCATTACTACATTTTTTGTAAAAAGTGGTTTACCAAGGGGCTACCCATAAAGAGAAATATTAAAATGATATCTAATCCTGAAAGAAAAATTATTCGATGATTATATTAAGGCCATTTATTCCTTAAAATTTATACTGAGTCATTCCGGAACCACATTACACTATATAGATATATACTATATTATAATACATCATGAATATAACTAAATTCATTAAAAATATTTTATAATAAAAAATATATTTTTTATTGATTGAACATCCATAAAAGTTAAATTTTTTTAGAATTTAATTAAATATGGTTTAAAATATCGATCATGGTCCTTTTTTGAAGAAAAATATATTTTTTGTAATTTTCATAACCCATAAAAAACATTTATTTGAAGGTAATTATCAAAATGGTTAATATAGTAACTGATAGATCCAACTAAGATTTTTGTGTAAAAACACAACCAAAACATGTATACCTATTATTATATGATTTCATTTTCACAAAAACTAATTATTTTTATCTAATTATACCAAATTTGTTAGATTTTTAAATAATGATTAATTTATATAAATCCAATACATTACATAATTACAAGAGTACTCCTCCCCTCACTTATAATAGTGCACCTCCTCTTCATAATTATTAATAACGTTTGAGTCCTATATCTCAAAAAATAACTACCTTAATATCATCCTAGATTCTTTAAATACATTATATTGCTCTTTTTGTTTCAAATAGACCGACTGATCAAGGATTAAGGTGTAATCCAAATGATATTTTACAATGAAAAGTTATAGATCTCAGCTGGTCTTTCCCAATTTTATGTTTTATTATAAATCCACTAAACCTATGGTATATATTATAAAATTTAAATTAATTATCTTAAATATACATAATTATTTTTATTATGATATTAATTTCCTTATCAACCATCTCCCCATCTGTGGAATATGATGACATTGCTCGTGCATACATATGGACTACCACATCCATAAAGAGATGTGATTTGTTCTTCTCGTCATAATTTAATGGATGGTAGTAGAATTATATATTATTAACATATTTGATTTATATTATATAATATTGATTCTAAAAAGTGTAATTATTATATACCTTTATTTTATTTCATTCTTCAAAGAGTTTGAACATTGTCAGAGCGTATGCACGACTTACAATCACTATAAAGTGTGGATTTCAATTTTTATCAATACATTTTATAGATGACTCTATATATATATAGGAAATATTTATATGTTATTTATATCATTATTAAGATTCTATATATAATATAAGAATTATCATAGTGTAATTATTTGGACCCCCGAACTGAAATATGCATAAAAACAAAGTAGTTATCACCTAGAGAAGTGCTTGAAATAATGAGTTATTATTACCATGGCGATAAAATATTGTTAAGTAAATCATATATGGACTAATATATACATGGATATATAATATATTTATAATAAATCTATATTTTTATATGGTTTTCTTGAAATCATATTATGTTAGATGAGACTTAAGTGGAAAGGGATTTTAATCTCACTGTAATTTTTGTGGGTCATGTTCTATATTAACCACTTCTTTATTTTATGTTGTGTATATACATCCCATGTATTTATTATTTTATTATTATATTTAGTATAATAAAAATATACATATTCATATAATTTTATCTATCTTAAGAGTTTTTAATTCAATCTGTTTCATTTAAGGTAGTGGATTTACATCTCAACCCCATTAGATTCATGATTTCTTATGTTGGAATTTCCATTGAGGAATTTATGAAAAATTTATCTGATAAATTAATTTAATATATATTATTATTAATTATATTAATGTTTAATAGATTCTTAATTTTCATTTTCCTCACCTTAGGTACTTAATAAATAGAAATAATTCTTTTAAGGAAAATCAATTAAGTTTTATTTTTTTGTATGGAATCTGTTTCTTCCATGACCAAGTTTTCCTTAAAATGGTATAAATAATTATTCATTACTATTATCTAAATATTATTTAAATTATATGTTTACCATATTTCTATTTCTGATAAAATTAATGGAATCACTTTATCATTTTTTAAATTATGAACTTTTTACCATTTACCAAAAATTTAAATGGAATCTGTGTTTTAATATACACAAAATGAATAGAATTTCCCACCATAAAGTAATATAAATGATATAAATTTTCATTTAGATGAATCCATTGATTTTTTTTAAAAAATTACTTAATATTTTATAAATAATTTGATTTTAAATAAGCGATGTCAAAAGGAAATGGTATTCTACCCAATAAATATTTTAGTAATATTTAAAATGAATTTTCATGAATGATAACATCCTTCTATATTAATATTGATATTATATGGATAAAATATAATTATTCAATATTTATTTTTTACAGGAATGTTTCATTATTTTTATGATGAAATGTTCATATAACACTTTTATTTTCATTGGTATATGTAATGATGGATTTGTAAAGTATTTGTAAAACTTTTTTTCTTTTCATACGTCATGATATGATGGTATGATTAACATTTTATGATATTATAGAAAATATATGTATGGTATTAATTTTGTGATTATTGGTACTCTAATTATATATCCATGTAATGCATTAGGTGTAGGGCCTTAACCCCATAAGGCTAGATCTGGTGTCTAATACAATTACATAGGCCTAATTAAAGGAAATGCAACATGAATTACCAAATATTTCAGTGGTCTTAGTAAAAAAATACATACATATGTATTGTATTAAAAATGAACACACTAATTTCACAAATTTTGTTTTCTTCTTTGAAAACAACATTCCCACTGAACATATCCATTAATATCTTTCATAGTGCACTTCTTGGATTCCTGGTGAAAGGGGGAAAATAAGGGTGAGCTCAAATGCTCAGTAAAAGTTTATTATAGGGAAACCAATCATAAATAAATGAGAATACTTAATATGGAAAGTTCAATGACAATGAAACGAGTCTTATAATCAATGAATCTAAATGAAATTCATCTATATTAATGTTAATGAAAAAAATATAATGGTTAATAAGAACAGAATCTAAATAAAGGTAATTCATAATTATTAGACACCATATTTCCTAGGTACATAGTACCTTTACTATTAATATCATTCACAATACAGTAATATCAATCTAGGTAAATAATCCCAATAGATTTGTCCATAAAACTGATTCATCCTATGAGACTACCGATACATGATGGGGTTATATATCACTAGGGCCCTCCAATGTCCTAATTATCCAAATAATTCCTAATATATCAAATAATATATTTAATTATTGAACATTTATCCTTCTATAATATTCATATTGGTTAAAGGATGTATATTTATCAATATTTCCTTAGTAAATAAAATAACATTAAAATTAAATACTTAATTTAAAAAATGGTATCTGGTTTAGAAAATACACATTTCCATGTTAAATGATATGAATATTCAAGGAAAATTAAATGCTATATAATCATAAGAAATTTAATATTTCAATGAAATACTAAATTAGATCTAGTAAGTTAATCATAATATCATACTTTGTAAAATCAATCATAGACCCTATATAAAAATAATAAGGATGATATCAATACAAAATCACACAAGAGTAGTAATGATAAGTGTGTGTTTTCATTGATGAATACAAATACTATCAAAATATATTTTAAAAAATTCTTGAGGAAAATATATGTTTCATTCTAAAAAACATTTTTAAAATAGTTTTTATTGAATATACCTTTTGAAAACCCTTTCTTTAAAATTTTCCAATTTAAATTTTCAATGTAATCATCAATGAAATAATGGCAGGTAAATCTATATAGGTCATTCAAGGAAAAAAGAACATTCCTTTTACATGGTAAATATGTTAAAAAGTTCCATGTTGAGAAATTAATTAGGATATTTCTTTATAAACATTTTTAAAAGAAAAAATTTATTACATTTTCTTTAATAAATGAATTTTTGAAGACCGAAAAACATTTTTAAAAACCTTTTTTGAAAATAGGATTTGTAGAAGAAATCAGGTTCTCCAACTGAAGAGAGAAATGAAGTTACGTTTTCATAGGACACCACAACAAAAGATTTTGAGTAAAAAATATTTTAAAATAGTACTATTATGTGAAAACGTCGATTAATAACCATAGGAGAATGAAATTAAAGGGATTTGTAGAAAATGATCAAATAATTTCCTCAAATTAAAATTCAATTGTAAACAATCCTGAATAAATTGATATTATTAAGTAAGCCATTAAAATGATCGTTACGTTGAAGTTAGGATTGATAAATGAATATATTATGTGCATAAACTATCAATACTCATAATTTATTTTTAACTACAAAACCATATATTTAAAAGGGATTACACAAACAATCTTATAATATTATTGACAATGAGGAAGTAATATAACCGAATAAGAAGTTATCGGGTTACAGAATTCATTGCCTAATGCTAACATTTAACTCCAACACCCTTAAATTAAATAATTGATATTTAAAGATAAAATAACAATTAAATAAAATAATTCATCATATGATATATCACAAGGGTGAGTAGATACACCACACAAAATAAAGAAGTAGTTATTACGATGTATGCCTCATGAAAGTAAAAGTGAGCTAAAAAATCCCTTATCTTATGTTATCTTTTTGGGTTAATTTAATTTAATCTAATATATAATGGTATAAATAAGGAAACTAAATTATACCATAACAATAAATTTATTTAGAATATCTTATTATAATATCTTATTACTGTTTTCTTAAAATTCATTCCTTATTGTCATTATTTCGGTTTTTAATTGTCTAATTTTTTTAGTATATTTTCAATTTTTACTTATTGATACAATAAATTAGATATTTATTTCATAATATCCATAATGTATAAAATTATTTAATTATAATATTTATTCATTGTATTTTAATTTATAATAATCCATAACATTTGTAGATAGAAAAAATGCATTGTTCATAGAGATGGTAAGTCATAGATACGAATGAATGCTACTTGCATTTCCCTGTCATATTTAAACTAATAAAAAGTAAAAAGAATATATAAATATTTTAATTATATAATCATACTTATGTCATATTTTTTACATAGTTATATTAAAACTATCCATTAATCATTCCATGTTTAGAATGAAAGAATCGGATATCTTTGAGAAGGCAGTAGTCCACACGTCCACAAATGATGTTACTGTATTCAATTTAAAAGGAAAATTGATTAAAATTACATAAATTTTATTAATTAATTTATAATTTATCAAAATAAACATTAAAATATATAAAATATCAAATTTATCCTTATAAATAAATTATATGGAAAGGATGTTTGGAATTGAAATTTTGTATTTATCATTATACATCAAAATATTAAACCTCACAAAAAAATACCATTTATTCACCATATCATATTTTTCATGTTTCAAATTAAAAAATGACATTTATTTTTTCATATTAAATTTATAAAAGTTCCAAAAATTGAATTTAATGTTTGTTCTCCATTAAATTGTGGTAAAACTATCTTTATAAAAATATAGGTTTTTATGTATATAATTGGGTCATTTATTATCATATGACATTACATGTTGAGATGTACATGCATATACTTTTTTGAACACCACATCCTATATCATCATATAATTATTGGAGATTATCAAATCAATTTGATGTAAATATATTTTTATTGTTTTTTCATTGTTAAATATTTAAAAGAATACTCCTCCTTAAAAAAGGTATCCTATTTCTTTACGAGTTTATAATTTATCTAAATTAAAAAATGTGGAATACACGAATCAATTATAGAACCCACATTGACCAACAAATCAGGATCTTTTTTTCTCGTTAATATGATTTATAGAATTTTTAGTATAATTAGCATACTAGTTTTGGGTATTCTTTAACAATGGTTGTTCTCTACATTGGGAATCATCATCAACACTAAAAGTTTCCACTATAAACCTAGTGGAAGTCCATTATTTATTTCTAATCATCCATATTTTTACTAAATACTGATTTCAACCACATCATTTTATAAAATCACATTTGGTAAAATTTCTACAATGAGATATGGATAGTACATCTTTCTTTAAAGCTACTTGAGAGAGATGAATAGGTAATGTAATGAGATTATTTTCAAATTATGAAGGTATATTTCAGAAGAATCCTCCAAATAACATTATTTGATAGTGAAAATATACTTCAATCATTATGACGTCTCAACTTTAATATTTTCTATAATTGCCTATTCTATTCCTATTAAAAGACTATTAACAATAAGAGAATTTATTTAATATTCAGTAAATCCCATTTTATCATCCCATTCCTTCCACATCTACTCAATATCCACTTCATGCAATGCAACCTTTTATTGTAATAGTGAGTCAATCACTTTGATTATCTTGTATTTGATATCTAGTTTATCATTTTGGATAGAAATGTTATTTTTTATATTTTCATCCAATTCATGGAACATCGTAAAAAACATTTCATTAAACTCCTTCTTCCTTTCAATTATTATGAGTGAATTTTCTTAATGTATAGAGTATCTACCTTAAAGATCCTCATACTCAACTATAGTGACTAAAACATTTATAGAGAGGTTTTCACAACTGTTGTTTCTTTTTTCAATATCTTTTCAATTTTATCATTCCTAACATCATGAAAATTTATTTAATTTTTAGGCATTCAGAATTCTCAAAGATAATAAAAATAATATGTTTTGGAAAACAATACATCATGCCCTATAAAGAATTAATTGAAATATCAGATATCATGTTACCACTATCAATAATTCTTTGATTATATTCAAGAGATTTTGGATATAAATTGAAAAATACCTCATGTTCAATTGAATCCCCTAGTCCAATTGAGATAATAATATTTTCCGTATTCTGGTTCATTAAAACATCCATTTATTTAACATGAACAATTTCAAATATAACATCAATGTTCCATGGAGGGGATGAAACTTCTTCCCCCCCATTAACAAGATGAATGTCATCATCTTTTTTTTATCTATTTATTTTGTATTATAATGGATTTCAAGGAAGTAATAGAGTTTCTTATTTTAAATAGAATAAATTATTCAATATTTAGCATCATTATATTAATAAGAAAAAATAAAAATAATGAAAAACAACATCTCAAAATGTAGAGAATCCAATAAATAGAACTTTTCTAGGTGAAACCACTTATATAACCCTAGGATAAATGATCCAATGAGAGGGGTTAATTAGAGGTTATTTTTTACAAATTATCATATTTCAATTTATAATCATAGATCATTCAAATTATCATCCCATAATTAATTCAATCCTCACCTTTATTGTATGTATAAATTGATTAAACTAGAAATAAAAATATTATTTTTATGGGGATAGATATCAACGAGAAATTTGACTCATTTTCATGATCAACCAGTAGTTGTTTCAATGATTTTTATATCACTATTTGATAAGGTGACCACAAGTGAAATATAGTTTTCCTATAATTTAAATAGGTTATATCAAAATTCTATAAAATATAAATTGTGTTATTTATACATACACCATCAGTTTATCAATTTTTCTTCAATAACCCCACATGAATAGTATTCAATAGATTATTCCTATTAAATGAGTGTGAACTTTGACCTTATATAGTTTCATGTCCATTTAGTCAAATGTTCTTTTGAACAAATTCAGGTCTGGCTCACCATAAATTATAACATGTTGTCATCATCTAATATATAACTATTATTTATAGTTAGATAAATGACCAGTCTCATTGAATATCTTTGACTCCCACTGAATAAAATCTGTTACAATATATGAATTTCAATTCAATGTAATACTCTAATTGAGTTAGTGATATAACTATCACTATAGATCACTGTTAAATCATAATTAAATACTGAATATTTAAAAACACACTATATGATTTCTTCTCCTTCACATATTACACTAGAAATGTTTCTGATTCCATGAAATTCATCATTTTATGTAATTATCCTCTACACTTTTAACAAAATCATTTTAAAGATTTAATAATAATTTATATGTATTCCATAATTAATCAATCTCATAGTGTAATTTTTTACTTCTCTTTCACAATGTGTTATATTGATTAGGCTTTCAATCATAAATCCTTAATGAATATAACATTCATATAATACTCTTATATTAAAATAATTATTACATTTTTTGTATTCTTCTTCCTAATAAATTTCCATTGAACATGTATAATCTATATGCTCTACTTCTAAACCTCATGTAATAATGTATGTGGTATTTCTTATCTTATACTGCTCATAAGTAAATAGAATCAGGTACCTCATTCATGTAAAAATATGCATGGAAATGTATATCTTTGGGTAAGTGTAATGGATTTACATAGAGAGCATTACTCATAGAGTAATTGTTTAAATTTTGATATTATTTCTTTTGAATATTTAAAGATTGCAGAGTACTATTACTTAATCATGTGTGTTCTTTATATGAAAACTCAGTTAAACTCATAATTGAAGATAATGATATAAAATCAAGAGCGTGGGATTAATAATTCTTTAAAAATAATTAATATATCATAGGGTTCTCCTCTCTGTCACATATAAAACTGGGGATAATGAGAGGCCTTCTTCCTCATTAAAGGATCTAGGAGGATTGCAGATACTTCTTCAATTTTTAGATGTTAGTGCATAATAATTCATTATTATCGTCGACGAAAATGTGTACTATCTGAAATCATGGTTGGAAGAAACCCACCTAGACTCAAAAGATATATATTTTTAGTAGAGGAAACCACTTCCTTTTCCTTTTAATCTCACTAACATGACATCTCATCTATTATGTGACATCCGACACTAGATTTGCATCGAATTGGTAGTTGGATAAGTGGGTTATATGGCTTATAGCATGCCTCTCCATACATTAGAGGCTTTCAAATAGCAGCAAGGTTATCATGAGGTGATAGTGGGGAGACTATACCTGCATATAATATATTTCAGAGTGGAAAAAATAGTATAAACAACAATATAAAACAACTAAAATAGAAAATGGAATACATAAAATAACAGAAGATATATTATTATATAACTGAACATATGTTTCCAACGCTATTTTTTACAATAGATTATTTCATGACTTAGTTTTGATACACATTTTAAAAAAATTAGCTGTAAAAAATGATTTTCAATATAATAAAAAATAATAAAAATACATAAAATCCCCATGGATGATCTCCTTTAGTATCTCAAGAACTAGGTAAATCCTTTTATTCAAACTCCTCAGGTACATAAAATGCATCAATCAGCGTAGATCTAGAAATTATATGGTCTACTTGGGTTCCAAGGGTACCCGAGTTAGGTGTGAGATGAAATCTCAGTGGTCTCACACCCCTGAGATCAAGCCCAATCTACTGTAATATAAATTAGACAATGTGGAGGTTGGAAGATTTTAATTAATGGAACTACATAAGTAAAAGAAACTCATCTAGATTCATATGGTCCACCATTTGGCTATAGCAGTTTTGGTTCATTTCCAAAATATTATACTGATCATGTCACAATATACATATAAATTTAAATATATATTAGATCTCGAATGGGGAAATAATGACTCTCATACATACATGTATATAAAGGATTTAACGGAATTAAGGTAAGCATGCATCCCACCCATTTGTATATGATATGATAAAATGGGGTACGAATGAATCCCATCCATAATATAAGACATCTAGAATAGGGTATGAAATAATCCCGTCCATAGAAGCATAATACTTGCATGGGGTAAGAATTCATTATATCCATAATATAAGATAACTGGCCTAGGGTAATCATGACACTCATCAATATATGTATATATAATAGGTATGGGGTATAAATTCCTCCCATCTATAAAAAATCATATAAAATGATCCTAAATTGAATAAGGTATAATTACCTCCCACCCGTACTCATTCATTTAAAAAGATCGTAAATAGAATGGGATATAACTGCCTCCCATCCACACACATTTTTATTCAATGATAGTAAATGGCATGGTATAATACTAAATCCCATCAGTAAATAATTACACATAGCTCATACTTATATAATCTTCTTAAACACATTCATAGATAAAGTACATATGGAAAAATATATAAAGCAGTTCAATTAAAACACCTACATGGGCCTGGTTGCATTAAAATCAAATCATGTATCCATGGCCTCACATGAAATTCATTCTCTATATTCTTTTCCATCCAAAGGACCCTTCTCATCTCAACCATTTTACACAAATCAAACAACTCATTATGGATTAACATTTATTCAAGGCATGCCACATTGTATAATCTGTCATACTTAGGGTCAGTCTCACTCAATTTTCTAAAATGTGGATAATTTATTTTAAGGTACAAATTCAATAAGGTTTCATACTCATTAACCAATAAATATTAAACCCACATTCCTTAGTCACCCTTAAAATATTACTCACTTACACTATTTATATTAACCCATTGAAACATATAACTAGTAGTGAAGGGCTCAAGTGTAATAAGTTGTTTAAAGTCTATAAGGCATGGCAACATGGAAAAAAGTATAATGATAGGGGCATGTAACCTAAAATTCCATCTAAAAATTATAATATCAATCATTAGGAGAAACCAAATCATTAATACATTCAAGTATAATATTATAACACTGCATTTTTTGCTTGAAGGTAGTTCACCTTTTCTGAAGGGGTTTTATTACAAAATCCTAATAATGTTTTTTAAAAATCAAACATCCATTTTTATTCATTTAATTAACCATTTCAATGAAAAATGTAAACCATAAAACCACAATACATTAATTAAATATAAAAATATTCAACCATAAAATTAATTAATGCATTGCTAAAATTTAAAAACTGTGGGAATGGACCCTACTACAGGGTGGAACTAAACAAAACATTCAACTATTAGATCTTTGTAACTTGAAGCAATTACTCCCTCACATAGAATATTAATCTTAATATACATTTAAGGAAAGTTATCCCTTATGCACACACTCGCATGGCCCCAAACATGTGCAAGGGGATCCTTGCACATATGCTTATATGCATATTCTCATCTCCACTAACCTATGTATGAATTTAAATATATATAAATAAGAAAACATATTCCCTTACATATATATTCAAATCCATGGGTTAATATACACATAACGAGGGAACCCACATATATATACATACCTATGAACAAGCAGGTGAGTCACCTTTAACCCGGTGACTCAAAACAATAATGTATAGAATAACACACTACACATAACATACTATAGAACATAAAACAACTAAATGACCTAATATATAAGGGAAAACACATCAAAGATGAGAATTCTTACCAATGTATAAGATGAACTAAATGAAATTAAACCACATCACCATCGTCATTGGTTTCAAGAAGATGTAACCATGTATCCTGAGGAAGCCATAGGAAAACCTAGAACCAGAAGAATACCAAGGAAAATTGAGTTATATCATACATCGGGTTTAAACAAACCATTCCTGGAAATGGAGATACTATAAATATGAAAAAATCGTGGAGGATAAGGGAGGATAGAGTCTACCTCAATTATTTGGATGATGAAATGGTAGTAATTTGGGTGAAAACGGTGATGGTGAGGAGGCTATAGAAGCGGGATCGTGCGAGGCTCAAAGTGGAGTAGGAGATATGTGTGAAGAAATAGAGATGGGAGAGTGAGGGGTTTAATGTTCTCTTTTATTTTTAATTTATAAAAATTATATAAAAACAATTCAAATTCTAAAAAATGGCCTCGACACATCGTTTTGGTGGCACGGTTTGATAAATTGTGTGCCAACTGTGCACCCCCTTCTAGACTATCGTCGGCACACCGCATGGGTTGGCTACACTATTTATAAAACGTCATATATCCTTTGTGTATGCCATTGTCCACATTCAACTAGCCGCATGGTTTAGGCCGCACAATTTAACGTACTGTGTGCCGCTCGTGCGCGCTACACATGTCCCTAAAATCAATCCTTTCCCAGTCTAACGCCCCCAAAACAGCTCGATCTTGCAATAAAGGTTCTTAGGACTTAACCCAATTCCAAAAACATAACCTTAATGGGTCCCAATTATTGTAATTACACTCTGATTCTCGGTTTTTAAAATGTCCCATTTAGTAATTGAAAAGGTACAAATTCCTTTAGAAATTTTGTCTGTTTCAAAACAGGGATTGTTAGATTTTATGTTTTATCAATAAACAAATTTTATTTCACAATAATTTTAGTATTCATAAAATGAAAATTAATTTTTTTACATGATATCATTTTTTATGGTCTATTTACATTAATCTTCTAATTATTATTTTGCAATGAACCCTTGCATGGATATTAAAATAATCTCATTCCCTCTGTCATTTTTAAAATCATGAACTCATACCTATATCTCGAATTCATGAACAACATATTACCACTGAATTTTTCTTTTAAATATGGTATCTTAATATTTTACTTGTAAGGATTCATATTATACAAAATATTTCATTCATGAAAAATGAAAATTAATTCTTGATGTTGGGATAATCGAATGAGGATCATTGCCTAGTCACAAACAAACGAGATAAAAGAATAGATTATCATCAGATCCCTCTGAGGTCAAGTGAAATATTCATATTCATCTCAATGTATAAGATGAAATATAGGAATGATCAAACACAATAGATCAATTAAATAAAATTTCCATAGTAGTATGCTTATGTTTTATGAACATGTAAATAGTTCATTCAGTTCGCTATCTGACTTTATATATTTTTTCTTCATGGAAATACTTGATCAATAAATCAAGTTCCACTCATCCTTTAATCAATAACCTGGTCCAATACCCATATAAACTATATTCTTTTCAAATATGGCATGGTCTGACCTCTCTATTCCATTTTCACCATAGTAATCACCCATTCACGCTTCGTGGGTTCTATGGATTCCCATTCCTAACTCTTTCCACCTAGCTATTATCCATATAGATCTTCTCCCAAAGGTAAAATCCCCATGGATCCCACATATTTTGTTCAGGGAGCCTAAATTAGACTATGGTTGGCCAATTCATTTTTAATCTTTTATATATAATCATCAACATAATATTATCCCAAATACAAGGAACAAAATAAGTTCATTCAATATATCTATGTATTTTCCTTTTTTTCATACACTTTAAGAATAGTCAAAACCCTCTATTCATTAAAGTATATTTTTTCAGGATCTACACCATATTCATTACTCCAATAGTTGTAGTAAAAATCTTCTATCTTAAAAAAATATTCTATATATTTATAAAATAATTAATAGTTATACAATATCCAATGTTAAAACAATTAAAATTTATCTAGAATGTCTTCCAATGTCAAATCTTGAATCCATAAATCTTTTCCAGGAAACACCACATTATCTTACCTCTCTATTATTCATCAAAATATTAACATCAATTAATACACTTTTTTCATTAAAAATCAATTTGATATTAAATTCATCTTAAAAAAATTTGAGTCAAAAAATTCTATATTTATCAATTATATTTAAGTGGTTGATGGTCATTAGTGGTGTATTCTATATCAATGACTCTTTAGGGTGTGGAGACACCATTCTATATTAACCTAATGATATTACTCCTTGAGTTCATTTAAAGGATTACTTTTTGAAGATAGAAAGTGTGAAGATATATTACTGAAGATGTATATTGAGCAATAGAGTCCTAATGGTGAGAGTATTAATTACCATCAATTCTATGTTATAATTCCATTTATTTTCTGGTTCTTCACGTTTTTAACAAAGTAATTATATATTTTAGGAAAGGGGGATGTTAGTGATTGATTTTAACCTCATCTAATCATTCTTAATCCATCTTTATTTAAATTATTTAATATTATGTTAGGTTTTATTTTATGTCGAGGTGTTTCTGAGGGATTTTAGTTGAAATTATAAGAGGTAATAAAAATATTAGAAGAAGTTGTTATATGAAGTGCATTGATATAGTGGATTGGGTACCCAAGGGATGTTAAATAGGTGAATTTGGTTCTTTAAGAACTACAATGTACCTAGAGGAATTATACCGTGTACATATTAGACTACTGTAAAAGATCCCTCGAAAAATTACATTTCAAATCTTAAAAAATATCCCTATAAACCCCATGTCTTGGTATTTACATTTAATCTAATCATTATGTAATTCCCATACCCTAGTAATATTATAGTATGTGGATACTACCAAAATATTTTCCTAAGTTACAAGAAACCATATCTAGAAGGACCAATCGAATTAGTAATCTGGGTATACTAGATTTGCACATGAGTCTTGAATTAAAATTGAATAAACAAATTAAAACATAATTTTTTACTTTGAGGATAACATTATTTCCTCAAGAATATCATTTTATATCAATCTTAAAAAACCTCATATAATCTTATTGAGAGGAAAAAAATATAGTGATCTCAAAATATTAGTGACATTTAAGTACAGTGGAAGCAATAGTAATTCAATGTGAATAATCAATATGGTAAGGTAAATAACTAAACACACATTCCATTTAATCAATAAACTGAGAATAAACAACAACAATAGATTTTTTTATTCATGAAAATACTCTAGATAATAATAACTAAAATAAAGGAAATTCTTATTTATCATATGTCATATATCTGGGACATGAACTATTATACCGTAAAGACCTATTCTCAAGGTAATTTATGTTTGTGGGTGGAAAACCGTCTGATTCTTCTCGGAAACAAATGTGAATGGATTGTTTCCAACTTATTTCATCTCACGAGACTACCAAAACATCTAGGGGATTATTTCTCATGGTCCCCAACCCAAGTATTTCTATACTAATAATTTCTCATAAATATAATAAAAAATTTAATTAAAAAAATGTATCATATCATCAAATCTCTATATTGAGTAAAAATATAGATTTACCAACATTTTCCCAATTAATAAAATAAATTTCAATGAGATAACTATATTTAAAACCGGTATATGGTTTAGGATATAACAATATCCAACACACAAGAATATGCACATTTGTGATAAATGTAGTGTAAAATTAAAAATTATTATAATGAATTGATTGATTCGAGAGAATGTTAAAAATCAAAAAATAATGCGCGATTGCAAAGATAACTTTTACCACTTAGTAATTTTAATGTCAAACCCCTTGTATTAAATAATTATAATTGAATGATAAAATAAATTTAAATATGAAAACTCATGATATTAAATTAAAAATGGGATGCATATACACTACATTAATGTAAATTTTTTCATAATAACAAATTTTTCTTAACAGAATGTAAATTGAGAAGAAATCCATTACATTGAGCCTGACTTGTCTCGTGTTTCTTTATCATATTGAAAAATATACTTCTATTCATTTTTTACTTGTTTGGGAACCCTTTTAATGTTTATTATAACATTTATTTCACATATTTACTTTTTATATAAAATTACATATTCTATAGATTTTATATCAGGTGTCTGGGTCACATTTGGTTTACGTGTCAAAAATGAAAATGGTGTGTCAACTATAGTGAAAGGCATCATTATTTAAACAACATCATAATAATAATCCATGAATAATAATAGTATTTTTTTATCATTTTTATTTTTATTATAAATAACTTATTAATGTCATGAAATATTATCTAATGATATAATGATGGATATTTTTTTCATACATACATGTGAGCATCTTTAACATTTATATCAATTATTGTTATAGAAATAAGGTGAAATTTTTAAATTTTGATAATAAATATTATATATTAATTATTATTTTATTTATTAATAAATACTTTTATATAATAATAGTGGGATAACAATGGAATTGCATTACTTCAAGGTGGTGGTAGTCCACATACCCATTGATAAAGTTGTCAATTTTTTCACGAGTCCAGATGTTACAATGAAAATGATATATTATATTTCTGTAAATTTAATTATGAAGTTAAAATCATAATTATTACATTTATATCATATATATATATAATAGATACTTTCTTAATACATTTTATTTAATGTTTTATGGAATCAAATCGCATTGAGGAGGAGGTATTCCACATGTCCACAAACAATTTTATTATATTTCCCGAAAATGGAAAGCATGAAGGTATGTGTTATATAGAAATTAGAGAAGTGTAATGAAATTTTAAGTATCATATATATCATATTTAAACTAGAAATACATCAGTATTATAACCCAATAATTCTTTTAATGAAATATTGAACATCATCGATTTGTGCGGTGGTAGTTTTATGTACACACGAATAATTATTACCTATCCCTTTTGAGAGATGTGTGTGTAGTTAATTAAAATAAGATTAAAATATATAGAATATTTATATAATTATTTTAATATCTAAGTTATATATTATAATAACTTATGTGGCTCATAATGAAGTAATAAAAAAGTTCTCGTTGAATAAAATTACCTATTTTTTGGGTAACTTCTTTTAGTTTTCACTCAAAGACATAATTGGATGGATTTATAACAGTTTTAAGAATTATAGGATTATTTTATAGATATTTATAGTTTATTTTTGGAATTTTTTTTGAGAAATATGTCTTCTATGGTGTAATAAAATGGTGTATTCAGTGACTTTTGATAGTGGAGGAGGAGAGGCACTCTTGTAAATATAAAAAGGAAAACAATATTGGGAGGTATTACATGAAACATGTGACACCAATATTGAAAATTATTTATTTTAGGTAAATTATGTTCTATCTAATCCTACACCAAAACAATTGAATTGAATTTTTATAATGATGTTCTAAGAAATTTAAGTTTCTAAACTTTTACAATTCATGTTTTCATTAAGGTAACAAGTTTTCTAACCAAATTATTTCATCCTTTAAGCCTAAAATAAATTTATAATTACTTTAACATTTTGAAACAATTATTCTAAATATTATATAAAATTTATAAATTAAAAATATTATTTGTTTTTGAAATTAATTTTTACACAAGCCTATGTAACAAACAAAAACAATTCTCAAACTGTTACCACACTAACAGATTTGTTTTAGTATTTAACGGTACATATTAAAACTATAAAAGAATAATTAGACCATTTATAAGGCCTCGGCCTAAACCTTACTTAATATTTAATTAAATGAATAATTCAAATTGAGGATCTTTTCAGGTTTGGAGTTTTAGAGAATTCGAACATAACTATTACAACTCAATATATTACAAAGTAGAAACTTATACAAAGTTTCCATAAAATAAAAAACTCTTAAAAAGAAGCATGTCTAGTTCCATGTTTTAGATAGCATGACTTTCCCTTGATCCCATCCTTGACCCTATTCCACATTTAGTCATATGAAAAACATTTCAAAAAAACATGGGGTGAGCTTAAAAAGCTCAGTATGGGAAACACAAAGATTGAAAACTGTTAGTTTTTCAAAACAACAAGTAAATCATGTATACTTTATCAAAGTAAAACTTTTCACCATTATGAAGTAGAAGAAACTCTTCACTGAATAAAATATCAATACTAACCCTTTTGTAACCAAAAGATTACCATAAAACCCATATAAAGAACACATAACATATAAAGGTGACTTGGGACATAAACATACTTAAATGGAATAACCATACTGTCGAATTCCACACATATCACTTAATGAAATATCCATATGGTCGACTTCCATACCCAATTAATTGGATGTTATAACATAACCACCCTTCCTGGTATTCATGGCACCACCCATCATATGGTTTATCACGTAACCACCCGTCAAATGTCCAAGTACCATTATAAAATCATAAGACATAAAACAAATATAATGGAAAGAAAAAATTTCCACACTTTGATCACAATATATCACTTAAATATATTGACATAACAAATCCATTATAAAAACAATTTTCAATACCAAAATACATAAAAGAGTATATGGTATTTATTTCATTTTAAAAAACATTACGGCTTGTTGTGGAAGCCAAAGACCAAATAATACTCGCGGCGGTAGAAAAGGTCGTTGTCACTACGCATGTTAAAAGAAACATTCCTTTTTTCCATTTAATAAAACTCTTCTTATAAAAAATATTCCTTTTGAATAAAATTAAAATTCAAAGGGGTTTATACACTGTATAAAAGAAATTTCTGTATAAAACAAAATATGCCTCAATGAAAGGATATTGAGACGAAGTCCCTTACAAAGATCATTTTTAAAATAAAATAGATCTAATATGTGTATTCAGTATAAGTACACATAAATAAAGTAAAAATAAAAAATAGTACATAATAATATCATGACATAATTTTAAAGTAGGATATTAACCCAAAGAATGGAAATTGGGTTATGAAGTTCCCTTACCTCGGGTCCAACTTGACTCGATCATTCTTTAACATCCTGAATAATAAACTTGAGTTAATTTATAATTTCTTAATAACCTTTTTCAAGTTCATTATTCCATTTATATCACTTATTACCATGTTATAAACATTATTTAATCATTTAAGTTAATAATGTTTGTTTTTTCGATACTTGGTTCTTAAGTCGAAAGTGGACTTCCTACAATTACATGTTATTTGTGTGGTAAAAGGTTCATTATATCCAAAATGATATTCATGATTTGGATATTATATATATCATATATATCCAGCATATACATGTATTTATAATATTACATAATCATTTAGAGGTAAGAAATTAAATGCACCGTTCATGGAGACGGTAAGCCGTACGTACTCATGAACGCTACTTTCATTTCTATGTCATATTAATGGAATTAAAACTAAATGAGAGATGTGTATATTTTAATTCCAGAATTATATTCATAATTTAGATGTAACATACATCATATATATCCATTTTATATATGTACTTATAATAGTACATTACATTTGGGGATAAGAAATGAAATGCACTGTTCATGGAGACAGTAAGTCGTACGTACGCATGAACGCTACTTTTATTTCTAACTCATACTTTAATGGAGTGAAATCATAATGATAAAAAGGTATATTATAATTCCAGTATAAAATTTTATATAATAACTTTAAATCCATCCTTTATATATCCCACATATGGCATTAACGAATCAAATCACTTTGAGGGGGCGGTAGTCCGCACATCCTAAAATGAAATTATCATGTTTACCCACAATGGAAACCATAAAGGAATGCCACAAATGAAAAATACAGAAGATTAAGTAAAACATAAACATATTATATATCATATATAAATATAGTAACATCTTAATGTCCACCTTTGGAGGTGTTAGAAGAATATTGAACAATCATCGTTTCGTGAGGCAGAAATTCACAATCCACAGAAACAGTTTGTTCTTTAACCATTAGATGTAGGAGTGTGTAAGTGTACCTAGAATGATTATTATAACAACATAATAGTATATTGAAGATACTGGGGTTGTTACAAAAGAAATTAATAAAAAGATTTTAGGCGATTGGAGAAGAAAAATAAAACAAAAGAACACAAGTGAAGACATTACCTTAAAATCGGGTAACTCTCTTAGATTTGAGCTCAAATGCTTCCTTGGGAAGCATTATTCCCAAAGTGAGGCTTCTAGGAGTAAGATAGGGATTTGTAGAGACAAAAGGAATAGATATTGGCCGAACCAAATGTAGAGACCCGTATCTTGACGTACATGGACATTACATTACTTTTGCGGAATACTTAATACATAACAAAAATACACACACAAGGATCGTAATAGTTTAGTGTCTTTGGAAACTCGGAACGTAATCTTCTAATCGTGGTGAAAGATCTTCAATATCTCCCATAAAGATCTTCCCTTTTTTTTTACCTAAAACCTTTATTTATATCCTGGGGAAAATAAAACATAAAAGGGTGAGCTCAAATGCTCAGTAAGGGTATAAAAAAGAAATAAAAATCATATCATATCTTTTTGAAAATCATAACCTGCAAAAGAGATCATAATATCTTAACATGGAACAAATCATAGAAGTGAAAATGAGATCACCATAATCATAACATGAAACTTGAAACTTTGTGGCATGCACACATAATCATGGAAAATCATTTCTTGTTAGTCATGACTCATTGCCAAGACTATCTTAGTGGACAAAAGTCCCTTTCTGAACCGAGTTCACTCCTCGTTTCAGTCCTGTATCACTGAACCGAAATAACCTTCCGTTCCAGCCATGTCTATCTCATGAGATATAAAATCTTTACCCAATGCATTGGAGGGAGATATAGGTCCCACCCATCTTATAATGAATCCTTTCTTATGTGTGCCACATAATCATAAAACATACATCATCGCATAACACATATAACAAAAATGGGATTCTTGAAACATCATGACATCATAAATCAATTCATATATGATAAAGGAATTCATAAACATAATTCCATCACAACATAGTCAAACCAATGTAAAAATATGGATAGAAACAGAACCCTTTATTATCTTAGATGGAAAATAATTTTGATAAAACACTTGAATTGAATTCTTGAGGAAAATATCATTTCTTCTTCAAAAACATTTTTCCTTTCATAACATGTCATACAACTTTAAAATAAAAGAAGTTGATTAAAAATAAACTTGAAAACTTGTAAAGGAAGCTTCTTTGAAGTAATGTTTTAAAAATCCATTCATGCCGTATAAGTTAAAAAAAACATTCTTCGTACTTTTGCCGGAAAAGTCAAAAAGTACCTCGTACGAAAAACGACAAAATATTCCTTTCATTTCTTTTACTAAAAACTCACCTAAGGGTAAAATTGGATTTAAACTATTGTAAGTGGATGGAAACAATATTACATATTGAGGGAACATGGATGTGGATGATAAAATTCAACCCAATAAATACTTACGAATAAACAATCTCGGATAAAAATGAGATTGTGATATTTCCCTTACCTTAGGTCCGACTTGCTTTGTAAGTGTCCGAACCTCCTGTATAATGATTTAAATCATGTTATTGACTTATTACAGAATCATATTCATTGTTATGATATCATATATGGTTCACTTATGTCATTATATTACCCGTTCTTTTGTAAATTCTATGTTAAAGAAGCGTTTTGGGTAAAATCGTTTCATTTATCGTAGGTGTTTTGACTTGTTGTTCTTGACATCATTATTACTTATATCATGATTTACTTACTTCCAGAATATAAAATATGATTTATATATCATATATATTCAGTATATATATATATATATAATAGGTAGATAAATAAAATGAAAAACACCGTTCATGGAGACGGTAGTCCGTACGTACGCATGAACGCTGTTTTCCTTTCCTTATTGTCTTGAAATGGAAGTAAGTAGATGACATACATATGTATATATATACATAAATCCAGTAGCTTTATAATGTCATATATTTCATTATTATTTCTTATATATATATTATAATCATTCTTAAATGGTTAACATGGAAAATGAATCTCATCGCGTCGTGGAGACGGTATTCCGTACGTACGCACGAGCGATGATATCATTTCTATAAATATTGAATTGAATTGGAGTGGATTATAAAATATATCAGAATCATTATGATGTTGTAATAACTATGTATAGTTATTCTTTACACCATTATACCCATCCATGTAAGGTGGTGGTGGAAAATAGATTACACCACGGCGTGGAGACGGTATTCCGTACGTACGCACGCGCGGTGATTTCTTTTTCCGTAGGATGGATAGATGGTGAAATAGGGTTGTTTCATACTTATAATAACATATCAGTATATGAGTGATACTGATGTTATTACTTCATAATGAAACAACCTAAGAAGAAGAAGTGGAAGAAGAAATAAAGATGAAAGAATTGGTAACGGTAATTACCTCTTCTTTGAAGTGCCTCTTTGAGACCTCCTCTTAGGGCACTAGAATTGGTCTTTGAGGAAGACCAGAACCTCTAGGATGTTGCTAGGGAAGTGGAGAAGGGATTTTGGCAGGGGTTGGCCGAGCTTGAGTGCTCAAATTGGTGTGAGGAGGAGGGGGAGGAGGTGTCCTTTTATAAGGGAGGAGAGGGGCACCTTAGGAATTCTTAAAAATATTAATTTATAATAAATATAACCCCACTTAAAAACCGCCAAAAATGACTCATATTCGAAGCTTAGATGAGATAGGGTTGTAATCTCATCAACCAATCAAATTTATACATGTTTGGATCTTATTTTAAACCTTATCAATTAGATTTAACTCTAAGTTAAATAATTTAACTTTTACCGTGTCTTTTTGTTTTCTTTCACTATATGGTTAATACACTTACTATAACATGCCAAACGAACCCCAAATTGTATATTATTAATACATATATCCTTATCTAAGTCATTTGGCCGAACCTTATATTTTTAGGAATAAAATAACAATTAATAATATAATATTTGATTTAAAAACTATTTTGTGTCAATTTTGACACTATTTGATATATGATTTTTTTGAAAGTCATAACAGAATTATATATTCGAACCAAGTTGATTAAATCAACACTAATATATCATAGTAACCTAGAAAATTAGTGGAATTCATAAAAAGTCTTAAATTACATTTATTTTGGTATTTATATTATCAATTATGTCAATATTTCATTAATAAGATAATTACTGCATCATCTTTGTGTCATAAATAAATTATATTATATGCTGTCTAAAAATTACAAATAAAATACCATCATGTAGGAAATCTTTTTAGCTTTCTAATGAATATTTATAGTCGAATTTAGCTTATGTATAACCCCATATTAAAATTGATTTACTTATTAAACTTTGATTTTAACTATTTTAACCCTTCTTTAAATAAATTAATAATAAATGTCCTAATCTAATCCAAGTGGGCCTAAATGGTCATATTTTATTCCTAAGTTTGTTTTTGGTCGAATTACACTTGTCCAATAGAATTAGGACATGTGTTAGGGTAATATTAATATCATATTTACCCTTAGTTACCCTATTTACTATTAACCGTGGTAAAAAAAGTAAAAAGTTACTATTCACCAAAAAATTATTTTCATCTCATTGAACCACATTTTAGTCCTTGATATTAACCGTGTCTCTCGGATTTTCGAAATTCCATTCACAGAAGCGGTAAAATTAAGTTTTATGCAAAATTCCGTTTTTAACCTACCACTTAGTGGTTTCACTATTCATCAAAAATTGAAAGTTTTCAGAAAAATGCCAAAATTTCATCCTAAGCTATATTTCATATTCCGAATTCAAAAATGAAGTCTATTTTACCAAATTCATAGCATAGAAGTTGCATTAATTAATTTTATAATTAAATCCCGCTGTTAAAACAAATAGCGTGTTTTTTTAAGAAACAAAATCTATCAAAAGATTGACACTTGATTATGTCTGGTTTAAATGTGAAATTACAAACAATGACCAACATTGTATTAAGTTGTAAAAATATATTCTAAATATACTTTAAAACCACTCAAATTAATAATTTATCACTATTAATTATTTCGATTAAAAAAGTTGTTTTTAATTATAATTTAGTAATTTTCACTATTCATTAGAATATGAAAGTTATCCGAAAAGTACCAAAATTTCACCTTAGGCTAAATTCGATACTCCGAATCCAAAAATGAATTCCATTTTGAAAAATAAAATTTACAAAATTTCCAAAAAGTGGTTATTACTATTCATAACGGCTAGTTTTAATAATATTTTAATAGCATATCGTTGTTTCGTGAAACTCAGTATTGCGTACTACACACGCTATCGAGGAAGGTCGCGATTGCGTGTAACGGAAGGAAAGTCAAGGATGCGTATTGTGAAAGCTTCTTTTGTTGTAGCGTACAACACAAGACATTAATGAAATTAAAAAGAATATTTTTCATAAAATCTTGGGGCGTTACATTCTACCCCCCTTAAAATGAATTTCGCCCTCGAAATTCGTCGGGGTTATAAATGGTTTACTATTCAAAATTTTCTTTGATAGAAACCCATATCGTAAAAAGGAATACCAAAACATGGATTTAAAAACTAAAGTATGAAATGTAACGATTACCCAAATATACTAATCACTGGGTTTCCACATAGGTGAAAATATGGATATGGAAGAAAAATCTAACCATCATGTTCTGATGGAGAGTGGTAGAGAACATGGCTATGGAAAAGCCAGTAATCACAAATCCATAGATTTGTGATGATATAAGGTACCATCTGATTCATCAGGTATAAGATCACTAGGACAACATTTTTGGTTTTCAAGATCATTTCCCTAAAGTTGAAAATTTGCTTAGAATAAATACTTACTTTATTTTGGTAAAATCTCACTTTTGTTCGTGCCTTGAACAATTTCTACTTCATCTCTTAAATAAATGAAGTTGAATTTGTTATTCGTGATGTGTTAGAAGATCATGTGATAGAATGACAGGTCATTCCATCTGTCTCAAACAAAAGGTTAGCAAAACTTATATACATAAGTCGATCTATAGTGAGATTAATCATATATGGTTCCTAAAATGGACTTATACTTCATATATCATACTGCTTAATATAATAAAACTAGTTTCTACTAAACAGGGACTTCCTGTAGGTCAGTGGTAGGCGATAAAGGCCAGTCGCACTTCGGTTGTGGGTTCGATTCCCACAGCCTTGTCCGAAGCGATGGGCTGTCGCCCGTCCTGCAGGTTGTCCTTTTTCCAAAACTACTATAACATCCCATCAATAATATCGTCCAACACAATCCATTCCAATCTTTAGGCTTATCCATAATACTGCAGTCCACTCTCATAACATAGTGAAAACAATTACCAGAGATTTAATATCATCGTTGATCCCCATATATCATAAGATATGTTTTTTTTTGGTCACATTCCAAACATTCAAAGTCCTTAATCATGTATACTCTTGAATACCCATTGAACCTTAGTGAAAACTTGAATGCAGTTAAAAGTTAACACTTTACACATACCAAAATCCTCAAAATTATTTATACTCAAACCATGATATCACTTAGTCCTTATATCAATCATGAGCTCATGAATACTATTAAACATTTCATTTTCTCATCTTCATTATGCGCATATCATGTTATTTCCAAAAAATATCTCAATCACTTTGAATACCACATCAATAAATATTGCAATACTCAATGATACAACATTATTTTGGAATCCCATTACATAAACACTTAATCATTCCACCACATCGTTGTCATATTCAACATTGCCAATAGTGATCGCATGTGATTTCCCTTTGTCCTTTGCCTTCAGTGGTTTCTCATGTTGATCATCACTAACCCTTGGATTAGGGCAATTATTAGCATAATGCCCCATTTCCTTGCACTTGAAGCATTGAAGTGTTGGCGGTGCGTTCTCTGCAGTGTTTGCTTTATTCACATCATTAGAAACCCTTTTTCCATTACTTCGACACTCAGCTGCTCGATGACCTTCTTTTCCACACTTAAAACATTTTCTAGTCCCTTTTTGACAATCTCCACCATGCTTCTTTCCACACTTTGTGCATAAGGAAACATTCATCTTCTTTTCACCATTATTCTGAGATTTCTCCTTGAACTCCATCTTTCGTTTCTTGTCAAAACCATGAGATGGATATGTAACACCAACTTCCATTTCTACCTTGATAGCACAACGCACAATTTCTTCATAACTATTGAAGTCCCTTATGGCTAATGCCCTTCGAAGACTTGGTTTTAAGCCACTGAAAAATCGATCAACTTTACTTTCAGGTTGAATGATAATTCCAGAAGCATACCTTGCAAGTCTTGTAAAATTTGCTTCATAGGTACCAACAGATTCATCGTCCCTTTGCTTCAGTTCAAGAAACTCTTTCTCCATCTTTGTTCGAAGAATACGAGGGAAGTACTTACTGAAAAACAGGTTCTTGAACTCGTCCCATTCCATGGACTCAATTTCATCTCTTGGCCTCGTATTCTTGATAAGATTCCCCCATTGATCAGCTTCACCTTCCAAACGATATACTGCTAAGATGACTTTATCATGTTCAGAACATTGAAGAACTGAAAATATCTTTTCAGTAGTACTAATCCATTGTTCAGCAACTAATGGATCAGTAGACCCACTGAAATAAGGTGGACGTTGCCTCATGAAGGACTCAATAGAATATTGTTCCCTTCTCTACTCATTTGGAAGTCCAGAATGATTCATAGCTTGTGTAAGCATAGCAATAAGATTTTGCACTCCATCTCCCATAACATTTGTTTGTTCAGGAGGGAAATCATTGCATTGTCCATTGCATTGATCAACACGGTTCCTTCGGGTTCCAGCCATCGTCTAAAACCCAAAAAGAATAGTGTGAGAGGCAAAAATCATGCTAGGGAAAACAACATAATAAAGGGGGAGTACCTTCAATATCCAACATCTTAGGTTTAATTCTATGATCGTTAGCGTAATTCTATTACTATAACCTATACGTATACTTATCCCTAGGGACATCCCTAGACATACCTTAGAAATATCTCTAGGGATTTCACTAACGTTTTCGCATCCTAGATTCCAAAGGTTGACTAAACCTTTCCTCTGATACCAACTGTAGAGACCCGTATCTTGACGTACATGGACATTACATTACTTTTGCGGAATACTTAATACATAACAAAAATACACACACAAGGATCGTAATAGTTTAGTGTCTTTGGAAACTCGGAACGTAATCTTCTAATCGTGGTGAAAGATCTTCAATATCTCCCATAAAGATCTTCCCTTTTTTTTACCTAAAACCTTTATTTATATCCTGTGGAAAAGAAAACATAAAAGGGTGAGATCAAATGCTCAGTAAGGGTATAAAAAAGAAATAAAAATCATATCATATCTTTTTGAAAATCATAACCTGCAAAAGAGATCATAATATCTTAACATGGAACAAATCATAGAAGTGAAAATGAGATCACCATAATCATAACATGAAACTTGAAACTTTGTGGCATGCACACATAATCATGGAAAATCATTTCTTGTTAGTCATGACTCATTGCCAAGACTATCTTAGTGGACAAAAGTCCCTTTCTGAACCGAGTTCACTCCTCGTTTCAGTCCTGTATCACTGAACCGAAATAACCTTCCGTTCCAGCCATGTCTATCTCATGAGATATAAAATCTTTACCCAATGCATTGGAGGGAGATATAGGTCCCACCCATCTTATAATGAATCCTTTCTTATGTGTGCCACATAATCATAAAACATACATCATCGCATAACACATATAACAAAAATGAGATTCTTGAAACATCATGACATCATAAATCAATTCATATATGATAAAGGAATTCAGAAACATAATTCCATCACAACATAGTCAAACCAATGTAAAAATATGGATAGAAACTACTATTAATAACGGCTAGTTTTAATAATATTCTTATAGCATATCGTTGTTTAGTGAAACTCGGTATGGCGTACTACACACGCTATCGAGGAAGGTCGCGATTGCGTGTAATGCAAGTCAAGTCAAGGATGTGTGTTGTGCAAGCTCGTTTTGGTGTAGCGTACAACACAAGACATTAATAAAATTAAAAAGAATATATTTTTTTTTATAAAATCTTGGGCTGTTACATTCTACCCCCCTTAAAATGAATTTCGCCCTCGAAATTCGTCGGGGTTATAAATGGTTTACTATTTGAAAGTTTCTTTAATAGAAACCCACATCGTAAAAAGGAATACCAAAACTTGGCTTTAAAAACTAAAGTATGAAATGTAACGATTACCCAAATAAACTAATCACTGGGTTTCCGCATAGGTAAAAATATGGATATGGAAGAAAAATCTAACCATCATGTTCCGATGGAGAGTGGTAGAGAACATGGCTATGGAAAAGCCAACAATCACAAATCCATAAATTTGTGACGATCTAAGGTACCATCCGATTCATCAGGTATAAGATCACTAGGACAACATTTTTGGTTTTCAAGATCATTTCCCTAAAGTTGAAAATTTGAATTAGAATAAATACTTTCATTATTTTGGTACAATCTCACTGTTGTTCATGCCTTGAACAATTTCCACTTCATCTCTTAAATATATGAAGTTGAATTTGTTATTCGTGAAGTGTTAGCAGATCATGTGATAGAATGACGGGTCATTCCATCACAAAAGGTTAGCAAAAATTATATACATAAGTCGATCTATAGTGAGATTAATCACATATGGTTCCTAAAATGGACTTATACTTCATATATCATACTGCTTAATATAATAAAACTAGTATCTACTAAACAGGGACTTCCTGTAGGCTAGTGGTAGGCGATAAAGGCCAGTCGCACTTCGGTTGTGGGTTCGATTCCCATAGCCTTGTCCGAAGCGATGGGCTGTCGCCCGTCCTGCAGGTTGTCCATTTTCTAAAACTACATTACTATAACATCCCATCAATAATTTCAAAAAAAAACTTCCATCCTTAAACAATACTAACTTATTCCAACATAATCCAGTCTATTCTTTAGGCTTATATATAATACTGCAGTCCACTCTCATAATATAGTGACAACGATTACCAGAGATTTAATACTGTCGTTGATCCCCACATATCATAAGATATCCAAACATTCAAAGTCCTTAATCGTGTATTCTCTTGAATACCTTAGTGAAAACATGAGTGCAGTTAAAAGTTAACACTTTCCACATACCAAAATCCTCAAAATTATATATACTCAATCCATGATATCACTTAGTCCTTATATCAATCATGAGCTCATGAATACTATTAAACATTTCATTTTCTCATCTTCATTATGCGCATATCATGTTATTTCCAAAAAATATCTCAATCACTTTGAATACCACATCAATAAATATTGCAATACTCAATGATACAACATTATTTTGGAATCCCATTACATAAACACTTAATCATTCCACCACATCGTTGTCATATTCAACATTGCCAATAGTGATCGCATGTGATTTCCCTTTGTCCTTTGCCTTCAGTGGTTTCTCATGTTGATCATCACTAACCCTTGGATTAGGGCAATTATTAGCATAATGCCCCATTTCCTTGCACTTGAAGCATTGAAGTGTTGGCGGTGCGTTCTCTGCAGTGTTTGCTTTATTCACATCATTAGAAACCCTTTTTCCATTACTTCGACACTCAGCTGCTCGATGACCTTCTTTTCCACACTTAAAACATTTTCTAGTCCCTTTTTGACAATCTCCACCATGCTTCTTTCCACACTTTGTGCATAAGGAAACATTCATCTTCTTTTCACCATTATTCTGAGATTTCTCCTTGAACTCCATCTTTCGTTTCTTGTCAAAACCATGAGATGGATATGTAACACCAACTTCCATTTCTACCTTGATAGCACAACGCACAATTTCTTCATAACTATTGAAGTCCCTTATGGCTAATGCCCTTCGAAGACTTGGTTTTAAGCCACTGAAAAATCGATCAACTTTACTTTCAGGTTGAATGATAATTCCAGAAGCATACCTTGCAAGTCTTGTAAAATTTGCTTCATAGGTACCAACAGATTCATCGTCCCTTGGCTTCAGTTCAAGAAACTCTTTCTCCATCTTTGTTCGAAGAATACGAGGGAAGTACTTACTGAAAAACAGGTTCTTGAACTCGTCCCATTCCATGGACTCAATTTCATCTCTTGGCCTCGTATTCTTGATAAGATTCCCCCATTGATCAGCTTCACCTTCCAAACGATATACTGCTAAGATGACTTTATCAAGTTCAGAACATTGAAGAACTGAAAATATCTTTTCAGTAGTACTAATCCATTGTTCAGCAACTAATGGATCAGTAGACCCACTGAAATAAGGTGGACGTTGCCTCATGAAGGACTCAATAGAATATTGTTCCCTTCTCTACTCATTTGGAAGTCCAGAATGATTCATAGCTTGTGTAAGCATAGCAATAAGATTTTGCACTCCATCTCCCATAACATTTGTTTGTTCAGGAGGGAAATCATTACATTTCCATTGCATTGATCAACACGGTTCCTTCGGGTTCCAGCCATCGTCTAAAACCCAAAAAGAATAGTGTGAGAGGCAAAAATCATGCTAGGGAAAACAACATAACAAAGGGGGAGTACCTTCAATATCCAACATCTTAGGTTTAATTATATGATCGTTAGCGTAATTCTATTACTATAACCTATACGTATACTTATCCCTAGGGACATCCCTAGACATACCTTAGAAATATCTCTAGGGATTTCACTAACTTTTTCGCATCCTAGTTTCCAAAGGTTGACTAAACCTTTCCTCTGATACCAACTGTAGAGACCCGTATCTTGACGTACATGGACATTACATTACTTTTGCGGAATACTTAATACATAACAAAAATACACACACAAGGATCGTAATAGTTTAGTGTCTTTGGAAACTCGGAACGTAATCTTCTAATCGTGGTGAAAGATCTTCAATATCTCCCATAAAGATCTTCCCTTTTTTTTACCTAAAACCTTTATTTATATCCTGGGGAAAAGAAAACATAAAAGGGTGAGCTCAAATGCTCAGTAAGGGTATAAAAAAGAAATAAAAATCATATCATATCTTTTTGAAAATCATAACCTGCAAAAGAGATCATAATATCTTAACATGGAACAAATCATAGAAGTGAAAATGAGATCACCATAATCATAACATGAAACTTGAAACTTTGTGGCATGCACACATAATCATGGAAAATCATTTCTTGTTAGTCATGACTCATTGCCAAGACTATCTTAGTGGACAAAAGTCCCTTTCTGAACCGAGTTCACTCCTCGTTTCAGTCCTGTATCACTGAACCGAAATAACCTTCCGTTCCAGCCATGTCTATCTCATGAGATATAAAATCTTTACCCAATGCATTGGAGGGAGATATAGGTCCCACCCAACTTATAATGAATCCTTTCTTATGTGTGCCACATAATCATAAAACATACATCATCGCATAACACATATAACAAAAATGGGATTCTTGAAACATCATGACATCATAAATCAATTCATATATGATAAAGGAATTCATAAACATAATTCCATCACAACATAGTCAAACCAATGTAAAAATATGGATAGAAACAGAACCCTTTATTATCTTAGATGGAAAATAATTTTGATAAAACACTTGAATTGAATTCTTGAGGAAAATATCATTTCTTATTCAAAAACATTTTTCCTTTCATAACATGTCATACAACTTTAAAATAAAAGAAGTTGATTAAAAATAAACTTGAAAACTTGTAAAGGAAGCTTCTTTGAAGTAATGTTTTAAAAATCCATTCATGCCGTATAAGTTAAAAAAACATTCTTCGTACTTTTGCCGGAAAAGTCAAAAAGTACCTCGTACGAAAAACGACAAAATATTCCTTTCATTTCTTTTACTAAAAACTCACCTAAGGGTAAAATTGGATTTAAACTATTGTAAGTGGATGGAAACAATATTACATATTGAGGTAACATGGATGTGGATGATAAAATTCAACCCAATAAATACTTACGAATAAACAATCTCGGATAAAAATGAGATTGTGATATTTCCCTTACCTTAGGTCCGACTTGCTTTGTAAGTGTCCGAACCTCCTGTATAATGATTTAAATCATGTTATTGACTTATTACAGAATGATATTCATTGTTATGATATCATATATGGTTCACTTATGACATTATATTACCCGTTCTTTTGTAAATTCTATGTTAAAGAAGCGTTTTGGGTAAAATCGTTTCATTTATCGTAGGTGTTTTGACTTGTTGTTCTTGACATCATTATTACTTATATCATGATTTACTTACTTCCAGAATATAAAATATGATTTATATATCATATATATTCAGTATATATATATATATATAATAGGTAGATAAATAAAATGAAAAACACCGTTCATGGAGACGGTAGTCCGTACGTACGCATGAACGCTGTTTTCCTTTCCTTATTGTCTTGAAATGGAAGTAAGTAGATGACATACATATGTATATATATACATAAATCCAGTAGCTTTATAATGTCATATATTTCATTATTATTTCTTATATATATATTATAATCATTCTTAAATGGTTAACATGGAAAATGAATCTCATCGCGTCGTGGAGACGGTAGTCCGTACGTACGCACGAGCGATGATATCATTTCTATAAATATTGAATTGAATTGGAGTGGATTATAAAATATATCAGAATCAATATGATGTTGTAATAACTATGTATAGTTATTCTTTACACCATTATACCCATCCATGTAAGGTGGTGGTGGAAAATAGATTACACCACGGCGTGGAGACGGTATTCCGTACGTACGCACGCGCGGTGATTTCTTTTTCCGTAGGATGGATAGATGGTGAAATAGGGTTGTTTCATACTTATAATAACATATCAGTATATGAGTGATACTTATGTTATTACTTCATAATGAAACAACCTAAGAAGAAGAAGTGGAAGAAGAAATAAAGATGAAAGAATTGGTAACGGTAATTACCTCTTCTTTGAAGTGCCTCTTTGAGACCTCCTCTTAGGGAACTAGAATTGGTCTTTGAGGAAGACCAGAACCTCTAGGATGTTGCTAGGGAAGTGGAGAGGATAAATTGGCAGGGGTTGGCCGAGCTTGAGTGCTCAAATTGGTGTGAGGAGAAGGGGGAGGAGGTGTCCTTTTATAAGGGAGGAGAGGGGCACCTTAGGAATATCTCAAAATATTATTTTATATTGAAGTCAAAATCGGTTTATAATGGTTCCAAAGGGTCTTATTTCGAAGCTAAAGTGGGGATGGGTCGAAATCCTATCAACCAATAAAATTTAGACAAGTTTAGGATATTATTTTAACCTTATCAATTAGATTTAACTCTAAGTTAAATAATTTATCTTTTACCGTGTCTTTTTGTTTTCTTTCACTATATGGTTAATACACTTACTATAACATGCCAAACGAACCCCAAATTGTATATTATTAATAAATATATCCTTATCTAAGTCATTTGGCCGAACCTTAGATTTTTAGGAATAAAATAACAATTAATAATATAATATTTGATTTAAAAACTATTTTGTGTCAATTTTGACACTATTTGATATATGATTTTTGTGAAAGTCATAACAGAATTAAATGTTCGAACCAAGTTTATTAAATCAACATAAATATATCATAGTAACCTATAAAATTAGTTCAATTCATAAAAATTCTCAAATTACATTTATTTTGGTGTTTATAACATCAATTATGTCAATATTTCATAAATAAGATAATTACTGCATCATCTTTGTGTCATAAATTAATTAAATTATTTGATGTCTAAAATTTACAAATAAAATACCATCATTTAGGAAATATTTTTAGCTTTCTAATGAATATTTATAGTCGAATTTATCTTATGTATAACCCCATATTAAAAATGATTTACTTATTAAACTTTGATTTTAACTATTTTAACCCTTCTTTAAATAAATTAATAATAAATGTCCTAATCTAATCCAAGTGGGCCTAAATGGTCATATTTTATTCCTAAGTTTGTTTTTGGTCGAATTACACTTGTCCAATAGAATTAGGACATGTGTTAGGGTAATATTAATATCATATTTACCCTTAGTTACCTTATTTACTATTAACCGTGGTAAAAAAAAGTAAAAAGTTACTATTCACCAAAAATTTATTTTCATCTCATTGAACCACATTTTAGTCCTTGATATTAACCGTGTCTCTCGGATTTTTGAAATTCCATTCACAGAAGCGGTAAAATTAAGTTTTATGCAAAATTCAGTTTTTAACCTACCACTTAGTAGTTTCACTATTCATCAAAAATTGATGTTTTTCAGAACAATGCCAAAATTTCATCCTAAGCTATATTTCATATTCCGAATTCAAAAATGAAGTCTATTTTACCAAATTCATAACATAAAAGTTGCATTAATTAATTTTATAATTAAATCCCGCTGTTAAAACAAATAGCGTGTTTTTAAGAAACAATATCTATCAAAAGATTGACACTTGTTTATGTCTAGTTTAAATGTGAAATTACATCCAATGACCAACATTGTAATAAATTGTAAAAATATATTCTAAATATACTTTAAAACCACTCAAATTAATGATTTATCACTATTAATTATTTCGATTAAAAAAGTTGTTTTTAATTATAATTTAGTAATTTTCACTATTCATCAGAATATGAAAGTTATCCGAAAAGTACCAAAATTTCACCTTAGGCTAAATTCGATACTCCGAATCCAAAAATAAAGTTCATTTTGAAAAATAAGATTTACTGGATTTCAAAAAGTGGTTATTACTATTAATAACGGCTAGTTTTAATAATATTTTTATAGCATATCGTTGTTTAGTGAAACTCGGTATGGCGTACTACACACGCTATCGAGGAAGGTCGCGATTGCGTGTAATGCAAGTCAAGTCAAGGATGTGTGTTGTGCAAGCTCGTTTTGGTGTAGCGTACAACACAAGACATTAATAAAATTAAAAAGAATAATATTATAAACCGATTATAAACCGATTTTGACTTTAATATAAAATAATATTTTGAGATATTCCTAAGGTGCCCCTCTCCTCCCCTATAAAAGGACATCTCCTCCCCCTCCTCCTCACACCAATTTGAGCACTCAAGCTCGGCCAACCCCTGACAAAATCTCTTCTCCACTTCCCTAGAAACATCCTAGAGGTTCTGGTCTTCCTCAAAGATCAATTCTAGTGCCCTAAGAGGAGGTCTCAAAGAGGCACTTCAAAGAAGAGGTAATTACCGTTACCAATTCTTTCATCTTTATTTCTTCTTCCACTTCTTCTTCTTAGGTTGTTTCATTATGAAGTAATAACATCAGTATCACTCATATACTGATATGTTATTATAAGTATGAAACAACCCTATTTCACCATCTATCCATCCTACGGAAAAAGAAATCACCGCGCGTGCGTACGTACGGAATACCGTCTCCACGCCGTGGTGTAATCTATTTTCCACCACCACCTTACATGGATGGGTATAATGGTGTAAAGAATAACTATACATATTTATTACAACATCATATTGATTCTGATATATTGTATAATCCACTCCAATTCAATTCAATATTTATAGAAATGATATCATCGCTCGTGCGTACGTACGGACTACCGTCTCCACGACGTGATGAGATTCATTCTCCATGTTAACCATTTAAGAATGATTATAAAGTATATATAAGAAATAATAATGGAATATATGAAATTATAAAGCTACTGGATTTATGTATATATATATATGTATGTCATCTACTTACTTCCATTCAAGACAATAAGGAAAGGAAAACAGCGTTCATGCGTACGTACGGACTACCGTCTCCATGAACGGTGTTTTTCATTTCATTTATCTATCTATTATATGTATATATATACTGAATATATATGATATATAAATCATATTTTATATTCTGGAAGTAAGTAAATCATGATATAAGTATTAATAATGTCAATAACAACAAGTAAAATCACCTACGATAAATGAAACGATTTTACCCAAAACGCTTCTTTAACATGGAATTTACAAAAGAACGGGTAATATAATGTCATAAGTGAACCATATATGATATCATAACAATGAATATGATTCTGTAATAAGTCAATGACATTATTTAAATCATTATACAGGAGGTTCGGACACATACGAAGCAAATTGGACCTAAGGTAAGGGAAATATCACAATCTCATTTTTATCCGAGATTGTTTATTCGTAAGTATTTACTGGGGTGTATTTTATCATCCACATCCATGTTCCTTCAATATGTAATATTGTTTCCATCCAATTACAATAGTTTAAATCCAATTTTACTCTTCGGTGAGTTTTTAGTAAAGAATATGAAAGGAATCTTTTGTCGCTTTTTCATACGAGGTACTTTTTGACTTTTCCGACAAAAGTACGAAGAATGTTTTTTTTTAACTTATACGGCACGAACGGATTTTTACGGTTTTATAAAGCCTTATTTTCATGAAACTTCCTCCAAAATATTTCATGAATATTTTTAATAAAATCTCTTTCTTTTAAAATTGTATGATGTTTTGTGAAAAGAAATTGATTTTGAAGAAGAAAGGATATTTTCCTCAAGAATTCATTTCAAGTGTTTTATCAAAATTATTTTCCATCTAAGATAATAAAGGGTTCTGTTTCTATCCATATTTTTTACATTGATTTGACTATGTTGTGATGGAATTATGTTTATGAATTCCTTTATCTTATATGAATGGTTTTATGATGTCATGCTGTTTAAGAATCCCATTTTTATTACATGGGTTATGCGATGATGTATGATTTATGATTTTGTGGCACACATAAGAAAGGATTCATTAAGAGATGGGTGGGACCTATATCTCCCTCCAATGCATTGGGTAAAGATTTCATATCTCATGAGATAGACATGGCTGGAATGGTAGGTTATACCGGTTCAGTGAAACAGGACTGAAACGAGGATTACTCGATTCAGAAAGGGACTTTGTCCACTAAGATAGTCTTGGCAATGAGTCTTGACTAACAAGAAATGATTCTCTATGATTATGTGTGTATGCCACAATGAGTAATGTTTTAAGTTATGGTTTCATTTTCACTACTATGATTTATCCCATGTTATGAAATTATGCTCTCTTTTGCAGGTTAAGATTTCCAAAAATGTTATGTTCTTATGAAAATTATGTGATTGATATTTCTTTTGTTTACCCTTACTGAGCATTTGAGCTCACCCTTTTATGTTTTCTTTTCCCCAGGATATAAAGAAAGGTTTTAGGTAAAAAAAAAGGAAGATCTTTATGGGAGATTTTGAAGATCTTTCACCAGGATTAGAAGATTACGTTCCGAGTTTCCAAAGACACTAAACTATTACGATCCTTGTGTGTGTGTTTTTGTTATGTACTAAGTATTCCGCAAAAGTAATGTAATGTCCATGTACGTCAGGCTTCGGGTCTCTACAGTTGGTATCAGAGGCAAAGGAGGTAGGAATGTATCCGATCCTTGGGAACTCTCACATGTGAGCGTTGGACGAAGCATGGCTCTCCGCCCAAGGGCTTCATGAGGAAATGGCTGCCACTGGGGATGGTGGTGTGTCCCGCCCAGGGGGGTGTAGCCGCCCATGGAGTGCCCTGATAGGTATCAATTGTAGTCCACTGGAAGTAATTCTAGACTGCTACAGTTGGTATCAGAGGAAAGGTTTAGTCAACCTTTGGAAACTAGGATGCGAAAAAGTTAGTGAGATCCCTAGAGATATTTCTAAGGTATGACTAGGGATGTCCCTAGGGATAAGTATACGTATAGGTTATAGTAATAGAATTACGCTAACGATCATAGAATTAAACCTAAGATGTTGGATATTGAAGGTACTCCCCCTTTATTATGTTGTTTTCCCTAGCATGATTTTTTCCTCTCACACTATTCTTTTTGGGTTTTAGACGATGGCAGGAACCCGAAGGAACCGTGTTGATCAATGCAATGGACAATGCAATGATTGCCCTCCTGAACAAACAAATGTTATGGGAGATGGAGTGAAAAATCTTATTGCTATACTTACACAAGCTATGAATCATTCTGGACTTCCAAATGAGCAGAGAAGGGAACAATATTCTATTGAGTCCTTCATGAGGCAACGTCCACCTTCTTTCAGTGGGTCTACTGATCCATTAGTTGCTGAACAATGGATTAGTACTACTGAAAAGATATTTTCAGTTCTTCAATGTTCTGAACATGATAAAGTCATCTTAGCAGTATATCGTTTGGAAGGTGAAGCTGATCAATGGTGGAATCTTATCAAGAATACTAGGCCAAGAGATGAAATTGAGTCCATGGAATGGGACGAGTTCAAGAACCTGTTTTTCAGTAAGTACTTCCCTCGTATTCTTCGAACAAAGATGGAGAAAGAGTTTCTTGAACTGAAGCAAAGGGACGATGAATCTGTTGGTACCTATGAAGCAAATTTTACAAGACTTGCAAGGTATGCTTCTGGAATTATCATTCAACCTGAAAGTAAAGTTGATCGATTTTTCAGTGGCTTAAAACCAAGTCTTCGAAGGGCATTAGCCATAAGGGACTTTAATAGTAATGAAGAAATTGTGCGTTGTGCTATCAAGGTAGAAATGGAAGTTGGTGTTACATATCCATCTCATGGTTTTGACAAGAAACGAAAGATGGAGTTCAAGGAGAAATCTCATAATAATGGTGAAAAGAAGATGAATGTTTCCTTATGCACAAAGTGTGGAAAGAAGCATGGTGGAGATTGTCTAAAAGGGACTAGAAAATGTTTTAAGTGTGGAAAAGAAGGTCATCGAGCAGCTGAGTGTCGAAGTAATGGAAAAAGGGTTTCTAATGATGTGAATAAAGCAAACACTGCAGAGAACGCACCGCCAACACTTCAATGCTTCAAGTGCAAGGAAATGGGGCATTATGCTAATAATTGCCCTAATCCAAGGGTTAGTGATGATAAACATGAGCAACCACTGAAGGCAAAGGACAAAGGGAAATCACATGCGATCACTATTGGAAATGTTGAATATGACAACGATGTGGTGGAATGATTAAGTGTTTATGTAATGGGATTCCAAAATAATGTTTTATCATGGAGTATTGGAATATTTATGTATTGGTCTAATGTGGTATTCAAAGTGATTGAGATATTATGCGCATAATGAAGGGAAAATGAGAAAATTAATTGTTTAACAGTATTCATGAGCTCATGATTGATATAAGGACTAAGTGATATCATGGTTTGAGTATATAGAATTTTGAGGATTTTGGTATTTGGAAAGTGTTAACTTTTAACTGCACTCATGTTTTCACTAAGGTATTCAAGAGAATACACGATTAAGGACTTTGAATGTTTGGAATGTGACCAACAAGACATATCTTATGATATGTAGGGATCAACGACAGTATTAAATCTCTGGTAATCGTTGTCACTATATTATGAGAGTGGACTGCAGTATTATAAGCCTAAAGATTAGACTGGATTATGTTGGACATAAGTTAGTATTGTTTAAGGATAGAAGATTTTCGATATTATTGATGGGATGTTATAGTAACGTAGTTTTAGAAAAAGGGACAACCTACAGGACGGGCGACAGCCCATCGCTTCAGACAAGGCTGTAGGAATCGAACCCACAACCGAAGTGCGACTGGCCTTTATCGCCTACCACTAGCCTACAGGAAGTCCCTGTTTAGTAGAAACTAGTTTTATTATATTAAGCAGTATGATATATGAAGTATAAGTCCATATGTGATTAATCTCACTATAGATCGACTTATGTATATAATTTTTCTAACCTTTTGTTTGAAACAGATGGAATGACCCGTCATTCTATCACATGATCTGCTAACACTTCACGAATAACAAATTCAACTTCATTTATTTAAGAGATGAAGTGGAAATTGTTAAAGGCACGAACAACAGTGAGATTGTACCAAAATAAAGTAAGTATTTATTCTAATTCAAATTCTTTAACTTTAGGGAACTGATCTTGAAAACCAAAAATGTTTTCCTAGTTCTCTTATACCTGATGAATCAGATGGTACCTTATATCATCACAAATCTATGGATTTGTGATTACTGGCTTTTCCATAGCCATGTTCTCTACCACTCTCCATCAGAACATGATGCTTAGATTTCTCTTCCATATCCATATTTTCACCTATGTGGAAACCCAGTGATTAGTTTATTTGGGTAATCGTTACATTTCATACTTTAGTTTTTAAAGCCAAGTTTTGGTATTCCCTTTTACTATGTGGGTTTCTATTAAAGAAACTTTCAAATAGTAAACCATTTATAACCCCGACGAATTTCGAGGGCGAAATTCATTTTAAGGGGGGTAGAATGTAACAGCCCAAGATTTTATAAAAAAATATTCATTTTAATTTTATTAATGTCTTGTGTTGTACGCTACACCAAAAGGAGCTTTCACAACACGCATCCTTGACTTGCCTTGCATTACACGCAATCGTAACCTTCCTCGATAGCGTGTGTGGTACGTAATCCTGAGTTTCACGAAACAATGATATGCTATTAAAATATTATTAAAACTAGCCGTTATGAATAGTAATAACCACTTTTTAAATTTTAGAAATTTTAACTCTCAAAGTGGACTTCATTTTCGGATTCGGAGTATCGAATTTAGCCTAAGGTGAAATTTTGGTACTTTTCAGATAACTTTCATATTCTGATGAATAGTGAAAATTACTAAATTATAATTAAAAACAACTTTTTAATCGAAATAATTAATAGTGATAAATCATTAATTTGAGTGGTTTTAAAGTATATTTAGAATATATTTTTACAATTTAATACAATGTTGGTCATTGGATGTAATTTCACATTTAAACTAGACATAACCAAGTGTCAATCTTTTGATAGATATTGTTTCTTAAAAACACGCTATTTGTTTTAACAACAGGATTTAATTATAAAATTAATTAATGCAACTTTTATGTTATGAATTTGGTAAAATAGACTTCATTTTTGAATTCGGAATATGAAATATAGCTTGGGATGAAATTTTGGCATTGTTCTGAAAAACATCAATTTTTGATGAATAGTGAAACTACTAAGAGGTAGGTTAAAAACTGAATTTTGCATAAAACTTAATTTTACCGCTTCTGTGAATGGAATTTCGAAAATCCGAGAGACACGGTTAATATCAAGGACTAAAATGTGGTTCAATGAGATGAAAATAATTTTTTGGTGAATAGTAACTTTTTACTTTTTTTTACCACGGTTAATAGTAAATAAGGTAACTAAGGGTAAATATGATATTAATATTACCCTAACACATGTCCTAACTCTATTGGACAAGTGTAATTCGACCAAAAACAAACTTAGGAATAAAATATGACCATTTAGGCCCACTTGGATTAGATTAGGACATTTATTATTAATTTATTTAAAGAAGGGTTAAAATAGTTAAAATCAAAGTTTAATAAGTAAATCATTTTTAATATGGGGTTATACATAAGATAAATTCGACTATAAATATTCATTAGAAAGCTAAAAAGATTTCCTACATGATGGTATTTTATTTGTAATTTTTAGACATCAAATAATATAATTTATTTATGACACAAAAATGATGCAGTAATTATCTTATTAATGAAATATTGACATAATTGATAATATAAATACCAAAATAAATGTAATTTAAGACTTTTTATGAATTCCACTAATTTTCTAGGTTACTATGATATATTAGTGTTGATTTAATCAACTTGGTTAGAACATATAATTCTGTTATGACTTTCACAAAAATCATATATCAAATAGTGTCAAAATTGACACAAAATAGTTTTTAAATCAAATATTATATTATTAATTGTTATTTTATTCCTAAAAATCTAAGGTTCGGCCAAATGACTTAGATAAGGATATATGTATTAATAATATACAATTTGGGGTTCTTTTGGAATGTTATAGTAAGTTTATTAACCAAATAGTGAAAGAAAACAAAAAGACACGGTAAAAGTTAAATTATTTAACTTAGAGTTAAATCTAATTGATAAGGTTAACATAATACCCTAAACTTGTCTAAATACTATTGGTTGATAGGATTTCGACCCATCCCCACTTTAGCTTCGAAATAAGACCCTTTGGAACCATTATAAACCGATTTTGACTTTAATATAAAATAATATTTTGAGATATTCCTAAGGTGCCCCTCTCCTCCCCTATAAAAGGACATCTCCTCCCCCTCCTCATCACACCAATTTGAGCACTCAAGCTCGGCCAACCCCTGACAAAATCTCTTCTCCACTTCCCTAGAAACATCCTAGAGGTTCTGGTCTTCCTCAAAGATCAATTCTAGTGCCCTAAGTGGAGGTCTCAAAGAGGCACTTCAAAGAAGAGGTAATTACCGTTACCAATTCTTTCATCTTTATTTCTTCTTCCACTTCTTCTTCTTAGGTTGTTTCATTATGAAGTAATAACATCAGTATCACTCATATACTGATATGTTATTATAAGTATGAAACAACCCTATTTCACCATCTATCCATCCTACGGAAAAAGAAATCACCGCGCGTGCGTACGTACGGAATACCGTCTCCACGCCGTGGTGTAATCTATTTTCCACCACCACCTTACATGGATGGGTATAATGGTGTAAAGAATAACTATACATAGTTATTACAACATCATATTGATTCTGATATATTGTATAATCCACTCCAATTCAATTCAATATTTATAGAAATGATATCATCGCTCGTGCGTACGTACGGACTACCGTCTCCACGACGCGATGAGATTCATTCTCCATGTTAACCATTTAAGAATGATTATAAAGTATATATAAGAAATAATAATGGAATATATGAAATTATAAAGCTACTGGATTTATGTATATATATATATGTATGTCATCTACTTACTTCCATTCAAGACAATAAGGAAAGGAAAACAGCGTTCATGCGTACGTACGGACTACCGTCTCCATGAACGGTGTTTTTCATTTCATTTATCTATCTATTATATGTATATATATACTGAATATATATGATATATAAATCATATTTTATATTCTGGAAGTAAGTAAATCATGATATAAGTATTAATAATGTCAATAACAACAAGTAAAATCACCTACGATAAATGAAACGATTTTACCCAAAACGCTTCTTTAACATGGAATTTACAAAAGAACGGGTAATATAATGTCATAAGTGAACCATATATGATATCATAACAATGAATATGATTCTGTAATAAGTCAATGACATTATTTAAATCATTATACAGGAGGTTCGGACACATACGAAGCAAATTGGACCTAAGGTAAGGGAAATATCACAATCTCATTTTTATCCGAGATTGTTTATTCGTAAGTATTTACTGGGGTGTATTTTATCATCCACATCCATGTTCCTTCAATATGTAATATTGTTTCCATCCAATTACAATAGTTTAAATCCAATTTTACTCTTCGGTGAGTTTTTAGTAAAGAATATGAAAGGAATCTTTTGTCGCTTTTTCATACGAGGTACTTTTTGACTTTTCCGACAAAAGTACGAAGAATGTTTTTTTTTAACTTATACGGCACGAACGGATTTTTACGGTTTTATAAAGCCTTATTTTCATGAACCTTCCTCCAAAATATTTCATGAATATTTTTAATAAAATCTCTTTCTTTTAAAATTGTATGATGTTTTGTGAATCGAGTAATCCTCGTTTCAGTCCTGTTTCACTGAACCGGTATAACCTACCATTCCAGCCATGTCTATCTCATGAGATATAAAATCTTTACCCAATGCATTGGAGGGAGATATAGGTCCCACCCATCTTATAATGAATCCTTTCTTATGTGTGCCACATAATCTTAAAACATACATCATCGCATAACACATATAACAAAAATGGGATTCTTGAAACATCATGACATCATAAATCAATTCATATATGATAAAGGAATTCATAAACATAATTCCATCACAACATAGTCAAACCAATGTAAAAATATGGATAGAAACAGAACCCTTTATTATCTTAGATGGAAAATAATTTTGATAAAACACTTGAATTGAATTCTTGAGGAAAATATCATTTCTTCTTCAAAAACATTTTTCCTTTCATAACATGTCATACAACTTTAAAATAAAAGAAGTTGATTAAAAATAAACTTGAAAACTTGTAAAGGAAGCTTCTTTGAAGTAATGTTTTAAAAATCCATTCATGCCGTATAAGTTAAAAAAAACATTCTTCGTACTTTTGCCGGAAAAGTCAAAAAGTACCTCGTACGAAAAACGACAAAATATTCCTTTCATTTCTTTTACTAAAAACTCACCTAAGGGTAAAATTGGATTTAAACTATTGTAAGTGGATGGAAACAATATTACATATTGAGGGAACATGGATGTGGATGATAAAATTCAACCCAATAAATACTTACGAATAAACAATCTCGGATAAAAATGAGATTGTGATATTTCCCTTACCTTAGGTCCGACTTGCTTTGTAAGTGTCCGAACCTCCTGTATAATGATTTAAATCATGTTATTGACTTATTACAGAATCATATTAATTGTTATGATATCATATATGGTTCACTTATGACATTATATTACCCGTTCTTTTGTAAATTCTATGTTAAAGAAGCGTTTTGGGTAAAATCGTTTCATTTATCGTAGGTGTTTTGACTTGTTGTTCTTGACATCATTATTACTTATATCATGATTTACTTACTTCCAGAATATAAAATATGATTTATATATCATATATATTCAGTATATATATATATATATAATAGGTAGATAAATAAAATGAAAAACACCGTTCATGGAGACGGTAGTCCGTACGTACGCATGAACGCTGTTTTCCTTTCCTTATTGTCTTGAAATGGAAGTAAGTAGATGACATACATATGTATATATATACATAAATCCAGTAGCTTTATAATGTCATATATTTCATTATTATTTCTTATATATATATTATAATCATTCTTAAATGGTTAACATGGAAAATGAATCTCATCGCGTCGTGGAGACGGTATTCCGTACGTACGCACGAGCGATGATATCATTTCTATAAATATTGAATTGAATTGGAGTGGATTATAAAATATATCAGAATCATTATGATGTTGTAATAACTATGTATAGTTATTCTTTACACCATTATACCCATCCATGTAAGGTGGTGGTGGAAAATAGATTACACCACGGCGTGGAGACGGTATTCCGTACGTACGCACGCGCGGTGATTTCTTTTTCCGTAGGATGGATAGATGGTGAAATAGGGTTGTTTCATACTTATAATAACATATCAGTATATGAGTGATACTGATGTTATTACTTCATAATGAAACAACCTAAGAAGAAGAAGTGGAAGAAGAAATAAAGATGAAAGAATTGGTAACGGTAATTACCTCTTCTTTGAAGTGCCTCTTTGAGACCTCCTCTTAGGGCACTAGAATTGGTCTTTGAGGAAGACCAGAACCTCTAGGATGTTGCTAGGGAAGTGGAGAAGGGATTTTGGCAGGGGTTGGCCGAGCTTGAGTGCTCAAATTGGTGTGAGGAGGAGGGGGAGGAGGTGTCCTTTTATAAGGGAGGAGAGGGGCACCTTAGGAATTCTTAAAAATATTAATTTATAATAAATATAACCCCACTTAAAAACCTCCAAAAATGACTCATATTCGAAGCTTAGATGAGATAGGGTTGTAATCTCATCAACCAATCAAATTTATACATGTTTGGATCTTATTTTAAACCTTATCAATTAGATTTAACTCTAAGTTAAATAATTTAACTTTTACCGTGTCTTTTTGTTTTCTTTCACTATATGGTTAATACACTTACTATAACATGCCAAACGAACCCCAAATTGTATATTATTAATACATATATCCTTATCTAAGTCATTTGGCCGAACCTTAGATTTTTAGGAATAAAATAACAATTAATAATATAATATTTGATTTAAAAACTATTTTGTGTCAATTTTGACACTATTTGATATATGATTTTTTTGAAAGTCGTAACAGAATTATATATTCGAAACAAGTTGATTAAATCAACACTAATATATCATAGTAACCTAGAAAATTAGTGGAATTCATAAAAAGTCTTAAATTACATTTATTTTGGTATTTATATTATCAATTATGTCAATATTTCATTAATAAGATAATTACTGCATCATCTTTGTGTCATAAATAAATTATATTATATGCTGTCTAAAAATTACAAATAAAATACCATCATGTAGGAAATCTTTTTAGCTTTCTAATGAATATTTATAGTCGAATTTAGCTTATGTATAACCCCATATTAAAATTGATTTACTTATTAAACTTTGATTTTAACTATTTTAACCCTTCTTTAAATAAATTAATAATAAATGTCCTAATCTAATCCAAGTGGGCCTAAATGGTCATATTTTATTCCTAAGTTTGTTTTTGGTCGAATTACACTTGTCCAATAGAATTAGGACATGTGTTAGGGTAATATTAATATCATATTTACCCTTAGTTACCCTATTTACTATTAACCGTGGTAAAAAAAGTAAAAAGTTACTATTCACCAAAAAATTATTTTCATCTCATTGAACCACATTTTAGTCCTTGATATTAACCGTGTCTCTCGGATTTTCGAAATTCCATTCACAGAAGCGGTAAAATTAAGTTTTATGCAAAATTCCGTTTTTAACCTACCACTTAGTGGTTTCACTATTCATCAAAAATTGAAAGTTTTCAGAAAAATGCCAAAATTTCATCCTAAGCTATATTTCATATTCCGAATTCAAAAATGAAGTCTATTTTACCAAATTCATAGCATAGAAGTTGCATTAATTAATTTTATAATTAAATCCCGCTGTTAAAACAAATAGCGTGTTTTTTTAAGAAACAAAATCTATCAAAAGATTGACACTTGATTATGTCTGGTTTAAATGTGAAATTACAAACAATGACCAACATTGTATTAAATTGTAAAAATATATTCTAAATATACTTTAAAACCACTCAAATTAATAATTTATCACTATTAATTATTTCGATTAAAAAAGTTGTTTTTAATTATAATTTAGTAATTTTCACTATTCATTAGAATATGAAAGTTATCCGAAAAGTACCAAAATTTCACCTTAGGCTAAATTCGATACTCCGAATCCAAAAATGAATTCCATTTTGAAAAATAAAATTTACAAAATTTCCAAAAAGTGGTTATTACTATTCATAACGGCTAGTTTTAATAATATTTTAATAGCATATCGTTGTTTCGTGAAACTCAGTATTGCGTACTACACACGCTATCGAGGAAGGTCGCGATTGCGTGTAACGGAAGGAAAGTCAAGGATGCGTATTGTGAAAGCTTCTTTTGTTGTAGCGTACAACACAAGACATTAATGAAATTAAAAAGAATATTTTTCATAAAATCTTGGGGCGTTACACCAAAGGCTTTAATGGTGTGGTTAAGGAGGTAGAGGTGAAGGCCTTTTATAAGAGGGGAGGAGGGGCAATCTTGGAACGTCTTGAAAAGTAACATTATTATAAAATGATTTTCAGATTTTAAAGGACCCAAAATTATATATTTCTAGGATAAGGTGATAATAGTTCTAAATCCACACATCCAATAGGATTTTGACAAGTGTAGGTCTTATATTTTACATTATTTTTTCATTTTATTTAAATTGTTAAATAATGAGGTAATCACTACATCATCATGGTGTCATAAATAATTTAATTTATTTAATGTCTAAAAATTTTAATAAAATATAATGATGTATTAAATCTTTTTATCTTTCTAATGAATATTTATAGTCAAAATTATGACTTGTATTACCCCATTTAACAATTTTTTAGGTAAAACAACTCATTTTTGTGACATTTTTATTTTAACATTAAATAAAAAGATATTAATGTCATTTTCCTACAAATGTGGATTCATGGGGTCCCCAAGTTGACCCATGGATTTTCTTGGTCTTCCATGACACATAAAATAAGGGTAGGACATGTTTCTAGGTCATTTCATATTATTAAAACATTATTTTTACCTTAAACTACACTAATTACCTCTAATCGCAATTAATAAACATAAAAGTTACTATTCACCAAAAAATTATTTTAATCCCATTGAACCACATTTTACTTCCTAATGACAACCATTTATGTCGGATTTTTGAAATTAAAAACACAAAGGTGGTAAAATTTCATTTAAACGAAAAATCATTTTTTTAAGTACCACTTAGTGGTTTCACTATTCATCAAAAATTGAAGTTTTTTAGAAAAATACCAAAAATTCACCCTAAGCTATATTTGATATTCCGAATTCAAAAATGATGTCTATTTTACAAAATTCAAAAAATATAATTTGCATTAGTTAATTTAATAATTAATTCCCGCTGTCAAAATAAATAGCGTGTTTTTAGGAAACAATAAGTATCAAAAGATTGACACTAGTTTAAGTCCAATTTCAAAGTGAAATTAACTCCAACAACCACTATTGGATTAAATGGTAAAAATATATTCTAATTCAACTTAAAACCAATTCAATGTATAATATAATCATATAAAAAAATTAGATTAAAAAGAGGTTATGAATTAAAATACAACATTTTTCACCATTCATTAAAAAATGAACTTTATCGGAAAAATACCAAAAATTTACAAAAAGTAAATTTTGATGTCCCGATTCTAAGGAAGAATATTATTTGGTCCAATAGAATGTATAAGAGTGACCAAAACTATATTAAATTAAGGTTCTCCATCAAAATGTGATAAGTGGACGTTTAGTGAATATTAAAGTATATATGCCTAAAATTGTTTCTTTTCTTATTTTAAGCCTTTATATTTTATTGGAAAAATGTAAAACCATTTAAAAAACATATATAATCATATTTTATTTGTTTCTATTCATTCCCGCCAATACAACAGCTACGTGTTAACTACCATTTAAAATAATATTATTATATTACTAGTGTGCAACATAAGTTTTCAAAAAAACTCATTGTTGCGTATCGAGTACGCTATTGAACATAGAAACCCCTTTAAAGTGAAATTAATATTTAATTCAAAAATATTAATAAATATGAAAATGCTTTATTCTTTATTTACCTGGGATGTTACATATTTCCCCCCTTTGGGGAATTTCATCCTCGCAATGTTATTCACTTATCAAAATAAGTTGGGGTATTTATCCCTCATAGCATATTCAGATTCCCATGTTTCCTCTTCAACCATATGGTTTATCCACAAAACCATTACTTGGTGAATTACATTATTTCACAACAATTTATCTCTTAGGTCAAGAATCTAGACTGGTTGGTCTTCATAAGAGATATTCTCTTCCAACTGAACTACCTCTGGGCTCAAAACATGATATGAATCTGGCACATACTTTCTCAACATTGAAACATGATAAACATTGTGTACCTGAGATAAACTCAGAGTTAGTTCCATTCTGTATGAAACTGATCCAACTCTCTCTAGAATTTCATATGGTCCAATGAACCTTGGACTTAGCTTTCCTTTCTTACCAAATCGCTTCACAATTTTCCATTGTGAAACTTTGAGAAAAAAATGATCACCTACCTCGAAAGATAGATCCTTCTTTCGGTTATCCGTATAACTCTTCTTCCTGCTCTGAGCTGTTCTCATGTGTTTCTGAATCAACTGAAATTTTTATTCCATCCCTTCTACCAATTCTGTTCCCATCAGCTTCCATTCCCCTACTTCATCTCAAAAAGCTGGAGTTCGACACCGTTTACCATATATTGCTTCAAACGGAGCCATCTGCCACTTTATTTGCTTTTCCTGGATGGTAATGAATTGTACAATCATAATCCTTGATTAATTCCATCCATCTCCTCTGTCTCATGTTCAATTCTTTCTGAGTGAATATATACTTTAAACTTTTGTGATCAGTATATATTTCACACTTTACTTCATACAAATGATGCCTCTAAATTTTTTAAGTGAAAACAAGAGCAGCTAATTCCAAATCATGTGTAGGATAATTTACTTCAGGAGTTTTCAACTGACGTGAAGCATAAGCATTTACCTGATCATTCTTTATTAGGACACAACCAAGTCCTTTCAATGAAGCATCACTGCAGATAACAAACTTACCATTCCTTGAAGGTAGTGCCAAAACTGGAGCATTCACCAATATTCTTTTCAATTCCAGAAAACAATAATCACATTCTTTTGACCAGATAAACTTAACACCCTTCGGAGTTAGCTTTTTCAATGGAATAGATAACCATGAAAAATTTCTAACAAACCTTAGGTAATAGCCTGCCAAACCAAGGAAGCTACGAATCTCTGTTACATTTTTGGGTCTTGTCCATTCTTAAACAACTTTTGTTTTTACAGTATCCATGGTTATTCTATTTTTAGAAACAATGGGACCAAGGAAATAAATTTGTTGCAACCAAAACTCACATTTTCTGAATTTTCCATACACTTTATTTTCTTTTAAGGTTTGCAAGAAAACCCTTAAATTACATTAATTCTCCTCTTTACATTTAGAAAACACCAAAATATCATCAATAAAAACAACGAACATTTTTCACCTGAGTCAACTGAGCTATCACTGCAACAAACAATTTAGTTCTGATTCTGACCATCTCAGGATACTGATTTGAAAGGTCATTTCCCTCTGTATGCCTTCGCAGAAAATCTGTTTTGTTTCCTCTATGAATAACCATTCTTAACACATAAATATCTTAGGAGAAGCAACATGGTAATCTTCAAATGCTATATCATTTAAATTGACCATAAATTTTTTTTTTGGATAATCATTTAATAAAATTCATACTCCTAAAGTTATCTAAACCGACCATTGATACCTATTATAAAGCCCCGACTTTAAACCTTACTTAATATTGAATTAAATGAATAATTCACATTGAGGATCTTTTTAGGTTTAGAGTTTTAGAGAATAAGGACATAACTATTACATCTCAAAAGATTACAAATTAGAAACTTCTACTAAGTTTCCATAAAATAAAAAACTCCTAAAAAGAAGCATGTCCAGTTCAATGTTTTAGATAGCATGACATTCCCGTGATCCCATCCTTGACCCTATTCCACATTAAGTCCTGTGAAAAACATTTCAAAAAAACTTGGGGTGAGCATAAAAATCTCAGTATGGGAAACACAAAGAATGAAAATTGTTAGTTTTTCAAAACAACAAGTAAACCATGTAAACATTATCGATGTAATACTTTTCACCTTTATGAAGTAAAAGAAACTCTTCACTGAATAAAAGATCCATACTTACCCTTTTATAACCAAAAGATTACCATAAAACCCATACAATGAACACATCACATATAAAGGTAACTTGGGACATAAACATACATAAATGGAATAACCATACGGTCGACTTCCACACATATCACTTAATGAAATAGACATACGGGTGACTTCCATACCCAATGCATTGGAGGTTATAATGTAACCACCCGTCCTGGTATTCATGGCACCACCCATCATATGGTTTATCACGTAACCACCCATCAAATGTCCAAGTACCATTATAAAATCCTAAGACATAAAAAAAATTTATGGGAAGAAAACATCTCCACACATTGATCACAATATATCACTTAAATATATTGACATAACAAATCCATTATAAAAACAATTTTCAATACCAAAATACATAAAAGAGTATATGGTATTTATTTCATTTTAAAAAAATTTATGGCTTGTTGACGAAGCCAAAGACTAAATAATACTCGCGGTGGTGGAAAAGGACGTTGTCTCCACATATGTTAAAAGAAACCTTCCTTTTTGTCGTTTAATAAAACGCTTCATATAAAAATATTCCTTTTGAATAAAATTAAAATCCAAAGGGTTTTATACACTGTATAAAAGAAAGTTGTTTATAAAAAAAATATGCCTCAATGAAAGGAGATTGAGACAATGTCCCTTACAAAGATCATTTTTAAAATAAAATAGATCTAATATGTGTATTCACTATAAGTACACATAAACAAATAAAAAATAAAAAATAGGACATAATAATGTCATGACATAATTTGAAAGTATGATATTAACCCAAAGAATGGAAATTGGGTTAAGAAGTCCCCTTACCTCGGGTCCGACTTGACTCGATCGTTCTTTAACATCCTGAATAACAACATGAGTTAATTTCTACTTTATTAAGAACCTTTTTCAAGTTCATTATTCCTTTTATATCACTTATTACCATGTTATAAACATTATGTAATCATTTATGTTAATAATGTTTGTTTTGTCGATACTTGGTTCTTAAGTCGAAAGTGGACTTCTTACAATTACATGTTGTTCGTGTGGTCAAAGGTTCATTAAATCCAGAATGATATTCATGATTTGGATATTATATATATCATCTATATCTAGAATATACATGTATTTTTAATATTACATAATCATTTAGAGGTAAGAAATGAAATGCGCCATTCATGAAGACAATAAGTCGTACGTACGCATGAACGCTACTTTCATTTATATGTCATATTAATGGAATTAAACCTAAATGAGAGGTATGTATATTTTAATTTCAGAATTATATTTATCATTTAGATGTAACATACATCTTATATATCCATTATATATATGTACTTATAATATTACATTACATTTGGGGATAAGAAATGAAATGCACTGTTCATGGAGACGGTAAGCCGTACGTACGCATGAATGCTACTTTCATTTCTATCTCATACTTTAATGGAGTGAAATCATAATGATAAAATGTTATATTATAATTCCAGTATAACATCATATATAATAACTTTAAATCCATCCTTTATACGTCCCATATATTGCATTAACGAATCAAATCACTTTGAGGGGGCGGTAGTCCGTACTTCCTAAAATGAAATTATCGTGTTTACCCACAATGGAAACCACAAAGTTATGACACAAATGAAAAATACATAAGCTTAAGTAAAACAAGAACATATTATATATCATATGTAAATATATTGACATCTTAATGGCCAACTTGATGGTGTTAGGAGAATATTGAACAATCATCGTTTCGTGAGGCAGAAATTCGCCAACCACAGAAATAGTATGTTCGTTAACCATTAGATGTAAAAGTGTGTAAGTGTACCTAGAATGGTTCTTATAAAAACATCCAAGTATATATAATATACTGGGTTTCTTACAAAAGAAATTAATAAAAAGATTTTAGGGGGTTGGAGAAGCAAAATAAAACAAAAGAACACAAGTAAAGACATTATCTTATAATCGGGTAACTCTCTTAGATTTGAGCTCAAAGGCTTTCATGGGAAGCTTTCTTCCCAAAGTGAGCCTTCTAGGAGTAATAGAGGGATGTGGACAGACAAAAAGAGTAGATCTCGGCCGAACCAAAGGCTTTAATAGTGTGGGTAAGGAGGTAGATGTGGGGGCCTTTTATAAGAGGAGAGGAGGGGTACTCTTGGAAAGTCTTGAAAAGTAACATTATTATAAAATTATTTTACAATTTTAAAGGTCCCACAATTATATAATTCGAGGATAAGGTGATAATAGTTCTAAATCCACACATCCAATATTATTTTGACAAGTTTAGGTCTTATATTTTACATTATCGTTTCATTTTATTTAAATCGTTAAATAATGAGGTAATCGCTGCATTATCAGCGTGTCATAAATAATTTAATTTATTTAATGTCTAAAAATTATAAAACAAATAAAATGATGTAGGAAATCTTTTTTTATTTATAATGAATATTTATAGTCAAAAATAGGACTTGTGTAACCCCATTTAAAAATTCTTTTAGTAAAACAACCCATGTTTGTGACATTTTTTTTAACATTAAATAAAAAGATATTAATGTCATTTTCCTACCAAAGTGGCTCCATGGGGTCCCCAAGTTGACCCATGGATTTTATTGGTCGGCCACGACACATCCAATAAGGGTAGGACATGTGTCTATGTCATTTTATATTATTAAAACATTATTATTACCTTAAACTACACTAATTACCTCTAATCGCGATTAATAAACATAAAAGTTACTATTCACCAGAAAATTATTTTAATCCCATTGAACCACGTTTTACTTCCTAATGACAACCATGTATTTCAGGTTTTTTAAATTCAAAACAAAAAGGTGGTAAATTTTCATTTAAACGAAAAATCAGATTTTTAGCGACCACTTAGTGGTTTCACTATTCATCAAAAATTGAAGTTTTTCAGAAAAAAACAAAAAATTAACCCTAAGCTATATTTGATATTATGAATTCAAAAATGATGTCTATTTTACAAAATTTAAAAAAATATAAGTTGAATTAATTAATTTAATAATTAATTCCCGCTGTCAAAACAAATAGCATGTTTTTATGAAACAATAAGTATCAAAAGATTGACACTAGTTTAAGTCCAATTTCAAAGTGAAATTAACTCCAACAACCACTATTGGATTAAATGGTGAAAATATATACTAATTAAACTCTAAAACCATTTCCAATGATAATATAATCATATAAATAAATTAGATTAAAAATAGGTTTTGAATTAAAATACAACATTTTTCATTATTCATTAAAAAATGATCTTTATCGGAAAAATACCAAATATTTACACAAAGTAAATTTTGATGTCCCGATTCTAAAGAAGAATTTTATTTGGTCCAATAGAATGTATAATAGGGACCAAAACTATATTTAATTAAGGTTTGCCATCAAAAGGTGATAAGTGGACTTTTAGTGAATATTAGAGTATATATGCCTAAAATTTAATTCTTTTCTTATTTTAAGCCTTTATATTTTATTGGAAAAATGTAAAACTATTTAACAAACATATATAATCATATTTTAGTTTTTTATATTCATTCCTTCCAATACAACGGTTACGTGTTAACTACCATTTAAAATAATATTATTATATTACTAGTGTGCAACGTAAGTTTTCAAAGAAACCCATTTTTGCGTATCGAGTACGCTATCGAACATAGAAACCCCTTTAATGTAAAATTTATATTTAATTCACGAATATTAATAAATATGAAAATGCTTTATTCTTTCTTGACATGGGATGTTACACCATTAATATCCCATATTATATATTTAATTACATTTTAAAATAAAATTTCTAAATATATTATTTTTATAAACTTTATATCATTAAAAAATATCATTTATTATAAAATGGTATTAACATTCTTTTTAACATTATTAAATTTATTTGAATTCAAAAAATATCAATAAAATGATTGAATTAAAAAATTTAATTTAAAATATATCTAACATGATATATTCTTTTAAAAACTAATGTGATCACAATAATCCACTCGATTTTACCCACTTATATTATTTTTACATCCATTTATCATAGTTATTTATTAACAAAATAGTTAGTGTGTTGTCATCTATAAGGCCTCAAAAATAATTATATCATGTCTAAAAAATAAAAATAAATTATTATGAAAATTAAAATTCATTTATATTTAAAATGATATTTTTGATGGAAAATATGATTTTTTTTCTCTATATCAAAAGGCTGTATAAATGTTAAAGGTAACGAAACATTTTTTTTGTCGTTTTACTCACTTAAGATATTATATTGGTCACTTTTTCAAAATTGTATCCCACTAACCCATAAAATACCTTCCAAGTGTGTATATGGTATAAATATATAAATCAAATTTGTTCTGGACAAGTTTATAGGTCATTTAGTCCCTAAATATTATTGTTTTACCCATAAGTAAACATATATTTACTTAAATCATTGTAATTAATTTTAATTTATTTTACTAATTTTTTTGTCTAAAAACAAATTTTACCCAATTATAAATTACATGTTTATGTGAATACTAATATTGAATCCATTTTTAAAAATTCCAATCACATACATCATAAAAGTTAATTTAATATTAATCATGTAGATGGGACGAGATAACGGATCTTCAATGTGTAAATATTAAAAAGATTAAAAAGTTTTCATATAATATTTCAATATTAAATTCATTAAAATGAATTAAATTGTATTAATAATCTATAACATAGTTAATTTTTCTTTAAAACTAATTAATAATAAAATTTTACATTATATTTTATCTAGAAAAAATGCATTCTCAATTAAAATTTTGTATTTATTATTATTCATCAAAAAATGAAACTTCATCGAAAAATACCAAAAACTCAACTGAAGTTAATTTTGATACCCATATTTTAGGATATAATATTATATTTTAAAATTAAATATACAAAAGTTCCAAAATTTATATTTAAAAAAGGTTTACATGAAAATGCGGGAAACGATTGTTAAAAAAATATAACACTTAGATCGTAAATTGGATTTTTTTCATATAATTTAACTATCAAAAATATTGGATAACTATCCAAAATATTCGATTGATTATAATATATATATATATATATATATATTTAATATCCTACACTAGTAATAATTAATTAAATGTATTCTAGAATAAATATATTGTAATGTTGTGTAGTGCTACATTCTACACACCTAAAATAATGTAACAGCCCGAGATTTTATGAAAAATATTCTTTTTAATTTTATTAATGTCTTGTGTTGTATGCTGCACCAAAAGGAGATTGCACAACATGCATCCTTGACTTGCCTTGAATTACACGCAATCGCGACCTTCCTCGATAGCGTGTGTAGTACGTAAAACTGAGTTTCACTAAACAACGATATGCTATTAAAATATTATTAAAACTAGCCGTTATGAATAGTAATAACCACCTTTTAAAATTTTAGAAATTTTAGCTCTCAAAATGGACTTTATTTTTGGATTCGGAGTATCGAATTTAGCCTAAGGTGAAATTTTGGTGATTTTCGGATAACTTTCATATTTTGATGAATAGTGAAAATTACTAAATTTTAGTTAAAAACAACTTTTTCAATCGAAATAATTAATAGTGATAAATTATTAATTTGAGTGGTTTTATAGTATATTTAGAATATATTTTTACAATTCAATAAAATGTTGGTCATTGGATGTAATTTCACATTTACACCAGACATAAACAAGTGTCAATCTTTTGATAGATATTGTTTCTTAAAAACAAGCTATTTGTTTTAACAGCGGGATTTAATTATAAAATTAATTAATGAAAATTCTATGTTATGAATTTGGTAAATTAGACTTCATTTTTGAATTTGGAATATGAAATATAGCTTAGGATGAAATTTTGGCATTGTTCTGAAAAACATCAATTTTTGATGAATAGTGAAACTACTAAGTGGTAGTTAAAAAAATAAATTTCTTCATAAATCTTAATTTTACCGCTTCTGCGAATGTAATTTCAAAAATCCGAGAGACACGATTGATGTCAGTAAGTAAAATTTGGTTCAATGAGTTGAAAATAATTTTTGGTGAATATTAACTTTTTACTTTTATTTACCACGGTTAAAAGTAAATAGGGTAATTAAGGGTAAAAAAGATATTAATATTACCCTAACACATGTCCTAATCCTATTGGACAAGTGTATCTCGACCAAAAACAACCTTAAGTGTAAAATATTATCATTTAGGCCCACTTGGATTAGATTAGGACATTTATTATTATTTAATTCAAAGAAGAGTTAAAAGAGTTAAAATCAAAGTTTATTTACTAAAAAAATTTAATATGGGTTTATACATAAGATAAATTCGATTATAAATATTCATTAGAAAGCTAAGAAGATTTTATACATAATGATATTTTATTTATAATTTTTAGACTTCAAATAAATTAATTTATTTATGAAACAACGATGATATAGTAATTACTCTTTTAAGGAAATGTTAACATAATTGATGTTATAAATTCTCAAATAAATGTAATTTGAGACTTTTTATGAATTAGACTAATTTTATAGGTTACTATGATATATAATTGTTGATTTAATAAACTTGTTTTGAACATATAATTCTGTTATGACTTTCACAAAAATCATATATCAAATAGTGTCAAAATTGACACAAAATAGATTTTAAATCAAATATTATATTATTAATTGTTCTTTTATTACTAAAAATCTAAGGTTCGTCCAAATGACTTATTTAGGATATATATATTAATAATAAACAATTTGGGGTTCGTTTGGCATGTTATAGTAAGTGTATTAACCATATAGTGAAAGAAAACAAAAAGACACGATAAAAGTTAAATTATTTATCTTAGAGTTAAATCTAATTGATAAGGTTAAAATAACACCCTAAACTTGCCTAAATCCTGTTGGTTGATAGGATTTCGACCCATATCCACTTTAGCTTCGAAATAAGACCCTTTGGAACCATTATAAACCGATTTTGACTTTAATATAAAATAATATTTTGAGATATTCCTAAGGTGCCCCTCTCCTCCCTTATAAAAGAACACCTCCTCCCCCTCCTCCTCACCCCAATTTGAGCACTCAGGCTCGGCCAAACCCTGACAAAATCTCTTCTCCAATTCCCTAGAAACATCTTAGTGGTTCTGGTCTTCCTCAAAGACCAATTTTAGTGCCCTAAGAGGAGGTCTCAAAGAGGCGCTTCAAAGAAGAGGTAATTACCGTTACCAATTCTTTCATCTTTATTTCTTCTTCCACTTCTACTTTGTAGGTTGTTTCATTATGAAGTAATAACATCAGTATCACTCATATACTGATATGTTATTATAAGTATTAAGCAACCCTATTTCACCATCTATGCATCCTACGGAAAAAGAAATCACCGCGTGTGCGTACGTACGGAATACCGTCTCCACGCCGTGCTGTAATCTATTTTCCACCACCACCTTACATGGATGGGTATAATGGTGTAAATAATAACTATACATAGTTATTACAACATTATATTGATTCTGATATATTTTATAATCCACTAAAATTCAATTCAATATTTATGGAAATGATATCAGCGCTTGTGCGTACGTACGGACTACCGTCTCCACGACGCGATGAGATTCATTCTCCATGTTAACCATATAAGAATGATTATAAAGTATATATAAGAAATAATAATGAAATATATGAAATTATAAAGCTACTGGATTTATTTATATATATATATATATGTATGGCATCTACTTACTTCTATTCAAGACAATAAGGAAAGGAAAACAGCGTTCATGCGTACGTACGGACTACCGTCTCCATGAACGGTGTTTTTCATTTCATTTATCTATCTATTATATATATATATACTGAATATATATTATATATAAATCATATTTTATATTCTGGAAGTAAGTAAATCATGATATAAGTAATAATAATGTCAAGAACAACAAGTCAAAACACCTACGATAAATGAAACAATTTTACCCAAAACGCTTCTTTAACATGGAATTTACAAAAGAACGGGTAATATAATGTCATAAGTGAACCATATATGATATCATAACAATGAATATGATTCTGTAATAAGTCAATGACATTATTTAAATCATTATACAGGAGGTTCGGACACATACGAAGCAAATCGGACCTAAGGTAAGGGAAATATCACAATCTCATTTTTATCCGAGATTGTTTGTACTTTGGAATTTAATAGGGTGTATTTTATTATCCAAATCCATGTTGCCTCAATATGTAATATTGTTTCCATCCACTTACACTAGTTTAAATCCAATTTTACCCTTCGGTGAGTTTTTAGTAAAGAATATGAAAGGAATCTTTTGTCGTTTTTTCGTACGAGGTACTTTTTGACTTTTCCGACAAAAGTACGAAGAATGTTTTTTTAACTTATACGGCATGAATGGATTTTTAAAACATTATCTCCAATAATCTTAATTTACATGATTTCATGTTTATTTTTGATCAAATTTTTTTAGTTTATAATTGTATGACATGTTAAGAAAAGAAAAGTGTTTTTGAAGAAGAAAGGATATTTTCCTCAAGAATGGAGTTCAAGTGTTTTATCAAAATTATTTTCTATCTAAGATAATAAAGGGTTATGTTTTTATCCCTATTATTACATTTATTTGATTATTTTGTGAGGGAATTATTTTTATGAAGTCATTTACCTTATATGATTTGTTTTATGATGTCATGATGTTTCAAGAATCCCATTTTTGTTACATGTGTTATGCGATGATGTATGATTTATGATTATGTGGAACACATAAGAAAGGATTCATTATAAGATGGGTGGGACCTATATCTACCTCCAATGCATTGGGTAAAGATTTTATATCTCATGAGATAGACATGGCTGGAATGGTAGGTTATACCGGTTCAGTGAAACAGGACTCAAACGAGGGTCACTCGATTCAGAAATGGACTTTGTCCACTAAGATAGTCTTGGCAATGAGTCTTGAATAACAAGAAATGATTCTCTATGATTATGTGTGTATGCCACAAATTTTAATGTTTTATGTTATGATTACTGTGAATACATTTCACTACCATGAATTATCCCATGTTATGAAATTATGTTCTCTTTTGCAGGATAAGATTTCCAAAAGTTATGTTCTTATGAATATGATGTAATTGATTTTTTTCTTTTGTTTACCCTTACTGAGCATTTGAGCTCACCCTTTTATGTTTTCTTTTTCCCAGGATATAAAGAAAGGTTTTAGGTAAAAATAAAAGGAAGATCTTTATGGGAGATATTAAAGATCTTTCACCAAGTTTAGAAGATTACGTTCTGAGTTTCCAAAGACACTAAACTATTACGATCCTTGGGAACTCTAACATGTGAGCGTTGGACGAAGCATGGCTCTCCCCCCAAGGGCTTCATGAGGAAATGGCTGCCACTGGGGATGGTGGTGTGTCCCACCCAAGGGGTGTAGCCGCCCATGGAGTGCCTTGATAGGTATCAATTATAGTCCACTGGAAGTAATTCCAGACCGCTATAGTTGGTATCAGAGGAAAGGTTTAGTCAACCTTTGGAAACTAGGATGTGAAAACGTTAGTGAGATCCCTAGAGATATTTCTAAGGTATGTCTATGGATGTCCCTAAGGATAGGTATACATATACGATATAGTCCTAGCACTATGGTAACGATCTTAGAATTTAACCTAAGATGTTAGATATTGAAGTTACTCCCCCTTTATTATGATTTTTGCATCTCACACTATTCTTTTTAGGTTTTAGAAAATGGCTGGAAACAAGATGATTCACGATAATGGAGGATATGATGGACAATGGAATGATATTATTCATAAGCAATCAAATGAAATGGGATTTTAAAGTCCAAACATCATTATTATGCCGAATCAGAAATCTCATAATATGATCAATAAAGTAAAATTTGGTAAGTTTCCTGACTCGGCTAATAAGAGAAAGATGGAGTTTCATGATTCAATTTCCCCTATGTAAATCATGTGGGAAGAGGCATCAAGAAGAATGTTTCAAAGGAACTGGAAGATGCTTTGGGTGTGGAAAAAGAAGGACACAAAGCCAGCAAGTGCGATGGAAAAGATTCAGTTAACACCATGGATGAGGTTAATGGTATTTCTACGACATCAACAATGGTTAAATGTTTTAAATGTGGAATGTACGGGCATTATGAAAACCAATGCCCTAAGGGAATGTCTCATGAAGAGAATCGGTATAGTCGTATGGGTAGTATTTTTGTTGATGATGATGAAGAGACTACAAATGATATGTGAGATGAAATAATTATTGAATCTCGGTCAATGGTTTAAGAAGGTAGTGGAATGATTACATGTTTATCAAGTGTAATGTTGTACTATAGAATAAAAAGACATCTAAGGATTGTTACACTGTTGTCTTTCCTTAAGTTTTGAATGTTTATGATGAATGGTATGAGTAACAATGAATGGTTATTCAGATATTTTTTGGAAAGTGGATGATATGTGCATAATGAAGGGATAAGGAGAAAATGAAATTTTTGACAGTATTCATGAGCTCATGATTGATATAAGGACTAAGTGATATCATGGTTTGAGTATATATAATTTTGAGGATTTTGGTATGTGGAAAGTGTTAACTTTAAACTGCATTCATGTTTTCACTAAGGTATTCAAGAGAATACAAGATTAAGGACTTTGAATGTTTGGAATGTGACCAACAAAACATATCTTATGATATATGGGGATCAACGATGGTATTAAATCTCTGGTAATCATTTTCACTATGTTATGAGAGTGGACTGCAGTATTATGGATAAGCCTAAAGATTGGAATGGATTATGTTGGACATAAGTTAGTATTGTTTAAGGATAGAAGTTTTTTTCGATATTATTAATGGGATGTTATAGTAATATAGTTTTAGAAAAAGGACAACCTGCAGGACGGGCGACAGCCCATCGCGTCGGACAAGGTTGTAGGAATCGAACCCACAACCGAAGTGAGACTAGCCTTTATCGCCTACCACTGGCCTACAGGATGTCCCTGGTTAGTATAAACAAGTTTTATTTTATTAAGCGGTATGATATATGAAGTATAAGTTCATTTCTGAAACCATATATGATTAATCTAACCATAAGATGGACTTATAACTTTTGCTAACCTTTTGTTTGAAAAAGATGGAATGACCCATCATTCTATCACATGATCTGCTAACACATCATGAATAAAAAATTCAACTTCATTTCTTTAAGGGATGAAGTGTAAATTGGTCAATTCACGAAAAACAGTGAGATTGTACCAAAATAAAGTAAGTATTTATTCTAATTCAAATTCTTCAACTTTAGGGAAATGATCTTGAAAACCAAAAATGATGTCCTAGTTCCCTTATATCCGATAAATCAGATGGTACCCTAGATCGTCACAAATTTATGGATTTGTGATTGCTAGCTTTTCAATAGCCATGTTCTCTACCACTCTCCATCAGAACATGATGGCTAGATTTCTCTTCTATATCATTATTTTCATCTATGTGAAAACCCAGTGATTAGTTTATTTGGGTAATCGTTACATTTCATACTTTAGTTTTTAAAGCCATGTTTTGGTATTCTTTTTTACGATGTGGGTTTCTATTAAAGAAACTTTCGAATAGTAAACCATTTATAACCCCGACGAATTTCGAGGGCGAAATTCATTTTAAGGGCGGTAGAATGTAACAGCCCGAGATTTTATGAAAAATATTCTTTTTAATTTCACTAATGTCTTGTGATGTACGCTGCACCAAAAGGAGCTTGCACAACACACATCCTTGACTTTCCTTGAATTACACGCAATCGCGACCTTCCTCGATAGCGTGTGTAGTACGTAATACTGAGTTTCACTAAACAACGATATGCTATTAAAATATTATTAAAACTAGCCGTTATGAATAGTAATAACCACCTTTTAAAATTATAGAAATTTTAGCTCTCAAAATGGACTTTATTTTTGGATTCAGAGTATCGAATTTAGCCTAAGGTGAAATTTTGGTGATTTTCGGATAACTTTCATATTTTGATGATTAGTGAAAATTACTAAATTTTAGTTAAAAACAACTTTTTCAATAGAAATAATTAATAGTGATAAATTATTAATTTGAGTGGTTTTAAAGTATATTTAGAATATATTTTTACAATTCAATACAATGTTGGTCATTGGATGTAATTTCACATTTACACCAGACATAAACAAGTGTCAATCTTTTGATAGATATTGTTTCTTAAAAACACACTATTTGTTTTAACAGCAGGATTTAATTATAAAATTAATTAATGCAACTTATATGTTATGAATTTGGTAAATTAGACTTCATTTTTGAATTTGGAATATGAAATATATCTTAGGATGAAATTTTGGCATTGTTCTGAAAAACATCAATTTTTGATGAATAGTGAAACTACTAAGTGGTAGTTAAAAAAATAAATTTCTTCATAAATCTTAATTTTACCGCTTCTGTGAATGTAATTTCAAAAATCCGAGAGACACGGTTGATGTCAGTAAGTAAAATCTGGTTCAATGAGATGAAAATAATTTTTGGTGAATCGTAACTTTTTACTTTTATTTACCACGGTTAAAAGTAAATAGGGTAATTAAGGGTAAAAATGATATTAATATTACCCTAACACATGTCCTAATCCTATTGGACAAGTTTATCTCGACCAAAAACAACCTTAAGTGTAAATTATTATCATTTAGGCCCACTTGAATTAGATTAGGACATTTATTATTATTTAATTCAAAGAAGAGTTAAAAGAGTTAAAATCAAAGTTTATTTACTAAAACATTTTTAATATGGGTTTATACATAAGATAAATTCGATTATAAATATTAATTAGAAAACTAAAAAGATTTCCAACATAATGATATTTTATTTATAATTTTTAGACTTCAAATAAATTACTTTATTTATGACACACCGATGATACAGTAATTTCCCTTTTAAGGAAATGTTAACATAATTGATGTTATAAATGCTCAAATAAATGTAATTTGAGACTTTTTATGAATTACACTAATTTTATAGGTTACTATTATATATTATTGTTGATTTAATCATCTTGGTTCGAACATATAATTCTGTTATGACTTTCACAAAAATCATATATTAAATAGTGTCAAAATTGACACAAAATAGTTTTTAAATCAAATATTATATTATTAATATTTCTTTTGTTACTAAAAATCTAAGGATCGGTAAAATGACTTAGATAAGGATATATATATTAATAATAAACAATTTGGGGTTAGTTTGGCATGTTATAGTAAGTTTATTAACCATATAGTGAAAGAAAACAAAAAGACACGATAAAAGATAAATTATTTAATTTAGAGTTAAATCTAATTAATAAGGTTAAAATAACACCCTAAAATTGTCTAAATCCTATTGGTTGATAGGATTTAGACCCATACCCACTTTATCTTCTAAATAATACCCTTTGTAACCATTATAAACCGATTTTGACTTTAATATAAAATAATATTTTGAGATATTCTTAAGGTGCCCCTCTCCTCCCTTATAAAAGGACACCTCATCCCCCTCCCCCTCACACCAATTTGAGCACTCAATCTCGGCCAAACCCTGCCAAAATCTCTTCTCCACTTCCCTAGAAACATCCTAGAGGTTCTGGTCTTCCTCAAAGACCAATTTTAGTGCCCTAAGAGGAGGTCTCAAAGAGGCGCTTCAAAGAAGAGGTAATTACCGTTACCAATTCTTTCATCTTTATTTCTTCTTCCACTTCTTCTTTGTAGGTTGTTTCATTATGAAGTAATAACATCAGTATCACTCATATACTGATAAGTTATTATAAGTATTAAACAACCCTATTTCACCATCTATCCATCCTACGGAAAAAAAAATCACCGCGCGTGCGTACGTACGGAATACCGTCTCCACGCCGTGGTGTAATCTATTTTCCACCACCACCTTACATGGATGGGTATAATGGTGTAAAGAATAACTATACATAGTTATTACAACATCATATTTATTCTGATATATTTAATAATCCACTCCAATTCAATTCAATATTTATGGAAATGATATCATCGCTTGTGCGTACGTACGGACTACCGTCTCCACGACGCGATGAGATTCATTCTCCATGTTAACCATATAAGAATGATTATAAAGTATATATAAGAAATAATAATGAAATATATGACATTATAAAGCTACTGGATTTATTTATATATATATATATATTTATGTCATTTACTTACTTCCATTCAAGACAATAAGGAATGGAAAACAGCGTTCATGCGTACGTACGGACTACCGTCTCCATGAACGGTGTTTTTCATTTCATTTATCCATCTATTATATATATATATATATATACTGAATATATATGATATATAAATCATATTTTATATTCTGTAAGTAAGTAAATCATGATATAAGTAATAATAATGTCAAAAACAACAAGTCAAAACACCTACGATAAATGAAACGATTTTACCCAAAACGCTTCTTTAACATGGAATTTACAAAAGAACGGGTAATATAATGTCATAAGTGAACCATATATGATATCATAATAACGAATATGATTCTGTAATAAGTCAATGACATTATTTAAATCATTATACAGGAGGTTCGGACACATACGAAGCAAATCGGACCTAAGGTAAGGGAAATATCACAATCTCATTTTTATCCGAGATTGTTTGTACTTTGGAATTTACTGGGGTGTATTTTATTATCCAAATCCATGTTGCCTCAATATGTAATATTGTTTCCATCCACTTACACTAGTTTAAATCCAATTTTACCCTTCGGTGAGTTTTTAGTAAAGAATATGAAAGGAATCTTTTGTCGTTTTTTCGTACGAGGTACTTTTTGACTTTTCTGACAAAAGTACAAAGAATGTTTTTTTAACTTATACGGCATGAATGGATTTTTAAAACATTATCTCCAAGAAGCTTCATTTACAATATTTCATGTTTATTTTTGATCAACTTCTTTTAGTTTATAATTGTATGATATGTTATGAAAAGAAAAGTGTTTTTGAAGAAGAAAGGATATTTTCCTCAAGAATGGAGTTCAAGTGTTTTATCAAAATTATTTTCTATCTAAGATAATAAAGGGTTATGTTTTTATACCTATTATTACATTGATTTGATTATGTTGTGAGGGAATTATTTTTATGAAGTCATTTACCTTATATGATTTGTTTTATGATGTCATGATGTTTCAAGAATCCCATTTTTGTTACATGTGTTATGCGATGAAGTATGATTTATGATTATGTGGCACACATAAGAAAGGATTCATTATAAGATGGGTGGTACCTATATCTCCCTCCAATGCATTGGGTAAATATTTTATATCTCATGAGATAGACATGGCTGGAATGGTAGGTTATACCGGTTCAGTGAAACATGACTGAAACGAGGGTCACTCGATTCAGAAATGGACTTTTTCCACTAAGATAGTCTTGGCAATGAGTCTTGACTAACAAGAAATGATTCTCTATGATTATGTGTGTATGCCACAAAGTTTAATGTTTTACGTTATGATTATTGTGAATACATTTCACTACCATGATTTATCCCATGTTATGAAATTATGTTCTCTTTTGCAGGATTAGATTTCCAAAAGTTACGTTCTTATGAATATGATGTAATTGATTTTTTTCTTTTGTTTACCCTTACTGAGCATTTGAGCTCACCCTTTTATGTTTTGTTTTCCCCAAGATATAAAGAAAGGTTTTAGGTAAAAAAAAGGAAGATCTTTATGGGAGATATTAGAGATCTTTCACCAAGTTTAGAATATTACGTTCCGAGTTTCCAAAGACACTAAACTATTACGATCCTTGTGTGTGTGTTTTTTTTTTGTTATGTACTAAGTATTCCGCAAAAGTAAAGTAATGTTCATGTACGTTAAGCTCCGGGTCTCTACAAATAATTTGCATCCTCGCTAATCAAATGGACATCATTAATCAAGGTATTTCTATATGAAAACACTATTTTTTAAAAACCATAACCCTAAATTGGATTAACAACATAACTATTTCATAAGAATGAAAGGGATATGGCATGGTTATGACATAACTGGTCTTCTAAATAGGAGAGAATTAGTGAACATATGGACATTGAAGAGAAATATAACTATTATGTTGTAATGTATATTGATAGATAACATTGATCACAAGAATGTGGGTGATCTAGAAAATTTTAAAAACCACAACGCCATGAATCCTTTAGGAGTAAATAAAATTCATTGATATAATAAAAAATGATGATAATAGAAAAAAAATGAAGCCCATTTTTCCTAATGTTAAGGAATTATTTAAATATCTACTATAATTAGGAAATATAATTACTCGATATATTTCTATTTCGTAAGCACAATATAATAATTTTTTAATTCTTTTTCCCTATATATAATTAATCTATTTCAATGAGTTTTTGTAATATGTTGAAGTGTTACATTAACCTCTAAATCCTCATCCAAATATCAACAAAATAAATTTCATAAATGGTTAAATTTTTCAAATTAAAATTTCCAAATAGTGTAGAAATAAGGTCACTCGATTTTCAAAATGAACATATCAAACATGAATTTTCTCTTAATCTTCACTTACTCAACATGTGGATAACTTCATCATGTATTCTCTTAATATTTTGTAAAAATGAATTAATATAAATCCATATTAAAAACATGAATTAATTCTTTTAACTTATGTAAAACCATGATCATTGGATATATTACTTAAACCCAAGAATTTTGTAAATTCCATAAAAGATGAAATAAACCACTTTTTCCAAAAACGATTAATTAGTTTCATGGATGTCGGTACTATCCAATTTAAATTATAGAAATTTATTATCTCATTACTCAAACATTATTAGCTTATTATTAAGAACATATTAATGGTTATATTTCCCTCAACCATGTGTTTTCAAACTATTACAAATTTTCATGAAATCACATTACTTTGTACCATTAAAAAAAATATATCAAATCCTTAATGAAATAGTATTTTAGTACGTTCCGTAAATATTTATTTAATATTATAACTAATTAACGATAGGGATTTTAGTTATTTTATTGTATTCATTATATTATTTACCTAATAATTCATCATAGTGGAACACCCAAAGGTTGACCACAATGAGTCCAGTTATAGAACATAGTATTTCTTTTATCACTATTATAAACTATATAATATTAAACTATAATGATAACATAAATTGGGGTGATTTAAATGAATGAAATATAATATATATATATATATATGTGTGTGTGTGTGTGAAATTTAGTACATAATTATGATAGTATGTAATAAAGAAGTGGTTATTCTGTGGATTGTATGGTTAATGGAATAATTTTTTAAAATAATTCTCAATATTCAATTCAATGTCATGATCAAGGCCTATCACACTACATCATCTCATTTGAAAATCCATTACCCCATCCCATTTTCACTATATATATGTAAATGATCATCCTTAATAAAACTAGGATACCTCTTCGTTAACCATCGTAATCAATACCATGCTTCACTATATGCATGACACAAATAGTGAAGGGATGGATAATACATAATGTGAAGAAGAACATTGTGGGAGAGAAAATGGGGAAACACTCATCATAATCGACCTAACTACCATAGAAAATCCCAGATTAAAATAAATAAATGATAAAATTATGCAAAAATATACTCATTCGAATAACCATTCCATCCCAAGAACAACAATCGATGTTAGTTCTCCATTTTTATTGTATTTTAGAAGGAAACAACGGCAGAAAAAACATAGAAAATAAAAGAAGTAAGAGAACATGATAAATGAAAGTAAGAAGAATAAAATACACAATTATATATGTTGCAAATATTAAAAACTATTACAAAAAATTAAACATGAACATTTCCTGATAAAATGGCTACCCAATGAAATTGAATAAGAGATATATATTTATACAGAGATGTATGAAGGAATTAACTATAAACGTTTTCTACAAATGATTACAAGTTTATTTATAAATAAATCTTCTACTATGTAATTTGTTTCCTAATGAAATTCGTTATCTATTGTCTCTAAAATTAAACCTCCAAATATGAGATTTATTTACCACCGGATATATGAGTTATGATGGACTTACTTAGAGAAATTAATTATTTTCATGTTCCTCATGAAATTCCAAATCTTCACATTCCCATGCCTTTGTGACCTCTCATCTGTTCAATTCATGTGTTCCATACTTAATAAAAGTTGTTCAAAAATATATTCCATGTTCCTGAACAATATTTATGACATTTTGGTACTTTTTCATATGGTATGAATTAATTACTTAATGGAACAGTTTCTAACGGATGAGCTCTTACATGTTCTAAATGTTTGAACATTCAAGGAATGAATTAATGAGATGATTTTTAATTGAAACTCATCAAAGACATTCCTAATTTAATTATATTTCATATCAAGTTTGTAGAAATTAATTTCAAAATAATTATCCAGATTTATTCTTTAATTATAGAGGTGGGTCCACTCTTCTAGATAGAACAACTTTATTCCAAAAATGATTCATTTCAGCCTTCATATTATCGAATAAGAAAATAAACTGGATGAAAAATATGTATTCAAAAAATATTTCTATCCAAAATAATTAATCAATCAATTTTTATCAATATTTAAAAGTACATTCACATAATAGATAAGTTATTGAAAACTTTAAAAATTACAGAACTTACCATTTTTTTCATTTAATATGAAAATACCACTAAAACATAAAACGGTGGAAATTACCCATAAAATAAAATAATTTTGTGGTTACAATAATTTAATTACATAATAAATTTATTGAAAATTTTATCTTCTACACTCCTCCAAACATTATAATTGCAATCTTAGGTAGTCATCATATTTTCAAATTAAAATTCATAAAACAATCACAAATGTGAATAGTTCAATTATCTTTTTCAAAATAAAATTACATCATATATAATTTATTAAAAAAAATTAAATTTCATTTTCATTCATCACATTTAAATTTGTTCAAACTCATAAATCCCTCAATGGCCCAATCATGATCTATCTCACCATGAATTTTTTGTCACTCTTCACTCAAGAGAAATTAAATCTGGACTTATGCTCATACTTGAAAATTTCATGTATCACCGTAGGCTTGTGACAATTATAAATTCTTCACATCATAAAAAATGAAAAATAATTTAAGAATGAGTAAGTTTATAGTGTAATGGTTTCTATTAGGGTTGGTGGGAAGTGATTAAAAAAAGTAAGGTCGTAAATAAGATATTTGAATCCTAAGTGCAATGCATGAATTATCATGTTAAATCACAAGATGGACATCACTCAATTCTCCTTGATAAAATGAAATTGTAAACCACACATTTTTTTACATGGGACATGATAAAAAAATTATTACATTGTATAATATCATCCTTGTTTTCCCCTTTTCATTTTTTAAACCCTTTGAAAGGCACAACATTATTTTCTATATTTTTTTCTTGGAGGATGAGATTAAAATTGAATACAATGAATGAGTGAAAATAATACCCCTGATTTTAGAGATGGACATGATACATAATAGAATATACAATGATTAATTCAATATCATCTCTGTTTTTCCTTCTTTTGATTGATAAATGGGCGAAATAAGTAAATCATAATGAATTGATGACTCAAGGGAAATTTTATTATTTTCCACTAACCAAAATGTTGACACACAACTCGCATCACCAAAAAATTAAAGAAATCCCATTGAAAGCACATGAAAGGCCCTTTCCCCACACTCAAAATTGAAATATCCATGCAAAAATACTTAGAGTGTGTGTAGGTAAATAAAAATAAGTATGTATTTCCACTTTAACATATAAGGATATTCAAGGAATCAAAGGCCTAACAATGGATAAAAGTTAGGGTAGGTACATGTTGATATTTTTTTATCCAAATTAGATTCTCAGTCATATCAAGAACATTACTTGAAATCCAAATCTCTAAAAGAGAAAAATAACAAATTCTCTTTGTTACACAAAATCTGTGTTTCTCTCAAAAAAGAGTGGGTACTTCAATGAATATATCAAAATGGTTTACAATACCACATAGTATGGTAAAAATATTATTGAGTTAGTGTTTCATGATAATGGATTTAAAAGTTCATTAAAACTCATTAAACACCCTGAAAAATCAAATTCAAGGAATAACATATCACATCAACAATCAATTAAAATCATTTTTTTCCAAAAATCATGTCAATTATTTCAAATCTGTTTGATGATTAAAAAATGATAAAAATATACAATTCATCTTAAGAATTATGATATTATAAAATGAAAAAATAGCATAAAAATATAAATAATAATGTTGACACTCCCAAATACTAATAATTCAATACCATTCGTTTCAGATCAACAACAAAATATAAGGGTTTAAAAACTAATGAGAAGGAATGATACAACCTTACATTATTTCCTAGTAGTAACACTGATTTAAGATCCTAGACACTTCTATTAAACCTATAAAACATTAAATGAATAAAAAAACTATAAATAATGAAAAATAATTAGGGACGAAAAATAAAGGGGAAATGTCTAGTTTGACCTTTATGCGGGTGTTAGGTTTTTAGAGCCCCTAATCAGGTAGTAGCATTAGTTTAACCCCAATCTGAATGTGGATGGGATTTCATTCTTATTGACCACCACGTGTTATTAATCCCAAAATTCATCAATATATGATAGTATTAAGAACCCATAATGAAAATAATGATATACCCAACACCCATAATATATGAAAGAATGATTTTGTGGTGATAATGGGGTGGGAGAAGATTATAGAGGTGCTCCTTGTTTTCATCATCTATAGGAGTGGTGTCCACAGGTGGGGAAAATTGTATAATATTATGTAGCCTCACATCTCTATCATGTTCCTAAACTAATTTCTCAATAATTTCTTCTTTTTTCTGTAATCCCCATTTTCGCCAATGTACAACTCAATGGGCTCTTCAATTCTCTCCCCAACACATAGAACTACTTCTTCTTCATGGTCCAGATCCAATGGAAATGGTACTAAATATAATAAATCAACATAATAATATTTATTATTAAAATCAGAATTAATAATATTTGAATGAAAATAGTGTAAAAAATTTAATCCTCCCTCAAAATTTTCATTTTCATATTCCATTTCATCAGTAAATATAGTTGGGAGGGAAACTGTTATTGAGGGGAAGTGGAAATTAATGATTCAATTCAACGTCACCAATCATCAAGAATGGTATATGGGAATGAATTTTTAAGAGAGGGAAATGGTTCTTAATGTTTTACTCCCACCTTACCAATGAATTCTTGAAATATCTGTGAAATCATCACATAATTCTCCACATCATTCCTTTTATTTAGTTCCATCAATAAGCCATCGATTTCTCTAACTTTGGTGACCAACAATGAAATCATCTTGCTTGGTTTATTTAGAACACAATAATTTTCTTAAAGCACCAATGCATTCAGTTCCATTTGACTATTCAATATCTATTCCCTAAAACTCTATCTATTAAAATTTTCTACACACAAATTATTGTAGTTATCACCAAAATAGTCCGTATTTTCTGAAGAAATGGAATATATGCATTGAAATTTATTTTTTTTGATATATTTTAATTTTTTTTGTTTCTTATGAAATATATTGTGTGTATGTTCTTGGCCTCCCAAAAAATGTCACTAAATTAATGATAGGATTTTTAGTAATTTTACCATATTCAATATTTTTTTAGATAATTCACCTTAGTGACACACCCTAGGGTCAATCACAAGGAGGCTGGTTACAACACAATGTATTACTATTATCACTATTATAATGTACCTAATATAAAATAATAATAATAATAGAAATAGGGGATTAAATTTCAGGAAATATAAATAATATATATATACATTCATATATATATACGCAATGTAATGCAGAATGATGTTATTAATAAAAAACTATTATAATTAGTTTTTGGTGGTTGAAATCATTATTTAAAATAATTATAAATATTCAATTCAATGTAGTGATCATGACCAGTCAGACTAAACCTTATCATTTGAAATTTCACTATCCCAATCCAAGACCTCTCTATACGTGGTAATTATCTTCTTCAATACAAATATAATACCTCTTCGTTGACCATCATAATCAATTCCATGCTATAACATATGCATGAAACAAATGGTGAGGGGAATGGTAATGATTTACGAGAAGAAGAAAATAGTGGTTGAAAAAACGGTGAGACCTCTAACTGTAATCGATTTAACCACCACCAAAATTCCCTAAATCAATTAAATAGATAATAAAATGAAGCAAAATAAACTTATTCAAAACACAATTCTCTCATGTTAACAAACACCACAGTTAGTTACCCATTTTTTAGTGGAGTTGAGAGGGTAACTATAGTGGGAGAAACTTATAAAATAGAAAATAGGATGATAATATAAATTTACAGAAGAATAGTAAATTAATCACTAATATATATTGAAAATACTACAAACTATTCCATGGAGGATAGTTATAACATTTAGTTTTTCTATTTTCACTAGTATAAACTTACTAATATATAACTATAATACAAATATAAATGAGTGGGAGATAAATGCATGAAATATAAATAATATATATATATATTATATTCAAAACATAATGATGTTAGTAAGAAATAATGAATAAATTATTCATATCTATTAATGGTGGTTGCAATAATGGTTTAAAAGAATTCTTAATATTCAATTAAATGTACTGATCATGCCCTGTCACACTACGCGTTCTTGTTTGAAATGCCATTACCTAATACAGAGACCTCTCCATATGGTTTAATTTTATTCCTTACGAAAACTAGGATACCTCTTCCTTGAACATCAAAATCATTATCATGCTCTACAGTATGCATGACATGAATAGTTACAGGAAGGATAATGATTAACAAGAAGAAGAACTTTAAGGTAGATAAAATGGGGAAACCACTCACTATAATAAATTAATACACCACAATAAATTACTAAATCAATATATGATATTATTAAATGAATAAAAATAAATTCATTCAAAATATCCTTCCATCCCTCTAACAGGAACCAAGGATAGTTCTCCATTTTTAGTTGAGTTGAGAAGAGAACAAATGTTGTAGAAACATTAAAATAAAAGAAATGTGAGAATACAATAAATGAAAAGAATTAGAAAAAATTACACACTAATATATATTTAAAATATTAAAATCTATTACAAAAATTAAATTCCATCATTACAGAAAAAATGGATGCCCATTAAATGGGATAAGAGATACAGATTTATATGGAGATGCGGTGAATGAGTTGTCTAAAAAATTATCCTCAAAATTGTTCCATATTATTGTCGAATTAAATTACATAATGTGAAATATATTTATTCATTTATGTTTTTTCATAATGTATCTTGAATTATTCCTCCAAATTTGAGAAATATTGGCCTCTAGTTGTATGAGTAATGGATTATTTACTCCGAGAAATAACTTATGTCCATGTGCCTAGCCATATTACACATCTTAACATTCCTTTGACTTTTTGACATTAAAACTAGTATATTATTATGATATATACATAATAATAATTTTTTCAATGATTCCAGTTTCAGCCCTCCAAAAAATCATATATTTTCAAAAAATATCAGATGGTATGAACTAATTTTTGAATGGAACTATTCCTTCGTGATGTGACCTTTCATATTCCACATGTTTGAACCCTTCAATGAATGAATTAACGATGAGGAATATAATTGAAAATACTTAAGGATGCACATATTTGAATCTTTTATCATCTCTAGCTATCATAAATTCATTTTTAAAAATTAATCTTGATTTCCGCTCAAATAATGGAGGTGGGTTCCACTCTTCTGGACAGAACAAAATTATTCAAATAGTGATTTATTTGGGCCTCCAGATATCCAAATCAAGACATGGACCAGTGGAACAATATGTAGCTATGAAACATGGGTATCCAAAAAACACTTTATTTGGATCAATATTGAAATCAATATGCTCAAAATACAGAGGTGATTAAAAAAGAAAAAAAATCCAAAACTGGCTATTTTTTTATTTATGCTCAAAATACCACTATACCCTAAAAACATGAAAATTACCCATAAAATAACACAATTATGCGATTATAAACATTTAATTATAGTATAATATATATGAAACTTTTAGATTCATCAGCAATACATTACTGGTAAAATACACAAAATACAAAATTCTCGAATCTATACACATGCATGTTAATCATTCCTATTCACACGTGGTTGTAGTTTAATCTTTACCATGATCTCTTAAACTAATTTGGGGTATATTACTTTAATTCAATATTAATTTATTTCTGTAGTTTTCGATACCTTTTTTTTGAATAATTTTATAATAGAAACATTTTTATTTCCCTTTTAATTTGATTAATGGAATCCTTTCTCTCCATACATGTAGAAAAATATCATTCCTGTTAAGTAAGTAATAGTTTGTTTTTTTCATCTATTATCACGATTTGGAAAATATTAATTTCTCAATATTACAATATCCAAATTATTCCCAAATGTCTTCTTGTTCTCATCCCACCTTTCAAATCCATAATACTTATAGAATTATGTATATGTCTCATTATCACATGATAGTATGTGCTCATATAATGAGAACGATTGGGTGGTTATTTCCCATTGATATATTATATTAATTACATAAATATAAGATCCTTATTACTCTTTTTATATTGTATATTAGTGATTTTTTCATTCATTCTACTATGAACCATTTCTAAATGAATAAATCTACAAAATAAAAACATATCATTTTAAAACATATTCTATAATCCCAAAACATGAAAAATAAAAAACATATATTGAAAAATTTAGTTGTATAACATCTCATAATCATAAACATTGTTTCTATGAGATGTTTTTATATACTAATAATCAAAATATATCTTATAATTATGTTCTATAATTTATTGTTCCCTAAATTTAGTTCCCAAGGTTGCTACTAAAGTCTCATTGCTACAAATTTGCAGCCCTCAACCTCAGTAATCCTAGAGTCACAATCATATACCCTTATGTTGGCATAAGTTATAGGGAAATGTATCCTGAAGGACTGATTATTTTATTAGTTTTAGTAAATTAGACACATACTTGAGTCTTGAATTATAATTTAATACAAAAAATAAAACATATTTTTTCATTCTAGGATAATTATATTCCCTCTTACATATCCTAGTATATCATTATTATTAAACTACGTGGAATACTAGGCAACAGACACAAAATAATGGTGAGCTAAAATACTCAGTAAGGGTTAATAATAGTTTACAAAATAATGATTCAATGAGCATAATCAGTATAGAAATTTAAATAACATAACACATATTCCATTTAATCAATAAACATAGAATAAAATGAATCCCTGGATTTTTTCCATAGTAGAAATCATTAGATAATAATAACCCAAATAAATTAAATTCATAATTATAGGACTTCTTTCTCTCAATCATGAACCAAAATACCATAAATATATCTTCTCAATATAGTTTATGTTGATAGGTGTAACTCATCTAATTCTTCTTAGAAAAAACATAAAGAGTTTATCCTAAACTAATTTAATCTCATGATACAATTGATGCACTAAGGGAATAATTTCCTAGGTTCCCAAACATAGGTATTTATATTTCTATTAATTCCTCATATATCAAATAATTGTGTAAAATAATATAAAATGTATCTTCCCATCAAATATTTTTACAGAGTAAAAAATACTAATTTATCAACATTTCTCCACATAATCAAAAAAAATTCAATGTGAACCTAATATGAAAAAATTCTATATGGATTAGGAAATAAATATATCTGTCACACAAGAGTGTTTATATTTAGAAGAAATTTTATATACATTAAAAATGGTTATAAGGATGATATTTTTTCAAGATAATGTCAACAAACATAAAAGACAGTGATATAAAAAAGATAACTTTTACCGCTTGTTAATTTTTTAATTAAACAACTTATATGAGATAATTCAAATTGAACATTAATATGCCATTTCTTATTATTGAATCATGTTAATAAATTTAATATGCGTGGTTCATACACAAAAGTATTTTGAATTCGTACATAATGACAAATTATTCTCAAAGGAATGTAAATTGAGATGATCTTATAACCTTGAGTCTGACTAGTAACAAGTCACCTTATATTCGTTAATAAATATCATGTATGATGGTTATGAAAAATGACCTAACGTTATGATCATAGAGATGTTAGGTTGTACATACTGTTCAGTAACATTTGTAGTATTTTTAATTATAATTATAGGTAGAAGGTAAGTAACATTAATATTTGTATATTGATCACTATATCAAAAATAAAATGCATTTTAATAGTGAATACATTTATATATAATTATTTAGATTCAAAATTAATGACATCTCTTTGTGGAAGTGGCAGTACATACTTCCATAAATGATGTTATAATTTTTTCACTTTGTGGAATAGTAATAAAAAATTGATATATAATATTTATTGAAAAATATTTATGTAATTAATATTAGTATTATGTTATTTATATTATATATATTCAATAAACCCATTCATAATGCATTCTATTTGATTCATGATCGAATCACATCAGTTTGAGCAGGCGGTAGTCCATAATTCCACAAACAATGTTTTCATATTTGCAAAAATCGTTGAAATCGGGAAGGTATGTGTTATATAAATTTTAAAAAAGAATAATGAAACTAGAAATAAAATATATTTCATATATAAACTATAAATCCATCACTATTCCCAACCATAAAATATTTTAATAGATTACTAAAATACTTTTATTTGTAAAGTATTAGTATGTCATATAAAAGAATGATGATTGCATATCTCATTTTATGGATGTGTGCGTGGGTATATGTAGTTACCTTCAGTAAAAAGAATCTCAATATATTGAGAATGAATAGGTTATTATATCATAATTATATAAGAGTAATTGATAGGGAAGGATAAAAAAATTATACAAAATCCCAGATTAATTTATGTGTCCTCATTTTCAGGTAAATCCTTTTAGTTTTCACCAAAAGACATCCTTGTTAGGATTTATATCAAAATTGAGTCCTATAGAATTTGGTGAAGGTGTTTGAGACATTATTTCAGTAGGGTTTGGTCAATAAAAATTTATTATGATGTATGAAAAGTGGGGGAGTGACTACATTTTAATAGGGGAGGAGTAATGGAATTCTTCAAAATAAAAAAAGAAAAACACTATTGGGAGGTCTTCCTTACATCATCTATAAGAACCTTGTTTTCACTCTAGTGTTGATAATTTTATATTTTATTTGTTTATTTATTTTAGACCTATTATGCATGCCTAATTCCATTATACGTGTTTTGGGGGTATATAGGGATTTTTCAAAGCTCGTAACCCCAGATGATGGAGAGAATAACTTCGTCACACATTTAGTAGAAATCATAAAACCCGGCTAATGTGGTCTCCACTAAATATGTGGGGATTGAAAGTAGGTTGAATTAGGGAATTCAGTTTTCCCTAAACATTTTCCAGGTGCTCCATGTGGGTGTTTAATGTCTTAAATTTTTAGCAATGTAGAGTTTCTTATTTGGCACACGGTCTTCCCATCCATATAGCCTAACCATGTGGGTACCATCTCTATGTAGTGGGAGGAATACCATCATCACACAATTTAGAAAACTGTGTGGCCAAACCATGGTACCCCTGTTTCATGGGAAAATATTCCAAAACACTATATATCAATAAACATAAACCTTACCCTTTCTCCTTTTTTCTCATTCTATTATACGATGCTCTTGCTCCTCCATTTTTTGAATTTCTCAAGCCCCTATGGTTAGATTTTACTCTCGTTTTCCTATCTAAACATTGATTAAATTCCCAATTTTTACATTGGTTGTGCATAGGTAAGTACTAGTTAACTTTTTAGTCATTATTTATTTTTTACTTCCCATGAATTTGTGATTGGGATAAAAGATCATATGCCAAATTTTTATGATTTTGACATGTACTTCATTTCAATACCAATATAGGACAACCTGAAGGTTGATAATAGATGAGGAGAGTCATCCAATCTTAAGGTAGGTGGTCTATAAATCATCTATTAAAATTCTCCATTTTAAAAATTTCAATTGTGTGTACACCCCAATATCATCATGTGTGGAATATTAAATTCATGTTCCTTTCTTTTAGTTGTTAGAATCATATTATAAGTCCCTTGTTATATATTTTTTTTGGAGGTTGTTTCCTCAAAATTTTCAACCCTAAGTAAATTTTTTTCCAAAATTATGCCTTTAGTGGTTTGTTATACAGTTTGTTCCTTTGTTCTGGTGTTCAGTGACTTGGCTTTCTTTATGGTTTGTTTTGATTTATTAAATAAAATGTAACTGGCTTGAACATGTAATCTCATCACTTCTCTCTCCTAAGGTAAGTTCTTCTACATGATATAGAAATCATATATGGAAATGGAAATTATATTATATATATGATTTTTCCTAATTATGTGAAATAAAATGACGTTGTTTCACATCTATTACACACATTTCCATGATTCATTTAAGGAAGAAGAGTGATCCTAATGAGTGGAATATAACATATATTAATTAAAAAAGTGTTTATTTTCCTTTAGCCTTGTCATACTAATGAATATTATGGAATGAACCAAATTTATTAATATAAACATAAGTATTACGTGGATAAATTTTTATACGAAATCAATTATATGATGCATATTGAATATAGAACATTGCATCTTTATAGAAGTGGCCAGACTTGATCTAGACTTGGATTCCTGATGGAAATCCATGAGCTATTAGGGATTCCATTCCAATTTAGGGTTTTTAACTTTCAAGGTTGATTCCAACATTGGAAGTAGGACCTTATCTTTAAGTTGATTCCATGTATGATATTTTAGGATCCCTCCATTATTATTATAAGATGACATAGATACACTCTATGGATCCATCTTGACATCTATAGATATGATGCACCATGGATTGACCCATTTTGGGATAGTCATCACTTATCCCATTTTACCATAGATTAATTCATTGTACACGTTTAGAATCATAATATTGGAATGCCTTAGGTGATGCACATTGTATTACATAAAAACACTCATATCTAGGCTATATGTTATTTCTAAGTTGGAATTCCCCAAAATTTCAATGATGACTTGGTTATTTCCTTGGATCCTCAACATTATTATCATCATCATGGATGCTTTGATATATATTGGATTCTTTTTCATTGTTATTATCATTCCATGATGTTATGGATGGTAATACCTCATGTGGTTTGCTATATAAACTGGATGATAGTTATTTAATGAAGTGATTACATATTTAGACACTTTCTGAGGATGAAGCATGGTCATGGGTATTTATTTTACAACAATGTTTCACTTATATATATATATATATACATGTATATACACTATTTTAGTATATATAACATTTAATGGTTTTAAAAGACTCTATTAGTGGTGGCCTACAAAGAATGATCCTAGGCCATATCTAGGCTGCCATTGGTTCTCGAGATGATTGCTTATGTGTTGGTGCATACAAGGGGAAGCATTCGTCTTTGGACCCCCTGATATTTCATGGATTCATAGAATGGATCTTGTGAGTGGATGACTAGGCTTGATATGGTGATATTAAGATATTTTTATATATTCTTTTTTATATCATGTTACGTATGTTCCATTGTATCCATTTTTTTAATTTTTTAGACACATGAAATATATTATCAAATGTTTTTATAAGATTTAGTTATTAGCTTATAGTTATATTATAATTTTATACATTTTATAATTATTCATATGTGCATATGTTATGCCATTTATTTATGTATAATTATTTTATCATCTACCTAATATTACTTTTATATATTATATTACACTCTGGTAGTGAGTTTATAGTCTCCCCATGGACACTCCCTAGGCCCAGACTATTAGTAGGTAGTATATGGAGTTCAGGCATATATGCATAATCCCATGTAGCCAACTGAACCTAGGGCACCATTGAGTTGAACCCAATTTCAGGACATCATAATGTTGTATTAGATAAGTTAATTTATTTAATTAATCTATAGTGATAATAAAAATGATGTTATTATTGTGTGTAATGTGGTTATAAGTCATTCTTGGGTGTAGCTAACCCATGTTTGGGGTTAAAAGCAGGCTTCCTAACAACGAATTTTTGTTCTATATTTTTTTATTATAACTGATATTGTTTTACCATTGGGTGACACATAAGATCTATTGATATTATTATTATTATTATGGTTGAGTATTTCATTTTATCATTGAATCTATGTGATGAGGGAAACGTTCATCATTATAAAAAAAATTATAGAAACTAAAATTCACATGACATGCATATGCCCTTCCATATAGTTGAATTTTAGTGCTTTCATTTTCCTTTTCTGCTTGTGATTATTGGGTGAGCCTTGTTCATAAAGATGTGTGTGCTTATGTATGATTTTTATTGAGTGATTTTTTGTTTCAATTAATGAGGTGTATTGGCCATCAGGGGTTGGAATGGGTAGTTTACCATGTCATTCCATCGTATATAAACCCTTATAATCTATGAACAAATATATAATGGGTCATTTAGAAAGTATATGGGTGTGTATTTTACTGATAAGGTGTATATACCCTGATTCACCGAGAAAGAAGATCCATTTTAATCACACATTGATATAAATTATAATCCAATGAAATTTTATATTGTAAAATATTATTTAAAAATAAAGGGCTTCTAGTAAACGAAGGGGAAATGAAATATTGTGAATTCCTCTACTAGAACCATTTTAATTTAATAATGATAAATTACCAATTCCTATAATTATATGTAGGTAGTTGGGGCAGTATAAAACGAGAAATTAACCCTTCTTATTACATTTTTTTTCTCTATGGTGTATTTATCTACATCAAAGCTTGTTTGGATGCATTTTCATGGTATTTGTAGACCTATGTCACCACAACATCCTAATGTTGTGTGCCAAGATGATGAATATTACCATTCTCCAGATGTGGTTGGCCATAAACCCCTAGACATACTACCTAGAGTTCTACATGAGGCACTACCTGTTATACCAGATATGGGTAGTGATGCTCAACTTTGTAAAATATTCCTAAAACCTATAAAGTCAATGAAGGTTTCTTCAGGACCATAACCTTTCATGGATGATCCTAAACATGACTTTTATATGTCTCATCCTCCCACCTTCTTGGGGGATGGTGCTCAACATGTTGTTATGTATTGGTTGGAGACCACCCTATCTATCTTTGAGAATCAAAATATTCTTCTAGAGTAGAGGGAAATAATTCTACTTACATGTTTTTTTATTAGTCCAATCACTAGTGGTATGTTATAACCCATGATAGTCAACATTATGGAATGTTATGGACTCATTTCTATGCATCCTTGTATAATCACTTATTTACATAGATGTTCGTAGCAGACCGAGTCAAGGATTTCATGGATTTGGGGAAGGGTGTTATATCAGTTATGGATTATTCATTGTGTTTAAAGAGTAGTAGAGATTTCTATAGCTTTTGAATGATGATGATAATTCTCATGATAGATGTATTTTGGATGGGAAATAGTATGTCATCTATAACGAGGTGAATGTTTTTTACTACACTATTTCTATGAGATTGATAAATTGGATCTTCTCAATGAGATCAACCTAATGTATGGAAAAAATATTGGGCATAGAGGATTTTTGGTCAGGTATGCCAGTAGTTCTTCTAGTATCAGAATGAAAATACCATTTGTATTCATTTGATATTAGTGGTAGCTAGGGAAACCATATTGTAAGCTTCATGGGATGACAACATTGTGGAATAGAATGTCATTTGAAGCCTTGATGTGATGGAGACCCAACAGAGTTTTTTGATTTCGGTTGTCTGGGGTGTCTATAGAGACTCATTCCATTAATTCCATCTACTAACAGTAGTTGTGGATCTATGATAGCTCTACCTATAGGGGTAGGTTCTTTTACACTGTCTCATACATGGAATTGGAGTAGCACCAGCCGGACTAGTCTAGTAAGAGCTTGTGTTCATGGTAGCCAGACTCCAAATCATCATTACTAACTTTTTTTCAATACAAAGGGTAGTATTGTTGTTTCATAGGGATTCTGATAATGATATATGCATGTTTAACAGAAAATACTCGACGAACAAATATCAAACTCATCTACAATATGTGGTATTACTATAATAGCCTCTACTATAGCACATGACTTATTTTATACATGCTCTTCCATATACTTCATCTCAATATCTATTGTTGAATGTCTCATGTCATAAATATATTACTATTGTTGTATACTGACCCTGGATACACTGTTGGAAATATGTTGAATAGGAATTCACTAATGCTGGGTTTTTCACCTTGAGGAAGGTAGTTACCATTTCTTAAGGACCTCTTTTTCCTCAATATTATTGGATTGTAGGTCATTCTAAGGATTTCGTGGTTGGAACTATATCATTTCATTGCGTACATTCATCGATTCAGTGTATCATTTACATCACTAGAGTGTAGAAGTTATCTACACAAGGCTGAGTGGAATGTTCAGGCTAAAAGTGTTAGAACAAAGCATCATCAGCTAAGTGTAGGGACCATCAAGGTTTCTAGTCCCCTCGTGGAGGAATAGGGTGTCAGCTTGGAAGATATTCCTTCTATAATGGATCATCTCAAGGAAGTATTTCTTGATGATTTTTCTAGCATATCTTCTCGTAGAGATGTTGAGTTTATGAATGATATCATTTTAGGAGTATCCTTATTATCCATTCCTCCATGTATAGTGGAACTTACTGAGATATGTAATCTCAAGAGATGGTGGAGGATCTAGAGGCCAAAGGGTTTATACAGACTAAACCTACCTCTTCAGGTTTTCCAATTCTTTTTTCCAAGAATTCAGAGGGGACCCATCATCTCTAAAAGGAATATAGATTGTTGGACTAGATTAATGTTATGAAATAGTATCCACTAACTTGAATAGATTATATCTTTGACCAACTATATGGAGCTCGAGTATTATCAAAGATCATCCTAAGATTAGGATATCATAATTTGTGATTCAGGCCATTAGACATACATCATAAAAATTTCCTAAGTAGGTATGGTCTATATGATTAAATTGTTATATCGTTCAGCCTTACGAATCTACATTCCATTTTATTATCATTGATGAGTATGTTTTTCCACCCCTATCTAGATTCATTATTGTTACCTTTTTGGATAAAATATTGGTGTATTCTAACCCACATAATGACCATTATAAGCCCCATTATATCATTAAGAGTACACTGAGACAACATCATATTTAAGAAAAGCATTTTAAATTCCACTTTTTTGTTGACAAAGTCCACTTATTTGGTTATATTATATCATAATCATGAGTATTGTTAGACCAATAGAATGTGAGTTATTTATTTTTCTATGAGGTACAAATAATTTTTTTGATATATGATGATTCTTTAGGATAGATGGATATTATAGGCTTTTCAAAAAGGACTTCTAATTCCTTGAATCACCTCATAATGGTCATATAAAGAATGGTTTCAATTTTTTTGTGGTCATAAGAGTTTGAGAAGGCATTTTAATAGATGAAGGGGAGGAATATATCTGAACCTATATAGATATTTATAGATCTTACAATAGGCAATATAGTTTTCTGTGATGCATCGGGAATTAGCCTGGGAATAGTGCTAATGCAAGATGATATATTTTTTTCATATGGAACTCGGTAGTTTTGTCCTAATTAGAGAAATTATCCAATGCATGTACCTGAGATAGAAATTTTTTTCAATGGATTATGTTGGTGGAGACACTAACTAGTGGTTGAAAATATTGTGGTGTTTAAGGACCAATAGAGCCTCTAATATATCTTTAAACAATGTGAATTGAATATCAGATAGAAAATATGGGTCGAATGTTATCAATAATTTGATTTTGAGCTTTCCTACAAGACTGGAAAAGTCAATGTGGAAGAGAATGCATTGACTCAGAATACTCAGCCACATGCAACCTAGGAAACAAGTGATAAATGAAAATTAATGCTCCTCTTTTTTAAGATGCATCTATATTTTTAGGATAGTCATGAATAGTATTATATATTAGCCTTGATAGTTTCATATTCCATCTGTGAGAAGGTGAAGAGATTTTAGTTTTTATATCCAAAAATCTCCATTGTCTATCAGAGTATTTTAAGTTGGGGCCTACCTTTAAATATTTCCACGGATCGAGATGAAATCCTATATATTCATGGATGTTTCTAGGTACCTATAGATAGGTGAGAAGATTTGATATGAGAGTCCTATGCTTACCAGTAGGGAGTTTATCTTGGAATCTCCAATATGTATTGTGGTATGCGATGCTAGTGTATGCTTTCTGTGATGAAATTAATGATATAATGCTTTATCAGAAGGTTTTCCACCAGTCTGTTGGTGAAAGTGGAGCAGTACTGGCCTGCTGGCTAATTTCAGCTATATTTGGTACCGTAATAGAAATGGGAAGTTGTTTCCATTGATATTTTATTTGGGTTACCAAAATTTCTTTAGGGTTAGCAAAGTATTTTGGGTTTTAATATATAGAGTAGTGAATGTATCACACTTTCTTCCAATCCAAGAGACTTTCTTAGCTGTTTGAATGAAAGTATTTTATGTTTTTCTTTTCATCAGACTATATAGGATCCCTCATACTATCATTTCAGATGGAGATTTATATTTCATGTCATATTTAGTGGAGGCAGTATATAAATCTATCGGTACGCTTGTTCTTATGAGCATATTGTTTCACCCATAGAATAATGGCCTATCAGAAATGTTGATATAGGGTTTTGAGGACATTATCTGGGCATACATCATTGAATTCAGTGATTTATGGGTGAATCATATACCTCCTTTTGATTCCTCCAACAATAATTGCTTATAGGTTATGATTCAGATTGATCTGTTTGATGTGTTATATGGTAGGCCATGTTATTCAACACTTTGATGGCTACAGGAAGGAGATCCAATGCCACTAGGTCCTCATATAGTTCATGGTAAATTAGTATAGGGTAATATTATCCTGAATTAGATGTCTATTTCTCATTATAGATAGAAATATTATGTCAATATTTATCGATGACCTCTAGAGTTAGTGATTAGGGTTGATTTTTCCTATAGGTAGCACCCAGTCATGGGCATATATAAATAGAGATGCAAGATAAATTGTCACTTAATTGTGTAGGTTTATTTGAGATTATGTATAGAGTTGAGTCATTATCGTTTTATTTGTTACTACCTCCTTGGTATTGTTCCATGCTCGATGTCTTCCATGTTTTATAACTTTGTCTGTATCATGCTGACCCATCACATTCTTTTGATCAAGTGAATGATGACATAGATTCTTATGCTTTATTTGAGGAGTTTCATATACACATCATTGAATGGATCACAAATTCTTTGTGAGTCAGGTCAATCCCTATAGTATGAGTTTTATGGAAGTAAGTCCATGTATAGGATGCAACATGGGAGTCGCACGCTAATGTACATTCCCAGTGGTTGGATTTTTTCTTAGATAATGACTTTCCTCCCTTGGACGGTAAACTCAGGGATGAATTCCTTTTGTGGGGGAAGATAGTAAGAACAATTTTTATCACATGGGTATGGATACTTTTAAATTTGGTATAATTATTTATTTTGTACCTCTTATTGATGCCTAAGGGGTTATAAACGTTTCTAGGGTATCTGGGGATTTCTAAAAGCATGGAACCCATTTTGGTGGAGAAAAACATTGAGAAGAACATGTAGAAGAAATATTGATTCCTATATTTCATGGTATCTATTATCCATGATGATCTAGAAATTAGGGTGAAGTAGGGAATACATTTTTCCCTGACATTGCATAAGGTGATACATGACTGTGTGAAATGGATACTGTTTTTAGCTGATGATATTTTCCTGGTTGGCACACAATTTTAAAAATTGTGTTTCCTAACCATACCTATTTTCATCTTAAGAAGTTGGAGGTGGATTGTTGGTGTATTTTCTCCCAATTGTGTAGTAAAACATTGTGACTCTTGTTTCTTGAAGAATTTTACCAAACCCCCATTAATGAAATGATTAAACATTTACATGTTAATTTTTTTCTCATTCTAGTGGTTGAAGATCCCTTTCTCCTCTTTTTGATTATCTCAAGCCCCTTTTGATATATTTTGATCTTTTTTATCCATTTTAACTCCAAATAAATCCCTATTTTTCATTATGTGTATGAAACTATAAATACTCATTTAATTTTTATTTGTTCACCATTTTTCCCCTTGATGACAATATTTAGATTCATGCTCATTTTCCCTATTTTCAGGGTGTTAATACCTTCTTTATATCACTCCCATTCCAAGAAAACCTAAAGGATGATATTGGATTAGGAGATTCATACTATATTGTTATATCTAGTCAATATCTCATCCCTTAATTTTATTCCATTCTGAAAATTCTCATCATGTATGCCTATTCATTTCATCGGGTGTGGATTATTAAATTCATGTGACAAGATTATATTCATTTGAATCATCATCTAATACCATTTTTAATCTTTTTATCAATTGTTTGGGGTTATGACCACAATTTTCGCCAGCTCATGTTAGATGTTTTCCAAAATTATGCCTTTAGTGGTTTGTTATACAATATTTGACTCCATTTGAGTGTCCAAGGACACGAAATTGATGAAGGTGAGTGTTTATTAATTAAATGAAATGTAAATTTATAACACTTGTATTCCTATCTTTTGAATATAAAAAGGTACGTTCTTACACTTGATTAATCAATCTTATTTGGAAATGGGAAGTATATTATATATTTTGCATTTAAATTTAATAGAATGTCTTGGTTGAACGTCTATAGACGGCCTTTTTGTTATTAATTGGAGGAATTGGAGTGAACATAATGATTTGAATATGAAATATATGAATTAATAAATTCTTGCATGTCATTTAGTGTTATCACACAAATAGAAGGTATGGAATGAATCAAACGGCTTAATAAGAGGCAAGATTATTACATATCCTAATATGTATAATGAATAAAGTATAATGTACGTATTTTATATGGACTATGAAATATGAATAAGAGTTTCCAAACTCAATCTATACTTTAATTCTTGTGGTAATGGCATAATCTCTTGGGTGTGACATTCTGATTCTAGGATTCCAGTTTCCAATGATAGTACCCACAATATAACTTAATCATTATCTACTACTAGATACATACAATAATACCATAGGATCCCTACCATTTTAGTATTATTTTCTTTTGATAAACTCCATTGATCCATCCCGATGTGTATGGGCATGAATTTCTATAGATACACCCATTGGTCATATTTATCTCTATTCTCATTTTACTAATGACGAATTCCTTGGAATTGATTAAATTCATATTTATCTTTAATTCCTTAGTGGATGACCCTTGGATGTCACACAACTGCACATAGCCAGGCTACTGGTTATTATTGAGTTGGATCGACCCCTAAAGTAAAGGATTCCTTCGTTATTAACTTGGATCCTCATCATTATTTTCAAAACCATAGATTTATTATTACATCATGGATCATTTTTCATTATTATTATCATGGAATGTTTTTAGTGCTGGTTATACCTCAAGTGACTCGCTATATATACTAGAAAATAATTAATTAATTTGAGGATTATATGTTAAGAAACTAACTATATATGAAATAAATACTTTTTTATTTCCATTATTTCACTAATTTACTTGAATATATTCATGATTTCACATTCATTTAATTTATATTACATAGAATATATGTTATTGATGTCATTGGAGGTTTCCTTCTAATATTTATTTCACACCCTCTCCAGGCATCCATTGGTACCTAGGTAGATTACATGTTTTCTAGTGTTAATAATGTGAATCATCCTTCTTTTCAAACCGGGTATTTAATTATTTCTTATGATTTATCTTTGTAGTAAATGATTGAGCTGGATATTAGGATATTCTGATAGTTTTTGGAATTTTTTATTCTTTTATTTTGCTTGTTATGTGTGCTAACTTGTATCAATATTTTTTTAACTTTCTATACTTGTTACATACATTATCATTAGTTTTTTACAACATTCAATTATCATATATAAGTAATCTTAGCTTTTTCTTAAAATATTTATTTATTTAAGGATGTGTCTATTATGAAATATTTTTATGTATATTACATCTTCTATGTACATGATATTACTTTTATTTTTTTTATTCACTATGTAAATGATTTTATATTCTCCCTATGGACACACTCTAGGACCTCACTAGTATTGAGTAGCCTCAGAAATTCGGGGAGATGTGGTTGAGGCCATGTGGACAATAGGGTTGATGGAACTTTTGAGTGGCATCTAGGTTCAGAACATCACATCATGTGCCAAAATTATCGAATAATGGATTGTAAAAAAATTTTAGTTAATAAAAAGTTCTAACCCGCAAAAAATCCATTTATATAATTTTTTCCCTTAACATCATTGTTTCTCGACTTTCACCATTTTTGTTTTTATTAAGGAGACAAGTTTTCTAACCTTAATATTTTATCCATTTTGATTAAAATAAACATATCCAAACTCTAAAATTTTTAAACACTCATTATATGTAATATATATAATTTGTAAAATAAAAAAATATAGGTTTTTTGGAAATTTAATTTTAACACAAGCACTAGTAGCTTGCAATAACACTATATAAACCATTCCGTGATAACCTAGATTTTTTACTATTTAAAAATCAATATATTTATTATAATAAAATAAAATTCCTATTAATGGGAAATGTGTGATATATAATAATTTTTAAGAGTCCCTTCGCAAGAAGAATTGATTTTTAGTAATTTCAAATCAATTAATATAATATAATTTATTATAAAATATATTTAATTAATATTTTTAACTTATTATATAATTATGAATTTATAAATATGAATACAATAAATTAATTAAAATTTAATAAGTTAACATGTAATGCCCCGACCCCAGTTACCCAGAGTCGGTGCATTATTACATAACATTGGCATGATCATAATAAAGATCAAGTCTCGAAAAACCGATTAGTTTAGTAGCCTTTGAATAACTATATACATTAATAAAGTTTACATTACTTCATAAAATGTAAACTACAACAATATAGTATCCATAGTCCACACTCTTATACCCTCATACTATCCCTGTAGGTCATTCATAAATTACATCTTCACATCCTAGGGAAAATAAAACATAGAAAAGGGGTGAGTTCAAATGCCCAGTAAGGATAACAATAAAGCAGAAACTTTCATAAATAGGAATAAACATTTAAGGCAGTGTATAAATAAAACAAAGGCTTTTTAAACATGAACATAAACATAATATTGCAGAAATAAAATGAAATACTTCCATTTACTTATTCACATGGATATTATACTAATCGAATAATCAATTGCAATATCAATAACCACTTTCATAATGATGGAATGCATAATGCCAGACTATCATAACCACATATCCAAGGCCTCGTGCCAAGACTACAACTAAGATTTTGTCAAGGCCTTGTGCCAAGACACTAGTTTGTCTCGTGATACCTACCGATGCATTGAGGAGCTATATCGGGCTCCACCCGTCACTTACTAAGTCCAATGCATTCCTCATATGAAAAGTTTTAAACATAACATAAACATTCGTATTAAAACTAGCATACGAAATGTCAATACTTTATCAACAAACCATGAAGGGTATAAAAATAGCACATCCACAGTCAAACAAAACTCATTCGATACAATATGGAATATTTTATTGTATCATAATAACCTCAATCGAGAATGATGAAGGATATTGACATAGTTGAAAATAATCATCAAAACAATAATAGTGAAATATCCCCTTTTTCTTGAAATCATTTAAAAGTAACACTATTTATCAAGAATCCATTTAAAATAGATTTTAGAATAAAAGTGTCCCATAACACTTTGAAACTTTTAAAAGGAATTTTTATTTTTAAACATTAATGTCCATATAAATAAATCCTTATAACCATTTTTAAAACATGGACATTAATGAGAAAGATTTAGAATAATCAATCTTTTAAACATTTTAAAATGTCATTTTAGTTAGAGTTCCTAACCAAAAGAGAGACACTTGAATAAAAATAATTGAGGACATAAAAACATTCTAATATCATGAGAATAAAGGGATTCATGATATATTATGTCAAAGTACATTATATACACCATATAAATGTGATTTGGTGTATAACAATAAAGGAGTCTCAATGGAATGTAAATTGAGATGAAATCTCTCATAAAGGCCATATCCTTAGTTTAAGGATAAATCAACGACATAATTATGAGTGACAAATATAAATACACTCAATATGATTGGATATTCAGTGTAAAACAATCAAAGGACATTCACACATATTCTTGTAAAAACAACACCAATGAATTGGATGTTTAACTCAACGAATCGAGATTGAGTAAAAATTACTCTTATCAAGTTCATACGGATGACTTGATAATTTATCAATGGAGTGATTATGTGTATAAAAAGTATATCCACAGAAAAGGGAGTTGAATTTATGACATAATCAAATGAATAGTGATTCTACACATAATCTTGGAGTAAAATAATCAATGATGTATGCGTAAAGCAAAATGACTGGAAATTGAAATCTACAATTCCCTTATCGATTAGGTAACATAAGAAACATACAAACATGAAATAAGGATCATAAAATGATGATTTAAATACCCATAAATTAAAGTATATTACACAATTAATACAATCATGGGTAATACACATACACCACATGCAATAAATAAGTGGTGAACAATGGAATTCTCACGAAATTAAGAGTCAGATAAGAAACCCTTACATTATACTTTTCCTTGGTTGAGGGTAGGTTAACCTCCTTTATAATGGTGAAATAATTGTTATTAAATTATACAAGAATAATATACATTAATATGATATCATATATGATCTTTTAACATTGGTTTGTTAATAATATCTTAGTATTATCATTGTTTTGGGTGTTAACTTACTCGTTTTCTTTTATATGTTTTGTTACGTAAGCCGTGTTTTTCATGGATAGTTTGTATTTTATTAATACACAGAATCATATCAAGTCCTTAAATACTATTATTAATCATCAAATAAAAATTATACTTGAATGGATACGATGGAGAATGAATCTCATCGCGTTCGTGGAGACGGTAGTCCGTACGTACGCACGAGCGACAATATCATTCTTTTGATATTAAAATAAAATTTAATTGGATGTTATATCATATATATAGAATTATAATCATGTTATATTTATTATTTAAATCAATTACAAATCATTATTATACCCATCTAAATAATAATGTTTTGAATAATAATTACACCACGACGTTCAGACGGTAAGCCGTACGTACGCACGTATGGTGACATGTCATTCAAAGGATGGGTAGAATACTGAAATATGGTTGTACCATATTTATAATAACATAAAAGTATATATAATATACTGGATTTATTATTTTATAATGGTAATAAAAAGAAATAAGAAGTGGAAGAAGAAAGGAACTTGAAAAAGGGTGGTGAAAACATTACCTCTTCTTCGGGTACTTCCTTTTGATTTGATCAAAAGAGATCCTTAGGTTGGCTTTCTGATCAAACTATGGCCTCCAGGATGAAGTGAGGGAAGTTGAGAGAGTATTTGGGCAGGGTATGTCTGAAAAAAAAGTCTTTGAAGGTGTGAATTAAAGAGAAGGGGGATTTCCCTTTTATAATAGGGGTGAGGGGCACCTTTGGAAAAGCGAGAAATATTATTTTATAATAAATTCATATTCGGTTTCTAGTGGCTCAAAATTGTATTATTTAAATTTTAAGGTGTTGATGGGTCTAAAACCACTCAACCAATATAATTTAGACAGCTTTGGGTCATTATATTAACCATATCTTTTAGTTTTAACTCTTAGCTAATTAGTTTGACACTTACCATGTCACTTTGTATTTTTATATAATATAGTTACTAAACTTACTATATACCTCCAAGAGAACTCCAAGTGGTCCATTAATGATACACCTATCATGATATAAGTTTCTTGGCTGAACAATAGATTTTTAAGAATTTAATGTCAATTAATAATATAATATTTGTTTTAAAAACTCTTTTATGTCAATTTTGACACTATTTGGAAAATTTATTTTTGTGAAAATCATGACAGAATGATTACTTAGAAAAAAGTTAATTAAATAATTACTAACATGTCATATTAACCTAAAAAATTAGTTTAATTCATAAAAAGTCTCAAATTTTATTTATTTGGGTATTTATAATATCAATTATTTTAATTTTTCACTATTATGGTAATTACTACATCATCATTGTGTCATAAATAAATTAAATTATTTATTGTCTAAAAATTATAAATAAAATATAATTATGTAGGAAATATTTTTATATTTATAATGAATTTTTACAATCTTATTGACCTTATTTATAACTCTATATTAAAAATTTTTTAGTAAATAAACTTTTATTTTAACTCTTTTAACTCTTCTTTGAATTAAATAATAATAAATGTCCTAATCTAATCCATGTGGACCTAAATGATAATATTTTATTCCTAAGGTTGTTTTTGGTAGAGATAAACTTGCCCAATAGAATTATGACATGTGTTAGGGTAATATTAATATCATTTTTACCCTTAATTACATTATTTACTTCTATTCGTGGTAAATAAAAGTAAAAAAGTTACTATTCACCAAAAAATATTTTCATCTCATTGAACCACATTTTACACCGTGATATTAACCGTGTCTCTCAGATTTTTGAAATTCCACTCAGAGAAGTGGAAAAATTATGTTTTATGAATAATTCAGTTTTTTTAACTACCACTTAGTGGTTTCACTATTCATCAAAAAATGAAGTTTTTTAGAAATATACCAAAAAATCACCCTAGGCTAATTTCGATATTCCGAATCCAAAAATGAAGTCCATTTGAAAAATAGAATTTATAAATTTCAAAAATTAGGTATTACTATTCATAATGGCTAGTTTGAATTGTTGTGGTGTGTTAGAACTTGTTATTGCGTACAACACACGCTATTGCATTATTCAAAGAGAAGCGTACCTTAGAAGCTTGGTGTGTTACATTCTCGCCTCCTTCAAATAATTTCTTCCTCGAAATTTCTAGAATACTACAGCATGAAAAGACTCAGGTGGTTCTTCATCATAAGTTCCTCGGGTTCCCACATTGCCTCTTCCATCTTAGGGTTTCTCCGCAAAACATTTACTAGAGGAGTCATCCGGTTCCTCAGTACTTGTTCTCTCATATCAAGAATCTTGACGGGCTATTCGCAATAAGATAGATCGGGTTCCAGTTCTAATTCCTCATAGGTGAGTACATGCGTTGGGTCAGGCATGTATTTCTTCAATAGTGATACGTGGAACACATCGTGAACTTTGGATAGATTTGGCGGCATTGCCAAACGGTAAGCTACAGCCCCAATTCGTTCTAGAATTTCGAAAGGTCCGATGTAAATAGGACTCAATTTAGCTTTCTTACAAAAACGTATGACTCCCTTCCATGAATATAACTTCAGGAAAACATGATCACCGACATGAAATTCCAAATCCTTTCTTCGATTATCAGCATAGATCTTCTGCCTACTTTGTGCTTCTTTGATATGGTTTTGAATTACCTTCACCTTTTCAATCGTTTCCTCCACCAGTTCTGGGCCTACAAGTTTTCTTTCACCAACATTATCCCAACAGGATAGTGTGCAACATCTCTTTCCATATAACGCTTCATATAGTGCCATTTGAATACTCGAATGGATGCTATTATTATAGGAAAATTCTACCAAAGGTAAATATTGATCCCACATACCATGAAAGTCATGTGAGCAGGATCTCAACATGTATTCTAAGGTTTGAATAGTTCGTTCTAATTGTCCATCTGTTTGAGGGTGGTAGGCAGTGCTCAAATGAAGATCAGTATCCAGGGCATTCTGAAGACTTTTCCAGAATCTTGAAGTAAAAATGGGATCATGATTAGAAACAATCGATTGGGGTACTCCATGAAGTCTCACAACTTCATTAATAAATATTCTTACTAGTCGTTCAAGTGGTAAATCTTCCCTTATAGCAAGAAAATGTCCTGACTTGGTAAGACGATCAACAATGACCCATATTGAACCGTTCCTTCTAGGAGTCTTTGGTAGCCCCATGACAATGTCCATCATAATATTTTCTTATTTCCACTCCGATATGGGAAGAGGTTGCATGACTCCTCCAGGCTGTTGCCTTCCATCTTTCACTTGTTGAAAAACCATACATCGTGACACAAAATCAGCAATCTCCCTCTTCATGTTGTCCCACCAAAAATTTTTCTTCAAATCTCTATACATTTTGGTGCTCCCAGGGTGTATAGAGAAATTGTAACTATGAGAATCATCCAGCAATACGTTTTTTTGATCAGGAATATTGGGAACACAAAGCCTCTTCCCAAATTTCAAAATTCCATCTTCATACACAAAGTCTCTCAATCTCCCATCATTCACAGCATTAATCTTCTTTTAAAATTCTTTATCATCGGTCTGAGAAATCTTATTCCTTTCAAGTAAATATGGTTTGGAAACCATATGAAAAAGCATTGATGTTTCACCTTCCCTGGTTATTCCCATGTCTATCTTCACTAGATCCATGAAAATTGGATCCCTTTCAATTCTCATATTGTTCAAAACTCCATGATCTTTTCTTCTCAAAGCATCTTCCACCTTTTATTCCTTCCCCGGGTGGTAGTTTATCGTGAAATCATAATCCTTGAGTAATTAAAGCCATCTCATTTGCCTCATGTTGAGTTATTTTTGTGAGAAAATATACCTTAAACTCTTGTGATCAGTATAAATCTCACATTTTTCACCATAGAGGTCGTGCCTCCGTATCTTCAAAGCAAATATCACAGCTTCTAAATTGAGATCATGAGTAGGATAGTTTTGTTCATGAATTTTCAATTGTCGTGATGCATAGGTAATAACCCTATCATTCTGCATAAGGACACAACCAAGTCCTTTCTTTGATGCATCACTATAAATAGAAAACCCAACATTACCCGATTGTAGAGTGAATATAAAAGCATTGACTAATCTTCTCTTCGGTTCTTCGAAACATTCTTCACACTCTTTTTTCCAAACAAATTTACGCCTTTTATGTGTGATCTTCATTAATGGGTTAGCCAATCGGGCAAAATTCTGGATGAAACGTCGATAATAACCTGCCAAACCAATAAAATTGCGTACCTCGGTTATACTCGTAGGTGCTTGCCATTCTTGGATTTCCATGGTCTTAGAAAGATCAACAGAGATTCCTTATTTAGAGACAATATGGCCAAGAAAAGAAATATTCTAAAGCCAGAATTCATACTTGCTAAAAATCCCATATAATTCATGTCTTCTCAGAGTCTTCAGGACAATGCGCAAGTGATTTTCATGATCTTTGTAGCTTTTGGAGTATACCATGATATCATCAATAAATACCACAAAACAATAATCACGATATTCCTTGAAAACACTGTTCATTAGATCCATAAAAATAGAGGGTGCATTAGTCAATCCAAAAGGCATTATTGTAAACTCGTAATGCATGTACCTGGTTCGAAATGCAGTCTTCAGAATGTCATCCTTGTTCACACAGAACTGATGGTATCCAGATCAAAGGTCGATCTATGAAAAGTATTTATCTCCATGAATTTGGTCAAATAAATCATCAATGTGAGGTAGTGTATACTTTTTCTTTATTGTTATAGCATTGATCTCCCTATAGTTGATACATAACCTCATAGATCCATCTTTCTTTTTAACAAAAAGAACAGGGGCTCCCCATGGATAAACACTAGGGAGAATAATTCCCTTATTACTAAATTCCTCTAGTTGTTTCTTTAATTAAACTAATTATATAGTGGCCATTCTATAAGGGGTCTTCTATATAGGCCTTGATCAATGAATTAAATCAATGGAAAACTCAACTTCTCGTTCTGGAGGATGTCCAGGTAAATCTTTCGGAAACACATCTACATATTCTTTCACAATAGGTACATCCTCTATTTGAACATTCCTTTCCTCACCCACTGTAATATAATCCTCTTCCTCCCCAATAATTGAATTTAGTTAATCTACTGGGGGTGTATCAAGATAAGATTTAGGTGGTGACGATTATGCTCTAAAGATAAGGTGTTCCTTATCATCATCATAAAAAATCGTAACCTCATTCTTCTTATAATAAATCTTCACATCATGGTCCGAAATCTAATCTATACCGAGGATTATATCAAACTCAATAATAGGTATGATGATGAGATCAGCAGATAAAGAACATTTATGTGCTCTAATAGGGACTGATTCACAAAAAATTGTTGCAATGATACTTACCTTAAGAGTTTTAACTGACAACTCCCTTGTTAAATCAAATTGGAAATATCTATTTTTTCTAGCAAACTAGGAAGATATGAAACAATGCGATTATCCAGAATAAAATAATGCATTTGATATACTTGAGGATACCATTAAATTACCTGCCACCATGTCTTTCGGAGCTTCTAACTCTGCAGTACTGATAGCATAAGCTTGGCCATGATACCTTGGCCTTTTCTGAGAAAATATCCCCTGATGCTTAGGACATTCATTTGCATAATGTCTCATCTCCCTAAAATTGTAGCACTGAACATCAGTAGCTTCCTTCATCCCTTTGCAATCATGTGCTTGGTTTCCTTTTTCACCACACTTGTAACAGACTCTCATTCCTTTTAATCAAGTACCGGGGTGTTTCTTCCCAGATTTACTACAGGATGTATATTCAACTTTTCCCTTTTTCCCTTTATTTCCATTCCCAGATTGGTCGGGAGATCTCTTCTTCTCTTTATTTTCTTTAAAGTCATATGACTTAATGAATTATTTCTCTATCTTGATATCACATGAGACAATGTCTTCGTATGATGAAAATTATTGTGAGACTAATGCTCGACGGAGAAATGGTTTTAACCCATCAATGAAACAATCAATCATACTTTTTGGGTTACTTATATAATATACACAATACCTTTCTAACCTTGTAAAGTTTGCCTCATACTTTGTGACATTCTCGTCCTCCTTTTGTGTCAGACTCAGAAATTGTCTTTCCATATCTGCTTGATGGTCACAAGGAAAATATTTTTCTAAAAACAGATATATGAACTCCCTCTATTCCATATTTGATACTTCATCATCTTCCTTTTTGTTTTGAATCAATGACCACCATTGACCAGCATCTCTAGGGAGGCAGTAAACTGCCATGATAACTTTTTCCCTTTCACTACTCCCTAAATCCTGAAATATTTTCTCTAGGGAACTTATCCATTGCTCAGCTACCAATGAATTTGTACTCCCATTTAATGTTTGTGGTTGTTGCCGAATGAAGCGATCTAACATTGATCCTCCATGCTGTGGATCAGGGTGCTCCATATGGGTATGGTTATTATTCATAACCTGAGTGAGTTGTCCCAGTATGGAGATTAGTTGATCAGCACCAGTTGCATCACCAGCTCCACTATAATTATCTTGAGCAGGAGGGAAATACCTACATAGAGTGTGTGCATTGATACGGTTTAAATTTCTTCCACAAGGCGCCATTTCTAAACAATGGAATAAACTAGATCAATTTATGAATCAAAATACATAATTCCATACTTATAAAACACTTGACATAAATTGAACTATTTATGGATATAATCCATAAACATAAAAATGGGTTCTTTGAGGAAGTATATACTCATACACCCTTAATAATGATTTGTAAAGAAAATGAGAGTTATCCTAAGCATATACCCCTGGAGTTTCGTAACCAAGAGTGCAGCAAGGCCCGTTGTCGTGCACCAGTTCCCGTTCGAGTCTAGCTCAAAGCGGTGTTTTCAGGTTTTACTCATGGGTACATCTGTGCCAGAGCCACCTCTACCTGCTCGTATCCAGACATGGATGTATTGCTCAGAAAACTCAAAAAATATATATAATACCAAAATTCTAGGATGTTCTTCTATACTAATCCTAAAAGTCCATCTTAAATCTATGTTCTCTAATAAGAGTTTATTTAAATCTAGCTTCCAATGTCTGTACAAAACTTCTCTGATACCAACTGTAATGACCCAACCCTAGTTACCCCGAGTTGGTGCATTATTACATAACATTGGCATGATCACAAGAAAGATAAAGTCTCTAAATACCTGTTAGTTTAGTAGCCTTGTAATAACTAGATACATTAATAAAGATTACATTACATCATAAAATGAAAACTATAACAATATAGTCTACATAGTCCACACTCGTATCCCCTCATACTATCCCTACAGGTTATTCAAAAATTAATTCTTACATCCTGGGAAAAATAAAACATAGAAAAGGGGTGAGCTCAAATGCCCATTAATGATAACAATATAGAGGAAACATTCATAAATAGGAATAAACATTTAAGGCATTGTATAAATAAAACAAAGGCCTTTTAAACATGAACTTCAACATAATATGGTAGAAATAAAATGAAATAATTCCATTTAAATATTCACATAGATGTTATACTAATCGAATAATCACATGCAATATCAATAACCACTTTCATAATGATGGAATGCATAAGGCCAGACAATCATAACTACATAGGAAAGGCCTCGGGCCAAGACTAAAAATAATATTTTTTCAAGGCCTTGTGCCAAGACACTAGATTGTCTCATGAGACCTACCGATGCATCAAGGAGCTAAAGCGGGCTCCACCCGTCACTTACTAAGTCCAATGCATTCGTCATATGAAATGTTTTAAACATAACATAAACATTCGTATTAAAACTAGCATACAAAATGTCAATACATTATCTACAAACCATGAATGGTATAAAAATAGCACGTCCACAGTAAAACAAAACTCATTCAATACAATATGGAAGATTTTATTGTATCATAGTAACCTCAATCGAGAATGATGAAGTATATTTACATAGATAAAAATAATCATCAAAAAATTAGAGTGAAATATCCCACTTTTTCATGAAATCATTTAAAAGTCACACTATTTGTCAAGAATCCATTTAAAATAGATTTTAGAATCAAAGTGTCTTATACCACATTGAAACATTTAAAAGGAATTTTGATTTGAAAACTTTAATTTTCATATAAATAAATCATTAAAATCATTTTTAAACCATGGAAATTAATGAGAAATATTTAGAATAATCAATCTTTAAAACATTTTAAAATGTCATTTTAGTTAGAGTTCATAACCAAAAGATAGACACTTGAATAAAAATAATTGAGGAAATAAAAACTTTGTAATATAATGATAATAAAGGGATTCATGATATATTATGTCAAAGTACATTATATACACCATAAAAAAGTGATTTGGTGTATAATAATAAAGGAGTCTCAATGGAATGTAAATTGAGATGAAATATCTCATAAAGGCCATATCCTTAGGTTAAGGATAAATCAACGACATTATTATGAGTGAAAAATATAAATAAACTCAATATTATTGGATATTCAGTTTAATACAATCAAAGGAAATTCACACATATTCTTGTAAAAACAACACCAATGAATTGGATGTTTAACTCAACAAATCGAGATTGAGTAAAAATTACTCTTATCATGTTCATACCGATGACCAGATAATTTATCAATGGAGTGATTATGTGTATCAAAAGTATATCAACATAAAGGGGAGTGTAATTTATGACATAATAAAATTAATAGTTATTCTACACATAATCATCGAGTAAAATAATCAATGAAGTATGCGTAAAGCCGAATGAGTGGAAATTGAGATTTACAATTCCCTTATCAATTAGGTAACTTAAGAAACATACAACCCTGAACAAAAAATCATACAATGATGATGTAAATACCCATAAATTAAAGTATATTACACAATGAATACAATCATGGGAAATACACATACACCACATGCAATAAATAAGCGGTGAACGATAGAATTCTCACGAAATTAAGAGTGAGATAAGAAACCCATTACCTTGTACATTTCCTTGGTTGAGGGTAGGATAAACTCCTATATAATGGTAAAATAATTGTTATTAAATTATAAAATAATCAAATACATTAATATAATTTCATATATGATCTTTTAACATTGATTTGTTAATAATATCTTAGTATTATTGTTGTTTCTGGTGTTAACTTACTTGTTTTATTTTATATGTTTTGTTATGTAAGACGTTTTTGTCATGGATAGATTGTATCTTATTCATATATAGAATGATATCAAGTCCTTAGATACTATTATTAATCATCAAATGAGAATTATATTTTAATGGATATGATGGAGAATGAATCTTATCGCCTTCGTGGAGACGGTAGTCCGTACGTACGCTCGAGCGACAATATGATTATTTTGATATTAAAATAATATTTAATTTGATGTTATATCATATATATAGAATAATTATCATGTTATATTAATTATTTACATGAATTACACATAATTATTATACCCATCCAAATAATAATGTTTTGAATAACAATTACATCACGACGTGGAGATGGTAAGCCGTACGTACGCACGTATGGTGAAATGTCATTCAAAGGATGGATAAAATACTGAAATATGGTTGTAACTTGTTTATAATAACATCATAGTATATATAATATACTGGAGTTATTATTTTATAATGGTAATAACAATCATAGATGAAGTGGAAGAAGAAAGGATCTTGAAAAAGGGTGGTGAAAACATTACCTCTTCTTCGGGATCTTCCTTTTGATTTGATCAAAAGGGCTCCTTAGGTTGGCTTTATGATCCAACTAAGGCCTCTATGATGAATTTAGGGAAGTTTAGAGAGTATTTTTGTAGTGTTTTGCCGAACCAAAAGGCTTTTATGGTGTGAATTAAGGAGAAGGGGGAGTTCCCTTTTATAAGAGGGGTGAGGGGTACCTTTGGAAAAGCTAGAAATTTTATTTTATAATAAATTCATATTCGGTTTCTAATGGCTCAAAAGTAGATTATTTAAAGGTTAAGGTGGTTATGGGTCAAAAACAACTCAAGAAATTGAATTTAGATAGGTGTGGGTCATTATATTAACCTTATCTTTTAGTTTTAACTCTTAGTTTATTAGTTTGACACTTACCATGTCACTTTGTATTTTTAATTATATAGTTAATAAACTTACTATATACCTCCAAGATACCCACAGGTGGTCCATTAAGGATACAAATATCATGATATAAGTCTCTTAGACGAACCGTAGATTTTTAGTAATTGAATATCAATTAATAATATAATATTTGTTTTAAAAACTCTTTTATGTTAATTTTGACACTATTTGGAAAATTGATTTTTTTGAAAATCATAACAGAATTATTACTTCAAAAGATATTAATTAAATAATTCCTAACATGTCATATTAACCTAGAAAATTATTTTAATTCATAAAAAGTCTCAAATTTTATTTATTTGGGTATTTATAATATTAATTAGTTTAATTTTTTCACTATTATGGTAATTACAGCATCGTCATTTTGTCATAAATAAATTAAATTATTTATTGTCTAAAAATTATAAATAAAATATCATTATGTAGGAAATATTTTTATCTTTCTACTGAATATTTACAATCGAATTTACCTTATGTATAACCCTATATTAAAAATGTGTTAGTAAATAAACATTAATTTTAACTCTTTTAACTTGTCTTTGAATTAATTAATAATAAATGTCCTAATCTAATCCAAGTGGAACTAAATGATAATATTTTATTCCTAAGGTTGTTTTCGGTCGAGATACACTTGTCTTCTAGAATTAGGACATGTATTAGGGTAATATTAATATCATTACTACCCTTAATTACCCTATTTACTTTTATTTGTGGTAAAAAAAGTAAAAAGTTACTATTCACCAAAAATTATTTTCATCTCATTGAACCACATTTTACTACTTGATATTAATCGTCTTTATCGGATTATTGATATTCCACTCACAGAAGCGGTAAAATTATGTTTTATGAAAAATTCAGTTTTTTTAACTACCACTTAGTGGTTCCACTATTAATCAAAAAATGAAGTTTTTCAGAAAAATACCAAAACTTCAACCTAGGCTAATTTCGATATTCTGAATCCAAAAATGAATTCCATTTGAAAAATAAAATTCATAAATTTCAAAAAGTGGGTATTACTATTCATAAGGGCTTGTTTAATTGGTTGTGGTGTGTTAGAACTCGATGTTGCGTACAACAAATGCTATTTCATTTTTCAAAGAGAAGCGTACCGAAGAAGCATGGGGTGTTACATAACAAATATATAACATGATATATTCATCTAAAAATTTAGGGGATCCCATAAATATAATCAATTTTCTACTATTTTAATATTTTTAGTATCATTTATCATAGTTAATTATTACCAAAATATTTATTATGTCGGCATTTCTAAAGAAATAAAATAATAATACAT